>CM075966.1:16104205-17413410 GCA_038048745.1 Coluber constrictor foxii
TGGCAAGACACCCTCACTCAGAGAAGCGTTAATAATCCTCTGGAGCCAGCCTCGTGTAACCTCCCGGGAAGCCAGCACCAACCAGGAGGGACACGGGTCCAACAAACATGTGGTTGTGTTCAGCTGTCCCAGAATCCTGTCCACGTCCTCAGGAGCCACAGGGTCAAACTCCTCCCAGATAACACTCCTCCCAGATAACACTAGTAGGTCAAGAATTGCCCTACTAAACTTCCCAGAAGAGGAAACAGGCAGCCCAGAAATGTCTCCACTACCCACCACCTGGATGACAAAACCAAGGCCAGGGAAACAAGAAATGCCCGCCCTCTACAAGTTTACAGGGGCAGCCACCCAAGCACTGAATGGGGCTCAATTACTTCCATGCTCAGGTACATTAATAAAATTTGATTCTATCCTCATACTTCCCAGTGGTCAGGAAACCACCATCTCTGTTTTGATAGATTCTGGAGCAACCTCTGACTTCATAAGCCTAGCCCCAGTCCAGAAACTTAAGATCCCCACAGTTCCTCTGATGTGTCCACTTCCAGCGATAATTATTGATGATCACATTTTAAAAGCAGGCCCCATTACTCATGCCACAGTTCCTTTGAAATTAACAATAAATCAGCATCCTGAAAAGTTGACTCTTTTCATAACTGACCACATCAATCTTCCACTAGTGCTGGGAACCAGTTGGTTAAAACCCCAGAACCAGTAGTGGGCTGCTGCCAGTTTGGACCAGTTTGGGCAAACCTGTAGTTCTGATGATCAGCTGGCCCCACCCACCCGCCTCCTCCCTATCCTGTCCTATATTTCCTTCTTTCTGGCTCAGCTGATTCACGTGGCACAGCTAATTTCCACACCTCCGCTGTTCTACTTACCAGGGCTGCCTTAGAAGGTAAGCAGCTGAGCTTCAAATTTCTGTATTTTGAACACTGTGTGCAAGCATGTTAGGCGCATGTGCACGCACTCACAGAACCAGTTGTTAAACCGGTTGCAGCCCACCACTGCCCACAACCCCACTATTAAGTGAAAAAAAGTCTATTGCCTTTGATAGTCCTGAATGCCTTTCTCACTGCGATTGGCCCTCCGAAACAGCACCCCCCCCCCATGGTTAACAGAGAGATTCCCAATCTACCAAGTAAATATGCAGTTTTCACTGAAGTTTTCAGAGAAGAGGAAGCCTCAGCCCTCCCCCTGGACAGTGACTGCAATTGCAGCATAAACTTGGTCCCTGGCACCAAGATTCCTGCCAAGAGACAATACCAAATGTCTACTAAAGAATTAGAAACTCTAAAACAATATTTGGACTGTAATTTTCAAAAGGTATTAATTAGTACCTCCGGGTCTCCTGCCTAGGATCCCACCTTCTTTGTGCTCAAGAAAACAGATACCAGTGGGCCTAAAAACAGTGGGAACCCCCCACTGAGAGTGGTCCATAATTACAAAGCTTTGAACTCCGTCACAGTAAGATACCATTATCCACTGCCGTTAATTCCAGACCTATTAGACAGACAGCAGAGGCTGCACCTCTGCAATACTTACAACCTCATTAGGATCAAAGAAGGCCATGAATACTTAACCACCTTTGACACAAGATATGGCAAATTTGAATACACAGTCCTACCATTCAGCCTCTGTAACGCTGGGCCTGTATTTTGCAGATTCATTAATTCTTCGCAGATTTAATTGATAAATTTGTGGTTATTTATCTGAATGACATTTTAATCTACTTTGAGAACGAGGCTCAGCACACATACCACACTGCACACAGTCCTCCGTAGACTAAGAGATAATCATCTCTTTGCCAAGCCAGAAAAATATGCCTTTGACATGCAACAGCTTGACTTCTTGGGTTACCATATTTCCACAAAAGGCATCCAGATGGACCCCCAAAAATCCAAGCTGTCCTAGACTGGCAAGCCCCTCATACAGCCAAAGACATCCAATGCTTCCTAAGCTTTGCTAACTTCTACAGGAAATTTATACCAGGCTTTGCTCATAAAGCGAAGCCACTGGCTCAACTGACTAAGAAAGGAGTTAAATTTACTTGAATATCTACACACAAATCACTTATGGCGGAAGTCCAGCAGCCTGTCAGTAGTATTTTTTCTCAAGTGCTATAGATTCTCCACAGTTATATGCTTTAGAACAGGCATGTCAAACTCAAGGCCTGAGTAGCATAGGGGAGTAATGCCTCCTACAAAGGCAGCATTTAAGATCCAACTGCCTACAATTACTTGCGAGTTCAATCCCAGCCAGGCTCAAGCTTGACTCAGCCTTCCATCCTTTATAAGGTGGGTAAATTGAGGACCCAGTTTGTTGGGAGCAATAAGCTGACTTTGTATAAATATAAATATACAAAAGTATGAAGGCTATTGCTTAAAGCATTGTAAGCCGCCCTGAGTCTCCGGAGAAGGGCGGCATATAAATCAATTTTTTTTTTTAAAAAAAGGCCTGCAGGCCAGATCCGTCCTGTGATGCATTCAGATCTGGCCTGTGGGGCCATGCTGGAGACATCGAGGGGCTGGCCCCCACAGCCTCAGCCCTGGCACACCCCAACCCAGCTGGATGCTCCCCTGGGCCTCTGCGCCCCCCTCCCTCAACAGCCCCCCTCCCACAAATAAGAGATCAACCCCAGCTTGGAACCCCACTTTCTTTCCCCCTGACAGCTACCCCTGCACCCCTCCTGCTGTTGCCTCCATGGGGCAGGTGGACATATTGACAGCAGCCTTTGCCCCTGACCACCGCCCGCTGGCCGACCTGCCTGCCTGCTTCTTTACCATCTCCCTCAGACCGGCCCAAGGCCACTGGGGGCAGTATGAAAATGAGGAGGAGGAGGAGGAGGAGTGGCTGGCCAAGGCGTCCAAGCCCAGCTCCTGCAGGTCTGGTGGCACTCATGCTTGTGCTGCTGCTGGGGCCCCAGAAAGGGGAGTGGGAGAAATGGAGGTTGCCACAATTTTTGCCCCTTTCCTGTCTTAGCCGCATGCCGCCTCTGCCTTCATCTTGGGGATGGTAGCAGCTGGGGAGAGCTATGAGCAGTAGCCAGAGGAAACATGGAGCAAGAGCCAGAAGGGAGGCTGAAAGAGTGCCACTACCACCCCTTAACCTTTTCCACTCCCCCTCCACAGAGGGCTCACCTCCCTAGGTGGTCCTGCTGCAGGTGTTTAACTGCCGCACCATGCTTGCAGCAGAGGTGCCGACCAGGAGCGTAGGCAGGGAATGTGTACACTTTCCAGACCATGCTCCAGCCTTCATTCACCAGCTGTCTCCATCTGCCATTCCCTTCCAGATGTGGTCTGTTGGGCTATGGATTTCTCTCCCCCATCCCCAAGCAGCAAAGCTGTCTCCAGTCTCTCGTTTTAGTGAGTGCTTTTGTGTGTAGGTATTCTTAAGCACTTTCCATGTGGTTAATAAAATGGCCTCTCCAGGCAGCTGGCTGGGCTCCTTCCTTTTCTTCCTTCATCACTAGCCAAGATGGTGCTGCTGACAGCAGCCTTGGTGAAATGCTCTCTGATAATTTTGCTGTTTTTTATCTTTCTCTGTGATTCACTATGGATTTCATACTCAAGAGACCAACTACTAAGCATCAAGCAACGTTTCCTTCATGGGCAGCTTTCTGTGACTTCACCACCACCACCACCGTCTTTACAAATGCAGAAGATATTCTAACACAGGAAGAAGCAACTTCCTCTGAACAATGGATAAACAAAAAGAAATGGAAGAGACGCCGGAGGTGAAAAAGGGGTAAGCAAGCGGGAATTTTGAATAGACTAAGGAAAAGTGGGATAAATACCCCTCTCCCTTCACTCTTTCTGACTAATTTACACTCACTCGCTAATAAGGTGGATGAAATACTTCTTTTAAATAGATGCAATTCTGATTTTTACAACTCAGCGGCTCTCTGCTTCACTGAAACCTGGCTAAATAAGTCGATGATAGCAGCCTGCATATCCCAGGGTTTCAGACACAAAGAGCAGACAGAATTGCAGAAACATCTGGTAAAAAGAAGGGAGGAGGCCTATCTTTATATATCAACAGCCACTGGTCCCGAGATATAACTATACTAAAGAAGTTCTGTGATGTGGACTTAGAGACATTAATTATTAACTGCAAACCATTTTATTCTCCATGAGAGTTCTCCTCATTTCTCCTAATTGCTGTGTATGTTTCTCCACAAGCTTGTGTAAACAATTCATTACGAACTCTATCTGACTAGATTATGTGGGCTGAAGTTAAATGCCCAGATTCACTTCCAATTATTTTAGGAAATTTCAACAAATGTAACTTAAGGAAAAAGCTACCAACATATTTTCAGCATGTCAATTGTCTCACTAGAGGCAAGAATACTCTAGACCATTGTTACACAACTTTAAAAGATGCTTATCGGTCCTTACCATGAGCAGCTGTGGGACACTCTGATCATTGCATGATTCACCTTGTACCTGCTTACAGACAAAGACTTAAAACCATGAAACCAACAATTAAATCAGTGAAGACTTTGACTGAGGAGGCAAAGCTAAAGCTACAGGCTTGCCTTGACTGCACTGATTGGAATGTTTTTGAAGATACCTCTGCACACTTGGATGAACTCACAGATACTGTAACATCATATGTCAGTTTTTGTAAAGACCTATGTGTGCTGACCAGAAACCTGCGAATATACAGTAACAATAAACCTTGGTTCATAGCTAAACTTAAGCAGCTACATCGTACCAAAGAGGAAGCCTACAGAAAAGGTGATAGAATGCTGTACAATCAGGCCAGAAATGTATTAACAAGGGAGATCAGAGCAGCAAAAAGAAGCTACTCTGAAAAGCTAAGGAATCAGTTATCAACAAATGAACCAGCAAACATGTGGAAAACTCTTTAAAATATCACCTGTAGTAAATCAAAGGCAGGCATTTGCTCTGATCAAGGATGTTTCACCCACTCTCGCAGAGAGCTTTATTTTTTATACAGTTTTTACAGGCAGACAAAAAGGCAGGCAAGCAACAGTGTTCTAATTGGACAATCCTCCTCCCTCTTCCCCCACTCAGAAGAAAGTCAGATAACACAGACCAGAGCAAGAATGAGATCATCCAGGAACAAGATACATGACACCAGAAACAGAAGCAGTTTCCTGCATTTGGCCCAATCTCATGTATTTCAATCCCTACATCCCACTCTTTTTTATCTTGTTTGTAAAGCCATCCTCTTACGAGGGGCCAGAAAAGGAGTTATTATCAGGAGAGGAATATCCTTGCAGTTGTTTATATAAGGCATGACTTTGAGACAGTGTAGGAAGGGATTTAAAGCAAAATGCAGTTATACATATATTACAAAAGGAAGAAGTTCACTGAACAAAACCACATCCTCCAATTAAATTAACACAAATGATAGGCCAAATTATACAAAATTTTAAGTTGATGCTGAATGTTTCTTGACTCATCTAAAATGTTAAAGCAACAAAGTTACATTTTCAGGAACTGATACAAATCAATTGCGTTAGGGGGTGAATAATATAGAGCTTCCCCCCCAACGAGCTATAGTCTTCTAATCAAAGTTCCCTTTGAACAAATAGTCACTCAAATTAGTAAAGTTTTGAATTACTACAGCAGGTGTACATATAGGGATTAAACATGTAGAAAGCAAATTTTCCATTTCATACACTTCAGACAAACAAAAGCATCCATTTTTGTGATGTTTGCAAGCTGCACCCATAAGTTTTGTTTCATGCGCTGTTCAAGCAAATGTTTGGGTGATATGACAGCTGCTGATGCCAAAGTACAGTTATTAACAATCAAACACAAACAAATTATGGCTACAGAATAGGCAGTTAAAACCACAAAAATGGCAGAGCACAAATTCTCAGGTGTTTGTTCTACTTGTTGCTGCTGCAGTACAGCCTGCACTTTGGTGGTCAAATTCTTCACATCTCCCCATGTCACTGGATGACTGGCACGACGGGATCGGGTTGGTCGCTGAGCTGTCTGTAGAGTCACTCCGCCATCTCTGAAACCGGATTCAGGGGTTGGTGCCACAACATCCTTGGCTGGACGAACACAACGTGCTAGAACCCACAAAGGTCCTGTAGGTGTAAACACAGCAGCATATCCACCCCCCACCCCCCAAGTAATTAAAGGGACCGGTCCTAACCATGTTTTGTCTGGTAATGCTCTATAATATACCAGAGGAGGAGGCAAACTTGTTTTTTGTTGAAAATGCCTCTGATAAGCAGTCGAATTAGAAATTGAAAAATTCAATTGATTCAAGGTAAATAAAACTTTTGTAACCTGTTGTGTTACCCATGACAAATTTGGTACCCAAGAGCCCTCTTTTTTATTTGTCTGTGAAGGCAGTCCTTAAAGGACCTATTAACATGTTCCACAATTTCTTTCAAAAAAGAAATTAAAAAAGAAATAAAATATATTATATTACATATAATTACAGCAGCAAGAATAACCCTAGCCCAGCATTGGAAATTAGAAAAGTTGCCAACAGAAGAACAAATAATCCAAAAAATATATTGGTGCGCAGAGATGGATAGATTAACTCTTAAATTAAAAAACAAGGAAGACTCACACTACTATCAAATTTGGAATAGATGGTATACATGGATTGGAAAACAAGGGGAAAAAAATAGATGATAAATACATCGAGAGATTAAAATTAGTAAAATTACACCGTCAACATAAAAACACCATGGTATATGAAGATAAATGTATATTTATGATTATATATTGAATTGTTATAGACAGAAAACCTTTGCATAGTAAATAATAGAACAAAAATAATACTGAAATGTACTTTGATTTTAGTTTTAAGATTGTTTTTACGACTTTTGACTTTTTTGTCTTTTATCAGTTTATATTCAAATAAAGTTGATTTTAAAACTAAAAAAAAAAAACATGTTCCACAATGGCTTGACCCATGGAATTATAGGGAAGACCATGAGTAACAACAATATTCCAGGTTGTACAAAATTGCAAAAAAGCCTGTGAAGAATAGGCAGGCCCATTATCTGTTTTTAAAGAAGAAGGCTTACCCAAAGCTGTAATGGCCGAAAAAAGATGAGAAATAACATGATTAACTGTTTCCCCTTGTTGAGGCATAGCCCAAATTGCTCCAGAATAGGTATCAATAGATAGATGAATATATTTCCAAGGAGCCAAAGAGGGAGCATGGGTAACATCCATTTGCCATAATTGATTAGAGGTGAGACCATGGGGATTAACTCCTGCGTCCCCTGAGGGGGATGCCCCAGAACATTGGGGACAGGATGAAACAATTTGCTTAGCTTGCTCTAGTGGAATGTGGCAAGCTTGTGCCAGCCCCCTGCCATTTTGATGGAAAAAAGAATGGCTAAAAAATGGATCCGTAAACAAAGTAGGTAAAACATGAACAGCAGCATCAGCATGACTGTTGCCTTCAGAAAGAGGCCCAGGAAGAAATGAATGACTGCGTATGTGAGAGACAAAATATAAATGCTTCCGGTCTTGTAGTAATTGCTGTAAAGTGAGAAATAGGGCCATAAGATTGGAGTCAATCCTGGGCATGATATAAGTACCTGGAAGATTAAAAATCAGTTGACACACATATTTATTAAATCAGTTCCATTTCTTTGACAAGCTCAAGTACACCCCAAGGTTATAATTTCAGCAATGGCTTGAATAAAGGGTAAAACATTTTTAGATGGTGCATGAGGCAAATAAAGCCATTCAATACAATATACTTTTTGCTGTTCTAAAACAGCCTCTAAAACAATACTCCTGTGGGCAGCTTACTAGTAGCTCCAATTAAAATATCATCCATATAAGGATATACCAAAACCAATGGATAACATTTGCGAAAAGGGGCTAATGCCTCAGCAACATAAAATTGACATAATGTGGGACTATTCAACATTCTCTGTGGTAAAACCGTCCAATGATAGTGTTTATTAGTTTTCTGAATGGTTCACCGCAGGCAATATAAATGCAAACTTTTCTTGATCAGAGGGACATAGAGGAATGGAAAAGAAACAATCTTTTAAGTTGATGACCATCACTTCATGATCTTGGGGAATCAAATTAGGATTAGGAGTCCTGCATTGCAAGGGGCCCATAGGTTGAATACATGCATTCACGGAATGAAGATCATGTAATAAACGCCATTTACCACTTTTCTTTTTTTATCACAAATACAGGGGTATTCCATGGACTAATGGATGGCACAATGTGATCAGCAATCAGCTGATCCTTTACTAACTGATGGAGAGCCATTAATTTTTCATGTGGCATGGGCCATTGATCAATCCATACTGGCTCTTTAACCATCCAAGTTAATGGGAGGGCAGTAATCTTAGTCCTCCAAAGTGATGGTGGCCCCCAATTTACTAAGCAGGTCGCATCCCCAAAGGCTGACATGAATATCTAATATAAAAGGATGGACCTGAATGACCAAATCTGAATCAGGAAAATGAGCTGAAAGAAATTGCGCACTTTGGCATGCAGTTTGATGACCCCCCGACACACCCCACACACTTGGGCAGGGCTCAGTTGGCCAGATGGCAGGCCACTGTTTAGCAGAGATCACTGAGACATCTGCTCCAGTGTCTCAAATCCCCTCAAAGGGCTTACCCTGCAACACAAGGATCTGACGTGGTCATTGGAATGTGATGGGGTAGTGATGGCAGCTATAATAGAAGTGGCAGGGTTAGTTGAACCAAAGCCGTCTCTCCCTCTCTCATTTTGTGCTCCCCCTGTTGGAACAAAATAAGGCAAATGCAGGAGTTGAGCAGGGCTAGTATAAATGGGCAAAGTTTGGGGCAAATTAGTCTACAATTGAACATAAATAATCCCAGCGTAGTCCGAATCTATTACTCCAGGAATGACAAAAATACCTTTTTTACCCATGCTTGATCATGGAATGACAAGCCTTACGTAATTTGCTGGTAGACGGTCTGATAATTGAGATGGAATTTCTTGAACCTCCCCAGGAAATTTAAATTTCACTTCCTCCTGCAATATCAAATCAATACCAGCACTACCTTTTGTCGCTGCAGGAGTATTCTCTATTGTTGGTTTGTTGTCTCTGTTTGGACTGGGGCCAGAGACCGGCCCGATCACCCGTTTCCTGAAGCCGATCGACATTCACTTGCCCAATGATAACCTTTCTGACACTTTGGGCATTTTGTTTTCGGCTTTGATCCCTGATGGGAGGAAGGGCCAGATGTTGTAGACATTCCTCTCCCTGGATTTTGACACTCTCTTTTAAAATGACCAGGTTTTCCACAATTACAGTGGGGTAAAAAAGTATTTAGTCAGCCACCAATTGTGCAAGTTCTCCCACTTAAAAAGATGAGAGAGGCCTGTAATTGACATCATAGGTAGACCTCAACTATGAGAGACAAAATGAGAAAACAAATCCAGACAATCACATTGTCTGATTTGGAAAGAATTTATTTGCAAATTATGGTGGAAAATAAGTATTTGGTCATGTTAAGGATATTGTTGTTGTGTTAGCAACTAGCAGAGTATAGTGCACAGAGAAACGTTGCTGAGAGCAATGAAATAAGAGATACGTGCAAACTGGTTTATCAAAAGTTTTCTTTATAGTGGAAAATAAACAATCTTGTAGTCTTCTAAACAGTCAAAGTCTTTACCGGTCAAATCCAAAAAGCTTCTTACCAAACAAACAGTAGTTGGTTCACTCTGGTTCACAAACCCCGGATGGTAGCAGATCCACCCACACACGCACAATGATAGCAAAATGGCAGCTTATCATCAACTGAATACATTACAGTACCTTTCTTAAATACGTTCACAACTAATTATAGCATGACTCAGCATTACAGCATGATGCAGCATTAAAACTTAAAGTCACAGAACACATATATTGCCTGGACAATCTGTTAGGCTCAAATCATATCCTAACAGGTCACCTACAAACAAGCAAGATTTCTGGCTCTCACAGACCTGTAACTTCTTCTTTAAGGGGCTCCTCTGTCCTCCACTCATTACCTGTATTAATGGCACCTGTTTGAACTTGTTATCAGTATAAAAGACACCTGTCCACAACCTCAAACAGTCACACTCCAAACTCCACTATGGTGAAGACCAAAGAGCTGTCCAAGGACACCAGAAACAAAATTGTAGACCTGCACCAGGCTGAGAAGACTGAATCTGCAATAGGGAAGCAGCTTGGTGTGAAGAAATCAACTCTGGGAGCAATAATTAGAAAATGGAAGACATATAAGACCACTGATAATCTCCCTCGATCTGGGGCTCCACGCAAGATCTCACCCCGTGGGGTCAAAATGATCACAAGAACAGTGAGCAAAAATCCCAGAACCACACGGGGGGACCTAGTGAATGACATGCAGAGAGCTGGGACCAACGTAACAAAGGCTACCATCAGTAACACACTACGCCACCAGGGACTCAGATCCTGCAGTGCCAGACGTGTCCCCCTGCTTAAGCCAGTACATGTCCGGGCCTGTCTGACGTTTGCTAGAGAACATTTGGATGATCCAGAAGAGGATTGGGAGAATGTCATATGGTCAGATGAAACCAAAGTAGAACTGTTTGGTAGAAACACAACTCGTCATGTTTGGAAGAGAGAGAATGCTGAGTTGCATCCAAAGAACACCATACCTACTGTGAAGCATGGGGGTGGCAACTTCATGCTTTGGGGCTATTTCTCTGCAAAGGGACCAGGACGACTGATCCGTGTACAGGAAAGAATGAATGGGGCCATGTATCGTGAGATTTTGAGTGCAAACCTCCTTCCATCAGCAAGGGCATTGAAGATGAAACGTGGCTGGGTCTTTCACATGACAATGATCCCAAACACACTGCCCGGGCAACAAAGGAGTGGCTTCGTAAGAAGCATTTTAAGGTCCTGGAGTGGCCTAGTCAATCTCCAGATCTCAACCCCATAGAAAACCTTTGGAGGGAGTTGAAAGTCCGTGTTGCCCAGCGACAGCCCCAAAACATCACTGCTCTAGAGGAGATCTGCATGGTGGAATGGGCCAACATACCAGCAACAGTGTGTGCCAACCTTGTGAAGACTTACAAAAAATGTTTCACCTCTGTCATTGCCAACAAAGGATATCTAACAAAGTATGGAGATGAACTTTTGATATTGACCAAATACTTATTTTCCACCATAATTTGCAAATAAATTCTTTCCAAATCAGACAATGTGATTGTCTGGATTTGTTTTCTCATTTTGTCTCTCATCGTTGAGGTCTACCTATGATGTCAATTACAGGCCTCTCTCATCTTTTTAAGTGGGAGAACTTGCACAATTGGTGGCTGACTAAATACTTTTTTGCCCTACTGTATAACACTTTCCTTGAGGTTTGCTGCCTTGTGATAAAGCAGCTGCTAACAAATTAGTTTGATAAGAAGATGTTCCTATATCTTGACACGCTTTAATCATATCTGCCAAATCAGGATCTTTTCCCAGACCAATAATTGCCCTTCGGCATTCAGAAGTGGCGTTGTCTTTTGCCAGCCTCATCAACAACTCATTTTGAGCTTTGGGATTATCTATCTGTCTTCTTAAAGCATCCTGTAATCTGTTAATAAAATCAGGATACGCTTCACTGGCCTTTTGCCTGATGTTAGAGAAGGCTTGTTG
This sequence comes from Coluber constrictor foxii, assembly GCA_038048745.1. Classification (NCBI taxonomy): domain Eukaryota; kingdom Metazoa; phylum Chordata; class Lepidosauria; order Squamata; family Colubridae; genus Coluber; species Coluber constrictor. Next base: position 16,115,810 of record CM075966.1, read on the forward strand.
AGGCTTGCCAGAAACAGGCACTTTTCCGAAGGCTCAATAAACACATTCAGAAGAAACTTGCAAAGTTGCAGCTGGTAAAACAACCTGAGCATCAACTGGAGCAAAAGGACCAGATCCATACAATTGATCAGGAATAAATGCTCCCCCAGAGTTAAAACTCTGTTTAACTGTTTCTCTAAAATCTGCCTAATGGGGGTGTACAGTGGCCGTGGGGATGCAATAGAATTATCTCCTTCAGCAGGAGCTGATGGTTCAATTAAAAATGGTTTTGGGGTGACAATTTTAACTTTATCATAATCAGGTGGAGGGCTTGTAGTTAATTGTTGCCCTTCCAAACATCAGAGCCATATTTTACTATTGCTTGATGGAACTGATACCATCAATGTAATATTTGCACTGAAGCCCTAGGTTCAAGATGTAAAGCATGCCCTATCTTAGTCCAATCTTGCGAACAAAGCATCCCCTGTTCCGGATAAAAGGGACAACGTATCCCTATCTCAACCACCAGTTTCCTTATGTCAGTCTCGCACGTCGTCATGCCAGACTTGTGCAATAGGAATCTAAGTTCCTGCACATGAGCTTTCTGATGTTGAGACAGATTGCAACCCATAACTAACCACTAGGGATCCACGTAGGATGAAGATCAGGGGTCTATTTCCAGATGATGATGAGTATGTTCGGCTGTTGCTTCCCATGAAGGGCGGTCCCTGTTCAGGTGCCAGATGTAGTAAATCAAAGGCCAGGCATTTGCTCTGATCAAAAATGTTTCACCCGCTCTCACAGAGAGCTTTATTTTTTATACAGTTTTTACAGGCAGACAAAAAGGCAGGCAAGCAACAGTGTTCTAATTGGACAGTCCTCCTCCCTCTTCCCCCACTCAGAAAAAGGTCAGATAACACAGACCAGAGCAAGAATGAGATCATACAGGAAGAAGATACATGACACCAGAAACAGAAGCAGTTTCCTGCATTCGGCCCAATCTCATGTATTTCAATCCCTACAATCACCAGTTACAGCAAACCTCCTTCCCATGCTGAAGGAAATCAACAACTGGCAGATGATCTGAATGTGTTTTACTGTAGGTTTGTGTTGTGGCCCCGTCCTCTGAGCCTATCCCTTTGGAGGAAGGCAGCTCTGAGCAGGAGGAAGAGGAGCCAGCCAGATCTCCCAGCCCTCCCCCTCTGGCACCGGCTCAGGTGCCAGCTGAAAGAGAGCCAAGTAGTGGGGAAACAGGTGTCTCAGATGAGAGTGAGGGAGAGACGTCATTCCTGGACGCACGCCAAAGAAGGCGAGAGAAAAGGGTACTGCAGCTGCGACGTATGAGAAAATCCTGAGTCATTGGATTGGAGTCACGGGATCAATGACTCACTGGACCACACCCAGAAGCATATGTATATAAGACAGTACGGTGGGTCACGAAGTTCGTGACGAACAAAGCTAAACAAACGGAGCAACCTCGTAGTCTTGGAAGCTAGATGAACGGCAAAGCTACGTAGGAGATTTTCTTGTTTGTGTAAACCAATAAAGTCCTTGGCAGACGGTGTGCATATCGCTGCCAAGGTTGAGATAAGAACTGCGGAGTGTGCCAAGTGATTATTAACCCTCGGCTGGCTGTGTTTTTGTGGGTCTCTGAAGGGGGGGGACAGATCAGTTTGAGAGAAAACTACTGCCACCTATCTCCACAATCCCCATCTCAGACACACCAACAACAACCAAGTATCCTACAACTGACCCCATCCCATTGGGCCAACCACCTCTGGTGATTACAGAAAATGAGGTGCAAGGTCTATTTCACAGACAAAAGCCAGGTAAGCACCAGGCCCAGACAAGATAACTCCTTCTTGCTTAAAAGCTTGTGCTGACCAACTGGCCCCCCATCTTCACCCGCATCTTTAATAAATCACTAGAGATGTGCTATATTCCTTCCTGCTTCAAGCGCTCTACTATCATCCCAGTGCCGAAGAAACCCTCCATCAAGGAACTGAACGACTACAGACCGGTTGCTGTAACATCTGTAGTTATGAAAACCTTTGAAAGGCTAGTGCTGGCCCACCTGAAAACCATCACGGAGCCACTGTTAGACCCCTTGCAATTTGCCTATGGAGCAAATAGATCGACAGATGGTGCTGTTAATATGACTCTGCACTACATCCTACAACATCTTGAATCTCCAAAGACCTATGCAAGGGTCCTCTTTGTCAACTTCAGCGCAGCATGCAATATCATCATTCCAGGTGTTCTTCTAACTAAACTAAATCAGCTAGCTGTACCTGACCATACTTGTAAATGGATCATAAGCTTCCTAACAGACAGGAAGCAACAAGTGTAATTAGGCAAAATCACATCAGATACCTGTACAATTAGCACAGCCCCCCCCCCACCCCCCGGGCTGTGTGCTCTCTCCACTTCTCTCTCTACACCAATGACTGCATCTCAAAAGATCCCTCTGTTAAAGTACTGAAGTTTGCAGATGATACAACAGTGATTGGTCTCATTCGACACAATGATGAATCTGCATACAGATGGGAGGTTGAACAATTAGCCTTGTGGTGCAACCGGAACAATCTTGACACTCAAAACCGTAGAAATGATGGTAGATTTTAGGATAAACCTATACTACCATCTCTTACAATACTAGACAACACAGTATCAACAGTAGAGACCTTCATGTTTTAGGTTCTATCATATCTCAAGACTTAAAATGGACACATAACATCAAAAATGTTATCAAAAAAGCACAACAAAGAATGTTCTTTCTGCGCCAACTCAGAAAGCTCAAACTCCCCAAGCAGCTGCTGATTCAGTTCTACAGAGGAATTATTGAGTCTGTCTTCTGCACCTCTATAACTGTCTGGTTTGGCTCTGCAACCAAACACGACAGACACAGACTTCAACAGATAATTAGAACTTCAGAAAAAACAATGGCTACTAACCTGACTTCCATTGAGGACCTGTATACTGCACAAGTCAAATAGAGGGCTGTGAAAATATCTACAGACCCCTCATATCCTGGACATAAATTGTTTCAACTTCTACCCTCAAAACGACACTATAGGGTACTACACACCAGAACAACTAGACACAAGGACAGTTTTTTCCTGAATGCCATCACTCTGGTAAACAACTAATTCTCACAACACTGTCAAACTATTTACTAAGACTGTATTACTATTCTTCTTCTCATCCTTTCTATTACCTATCTCCTCCCACTTATGACTATAACCATGTTGCTTGTATTTTTACGATTTATATTGTTCTGTTGTTTCCTAGTATGATTTGATTGCTTATTAGTAACCTATGACTATCACTAACTGTTGTATCTTATGATTCTTGATGAATGTATTTTGTTTTTCTTCATGGACACTGAGAGCATATGCACCAAAGACAAATTCCTTGTGTGTCCAATCACACTTGGCCAATAAATAATTCTATTCTATTCTATTCTATTCTATTCTAGTCTAGTCTAGTCTAGTCTAGTCTAGTCTAGTCTAGTCTAGTCTAGTCTAGTCTAGTCTAGTCTATCCTATCCTATCCTATCCTATCCTATCCTATCCTATCCTATCCTATCCTATCCTATCCTATCCTATCCTATCCTATCCTTTTTTTAAAAGTTTTATTGTTTTATTACTACACATTATGACAAACACATAACATACAACATATAAATATATCCTCTTTTTAACAAGTGTTTCTTCATGGTCTGCTTTCCACTGTAATCTCCCCCCCCCCAAATGTCTCTCATATTGTTTCATTTTCTTCATTGTCTCCTTTCTGATTGATTACAATATATTTTCTAATCCTAATAGCCTTAATTTTATACATTTCTATATATTTGTTTCAGATGCCTGAAAAACCCATTAATGCTTAATTTTTCCCCTTAAAGCAATTAGCTAATGTATATATATATATTATATATATGAATATAAATATACATATATATATTTGTTGCATCCATATTTTACATTTTTTATTCTCCCCTATTTATGTTATTCTTTATTTCTGCTCTCAAGCCATTCATCCCATTTGTTCCAAATTGTATAGTAATCTGTCTCTTCCTTTTCTTTAATTTCTTTTGTTAACTTGTCCATCTCAGCACATTCTAAAACTTTTTTTTATCACTTCTTCATCCATTGGTGTTTCTTTTTGTTTCCATTTTTGTGCATATATTATTCGAGCCGCTGTTATGATGTGTAAAATAAGGTATTTTATTTCTTTGGTATATGTTCTCGTGAATATTCCTAGTAGAAATGTTTCCGGTTTTCTTTTTATTGGTTGATCTGTTATTTTTTCTAACCATTTATTTATATTTGTCCAGAATTTTTTCACCGCCGGGCATGTCCACCATAGATGGTAATAAATTCCATGGGTTTTCTTACACTTCCAACATGTTGGGTCATTACTTGGGAACATCTTTGCGATTCTTGTCGGTGGTAAATGCCATCTATAAAACATCTTCAACTGGTTTTCCTTGTATGCCACTGATAATGTTAATTTTGAATTTACTTGCCATGTTGTTTCCCACTTCTCCAAATCTATTGTATAATTAAACTTCTGTGCCCATTTAATCATTGAATCTTTCACTATCTCTTCCATTTTATAATTTAGTAAAAATTTATATATCTTGCTAATTAATTTTTAGTCTGTCCCTAATATAATTTTGTCTAATTCGTGCTGTTCTCCTTGTATTTCATGTTTTTGTGTCTTCTTTATGTTTGGATTGAATTTGTATATATATCCACCAATCTATATCTCTGTTCAAATCCAATTCCAGTTCTTGTTTTGATTTCAGTTTTCCTTGTTGATCTATTAGGTCTTTGTATCTTATTCTTTTATTTAATTCTGTTAAATTTGGGTGTTTTAATATTTTTGTCAGTGAAAGCCAAATTGGTATTTTTGCATAATGTTGTTCTTTAATTTTCAACCAAATTTGTAATAATGCATTTCTTATTATATATCTCTTAAAGTAACTATGTATTTTATATTTTCCATCCCTGAGGCAAGCGTGCCATCCTACTTGTAGATCATGGCCTTCTATCGCTAATATTCTCTTATTCCTTAGTTCTATCCATTCCTTTAACCATGTTATGCCAGCAGCTTGATAATATAATTCCCATTCTTAGGAGTGCTACTCCCCCTCTGTCTTTTGTATCCTGTAGAGATTCTATTCTATTCTATTCTATTCTATTCTATTCTATTCTATTCTATTCTATTCTATTCTATTCTATTCTATTCTATTCTATTCTATTCTATCCCATCCCATCCCATCCCATCCCATCCCATCCCATCCCATCCCATCCCATCCCATCCCATCCCATCCCATCCCATCCCATCCCATCCCATCCCATTCCATTCTTCCTTTCTTTTCCTTCTTTCTTTCCTTCATTTCTTCATTCCTCCCTTCTTGCCTTCCCTCCCTGACTGGCTCCTTTGTTCAGATGCTACAGAGGAAGGCCCCACTGCTTTCCTCCAGCCCGGGAAGCCCCCCCCCCCATGCGCACACACATACACACCATTCAAAGCTTGGATACTTTTATCCACATCTGAGGTTGCAAACTGCCAGTTATGCCTGGGCTTGGGGAGAAGGCCCTCTCCCTCCTCTGTGGATAAAAGTCCCCAAACTTGGAATATGGTGTGTGTGTGCGTGTGTGTGGGCGTACGCACTTGGCTACCAGAAGTTTGGGGAAGCGAGGAGCTTGTGGGGCATTGATTTTTTTAAAAATTTGATTTATATGCCGCCCTTCTCCGGAGACTCAGGACGGCTTACAATGCGTTAAGCAATAGCCTTCATACTTTTGTATATTTATACAAAGTCAGCTTCTTGCCCCCACAAACTGAGTCCTCAATTTACCTACCTTAGAAAGGATGGAAGGCTGAGTCAACCTTGAGCCTGGTGAGATTTGAACTTACAGTAATTGCAGACAGCTGGAGTTAATCACAATGCCGCTGGAGTTAATCACGAATTGTCCCCACGTCGAGTTGGAGTTAGCCGGTGAGACTTGTTCTATCCTAACGCTGCAGTCCCAATTCAACTGCAGCCAGTGAGCGGCCTTGCCCACCTAGTCACGGCCACGCCTACCCAGCCATGCTCACATGGCCGCTGTGAGTCATCATAGTCTTACATTCAACTGGCTCTTTGAGGGAAACCATAATGCTAATGTGGCACTCAATGAAACTGAGTTTGTCACCCCTGCTTTAGAATATCTTGTAACACAAGAAGAAACTTTCCTGGGAAAGGGGAAGTTCTGGAAATTAACCTTTTTGTTTCCCTGGTGGCTGGATATTCTCAGAAAGCTTCTTGAAGAAGGAGTGATCAGGTGAATCTCTGGCTGGGGGCTGGGCAACCAAGAACAACCTCTCTGTTGAAGAACCAGTCATTTAAAATGGACAATTAAGCCTGCTGCCACTTCTTAGACACTAGTTTTCTGCATATTTATCTTTCATTTTAAAAGAGGCTTCCTTTGACTGTAGCTTGTCTTTTCCTTTTTGTGGAAATACTGTCATTTCTGAGGCTTTGGGACTTTAAGATGGTGAGGAGCAGTGGTGAAATCCAAATTTTTTTACTAACGGTTCTGTGGGCGTTGCTTGGTGGGTGTGGTGTGGCTTGTGGGCCTTGCTTGGTGGGCATGGCAGGGGAAGGATACTGCAAAATCTCCATTCCCACCCCACACTGAGGCCAGCCAGAGGTGGTATTTGCTAGTTCTCCGAACTACTCAAAATTTCTGCTACAGGTTCTCCAAACTGCTCAAAATTTCTGCTACCGGTTCTCCAGAACCTGTCAGAACCTGCTGGATTTCACCCCTGGTGAGGAGGGGAGGAATTGGTGTATTCAAGCCAAAATAAAGAAGCTGGAAAACACGGTGGAAACTACTTTTGAAACCTCTGGATTTAAACTCCTTAGAGAATTTTATATTTCTAATAGACTCTGCTCAAATTTTCTTTCTACTTATAAAACAAAGATTGCCTAAATGGTGTTTGGTTCTTGCTGTGAGGAGGGGGAGAAACAGTTCTGATTTTACTGAACCTCTAATTGGTTTAGGAGTGGGCTGCTAGACAAAGTGGTATAGTCTAAACTTATTTTGTTGTTCATACTACAGTGGCGTTGCTTGACTATAGGAGGGAGCCAAGGACTGTAGCATTGCAAATTATTTTTAATTTTCTAGAAGTGTTGAGGATGATGAATCTAACCCAATAACTCACAAGACAAATGTATATATTTATCTTAATCCCTTTTATTGCAGGCCTGAATTAATCCTAGGCCTATTCCTTTAATGGTCACTGACTTTTGTTCTTTCCTTTGCAGGTACACATCTGGAACTGCTGGATGACCTCATAGTGGAGGTCCTTATACCCGGGAGGAGGAGTCAGAGGTAAGGAGGAGTTATGGGGGTGATGGGATGTGTGCTATGTTAACCCTTGCAGGACCGTGGCCAGAGTGGTGCAGGTGAATTAGACATTTAACTTGACAAAACCCCCTCTAAATATCTAACTGATTACAGGTATACAATACATATATACATAAAGTTACATGATTTACATATGAACACATATTTTTGACATGAGATATGCATGTTGTTTTTGAGGTAAGGGTTTGGTGAGGATATCTGCTGTTTGCTCCTCAGTGTCACAGTGTACGGCCTTAATAAAACCAATATCTGAGAATTGTCTAACATGTTTGCATTTGATGTCAATGTGCCTTGTTCGTTGACCAATGGCATCGGCCTTCGATATTTCTATGGCTGCCTTGTTATCTTCATGAATAATAATTGGGTATGATGGTTCAGTCCAAATGTCACTAAGTAAGTCATCAAACCATATTAAGTTATTTGCTGCCTTGGACAAACAGACAAACTCTGCTTCGGTGGTGGATGTGGCTACTAATTTTTGTTTCCCCGTGTACCCGTGGATAGGGCTGTTATTGAGGAAAAGCACGTACCCTGAAGTACTTTTTCTACTTTTAATATCTCCCGCCCAATCAGCATCAGCATAACAGGTTAACTTTGGCTTTGTGGATAAGTCTGGCTCGAGGCATAGGTGTGCGTCGATGCTGTATTTTAGGTACCTAAGTAACCTTTTGATGGCATCCCAGTGTAGTATTGTGGGCTTACTCACGTGCCTGGATAGTAAGTTGACAGCTAAGGCGATGTCAGGTCTAGTCCAATTGACAATGTACAGTAATGATCCTATGGTAGATCTATACAGCTTGTTATCGATGAAGGGTTCAGCATCATTATACATGTTTTTCAGAAAGTCTGGCTGCATGGGGATCTCGTTAGGTTTCGCCTCGGACATATTACACTTTGACAACAGTTCCGTGATCTTATCCTTCTGTGACAGTCGGAAACCTTTGTTGGTCTTGGTTACTTGAACACCTAAGTATTTGTCTATTTTCCCTGTGATTTTAATGAGAAATGATTTCCTAATTCGGCAGCAAACTTGTCACATCTGGATTTTTGCTTTCCTATTATAGAATATCGTCCACATAGACAAGGATGCCTTCAAATAATTCTTTTTCTCTCTTAACAAAGAAGCACTTATCAGCTGAGGTGGCAGTGAAGCCCATGGAGTTGAGGGCCTTGGCAAGGCAATCGTACCACCTTTTACCCGATTGCTTGAGTCCATATAAGCTTTTATTTAGAAGCCATGTGTTGTATTCTCCTGTGTTGTATCCTGGTGGTGCTCTGACGTAGATCTCCTTATCCAATTCTGCATGGAGATATGCTGTTTGCACATCAAATTGGAACACTTCAAGTCCTAGTATGGTGGTGATTACTAGGGCACTTTTGACACTCTCAGCCCTGACTGTTGGCGAGTATGTGTCTGTATAATCTTCTGGGTACTTTTGTGTGAAGCCCTGTGCGACTAGCCTCGCTTTGTTCAGTGCTTTGTTGTTTTCAAGTGTCTTGACCCTGAACACCCATTTTGTCCCTATTGGTTTTTTGTTTTCGGGTACTTGAGCCAGTGAGTATACGCGTAAGTCTCTAAGGCTCTCCATTTCCCTTTCCATGGCCTCTTTCCATTTTTCTCTCTCTTCCTGGGGAAGATTGAGTATTTCTTCATAGGAACTGGGTGTGGTGTTACTGGCATTTATGGATGAGATGTAATCCTCGAACCTCTTTGGTACCTTATTCCTACTCGCTCTGACTGGTCTGTCAGGGGGTGCGTCTGTCTCATGCATGCACTCTGCCTCCTTGTCTGTGAGGGTGTCTAAGTTCAAAGTGGGATGCCCTTCCTTCCATCCCTTGGTCCTTATTTCGTGGTGTTTGGGCCTGCACGTTTTGATTTCTTTTGCTTCTCCTGTGGTTGATTCCTCATCCTTTTGTTTATGTGGTTGTGAGTCTTCATTGAGGAAAATGTCATTGGAATGAAGCCTTGACCAATTTGAATTTTCATGAAAGTCTGCAGATCTAGATGCAACAAATCTGTTATTGCAGTCCATGAAACTGAAACCTTTTGTCCCAGATTCATACCCCATGAATCTTAACCTTTTGGATATCTTTTCTCCTTTCTTCCTTAATTGCCTGGGGATGTGGACGTCCGCTGGGGCACCAAGTATATGCAGGTGGGCCAAGTTGGGTTTTCTCCTATACATCATCTCATATGGGGTTTTGTTAATTGCACTTGACCATAGTCTGTTTAGAGTATAGTTGGAGTAGTGCAGTGCCTCTGACAAAAATGATTGGCCCATCCCTGCGTCCTCTGGTACACACCTCATCATCGTTTGGAGCACACCGTTTCTCCTCTCTGAAACTCAATTTTGGAAGGGCGAAAATGGCAAAGAAGAGTAGTGTATTATGCCCTGTTTTCTTAGCCATTTCTCAAAGTCCTTGACCATGAACTCTGAGCACCGGTCGGTCATTATTTGTTTAATTTTGGTATTGTGTTGTAATTCTACCCTCCTGTGGAACTCCTTGAATTTTTGAAATGTCTCATTTTTATGTCTGAGTGAATAAACATACCCATATCTACTGTAATCGTCCACAATAGTTAAGAAAAACCTCTTCCTCTACCTAACCGATGGCCTCAGTGGCCCTACTAGGTCCATATGTACCAATTGAAAGATAGAGTCAGTTGCCCGTTCTGACTTCTTTGGCCTTGCCTTGCCTTTGATTTTCAAGCATTTACAAACAGAGCACTCCAGATAATTTTCACAGTCCTTTATTTTTAGGCCCTCGGTACATTCTAACATTTTTTTGACAATTGGGAAACTGACATTTATTTATTTATTTATTTATTTATTTATTTATTTATTTATTTATTATTTCAATTTATAAACCGCCCTTCTCCTTGCGGACTCAGGGCGGTGAACAGCCAGAATAAAACATGGTATACAAAAGTTAAAAACAATTAAAAATATTAAATATTATTTGGCCAAGAATTAAAACAACCCAATTTAAAATCAATTTCAAATTTAAAAACGGAGGAAGGGATCAAGCTAGCCCAGCTAGATGGAATAAATGGGTTTTAAGGGCCCGACGAAAGGTCCGGAGATCTGGAATCCTGCGTATCTCCGGGGGTAGGTCATTCCAGAGGGCGGGCGCCGCCACAGAGAAGGCTCTCCCCCTGGGGGTCGCCAGCCAACACTGTCTGGCCGACGGCACCCGGAGGAGGCCCTCTCTGTGCGAGCGTACTGGCCGGTGGGAGGCTATTGGCGGCAGAAGGCGGTCCCGCAAGTACCCAGGTCCTAAGCCATGGAGCGCTTTAAAGGTAGTCACCAACACCTTGAAGCGCACCCGGAAGACCACCGGGAGCCAGTGCAGCTCGCGCAGGAGAGGTGTCACGTGGGAGCGCCATGTCGCTCCCATAATTCCCCACGCGGCCGCATTCTGGACCAGTTGGAGCCTCCGGGTGCACCTCAAGGGGAGCCCCATGTAGAGAGCGTTGCAGTAGTCCAGGCGGGAAGTCACGAGAGCATGGGTGACTGTGCGTAGGGAGTCCTGATCTAGAAAGGGACGCAACTGGCGTATCAGGCGAACCTGATAAAAAGCCCCCCTGGCCACGGCCATCATGTGTTCTTCTAAAGACAGCCGTGTGTCCAGGAGGACGCCCAAGTTGCGAGCCCTCTCCGTGGGGGCCAATGTCTCGCCCCCAATAGTCAGCGATGGCGTCAGCTGGCTATATCGGGACGCCAGCAGCCACAGCCACTCAGTCTTGGAGGGGTTTAGTCGGAGCCTGTTTCTCCCCATCCAGACCCGCACAGCTTCCAGACACCGGGACATCACTTCAACGGCATCGTTGGGGTGGCCTGGTGTGGAGATGTACAGCTGGGTGTCGTCAGCGTACTGATGGAACTCCACCCCAAAGCCACGGATGATCTCACCCAGCGGCTTTACATAAATGTTGAACAGAAGGGGCGAGAGGACCGACCCCTGCGGCACCCCACAAACAAGGTGCCTCGGAGTCGACCGCTGCCCCCCTGTCAACACAGATTGCGACCGGTCAGAGAGATAGGAGGAGAACCACCGTAGAACGGTGCCCCCCACCCCCAACCCCTCCAACCGGCGCAACATGATACCATGGTCGATGGTATCAAAAGCCGCTGAGAGATCTAACAGGACCAGGATAGAGGAACAGCCCCTATCCCGTGCCCTCCAGAGATCATGTCCAAGTCTCCTGTGAAGGAGATGTGCGCAGTTATCATGGATGGTTTTTCCCATGGATACCTTGTTGTTACCTTGTGGCTTACAATTTATTGCCCCCTGTTGTGTCCCTTCTGCCTCTGTATTTCCCTTTACTTCACTAGTGGTGTTTGTGTTTATGCTTCTCCTGCTACTCTCGTTGGGTGTGACGTATGGTAGGCTGTCGTGTATGGTCACCTCCCCAACCTTTTTCCCATTATTGGATATGTAAGCCTTTCCCCCCTTGAACACCACCTCGTTTTTTGTGTCCTGTGTAAGTTTTGTGGTTGCTAGCACGTTATACGGTATTTCTGGCACGTATAACACCCCCTCTATTTCCCCTATCTCTGGGATATGTACATTTCCTTTTCCTATTACTTTGGCACTGCTTTGGTTGGCTACCTTTATCTCGATATCTGTCTCTGTGAGGGAAGTAAATAGTCCAGGGTTGCAAGTGGTGTGATTTGTGGCTCCTGAATCTAAGAGCCACATGTTTTCGTTTATTTTTTGTTTGGAAATCGGTTTCTCATATCTGAAACCATACATGGACCCTGGGTTACTGTCTCTGGAACTTTCCCTACACTCACTGTGTCGTCTGGGGTTGGGAGACCACCCACGTCCTCGCTCCCTAAAGGTCCTGCGGTCAGGTGATTGTCTCCTCCTGTGTTCACTGTATCTCCTGTCCCTGCTGTTCCTGGGGCAATCCCTTTTGAGGTGGTTCCTAGAACCACATGAAAAGCATTGAGGAGTACTCCTTGCCCTATCCTGGAAATCAACTTTCTTAATGGGTCTAGGGTCTCTCCTGGATAGATGGCGGTCCCTCCTTAGATTATCTTCTGCAATTAGTCGATTGGTGAGTGTGTTCAGTGTCAAGTGTTCTATATTAAGGCTATCTATCTGTGTCATGAAGTTGTCCCAGCTACTGTCTAATGAGTTGATGACTATGCTCATCATACTCTCTTCAGTGATTACTTCCCCCCTTTGCATTAGTTCAGCCCTGGTTGCATTTAGTTTCAATATATGTTCACTCATGGGGACCCCTGGTTTTAGCCTGGCAGAGTGAAACTCCCTGGATATCCTTGTTGTGGTTGCTCTGCTCTGGCTGTAGAATAAACCATATAATTTTTGCATGACCTCATACACAGTTAAATTGTTACCTATGCTAGGATACATAGTGGTTGGTGTGCTGGTTAACAATAGACAAAATGCCTTATGATGGATACAATCAAACTCAAATGACCAGGGCTTTTTTTGGAGGATTGGAAATTTTAAAAAGTACATTTTCTTTCATAAAAATAATTTGTAGCTGCTGACTCCATTCTAAAATATTTCCTCCATCTACTTGTAATTTTGGAAAGTTATTAGGCATTGTCCCAGAATTGTTTGAGTAATTACTTACTGAGGGTAGCTGTCCATGGTCCAGGATGTGAGTGAACTCACAGTAAGGCAATGGGATGCTTTGGCTAATGCAAAAGAAACTGTCAGTCATTTTTTTTTCTTCTCTTCTTGCAGGTGAGGACTGGGCAAGCGCGAAGCTCATTCCGCGCTGGAGGTCATCGGGTGAGGAGCTAGCGGCCACGGCTCCCAGGCCTAGGCTTAGGCCTGCCTGGGGGGCATTGGACTCACCCCTGGTGCATCTGGAATCTGCGCTGGATGTTGGAAGTTGTTGCTGGGCAGCTGGGTCCCCGGTGAAGATTGGCAGGAGTCACGGCGGCCTCAGGGTCGTTAAATGAGGACTTTTGGGGCTCAGCAGTCCTGTGGCGGTGGCGGTGGCGGTGGCGGTGGCGGTGGCGGTGGCGGTGGCGGTGGCGGTGGCGGTGGCGGGTCCTGGTCCTCGGAAGATGGCCTCTGGATGCGTGGAGAAGCCCGGTGGTGGTCGTAGGAAGGGTGAGTCATTGTCTTGGTTTTCTTTTCTTGGGTCTCGCTCCGGTAGTAGTCGGGGTGATGAGTTTGAGTCCTGCCGCGTAGGTAGTTTGTAGGTGGTCGGTGTTCTTTGCTCGTCACGGAAGAGTGTTGTTTATCTGGGTAGTGGTGTGGTTGGTGCTTCATTGTCAGTGGACATTCTGATGTCCCTTTGGTTTTTGGGTTTCTCTCCACGGCTTGTGGCTGGTGCAGGAGGCTTGAATGCGGAGCCGAATGCTGCTGCTAGAGTCTCGATTGCTTTCTCTATTTCGAGCTTGGTAGGCAAGCTCCTGTTGCTTTGGGTTTGTTCCTCGCAGTTGTTTTCGGGGTGTCCCCTGTTAGTTTCAGGGTCCTGGCTTGTTTGCGCCATTAAATTTGAATCCCGGCTTCCCATTGGTTGCTGGCCATTCCAAGATGGCCACCAGGAAAAGGGCACGAAAATGGATTCGGTTAGCTCTGGGTCGTCTGACTGGGCTGGCCTGTCCCTTACCGGGGTTGCGTTTCTTTGGGTCATCTCTGGGGCCTCGATAGCTGCTCCACGGTTCTCAAGAAGACTCTGAAAGTTCGTGATGAGGCTTTCTTCACTACTTTGTGTTTCCATTAGCTTCAGGATGGCCAGTCTGTGTTCGTTCCTCTTCTGCGGTGTTTCCTTTCTGGGATCGGTTGTTCTCTCTTGTGGTCTCTCGTTGTTGGGTAGTGAGTCCAGACCGATGTCCTGCTCACTCTCTGCTGGTGTTTCTTTCGCTGCAGCACCCCTGGGCGTTAGTTGTGCAGCCATCTGCCTGGTGAATGCTCTTGTGTTTACTCTGTTCCTTTTTTCAAAGTAAACAGTTGGTTCAGTCATCATTCAGAGTTATGGGGAACCATCCTCTGCTACCATTCTGTTGAGGATGATGGATCTAACCCAATAACTCACAAGACAAATGTATATATTTATCTTAATCCCTTTTATTGCAGGCCTGAATTAATCCTAGGCCTATTCCTTTAATGGTCACTGACTTTTGTTCTTTCCTTTGCAGGTACACATCTGGAACTGCTGGATGACCTCGTGGTGGAGGTTCTTATACCCGGGAGGAGGAGTCAGAGGTAAGGAGGAGTTATGGGGGTGATGGGATGTGTGCTATGTTAACCCTTGCAGGACTGTGGCCAGAGTGGTGTAGGTGAGTTAGACATTTAACTTGACAAGAAGCACATCCCAAACCATTGGATTTAATGTTATAATCAGATCTTAGTTATACTCTGAAAGGATGGCCACCCATAAGAGGACAGAAAGGACATCAGGAGATACAGAATCTTTAAGATCCTTTTTGGATGAATATACAGCTAAAACACATGAAATAATTCAGGTAATGAGAGCAAAGCTTGAATTAAAACTTGACACACTTTCAAAGGAACTTTGTGAGGCGATACAATATTTGACAGGAGATATTAAACAGGTGAAGGATAGAGTGGATCTTATGGAGCACAAACTGGAGAAGAATGACATTTTGTTTGAAGCTGATCTGGACGCGAGGGCGCTCCTGCAGGCCCAGATGAAAGAGTTTCAATTAAGATTTAGAGCAATCCCTGAATGTTCTGGAGAGGACATCAGAGTAAGGATGATTAATGCTTTGGCCCAGTTAATTAATTGGGAAGCAAAGTTACTCGATCTTGAGATAGACAAAGTCTACAGAGTGAACTCCAGGTTCGCTACTATGAGAAAATTACCAAGGGATGTCTTAGTTCATTTTGTAAGAACAACAATGAGGGACTGCATTCTGGATTGCCACTTTAAATCCAAACTAAAAATAGAAAATGTGGATATAATTGTTCTGAAGGAAGTTCCTGTCAGAATCCTGAGAAAAAGGAAAGCCTAGTCTTTCCTTACTGATATTTTGAAGTGTCAGGGTAATGATGATTTAAAGCTGACCAGCTGCTGTAAGGCTGTGGACCAGGATGAGTCAGCAGGGTTATTGCCACTTTAAGAAGATGCCTATATAAGGGAGGCCATGAGAGGCCCTCTCTCTCTCTCTCTTCATGTATCACTCTCCTCATTGTGTTCTATCTGCATTGTAGCTCTCCATGTAGAGTGATTGCTTGCCCGGCATTGATTGCTTGCCCGGTATGTGCCTACCACATGTATGTATGTATATAGTAGTCTTGTATATAAACCACTGTTTATAAGAAACACCTCTGTGTCCTGTATTTTGCCCCTGGGCTGTCTCAAAATAGTAGTCATGCTGTAAACACTCTGACATGAAGAAGAGTAAAATTCCTTTCCATTGGGACAAATTGGAAGTAGTGATACTTACCTATCAATAGCAAAGAGTTAGACTGAATTCTATAGAGAAAGCCAAGGACTTCTTGTCCAGCTATAAATTAATCTTGGATCCAGTGGAAAAAATGGAAATAGACAAGGAACTAGAGGCAGACCAACCTCAAAAAGTTGATACTGAAGAAGAATATGCGGCTGAGATGTCTGCACAGGAACTTGCCAGTTTATCCAAAGATGGAAATTAAATCTATTACATGGAATATTAATGTGGCAAATGCCCCGACTAAGCATAAAAGATCATTTTACTACCTGAGAAAACTCAATTCTGATATAACTTGTCTTCAAGAAACACATATTAAGAAACATGATGAGAAATACTTAATAAATAAATGATTAGGAGAGGAATTTATATCCATTGGGTTAAAAAGATCAATGGAGTTGTTTTATATATAAAATTCCAATTTAAACCTAAGTAACTTTTATTAGATGAACATGATAGATTTGTAGTAGTGGAAATTGAGCTTAATGGAACAAAATCAATAGTAGTTGGTCTTTATGTGCCAAATAATGACAAAAGTAAATTCTTTGAATAACTTATGGACCAATTACTACCCTTTTCATATGAAAATTGGTTTATGCTGGCGGATTGGAATGGAATGACTTCCCCAGCTTGAGATAGAATATCTATCAAAGGGATTAAACCCTCCCAGGGCAAATTACCAAAGACTTTCTTTGAGATGATGGATAATTTAGCACTAATAGACTCTTGGAGGCAAAGAAATGACTCTGCAAGAGAACATATCTTTTTTTCAGAAAGACACGAATCCTTTTCAAGGATTGATATGATGTGGACTTCAAAACCCTTGCAAATAAAATTCTAAAAGTTGATATTGTACCAAAATCTTTTTCCGACCATAATCTAGTTTTTTTGATACTTAGAAAAAAGAGTTTGAGCTATAGATGGAGATTAAATGATTCTATTTTGCAAAAAGAGACAATCGTAAAGGACTGTAAAAAGAAACTACATTAATATTTTGACAACAATCTAGGTAAAGGGACAAATTTAACAACTGTCTGGGACACTAGTAAGGCAGTTATGAGGGGTTATTTTATACAACATAACTGTCTAGAGAAGAAAAAATCTCAGGAAAAGATGCAAAAGGATACTGGATGCAATTCAACAGAAAGAAATTCAATTGCAAAAGACACCTATGGACTAAAAAATTTGACATCAAATCAATCTGCTACGACAACTATTGTCTATGTTAACAGTTCAAATAATGGAAACAAAACTGAACTATGTGAAGCAAAGACACTTTTGAGTTTGCAAATAAAGCAGGAAGATGGTTGGCATACAAACTCAGAAAGGAAAGGGAAAAGAGAATGGTTGAGAAAATTTGCAAAGGCAATAATGTAAAAACAGACAATGAGCAAATTAAAGTCTTTTCATAATTTTTATTCCAACTTGTATAAAAAGTAGGCGTTAGATATGGCAAAAATAGTTGAATATTTGTTAAGACAACAGTTACCTAAACTTTCACAAACTCAGAGACAACTTATGAATGACTCAATAACAACTTCTGAAATATCAGAAGCTATTTAAAAAAATGAAATCAGGTAAAGCGCCAGGCCCAGATGGCCTTGTTGATTCGATGAACAAAGACGCGTAGGCAGGAACGATGGTTCATGGGAAGGCCCCTTGTTGGAGGGCGCCTTGGTGGGAAGGCACCTTGGTGAAAGGTACCTTGGTGAAGGCACAAGGCACCCTGACTCCATCCAGAAGGCTCCCTTTTATTGTCATTTTACAACTCTCATGGCAAAACATTAATCAACGTTTACTTTGTACTGATTGGCTAAAGAAAGCTCATAAATTCCACGTGGACACCCCATGTTTCCCTCATGCCCTTACTGTAACAGTCAATGCTTTTCTGCCGGGTCTGCATGCCTTGCATTTTTGAGAAAAATCCTCTGCCAGACATCCTGATGAGATTAAGACCTTGTGTATACGTTGTTTACCCAGAGCAGTTTGCCGACTTTCTTGAGATAACAACAGTATTTACCACATGGCCTTACAAGCCAATACTATAAATATTTTGAAGATGAACTTCTTCAGCCACTAAAGGAAATAATGAATCATATATTACGGGGGGGAAGATACCCCCAACTTGAAAAGAAGCCAATTTTGTGTTATTACCGAAGGAAGGTCAAGATGTTAACATGATAAAAAATAATAAGCCAATCTCATTATTAAGTAAGGATTACAAACTTTTTGCTGCAGTTTTGGCAGAAAGACTAAAGAAAGTTTTACACGTATATATTCATGAAGGCCAATCTGGTTTTCTGCCAAAAAGACAATTAAGGGACAATGTAAAGACTGTTTTGAATATCATTGAATACTTACAATACCATAATGAAAAACAGGTAGCTTTAATATTCTTAGATGCAGAGAAGGCCTTTGACAATTTAAATTGGGCTTTTATGTTTAAAGTCCTGGAAGAAATGGACTATAGGGAGAATTTTATTCAAGGAGTCAAAGTGATTTATACATCACAGCAAGCAAACATTGTTATTAAAGGTGATTTAACTAACCCATGTGAAATTCAAAAGGGATCCTTTGTTGTTTATTTTCGTGTTGGAAGTCTTGAACAGGGACATTAGGCAAGATGAGAAAATGTTAGATATAAGTAAGTATAACGAAGGAAGTTTATAAATTGAGGGCATTTGCTGATGATTTGGTTATATTCTTTCAAGATCCAAAAAATAATATAGAATATTTGATGAGGAAATTAAATGAGTTTGGCGCTTTAGCAGGTTTTAAAATAAACAAACAGAAAACAACAATGCTGATTAAAAATATGACCACACAGGTTGGCGATATACTGACTAAAAAAACTGGTTTTAGGGCTGAGAAAAGGGTGAAATATTTGGGGGTTATGCTGACAAACACGAACACAAAACTATCCAAAATAACTATGTACCTCTCTGGAATGATATCAAAAAAGGATTTATTAAGATGGGACAAATTGCATTTATCACTTTTGGGTAGAATTTCTGTAATCAAGATGAATGTTTTACCAAAGTTGCTCTTTCTGTTTCAGTCATTGCCAATACTTGCAACTGATAATCCATTTAAACAATGGCAGGTATGTTAAGTTCTGGGCGAAGAATGGAGGTGAGGCCAGAGTTATCTCTAACAGCTCTTTATTATTTCTGTCTGTAAGCCAACTTAAAAACTCCCTAGCTGACATAGTTCCTGTCAGGGTTCAAGAAAACCCAAGCTCCAATTAAAAACTCCGAGACAGGCATTTTCTCAAAGTTCCCATTTATTAGAGTAGGTATACTGGCACACCTGGGAAAACCCGAATCTGAGAGTTCTGGGTTTTCCCTCAGTAAATCAAAATCCCAAATCGAGCACCTTGCACCCATTAGTCCATCACATGGCCCAATCAACTTGAACCATCACTGCAACCACTCCTTCTCCAGATGCAGGAACACCATGACCTTGACCGAAGGGAAGAATGCTATTATGTCTAACTACAAAACGTCTACTAGATCCCCCCTCCTACTTTCCCAGGTGCAAGAAGGTGGCAGCATGGAAGCTTCCAGGGTTAATATGGCTTCCAAAGTTGACAATTCCTTTTATAGAGAACTAATCAGCCAACCCCATTCATGGATTACTGCCTTGTCATGGCAAAGGTGCTTGCGTAGCTCAATGAAGCTATGAGCTATGCCGTGCAGGGCCACCCAAGATGGACAGGTCATAGCAGACCTGTCCATCTTGGGTGGCCCTGCACGGCATAGAATCCGAATAATGCGCATGCCCAAGATGGCGGCCGCATCCAGGGCACTCTAAGAGGATGGCTTTTCGGCTGGCTGTTTAGAGGGTCCGTGGGGGTTGCAGACCATCGGCAACCCCCCGCCCAGCCAGCGGAGTATATGGCCATCACGCTGGTGGCGTTTGTAGCCCCCAGCGTGTCTTCCAGAAGCTCCCGCCGATCGGAACAGCTGAGAGGCGCTGCGAGAGAGCGCGGCGTGGGCGGGAGCGGCGAGGAGATGGCGGCGAGTTTGAGCGGCGAGCGGCGAGCGGCGGCGGCTGTGAGAGGATGCTTAGCGGCCGCTTGCAAGTGGTCGTCCAGTTTATGAGATTCTGCTTGGCCGGGGAGGCGCTGGAGACGTTGGCTGCGCTGGTCACTGGGGCGGCTTTGTGCTGGTCTTCGGGCGCTCTAGTGGCAGGCGAGTGCCTTAAAGATGGAGAAGATCTCGATGTGGAGGCGGCATGGAGATGGTGCCGATGGCTCCAGCGGCCTGTAGGCGACGCCGACGGCTCCAGCGGCCCCCCAGCTGGCTAGCGGACCCATTGGAGGCCAGTGGGGGTTGTTTATCTTTGGGGGGTTTTCCATGAGGAGCTGAAGACCCAAATGGGTCCAATGGGATTGCCCCCTTGTGGCTACTGTTTGGGGGTGAAGATTCTCCCACCAGCAGTGTGGACTTACGATCTGGGGGTCACCCTCTTTACACCCTTGTGGAGCTGTCCCCCCTTCCCCCCCCCATCCCGTTTGTCCTCCGCTGGCCCTCAAACTATTTTCGCTCCCCCGCTATCTGCCTGCTGTTCTCTGGAGCTGTGACTTTGAACTTGGCTTTATTCATCATCCCGCTGGCTGGCTGGCCATACTGGAGAACAGGCCAGCTTACGGGAGGACTTATGGAGCCAGTTCTTTTATGACCTACCCTGAGGGGTGCCACACCTGCAGGATGAACTTGCCTGGGCCACTGTGAGAGAGTGGCCTGTGACTTTCCAACTCACCTGTCTCTTATGGTGGACCACTGTGAGAGGTTGGTCTGGACATCCCCTCAGTTGGACAGAACGCAGAGACTCCCAGCCGCTACAGTGAGAGGGTAGTGGCGTTTCTCCTGTCTGACCTCATTCTCCCTTGGAACATCTTCTATGGACCTTAGCCATGCCTTCCATCTTCTTGCCCATGTTTTGTATGAGATGTATTCTAGGTCTACGCTGCTTGCCCTGCGAGATTCCCCCCTCTCGTGGGCATGGCCCTCTATGTTATTGAGGGCCTACCTTAATGATGGGTTTTGGGACCCCGAGAGGTGGCATGTCGCAAAGCGGGGTTTGAGGGGTTTTTTAAGTTCTTTTTTAATTAGAGTTTTAGGGGGTTTCAGGGTGGGGGAGGGTGCGGGTTTGGGGGGGAACCCGCAGGGGAGAGGGACAGGCCCGGCTGTTTACGGTGCCATAGGGGGTTTAGTTTCTGGAGGCAAGAGGGCTCTTTTGGAGCTCTCTGTTGAGGGCGGCGCTATAAATGTGCTGTGTGGGAGGGGCAGATATGGCGTGAGCAGGGGACCATATCATGTGGCGGGGGCACGCACTCGCTGCCTTCGAGCGATTGCGTGCCCCGGTCCCCTGAGCTATTCCCGTTCCCCGGGTTGTTTAGAGTCTCAGGACCTGGGGCTCTGGCTGTTGTTATGCAATGCGAGGTCCGTTGTCAATAAGGCCCCCCTCATATGTGATCTTCTTCAAGAGGGGGGTGCGGACCTGGCCGGGATTACCGAGACCTGGTTGGGCCACGAGGGGGAGGTTCCACTCATGGAGATGTGCCCACCAGGTTTCCTTGCATTCCACCAGCCGAGAGCTCAGGGTAGGGGTGGGGGAGTAGCGGTCATTATTAAGGAAGGTCTCTATCTGAGGGAGACCACTGTACCTCAGATAGCCGGGTGTGAGTCCATCTTTGTGAGGTGGGGTCATGGTGGGCAGATGGGTCTGTTAGTCACGTACCTGGCTCCCTGCCACGTGGCAACGACCCTGCCCGACCTTCTCAATGTTGTAGCTGAGGTGGCGGTTGATACCCCCAGGCTTATGGTCATGGGGGATTTCAATCTGCCATCCATCGGTGAAACATCTGAGATAGCCCGGGAGTTCATGGCTTCCATGACGGCCATGGACCTGACCCAGGTAATTCAGGGCCCGACTCATATCGGTGGACACACCCTGGATCTAGTTTTTGTCTCTGGTCAGTGGCTGAGTGGTCTTGACATCGGGGATATAGGTATGGAACCCTTGTCATGGACTGACCACTCGCTCCTTCGACTCGACTTTCTGACCGCTGCACCTCACCGCAGGGAGGCGGAACCGACCAGGTGGTTCCGCCCCAGGCGCCTGATGGATCCTGATAGGTTCCAGACGGAGCTTGGGCCATTTCCTGAGACACTGACACGCGATTCGGCTGAGGACCTGGTGGCGGCCTGGGATAGGGCAGCCAGTGGGGCCTTGGACCCGGCGCCGAACTCACTTATCTCCTTGGTTTACCGAGGAGCTGAGGGAGATGAAACACCAGAGAAGATGCCTAGAGAGCGGTTGGAGGGCCAGTCGCTCTGAATCTGACTTGAAACTAGTAAGAGCTCATATTAAGACTTACTTAGTGGCGATAAAAGCGGCGAAGTCTAACTATTTTGCCGCTCTTATCGCGTCATCAGATAATCGCCCAGCCGCCCTGTTTAGGGTGACCCGCTCCCTCCTTCATCTGGGAGCGCGGGAGGATCCCTTGCAGGGTCGTGCTGAGGACTTTGTTCAATATCTGGATGACAAAATAACTCAGATTCGGGATGATTTGGCCGCTGACTGGGTTAGTTCAGGCGGGGTGACTGAGGCAGGCCTTGAGAGTGTTATTTGGGCTGAGTTCGATCCTGCGACTCCCGAGGACGTGGACAGGACTCTGGGAAGACTGAACGCAACCACATGTTTGTTGGACCCGTGTCCCTCCTGGTTGGTGCTGGCCTCCCGGGAGGTTACACGAGGCTGGCTCCAGGAGATTATAAACGCTTCTTTGAGTGAGGGTGCCCTACCGCCCGCCTTGAAGGAGGCGGTGGTGAGGCCCCTCCTCAAGAAGCCCTCCCTGGACCCGGCTATTTTGGCTAATTATCGTCCAGTCTCCAACCTTCCCTTTTTAGCGAAGGTTGTTGAGAGTGTGGTTGTTCAATATCTGCATGATAAAATCACTCAGATTTGGGATGAGCTGGACTCCGACCGGGTAGATCCAGCGGGGATGACGGAGGCAGGTCCTGAGAATGTTATCTGGGATGAGTTTGATCCTGTGACCCCTGAGGACGTGGACAGGATTCTGGGTAGAATGAACGCGACCACATGTTTGTTGGACCCGTGCCCCTCCTGGTTAGTGCTGGCTTCCCGGGAGGTGACACGAGGCTGGCTCCAGGGGATTATAAGGGCTTCGTTGGGTGAGGGTGTCTTTCCCGCCGCCTTGAAAGAGGCGGTGGTGAGGCCCCTCCTCAAGAAGCCCTCCCTGGACCCAGCTATTTTGGCTAATTATCGTCCAGTCTCCAACCTTCCCTTTTTAGCGAAGGTTGTTGAGAGTGTGGTTGCGTGGCAGCTCCCCCGGTGCCTGGATGAAGCTGTCTATTTAGACCTGCTCCAGTCCGGCTTCAGGTCTGGATACAGCAACGAAAGGGCATTGGTCGCGTTGGTGGATGATCTCTGGAGGGCCCGAGGTAGGGGGTACTCCTCTATCCTGGTGTTGTTAGACCTCTCAGCGGCTTTTGATACCATCGACCATGGTATCATGTTGCGCCGGTTGGAGGGACTGGGGGTGGGGGGCACCGTTTTACGGTGGTTCTCCTCCTACCTCTCCGACCGGTCGCAATCTGTGTTGACAGGGGGGCAGCGGTCGACCCCGAGGCGCCTAGTGTGTGGGGTGCCACAAGGGTTGGTCCTCTCGCCCCTCCTGTTCAACATTTATGTAAAGCCGCTGGGTGAGATCATCCGTGGTTTTGGGGCGGAGTTCCACCAGTACGCTGACGATACTCAGCTGTACATCTCCACCCCAGACCACCCCAACGATGCTGTGGAAGTGATGTCCCAGTGCCTTGAAGCTGTGCGGGTCTGGATGGGGAGAAACAGGCTTCGACTCAACCCCTCCAAGACCGAGTGGCTGTGGCTGCCGGCGTCCCGATATAGCCAACTGACACCATCGCTGGTCATTGGGGGCGAATCACTGGCCGCCACGGAAAGGGTGCGCAACTTGGGCGTCCTCCTGGACCCACGGCTGTCCTTAGAGGATCACACGACAGCTGTGGCCAGGGGGGCTTTCTATCAGGTTCGCCTGATACGCCAGTTGCAGCCCTTTCTAGATCGGGACTCCCTACGCACAGTCACTCAGGCACTCGTCACCTCTCGCCTGGACTACTGCAATGCTCTCTACATGGGGCTCCCCTTGGGGTGCACCCGGAGGCTCCAACTGGTACAGAATGCGGCCGCGCGGGGGATTATGGGAGCGTCGGGGCGCTCCCACGTGACACCTCTCCTGCGCGAGCTGCATTGGTTGCCGGTGGACTTCCGGGTGCGTTTCAAGGTGTTGGCAGCGCCCACCCTTTGGAATGATCTGCCTCCAGAGTTAAGAACAATCTCTGACCTCCCGACCTTCCGGCGGGCTTTAAAAACCCATCTTTTTCAGCTCGCTGGCTTAGCCTGATTCCTATAGTATTTTATCATTTTAGAGTTTTATTTTAATATGAAGTTAGTTTTAATCTATGGCCACTTGTATTGTTATTTTATGAAATTTTAACTTTTGTATGTTTGTTTTTTAATTGGCTGTGCACCGCCCTGAGTCCGTAAGGAGAAGGGCGGTATATAAATCTAAATAAAGTAAAGTAAAGTAAAGTAAAGTTGGTAATCACCTTTAAAGCGCTCCATGGCTTAGGACCAGGGTACTTACGGGACCGCCTTCTGCCGCCAATTGCCTCCCACCGGCCGGTTCACTCCCACAGAGAGGGCCTCCTCAGGGTGCCGTCAGCCAGACAATGTCGTCTGGCGACCCCCAGGGGGAGAGCCTTCTCTGTGGCAGCCCCTACCCTCTGGAATGATCTTCCTCCAGAACTGAGAATAATCTCCGACCTCCGGACTTTTCGTCGGGCCCTAAAAACTCATCTTTTCCAACTTGCCGGTTTAGCCTGATCCCTGTTGAATTTTTAAAATTTTTAATGTTTGTAGAGTTGCTGCATTTTAATATTTATTTTGTTTTAATTCTCAGCCAAACGTATATGTGTTTTAAAATTTTTTAACTTTTATGTACTGATTTTTTATTCGGCTGTTCACCGCCCTGAGTCCGTAAGGAGAAGGGCGGTATATAAATCTAATAAATAAATAAATAAATAAATAAATAATAAATAAATAGCAGAGAGCTCTGACAAAACATGATCCACTGGAGAAGGAAATGGCAAACCACTCCAGTATCTGTGCCAGGAAAAGCAATACTGGGATACAATCCCCAAAATGACAGAATGATCTCAGATCGAATCCAAGGCAAACCATTCAGTATCACAGTAATCCAAGTCTACGCCCCAACCACTGGTGCTGAAGAGGATGAAATTGACCAGTTCTATGAAGCCCTACAGCACCTTATAGAATTAAAACCAAAAAATGATGTCCTTATCATCATGGGGGATTGGAATGCTAAAGTAGGAAGCCAAAAGATAACCAGAATAACAGGCAAGTTTGGCCTTGGAGTACAAAATGAAGCAAGGCACAGGCTGATTGAATTTTGTCAAGAGAATATGATGGTCATAGCAAACACTCTTTTCCAACAACCCAAGAAACAACTCTACACATGGACATCACCAGACGGTCAACACAGAAATCAGATTGACTATGTGCTCTAGAGCCAAAAATGGAGAAGCTCTGTACAGTCAGTGAAAACAAGACCAGGAGCTGAATGTGGTTCAGATCATGAGCTTCTCGTTGCAAAATGTAGGCTTAAATTGAAGAAAGTAGGGAAAAGCACTAGGCCACTCAGGTACAAACTAAATCATATCCCTGATGAATATACAGTAGAGGTGACAAATAGATTTAAGGAATTAGATCTGATAGAAAGAGTGCCTGAAGAACTATGGACAGAGGTTCGCAACATTGTACAAGAGGTAGCAACTAAAACCATCCCAAAGAAAAAGAAAAGCAAGAAAGCAAAATGGCTGTCTGAGGAAGCTTTGCAAATAGCTGAGGAAAGAAGGGAAGTGAAAGGCAAGGGAGAACGCGAAAGATACACCCAATTGAATGCAGAATTCCAGAGAATAGCTAGAAGAGATAAGAATGCCTTCTTAAATGAACAGTGCAAAGAAATAGAAGAAAACAATAGAATAGGGAGGACCAGAGATCTCTTCAAGACAATTGGAGATATGAAGGGAACGTTTCATGCAAAGATGGGCATGATAAAGGACCACAATGGCAGGGACCTAACAGAGGCAGAAGAGATTAAGAAGAGGTGGCAAAATTACACAGAAGAACTATACACAAATGAACTTAACATCCCTGATAACCAAGATGGGGTGGTCACTGACCTAGAGCCAGACATTGTAGAATGTGAAGTCAAATGGGCCTCAGGAAATCTGAGCAACAACAAAGCTAGTGGAGGTGACAGTATTCCAGATGAGCTATTCAAACTCTTAAAAGACGATGCAGTAAAAGTGCTACACTCAATTTGCCAGCAAATTTGGAAAACTCAACAGTGGCCACAGGATTGGAAAAGGTCAGTTTACATTCCAATTCCAAAGAAAGGCAATGTCAAAGAATGTTCAAACTATTGTACCATTGCACTCATTTCACATGCTAGTAATGTTATGCTTAAAATCCTACAAGCTAGGCTCCAGCAGTATGCGGATCAAGAACTACCAGAAGTACAGGCAGGATTTTGAAGAGGCAGAGGAACTAGTGATCAAATTGCCAACATACGCTGGATCATGGAGAAAGCTAGGGAGTTCCAGAAAAGCATCTACTTCTGCTTCATTGACTATGCTAAAGCCTTTGATTGTGTGGATCACAACAAATTGTGGAAAATTCTTAAAGAGATGGGAGTATCAGACCATCTTATTTGTCCCTTGAGAAACCACTGGTTCAAAATTGGGAAAGGAGTCTGGCAAGGCTGTATACTGTCACCCTGCCTATTTAACTTATATGCAGAGCACTTCATGAGAAAGGCAGGGCTAGATGAATCAAAAGTTGGAATTAAGATTGCCAGGAGAAATATCAACAACCTCAGATATGCAGATGATACCACTTTAATGGCAGAAAGTGAAGAACGAAAGAGCCTCTTGATGTGGGTAAAGAAGGAAAGTGCAAAAGTTGGCTTGAAACTCAACATTAAGAAAACTAAGATCATGGCATAAGGTCCTCTCAATTCCTGGCAAATAGATGGGGAAGAAATGGAGATAGTGACAGTTTTTATTATCCTGGTCTCCAAGATCACCGCAGAGGGGGACTGCAGCCAAGAAATTAAAAGACGCTTGCTCCTGGGGAGGAAAGCTATGGCAAATCTAGACAGCATACTAAAAAGCAGAGACATCACCCTGCCAACAAAAGTGCATATAGTCAAGGCTATGGTTTTCCCAGTTGTGATGTATGGCTGTGAAAGGTGGACCATAAGAAAGGCTGAGCACCAAAGAATTGAGGCCTTTGAACTATGGTGCTGGAGAAGACTCCTGAGAGTCCCTTGGACTGCAAGGTGATCAAACTGGTCAGTCAAAGAGATCAACCCTGAGTACTCTTTGGAAGGCCAGATCCTGAAGATGAAACTCAAATACTTTGGCCACCTAATGAGAAAGAAGGACTCACTGGAGAAGAACCTAATGCTGGGAAAGATTGAGGTCAAAAGAAGAAGGGGATGACAGAGAATGAGGTGGCTGGATGGAGTCACTGAAGCACTAGGCGTAAGCTTAAATTGACTCCAGAGGATGGTAGAGGACAGGAAGGCCTGGAGGAACGTTGTCCATGGGGTTGCAATGGGTCGGACACGACTTTGCAACTAACAACAAAATCAGCCAACAACCAATCAGGAGCAAGTATTTCCCCACTCCAACAGATAACCAGGATAAAACCTTCAACTAGCAATTATCTCCAATACATAACACCCTTTCCCACCAAGATGGAGCATTATGGTGATCAACATAACAATTCAACTTATATAGTCTTTTAGGTAGCCAGGGCAGTGATGTGTCTGTTCTGACCTATGAGGTTCTGCCTCAAGCCCAGTAGGTCTGACGTCAGTCACTCTGACTAGGCAGAGTGACTGACGCTGCTTCAGGTGTAGCTGACAGTGCCAGCAAAGGCTTGGTCACTGGTACTTCCATCCCAAGAGGAACCGAGTCAGCAGGCATCTGTGCATCACCACCATCCCTTTTCGGTATCGTTGTTTGTGGTGGCTGAGCTAGCGTATCCTTAGCCGGGTTTGTCTCTGGCATAGTCCATTCTGGCTGGCGGCAAACGGAGGTTCCAAGGTGGCCATGCAGTTGGTCAATGTGGCAATGCCACAACCTACCATCTTTGAGTGCCACCCTGTATGAACACAGCCCTGTAACGTCCACTACCCATGAAGGAATCCAAGAATGCCCCCCGGTGTAGTTGTGGGCATAGACAAGGTCACCTGGTGAGAATGACCAAAGCTGGCTGGTCAAGTCTGCAGGGACCTCTGAGGAATAGTCCAGGTGTAGCCGGTCCAAGTCAGTCCGCAAGCGGTGACCCATTAGGAGTTTGTCCAGACTCCTGTTGGTGGTGGAGCTTCGTGTAACATGTTGGACCAGGAGGTACTCCGCTATCCATGTTTGCCAATCCCCCGGGCCCATCCTTGCCAGTACTTCCTTTGCTGATCGAACCATCTGCTCAGTCTGGCCGTTGCTAGCGGGATGGAATGATGCAATCAGGGTATGACGAATGCCATGACCCACCAGGAACAGCTCAAACTGACTTGATGTGAGCTGTGGCCCATTATCTGAAATGAGGATGTCTGGCAGTCTGTGGGTCACAAACAGCCTTTTAAGGGTCTTGATCACTGTGTCTGAGGTGGTCGATGTCATGAGTACCACCTCAAGCCATTTTGAGTAGGCATCCACTACCACCATAAAAGTCTGTTCATGAAAGGGCCCCGCAAAGTCAATATGCACCCTTGACCAAGGTGTCTTGGGTGTTTCCCACTCCCAAACAGATGGGGGGCTGGCCTTGACTCTTGGCAAGGCTGACAAAATGCAACCCAATCAGTGATGGCCTTGTCTAACTTAGGCCACCAGACATAACTGCGGCCGACATGATCCACATGATGCCTGGGTGGTCTACATGAAGAGCTTCCAAAACTGGCCACTGCAGCCTCTGGGGTACCACCACACGACTCCCCCAGAGTAGGCAGCCCCATTGAGCGGACAGCTCATGTTGCCAGGTGTAGAAAGGCAGGAACTCTGTGCTGACTGGTCCCTTTGGCCACCCCCTCCATACCCAGTTGAGCACTTGGGCAATGACATGGTCCTTGGCTGAGTGTGCAGCAATCTCTGACACTGTAATGGGACCGGATGGCAGGTCTTCAATTAATAAAACCACTGATGCTGGAGCTGGATCCTCCACAACAGTCAGGAGCGGGCGTCAGCTGAGGGCATCAGCGTGGCTGAGTGTCTTACCCAGCTGATGCAGGAGGCGGTAACTGTATGCAGCTAGGAACACAGTCCAATGCAGCATACAAAGGGACAAAACTTAAAAGTCCTTAAAAGATACTCTAAAAATGCCAGTGCCAATGACAGGGATGCTGTTCCCCTGGTAGTCTTGGAGATGAATATGGTGGAAGTCCAACTGTCTTTTTGAGATTTTAGGCACCAATCCCCTTAATGTACCCCAAGAGACGATGGTCATTGATGACCCTGTATCCACCTCCATACAGCAAGGGGACTCCTCAGTCAGGACGGTGACATGGACCTTCTTGCAGGAGGAGAGGCTAGCTTGACTGATGACTGTTTCTGCCTTACAGGTGCCTCTGGAGACGGTAAAACAGTCCTCTTCATAACTCTCTTTTCTCTTTTCTGCATCCTTTTAGGGCAATTTTCTGGGCTCATAGTGGTAGCTGTCGGTTGGTTTGTGTGACAGACCCTAGTCAAATGTCCTTTCTTTTCACATCTTTGGCAGATGGCATTCTTGAATTTACACACCCCTCACAGGTGATTTCTGCCACAACCAACACATGCTGGTTGCCTCTTTCCAGTGGCCACATTCCTCCCCTTCGAGGATTTGAGGTGATGAACATCATTGTCCTCATCTGCTGATTCACCATGGCTAGCATCTTCATGGTGCACAGTGACTGGTTTCTTTGATGCTAGTGGGCTGTTTGATTTTTGAATCTCAGCCGTTGACTGATTGGACATTTCAGCTGCTTGTGCTTCGTCAAGCACCATCTGCAGGATGAGGTCTGTTTTTGCAAGAAGACGCTGCTGTAGCTTGGAGTCCCTCACACTGCAGACCACTCTGTCCAAGAGAGCATCATCTAAGTCCCTGAACTCACAATACTGGGCTGCCTTCTGAAGGGCGGCAACGTAATTGTTGATAGATTCACCTTCAGCCTGATTGCGATAATGAAAAGCATGCCAATGTGTAATTCATGAAGGTTTGAGCGCATAATGACTCTG
Source organism: Coluber constrictor foxii (assembly GCA_038048745.1). Lineage (NCBI taxonomy): Eukaryota > Metazoa > Chordata > Lepidosauria > Squamata > Colubridae > Coluber > Coluber constrictor. Next base: position 16,146,029 of record CM075966.1, read on the forward strand.
TAGCTTCCTCTGCAGCACATCCCATGGCGCAACCTCAACAGCCAATAGAGCGAGGAGAGCTCTAGCCATCTCAAAGATCTCTGGGCCACAGAAGTTTAGGAAAAGTGCCCTCTTCCTGTTGTCAGTGGTCTCAGCAGCGTCATTTGCTTCAAGGAAGCAGTCAAAACAAGCAAGGTAGGAATCCCATGTCTCAGAGGCTGGGTTGTATGGAGCGAAGGATAGTGTTGGGTATGCTTCCTTCAGTATCCAGGAAAGGAAAACCCAGACTTCATCACAGATTAAAATATGGTACTTTTACTAGATATGAAATGAACACAACCATGGAAAGCAGGATTCTGAGGCAAAAAGCGCGAAAGTTACATATAGAAAGCATCCCCTCCCACTGTCCACCATAAATCATCCAATCCAAAGGTCTCCCAGAGGTCAGGTGGGAGCAGACGTCTGGCCGTGTCAGCATCCAGGAATGCAGTGTCCGTTGGTCTGATAACAGCTTAGGAATTGGTTTCGTTTCTTAGATTCATACAAAGCCCCGTAGCCTAAACCCCACTCCCTCTGTTTCTATGACAGCCGAAGCAAGCGAGCCAAAGCTAGCGAGGTTGACATTCGGCCCCCCTTCAGAAAAGATGACCTCTAGTCCTGAAACAGAGAAAAGAAGAGGTAATATCACAACAATCAATAACTATCATTACTTAAGGTTTATCAGGGTATTTGGTGTGAAACAACTGCACTTTTCTAGGTGCCCGAACATCACGTTTATTCACCCATTCAGCTTGTGATAACGGGAAGTGTTTCCATGCCACCAGATACTGCACTTTACCATGATGTTTTCTAGAGTCCAAAATCTCTTTTACTTCAAAATGTTGTTCCCCTTCAATGAGGATGGGAACAGGAGGAGGTTCTTTGGACGGACGTAGAGGGGACGAATGTTCTAGTTTCAGTAAGCTAACATGAAACACTGGATGAATTCGTCGCAAGTTCTTGGGTAAATCTAATTCAACTGTGACTGGGTTAATGATCCGAGTAATGGGGAAAGGGCCCACATACTTAGGTCCAAGCTTTTTTGATTTCTGAGGAGTTTGCAAATACTTGGTAGAAAGATAAACCATGCCCCCCACTTTATAAACATGTGCAGGGCACCTCCTTTTGTCGGCTTGGGTTTTATGGGCTTGGTGAGCATCATCTAAAGCTTTTCGAGTTACTGCCCAAGTCCCTCGTAACTGTTTGATCCACTCAATTAGAGAAGGGTTCTGTGGGTTATTGTGAGGTAACTCTGGGATTGGCACAAATTCCTGGGCAGAAGCCACCTTGAAAGGAGTGAAACCTGTGCTGCTATGTATGGAATTATTATATGCCACCTCTGCGAATGGCAGCACGTCTACCCAGTTATCTTGCTGGTAATTTATATAACATCTCAGATACTGTTCTAGTACAGCATTGGTTCTTTCACAGGCCCCGTTGGTCTGGGGGTGATGGGCGGAGCTTAATCCTTGGGTGGAGCCTATCAGCATCAGGAATTATTTCCAAAACCTGGAGGTGAACTGTACTCCCCTGTCTGAAATTATACGTTTTGGAGCTCCATGTAGCCTATATACATGTTGAATGAACATTTTAGCAAGGGGTTTTGCTGATGGGATCTTAGAACATGGGATAAAACCTGTTTGGAAAACAAATCAGTCACTACCCATATAACTGTGCACCCCCCACTTTCTGGAAGGTCTACAATGAAGTCCATGGATATTTCTTTCCAAGGGGCAGTGGGTCTGGCCACACTTTGGAGAGGACCAGGTGCCTTCCCTGGAGGTCTCTTAGCTGAGGCACACACTGGACAGCTCTCTACATATGCCTCTGTGTCCTTTTTGAGTGCAGGCCACCAAAACTGTCTTTTGACGAGATGTAAGGTTTTGACAAATCCAAAGTGTCCCGCCACTTTGGAATCATGGGCGTGTTGCAGAACGGTTACTCGTAGGCTGGCTGGGACGTACAATTTAGCTCCAATCCAAGCTAGATCATCACGAAGTGTACATTCGTTTGAGTGGGCTTGGAACCACTCATCGGTTTTTAAAGTCTCTTGTAGTTTCTGGAGCAAATCACCCGAGAGGCTTGGGTCACACTTTGACTGTGCTCGGGTAGTCACTGGTGCCGCCAGTTGGGCTGACGGGACAATTGGACGAACAACTTCCTCCCTGGTGCTGTTGTATTGAAGCAATCTGGACAGAGCATCTGCCATGAAGTTCTTCCCACCAGGGAGGTAGCGCAAGGTGAAGTTAAAGTGGTTGAAGTGTTGGGCCCAGTGAACTTGTTTTGGCGACAGCTTATGTGGGGTTTTCAAAGCCTCGAGATTTTTATGATCAGTCCAAACTTCAAAAGGATGTTTAGCTCCTTCAAGAAATTGTCTCCAGGTTAGAAGTGCCCAGCGTACAGTGAAAGCCTCTTTCTCCCATATGGCCCATCTCCTTTCAGTTTCGGACAGTTTCCGGGACGTGTAGGCACAAGGCTGTAGTTTTCCATCCGCATTCTTTTGCAGAAGTACGGCCCCTACTGCGATGTCACTGGCATCTGCCTGTACTACAAAAGGTTCATCCATGTCCGGGTGTTTGAGGACTGGTTCGGCAACAAAAAGCCGTTTCAGTTTTTCGAATGCTGCCTGGCAGTCCATAGTCCATTCAAGAGGTTTGGAGGGTTTTGGTTTTTCTTCACCTTTGGTTTTCAGGGGATTAGTTATTGGCAGTGCGATTTTGGCGAACGAGGGGATGAACTGTCGATAAAAGTTAGCAAATCCCAAGAAACTTTGTAGCTGCTTGTGGGTGCGTGGCGCCGTCCATTCTAACACCGCCCGAACCTTTGCAGGGTCCATTTCTATTCCCCCCTGGGAGATGCGATATCCAAGATAGTCAATCTTGGTTTGGTGGAATTCACACTTAGAAAGTTTTGCATACAGTTCAGCAGCCCTGAGTTTTTTCAGGACGGTGCGTACTAATTTCACGTGGTCGGCCATGTTCTCAGAGTAGATGAGAATGTCATCCAAATAAACCAGCACCCCCTTGTACAAATGCTCATGCAAAACTTCATTGATCAATTGCATGAATACCGCAGGAGCCCCTTGTAGCCCAAAAGGGAGTACTCGGAACTGGAAACATCCCAGCGGGCAGTTAAATGCAGTTTTCCATTCATCCCCCTCCTTAATTCGCACTCTGTAGTGAGCTTCCCGTAAGTCTAGTTTGGTGAAAATCTTCCCCTTCCCTAAGTGCGCCAACATGTCCTTCATGAGCGGTAAGGGGTAGACATTTTCCACGCAAATGGCGTTTAAGTTTCTATAATCAACTACTAAACGAAAGGAACCATCTTTCTTCTCCCGAAACAGAACTGGTGTGGCCACCCGTGGTCTAGCTGGTTGGATGAAACCCCGTTCTAGGTTTTTGTCAATGAAATTTCATAGTTCCCACAGTTCACGAGGGGTCATAGGGTAAATTTTTGGCTTAGGGAGCTTTACTCCAGGGAGTATCTCAATAGCACAGTCCGTAGGCCTGTGGGGGGGTAGCACATCCGAGGCTTTCTCACTAAAGGCTTCATGGAGATCCCAATACTCTTTTGGAATTTTGTCCTCCCCTTCAATGTGGTCTATTGCCATCTCCACCTCTTTGGGCTCCTCTCCGCCCTCAAGGAGGGGTTCTTTCCTCTCTAGTGGCGGTTTCCCAGCGCGAATGTGCAAAACCCCCATTTTCCAGTTAATTCGCGGGTTCCATTTACGTAACCAGGGCAGGCCAAGTATGAGGGGTCGTTCCATGCTAGGGGCCACAATAAAACTGAGAGTCTCTACGTGCTCCCCTAATTTCATTTCAATGGGTTCCGTTATGAAACTGGTTGGGGCCCCCCCTGCCATCGACCCATCTAGCTGACAAAATGCAATAGGCCTTTTCAGTGCTTCAAGTCCCAGGCCCATCTTCTCTACTACTTTCGGGCTGATAATGCATCTGGTGCACCCAGAGTCTAATAAGGCTGGCATCTGTGCGTGGGCCCCTGTGGATGGCACCCTTAGTTCTATGGGGATGAGAAGGGGGCCCTCAGTGTGACTCACCAGATCATCGGAGTCGGAGTCAGTCTTGCTGTTGTCCGCGTCGGTCGGAGTTCCCAACTCACCCTTGGCCCGGGGAGCGAACTCTACGACTTCCCCTTCCAGCACAGCTTCACAAACTTTTGTGGGTGTTTTGTCCATCTTCTTAGGCCCTCTGCTGGTAGTTTTAGGCACTGGCTTGGAGGAACACTCAGCAGCCCGGTGACCTTCCATGCCACACTTGAAACAGGTGAAGGGCTTCGGCTTCGGTTTGGACTCCGCCCTTCCACCAGCCATCTTTGGGGCTTCCTTGCAGTGGTAGGAGAATGAAGGCTCCCGAGCACGCCCTCTTCGGAGTCGACTACGGCCTATCTCGATTTCCGCATCCTCAGCTGCTATGTACCAACTGTCCAGATCTTCGGGGACCCCCCGCGCTCTACAGTCGTGGTAGATTTCCTCATTCAGTCCGTCTTTGAAACTCTCCAGCAGGGCTATTTCTGACCACCCTGTCATGTATGGCGCTAGCTCCCGGAATTCTTGGGTGTATTCCGCTACCGATCTTCGGCCCTGCTGGATACTTTTCATACGGAGTCTTGCCTTTCGCTCTGCTAGGTGGTCCTCAAAACGCCTCCTAAGGGCTGTCATGAACTGGTTGTAATTTCGCAGCAGGGGGGAATTGTTATTGTGGAGGACCACCATCCATTCAGCTGCCACTCCCTCTAAGGCACTAGTGACACATCTCACTCGGGCTGCATCCGACAGGTAGTCCTCCCCCCAGTCCTGCATGTGATTCCACACTTGAGTTAAGAAAAGCCCCAGGGTTTTCGGGTCTCCTCCATATTTTCCAGGAAGGGGGGGGATTTTTGGTTTCTTGCGCCTGCGGGGTGGGGTCTGCAAGGCTGGGGCCCCCTGGACTGCCGCATCCCTCGCTTGACTACCCAAAGCCTGGGATGTACCTTCGCCAGCTCCCTCTTCCTCTCCCCCACAAGCTCCTTCCTCAGGATCTACTTTGGCGTATTCTCTTCCCTTCCCTTCAGGGGTTGCATAAAACTCACGGTTTTTTTGGCTTTCTTCAACATCGCGGATGAGTTGTAGTGCTTGATCCATCATGAGGCGTTCCTTCTGCTCTTGCAGCCACACTGCCTCTCCTTTTCGGGGTCTGGAGGTTGTTACTCCATGTGGGGTCCTACCCATCTCCGGCAACCTTCCAACTCCCTTCGGCCAACGGGCTTCTTCTGGTTTCTCTCTCAGCTGTAAATCTTCCAACCACACCGCAGTCTCTTCTTGCGGCTGGTATGAAGACATTGCCGAGCCATATGCCCCCATCTGATCTAAATCACTTTCTTGATCAGACATTCTGTGGATTTCAGCCCCCTCGGTGTTGTCCGGGATGGCTGAGTGAGAATCCTGCTTAATGTCGTGTATGCTTCCTTCAGTATCCAGGAAAGGAAAACCCAGACTTCATCATAGATTAAAGTATGGTACTTTTACTAGATATGAAATGAACGCAACCATGGAAAGCAGGATTCTGAGGCAAAAAGCACGAAAGTTACATATAGAAAGCATCCCCTCCCACTGTCCACCATAAATCATCCAATCCAAAGGTCTCCCAGAGGTCAGGTGGGAGCAGACGTCTGGCCGTGTCAGCATCCAGGAATGCAGTGTCCGTTGGTCTGATAACAGCTTAGGAATTGGTTTCGTTTCTTAGATTCATACAAAGCCCCGTAGCCTAAACCCCCCTCCCTCCATTTCTATGACAGCCGAAGCAAGCGAGCCAAAGCTAGCGAGGTTGACAGATAGTAATGCAGCCATTTTCCTTTTTTTTGGGGGGGGGGGGGGAGTTTTTCAGTTTTATTTCTTATACACATAATATAAAATGTACATTTTCTTATACATAATTAATCCTACATATACATGTTCTCCTTAAAGAAAGCATTATAATAAGGCATTTTAATTATATTCGGAGTTGCTCTTCTACCCTTTCTTCCCTCATTTCGCAACAACCCTTCTTCTTCTTCTCCTCTTTCCCTTCCCTCCCTCCTCTCCTCTCCTACTTTCTCTTCCCTCCTCTCCTACCTCATCCTACTTCCCCTTCTTTTCCCCCACTCCTCTCTTCTTTTAACTTTCTATTATCTAAATCATTTATCTATCCTCTTATCTTCATATTTCTTTTCTAACCATATATAAAATCTTCCCCATGTCTTGAAATACATTGATTCCTCTTTATCTCTTATTCTTAGAGTTAATCTATTCATTTCCGCACAGTCTAAAATCTTTTTTATTACTTCACCTTCTGACGGAATTTCTTCTGTCTTCCAATTTTGTCCAAACACAATTCTTGCTGCTGTTATTATATGTATAGTTAAATACACATCTTCTTTACTATATCTCTCTGGGAAAATACCCAATAAAAAAACCTCTGGTTTTAATTCTATAGATTTATGTCATATTTCTTCCAACCATTTCTGTATTCCAGACCATTAATTTTTTTGCTTCTAAACATGACCACCACATATGATAGTATGATCCCGGCAAATGCAAACATTGGCTGATTTATCCTTAAACATCTTTGCTAATCTTTCTGGTGGCATATGCCATCTATAAAACATTTTATATAAATTTTCTTTATATGCAGTTGCCATTGTCAATTTGTAATTCCTTTCCCATAGTTGTTGTTATTTCTCTAATTCTATTGTATAACCAAAGTTTTTTGCCCATGTTATCATTGTCTCTTTTACTTCTTCATCTTCTAATCAGATTTGCAACAAATAATTATACAGTCTTTTAATCATTTTTTCATCCTTTCCAATCATTATCCGATCCAACTCTGATTCCCCCAAATTAAAACCATATTGTTTATTTATTTATTTATTTATTTATTTATTTATTAAATTTATATACCGCCCTTCTCCTGACGGACTCAGGGCGGTGAACAGCCAACTAAAAACCAATACAAAAAAGTTAAAATCATACTAAAACAGATATAACATAGGCTGAAAATTTAAAAACAGATAAAAGTTCTAAAAATTTTTTAAAAAGTAGAAGGGATCAGGCAAGTCTGGCAAGTTGAAAGAGATGAGTCTTCAGAGCCCGACGAAAAGTCCGGAGGTAAGCAATTGTTCTCAGTTCTGGAGGAAGATCGTTCCAGAGGGTGGGGGCTACCACAGAGAAAGCTCTCCCCCTGGGGGTCGCCAGCCGACATTGTCTGGCTGACGGCACCCTGAGGAGGCCCTCTCTGTGGGAGCAAACCGGCCGGTGGGAGGCAATTGGTGGCAGAAGGCGGTCCCGTAAGTACCCTGGTCCTAAGCCATGGAGTGCTTTAAAGGTGATTACCAACACCTTGAAATGCACCCGGAAGTCAACCGGCAACCAATGCAGCTCACACAGGAGAGGTGTCACGTGGGAGCGCCCCATCGCTCCCATAATCCCCCGCGCGGCCGCATTCTGTACCAGCTGAAGCCTCCGGGTGCATCCCAAGGGGAGCCCCATGTAGAGACCATTGCAGTAGTCCAAGCAAGACGTGACGAGCGCCTGAGTGACTGTGCGTAGGGAGTCCCGATCTAGAAAGGGCCGCAACTGGCGTATCAGGCGAACCTGATAAAAAGCCCCCCTGGCCACAGCTGTCGTATGATCCTCTAATGACAGCCGTGGGTCCAGGAGGACGCTCAAGTTGCGCACCCTTTCCATGGGGGCCAATGCTTCGCCCCCAATAACCAACGATGGAGTCAGTTGGCTATATCGGGACGCCGGCAGCCACAGCCACTCGGTCTTGGAAGGGTTGAGTCAAAGCCTGTTTCTCCCCATCCAGACCCGCACAGCTTCAAGGCACTGGGACATCACTTCCACGGCATCGTTGGGGTGGTCTGGGGTGGAGATGTACAGCTGAGTATCATCAGCGTACTGATGGAATTCCACCCCAAAACCACGGATGATCTCACCCAGCGGCTTTACATAAATGTTGAACAGAAGGGGCGAGAGGACCGACCCTTGTGGCACCCCACACACTAGGCGCCTCGGGGTCGACCGCTGCCCCCCTGTCAACACAGATTGCGACCGGTCGGAGAGGTAGGAGGAGAACCACCGTAAAACGGTGCCTCCCACCCCCAATCCCTCCAACCGGCGCAACATGATACCATGGTCGATGGTATCAAAAGGCGCTGAGAGGTCTAACAGCACCAGGATAGAGGAGTACCCCCTACCCCGGGCCCTCCAGAGATCATCCACCAACGCGACCAATGCCGTTTCAGTGCTGTAACCAGACCTGAAGCCGGACTGGAGCGGGTCTAAATAGACAGCTTCATCCAGGTACCGGGGGAGCTGCCACGCCACCACACTCTCAACAACCTTCGCTAGAAAGGGAAGGTTGGAGACTGGACGATAATTTGCCAAAACAGCTGGGTCCAGGGAGGGCTTCTTGAGGAGGGGCCTCACCACCGCCTCCTTCAAAGCGGTCGGTAGGGCACCCTCACTCAAAGAAGCGTTTATAATCTCCTGGAGCCAGCCTCGTGTAACCTCCCGGGAGGCCAGCACCAACCAGGAGGGACACGGGTCCAATAAACATGTGGTAGCGTTCAGTCTTCCCAGAATCCTGTCCACGTCCTCGGGAGCCACAGGATCGAACTCAGCCCAGATAACACTCTCAGGACCGGGCTCAGTCACCTTGCCTGAACTAACCCAGTCAGCGGCCAGATCATCCCGAATCTGAGTTATTTTATCATCCAGATATTGAACAAAATCCTCAGCGCGTCCCTGCAAGAGATCCTCCCGCGCTCCCAGATGGAGGAGGGAGTGGGTCACCCTAAACAGGGCGGCTGGGCGATTATCTGATGACGCGATAAGAGCAGCGAAATAATTAGATATTGTTTCAAGTCTTTATCATATCTTAATTGTATCTGCAGCCGTGTATACCAGTCAGTCTCAAAGTCTTGTTTCTGTTTTAATTCTCCCTTCTCTGTTAAAATATCTTTACATCTTATAATCTTGTCCATGTTTATCATATTTGGATGTGTCAACGCTTCTATTGTTGAAAGCCACATTGGTACTTCCATATAATGTTTTTCTTTCACTCTTTCCCTACTACCAACAAGCCATTCCTTACACAATGTCTCTGGAAATATCTGTGAATCCGATTTTTTCCATACCATAAGAAAGCATGCCATTCTATTTGTAGGTCATGTCCTTCCAAAGTCAATAGTCTTGTATTTCTCAATAAGATCCATTCTTTAATCCAAGTTAACATTGCTGCTTGATGATACAATTCCCAATTTGGTAGACCAAATCCTCCTCTAAACCTGGAGTCTTGAAGCAATTTAAGGTTAATTCTCGCTTTTTTCCCTTGCCATATGTATTTCCACATAATTTTATTCAAACTTTCAAAGTATTTTTTCTCCAACTTTATCGGAATTGTTTGAAAAAGAAACAACAATTTTGGCAATACATTCATTTTGATTAACGCTATTCTCCCCATTAAAGATAATTGTAAATTTTTCCATTTTTCCAAATCTGTTTCATTTTGATTTCTTAATTTATAAAAGTTATCTTCCTTCACTGTAATACATCTTGAGGTTAATTGGATACCCAAATATTTCACTTTTTTCACTATTTGAATATCTAACTTCTCCATTAATTGCTTCTTTTGTTTTTCTCTCATATTTTTAACTATAATTTTTGTTTTATCTTTATTTATTTTCAATCCAGCTACTTTTCCATATTCCTCTATTTGCTCAATTAACTTTGGACCCGTTTCTATTGGTTCTTCCATAATAAATACTAAATCATCCACAAATGCTTGTAGCTTATACTCTTCTTTTTTAATTCTCATCCCTTTTATTTCTTTGTCTTGTCTTATTTTCCTGTTTAAAATTTCTAGGGTCAGAATAAATAATAGTGGAGATAATGGACATCCTTGTCTGGTTCCTTTTCTTATATCTACTTTCTCTGTCATTTCACCATTTATTATTACTTTAGCTGATTGTTCTTTATATATAGTCTTAACCATATTGATAAATCTGTCCCCAAAGTCCATCTTTTGTAATTGTAACATCATAAATTGCCAATTCACATTATCAAATGCTTTCTGTGCATCTAAAAATAACAATGCCATTTGTTTCTCTGAATGTGCCTCATAATATTCCAATGTATCCAAAATAATTCTTATATTGTCTCTAATTTGTCTTTTAGGCAAAAAACCATTTTGGTCTGGGTGTATAAATTCATTTAACAGCCTCTTCAATCTTTCTGCCATAATTGATGCAAATATTTTATAATCTGCATTTAATAGTGAAATTGGTCTATAATTCTTTATTTGTTGTAAATCTGTTTCTTCTTTTGGTATAAGAGCTATATATGCCTCCATCCATGAGTTTGGTGCCTTGGCTTCTATTAATAAATCATTACATACTTGTAACAATATATACTGCTCAAAAAAATAAAGGGAACACAAGGAGAAAACATTCAAGATCTGAATGAATGAAATAGCCTTATTAAATACTTTGTTCTTTACATAGAGTAGTTTATACACTGCTCAAACAACTAAAGGGAACACAAAACTACTGTATGTAATGAACAAAGTATTTAATAAGGCTATTTCATTCATTCAGATCTCGGGTGTCTTCTGCTTGTGTTCCCTTTATTTTTTTGAGCAGTGTATTACTTAGTACATCTTCCTTCTTCTTCTTCTTTTCTTCTATATCTTCCCCCTTCTATTACAAAGTCACTAGACCTCTTCTTATCAAAATCCTCTTGCCAGTTTCCAAAACATCCCAAAGTCACTCCCTTCTCGTCTTTTCCTTTGTCCAATTTATCTCTTTAATTTCCTCTGCAATCCAAAATAGTCTTAAAGAAAAAATAAACCCCCAGCTTCATAACTCCAAACTCTGATTTGCAAATTACAGTTCTTTAGCCAAAAATGCCTCTTTTCCCAATCTGCTTTCAGTTTGTTAAATTGCTTTTTCAGCTTTTGTTAATTAGGTTTTATTAACGGCTTCCGCTTCTTTGCCGCTGTTCTGGAAGTGGAGAGGTAGCCTTTTCCCACTCACTCACTCCCCTCTCTCTTTGCCAATTTTCTTGAGTAAATAGTTTTAAAAGTTCAGGAGTTAAATATATAGAGGAATCTTGTTTACAAGACCACCGTCTTACCCAGAAAATCACCTTCTTCTTTTTCCTTTATCTTCTTGCATGTGACCGCCTGGCTTTTGGCAGCTCCTAATGGCTGCCTTCCCACACTGCTAGGGCAAGGGCTGATGCAGACACTACAGAGAATTTGTGACTTCTCCGTTCATGCCTGCCTGTGCCTTCATTCTTCACTGTTCCTCCAGAACAGCTATGATCCTGAGGATCCCTTAAAGCAGCTGAGGTATCAGCATTTTCCAGGAACCCCCAAAATTTGCTGTATCGCCACTGGCCTTGACTACACCCCCTAGTCAATGCAGCCATTTTCCAAGGGACCAGTATGAGCCCCAGGCAATCTGGATTTAGGCATCTGTGGCAGCAACTGTAAATCAGTAATTCAGCTCTGAGTGAGTCAGCTCGCAGTAATCAGTTCTTTACAGCCTCCGTTCCATTCATCCCACCTTCATCGCCAGTGTTAAGTTCTGGGCAAAGAATGGAGGTGAGGCCAGAGTTATCTCTAACAGCTCTTTATTATTTCTGTCTGTAAACCAACTTAAAAACTCCCTAGCTGACATAGTTCCTTTTATAGGGAACTAATCAGCCAACAACCAATCAGGAGCAAGTATTTCTTCACTCCAATAGATAACCAGGATAAAACCTTTAACTAGCAATTATCTCCAATAGATAACACCGTAGATATTTCTAAATTTATATGGCAAGGGAAAAAACCAAGAATTAGATACAAACTACTACAAGATGCTAAGGAAAGAGGGGGTTTGGGTTTACCAGATTTGAAACTGTATTTTGATGCTTGTTGTTTGGTCTGGCCAAAAGAGTGGATGAATCTCCAGAATAAGAGGCTACTTGATCTAGAGGATCATGAGTTAAGATCTGGATGGCACGGTTACTTATGGTATGATAAGGTTAAATTACTGTATTTTTTGCTCCATAAGACACACCTGATCATAAGACATAAAAAGCCTAAGGGTTTACTACAGGGGCTTTATATAATTTTTAATGTAATTTTTTAAGGGAGCTGGGGAGGGGGGAGGGTTGTGAATTCCAGCAGGTAGCGGGGGGGGGGCTCCTCTGGGTCAATTTCGGTCCAAACCAAGGGAGGAGAGCAGTGGGGCTGGAGTGGGGATGGGGGCCAATGGCACCCCTAGGGAGAGGGTGGGGACTTTGATTCTGGTTGTGATTGGGAATGGAGGCAAGTGGACAAACAGAGGGCCATATTGGTACTCAGGAGCACACCCCCGCTATCTTCGAGCGGCGGTGCGCTCCAACCCTCCAGGTTCTGTCCGACTGCCCGGGGGTTTGAGAAAGAGGGTCCCTGAGCTTAGGCTGGTTTATTTTAATGCCAGGTGTGTGGTTAATAAAGCCCCCCTCATTCGGGAGTTGATTGAGGAGGAGGACACAGACCTGGCTTGCATTACGGAAACCTGGTTGGGCTCGGAGGGAGGGGTCCCCCTGATAGAACTTTGCCCACCAGGTTTTCAGGTGCTACACCAGCTGAGGACCCAGGGTAGGGGGGTGGTGGCGGTTGTTATCAGGGAGTCCTTTGGTCCGCGGGAGGTCACTTTTCCTCAGATAGAGAGGTGTGAGTCCCTCCTTATGAGATGGGGTCCACAAGGGCAGTTGGGCCTGTTGATTATGTACGTATCGCCCAGCTGCATATCAACGGCCCTGCCTGGGCTGCTCGATACCCTCTCAGGGTTGGTGGTTGAGTTCCCCAAACTTATTGTTTTGGGGGACTTTAATCTGCCGTGCCTGGGTGGAGTGTCGGGGGCGGCCCAGGAGTTCATGGCTTCCATGAACTCCCAGATAATTTGGGGCCAGACTCATGAGGGGGGGGCACACCCCCAATCTGGTTTTTATCTCAGAACAGTGGCATGATGATTTCGGTGGGGGAGTGTCAGCTACTTACCAACCCCGCTGGGATGCGGGACCGACCATCTGGTTCTGCCCCAGGCACCTGATGGACCTGGAGAGGTTCCAGATGGAGCTTGGGACAATACCTCTCTCTCTCTCCCATGCCCTGGTCGAGGCTCTGGTAGATGCCTGGGAAAAGACAGCCTCCGGGGCACTCGACTGTGTTGTGCCATTGCGGCCTCTGACTTGACGCAGATCCTGGCTGGCTCCTTGATTCACGGAGGGGCCCCGGGAGATAAAGCACTGTAGGAGAGGCCTAGAGAGCAGTTGGAGAGCCAGTCGTTCTGAATCTGACCGTTCCCAGTTGACATCATTCACACGATCTTATCTGGTGGCGATGGAGGCAGCGAAGCGGGCATACTTCTCTGCCCTCATCACGTCCGCAGATAATCACCCAGCCGCCCTGTGTAGGGTGTCTCACTCCCTCCTAAATTGGAGGGTGGGGGAGGACCCACTGCAGGGAAGGGCCAAGGAGTTTAGTCAGCATCTGCTGGATAAGATCGCTCGGATTTGGAACAGTCTGGACTCTGACTGGGCAGGGTCTGATGGTGAGGAGGCAGCTGGTTTTGGGATTTGGGAAAAGTTTGATCCTGTCACCCCTGAGGAAGTGGACAGGATCATGGGAAGGCTGAGTGCCACTGACTCCAAATTGTAATTGCTTGCACTTGAAGGCACCCCTGTGCATCACGATTGTTTGTGCTTCAGCTGTGGCATCATCTACAGGAAGCTGCTGATATGCCTGTGCCAGATCTAGTTTTGCGAATATCTTTCCGCGGCCCAACGAGTGGAGCAGGTGTTGCACCACTGGCACTGGGCAAGCACTCTGTTGTAGGGCCTTATTTACTGTACTTTTGTAGTCACCACAGATGCACACCGACCCATCTGGCTTAACTGGGGTGATGATGGGTGTCTCCCAGTTCGCATGGTCAGCAGGCTCCAATACTCCTTGAGCAACTAGCTTGTCTAGTTGCTCATCTATTTTGGGCCTTAGAGCAAAAGGGACCGTCCTGGGTTTAATCCGGACAGGGGCAACTTGGGGGTCTAGATTAAAGGCTATTTAGGACCCCGTGTACTTGCCTAATTCACCGTTGAATACGTCCGCGAATTCTGTCATCAGTTCTTCTTCCCAGAAGCAGTCGTTGATGTGGTCGATGCCTGTTACCACCAGTCCTAACAGCTCGAACCACTCCAGACCCAATAGACTAGGTCTGTCCCAATCCACGATGGTGAGGGGTAACTTTGTCTTGAAGGTTTTGTAGGCAACGTTGAATCTTCCCGTGCCAACTACTGGGATTTGGTTCCCTTGGTAGTCTACGAGGGTCAGCCTTTGTTGCTTGAGTGCGCTAGGTTTGATGCCTGGAACCAGCTGCTGGTTCGTTGTCCAGGAAACCATGGATAGGCAGGACCCCGAATCGACCTCCATTTTGCAGGGTGTCCCCTCTATGAGTACGGTCACCGCCATCTTGTTGGACTTTCCCATGCTCGCATGACCTACTATTAACATTTGGTGAGTCTCACCTCGCTCCGATCCGGAGTCCTTGTGTCAGCACTTCAAGCTGCATTTACTCTAGTGCTGACATAAGAAGGAGAAGAAGAGGCATCTGGCAAGGGACGTTTGACTTTTCACCTACTTATTTTCCCTGGAGATGATATCCCCTAGGAGATGGGATGGGAGGGGGGAAATTCCTTTGAGCTGGAGCAGTAGATTAGGGGCAGAGTGACTTGGAAGATGGCCAATGAGTGCAGAGGAGTGGGGAAAGGAAAGGGAGGGTTTTGGGTCAGGAAGCCAGTGTTGGCTACGACGGAGTCGGGTATGGGTTGTTGTGCTTAATAAATGAGAGATTTTATCAAAGACTTTTTGTTGAAATGCAATTTATTTGAGACGACATCAAACGTGACACCTCGCTTCTGCAACTTCTTCCAAACGGTTGTTTTTTTTCCGCTTGGCTTGAATGATTGATTGGGTGGCGGATGGTTCGGGCGGCTTTTTCGGGCTGCTGGTTGAGACGCTCTGCAGGCTCTTGCTATATGCCCTTTGGCATATGGCATCCCAGAACCTGCACTCTGCCCTGGGGTGATTTCCCTTGCAGCCTGCGCACCGGAATTCTAGCCTCCCTTTTCCTCGCAGCTTGCCTCTCCGGTCTGTTTCTAAGTGGTGGACCTCATCCTCCTCTTCTTCTTCTGATTCTGTTTGCACATCCTCATAGTGGACCCCAGATTCCTCTTTTCCTTGTGGCTCCTTGTTCACTTTTTTCATGGCTGCCGCGGATTTCTGGGATGCCTCTGATGCTGTGGCTTCTTCCAGCACCTCCTTGAATGTTATCTGAGGCTTGGCTAGTAGCCTGCTTTGCAATGTAAGGTCTTTTAGTCCCAACACTAGCCGGTCCCTCATAGCCTCTTCTAAGTTTAGAAAATCGCAGGCTGCGGCTATCTCCCTCAATTTTGCGAAGAATTCACTGATCAATTCGCCTTCCCTCTGGTCCCTTTGGTAAAACTCATGTCTCCTTACCAGGGATTAGGCTTGGGGGGCATAGTGCGCCTTGAGGATGCTCTGTAGATCCATCCAGGACATCATTCTCAATTCTGTAGGGGCTGCGAGCGCTTTTGCCATTTTGAACACCGCGGCTCCACAGTGTGTGAGGAATATTGCTCTGTTCCGACAGGCTTAAGAGGTCATTTCCTTCCATGTACATGTGGGATCTTTCCATATAAGATTCCCAGTCTTCTCCAGCCAGGTTGAATGGTGCAGGCGGGCTGATTGAAGGCATAGTGGTAACCGATGATCTGACCGATTCTCGTGGCCATTGATCGAAGTGGCTAATGATTGCTGTGGAGGTTTAGTGCTTCGTTCTCTGTCCTAGAATCCCACCTTCGTCACCAGTGTTAAGTCATGGGCGCAAGAAAGGACAGGACATGCAGTAGAGTCTAACACTTTTATTAGCTCCATAAATCGCAATGGCAATCCTAGCCGTGGCAGCTCCTTTTATAGCTAGGAGCTGTCTGCGGCTTCAGCCACTGACGGTCCTATGAATTTCCTGCTCTTGTCTCTGATTGGTCAGTTCAAATCTGCCATTCAATACTCAACAGGAAATGTAAATGTAAAGAAGGGACTTTTTATCATTTATAGTGGACGTGTGATAAAGCAAAGAAATATTGGAGTAGGATTCATATTCTAATACAGAAAATTCTTAAAGTGAATATAAAGATAAAACCAGAGACTTTTCTTTTGGGCTTAATAGAAAAAAACTAGGGAAAAAAATTGGAATTTTGATGCTATACATGTTGACGGCAGCAAGATTGTAAAAGTTGATGGAGTTAGCAGAGATGGCTAAATTGACTGCTTTGATCAAGGGAAAAAACACAAATACCTTTGTTTCTACCTGGAAATTGCTTCTGGACTTTGTGCTTGAGGTAGAAAAAAAATGAAACTTGGATTTTGGGTTTTGCCAATTACATAGATTTGTTGTTATATAAATGGCTAATTTATACTATTATGTAAAAGTAAAAAGTTGAGGTTTGATGTTAATGGCTTATTCTATTGCACCAAAGGGAGTCGGAAGTCAATGCCTTTGTCAGCACGTCAAGATGCATTTATCCTAGTGCTGACATTTAGAAGGAGAATGCAGAAGTCTGCAGAAGTCTGCAATGGGACGGTGGCCTTTCACCTACTTATTTTTCACTGGAGATAATGTCCCCTAGGAGATGGATGGGAGGGGGGAAATTCTTTGAATTGGAGCAGTAGATTAGGGGTGAATGATTGGGAAGATGGCCAATGAATGCAGAGGAGTGGGGGGAAGGAAGAGGAGGGTGTTTGGGTCAGCACGTCAGTGCTGGCTTCATGGAGTCAGTGTAAAAGTTGCCCTGCTAAATAAAATGGAAATTTGTTTCATAAAAGAGACTTTGTTTGAAACGCAATTATTTTGAAGACGGACTGAAAACCTGAGAGACAGACAGCACTCCTTTCCAAGCCAAACTGGCTAACCTCCAGACCTCCGGCTCCCTGCCAGATGTCTGAGTGGAGTGACTGGAGGCACAGTCCAGACGCCATGGCGGAAAGCCAATTATTGCAAGAAAGTTTACTTCAAGCAACTGGAAACCAGCCTATCTTGATTCCAGCCAGGGTGGATGCCACGGGGCCTCAACCTCCCCACCCCTCCTCCAGCAAAGCTACAAGCCAAGGAAAAAAAAGGTGACTACTGGTGGGTTTTGCCGAAAGCTGCAGAGGCTGAATTCCCTTTCCCAAACGCTCAAGGTAAAGGGAAGCCCCTGAGTGAGTTGGGGAGGGCAGATTGGCTATGGGACTGGCAGCAAGCCAGACAGCAAAAAGCTTCAAAGAAGCCACTTGAGAGCCCCATAGATGAATAGAAGGAAGAATTTGACCGTGCCATTATTCGGGAGGAAGAGCCATCATGCCGGCCAAAAGAGAAGGGGGGGGGGGGGTCTGCTGAACTGAGAGGCTGTAGATTGAAGCACAGCCCTTCCCCCCTCCTAGCAGGAGGAGAGGAAGCCCAGAGGTGCATCCATGGGTCCCCCCCTCCCCACACACAGCAAGCAGAGCAGCCTAGGTCAGGCATTATCTCCCCGCCCTCGAATGAGAGATGAGGAAGAGTACCGGGGGCACCGAGGGCAAACTCACAGAGCCCCGCAGTGGGAGGAGAGGGCACCAAGGGAGGACCCACCCTGGTTCAGAGGAAAGTTCAATGGCGATCCAGACCAGCTAGCGCAATTCCTCGACAAGGCTGAGGTCTACATCGAGTGCTATAGACACTTGAATCCATTCCCTAGAGCCATAGTCACTGCCATTTCAGAAGGGTTGGAGGGAGAAGCAAGGAGCTGGTCAGCAGCCCCCTACAAGAATAGGGCCCCCCAACTGCAAGATGCAGATGGGTTCTTACAACTACTCCGAGCCCACTTCGAGGAGGCAGGAGAGGACCCCTATGTGGAGGACGAGCTCAGGAACCTAATGCAGAAGGGGAGGCGCATCAAAGAGCACATCTGTGAATTCAGGAGAGTCGTTGGCACCTTACCTCCCTTACCAGAGTGACTACTAGTATTTTTCTTCAGAACAAGCCTAGATAAGCGAATTGCCCAAGTGACCACTTATCGGGACATCCCGAACCGACTCTCTGAATGGTTCCAGATAGTGATGCAAATCGAGAGGGGGCTGCGTGCCAACGACATGTTAAAGCAACCAGATGCCAAGGAGAGAGGCCAATCGGACCTAGGACCACACAGCAGACAAGGAACCACAGCGCTATGGTCTACCCAGAGGCCGTTCATCCCATGGACCCCGCTGAGGTGCTACAGATGTAGGGGAACTGGCCACCTGGCAGCAGCATGTGGGACTCCGGGACCGAGGCCAGGCCCACCACCAAAAACATGACCGGAACGAGGGCCCAAGCGCGCCACCAACACACCACGAAGACTCTCCCCGGGTACAGAGGTTTTCGCCCACCTGACTGAAACAAGGGGGAGCCCAGACGATGCAAATCAATCCCCCGAATCGTATGACAGCAAGGACGATGGTGAAGACGACCCAATGGTGAGTGGACCCATCCACCCTTTTCTCTTCCCCATACACCTAACGGCCCCAAAAACAGGGACCCAAGGGACTTTCCAAGCCTTAATAGATTCGGGCTGCACAAGGTGCCTGATTAACCTACCCACAGTCCTAAAATTGGGGGTCCACGCTAAAAAGCTCAGCCACCCAATTCGATTTGAGCAAGTTGATGGATCCCTAGTAGGGGGGGACTTACACCACACACTCGACCGAGCCAGTGAAGCTGGAGCTAGCAGATCACTGGGAAACGATCCGTTTCATAATAGCCCCCCAAATGACAGATCCAGTCATACTGGGACTCTCTTGGCTACACAAGTGGGGCCCAATCATCTGGTGGCAAGAGGGGACCCGCAGATTGAGAATAGCAAAGGGACCCCACCCCCTGCCGCTCCAACCAGGGGAGATGCCTCCCACGCAAGGGCCCCAACCCCTCCCGCCAGAGAAACAAAAGATGCCCCCAACCCAAGCGTCCCTCTCTAAGGGTACAGCAAAGCAACTGGCGGCCACATCCAACAGCTCCCATGCAACAGAACAGATCCCAAGAGAGTACCAAGACCTTGCAGAGGTATTTAGCAAGGCTGAGTGTGATGTCCTATCCCCCATCGCGAAGCCGATTGCGCCACTGAAATCATCCCTAGGGTGAAACTACCTAAACCTAAATTGTATGCCATGACGCCCCATGAAATGCAAGAAATGCGAAACTACATAGACAAAAACCTACAAAGGGGTTTCATTGAGCCAGCCAAACCGCGGGTCGTGGCACCGGTCCTTTTCAAAGAGAAGAAAAATGGCTCTATGCGACTAGTGGTTGATTTTAGAGGTATCAATGTTGTCTGTGTACGCAATTTATATCCCCTTCCCCTCATGAAAGACATGCTAGCCCACCTGGCCAAAGGGAAGGTTTTCACCAAACTAGACCTTCGTGAAGCCTACTACCGGATATGCATCAGGGAAGGAGATGAGTGCCCCCTAGGAAGTTTCCAATTCAAGGTGATGCCATTTGGACTACAGGGAGCCCTGGCGGTGTTCATGCAATTGATAAATGAGGTTCTACATGACCACCTCTATAAGGGGGTCCTCATCTACCTGGATGACATTCTCATTTACACAGAAACCATAGACGAACACATACCCCTCGTCCGCCAAGTGTTGGAAAAACTGCTGGGGGCAAACCTCTATGTTAAACTATCAAAATGCGAGTTCCACCAGTCGCGGCTAGACTACTTAGGCTACCGGGTGTCAAACAAGGGGATAGAAATGGACCCAGACAAAGTACAATCAGTCCTAGACTGGCGACCCCCTCACACTCGCAGACAACTGCAAAGTTTCCTGGGGTTCGTGAACTTCTACAGACAATTCATCCCCTCTTTTGCAAGATTTGCCAAACCTCTGACAGAACTCCTAAAAACAGGGAGTCCGGCAACAAAACCCCACCCAGGACAACCTCTACAGTGGGACCCGGCCTGCCAACAGGCATTCGAAACACTAAAAGCAATGTTTGCAAAAGAACCGGTCTTGAAGCATCCTGACCCTGAACAACCCTTCGTCATCCAAGCAGATGCCAGCGATGTGGCAGTGGGGGCTGTCCTACTCCAAAGGAACAGCCAAGGGAACTTACAACCTTGTGCCTACACATCCCGCAAACTTACTGACACAGAGAGACATTTGGCAGCGTGGGAAAAGGAAGCGTTTGCAGTGAGGTGGGCGCTGTTGACCTGGCGACACCTGCTAGAAGGAGGCCAGAGACCGTTCGAAGTTTGGACTGACCATAAGAATCTGGAGGCCCTCAGGACCCCACGGACGTTATCGCCCAGGCAAGTCCGGTGGGCCCAATACTTCAATCATTTCAACTTCGAGCTGAAGCACATCCCGGGGTGAAAAACTTTCTGTCCAACGCCCTCTCCCGAATGCCCCAATACAACAGTGAATGGGAGCAGGTGGTGAACGCCAACATCCCCTCTGGCCAAGGAGTGGGTCAAGTAGTCACCAGACGGCAGCGTCGCGACCAGGAGGGCCAACCAGCAAGTGACTTGACGACAATGCTCAAAACAGAAACATTGGCGGACCCCTGGTTCCGAGACAATCAACATCTCTTGACAAAAAGGGATGACCTAGCATGGAAAGGGATGAAACTCTATGTCCCAGAGACTCTACGCACCCTGGTCCTCAAGAGGAGCCACGATGTTAAACCAGTGGGGCATTTCGGCTTCCTAAAGACTCGGCATTTAGTACGAAGGCAGTTTTGGTGGCCCCACATGAGAAAAGATGTAGACAGCTATGTAAAAAGTTGTACCATCTGTGCCACAATGAAAACCCGACCAGGGAGACCTCCTGGGCTGCTGCAGCCAGTAGCTGAACCGACAAGACCATGGGAGGAGATTGCAATGGAGTTCATAGTAGAACTGCCGAGGAGTGGTGGAAACACAGTGATCTGGACTGTAATAGACTTATTCTCCAAACAGGCACATTTCATACCCTGCAGCAGACTACCCTCAACCCGTCAATTGGCCAAATTGTTCGTAAAACACATCTACTGCCTGCATGGAGTACCCAGAACAATCATCTCCAATCGAGGTGTCCAGTTCACAGCAAAATTCTGGAGGGAATTCCTACGATCCATAGGATCATCCCAAAGTCTCAGCTCAGCGTTTCACCCAAGCAGCAATGGGGGGGGGGGGCAGAGAGACTGAATGCCATGATAGAGCAGTACCTGAGGTGCTACATCGACTACCAACAGTCTAACTGGGCGGACCTCCTATCTTTTGCGGAGGTCGTGTATAACAATGCTGTCCACAGTAGCACAGGACTAACCCCATTTAAGATAGTGAGTGGTATGGATTTCATCCCCATGCCAGAGTACCCAAGAGAGCCCCCTTCCTCAGTCAGTCTGACCAATTGGATGGAAACGCTGAAAGAAACTTGGGAGAACGTCAAGAAGGCGCTAGCCAAGGCGGCTCAATCCTATAAGAAGCAAGCGGATAAGCACCGAACTCCCCAAAGACCATTCCGAGTGGGAGACAAGGTCTACCTCTCTACCAAGTATTTGAGACTCAGACTCCCAAGCAGGAAACTTGGCCCGAAGTTTATAGGACCATTCCTATAGTAAAAGTAATCAACCCGGTCATAGTACAACTACAGCGGCCCCGATTACTAGGGAGGATACACCCCATTTTTCACAGTAGCCTCCTGAAACCTGTAGTGGGGTTGACTTTAAGACCGGTGCCACATGACCCCCCAAGCCTCTGGTTATTGGGGGCCACACTCACTATGAGGTGCAGAGAATTCTCAATTCGAGGTGGCACAGGGTGCACCTCCAGTACTTAATCAAGTGGAAGGGTTACCCCTTATCAGAGGCCTCCTGGGTGAAAAGCAGAAACATCCAAGCTGACCGCCTTATAGCCAAATTCCATGCAGATCATCCGGGCAAGGCGGGAGGGGAGGGGACACACTCCCAGCCGGGGTAACAGTACTTAACTTGTTGTTTGTCTTACACAGGCCACCCTGGAGGAATGAAGGGGGAGGGGCCAGATGTCAGCATGTCAAGATGCATTTATCCTAGTGCTGACATTTAGAAGGAGAACGCAGAAGTCTGCAGCGGGACGGTGGCCTTTCACCTACTTATTTTTCACTGGAGATAATATCCCCTAGGAGATGGATGGGAGGGGGGAAATTCTTTGAATTGGAGCAGTAGATTAGGGGTGAATGATTGGGAAGATGGCCAATGAATGCAGAGGAGCGGGGGGAAGGAAGAGGAGGGTGTTTGGGTCAGCACGTCAGTGCTGGCTGCATGGAGTCAGTGTAAAAGTTGCCGTGCTAAATAAAATGGAAATTTGTTTCATAAAAGAGACTTTGTTTGAAACGCAATTATTTTGAAGACGGCCTGAAAACCTGACAGCCTTTTCTTTCTCCCCTCCTTCTTCTCCACTCTTTTCCCTTCCCCTTTCTCCTCCCTATTTCTCCTTCTTTTTGCTTTTGTATTTTTTGTATGTTATATCATAAAGTAATGAAATTGTTATAAACATCAAAAAAAACCAAAAAAAACAAATCAACATTCAAAGAGTTAAAGCAACTTTTTGCTTGCCGGCCCCTCCTTCAGCACCCAGACACATCAAAGAAATTTATTGTCCACACAGATGCTGTTAGGATATGGTGTAAGCCTAACAAGTTGTCCAGGCAATATATGAACACATGAAACTGTATTCTATGTCTTTAAGATGTAATGCTGAGTAATTGTACTGCTGACTCATTGTAATAACTGCTGACTGACTGCTGACTTCAATTATCCTAAGTGTACTGTTGAATCATTGTGCTGCTGACTCCACCTATCCTAATTAGATAATCACTAATTTAAACTGTATATAAGAAGGGAGCTGAACTATAGTCATTGTTGCCATGTTGGAACTGTTGCCATCATGTATGGAGGTGCTCTCATCGTGGATGGATCTGCTACCATCGTGATTTGTTATCAGCGTGAACTTACTGTTTATTACCTACTGCTGTTTTGTATGGTAAGAAGATTTCTGTAACTCTGGACTGATTTGAATGGCTAAAGACTTGGATTGACTAAAGACTATGTAATTGTTTTTCGCTACAAAGTAAAGTAAAAACCTTGATAAACCAGTTTGTATGTATCTTATTCATTGCTCTCAGCACTGTTTTTCTGTGGTCTACGCTCTGCTGGTTGGTTAACACAACAATATCCTTAACATTGGTTATGGGCCCAGGACCAACCAGAACTAACTAGGATTGTTCAGAGCTAAACAGAGTTAATGTGACTAATACAGAAAACTGTGTTTATGATATATAATCCAAGTGAAGATGGCACAAGAACAAGTATCGAATATTTCCATGATAACCCGGCTGGATGGAACAAACTATGTAACCTGGTCTACTAAATGTAATCTACTTTTGCGTAGACAAGGACTGTGGGACGTAGTAAATAATCCACCAGATGTAACAGCATGGAATCCTGCTGATGAGGAAGATGCGAAGAAATTAGCCAAGTTTAACAGAGACAATGAACGAACTCTTTGTATTATTGGACTGACACTGAATGACCAGCAGCTTGTCCATATTTGTGGCGAAGAATCTGCTGCTAGGTGTTGGACCAAGTTGAAGACACTATATGTTTGTGACACTGTGGGTGCTCATATTTATCTCACACGGAAATTGTTTAAACAACGTTGTTAGGATATGATTTGGGCCTAACAGTTGTCCAGGCAATATATGTGTTCTGTGACTTTAAGTTTTAATGCTGCATCATGCTGTAATGCTGAGTCATGCTATAATTACTTGTAATTTAACAATGTATTTAAGCACGGTACTGTAAGGTATTCAGTGAAATGATAAGCTGCTATCGTGTGTGGGTGGATCTGCTACCATCCGGAGTTTGTAAACCAACTACTGTTTGTTTGGTAAGAGTTTGTTTGGAGTTAACCGGTAAAGACTTGGACTGTTTAGAGGACTACGAGATTGTTTATTTCCCATTATAAAGAAAACTTTTGATAACACCAGTTTGTATGTATCTCCATCTCATTGCTCTCAGCAACGTTTCTCTGTGCACTTTACTCTGCTAGTTGTTACACAACAACAATATCCTTAACAAACGTCTTCTTAAAGGAGGAGATATGATGGCTCATTTGGTATCCATGACTAGAATTTTCCAGGAGCTGCATGAAAAGGAACTTGTTTTCTCAGAACCACAACAAGTTTATATAATTCTTTCTTCTTCGGATGATAGTTATGATGACTATGTTTCTTCACTGGAGGTTTTGACCAGAGATGAACTCAGATTGGCTGGCATAACCGGTAGGCTATTGGAAGAATCCAGAAGAAGACAAGAAAGGGATCAGTTGAGAATGCAACAACCAAAAGAAGAAAAAATGTATTCAACTGCCTATTTTGTAAAATGATGTTTTGCTTGTGGTGCTAAAGGGCATATAGCTAAGTATTGTAAGAATAAGAAAATGTCTGTCAGGGACAATAATAGACCCAAGAAGGGTTGTAATTTAGCTATATCCAATTCAACTACTAATGTTAACCAGGATTGGTGGGTTGCTGATAGTGGTGCTTCTCAATCTATTACTAGGAATAGAAAAATGTTTGTTAAAATGAATAAGAGTAACCAACATATTAAATTAGCAAATGGTTGGAAAGTTAAGGTAGCTGGAGAGGGTGTTGCACGTTGGTCATTTAGTAATGAACCATTGCCTATGTTATATATTCCTGGGTTAAAATTTAATTTGCTATCTGTTAAATCTTTATTGCAAGTTGGGTTTACAGTAACTTTTAAAAATGATAAGTGTATAATTGAGAAAGATGGCAATGTTGTTACTGCAATATTAGAAAATGATTTATTTATTTTACATGAGAACCCAGTATTAGTAGCTAATTCTAGGCCAGTTTATAGGAATGTTAAACCACATGATGAATGTATTCATCTGTTACATCAGATATTAGGGCATATAAATTTCAGGATGTTAAAGAAAACAGTTCAGTTATCTGAAGGGATACAACTACAAGCATGTAGTATTTGAATTGCAATGCCTGTAGTCAGCAAAAAAAGAGTAACACCAGCAAATCGTATCAATGGTTTTAAAACCAAAAAGCCATTAGAGATAGTGTTTGTAGATTTGATTGGACCCAAGAAACCCAGTATAGGAAGTGCCTGCTATATTCTAAGCATAGTAGACCATTACTCCAGATACGGATTCCGTTATCTAATGAAAATGAAATGTGAAACATTCCAGCATATAAATAACTGGCTGCGATTTGTTGAAAGGAAACAGAAGTTTAAAGTAATGTGCTTAGTAACTGATAATGGCACAGAATTCACTAACCAAAGGTTAGAAAAGTTTTTGCAGGATGCAGGGATTCAGCATAAACAGTCTGCACCATATAGACCACAACTCAACGCTTATGTTGAAAGAAGGGGTCAAACATAAGCCATGACTAAAACAATGTTGGCAGATTCTGGTTTGCCTGAAACTTTATGGGGTGAGGCTGTTACGTGTGCTAACCATGTGCTAAATAACGTTGTACATTCATCTATGGGTGAAATACCATTTACCTTATGGCATGGGAGGAAACCAAATCTTAGTTACTTACACACATTTGGAGCCCCAGCTTGGGTTCATATTCTATCTAATGTGAGGAGGAAGGATCAACAGAGAGCCAGAAAAATGTTTTTCGTTGGCTATGACTCAAATCATCGGTCTTTTAGATTTTGGACACAGGGAACTACTAGTGTTTACTGTAGTGCAAATGCAAAATTTCTAGAGCACGAAGGATGGGATAAACTTGAGCATGCAGATTACAGACAGGATGACAATAATGTTAGCTTTGAGCATCAAATGATTAACGATACCCCTGATGGGGATACAGACAATGTAGAGTTTTCTATTAAGTATGAAGAAGAGGAGTTAGTTTTAGGGGAGGAGTCAGATGAAACACCTGCATTGAGTCCTGTATTGCCTAGAAGATGTAATAGAGAAAGACATACACCTAATAGGTATAAAGCAACCGTAGTTTGCCAGGTTAACATAGAACCTTCAAATTATGAAGACATTAAGATGTATCCTGAAAAAGAGCAGAATGCATGGAAGGAGGCAATGAGTAAAGAAATTAACTCATTAACTGAATTAGGAGTTTATGAAGATGTTAAATTACCATCTGGAGAGAAATTGATTTGTTAAAGTGATGGATCTGACCCAATAACTCACAAGACAAATGTAGATATTTATCTTAATTCCTTTTATCCTAGTCCTCTCCTGTTAATAGTCACTGACCTTTGTTCTTTCCCTTTCAGGTACACATCTGGAATTGCTGGATGACCTCATGGTGGAGGCTCTTATACCCAGGAGGAGGAGTTAAAGGTAAGGTGGAGTTAAGTGAGCAGGGGGGGGAGTGTTATGTTAACCCTTACTTGACTGTATGTACATCCATACATATAAGTTAGACATTTAACCTGACAAAAACCCCTCTAAATGTCTAACTGATTACAAATATACATTACATATATTTATTTATTCATTTATTTCAATTTATATACCGCCCTTCTCCCCGGGAGGGGGACTCAGGGCGGTGAACAACCAAATTTAAAACACATATAATACAAACATTAAAAGAATTTTAAAATTGAATTAAATCATTGGCGTTCCAGATAAAAGTCTCAACCCCATTAAAATACCCAATTTTAAACCCCAGAAATCAATAATAGCAAAAATTTTTGTTAAAACCCCATTAAAATCGATCAAGCCCCCACAGAGAAGGCTCTCCCCCTGGGGGCCACCAGCCGACATTGCTTGGCCGATGGCACCCTGAGAAGGCCCTCTCTGTGTGAGCGTACTGGCCGGTGGGAGGTTATCGGTAGCAGCAGGCGGTCCCGCAGGTACCCCGGTCCCATGCCATGGAGCACTTTAAAGGTCAAAACTAACACCTTGAAGCGCACCCGAAAGACCACCGGAAGCCAGTGCAGCTCGCACAGGAGAGGTGTCACATGGGAGCGCCCTGTCGCTCCCATAATCACCCGCGCGGCCACATTCTGGACCAGTTGGAGCCTCCGGGTGCACCCCAAGGGGAGCCCCATGTAGAGAGCGTTACAGTAGTCCAGGCGAGACGTGACGAGTGCATGAGTGACTGTGCACATGGAGTCCCGATCCAGAAAGGGGCGCAACTGGCGCATCAGGCAAACCTGATAAAAGGCCCCCCTGGCCACGACTGCCATATGCCCTTCCAAGGACAGCCGTGAATCCAGGAGGACACCCAAGTTGCGAGCCCCCTCTGTGGGGACCAAGGACTCACCCCCAATAGCCAGCGATGGCACCAGCTGGCTATACCGGGACGCCGGCAGCCACAGCCACTCGGTCTTGGAAGGGTTGAGACGAAGCCTGTTCCTCCCCATCCAGACCCGCATGGCTTCAAGGCACTGGGACATCACTTCGAGGGCATCATTGGGGTGGTCAGGGGTGGAGATGTACAACTGAGTATCATCAGCGTACAGTTGGCAACTCACCCCAAAACCACGGATGATCTCACCCAGCGGCTTCACATAAATGTTGAACAGGAGCGGCGAGAGGACCGACCCTTGTGGCACCCCGCAAACGAGGCGCCTTGAGGTCGACCTCTGCCCCCCTGCCAACACAGACTGCGATCGGTTGGAGAGATAGGAGGAGAACCACCGCAGCACGGTGCCTCCCACCCCCAAACCCCCCAACCGACGCAGCATGATACCATGGTCGATGGTATCAAAAGCCGCTGAGAGATCTAACAGGACCAGGACAGAGGAGCAACCCCTGTCCCGAGCCCTCCAGAGATCATCCACCAACGTGACCAATGCCATCTCCGTGCTGTACCCAGGTCTGAAACCGGACTGGCACGGATCTAGATAGACGGTTTCATCCAGGTACTGTGGGAGCTGGCGCGCAACCACACTCTCAACAACCTTCGCAATAAAGCGAAGGTTGGAGACAGGACGATAATTTGCCAAAACAGCCGGGTCCAGAGAAGGCTTCTTGAGGAGGGGCCTCACCACCGCCTCTTTCAAGGCGGCAGGCAAGAAACCTTCACTCAAAGAAGCATTTATAATCCCCTGGAGCCAGCCTCATGTAACTTCCCGAGTGGCCAGTACCAGCCAGGAAGGACACGGGTCCAATAAACATGTGGTTGCGTTTAGACTCCTCAAAGTCCTGTCCACGTCCTCGGAAGTCACAGGATCAAACTCATCCCAGATAATGTTCTCAAGACCAGCCTCAGTCACCTCGCCGGAATCTACCC
Organism: Coluber constrictor foxii; assembly: GCA_038048745.1. Taxonomy (NCBI): domain Eukaryota; kingdom Metazoa; phylum Chordata; class Lepidosauria; order Squamata; family Colubridae; genus Coluber; species Coluber constrictor. Next base: position 16,174,456 of record CM075966.1, read on the forward strand.
AGTCAGAGTCCAAGCCTTCCCGAATCTGAGCGACTTTATCGTGCAGATACTGTGCAAAATCCTCAGCCCGCCCTTGCAAGAGGTCCTCCCGCGCTCCCTGATGTAGGAGGGAGTGGGTCACTCTGAACAAGGTGGCTGGGCGGTTATCTGCTGATGCAATAAGAGCGGAAAAGTAATTACGCTTTGCCGCTTTTATCGCCACCAAATAGGTCCTAAGATGGGACCTAGCTAGTGCTCGGTCGGATTCAGATCGACTCACCCTCCAACCACTCTCTAGGCGTCTTTTCCGGCGCTTCATCTCCCTCAACTCCTCAGAGAACCAAGGAGCCGGGCAGATTCAGTGCCGGGTCAGAGGCCGCAAAGGCACGACTCGGTCCAGGGCACTGGCGGCCGCCCTATCCCAGGCGTAAAGTTACATGATTTACATACGGACACATATTTTTGACATAAGATACACATGTTATTTCTGAGGCAAGGGTTTGGTGAGGATGTCTGCTGTTTGTTCCTCAGTGTCACAGTGTACAGCCTTAATAAAACCAATTTCTGAGAATTGCCTAACATGTTTGCATTTGATGTCAATGTGCCTTGATTGTTGGCCGACGGCATCGGCCTTCGATATTTCTATGGCTGCCTTGTTATCTTCATGGATGATGATTGGGTATGATGGTACAGTCCAAATGTCACTAAGTCATCAAACCACACTAGGTTATTTGCTGCCTTGGACAAACAAGACGAACTCTGCTTCGGTGGTGGATGTGGATACTAATTTTTGTTTCCCTGTGTACCAGTGGATGGGACAGTTATTGAGAAAAAGTACGTACCCAGAAGTGCTTTTTCTGCTTTTAACATCTCCCAACCAATCAGCATCAGCATAACAGGTCAGTTTTGGTTTTGTGGATAGGTCTGGCTCGAGGCATAGGTGAGCATCAATGCTGTACTTTAGGTACCTGAGTAACCTTTTGATGGCATCCCAGTGTAGTGTTGTGGGTTTGCTCACGTGTATGGATAGTATGTTGACAGCTAAGGCGATATCAGACCTAGTCCAATTGGCAATGTAGAGTAATGACCCTATGGTGGATCTGTACAGCTTGTTGTCGGTGAATGGTTCAGCATCGTTGTACATGTTTTTTAGAAAATCTGGCTCGGTTTCGCCTCTGACATGTTGCATTTGGATAGCAGTTCTGTAATTTTATCTCTTTGTGAGAGTCGGAAACCTTTGTTGGTCTTGGTTACTTGAACCCCTAGGTACTTATCTATTTTCCCTAATGATTTTAATGACAAGTGGCTCCCTAGCTCTGCAGCAAACTTGTCACACCTGTTTTTTTTTGTTTTCCTATGTAGAGTATATTGTCCACATAAACAAGGATGCCTTCAAATAATTCAGCTTCTCTCTTAATGAAGAAGCACTTATCAGCTGAAGAGGCAATGAACCCCATGGAGTTGAGAGCTTTGGCAAGGCAATCGTACCATCTCTTACCCGATTGCTTGAGTCCGTACAGACTTTTATTTAGGAGCCATGTGTTGTCTTCTCCTGTGTTGTATCCTGGTGGTGCTCTGACATAGATCTCCTTGTCCAAGTCCACATGGAGAAATGTGGTCTGCACATCGAACTGGAACACTTCAAGCCCTAGTATGGTGGCGATTACTAGTGCGCTTTTGACACTCTCTGCTCTGACTGTGGGCGAGTATGTGTCTGTATAATCTTCTGGGTACTTTTGTGTGAACCCTTGTGCAACCAGCCTTGCCTTGTACAGTGTCTTGTTGTTTTCGAGTGTCTTGACTCTGAACACCCGCTTTGTCCCTATTGGTTTTTTTGTTTTCGGGAACTTGAGCTGGTGAGTATACATGTAAGTCCCTAAGGCTCTCCATTTCCCTATCCTTGGCCTCTTCCCATTTTTCTCTCTCTTCCTGGGGGAGATTGAGTATCTCCTCATACGAACTGGGTGTGATGTTATTGGTCTTTATGGACAATATGTAATCCTCAAGCCTTTTTGGTACTTCGTTCCTAGTCACTCTGATTGGACTGCCGGGCTGTGTGTCCGTTTCATGCATGCACTCTGTCTCTTTATCGGTGAGACTGTCTAAGTTCAAAGTAGGGTGCCCTTCCTTGGTCCTTACTTTGTGGTGTTTGAGTTTGTGTGTTTTGATTTCCTTTACCTCTCCTGTGGTTGGTCCTTCATCCTTTTGTCTATGTGGGTGTGAGTCTTTGTCGAGGAAAATATCGTTGGAGTGAAGCCTTGACCAATTAGAGTATTCGTGGAAATCTGCAGATCTAGATACAACAAATCTGTTATTGCAGTCCACGAACCTGAAACCCTTTGTTCCAGATTCATACCCCATGAACCTTAACCTTTTGGATATCTTTTCTCCTTTCTTCTTCAATTGTCTGGGGATGTGTACGTCCACTGGAGCACCGAATATATGCAGGTGGGCTAAGTTGGGTTTTCTCTTATACACCATCTCGTATGGGGTTTTGTTAATTGCACTTGACCATAGTCTGTTTAAAGTATAGTTGGAGTAGTGCAGTGCTTCTGCCCAAAATGTTTGGCCCATCCCTGCATCCTCTAAGACACACCTCATCATTGTCTGGAGCACACTGTTTTTTCTTTCTACAATACCGTTTTGGAAAGGCAAAAAAGGCAAAGAAGAGTATTATGCCCTGTTCTCTTAGCCATTTCTCAAAGTCCCTGGCCATGAACTCTGACCCCCGGTCGGTCATTATTTGTTTAATTTTAGTATTGTGTTGCAATTCTATTCTCTTGTGGAACTCTTTAAATTTTTGAAATGCCTCATTTTTATGTCTAAGAGAGTAAACATACCCATATCTACTGTAATCGTCCACAATGGTTAGGAAAAACCTTTTCCTATACCTAAGGGATGGCTTCATCGGCCCTACTAGGTCCATATGTATCAATTGAAATATAGAGTCAGTTGTCCATTCTGACTTCTTTGGTCTCGCCTTGACCTTAACTTTCGAGCATTTACAAACAAAGCACTCCAAGTAATTCTCACAGTCCTTTACTTTTAGGCCCTTGGTACATTCTAACATCTTTTTGACAGTTGGAAAGCTGACATGACCAAGTCTCTGGTGAAGGAGATGTGCACAATTATCGTGTATGGGTTTTCCCATGGATACTTTGTTTTTACCCTGTGGCTTGCAGTCTATCTCCCCCTGGTGCGTTCCTTCCGCTTCTGTGTTTCCTTCTCCCTCACTAATGGTGGTTGTGTTTATGCTCCCCTCACTATCCTTGCTGGGTGTAAAGTATGGTAGGTTGTCATGTATGGTCACCTCCCCAACCTTTTTCCCATGGTTGGATATGTAGGCACTCCCCCCTTTGAATACCACCTCGTTGTTCGTGTCCCGTGTGAGTTTCGTTGTTGCCAGTACGTTGTATGGTATCTCTGCCACGTATAACACCCCCTCTACTTCCCCTATTCCTGGGATGTGTATGTTACCTTCCCCTATTGCTTTGGCGCTGCTTTGGTTGGCCACCTTTATCTTGATGTCTGTTTCTGTGAGTGAAGTGAATAGTCTTGGGTTGCAGGTGGTATGGTTTGTGGCTCCTGAATCTAGGAGACACGTTTTCACTTATTTTCTGTTTTGTGTTTGGCTTCTCATGCCTGAAGCCATAGGTGGAGCCTGGGTTGCTGTCTCTGGAACTTTCCCTGCGGTCGTTGTGCCATCTGGGGTTAGGGGACCACCCACGTCCTCGCTCCATAGAGTTCCTACGGTCTGGTGATTGTCTCCTCCTGTGTTCACTGTATCTCCTGTCCCTGCTGTTTCTGGGGCAATCCCTTTTGAGGTGGTTTCTAGAACCGCATGAAAAGCACTCAGGGGTACTCCTTGCCCTGTCCTGGAATTCGACTTTCTTGGTGGGTCTAGGGTCCCTTCTGGATATATGGCGGTCCCTCCTTAGATTGTCCTCTGCGATTAATCGATTTGTAAGTGTGCTCAGTGTTAAGTGTTCTAGGTTAAGGCTATCTATCTGTGTCACAAAGTTATCCCAGCTACTGTCTAAAGAGTTTATGATTATGCTCATCATACTCTCTTCAGTGACTACCTCCCCTCTTTGCATTAGATCAGCCCTGGTTGCAATTAGTTTCAGTATGTGTTCACTCATGGGAACCCCTGGTTTGAGTCTGGCAGAGTGAAACTCCCTAGATATCCTGCTTGTGGTAGCTCTGCTTTGGCTATAGAATAAACTGTATAATTTTTGCATGACCTCATAAACAGTTAAGTTGTTACCAATGCTGGGATACATAATTGGTGGTATGCTCGTTAACAATAGACAAAAAGCCTTATGATGAATGCAATCTATCTCAAGTGACCAAGGTCTCTTTGGAGGGTTTGAAATTAAAGAGTACATTTTCTTTCATAAAAATAATTTGTAGCTGCTGGCTCCAATCTAAAAGGTTCCCTCCATCTTTCTGTAACTTTGGAAAGTTAGTATGCATTGTCCCAGAATTGTTTGAATAGTTACTTACTGGAGGTAGCTGTCCATGGTCTAGGATGTGAGCATATTCACAGTAGGGCAATGGTATGCTTTGGCCAATGTAAAAGAAACTGTCAGTCATTTTTTTTTCTTCTCTCCCTGTAGGTGAGAACTGGGCATGCACGAAGCTCATTCCGTGCTGGAAGTCGTCGGGTGAGCTTGCGGCTGCAGCTCCCAGGCCTGGGCCTAGGCCTACCAGGGAAGGGTTGGACTCACCCCTGGCACCTCTGGATTCCACGGTGGGCGTTGGGAGTCGTTGCTGGGCAGCTGGGTCCCTGGCAAAGATCGGCTGAAGGTGTAGTGGCGACGTGGACGTTAAGTGAGGACTTTTGGAGCCCGGCGGTCCAGCGGCGGCGGCGGGGGGTCCTGGTCCACGGATGCTGGTCCCTGGGTGGTCGAAGAAGCCCGGTGGAGGTCGTAGGAAGGGTGAGTCATTGGCTTGGTTTTCTTTTCTTGGATCTTGTTCCGGTAGTAGTCGGGGTGGTGAGTTTGAGTCCTGCCACGTGGGTAGCTTGTAAGTGGTTGGTGCTCTTTGCTCACCGTGGGGGTGAGTTGTTTCTCTGGTTGGCGTCGTGGATGGTGTTTCGTTGTCGGCATTCTGGTGCCCCTTTGGTTTTCGGGTCTCTCTCCACGGCTTGTGGCTGGTGCTGGAGGCTTGAATGCGGAGCCAAATGCTGCCGCTAGAGTCTCGATTGCTTTCTCTATTTTGAGCTCGGTAGGCGAGCTCCTGTTGCCTTGGGGTTGTTCTTTGCAGTTGTTTTCGGGTTGTCCCCTTTTGGTTTCAGGGTCCCGGCAGGTTCGCGCCATTAAATTTGAATCCTGGCTTCCTATTGGTTGCTGGACATTCCAAGATGGCCGTTGGGAAAAAGGCGTGAAAATGGATTCGGCTGGCTCTGAGTTGTCTGACTGGGCTGGCCTGTCCCTTATTGGTGCTGCGTTTCCTTGGGTCATCTCTGGGGCCTCGATCGCCACTCCACGTTTGTCGAGGAGACTCTGGAGATCCGCGATGAGGTTTTCTTCTCTGCTGTGTGATTCCATCAGCTTTAGGATGGATAGTCTGAGTTCGTTCCTCTTTTGCGGTGTTTCTTTTCCATGGTCGGCTGTTCTCTCTTGTAACCTCTCTTCATTGGGTAGTGAGTCCAGGCTGGTGTCCTGCTCACTCTCAGCTGGTGTTTCTTTCGCTGCAGCACCCCTGGGTGTTAGTTGTGCAGCCATCTTCTTGGTGAATGCTCTAGTATTTACTCTCTTCTTCTTTTCAGAGTAAATGGGTGGCTCAGTCATTGTTCAGAGTTATGGGCAACCATCCTCTGCTACCATTTGTTAAAGTGATGGATCTGACCCAATAACTCACAAGACAAATGTAGATATTTATCTTAATTCCTTTTATTGCAGGCCTGAATTAATCCTTGCCCTCTCCTGTTAATAGTCACTGACCTTTGTTCTTTCCCTTTCAGGTACACATCTGGAACTGCTGGATGACCTCATGGTGAAGGCTCTTATACCCAGGAGGAGGAGTTAAAGGTAAGGTGGAGTTAAGTGGGCAGAGGGGTGTGTGTTATGTTAACCCTTACTTGACTGTATGTACATCCATACATATAAGTTAGACATTTAACCTGACATGATTGGTTTTAGATGGGTATATAAAGTAAAGAAAGGTATAGATGGGACTGTAACCCATAAAGCTTGCCTTGTAGCTCAAGGTTTTTCTCAAACTGAAAAAGATTTTGATGAGGTGTTTGCTCTGAGTTTAAGAGCTAGCACGTTAAGAACTATGCTAGTGTGGGCGGCAAAGAATAAGTATATCAGTAATCATATAGATGTGGAGATGACATATTTGCATGCTCCATTAAGACATACCATTTATATGAGAAAGCCGTTAGGAGTTAAAACAAAAGATCAAACTGATTGTTGGAAATTAAATAAAAGCCTTTATGGTTTAAGACAATCAGGGTTTAAATGGAACCAGTATATAGTGAAAGAGCTTAATAATATTGGTTTTCAGGAAGGTGTAGCAGACAAATGTCTCTTTAAAGGAGAGAATAATGGTCTAGTGTCATTTTTACTATTATTTACTGACAATATAGCAATTATAACCAAAACTGATAAAGAAGCAATGGATATTGTTAGACAGTTACAGGATAAATTTAAGATTAGGAATTTATGTCATATTAGACATTATTTGGGCCTTGATAATATTCATGTCAGCACGTCAAGATGCATTTATCCTAGTGCTGACATAAGAAGGAGAATGCAGGTGTCTGCAACGGGACGGTTGCCTTTCACCTACTTATTTTCTCTGGAGATAATGTCCCCTAGGAGATGGATGGGAGGGGGGAAATTATTTTGAATTGGAGCAGTAGATTAGGGGTGAATGATTGGGAAGATGGCCAATGAATGCAGAGGAGTGGGGGAAGGAAGAGGAGGGGTTTTGGGTCAGCACGTCAGTGCTGGCTGCTAGGAGTTGGTGTCAAAAGTGCCGTGCTTAATAAAATGGAAGTTTGTTTTATAAAAGTCTTTGTTTGAGATGCAATTCATTTGAAGACGGTCTGAAAACCTGACAATTCAAACAGAGGATAAAAACTGTCTCAGTCTAGCAAGATAAGTCAGATGTTGAAACGCTATGGCATGGAGTTATGTAAGCCAGCTAAAACGCCTATGGCACAGGATTTTCAACATGGAGAAATCCAAAGTCCTGGATTTAGTAAGGAGATCTATCAATCTCTAATAGGTAGTCTATCCTATATTAGCAATTGGCTGAGACCTGATATTTCTTTTTTTTTAAAATATACTTTATTGATTTTGAAAATAAAACAAAATACAAGATGTTTCATGCCACATCGGAAGTGCAGTGTTAACCGTAATTTACAGAGTTTATCACAATAATATTCTAGTTAAGAGTAAATAAAATCACTTTTCTGACTCTCAAATATTTTTCCTGTTACGCATCCAATTGTACCATCTACCCCATACATCATAATATTTAGATTTTTCACCATTATTCAGCTCATTTGTTAGATTGGACATTTCCGCACATTCTAGAATCTTATTGATTACACTTTCTTCAGAAGGAGACGCATTATCCTTCCATGTCCTTGCAAAAACTAATCTGGCTGCCGTGATTATATGAATCAAGAGTTGAGTCTTTTCTTTTGCCAATCTCTCCCTAGTTATACCTAGTAAGAAGATCTCGGGGGCTAATTCCAAATCCTCTCCTATTATTTCCTTCAGCCAGGCCCGAATTTTAAGCCAAAACTTTTTGGTTATCTGACAGGACCACCACATGTGGAAAAAAGTACCAACCTCCTTACCACATTTCCAACAGGTTGGTGAGGCATTGGGAGTCATTTTAGCTATTCTAACTGGTGCTAGGTGCCATCTGTGGAACATCTTGTACTGATTTTCCCTATAGGATACCGCTTTTGTTATATAGTAATTCCTGTTCCAGGCTTCTTCCCACTCATTAAAGTTAATATTGTATCCTATATTTTTTTCCCAGACACCCAGTTGGTTCCTAGCTATGATCTCTGCCCTATCCTCATCTAGTAACACGTTGTACAGTCTAGCCAGCATTTTCTTTTCTTGTCCCAGTAAAATTTTATCTAGATTTCTATATTTGGATTCTATGCCGAATCGGTCCCTATCCTTTTGGTACCTAGAATTGATCTGGAAATAAGTCCACCAATCTATATTGAGGCCTTGGTCTCTTAATAAATCTAACGATTTTAAACTCCCTTTATCGTCAATAAAGAGACGATAAAGAGACCTGATATTTCTTATAGCGTAAACCAATTAGCAAGATAATTGCCTCCCACTGGCTGGTTTGCTCCCACAGAGAGGGCCTCCTCAGGGTGCCGTCAGCCAGACAATGTCAGCTGGCAACCCCCAGGGGGAGAGCCTTCTCTGTGGTAGCTCCCACCCTCTGGAACGATCTTCCTCCAAAGTTGCGAACGATCTCTGACCTCCGGACTTTTCGTCGGGCCTTAAAAACGTACTTTTTTCACCTTGCCAGCTTGGCCTGATCCCTGTAAAATTTTTTAGAATTTTTAGAGTTTTTGATATTAATTTTAAATTGAATTGTTTTAACTATTCGGCCAAATTCATATTAGTTGTTTTTAAAAAATTTAACTTTTCTGTAGCTTGCTTTTTATTCTGGCTGTTCACCACCCTGAGTCCGCAAGGAGAAGGGCGGTATACAAATCTAATAAATAAATAAATAAATAAATAAATAAATAAATAAATAAATAAATAAAGAGCCAACAGATTGGCATTGGCAGGCCGCAAAGCAGATATTGAGATATTTAAAGATGCAATATATTTAGAACCTAACTGTGATCTTACACTGAGCGCATATGCTGATGCCAGTTTCGCTACTGATTTGACCACCAGAAAGTCTACATCAGGTACTGCGATAATGTTAGGTAACTGTTTAATCAGATGGAAATCAATACGACAGAAACATATCAGTCTATCCACTATGGAGACAGTATTCTCATGTTTGTCACTAGTATGTACTGATTTAATTTATTATAAACAATTAATGATTGATGTTGGATTAAAGGTAGGTTATCCTCTCATAATTTATGAAGATAACCAAGCTGCTATAAAAATGGCGACCAATTTAGCCGTTAAGACAAGGTCTAAGTATACTGATATTCGTTATTTAAATGTTCGGCAGAGTATTCAAAGCAACATGGTTCAGTTGGAATATTGTATGTCTGAAAATGATATTGCCGATAATTTCACCAAAGCGCAGGGTGCAATTAAACATAAGATGTGTTGCGAAAGCTATCGCTTGAGAATATAAACAGGTATATATTGGCCTGTCCAAAGGGGAGAATGTTAGTATATGGTGTAAGCCTAACAAGTTGTCCAGGCAATATATGAACACATGAAACTGTATTCTATGTAATTCAGGTAATTCAGGGCCCAACTCACATTGGTGGACACACCCTGGACCTAGTTTTTGTCTCTGGACAGTGGTTGAGTGGTCTTGATATTGGGGATATAGGCTTAGAACCCTTGTCATGGACTGACCACTCGCTCCTTCAGCTCGACTTTCTGACCGCTGTACCCCACCGCAGGGAGGCGGAACCGACCAGATGGTTCCGCCCCAGGCGCCTGATGGATCCTGATAGGTTCCAGACGGAGCTTGGGCCATTCCCTGAGACACTGACACACGACTCGGCCGAGGACCTGGTGGCTGCCTGGAATAGAGCGGCCGGTGGGGCCTTGGACCGTGTCGTGCCTTTGCGGCCTCTGACCCGGTGCCGAACCAACTTAGCTCCTTGGTTCACCGAGGAGCTGAGGGAGATGAAGCGCCGGAAAAGACGCCTAGAGAGTGGTTGGAGGGCCAGCCGCTCCGAATCTGACTTGACACTAGTAAGAGCTCATATTAAGACTTACTTAGTGGCGATAAAAACGGCCAAGTCTAATTACTTTGCCGCTCTTATCGCGTCATCAGATAATCGCCCAGCCGCCCTGTTTAGGATGACCCGCTCCCTCCTCCATTCGGGAGCGCGGGAGGATCCCTTACAGGGACGTGCTGAGGATTTTGTTCAATATCTGGATGATAAAATAACTCAGATTCGGGACGACCTGGCCGCCGACTGGGTGGGTTCAGGCGGGGTGACTGAGCCAGGTCTTGAGAGTGTTATCTGGGCTGAGTTCGATCCTGTGGCTCCCGAGGACGTGGACAGGATTCTGGGAAGACTGAACGCAACCACATGTTTACTGGACCCGTGTCCCTCCTGGTTGGTGCTGGCCTCCCGGGAGGTTACACGAGGCTGGCTCCAGGAGATTATAAACGCTTCTTTGAGTGAGGGTGTCCTTCCGCCTGCCTTGAAAGAGGCGGTGGTGAGGCCCCTCCTCAAGAAGCCCTCCCTGGACCCAGCTGTTTTAGCAAACTACCGTCCTGTCTCCAACCTTCCCTTCCTGGCGAAGGTTGTTGAGAGTGTGGTGGCGTGGCAGCTCCCCCGATACCTGGATGAAGCCGTCTATTTAGACCCGCTCCAGTCCGGCTTCAGGTCTGGGTACAGCACCGAAACGGCATTGGTCGCGTTGGTGGATGATCTCTGGAGGGCCCGGGGTAGGGGGTACTCCTCTATCCTGGTGCTGTTAGACCTCTCAGCGGCTTTTGATACCATCGACCATGGTATCATATTGCGCCGGTTGGAGGGACTGGGGGTGGGGGGCAGCGTCTTACGGTGGTTCTCCTCCTACCTCTCCAACCGGTCGCAATCTGTGTTGACAGGGGGGCAGCGGTCGACCCCGAGGCGCCTGGTATGTGGGGTGCCGCAAGGGTCGGTCCTCTCGCCCCTCCTGTTCAACATTTATGTAAAGCCGCTGGGTGAGATCATCCGTGGTTTTGGGGTGGAGTTCCATCAGTACGCTGATGATACTCAGCTGTACATTTCCACCCCAGACCACCCCAACGATGCCGTGGAAGTGATGTCCCAGTGCCTTGAAGCTGTGCGGGTCTGGATGGGGAGAAACAGGCTTCGACTCAACCCCTCCAAGACCGAGTGGCTGTGGCTGCCGGCGTCCCGATATAGCCAGCTGACTCCATCGCTGGTTATTGGGGGCGAGTCATTGGCCCCCACGGAAAGGGTTCGCAACTTGGGCGTCCTCCTGGACTCACGGCTGTCTTTAGAGGATCATATGACAGCCGTGGCCAGGGGGGCTTTTTATCAGGTCCGCCTGATTCACCAGCTGCGACCCTTTCTAGATCGGGACTCCCTACGCACGGTCACTCATGCTCTTGTCACTTCCCGTCTGGACTACTGTAATGCTCTCTACATGGGGCTCCCCTTGGGGTGCACCCGGAGGCTCCAACTGGTGCAGAATGCGGCCGCGCGGGGGATTATGGGAGCGACGGGACGCTCCCACGTGACACCTCTCCTGCGCGAGCTGCATTGGCTGCCGGTGGACTTTCGGGTGCGTTTCAAGGTGTTGGTAATCACCTTTAAAGCGTTCCATGGCTTAGGGCCAGGGTACTTACGGGACCGCCTTCTGCCGCCAATTGCCTCCCACCGGCCGGTTCGCTCCCACAGAGTGGGCCTCCTCAGGGTGCCGTCAGCCAGACAATGCCGGCTGGCGACCCCCAGGGGGAGAGCCTTCTCTGTGGCAGCACCCACCCTCTGGAATGATCTGCCTCCAGAGTTAAGAATAATCTCTGACCTCCCAACCTTTCGGCGGGCTTTAAAAACCCATCTCTTTCAGCTCGCCGGCCTAGCCTGATCCCTATAACATTTTAGTATTTTTAGAGTTGTATTTTAAATATGTTAATTTTTAAATTTTATGGCCATTTATATTATTATTTTAAGAAATTTTAACTTGTGTATGTTTATATGTTGTTCTTAATTGGCTGTACACCGCCCTGAGTCCGCAAGGAGAAGGGCGGTATATAAATCCAAATAAACTAAACTAAACTAAACTAAACTATGCCTTTAACCAGAGCCTGAGTAGCGTAGGGGAGTAATGCCTCCTACAAAGGCAGCATTTAAGATCCAGCTGCTGCAATTACTTGCGAGTTCAATCCCAGGCAGGCTCAAGGTCGACTCAGCCTTCCATCCTTTATAAGGTGGGTAAATTGAGGACCCAGTTTGTTGGGGGCAATAAGCTGACTTTGTATAAATATAAATATACAAAAGTATGAAGGCTATTGCTTAACGCACTGTAAGCCGCCCTGAGTCTCCGGAGAAGGGCGGCATATAAATCAATTTTTTTTTAAAAAAAAAAGATGTAATGCTGAGTAATTGTACTGCTGAGTCATTGTAATAACTGCTGACTGACTGCTGACTCCAATTATCCTAAGTGTACTGTTGAGTCACTGTGCTGCTGGCTCCACCTATCCTAATTAGATAATCACTAGTTTAAGCTGCATATAAGAAGGGAGCTGAACTATAGTCATTGTTGCCATGTTGGAACTGTTGCCATCATGTATGGAGGTGCTCTCATCGTGGATGGATCTGCTACCATCGTGATTTGTTATCAGCGTGAACTTACTGTTTATTACCTACTTCTGTTTTGTATGGTAAGAAGATTTCTGTAACTCTGGACTGATTTGAATGGCTAAAGACTTGGATTGACTAAAGACTATGTAATTGTTTTTCGCTACAAAGTAAAGTAAAAACCTTGATAAACCAGTTTGTATGTATCTTATTCATTGCTCTCAGCACTGTTTTTCTGTGGTCTATGCTCTGCTGGTTGATTAACACAACAATATCCTTAACAGATGCCTCAGATACAGCCATTGGAGCTGTTCTTTTACAAGAGGGGAAGGGAGAAAATGGCCTTCTCTCATACATTTTCTTTTCCAGAGCCCTGACTGTTCCAGAACACAATTTTGACATCTCTAATAAGGAACTCCTTGCCATTAAATCAGCATTCTAACACTGGAGACACTACCTAGAAGGCACACACTTTCCTATCGAGGTCAACACCGACCACAAGAATTTACACACCCTACAACAAACCAAACTGCTTTTGCCCAGAAAAATCAGATAGAGCCAACTTTTCTTATGTTTGATTTTTAGCAATAGCACTTAGACTTACAATGGGGCAAAAAAGTATTTAGTCAGCCACCAATTGTGCAAGTTCTCCTACTTAAAAAGATGAGAGAGGCCTGTAATTGACATCATAGGTAGACCTCAACTATGAGAGACAAAATGAGAAAACAAATCCAGACAATCACATTGTCTGATTTGGAAAGAATTTATTTGCAAATTATGGTGGAAAATAAGTATTTGGTCACCTACAAACAAGCAAGATTTCTGGCTCTCACAGACCTGTAACTTCTTCTTTAAGAGGCTCCTCTGTCCTCCACTCATTACCTGTATTAATGGCACCTGTTTGAACTTGTTATCAGTATAAAAGACATCTGTCCACAACCTCAAACAGTCAGACTCCAAACTCCACTATGGTGAAGACCAAAGAGATGTCGAAGGACACAAGAAACAAAATTGTAGACCTGTACCAGGCTGGGAAGACTGAATCTGCAACAGCCAAGCAGCTTGGTGTGAAGAAATCAACTGTGGGAGCAATTATTAGAAAATGGAAGACATAAAGACCACTAATAATTTCCCTCAATCTGGGGCTCCACGCAAGATCTCACCCCATGGGGTCAAAATGATCACAAGAACGGTGAGCAAAAATCCCAGAACCACAAATGGGGACCTAGTGAATGACCTGCAGAGAGCTGGGACCAACGTAACAAAGGCTACCATCAGTAAGACACTACGTTGCCAGGGACTCAGATCCTGCAGTGCCAGACGTGCCCCCCTGCTTAAGCCAGTACATGTCCGGGCCCGTCTGAAGTTTGCTAGAGAGCATTTGGATGATCCAGAAGAGGATTGGGAGAATGTCATATGGTCAGATGAAACCAAAGTAGAACTGTTTGGTAGAAACACAACTCATCGTGTTTGGAGGAGAGAGAATGGTGAGTTGCATCCAAAGAACACCATACCTACTGTGAAGCATGGGGTGGCAACATCATGCTTTGGGGCTGCTTCTCTGCAAAGGGACCAGGACGACTGATCCGTGTACAGGAAAGAATGAATGGGGCCATGTATCGTGAGATTTTGAGTGCAAATCTCCTTCCATCAGCAAGGGCATTGAAGATGAAACGTGGCTGGGTCTTTCAGCATGACAGTGATCCCAAACACACCGCACGGGCAACAAAGGAGTGGCTTTGTAAGAAGAATTTCAAGGTCCTGGAGTGGCCTAGCCAGTCTCCAGATCTCAACCCCATAGAAAACCTTTGGAGGGAGTTGAAAGTCCGTGTTGCCCAGCGACAGCCCCAAATCATCACTGCTCTAGAGGAGATCTGCCTGGAGGAATGGGCCAACATACCAGCAACAGTATGTGCCAACCTTGTGAAGACCTACAGAAAACATTTGACCTCTGTCATTGCCAACAAAGGATATATAACGAAGTATTGAGATGAACTTTTGATATTGACCAAATACTTATTTTCCACCATAATTTGCAAATAAATTATTTCCAAATCAGACAATGTGATTGTCTGGATTTGTTTTCTCATTTTGTCTCTCATAGTTGAGGTCTACCTATGATGTCAATTACAGGCCTCTCTCATCTTTTTAAGTGGGAGAACTTGCACAATTGGTGGCTGACTAAATACTTTTTTGCCCCCCTGTATATACCGCTTCACAGTGTTTTACAGCCCTCTCTAAGTGGTTTACAGGGTCAGCATATTGCCCCCAACAAGTTCAGTCCTCATTTTACCGACCTCAGAAGGATGGAAGGCTGAGTCAACCTTGAGCCACTCAAAATCGAACTGCTGGAGTGAGCAGTGAATTAGCCTGCAGTACTGCATTCTAACGACTGCGCCATCATGGCTCTTTATACTTATAAATTTTACTATATATAATTTTTACATTAAATACATCTTAGGCTCCAAGAACTTGATGCCAGATGCGCTCTTTCGTAAACCAGAATATTGCTTTGTTCAACAGTCTACAGCACTGACAACAATACTGTAACTTTCCAATTTCCAGCTTCACCACTAACCACTAAGAGGTTGGGAGCTGCCCAACTGCACCAGGACTTAATCAGCATGCTATAGAATCAGCAACAACTTGACCACTTCTCACAAGACAGGATAGATGACCTCAAGGAAACTCCAACAGGTACTGTAACCCCATTCACAATGGAGGGAGGTGCCATGAAACACAGAGGCAGAATAGTAGTCTCCCCCATATGCAAGAAAGAGGTACTGCAGCTTTGCCATGATAATCAAACAGCAGGGCATGGAGGTGTGTTCAAAACCCTGCACAGAACCTTAACAGAGTTTTGGTGGCCTAGGATGGCTGCAGACATCAGGGAATATGTGGTCTCTTGCCACACATCCAGGAGAGCCAAACCCTTCCATCAGAAGCTGGCAGAACTTTTGCAACCACTACCCCCACCCCACCCCCTTGACATATGGTCTCTCTGGATTTCATTATTGATTTAACCTCTGTCCAAGGCTTCATGACCATTCTAGTAGTGGTAGTTTCAGTTCCAACGTGCTGTCTGCATGGAGATGCCATTCTTGGGGGGAGGAACGCACAAACATCATTTCAGCCCAGCATCTGCTTCATAGAGCCTCCCAGGAAGTGATAGGATTGATGGGAGAGAATAGCTGGGGGATGACATCATCATGGCCAGCCAGAAATAACAAGTGGATTAACTGTTTAGATGCTGGTTGTAAATACTCAAGAATTAAACATAAGCCAACTTCCGGGTCACATGGGAGGAAGCAGCGCACGTGATTGGGTGGGTGGTGATAACTAATGGATAAATGGTGGTGGGAAGCACAGGGCAGTAGCCCTAACAAGATTTTCATCTGCGATTGTCAGTGAGTGCCAAGAAGTGATTAAACTAAGGTAGCAGCCATCCAGGTTTGTCTCCTTTTATTTCCTTCTGTTTGGAACCTGACAGATTTGTTAGGGCTCATTTCTTTTCAATGGTTGAGGGCACGGTGCCAGGGTTAGAAGCAGCTGACCTTGAAGAGTCAGTAGCTCCAACCAAAGCTACTGTGCTCGAGACCTCTTCTCCTAAAGAGGAGTCTGTGGCCACGGTCAGGCCAAAGGACAGGTCAGGTGGGAAGAGCTCACCGGACAGAAGGCTGCAAGTAGCAGTAGAGGCAGCGCAAGGCGATTCCAGGGATTGGTGGCTAGACACCAAGACAGCAGACCAACGAGGGCAGCCACTTCCTGGGCCACTACTCACACCTTTGGGACAATACTTCACTCGGTGGAGGGAGAGGTGAATCTCCGAGGACAATGACTGGATTTACTCCACAGCACTGGGAAACCAGACCATTGAAGTGCTCCAGGAGATGTATGGAGTGGCTTGGTTCCAAGAGCCAACCCGAGGTAATGTGTGGCAGAGGCCAGGAGTGGAACTGTTGTGGCCCCGTCCTCTGAGCCTATCCCTTTGGAGGAAGGAAGCTCTGAGCAGGAGGAAGAGGAGCCAGCCAGATCTCCCAGCCCCCCCCCCCTCTGGCACCGGCTCAGGTGCCAGCTGAAAGATAGCCAAGTAGTGGGGAAACAGGTGTCTCAGATGAGAGTGAGGGAGAGACGTCATTCCTGGACGCACGCCAAAGAAGGCGAGACAAAAGAGTATTGCAGCTGCGGCGTATGAGGAAATAGTCCTGAGTCACTGATTGGAGTCATGGGATCAGTGAGTCACTGGACCACACCCAGAAGCCTGTCTATATAAGACAGGCCAGTGAGTCACGAAGTTCGTGACGAACAAAGCTAAACAAACGGAGCAACCTCGTAGTCTTGGAAGCTAGATGAACGGCAAAGCTACGTAGGTGATTTTCTTGTTTGTGTAAACCAATAAAGTCCTTGGCAGACGGTGTGCATATCGCTGCCAAGGTTGAGATAAGAACTGCAGAGTGTGCCAAGTGATTCTTAACCCTCGGCTGGCTGTGTTTTTGTGGGTCTCTGAAGGGGGGGGGGACAGATCATCTTGTTCGTCACCCAAAACTCCATCGTTAACCCATGATGGACCAACAGCTGCAGCAGCAGGTACAGCAGATGCTGGAGGCCAATCAACTTCTGCAACAGCAAGTAGCACAGCTAACTGCACAACTTGCTCTGGGAAATGCTCCTGTAGCAGCTCCACCTGCTCCCCTTCCCCGTCCAAAATGCCCAGT
This sequence comes from Coluber constrictor foxii, assembly GCA_038048745.1. Taxonomy (NCBI): domain Eukaryota; kingdom Metazoa; phylum Chordata; class Lepidosauria; order Squamata; family Colubridae; genus Coluber; species Coluber constrictor. Next base: position 16,191,613 of record CM075966.1, read on the forward strand.
GAACATGCCAGATAAGTTTTCTGGACAGCAGGAAATGTTCCCGGCCTTCTTGGGACAGTGCCAGCTGTACATGGCAATGCGGCCGGAGGATTTTCCGGATGACCGGGTTCGGGTGGCTTTTCTTATCAGCTCCCTCTCTGGCACTGCCGCCTGATGGGCCACGCCCCTGTTGCTGCAAGACAGCCCCTTGCTTCTGGACTATCAGGGCTTTGTGCAACACCTGCGCACCATGTTTGAGGACCCCCTCCGGGTGCAGACGGCAGCGAGGCACATCAAAGACCTCCGCCAAGGCAAGCGCCCCCTGCAGGACTATATTGCGGAGTTCCGATTGCTAGGCCAGGATTCGGCCTGGAATGAGGCGGCGCTGATGGATGCCTTCCAGGACGGCCTCTGCGATGAGATGCAGGATGAGCTGGTTCGGGTGGAGGCGCCACAGACCCTGGACGCGCTGGTGACCCAATGCCTGCGCATCGATGCCCGCCTACAACGGCGACGGCCCCGTAGGGCTCTTCCGGAACCACCAACAGTGCCGGCACCCCCGCGTTTCGTACCAACAGCGCCCCGGACCGTACCGCGTTTGGTGGCGACGGCTGAGGAGTCCATGGAGCTCGGAGCAGCCAGACCTCAACTGACGGCCCAGGAGCGGATGCGGAGACGCCAAGGGGGGTTGTGCCTCTATTGCGGCGAGGCTGGACATTTCGCCGCCTCGTGTCCCCGGAAGCGGAGTGGATCGCTCAAGTCTGTTCCGGAGCCTCGGCGTGACCAGCCGGGAAACGGGTCAGGCCTGGCTTAGGGGAAACTCTGGGTCAGGCAGGTGACCATGCCCCGCCGGAGGCGGCGGCTGTGGACTGTGAGCCCCCTCGGCACCTGATTTTGAACACCCGGGTGTTGTTGGCTAACCGGTCGGAGGGGCTCCAGGCGCACGCGCTGGTGGACTCGGGGGCCACCACGAACTTTATGGACCAGGCCTTTGTGGCCCATTACAAGGTTCCCTTGGTTCCAGTGGACCCTCCGTTGAGGGTCGAAACTATTGATGGGCGGGAACTTGTGGCGGGGCCCATCAACTTTGCTACTCAGCCCTTGCGCCTTGCCATTGGGAACCATGAGGAGGCGATCCAGTTTTATGTGACGGCGGACCTGCACTTCCCCTTGGTCCTGGGGATGGCCTGGCTTCGGGCGCACGACCCTCAGGTGGCGTGGTCGAGAAATGCCATCTCGTTCCCCAGCCTGCAGTGTGTCGACCACCTTCGCCACACCTGTGCCGGCCAGGACGTCTCTGCCCCGAACGTCTCCTTGCCTCCGGAGCTGACATCCTTCGCTGACGTGTTCAGCGAGAAGGAGGCGGATCGCTTGCCCCCGCACCGACCCTACGACTGCACGGTGGACTTGATGCCCAACGTGCCCCTGCCCTCGGGACGCCTGTACTCCATGTCGGAGCCTGAGCTGGCCGCCTTACGGGACTTTCTGGACAAGAACCTGGCCCGTGGGTTCATCCGGCCTTCGACCTCCCCGCTCTCGGCCCCAGTCCTCTTCGTGAAAAAGAAGACGGGGGACTTGCGCCTGTGTTGCGACTACCGGCGCTTGAATGCCATCACGGTAAGGAATCGCTATCCCCTGCCGCTGATTCCGGAGCTGATGGAGAGGTTGCGGGAGGCCTCGATTTTCACCAAGCTCGACCTCCGGGGAGCCTACAACCTGGTGCGGATGCGAGAGGGGGACGAGTGGAAGACGGCATTTGGCACCCGATACGGACACTTTGAATATACCGTCATGCCGTTCGGGTTGACCAACGCCCCCGCGGTCTTCCAGCACTTGATGAACGACGTGTTCCGGGACATGCTGGATCAGTTCGTGGTGATCTACCTGGATGATATTTTGATCTATTCCCGGACCCCGGAGAGTCACCTCCAGCATGTCTGCCAGGTCCTGCAGCGCCTGCGGGAGCACCAGCTCTATGCGAAGTTGGAGAAATGTTACTTCTTCCAGACTTCCATAGAGTTCCTCGGGCACATCATCACCCCCGAGGGCATCGCGATGGACCCACACAAGGTGGCAGCCTTGCGCAGTTGGGAACCCCCGCGTCGGGTGAAGGACGTCCAGCGTCTGTTGGGATTCGCCAACTACTACCGGACCTTCATCCCGGGCTTTGCCACCCTGACCGTGCCGTTGACCCAGCTCCTTCGGAAGAAGGTTCCGTTCCAGTGGGGGCCCCCGCAGCAGCAGGCCTTCGAGGTTCTCAAGCAGGCCTTTGTCACGGAGCTGGTCCTGAGGCACCCCGATCCACACCATCCGTTCGTGGTTGAGACAGACGCGTCCAACGTAGCGATTGGAGCGGTGCTGCTACAGGCTCCGGTGGATGGCGGCACTCTTTTTCCCTGCGCTTACTACTCCCGGAAACTCACTCCTTCCGAGCGCAACTACACCATCTGGGAAAAGGAGTTGCTGGCTATCAAGGCCGTGTTCGAGGCTTGGCGACATCACCTCGAGGGGGCCCGACACCAGGTGGAGGTGCGGACGGACCATCGGAACCTGGAGCACCTCACCACGGCCAGGAATTTGAACCAGCGGCAGATCCGGTGGTCGTTGTTTTTCGCCCGGTTCAACTTCCACGTCACATACATTCCGAGCCACCTCAACCAGAGGGCGGACGCGCTATCCCCTAAGCCGGAATACTTTTGCCCCAAGGACTCCCTTTCCCCCCGGACGGTGCTGCCAGCGGACTCCTTGGCCGCGGTCCAGGAACCGGTGGACCTGCGGACTCAGGTGCTGGAAGCGCAGCGATGGGACGACTGGTCGCAGCAGCGGAGAGCGGACATCGGCCCCGCGTCCCCATGGACCGTGGAGGAGGGCTTGCTCAGGCACCGGGGTCGGCTGTACGTGCCCACAAGTCTGCTCCGAGCCCTCGTCATGAACCAGTGCCATGACAACCCTGCGGCGGGGCACTTCGGCTTCTTTAAGACCTTGAACCTAGTGACGCGGACTTTTTGGTGGCCTCGGGTACGGCACGACGTGCACGCCTACGTGACGTCCTGTGTGCCATGCCGACAGGCCAAAGCCACGTCCGGCCCCCCTCCTGGACTCCTCCAGCTGCTGCCGACACCGGAGAGACCGTGGGGAGCCATCTCCATGGACTTCCTGACTGACCTGCCCCTGTCCACTACGTTCACGACCGTCCTCGTGGTGGTGGATGCGCTCACGAAGATGGCACATTTCATCCCGTGCCGCGGCCTGCCCTCGGCTCGTACCACGGCTCGCCTGTTCCTGCAACACATCTTCCGCCTCCACGGCCTGCCGGACCGGGTGGTTTCGGACCGCGGGGCCCAGTTCACGGCCCGCTTCTGGAAAAGCCTGATGGCTGCGCTGGAGGTGCAGGTGTGCCTGTCGTCGTCACACCATCCAGAGACTGACGGGGGCACGGAGAAGGTCATTGGCATACTGGAGCAGTACCTCCGCTGTTTTGTCAACCAGCAGCAGGACAACTGGGCCGAGTACCTTCCCCTGGCGGAGTTCGCTTTTAACAACTCCCAACATACCTCCACCCAGATGACACCGTTCCATGCCAACGTCGGGTACCATCCACGGTTTTTTCCGTTGACCATCATGGACTCCCCTGTTCCTGAGACCCGGGACTTCCTCTCGGAGCTGCAGGCAGTGCAGCAACTGGTGCGGCAGCAGCTGATCCGGGCGAAAGAGGACTATAAACGGTTCGCCGATCGCGGCCGCCGGGCGACGCCACCGCTGGAAGTTGGAGATCGGGTGTGGCTGTCCACGAAACACCTCCCCACGGACCAGCCGGTGAGGAAACTGGCCCACCGCTTTATCGGTCCCTTCCCCATCGAGGCGGTCATCAACCCGGTGGCCTATCGGTTGACTCTACCCCGCTCCATGCGGCTCCACCCCGTTTTTCATCAGTCCCTCCTGGTCCCTGAGACTCCCGCTAGCCGTCTCCGCCGCCTGCCGCCGCCTGCCCCCCCCAGCTGCAGCTGACGAGGACGATGCCTCGACGTATGAGGTGGACAGTATTCGGGACTCCCGTTGGCTGAAGGGGCGCTTCCAATACCTCATCGCTTGGAAAGGGTACGGGGCCGAGGATTTCACCTGGGTGGACGCGTCTGCCGTTCAGGCCCCTGACCTGGTGCGGGCTTTCCACGAACAGTTCCCGTCCCGACCCCATCCCGACCGTCAGACCCGGGGGAAGGGCCCTGCGGTGGGGGATAGTGTTGTGGCCCCGTCCTCTGAGCCTATCCCTTTGGAGGAAGGAAGCTCTGAGCAGGAGGAAGAGGAGCCAGCCAGATCTCCCAGCCCCCCCCCCCCTCTGGCACCGGCTCAGGTGCCAGCTGAAAGAGAGCCAAGTAGTGGGGAAACAGGTGTCTCAGATGAGAGTGAGGGAGAGACGTCATTCCTGGATGCACGCCAAAGAAGGCGAGACAAAAGAGTATTGCAGCTGCGGCGTATGAGGAAATAGTCCTGAGTCACTGATTGGAGTCATGGGATCAGTGAGTCACTGGACCACACCCAGAAGCCTGTCTATATAAGACAGGCCAGTGAGTCACGAAGTTTGTGACGAACAAAGCTAAACAAACGGAGCAACCTCGTAGTCTTGGAAGCTAGATGAACGGCAAAGCTACGTAGGTGATTTTCTTGTTTGTGTAAACCAATAAAGTCCTTGGCAGACGGTGTGCATATCGCTGCCAAGGTTGAGATAAGAACTGCGGAGTGTGCCAAGTGATTCTTAACCCTCGGCTGGCTGTGTTTTTGTGGGTCTCTGAAGGGGGGGGGACAGATCAGGAACTGCCTCCTTCTCCCAGGACCCAAGGAATAGAAGGTCCTCCGCTTCGATCCAGGATGCCTGGGAAGGGCAGGCCATATGACCTCCCAGGGGCTTTAGGGGTCCCACGAAAACCCATCCCAGAGGATGCTGGGCCGACAGGACGTCAATGTGAACCGCAGGTGCCAGGGGTACAGGAGTACATGGGCCAACTGCCCAACCTCCTGGCTGACCAACCAGCCCAGCAAGGCCCTGTATATATGGGCAGGTGGGACCCACCGCCTTTGTGAGCATCATTTGATGGCAGCCCTGAGAAGGTGCCTTTGTTTCTAGGCCAGGTCCTCAATCACTTTGACCACTACGGCAGACTGTACACCTCCCAGTGGGACATGATTATTGCAGTGACAACAGTCATGGAAGGGGAGGCGGCAGACTGGGTGGCGGATCTATATAGAGACCATGAGGCCGAGTTGGGTGATTTAGTCCTGTTTCTATCTGGCCTCCAGGAGAGGTTTGAAGACTGTACTGGAGCACAACAGGCCAAGGGAGATCTACTGAAGATAAAACAGAGGGGGAGGCCTGTGGCAGAGTACATCAGGGAATTTAGAAGGCTGGCTGGTAAAGTGTGGGGGTGGCCTGGGAGACTGGTTGTACACCATTTCAAGGTGGGCCTAGATAAGACCTTACATCAGGCTTGTGCATTCAGGGGCCTGACTCCACGGTTGGCAGCTTGGTTCCAAGCGGCCACTGAACTGGATGTCAAATTTCAAGACGATCACCAATGGAGAGAGTGGGGTTCCAGGGGCCAACGTTCAATATCCAGGCTACCTAGTCAAACCTTAGTACCACCTTCTCTGGCTCAGGTTCCCCAAACATCAATGGTACAACCAGCGAGACCAGTAATGACGTGTTTCCGGTGTGGAAAACCAGGCCACAGAGCCACAGATTGCCAGGAAGGAACCAAGACTACATCGGGTACTAGCAGTACAAAACAGGGGTCTGTTGGAAAACCATCTGACCCACACCAGAACGGTCCCGGGAAACACAACAGGTACCGAAGACCCCAGTAACCCCGTTGGAGAGGTCCCCTCCCACTGAGGACTTGGAGACCAGTGATAGTGAGGGTGACATTGATCCAATGGTGCGTATGGCCATAAAACCATTTGTGGTGCCTGTCGTCTTAGAGGCTGAGTGACGTAGAAGATGTGCAGACCTCATTGACTAAGGCTGCACACAGTGTCTAATAAGCATGGGGATGGCTGCTGATCTAGGCGTCAGATTACATCACTTAGGTCAGCCCATCCTTTCTGAACAGATGGATGGGTCTTTGTTGGGGGGTCAACCAGCAGCCCATGTCACCAGCAAAATTATAATGGAAATAGGTCAATATAGGGAGGAAATACACTTCATTGTAGTACCCAGAATCACCGAGGAGATAGTCCTTGGTTTCGCTTGGTTGGATAAGTGGGGCCCCACCATATGGTGGGGAGGTGGTTATCAGCATCTATGGATAGGGCTAGGTCCCAATCCACCCCTACATGAAAGCCACCCACACACCGGGGGCCCAGCTGGTAGTGAGGAGCATAGGACCCTGTGTAAGGGGGGGAGAGGGATTGGCTTTCCCTGTGGAGTACGCTGACTTAAAAGACATTTTCAGTGAAAAAGAGTGTGATGTTCTACCACCTCATCGCTCCACCGATTGTAGTATTGAGATTATCCCGGGGTCATCTTTACCAAAACCTAAAATATACTCTATGACCCCAAAGGAGTTGGCAGAAATGAGATCCTACATTGAAAAGAACCTTAAAAGGGGATTTATTCAGCCTGCTAGGTCCCGGGTAGAAGCCCTTGTCCTATTCCGGGAAAAGAAGGATGGTGGGTTGCGCTTGTGTGTTGACTTCAGGGAGATCAATGCAGTTTGTGTGGAGCATTTATATCCTCTCCCCCTGATAAAAGACATGATGGCCAGGCTTTCGGAGGGTTGTTATTTCACGAAATTAGACCTCTGTGAGGCTTATTATAGGGTCAGGATTAAAGCAGGGGATGAATGGAAAACGGCATTCAACTGTCCCCTGGGCAGTTACCAGTTCCGTGTAATGCTGTTTGGGCTTCAAGGGGTACCGGCAGTGTTCATGCAGCTCATAAACGAGGTGCTGCATGAACACTTGTATAAGGGCGTGCTTGTCTATTTGGACGATGTCCTTATATATACTCAGACGATGGAAGAACATGTTAAATTAGTTCGCCAAGTGCTCAGGAAATTGTTAAACGCCAGTTTATATGTCAAGCTCTCCAAGTGTGACTTTCACCAGACGACCCTTGACTATCTGGGTTTTAGTATATCACCACAAGGAGTAGGGATGGACCCCAATAAGGTCAAGGCAGTCTTAGATTGGCAAGCCCCGAAAACCAGGAAACAGTTGCAGAGTTTTCTGGGGTTTGCTAATTTCTATCGCCAATTTATACCCTCATTTGCACAGGTAGCCTTCCCCCTTACTGATTTACTACGGACGAAACATCTGAATAAAACCCCATTCCCAAACTATCCGCTTATATGGACGATCAAGTGTCAGGAGGCTTTTGAACGTTTAAAATCATTGTTTGCAAGAGAGCCAGTTCTAAAACATTCAAATCCTTCCAACTCTTTTGTGGTCCAGGCGGATGCTAGCGACGTGGTGGTTGGGGCAGTGCTCCTCCAAGCCAATGAGGAAGGGGCACTCCAACCGTGTGCATATACATCTCGAAAGTTGAACAACACCGAACACAATTGGCCCATTTGGGAAAAGGAGGCATTTGCAGTTCAGTGGGTTCTCTTAATGTGGAGGCACCTGTTGGAAGGGGGTAGTATCCCTTTCATGGTCTGGACGGACCATAAAAATCTAGAGGCCCTAAAGTCCCAGCGAAGACTATCCCCCAAACAAGTTTGGTGGGCCTTGTATTTCTGTAGGTTTAATTTCACCTTGAAGTACATTCCAGGTGGAAAGAAGTTTTTGGCAGATGTGTTATCTAGGAAGCCACAGTACAAGAGCAACAAGGAAGCAGTAGTCCAAGCGATACTCCTGGTACGATCACTCCAGCTGACCACCACATCTATGCTGAGTTGTGCTGGAGGGGACATACCGCAAACCATATGGGAGGCACTAGACATGGATACATGGTTTAAGGATAACCAATCGTGGCTAACAAAATGAGAGGGGTTGGCTTGGAAAGGGTCCAAGATATACATCCCTAAAGAGGTACGCTGTTGAATGACCACATACAGAAAGGATGAGGATATATGTGTGTCTTTATTGTCTTACATAGTGACCTTATATACTTTGTTACTTTCAAGTTATAGCGTATTTGGCAGCATATCATTGGCTCACAGAATCTTCCAGGTAACTAGAATCTTTGGTTAATCATTGCTTGCTTAAGCACTTATAATGTTTAGCTATAGTTAAAGTCTAACACACATCCCACTTCCTCTCCTCTTGTTTACAGAGTTAGGGTCTTATTTTCTAATGCCATTTCCTGGCACCTACATGCAAGTAACCTTCCTTATCTGAGGTTTGCCATCCAAGATAGGAAAATTCCTGCACATATGCAGACTCCTACATGTCCTCTCTTTTTGTTTAATTTTGAGGGAACAAATATTTTTGTATATATCGCATTTGATGAGGAGGCAGAGAGAGAGAGGCAGGACGAAACATAGTAATTAATGAGGGAATACACTGAATGAAACAACAGCAAGCAACTAACATGACAATAATAATCACAGCATAAAAAAACAACTGCTTAAGCCAGGACCAATCAGGAAGCCAATTGGTCAACCAGTCAAAAGAAGAGGAAATAGCATGAACATTATTCTGAAAATATGATTGGAGTTTAGCAAGTTCATCTTCAATGGTTTTGTTCAAAGAGTGAAAATGAACAGCACATCCACGGCGGCCAACAAGTTTACAAAAACCTCCTTGTCATGCTAACAAATAGTCAATAGCAAAATGTTGCTGGAGCACATCCTGATTCAGGTCCTCAATTTCATGTTGGAGATCACGAACAATAGCAGCAGTGTCATTAATTGATTTCTCCAGGCGACATGTTAAGCAAGAAGAATTAAAGGTTCCCCAGAGCCAATAATAGTCAGTACAATAACTATAATTCCCTATTTTCGATAAAATGCGTCGAGCCTTAGCATAATCATTCCAATTGTTAAGCCAAGTATGGCAAGCATAACAGCAAAAACATAAGCCTCTAGTATATTGATTAGTACAAAGATAATGCCAACGAACAGAATTAAGTTACGTTGGTGGCTTAGAAAACAACCAAGAATAATGAATGGTTAGCAATTGGGAAACAATAAAGGAGGATGAAGATATTAAATCAGGTATGAAAGCAACTTGACCAAAAGCCATAGGAGGCTCATAGTACAGGGTGACATTAGTACCGTGAACCAAAAACATATATTGAGCATGATGAACCCAGAGATTAGGATTAAGTTGTATAGGCTGAGTGTCATTCAAAGCAGTAACAGAACCAAGAGAAGACAAGAGAATACAAAAAAGAATTGTGACAGAATTAGCTGTAATAATAGCAAAAACAGCAGCAACTAGATTTTCAGGAGTCTGAGGTAGGTTGGCTTGAGCCAATTGCTGTTGAGCTTGGTATGTTGTGGCCTTCACTTGCCCCCATGTGATTGGTGGGGGTCGTTGATGTTTCGGAAGACGGACTTCCGTTTTGAGATCCAGATTGAAGTTAGGAATTGGGTTGTGCAGACCCTGATGCCAAGCCATGATAGGGTCGAATGTGCCAAGCAGGGATCCACAAAGGTTGGCGAGTCCAGGGGAGTTCAACCACTGCGTAACCACGTCCCCAAGTAATTAGACGAGCAGGTCCCTGCCACTCAGGATAAGGAGCAAAACGATAATTTACTAGCGGTCTTGTCAGTGGTTCTATTGCGCGAAAATGAACATTAACAGGAACATCTGAAAAAGATTCTACAAGAGTCAAATAATTCCAAGTAAATAAGGCAACAGATAATAAACGTTGAATTTTTCACAAATGTAAAGGACCAATCTCATTCTGCAGCTGTCTTTGCAAAAAGGACTTAAAAGTTCGATGGGCACATTCCACAATAGCTTGTCCTTGAGAATTATAGGGAATGCCATGGACTAAGGTTATTTCCCATTGCTGACTGAAAAGACTAAAGTCTTTACTGATGTATGCAGGACCACTGTCAGTTTTAATTTGAACAGGGCAGCCCATGATTGAAACAGCGGCCAAACAATGAGTGGCGACTTCCTGAGCCCACTCGTGACGGGATGCAGTAACCCAAAGAAAATGAGAATGAGTGTCAATGACAACATGCAATTTATCATATGGCTTGAAAGGGGAAAATTGTGTTACATCCATTTCCCAAATTTGATTGGCAGAGGTACCCCTAGGGTTGACCCCACTGGGGAATGGAATAGCTGACTGTTGGCAGGAGGGACATGCTCGTACAATATCCCGAGCCTGCGCCAAAGGAATATGAAACTGTTTTGCCAAAGATTTTGCATTTTGGTGAAAATATGAATGACTGGTCACCGGATCAGAAAATAAAGAAGCAATTTCCTTAAGGGATTCATCTGCAATGTGGTTACCTTCAGTAAGGGCATTGTTAAAAGGAGTATGACTGTGAATATGCTCCACATATAAGGGATATTGTCGATTCTCCAAATGATGCTTACGAGACAAAAATGAAGCTAGCAAATTTATATCTAATGACAATGTACAATAAGAAAATGGCAAAGATTGCATAACTAAATAGACATATTGTGTATCAACCACAAGATTAATTGTTTGCATAGGGAAAAGTTGTAAAGCTAATATAAGAGCTGCAAGTTCAGCCCGCTGGGCGGAAGTTTGAACTGACGTGAATTTTGAATGCCATTGGGAGTCAGCGTGCCAGACCACCACCCCTCTTTTTGGTGAATCATCTGTAAAAATGGTCAGAGCATCAATAAAAGGGGTACGGGCAAAAATAATAGAAAAAGATGGGTTTAGAGTAGTAGTTACCACAATTCTAGGATCTTTTGGTAATGAATATAAAACTTCTCCAAGATAATTGGAGAAGGCAATCTGATAACTTTCAGATATCATCATAAGATGATCATGCTCAATCTTTGTATGGGTGAAGGCAATGCCTATCAAATCCTGTCCAATCAGTTGCAAAGCATGCTTTTGGCCTTTTATAATCAATTCTTCTAAGGCAGACTGGTAAGAATAAATGTTTCTAGGTGGAGTAGCAGATAAATTTAACCACTCATAATAACCACTTTTAATGTGCTCTTAATGGTATATAAACACCCAGTAGGCAATGGAGAAGTAGGAAGAATAGCTAAGCGCAGACCTGCATCTACTGACTCAATTCGGTCAACATATTGTTGCTTAATTTTGTCCAAGATGAGCTGTAAGTACCTTTTTTGATCATTCATCAAATGAACTGTATCACCAGGGGATTGTGCTCCTTTTAAGAGTTGGAATAGAGGTAACATATCACTAGTTGTTATGCAGAAGAAAGGCCTAACCCAGTTAATAATGCCTAGCAACTTTTGCCATTGAACTAAAGTGTAAGATTTTTCTACTTTTAAGTCAGGCAATGCTGGAATGGAAGAAGCTTTCAGTAACCTATGACCCAAGTATAAGTAAGGTTCAGTTTTCTGAATTTTATCATCTGCAATAAACAACCCCTTCGGTGCAACAATAGTTTTTAATTCCTGCAGAAGGGCTGTAGAATCAAACTGAGGAGTGGCTATTAAAATATCATCCATGTAATGATTTTTTCTTAAATTAGATTTATATGCTGCCCTTCTCCGGAGACTCAGGGCGGCTTACAATGCATTAAGCAATAGCCTTCATACTTTTGTATATTTATACAAAGTCAGCTTATTGCCCCCACAAACTGGGTCCTCAATTTACCTACCTTAGAAAGGATGGAAGGCTGAGTCAACCTTGAGCCTCGAACTTGCATAATTGCAGACAGCTGGGTGTTAATAACAGGCTATCTAGCCCATCGAGCTATCTGAGGCTCTTAATGATAAACCAAATGGGATGGAAATTTCTCACGAAATGGCTGAAGTGCATTGTCCACAAAATACTGGCACAAAGTAGGAGAATTAAGCATGCCCTGTGGTAAAACACCCCAATGATATTGTTTTGTTGGCATGCTATTATTAAAAACAGGAACAGTAAAAGCAAATTTTTCTTTATCCTGTGGTTGAAGTGGAATAGTAAAGAAACAATCTTTTAAATCAACAACCAACAATTGATGAAAAATAGGAATTAAATTAGGATTAGGAAGACCACTGTCAGCACTTCAAGCTGCATTTACTCTAGTGCTGACATAAGAAGGAGAAGAAGAGGCATCTGGCAAGGGACGTTTGACTTTTCACCTACTTATTTTCCCTGGAGATGATATCCCCTAGGAGATGGGATGGGAGGGGGGAAATTCCTTTGAGCTGGAGCAGTAGATTAGGGGCAGAGTGACTTGGAAGATGGCCAATGAGTGCAGAGGAGTGGGGAAAGGAAAGGGAGGGTTTTGGGTCAGGAAGCCAGTGTTGGCTACGACGGAGTCGGGTATGGGTTGTTGTGCTTAATAAATGAGAGATTTTATCAAAGACTTTTTGTTGAAATGCAATTTATTTGAGATGACATCGAAACCTGACAACTGCATTGCAAAGGACCCATTATATATTTATAATCTGCAAATCATGCAGTAATCTCCATTTCCCATTTTTCTTTTTAATAACAAAAACAGGAGTATTCCAGGGGCTAGTAGAGGGTTCAATATGACCAGCAGCTAATTGTTCCTGAACAAGTTGCTTTAAAGCAGATAATTTTTTCACCGAAAGAAGCCACTGCTCCACCCACACGGGGGCAGTAGAGAGCCACTTAAGGGGAAGAGCCATCATCCAAAATCAATTTTGTATTTAAAAAAGAAAGGAGGTCCCGACCCCAAATATTAGTATGGATATCCAAAATATAAGGTTGCAGGGCAAAGGACTTACCAGCTGCTGTGGAGAATTGAATATCTTGTACGCTTTGCCAAGCTGCAGTGGAACCACCTACACCCCATAAAGAAGAAACTGTTTCCTTAGGCCATTGTACAGGCCACTGTAAAGATGAAATAACAGTAACATCGGCTCCAGTATCAAGCAACCCTTGAAAAGGTTGCTTATTCAAATCCAGAGTTAAAAAAGGGCGAAAGGAAGTAACAGACTGAAGTAAAGCCACAGAAGGAGAGGTAGAACCAAAACCAGCATCCCCATGTGCCCCTGTGCCAGAACACGGGACTTGATAGGGAAGCAAAAGTAATTGAGCAATAGAGGATTGAGCAGGAAGAGTTTGAGGGAGGTTCACCCAAGCCTGAATAAAAAGAGTTCCAGTGTAATCAGAATCAATAACACCAGAGACTACAAAGCACCCCTTTTTATGAGCTGAAGATCGAGGCAAGAAAAGACCCACTAAACCAGAGGGAAGAGGGCCCTTAAATTGAGAAGGAAGCAATTTCACCTCCAAAGGAAATTTAAATTCCACAGATTCCTGAGTTATTAAATCGAGCCCAGCGCTACCTGCTGTGGCTGGTGCTGCGGAAGAGAGGCTGCAGGGGGAGACATGACTACGGGAAAGGTGCTCTTTTGGCTCTGGGTGGGTGCCGCACCCATTGGCAAGTTTCCCAACTGAAAAAGGCACTGATTAGCCCAATGAAATCCTTTTTTACAAATTGGGCATTTTTTAGAAGGGCAATTTTGAGAGGTTGCAGGAGTCGAGTGACAGTCCTTTTGAAAATGTCCAGGTTTACCACATTTAAAGCAATTGCCAGCAAGACGTTGCCGTTTTTGTATAGCAGCAGCTAAAAGGTGCATTTTATAAATTTGAGAACCGATATCCTGGCAGACCCGCAGCATGTCAGCCAAGGTATAATGATTGGTAGCTTTTAAGGGCTGCAAGACTTGCTTACAATCAGCATTGACATATTCAATAGCTAATTGCTGAAGAAGTTCCCCTGCAGCTTCTTGATGGTCAAATTGTTGATAAATAGCTTTAGACAATCTCTCTACAAAATCAGTATAGGGCTCACTAGCCCCCTGTCTAATATTTGAAAAATTTGCTTGTGGTACCTTTAAAAAGGCATGAAAATGCACATTCAGAAACAATAGTTAAGGTAGCTGGAGGAAGCACAGTTTGGGCAGGAATTAAAGCAAATTGACCTGAGCCAAAGAGTTGTTCCACCGTGTATGCTCCCCCACCTCCCAGAGCAGCAGCTTGAGCATGTCTCATAAATTCACTTTCCCAAACAACATATTGCATTGAAGTCAAAATCATTCGGAAAACTTGCTTCCAATCCTCAGGAATCATAGTATATCCATTTTTTTATCCCTTCTACCAAGCCTCCAGTAAAATTACCACTGATGCCATACTCTGTAATAGCCTTTTTTAGTTCTCTTAAAATTTGATGGGGCAGACCTTCCCATTCCGCAACCTGCTGTCCCTTGGTACCTGGATGAAACTGTCTATCTAGTTCTGTGCCAGTCCGGCTTCAGACCTGGGTACAGCACGGAGACGGCATTGGTTGTGTTGGTGGATGATCTCTGGAGGGCTCGGGACAGGGGTTGCTCCTCTGTCCTGGTCCTGTTAGATCTCTCAGCGGCTTTTGATACCATCGACCATGGTATCATGCTGCGTCGGTTGGGGAGTTTGGGGGTAGGAGGCACCGTGCTGCGGTGGTTCTCCTCCTATCTCTCCAACTGGTCGCAGTCCGTGTTGGCAGGGGGGCAGAGGTCGACCTCGAGGCACCTCGTTTGCGGGGTGCCACAAGGGTCGGTCCTCTCACCGCTCCTGTTCAACATTTATGTGAAGCCGCTGGGTGAGATCATCCGTGGTTTTGGGGTGTGATGCCAACTGTACACTGATGACACTCAGCTGTACATCTCCACCCCTGACCACCCCAATGATGCCGTGGAAGTGATGTCCCAGTGTCTGGAGGCTGTGCGGGTCTGGATGGAGAGAAACAGGCTCCGCTCAACCCTTCCAAGACCGAGTGGCTGTGGATGCCGGCGTCCCGATATAGTCAGCTGACACCATCGTTGGCTATTGGGGGCGAATTTTTGGCCCCCACAGAGGGGGCTCGCAACTTGGGTGTCCTGCTGGACACACGGCTGTCCTTGGAGGAGCATATGACAGCCGTGGCCAGGGGGGCCTTCTATCAGGTTCGCCTGATACGCCAGTTGCACCCCTTTCTGGATCAGGACTCCCTATGCACAGTCACCCATGCCCTCGTCACGTTTCGCCTGGACTACTGTAACGCTGTCTACATGGGGCTCCCCTTGGGGTACACCCGGAGGCTCCAGCTGGTCCAGAATGTGGCCGCACAGGTGATTATGGGAACAGCCTGGCGCTCCCACATAACACCTCTCCTGCGCGAGCTGCACTGGCTTCCGGTGGTCTTCCGGGTGCGCTTCAAGGTGTTGGTTCTCACTTTTAAAGCGCTCCATGGCGTAGGGCCAGGGTATTTGCGAGACCGCCTGCTGCTACCAATAACCTCCCACCGGCCAATACACGTCGGCTGACGGCCCTCAGGAGGAGAGCCTTCACTGTGGGGGCACCCACCCTGTGGAATGAGCTGCCTCCTAGTATACGTTTGATCCCGGACCTTCGCACCTTCCGTAAGGCCCTAAAGACTTACCTATTCCAACAAGCCGGCCTAGTCCAAAGGGTTTTTTAACAGGGTTTTTAAATTATATGGATTCGGGGTTTTAAATTGGAATTTTATGGATTTGGGGGTTTAAATTGAGAAGCCAAGGATTTAAATTTATTCATTTTAGTTCCTTATAACTTTTGTATTTTATGTATTTTAATTTTCTGGCTGTTAACCGCCCTGAGTCCCTTTTTGGGAGAAAGGGCGGTATATAAATCCAAAATAAACTAAACTAAACAAACTAAACTCTCCTGCCAATTGGCCCTGGCCCTGGCCCTGATGATATTGTACAGGACATACAGACAACAATTCAGCAAGTTCTGCCCCAGGCATGGAGGAATCCCGTTTGCAGGATTCCAACATTTTTTGAAAAGAGGACTGAACAGCAAAGTTAGAAGGTTTAGTAATCTGACCTGTTGATTCGATGAACAAAGACGCGAAGGCAGGAACGATGGTTCATGGGAAGGCCCCTTGGTAGGAGGGCGCCTTGGTGGGAAGGCACACTGACTCCATCCAGAAGGCTCCCTTTTATTGTCATTTTACAACTCTCATGGCAAAACATTAATCAACATTTACTTTGTACTGATTGGCTTAACAGAGCTCATGGACAGCTCATGATTTCCAGGTGGACAGCCCATGGATTTATCACTGCAGATAATGAAATCTGGTACGTGACAAATCTCATGTCCTGAGATAGGATTACTGTGTGGATTGCCTGCATTCCTCAGATTGGTTTTGCCAACACTGAAAAAGCAACAATCCCCACATGTCCTCCTTTTTATTTTTTTTTATTTTTTTTTTAATAATTTGTATGCATACATAACTTCAGATCTGGAGGGCCGAATTCTTGGACGAAATATGGCTAATAAGCCAGGCAGACATAACAATGGGCACTATTTGTCACACCCATCTGAAATCTGGGAGCCAAGACCATAACCACTCACACGGGGATTGTGGGATATTGGAACCAATTGGATTATCAGCAATCATGTTTTCCATGTATTCAATTGTGGTCGAAATATTTGCTTCATAACCAATGATATATATATAACAATGTGAATGAATCAAAGCACATACACCACCCTTGGCTGCTAAAATAATGTCTAAAGCATAACGATTTTGCAACACTATATCTCTAATTTGTGACATCTCTTCATTGATCAATTTTAGGGAATGAACAGTAGCGTTAAACAATGCAGTTGTCCAATTTGATAAGATATGCAAATCTCTATAATTCATCATTACTCCTAAAGGAGGGAGAGCACCCCTTGCTAACATGGTGATCTGTCCCCCCCTACAGAGACCCACAAAAACACAGCCAGTCGAGGGTTAAGAAGCACTTGGCACACTCCACAGTTCTTATCTCAAACTTGGCAGCGATATGCACACCGTCTGCCAAGGGCTTTAATAGTTCACAAAAAGAAAATCACCTACGTAGCTTTGCCAAAATCCGTTCTTTTAGCTCCAAAGACTACTAGATTGCGTTTTTGTTTGTCACAGCGATCATGAACCACCCTCCTGTCTTATATAGGCTCTGGGTGTGGTCCAGTGACTCATTGATCCTGTGACTCCAGTCCAGTGACTCAGGTCTATTCCCTCATGCGTCTCCGCAGCTGCTGTAAGCGTTTATCTCGCCTTCTTTGGCGTGCGTCCAGGAATGACGTCTCTCCCTCACTCTCATCTGAGACACCTGTTTCCCCACTACTTGGCTCTCTTTCAGCTGGCACCTGAGACGGTGCCGGGGGGGGGGTGGGCTGGGAGATCTGGCTGGCTCCTCTTCCTCCTGCTCAGAGCTTCCTTCCTCCAATGGAATAGGCTCAGAGGACGGGGCCACAACACATGGTTGCAGTGTAATGATTAATGGGATTTTGGATATCTATGTTTCGGCGATTCCTTAACTGTCCTTTAGGGAAATGATCAGATATCACTACAGAGGGAGCAATGTATCCCAGAGTACAACAACCAGACCACCATGCAGGAATATGTTGATATGCCCTTCTACCACATAGCATCCAAATATTATTTAAAAGCGGAAATGCTTAATTATCTGATGACTGGGTCTGCTGAACCATAGACTCCACTGCATTACAAAGGAATAACCCCCACATTTCAAAACATTTGTTGGTCCTGGACATGTGCATGTTGTAGGACACCCTACTATCTGGTATGGATACCCATAGTGAGTGAAATTATGTAAATGTTCATATAGAGTAACATTAAAAAAAGAATTGTTCTCTTCATAGTGGTGCTAAGAACAAATGTTGTGTTACAACAGGGATACTTTCCAATGTCCACAGATGCACGTTTAGTATTATTGATGAATTCCCAACAGTATATCGCTGTTTCCTGAAACCTGCTTCCAATGGCTAGGATATTATTCTTGCCAGTCACCTTATCACCACTAACGCCTCCATCCTTCCAGGTGAAAGTCTTCCATTTTGTGTCATTAAAGGGAACAGCATGTATTAAAAGTCCTCCTTTAGCATGTGGGGGAACGTGCATGCAGATCCAGCAATCTGTTCTGTTTACTAAACAAGAGACATTTTGCACATCCCGTATATAGGAATTTTGTTCCCAAAGTCCTTGCTCTGGAATTCCATCTTGCAAAGTCATTGTAGCCGCACAAGGAGAGAAAATACACATAAAAAGAATACACATTATAATGGTTACAGAATTAGCATTTAAACAAGTAAAAGCTGTTACTAAGAAGTTCTCTGGTGTCTGCAGTATGTTCTTTTCCTGTAGCAATTTTGTAGATTGAGCAGAGAGAGTCTTAATCTGCTCCCAGGTCACTTGATGTTTCTGACAAGGTACTCGATCCCGGTCCTGCTGAGGGTTCTGCAGGCTGAGTGAGAAGTTTGGGATCGGGTTTGTCAGTCCTTGATGCCACGCCATCCTTCCATGGTTTCACACACCAAGCAGGGATCCACACTGGACCTGTAGAAGGAAGCACAGCAGCATCTTCCTGTCCCCACATCAATAAGGGAACAGTTCCATGCCAATCAGGGTTAGACAATAATCTATACATTACCTGTAGCTGGGGATGACTTATTCTACTTCCAAAATGATCATCTACTGGAGTTGATAAAAAAATTGTGATATTAAGATGATTCAAAGTAAACAGAACTTTATTCAATCATTCCTGTTTACCAGGGAGACCTATAGGAATATCCCTCCTTTTTGTTTTTATGTTTATCCAAAGCAGATTTTAATGTAAAATATGCTCCAAAAAGATGTTTAATTTGCCATTTGTCACAAAAGTCAGCTAAGGAGCAACTCCAATATGCAAGGCAATTGTTTGTTTTTAATGTAGAAGGTAGGCCCATGACAGCAAATGTTTGAATACAATGATTAATAACATGTTTAGTGGCTTCTCCTTTCTGAGGAGTAGCCCATATAAAATATTTCCAAGGAGCAAAAGAAGGAACATGGGTAATATCCATTTGCCATAATTGATTAGAGGTGAGACCACAGGGATTAACTCCCGTGTCTCCTGAAGGGGATGCCCCAAAGCATTGGGGACAGGATGAAACAATTTGCTTAGCTTGCTTTAATGGAATGTGGCAAGCTTGTGCCAACCCTCTGGCATTTTGATAAAAAAAATGATTTAAAATTGGATCTGTAAACAAAGTAGGTTAAACATGAACAACAATATCATCATGACTGTTGCCTTCAGAAAGAGGCCTAGAAATGCTTCCGATCTCATAGTAATTGCTGTAAAGTGAGAAATAAGGCCATAAGATTGGAGTCAATCCTGGGCGTGATATAAGTACCTAAAAATTAAAAATCAGTTGACACACATACTGAGAGTCAGAGATCAGATAAAAAGCTGTTGAGAGAGAAAAAATGTGGAAAGCTAAGATAACAACAGACAATTCTGAACGTTGAGAGGAAACTTTCCAGATGTCCTCATGAGGATCTTTATAAGCAAACACTCCATCAGAAAAACAAAGAGCTTGAGATAGTGGAGAAGGAAACAATGGATGAATAGGAAAGGAGGAAATCATTAAGCAAGTAAATCTAGGGTTTTTAGGCAGAAATACAGCCTACATAGTCAGTGGAAGCACACTGAAGAGATAAATTATTATAAAAATAAAAATGAAAGTCAGATTTTGAAATAGAAAGAACAATATTCATTAAGTCAGTTACATTTCTTTGAGAGGCTCGAGTGCACCCCAAGGTTATAACTTCAGCAGTAGCTTAGAGAAAGGTGTTGGAAGGAAAAGGAAGCCTTTCCCTTTAAGGATTGTTGGAAGGCGGAGCTTCCCTTCTCTGAATTCAAAACTCCCAGCTGGGAGACTGCTTCAACATGATTGGAGGTCAGCTACTTGAGAGTAGAATCAGTTTATTGTTTCTAGGAAGATAGGCAAGAAATAACTGCAAGCACAGCATTTCAAGACTAGCCTGTTTGAACTGTAAGAGTAACCCTTTTTTATATAATATCCTAAAACATCTTTTGATTTTTCTATGTGACCCTTTAAAGTTTTTCTCATGTGTTTGAAATTCTACTTACTTTGACTTGATTTCTTTTCCTTCTTGGGTGTTTGTTTTTCCTTTCCTGTGTCCCATATCTGCTTAAATGTAACCAGCTCCTTAAGTTCGTCCTTCCTTTGTTGTGGAAAATAAGGTGGTTTCAGCTTCTTAATGGCCCATTGAGAAAGGTGGGGCTGAAACTCTGCCTGAGTTTCTGCTTAATATTAAGTTCCTTATATCTTTCAAGAAGGGTAAAACATTTTTTTATATGGTAATGAGGCAAATAAAGCCATTCAATACAATATTTTTTTTTTTGCTGTTCTAAAATTCCCAATATTCTTGTAGGTAGTTTACTAGGAGAAAATATGAAGAAATAACTGACAATCTCCATGAAGGATTCGATCCCCAAACTAAATACTCAAGATGTTATCAATTTTCTCAACTGTAGCACATACTACAGCTGGAACTATAATTAAATCTCCTGGTTTAAGAAATAACTTTGGGTAACTTTAAATGAGGAAAAACCCGGAGCAGAAAAAGACTGCAACAGTTTATGTCCTAAATACAGATAAGGAACATGCAGCTGTATTTATTCTGGGACAATTTACAATCCATAGACACATAAATCATTTTATATTTCAGAAAGCCAATTAGGTTGTATTTTTGAGCTCTGTGAGAATAACCAAGACGGCAATACCATTTGCAAAAGGAAAAAACCTTTATTTTACATAAAACAGGAAACAGAGACATGAAAGCTTAGACAGATTAATATATATCTTTGCAAAGGTCCTGACCCCCTCCTCAAATGGGGGGGTCAGGCAAAATGAAAGCCATTGAACACGGTTTATATACACAGTCAGGAGTCACATGACTAATGTCCTTTGGGACTCAGATTCAGATTTATACAACATATTGTAATACAGGTTCCACCCTGGAAATTCCCCAATTCTCAACAGAAATATTCCACAAAAACATCACTTGCGTATTTCCCCTTCTGGAACAGACAAACAGGCCCCAAACAATCTCATTTCAGTACTTTTCCCAGAACATCAATTTCCGTCAAAACAACTCCATAATACATATTCCCATAAGGTTAAACCAGGTAACAGAAAGCACTTAAAATGGCGTAACTTTGGTTCTACCTTTTTCAGGACCTTTACAGGAATAATAATTATTTTTCTCTCAATCCCCCCTTTTCTGTTTGACCAAATTATTCCTGTAAATTATGAATATCCCATAACAATATAGAAACTCCTCCCCATACAACAGGTAATTCAGTTAAGTTCATTTTACCACACAAGAACATTAACCTGGAGGAAGTATGTATCTTTAGATATGGAAAATGTAACTCCTCCTCTAAAATCCAAGATTTCTTTTATGAAAATGTATAATTACCATATAGCTCAGTGCATTACTGATATAAAAATTCCATTCTATTTGCAATCAATATATTGATAAACTATCTAATATGTACAGTTGCACTTCCAAAAGATGACTTAATACATATTCTCAGCCTCCTCAGTGGTGTCTATTAGGGCTAGAGGTGCTTCTATAAAAGAATAACGGTGCTCGAGTTCAGTATGGAAACATAGCTGTTACCATGTTATAGGATAACTAGGCAACACAGCCAAAATCCCCATTCCTATCCACACCTGTAGAATAACAAACGCTACCACAAGAAGCCCTATTATTCCTAGTGAACTAGTCCCCCCCATCTTCCAAAAAGATAAAAGGTTATCATCTTACCTCCAATTCATCAATCGATCAAGGGGAACTTACATCCACTGAATACAAAAGCATAGATTTACACCAACCAATAGTATCTTTCCTCAATACAATCTAAAAACACAACAAAAATTATTAACACTTTTAATCAGATACAAATCTTCATCCATCGATCTTCAATCATCTAAGGTTCGTCGATGAAAAGTCAATTTAAAACTATTCGTAGCAACTGTTCATCCACAAGGCAAAATCACTGGTCCATTGACTCCAGAATAACCAACCACGTTCCTTAGTCCTCTCAGCCGACTCTGTAGTTAGCAGAACTTCTTCTCCATAAAGGTTTAATCAGGACCCAGTCTCCATCATCGTACTCATATACTTGGAAATCAAGAAGTAGAGTCTGTGCCAATCGTCCTTTGCACCTTAAACGAGAAAAACACTGGGACAGTCCCTGTATATATTTCTCAAAACAAAACTCATTCAATTCTATCCTAGGCATCCCAGCCTCTCCCATATATAACAATCCAAACATTGTTAACAGAGCTAAAAGCAAACACTTCACCCAAGGTAGCTCTAACATACATTAATTTGTTTATAACATAAATTTAATTGTCTGATTCGCACATTCAAAACACCACATAAACAATAAAATGTATACCCCTACCACTATCGATAGGATCAACCAATACATATTTGAGGATTATTCACTCCAATATAACTTAACAATCCTTTGAGTACCTTACATTACACAAAGAAAAGCTTCAAAACATTCAGTAAGATAATTCACTATTATAATAACACATATCACACCACCCACATACCAATGTAATCTACTAGATTCATTAAAAAGGCCAAATCTCTACATATTTATCACATACACAATATATTCAGTTACGTACCAATTTATAACTATCGTATACATACCCCTATACACATATAATAAAATCAATGAGTGCTTACACTCCCCAAGGTTTCTCTCATACACTCAAGTACATTCCACATCACAACTGTATTAAGAATTTTCACCCCATTCTTAGTCATCCATTTCTCATTCACCTTACTTACACACCTCTCATCCATATTTGTTGTTCTTCTTCATCAATAAATACCTGATTTACATCAAAAGTCAACAGGCACTAAAACCATAACTACATCTTCTTCTCCCATAAGGGTATAAAGGCACTATTCCACTGTCTAAATAGAACAGGTTCTAACATAACACACAAAGCACTTTCTGCTTTCAAATCCACCAACTCCTGGACATTTCCACAGGAACAATCCTCTCCCCAGTCCCAGGATGCTGTTGCCTTATTGCAACTAAAATTTCACAAAGCCTAGTCTTCTTAACACAGACATCAGCATTTAACTTCTCTACATTTGACTTCTCTACCTAGTCTTTATTCACATAAACTTTTATGAACTTCCTTCAACAGAGCAATAATATCAGAAGCAACTCAATCCGTATTCTTCTTCCCATGCCATCATCACACACTATATTGTCATTAAGGACTCATAAGCCATCGCCAGGGTACTTATTTAAACTGTCCTTAATACTTTACAGAAACACAAACAGTATTTCCCACAGCCGTTCTTACCACAAAGGCTTTTCCTAATTTTGTCCCTTGAGGTACAGCTGTTTCAACTCCCTGAAGACTAACCCACTTCAGGTGTTCCATTTGCTCCCAGTCAGCAACATTATTCCAACCAGGACCAGCTAATGGAAACCTAACATCAGCAGCCACAGGCTAAGCAGCCCCCACTTGAGTTTCATCTCAAAACATCATAGCTGCCGACCTCTCCTCTGGAGAGAACAAATCACCCAATATACTGCAACTCTACCAAAGTATACAGCTCAGGTCCCAGGAACAGATCCAATGACTCAAACAACTCAATCAGATCTACCTGTAAAGACGGCATGTAACCAAATCAACACTCTGTTGAAATCTCTACTTCAATGCTTCTAGTAGCAACTTCAATTCTAGCCACAGTTCCCAGCTCCATTTACATTATAAGAAGGAGGAGGGGGAAGTGGGCATGTGACATAAGCTAAAGGATCCTTTCCATACACAACCCTAAAACCTCTCAGAGGAAAACAGATCAGACCCCTGAACATAAAAGATTCCACATATAACAATTGAACTTCAACCTCATATTCATCCAAACCTCCTTCAAAGCATTTATCTAGCATCCAATATTGGTCTAACTCCCCAAACTTACTCCACCTATAATTAGGCTGTATCATCACAAACATCAGCCAACCCTTGTACAACAATTAATCATAGTCACCCTATCTAACATCCTTGTATAAACTTTCAACCAAACTGTATTAACAGTTTCCCTAATGGAGATATGGGGGATTGGAGGGTACTTCAGTCTCAACAGCACTTTCCCCATACTGTCCCCAGCCTGCATTTCACTAAGTATACACACAAATCATACAGGCCATACACACACAAACATACACAAATCCAGACCAACAAAAAGAGAACAGATACTCACTCCCAGTGCACTGTAGTCTTCAGGAACGTTCCGCTCTCTGTCCAGGCATTCACGTCTCTGCCTCAGGGTACATAGAAAAGCAATTCCAACTAGAAAGGAAATAACCCCTATTCACTGAAATCAGTGTGTGCGCACGTAAGGATTTCCTTACTAGACGGAAAGTTTCAAGTCCCTGTCAGGCGCCAATTGTGAGAATAACCAAGACGGCAATACCATTTGCAAAAGGAAAAACCTTTATTTTACATAAAACAGGAAACAGAGACATGAAAGCTTAGACAGATTAATATATATCTTTGCAAAGGTCCTGACCCCCTCCTCAAATGGGGGGGTCAGGCAAAATGAAAGCCATTGAACACGGTTTATATACACAGTCAGGAGTCACATGACTAATGTCCTTTGGGACTCAGATTCAGATTTATACAACATATTGTAATACAGGTTCCACCCTGGAAATTCCCCAATTCTCAACAGAAATATTCCACAAAAACATCACTTGCGTATTTCCCCTTCTGGAACAGACAAACAGGCCCCAAACAATCTCATTTCAGTACTTTTCCCAGAACATCAATTTCCGTCAAAACAACTCCATAATACATATTCCCATAAGGTTAAACCAGGTAACAGAAAGCACTTAAAATGGCGTAACTTTGGTTCTACCTTTTTCAGGACCTTTACAGGAATAATAATTATTTTTCTCTCAAGCTCCAATTAAAATATCATACAATGATATACCAAATAAGATAAAAATATCTCACAAAATAGTTGCAGTGCATTGTCCACAAAATACTGACACGAAGTAGGAGAATTAAGCATGCCCTGTGGTAAAACATTCCAATGATATCATTTTTTCTTGCTATTATGTAAAACACCACACGGGGGCAACAAAGAGTCACTTAAGAAAAAAGAGCCATTATCCAAAATCAATTTTATATTTAAAAAAGAAAGAAGGTTCGAACCCCAAATATTAGTATGAATATCCAAAATTTAAGATTGCAGAGCAAAAGAATTTACTAATTGTTGTGGAGAATTGAATCTCTTGTATGCATTTCTAAGCTTCAGTGTCAAGCAACCCTTGAAAAGATTTCTTATTCAAATAGAGAATTAAGAAAGGAAGTAACAGGCTGAAGTAAAGTTACAGAAGGAAAGGTATAATCAAAGCCAGCATCCCCACGTGCTCCTGTGCCAGAACATGGGATTTAATAGGGGAGCAAAAGCAATTGAGCAATAGAGGATTGATCAGGAATTTTTAGGAAGAGTTTCAGTATAATAACACCAAAATTCAAAAAATTACCTCCTTGAGAAGAAGATCGAGGTGAGGTAAGATCCATTAAACCAAGGGAAGAAGGAATCAATTTAACTTCTAGAGGAGATTAACATTCCATAGATTCCTGAGTGATTAAATCAAGCCTAGCCTTATCTGCTTTGGCTGGAACTGCAGGAAAAGAAGAGACTGGGGGAAGGGACATGGCTATGGAAAAGATACTCTTTTTAGCTCTGTCCCAAATATATTGTATTGAAGTCAAAATCATTAGAAAAACTTGCTTCCAATCTTCAGAAAACATATGAGATTTACTTTTTATTCCTTCCACCAAGCCTCTGGCAAAATTACCACATTTAAAACAATTGCCAGCAGCATGCTGCCTTTTTTGTATAGGAACAGCTAAAAGATGCATTTTATAAGTTTCCTGGCAGACCTGCAGCATATCAGACAAGGTATAATCATTTGTAGCTTTTAAAAATTGCAAAGCGTGCTTATAATCAGCGTTAGCATTTTGAGAAGGCAGTTTTTCCCAGTCTGCAATTGGCAAAATCAGAGATTCTGGAGAGGAAGGCGTTAAAAGAGGCAGTTTTTCTCTTTCTGCAATCTGTTGTCCTGTTAACTGACCCTGATGAGATGGATCAGATAATTTAGCAAGTCCTTCCTTAGGTATGGAGGAATCTTGTTTACAGGATTTTTGAAAAGAAGACTGAACAACAGAGTTAGAAAGTTTAGCAATCTGACCTATGTCAGTACGAACTGAAGGAAGCAAAGTCAGAGATCTCAGCTCTTTTCTTCTCCCTCTTTGTTCTGCTTCCTGAAACCCTGCTGTGACAGCTGAAAACTTCTCCTGTGAAGGAGAAATTGATAAGGAAGCTGTTGGAGAGCTACTTTCTACTGGTTGAAGCGTAGTTGCAACCGGCGAAGTTAGCTGAGAATAAGAAGGGGAAACAGACCCCTGATCAGAAGACAGAAAGAGAGATAGCGACGGTGCCTGGAGTTTATTAGTCCCTATAACCTCTACTGCTTTCTTACACTTTTTCCATGGCAACAAATGCTTTACCTTTAACTTAATTCCTGCCTTTCCATTACTTTTAAGTTTTTTCCTCAGTTCTTGTGCATGAAACTTCTGTGGAACTGAGATATTCCCCCTCCATACTCACGAATCTTTGGGAGCGAAGTTCGCTGAGGTGCACCTGGGCTCGTCCGGCTGAGTAAGCATAGGAGGTATCACGTCGGGGTCACCAGATGTTGATTCGATAAACAAAGACGTGAAGGCAGGAACGATGGTTCATGGGAAGGCCCCTTGGTAGGAGGGCACCTTGGTGGGAAGGCACACTGACTCCATCCAGAAGGCTCCCTTTTATTGTCATTTTACAACTCTCATGGCAAAACATTAATCAACATTTACTTTGTACTGATTGGCTTAACAGAGCTCATGGACAGCTCATGATTTCCAGGTGGACAGCCCATGGATTTATCACTGCAGATAATGAAATCTGGTACGTGACAAATCTCATGTCCTGAGATAGGATTACTGTGTGGATTGCCTGCATTCCTCAGATTGGTTTTGCCAACACTGAAAAAGCAACAATCCCCACACTGACCTGTGTCAGGAGGAGCTGAAGGAGGCAGAGTCACATATTCTGGAGAGGAGGGAGGACAGACAACAGCACTGGAATAACTTGGAGGTGGAGAGGTTAAAAGAGACAGTTCAGCAATTCCAAATTTTTCCACTGCATATCGACATAAATGCCATACATGCAAAATCTCTACCTTAGCTCTTGGCTCAGTATGTAAAACTTTCCCAATTTTTTCCCAGTCAGATAATCTTAAAGACCCCTTTTCAGGATACCATAAACACTGATTTGCAATCTCCTGGACCAGCCGTAAGAGACTGTGTTGTGACACATCAGTGTGATTTTTCTTAAGTAAATAGCTTAATTTGTCAGCATGCTTTCGTTGTTCCTCAGAAAGCGAGGATCCCATACTTACAGAAACATTTAGAAGGTTGGAGAAGCCATGAAGGCTGTCGATGCACCAAAGTCCTTGCCGGATGAAGTAAGGGTCCCTCTTCGGGCACCACTTGTTGAATGACCACACACAGAAAGGATGAGGATATATGTGTGTCTTTATTGTCTTACATAGTGACCTTATATACTTTGTTACTTTCAAGTTATAGCGTATTTGGCAGCATATCATTGGCTCACAGAATCTTCCAGGTAACTAGAATCTTTGGTTAACCATTGCTTGCTTAAGCACTTATAATGTTTAGCTATAGTTAAAGTCTAACACACATCCCACTTCCTCTCCTCTTGTTTACAGAGTTAGGGTCTTATTTTCTAATGCCATTTCCTGGTGCCTACGTGCAAGTAACCTTCCTTATCTGAGGTTTGCCATCCAAGATAGGAAAATTCCTGCACATATGCAGACTCCTACAGTACGCCTGACCATATTAAAAGGGTGCCATGATGTCTGGACAGCTGGACTCTTTGGATTCCTAAAAACCTTCCATTTAGTTTATTAAAGTTTAGTTTATTAAATTTGTATACCGCCCTTCGAATCAGGCGAACCATATAATGATATAAATCATGATGTTTCTCCATCTCTAATTTAATTAGTTCAGTAATATGGGTGGCAGGGACCCCCCAATTAATGTTCCATCCACCTGGTGAAATTTAATTGGGTGCTTTAAGGCTGTTGTCCTGATCCCCAATTGTTCTACAACTTTAAACCCGATTAGACATCTGGTGCAGCTGGTATCTATTATTGCTGGCAGTTCTGCTTGTTTCCATGTCTCTGGCAGCACCAGTTTTATGGGCGACTTCATTTCCCCTCCTGGAGCTGGGTCGGACTGACAACTCTTCCAGGAACCTAACGCCTTGGGCCAAGCCCCCAGCCGAAGGGCTTCCTCTGCAGCCTCAATGGCTCGCCCTGTTTCTTCAGAAGGAGAAAGCAAGGGGTCGGCAATTCCATGAGCATCCGCCCCCCCCCCCGGGCGGGCCCCTCTCCAATTTCTCCTTTCTCCTCCATCTTCACTGAGTCTTCACACCACCTGGGGTTTAGGTAGATGCTGGGGCTCAGCCCCCCTGACAGCCCCCTTACAGGGTGCTGTTAGGTTTTAAAAGAGATTCGGCTTAATATCAGCATTCCAGAAAAACCCCAACATTTTCATCTGTGATTGTCAGTGAGTGCCAAGAAGTGATTAAACTAAGGTAGCAGCCATCCAGGTTTGTCTCCTTTTATTTCCTTCTGTTTGGAACCTGACAGATAGATCTTTTCACCAAGATGACCCATTTCATGCCCTGCAAGAGATTGCCCAATGCCAAAGACACAGCCCAACTTTTTCTGGACCACGTCTTTCACAATTTCAATCTAGATTTTGGAAGGCACTTTTCCAGCTACTAAATGTCAAGGTCAACCACTCCTCAGCTCACCACCCTGCTATGAATTGGGAAGCTGAGAAGACTAACCAGCTCCTCTAACAATAATTAAGGTGCTACTGCACCTACAGCCAAGACAACTGCAGAATTTTCTTACAACAATTCACTACACTCATCGACTTCAATGACACCATTTCAAGACATGTATGGCACACACCCTAAAGTGTTGCCAGACCATCCTGCACTGGACTCAACTGTCCCAGGGGTGGTTGACTTCTTACAGGAGCAACGTGCAGTGCAACACCTTTTGAAACAGCAACTTAACCAAATGAAACAGGCTTACAAGAAGGCAGCAGATGCCCATCGCCAGGTGGGCCCACCCATAGCAGTAAGAGACAAGGTTTTGCTCTCTACCAAGTTCTTAACCACTTCAAGGCCTTCCAAGAAGCTAGATGCTAAATTTGTGGGCCCATTCAAAGTTCCCAGACAAATTGACCCTGTAGCATCTACATCCAAATACCCCCTTCAATGAAGGCACATCCAATATTTCACCAACAATTACTTTCCAAAGATACCCCCCAAGCACTATATGATCACAGTGCCACCCTCCACCACCAGTCATAGTAGAGGGAGAACCAGAATATCAAGTGGAAAAAATTCTAGTCTCTAGGAAAAAAGGCAAAGGCAATCAGTACTTCATTCATTGGAAAGGCTACCCTGTTGCAGATCACTCCTGGGAAAACTCATGGTATGTTCATGCCTCCGATTTAGTTCGTCAGTTTCACCAGTGCTTCCTCGACAAGCCAAGGCCAACCAAACTACCCCCCACCCCCGCTTCACCTGAGGATGAAGAGGTTAACCAGCCTCTCTGCATTCCTCTGCAGAGAGGCAGGACATTCACTTATGATGGGCCTTCCACATCTGGTCTTCAATTCCTGGGAAGGGGAGGGTACCTCTAATGATGTTTTTGTGTTACAGCAACCACTACCTGGCTCATCAGCTTCTGCAGAGGAGTGGGAGGAGGATTCCTTTGAGATTGCCTTCCTTCCACCCTTGCCAAGTTCCCATGAGAACTCAGACTTGGAGACACAATGCAGGAAGGAGAAAGCAGCATAGAAGAACCCATGGAAGAGGAGGGGGGCAAGATGGAGGGAAGACTGGGAATGCATACTTTCCAATGAAAGAGACTGAGACAGAAAGATCATTTTATTATGATTTATTCAGAACATTCTGACTAAAAAGGATTCCTCTCATTCAAAGTGGGAACCCAGATCCTCAGCTTTCAGTCCCTCTTATAGTTAACACGTCAAAGAAAATGCAAGAGAAAAGTTCATTGGACAGGACAAAAGTAACCCCTCCTTTGTATAGTAAATCAGCTACATTGGAGTTAAATAGAAGTTAAACATATTACATGTGACAACACTTACTGTATGTCCATTTAAATTATGTCTGATGAAATCAGGGGCATTAAATGTTAATGAGGAAAAAGAGTTAGGTGTCATGGATCTGCGTCTGGACCGCTCTCTGGATGTGAGTTCAGAGGAGGAGGAGGAGTTTGAGTCAGCAGAGGAAAGAGCAGAGCTGAGTGATGGCCTGGATCAGGGCTTGGAAAGTGCTAGTGGAGCAGCCTAAACTGGGACGATCATAAGCGACAGGATGAGGGAGGCAAGCCACAGTTTCAGCAAATTGGCCAGGAGGCTCCAGGAGAGGACCGGGAGCAGCTGCTGCCCTTTAGCAATGAGGAGGGGGTGCAGTCCACACATCCTCCTTACCCAAGGACACATAGGGCAGAGAGGAGACAGACACAATGCCGGTTAGCTAGACTACTCACGAGGACGCAACCTCTCATGAAGGGCTGCACCAGTGTCACCTACTTAATCCCACCCCGAGGACTTGTACGTTGCTGGAGCAACATGCCCAGTTCTGTGCCTTGTGTGCTCGTGCTGTGTATCCTGACCTGTTCAACTCATGGAATGCTTTCCTGGACTTCTTGTGTGCCTGTTGGACTCAGTTACCCAATGAGTCTTGCCGTGCTGAGTTCAGAATCTGAACCTGGGCAACGGGGGTACTTTCTGAACACCTGTTTGTGGGGTTTGAATAAACACCTGTAGAACTCTTGCTGTATGTGTGTGTGAGGGGAGTGGGGCAGCATATAAGGTTGTTTGGAGTTCATGGAGAGACAAACTAGATACCAATTAGCATTAATAAGCCTTCTCTTATCAGAACACAAACTCAAGATTTGCCATCCTATCCTGACCTTGGGAAGACAGTGTTTCCATCTTGACGTTTAGGAATGTTAGAAGTTATCCAACTATTAACATTTTAAAAGATAGTAATGTAAATTTATTTATTTATTTATTTGTTTGTTTAGATTTGTATACCGCCCTTCTCCTTGCGGACTCAGGGCGGTGGACAGCCAAATAAAAAACAGTACACAAAAGTTAAAAATTTCTTTAAAAAGCATATAACTTTGGCTAAAAATTAAAACCATTAAATATTTAAAATACCCAGCCATATAATACAAATCTTAAAAATTCAGCGGGGTCAGGCTAGACCAGCAAGCTGAAAGAGATGAGTTTTCAGGGCCCGACGAAAAGTCCGGAGGTCAGCAATTGTTCTCAGTTCTGGAGGAAGATCGTTCCAGAGGGTAGGGGCTGCCACAGAGAAAGCCCTCCCCCTGGGGGTCGCCAGCCGACATTGTCTGGCTGACGGCACCCTGAGGAGACCCTCTCTGTGGGAGCGCACCGGCCAGTGGGAGGCTATTGGCAGAAGGCGGTCCCGTAAGTACCCTGGTCCTAAGCCATGGAGCGCTTTAAAGGTGGTCACCAACACCTTGAAACGCACCCGGAAGTCCACCGGTAGCCAATGCAGCTCGCGCAGGAGAGGTGTCACAAGGGAGCGTCCCGTCGCTCCCATAATCCCCCGTGCGGCCGCATTCTGCACTAGTTGGAGCCTCCGGGTGCACCCCAAGGGGAGCCCCATGTAGAGAGCATTGCAGTAGTCCAGGCGAGAGGTGACGAGTGCCTGAGTGACTGTGCGTAGGGAGTCCCGATCTAGAAAGGGCTGCAACTGGCGTATCAGGCGAACCTGATAGAAAGCTCCCCTGGCCACAGCTGTCGTGTGATCCTCCAAAGACAGCCGTGGGTCCAGGAGGACGCCCAAGTTGCGCACCCTTTCCGTGGGGGGCAATGATTCGCCCCCAATAACCAGCGATGGTGTCAGCTGGCTATATCGGGACGCCGGCAGCCACAGCCACTCGGTCTTGGAGGGGTTGAGTCGAAGCCTGTTTCTCCCCATCCAGGCCCGCACTGCTTCAAGGCACTGGGACATCACTTCCACGGCATCGTTGGGGTGGTCTGGGGTGGAAATGTACAGCTGCGTGTCATCAGCGTACTGATGGAACTCCACCCCAAAACCACGGATGATCTCACCCAGCGGCTTTACATAAATGTTGAACAGGAGGGGCGAGAGGACCGATCCCTGCGGCACCCCACACACTAGGCGCCTCGGCGTCAACCTCTGCCCCCCTGTCAACACAGATTGCAACCGGTCGGAGAGGTAGGAGGAGAACCACCGTAAAACGGTGCCTCCCACCCCCAGTCCCTCCAACCGGCGCAACATGATACCATGGTCGATGGTATCAAAAGCCGCTGAGAGGTCTAATAAGACCAGGATAGAGGAATAACCCCTACCCCGGGCCCGCCAGAGATCATCCACCAACGCGACCAATGCCGTTTCGGTGCTGTATCCAGACCTGAAGCCGGACTGGAGCGGGTCTAAATAGATAGCTTCATCCAGGTACCGAGGGAGCTGCCATGCAACCACACTCTCAACAACCTTCGCTAAAAAGGGAAGGTTGGAGACTGGACAGTAATTAGCCAAAATAGCCGGGTCCAGGGAGGGCTTCTTGAGGAGGGGCCTCACCACCGCCTCCTTCAAGGCGGCCGGTAGGGCACCCTCACTCAAAGAAGCATTTATGATCTCCTGGAGCCAGCCTCGTGTAACCTCCCGGGAGGCCAGCACCAACCAGGAGGGACACGGGTCCAATAAACATGTGGTTGCGTTCAGTCTCCCCAAGGTCCTGTCCACGTCCTCGGGAGCCACAGGATCGAACTCAGCCCAGATAACACTCTCAAGACCTCAAATTAAAATACAAAATAATTATGTTAGTTAGCAAGTACAAGAATACTACTAAGTCCATATTTTGGTACTACAAAGTCCATCCTATGTGGCCCTCAATATGGCAAGAATCAATGGATGGAAGCTCATCAAAGATTCAACCTGGAAGTAATGAGCAATTTTCTGACAGTGAGAACAATTAACAGAACAGTTTGCCTCCTGGAGTTGTGGGTACTCTTATCAGTGGAGGTTTTGAAGACGAGATTGGACAACCATTTGTCCAGGATGGCATAAATTCTCTTGCCTTGGGCAGGGGGTTGAACTAGAAGACCTATGAGGTCTCTTCTCTATGATCCCATTTAAGACTATTTATTTATTTATTTATTTATTTTATTCAATTTATATACCGCCCTTCTCCTGCTGGACTCAGGGCGGTGAACAGCCAAGAATAAAAAATATACCCATACAAAATCTAAAAATTATTAAAAGAATTACACAACTTTAGCCCAAAATTTAAAAACATCCCAACCTAAAACCCATTAAGACTTTAAAATTAAAAAGGTTAAAATAGGTTAAAAGGTTAAAAAGGGTTAAAAAAGGGGGGGGTTACGCCAGCCCTGCTTGATGGAAAAGTTTTTAGGGCACGGCGAAAGGCCCGGAGATCTGATATCCTTCGTATCTCCGGGGGCAGATTGTTCCAGAGGGCAGGTGCTGCCACAGAGAAGGCTCTCCCCCTGGGGGTTGCCAGCCGAAATTGCCTGGCTGACGGCACCCTGAGGAGTCCCTCTCTGTGGGAGCATACTGGCCAGTGGGAGGCTATTGGCGGCAGAAGGCGGTCCCGCAAATACCCAGGTCCTATGCCATGGAGCGCTTTAAAGGTGGTAACCAATACCTTGAAGTGCACCCAGAAGATCACTAGAAGCCAATGCAGCTCACGCAGGAGAGGCATCACATGGGAACGCCCCCTTGCTCCCATAATCCCCCGCGCGGCTGCATTCTGCACCAGTTGGAGCCTCTGGGTGCTCCTCAAGGGGAGCCCCATGTAGAGAGCATTGCAGTAGTCCAGGCAGGAAGTGATGACTGACTGAGTGACTGTGTGTAAGGAGTCCCGATCCAGAAAGGGACGCAACTGGCAAATCAGGCGAACCTGATGAAAAGCCCCCCTGGCTACAGCCGTCATATGCTCTTCTAAAGACAGCCGTGTATCCAGGAGGATGCCCAAGTTGTGAGCCCTCTCCGTGGGGGCCAATAACTCACCCCCAATAGCCAGCAATGGCACCAGCTGGCTATATCAGGACACCGGAAGCCACAGCCACTTGGTCTTGGAGGGGTTGAGTTGAAGCCTGTTACTCCCCATCCAGATCTGCACGGCCTCCAGACACCGGGACATCACTTCAAGGGCATCGTTGGGATGGCCTGGGGTGGAGATGTACAGCTGAGTATCATCAGCGTACTGATGGAACTCCACCCCAAAGCCACGGATGATCTCACTCAGCGGCTTCACATAAATGTTGAACAGAAGGGGCGAGAGGACCGACCCCTGCGGCACCCCACAAACGAGATGCCTCGGGGTCGACCTCTACCCCCCTGCCAACACGGACTGCAACCGGTTGGAGAGATAGGAGGAGAACCACCGCAAAACGGTGCCCCCCACTCCTAACCCCTCCAACCGGTGCAGCAAGATACCATGGTCGATGGTATCAAAAGCCACTGAGAGATCTAACAGGACCAGGATAGAGGAACAACCCCTATCCCGAGCCCTCCAGAGATCATCCACCAACGCGACCAATGCCGTTTCTGTGCTGTGCCCAGGCCAGAAGCCGGACTGGAGCGGGTCCAGATAAACAGCTTCATCCAGGCACCCAGAAAGCTGTCACGCCACCACACTCTCAACAACCTTCACCAAAAAGGGAAGGTTGGAGACCGGACGATAATTTGCCAAAACAGCCGGATCCAGAGCAGGCTTCTTGAGGAGGGGCCTCACCACCGCCTCTTTCAAGGCGGACGGCAAGACACCCTCACTCAAGGAAGCTTTTATAATCCCCTGGAGCCAGCCTCCCGTAACCTCCCGGGAGGCCAGCACCAACCAGGCGGGACACGGGTCCAATATACATGTGGTCGCGTTCAGCCGCCCCAGGATCCTGTCCACGTCCTCGGGAGCAACAGGGTCGAACTCCTCCCAAATGACATTCTCAAGACTGGCACCCATCATCCCGTCTGTACCCACCCAGTCAGAGACCAGGCCTTCCCGAATCTGAGTGATTTTATCGTGCAGATACTGGACAAAATCCTCAGCGCGACCCTGCAAGGGATCCTCCCATGCTCCCAGGTGGAGGAGGGAGCGGGTCACCCTAAACAGGGTGGCTGGGCAGTTATCTGTCGATGCGATAAGAGCGGAAAAATAGTTGCATTTTGCCGCTTTTATTGCCACTAGGTAGGTCTTAATATGAGACCTAACCAGTGTTCGGTCAGATTCGGAGTGACTAGATTTCCAACTGACTAACTCTGCAGGCTAAATTTGTGCATTTTTACTTTGGTGGAAGTCCTCTTGCATTCAGTGAGATCTTCTGCCAAGTACCATGCATACCAGAAATGATGTAACAAGAAAGCAGTCTCACATGGGCTACTTGGAGAAATCCAGACTTCCCAGAACAGCCCCGTAGTCTCACCACACAATCAAACCAACTGTCTAAAAGTCCTGAAGTGGGTGCAAATGCAGGAGTGGATGGGGAGGTGACAATACTGTAGAGGAATATTCTGTTTCCTCATGTGGCTTCCAGAGAGCCTTAAGTTCTCTACGCCGGTCTTGAAGTCCTCCCTGCTTCAAAGCAAAGGTGGAACCAAGGAGAAAGCAAAAGCAATAAGCGTTGCTCTTGGCCTGCACGGTCTGGATCCCGTTGTTGCTCGCCAGAGCATAGCAGTCTGACTAGGAAGGTGCCAGTGTCATGCAAAAGACTTGAAGCCGGTTAGGTTTTCTTGCTTTTTGACCAGTGCACCTCCTGAACAAACATCTGTTGAAGGCCAAGCAAGGAAGAGAGTTGTTCTGTTTTTAACTTTGAGATCAGTATTGACCCATTTATCATTCGGTTCATAAGCAAAAATGGCATACTTGTCCAATGGTAGGCGCATTTGCAAAATAACACATGAAAACATTGCCACTACTGTAATCAAAGATCTGCACCTCCATCTTTTCATGCATTCAAGCCATTGTAAGGACCTATTTCAAAAAGAAAGTGCATGTCAGGATGGCCTCCTTTCATTATCCAAGAAAGAAAACCCCCGACTCCATTGTCATAGAGAAAGGTAACTTTTACTGGATAAGAACTGAATGCAGTCAAAGGAAAGCAAGGTCTAAAGCAAAGGCACGAAAATCACATATAGAAAGCATCTCCCCCCAACTGTCCAGCGTAAATCATCCAATCCACAGGGTCTCCAGGGGTCATATAGGTGCAGATGTCTGGCAGTGTCATCCTCTTGTTATGCCACGACCGTGGACCTTGAGACGTTATCAGCTTCAAAGAAAATGCTGTGTCATGGTCCGTTATTATCTCCGAACAAATGAATTTCCAAACGCCCGTTCTTTGTGGAAATATTTGTCTTTATTGGGCATAACAAACTAATCCATGACTCTGTGCAGTTAGCACTGAACTTTGGCTCCCCAAGACCTCCCTTTCCGGCCCCCATTCTCTGCTCCCCATTGGCTGTCTTCCAAATCATTCTTCTCTTCTCTCCCACCTTAGCTCACAGGAATGTCACCCCTCCCATGCATCTCCCAGGAAGCTAAGTTCACCAAAAGGCTTTTCTAGGTGAAATGTCACACTCTTTCTCAAGCTTCTATGTCAGCCCTGGAACACTGACATCCGGCCCCTCTCCCTTCATTCTCTCAGCGAGGCCTGTGCAAGACAAACAACAGGGTTAGTACTGTTACCCCGTCCGAGGGGGTGTTCCACCCCTTCCCGCCTTGCCCGGGTGATCTGCATGGAACTTAGCTATGAGCCGGTCAGCTTGGATGTTGGTGCTCTTCACCCAGGAAGCTTCTGACAAAGGGTAACCCTTCCACTTAACTAAATATTGGAGGCGCCCTCTATGCCACCTCGAATCAAGAATTTTCTGCACTTCATAGTGAGTGTGGCCTCCAATGATCAAGGGCCCTGGTGGATCACGTAGCACCGGCCATAAAGTTGACCCTACTACAGGCTTCAGGAGGCTACTGTAAAAAACGGGGTGTATCCTCCCTAGTAACCAGGGCAACTGCAATTGTACTGTAACCAGGTTGACTATTTTTACTATTGGAAATGGTCCTATAAATTTCAGGCCCAGTTTCCTGGTCGGGAGTCTGAGTTTTAAATACTTGGTGGAGAGGTAGACCTTCTCTCCTACTAGGAACGGCCATTGGGGGGCTCGGTGCTTATCTGCTTGTTTCTCATAAGCCCGCGCCGCCTTGTCTAATGCTTTCTTGACGTTCTCCCAGGTTTCTCTCAGCATTGCCATCCAATCGGTCAAACTAACTGAGGAAGGAGGTTCCCTTGGGTACTCTGGCATGGGGACAAAATCCATGATGCTCACTATCTTAAATGGGGTTAGTCCTGTGCTACTGTGGACAGCATTGTTATATGCGACCTCTGCAAACGATAAGAGGTCCACCCAGTTCGATTGTTGTTAGTCAACGTAGCACCTCAGGTACTGCTCTATCATGGCATTCAATCTCTCCTCCCCCCCATTGGTGCTCGGGTGAAATGCTGAGCTGAGGCCTTGGGATGACCCTATGGATCGAAGGAATTCCCTCCAGAACTTCGCTGTAAACTGGACACCTCGATCGGAGATGATTCTTTTGGGTACTTCGTGCAGGCGGTAGATGTGTTTCACGAACAGTTCGGCCACTTGGCGGGCTGAAGGTAATCCACTGCAGGGTATGAAATGTGCCTGTTTGGAGAATAAGTCTATTACAGTCCAGATCACTGTGTTTCTGCCGCTCCTCAGCAGTTCGACTATGAAGTCCATAGCAATCTCCTCCCATGGCCTTGACGTTTCAGCTACTGGCTGCAGCAGTCCGGGGGGTCTCCCTGGTTGGGTTTTCATCGTGGCACAGATGGTACAACTTTTTACATAACTGTCTACGTCTTTTCTCATGTGGGGCCACCAAAACTGTCTCCATGCTAAATGCAGAGTCTTTAGGAACCTGAAATGTCCCGCTGGTTTAACGTCATGGCTCCTCTTGAGAACCAGGGTGCGTAGAGTCTCTGGGACGTAAAGTTTTGTCCCTTTCCAGGCTAGGTCATCCCTTTTTTTCAAGAGATGTTGATTGCCTCGGAACCAGGGGTCCGCCAATGTTTCTGCCTTGAGCCTTGTCGTCAGTTCACTCACTGGCTGGCCCTGCTGGTCGCGATGCTGCCGTCTGGTGTTTACCTGGCCCACTCCTTGGGCAGAGGGGATGATGGCATTCACCACCTGCTCCCATTCACTGTTGTATTGGGGCATTCGGGAGACAGCATCGGCCAGAAGGTTTCCCCCCCCCCTGGGATGTGCTTCAGCTCGAAGTTGAAACGATTGAAGTATTGGGCCCACTGGACTTGCCTGGGCGATAACTTCCTTGGAGTCTTGAGTGCCTCCAGGTTTTTATGGTCAGTCCAAACCTCGAACAATATTTGGCCTCCTTCTAGCAGATGTCGCCAGGTTAACAGCGCCCACCTCACTGTGAACGCTTCCTTTTCCCATGCCACCCATCGTCTCTCTGTGTCGGTGAGTTTGCGGGATGTGTAGGCACAGGGTTGTAAATTCCCCTGGCTGTTCTTTTGGAGTAGGACTGCCCCCACTGCCACGTCGCTGGCATCTGCTTGGATGACGAAGGGTTGTTCGGGGTCAGGGTGCTTCAAGACCGGTTCTTTTGCAAACATTTCTTTTAGTGTCTCGAACGCGTGTTGGCAGGCTGGGTCCCACTGTAGAGGTTGTCCTGGGTGGGGTTTTGTTGCTGGACTCCCTGTTTTTAGGAGGTCCGTCAGAGGTTTGGCAATTCTTCCTCATCTCTCATTTGAGGGCGGGGGGGGGGAGTGATGTCCTGGCCAGGCTGGTGTGTTTGCTGGGGAGGGGGGGAACCCATGGATGCACACTGGGACCATCTCTCCTTCTGGCGTGGGAGGGGGGAGGACTGCGCTCCCGTTTATGGTGACTCAGTTCAGCAGGCTGGGCTGGCCTCCCCTCTCCTTCCTTGGGCCTGCAGGATGGCCCCTCCCGCAGTCGGACGGCATGGTCAAATTCTTCCTTCAATTTCTCTATGGGGCTCTTGAGTGGCAGCTTTGAAGCTTTTTGCTGTCTGGCTTGTTGCCCGTCCCATAACCAATCTGTCCTCCCCCATTCAGTGAGATGCCTCCCCTTACCTTTCACGTCCGTAAAGGGGAACTCAGCTTCTGCAGATTTTGGCAAAGTCCACCAAGGTACATTTTTCTTTTTCTTGGCTTGGGGCACAATTCTCTGATCTTCGTAATGCTGTGGCAGTGCTGGAGGAGGTGGGGGCTGGTTCGCAGCTGCTTGAAGTAAGCTTTCAGTAGAGAGTTGGCTTTCTGCCATGGCTTCCGAAACTTGGCAGCAATCCGTTCGAACATCTGGCAGGGAGCTGGAGGTCTGGAGGCTTGCCAGTTTGGCTTGGAAAGTTGAGTGCTAACTGTCTGTCACGGTCCGTTATTATCTCCGAACAAATGAATTTCCAAACGCCCGTTCTTTGTAGAAATATTTGTCTTTATTGGGCATAACAAACTAATCCATGACTCTGTGCAGTTAGCACTGAACTTTGGCTCCCCAAGACCTCCCTTTCCAGCTCCCATTCTCTGCTCCCCATTGGCTGTCTTCCAAATCATTCTTCTCTTCTCTCCCACCTTAGCTCACAGGAATGTCACCCCTCCCATGCATCTCCCAGGAAGCTAAGTTCACCGAAAGGCTTTTCTAGGTGAAATGTCACACTCTTTCTCAAGCTTCTATGTCAGCCCTGGAACACTGACACGCTGCAGCAAAGTTTCACTTTCCGTCTCCTCT
This sequence comes from Coluber constrictor foxii, assembly GCA_038048745.1. Taxonomy (NCBI): domain Eukaryota; kingdom Metazoa; phylum Chordata; class Lepidosauria; order Squamata; family Colubridae; genus Coluber; species Coluber constrictor. Next base: position 16,231,578 of record CM075966.1, read on the forward strand.
AGCTCACTTCCCCCTCCCAATAATTCCAATAGCTCCCCCCTCCCCCATTTCATGGCAGCCGAGCAAGCAAGCAATAAAGAGTGGAGGCTGACAAGGCAGCTCAATTGCAATGGAAAAGCTCATATTTGCTTTGACAACCACCCCATGCTGAATATTGAGGGAAGAATTGCTAAAAGCAATTCCAACCACAGGAGAAAGTCGCCGACACCTCCTTTCCTGAGACCCATTCCAAACTTAATTTTTAAAAAAAATAAATAAAAAAAATTTAATTTTTTTAAAAAAACAAGCAAAAACAAACAAAAACAGATATTTACATCTTCTTTTCAACATCTTCGCATCTGTAATCTATATTTATACATTTTCTCTTTCTTCTTAATCTGTCTTTTATACATATATTTCTAGTATATATATTCTCTTAACCTAAATATTTTATTTATATTTAACATAAACAGGTACCTAATTTCCTTTCCACAATTTATATCTTCCCATTTGTTTCCATATTTCTCCACCTAATTAAACCATTGTTTAGTTTTCTTTTGTCCCCCTTCCCCCCCCAACCATTTATACCATTTCTCTCAGACTAAGTAGTATTCTGTTTCATCTTTTTCTTGTATCTCCTTTGTGAGCTTATCCAGTTCCGCACACTCCATAATTTTTTCTAATCACCTTGTCTTCTGATGGTATGTCATTGTTTTTCCAGTTTTAGGCAAAAACTATTCGTGTTGCAGTCAAATAATAATGATGATAATGATAATGATAATGATAATGATAATGATAATGATAATGATAATGATAATACTTTTATTTCTATACCGCCCCTCTCCCGAAGGACTCGGGGCGGTGTACAGCCTGATTAAAAGCACAAGACAAACAGAATTTAAAAATTAAAAATATTAAATAATTTGGCTCAAATATAAAACCCCAAATTTAGAATCCCAGATTAAAATCAATTTAAAATCTTTACATTGATAGCCCGGCCCGGCGGAACAACAAGGTTTTGAGGGCACAGCGGAATACACGGAGGTCAGAGATCTTACGTAATTCTGGGGGCAGTTCATTCCAAAGCGTAGGAGCTCCCACAGAGAAGGCCCTCCCCCTGGGTGTCACCAGCCGACATAATTTGGCCAATGGCACCCTGAGGAGACCTTCTCTGTGGGAGCGGACTGGCCGGTGGGAGGCTACTGGTGGCAGGAGACGATCTCGAAAGGTAACCCGGTCCGATGCCATGGAGCGCTTTAAAGGTGGTAACCAACACCTTGAATCGCACCCGGAAGACCACCGGGAGCCAGTGCAGCTCGCGCAGGAGGGGGGGTCACATGGGCGCAATGAGTTGCACCCATAACCACCCACGCGGCCGCATTCTGGACCAGCTGGAGTCTCTGGGTGCTTTTCAAGGGGACCCCCATGTAGAGAGCATTACAGTAGTCCAATCGAGAGGAGACAAGCGCGTGAGTGCCTGTGCGCAAGGCATTGCGATCCAGAAAGGGCTGCAACTGGCAGATCAGGCGGACCTGATAAAAAAAACCCCTGGCCACAGCCGTCATATGCTTTTCTAAAGACAGCCATGAGTCCAGGAGGATGCCCAGATTGCGAGCCCTCTCTGAGGGGGGCAAAAGTTCACCCCCAATAGTCAGCGATGGCACCAGCTGACTATATCACGACGCCGGGAACCACAGCCACTCAGTCTTGGAAGGGTTGAGTCTGAGCCTATTTCTCCCCATCCAGACCCGCACGGCCTCCAGGCAGCGAGACATTACATCAAGGGCATCATTGGGGTGGTTTGGGGTGGAGATGTACAGCTGAGTATCATCAGCGTACAGATGGACTCTCACCCCAAAACCACGGATGAATAATGAAGAATGAATAATTAAGTATTTTATTTCTTTTTCATATGGCCCGGTAATTATTCCCAGTAAGAAAGTTTCTGGCTTCATTTCTATTTGTTGATTTATAATTTCTTTTATTTGTATTTTAATTGTTTGTCAAAATTGTTTTGCCTTCTGGCAAGACCACCACATGTGATAATAAATTCCTTTTTGATGTTTACATTTCCAACAAAGTGGGGAAGTATTTGGAAACATCTTTGCCAATCTGGCAGGTGGGAGATGCCACCTATAAAACATTTTATACGTATTTTCTTTATAGGGTACAGACATTGTTAGTTTGTAATTTATATTCCATAATTTCTCCCATTTATCTAATTCAATATTATACTCAAAATTTTTCACCCAAATTATCATATTTTCTTTAACTACCTCTTCTTCCAATTTGTATCTTAATAAATAATTATAGGGTTTTTTATGAATTTGTCCTCTGTTCCCTGAAGAATTTTATCTAATTCGTATGTTCCCTTTTGAAATCCAAATTGTGCTAAATCTGTCCTGTATCTAGATTTTATTTGGATATAGGGCCACCAATGTCTGTACCCAATTCTTTCAATTCCTGTCTTGTTCTTAATTCCCCTTGATTATTCAGCAAATCTTTGTAAGTTTTCATTTCGCCAATATCTAGAGCATTTGGGTAGATTTGTGCCTCCATAGTGGATAGCCATTCCGGAATTTTGTCATAATGTTTCTTTTTTATCCCCTGCCATGTCTGTAGCAATGCTTCCCTGATCAAATGTCTTTGAAAATATCCGTGCTGTCTACTTTTTCCTTCCCACAAGAAAGCATGCCATCCTCTTTGTAGATCATACCCCTCTAATGACAATATTCTTTTGTTTTTAGTTCCATCCAATCTTTAATCCATATCAATGAAGTTGCTTTGTAATGTTTCCCAGTCTGGGAGTGCTAATCCTCCTCTCTCTCTCGTGTCTTGTAAATGTTTTATTTTGATCCTTGCTTTGTTCCCCTGCTGATGTAATGTAATGTAATGTAATGTAATGTAATGTAATGTAATGTAATGTAATGTAATCCCCTGCCGATGTAATGTAATATAATGTAATTCGCTATAAGTTTGTTGAATTCTTTTAAAAAATTCTTCCCCAATTTTATCGGAATCACTTGGAATAAAAATAAAATTCTTAGTAGCACATTCATTTTGATTGAGGCTATCTTCCCAAGAAATGATAACTGTAGCTTGCTCCAAATTTCTAGATCTTTCTTTATCTGTCTTGTTAATTTGTTGTAGTTGTCTTCTCTAATCGATGATCCTTTGTTTGTTAGCCATATTCCTAGATATTTTACTTTTTTTGTCATTTGTATACCCATTCTGTCTTCTAGTTCTTTCTCTTGTTGTTTTGTGAGATTCTTCGTTAATGCCTTTGTTTTTTGCCTGATAATTTTGAGTCCTGCTACCTTCCCATATTCTTCTATTCATAACAATTTGGGTCCTGTCGATATTGGCTGCTCTATGATGAAGACCAAGTCGTCGGCAAAGGCTTGAAGTTTATAGTTCTCTTTTTTAACTTTCAGTCTTTTTATTTCCTCGTCTCTTCTAATTTAATTTAACAGTATCTCTAAAGATAGTATGAACAATAAAGGGGATAAAGGGCATCCCTGTCTCACTCCTTTTGTTATTATAAATTGTTCAGTCATATCTCCATTTATTGTTATTTTTGCTGTTTGAGATGAGTATATTTTATCATATTTACAAATTTATCGCCAAATTTCATATTTTCCAATTGTAAAGTAAGAAATTTCCAATTTAAATTGTCAAAGGCCTTTTGTGCATCCCAGAATATTAGTGCCATTTGTTTATCCGGATTTGCTTCGTAGTATTCCAATACATCAATTATTATTCTCATATTATTTTTTAAAATTGTCTTTTTGGCAGAAAGCTGTTCTGATTAGAATGGATATATTCATTTATTACTTTTTTTAGTCTTTCCGCAATAATCAATGTGAATAATTTGTAATCTACATTTAATAATGATATTGGTCTATGATTTTTGATTTGTGATTGGTCTGTCTCCTCTTCTGGAATAAGTGTGATAATGGCTTCTGTCCAAGAATTGGGTATTTTGGCCTTCAAAAGTGCATCATTAAATGTTTTGAGTATAATTTCATCTAGTGGTTGTTGACAAGACTTATAAAATTCTGCTGGTATGCCATCTGCACCTGGAGTTTTATTATTTTTCTGTTTTTTCCTTGCCTCTATTAATTCAATCATACTAATTGGCCTATTCAATATTTCCCTGTGTGTGTCTTCTAATTCCTTTAAATCTGATTTATTTAAATATTGTTTAATGTCTTCTTTGAATATCTCTTCTTGCTCATATAGCTTTTGAAAAAAAATTGCTATATTTTTTTATCCTCCTTTCTATAATGCATCTCTCCTTTCTCATCTTGTAATTGGTGTATCATTCTTTTCTCTTTTTCTTTTTTCAATTTATACGCCAACCAGTTTCCTGTTTTATTCACACATTCAAAATGGTTTTGCTTTGTTGACTTAATTTTATGTGCTATCTCTATTTGTGTGGTCAAATTAATTTTATGTTTTATCGAATTTATTTTTCCTTTGATGGTTTTATTTTGAGGATCCTTCTGTAGGTCAGATTGGCATTCTTTAAGTGTCAGCCTCTCAACTTGCATCTCATTCAGGGCTGACATAGTAAAGAGGGGGTTAAATTCCTGTGGGATTAGTAAGAGAGACTGCCGTAGAATGATTTAGATAATGACCAATAAGGATAAGGAAACAAGCCAGGAAAGGGAGGGAATTTGGAGCAGAGGTCATTTCCTGACTGCATATGAGTCCGTGAAGACGTTGTTCTAACAAATAAAAGTTTTTTTTTCTTTATTATCAAAATGTGAGAGGCATTTTATTTCTTTAGACAACTCGAACTCGGACAGACAGTCAGGAAAATTAAAACTAAAAAATGCTCTCTTCAAAAACTTTTCTTCTAAAAATATTTATGCATTCCTAAGCTACTCCACGCCGACGTTGGCAGACCTTCAGATGTCTCCATAGGTAAACAAACCTTATCAGAGGCCATGGAAGATAGCCATCTCCACCGGAGGTTTGCCTCAGAAAAGGAAAAAATTATGATGCCTTTTACTGGACTCCCATCAAGTGGCAGGTAAGGGGGGAAGGTTCTATGGCTCTCCAAACGGCAGCATAGCCCCCCCCCCACACACACACAAGGAAAAAAAAAGATGAGAGAAGAAAGCTCCAAAATGCACTCAGGGCTTCCCTCCCTGCTCAGCAAGCGACCCAGCCCAGCCACGGCATCACTCCCCTGCACCCAAATAGGAGATGATGAAGAAGCCCAAGGGCACCGTGGGCAGGCTCACAGACCCCCGCAATGGGAGGAGTGGCCACTGAGGGTGGAACCACCCCGATTCAGAGGGAAATTTGATGGGGATCCGGACCTGCTAGCTCAATTTCCCGATGCAGCTGAGATTTACATCGAGCGCTACGCACACCTTTACCCTTTCCCCAGGGCCCTGGTCAGTGCCATCACAGAAGGTCTGGAGGGAGAAGCAAGGAGCTGGTCAGCGGCCCAGTAAAAATACAGGGCCCCCCAACTGCAAGATGCAGATGGTTTCTTACAACTGCTACGAGCCCGCTTCGAAGAAACAGGGGACGATCCCTATGTAGAAGATGAGCTCAGGCACCTAATGCAGAGGGGGAAGCCTGTCCAAGAACATATCCGTGAGTTCAGAAAAGTTGTTGGGACTTTACCTCCTTTGCCTGAACGACTGCTAGTATACTTCTTTAGAACAAGCTTAGATAAACAAATCGCCCAAGTGACCGCTTATCGAGATATTCCGAACCGACTGTCTGACTGGTTCCGGATAACGACGCAAGTCGAGAGAGGGCTACGTGCCAACAACATGCTAAAACAACCACAGGCAAAGGAGAAAACCCAGCTGGACCAGGAACCGTCTACCAGACCAGAAACTGCAGCATCACGGGCCACCCAGAGGCCATCCACCCCACAGAGTCCACTGAGGTGCTACAGATGTGGGGGAGTTGGGCATTTGGCAGCAGCGTGTGGAACCCCGGGGCCAAAAACAGAGCCCCCGGCCAAGGCACGACTGGAATGAGGAGCCAGGCACACCACCAAGGCACCATTAAGACTTTCCCCGACTGCAGAAGTTTTTGCCCATCTGACTGAAAGTAGGGGGAGCTCCGACGATGCAAATCGACCCCCCGAACTGTATGATGGTGATGATGATGGTGAAAATGACCCAATGGTGAGCGCACCCATCCACCCTTTTCTTTTCCCCATACGCCTAACAGCCCCAAAAACAGGTACCCAAGGGACTTTCCAAGCCCTAGTAGATTCGGGTTGCACAAGGTGCCTGATTAACCTACCCACAGTCCTAAAACTGGGGATCCGGGCTAAAAGGCTCAGCCACCCAATCCGTTTTCAGCAAGTTGATGGATCCCTACTAGGGGGGGCGGATGCCACACATTTGACCGAGCCAGTGAAGCTGGAGCTAGCGGATCACTGGGAAATGATTCGGTTCATAATAGCCCCCAAGATGACCAACCCAGTCATACTGGGACTCTCCTGGCTGGACAAGTGGGGCCCCACCATCTGGTGGCAAGAAGGGACCCGCAGACTGAGGATAGCAAGGGGACCCCACCCCCTGCCACCACAACCAGAGAAAACGGCCCCTCCTCCCACCCAGGGGGTCCAACCCCTCCCTCTAGAGGGACAAAAGACGCCTCCAACACAGGTGCCCAACCCACCCTGTAAAGGGACAACAAAGCAACTGGCAGCCACATCCAGCACCTCCCACGGCCCGGACCAGATCCCAAAAGAGTACCAAGACTTGGCAGAAGTATTTAGCGAGACCGAGTGTGACGTACTACCACCCCACCGCGACGCCGATTGCGCTATCGAAATCATCCCTGGTTCGAAACTATCAAAACCTAAATTGTACGCCATGACACCCCGTGAAATGCAAGAACTGCGAAAGTACATAGACAAGAACCTACAAAGGGGTTTTATCGAACCAGCCAAACCACGGGTAGTGGCACCAGTTTTCTTCAGGGAGAAGAAAGAAGGCTCCATGCGTCTGGTGGTTGATTTTCGCGGGATAAACTGTGTCTCCGTGCACAACTTATACCCCCTCCCCCTCATGAAAGACATGCTAGCTCACTTGGCCAAAGGGAAGGTTTTTACCAAACTAGACCTTCGTGAAGCCTACTACCGCATACGCATCAAGGAAGGAGAAGAGTGGAAGACAGCATTTAACTGCCCCCTAGGAAGTTTTCAATTTAAAGTGATGCCTTTCGGACTACAGGGAGCACCGGCGGTGTTCATGCAACTGATAAATGAAGTTTTACATGATCACCTTTATAAGGGGGTCCTCGTCTACCTGGACGACATTCTCATTTACACAGAAACCATAGACGAACACATACCCCTCGTCCGCCAGGTGCTCGAAAAACTGCTGAAAGCGAACCTCTATGTCAAACTGTCGAAATGCGAGTTCCACCAGTCACGGCTAGACTACTTAGGTTACCGAGTGTCCAATGAGGGGATAGAAATGGACCCAGCCAAAGTACAATCGGTCCTTGACTGGCGCCCCCCACGCACCCGCAGACAACTGCAAAGCTTCTTGGGGTTCCCGAACTTCTACAGACAATTTATCCCCTCTTTTGCAAAAATCGCCAAACCTCTAACCGACCTCTTAAAAACAGGGAGTCCAGCAACAAAACCTCGCCCAGGACAGCCTCTACAGTGGAGCCCGGCCTGCCTACAAGCCTTCGAAACACTAAAAGAAATGTTTGCAAAAGAACCAGTCTTGAAACATCCTGACCCCAACCAGTCTTTCGTCATCCAAACAGATGCCAGCGATGTGGCAGTGGGAGCGGTTCTACTCCAAAAGAACAGCCAAGGGAACCTTCAGCCCTGTGCTTACACTTCCCGCAAATTCACCGACACAGAGAGACGCTGGGCAGCATGGGAAAAGGAAGCGTTTGCAGTGAGGTGGGCGCTGTTGACCTGGCGACATCTGCTAGAAGGAAACCAGACACCGTTCGAGGTTTGGACTGACCATAAAAACCTGGAGGCCCTTAGGACCCCACGGAAATTATCACCCAGACAAGTCCGATGGGCCCAATACTTCAATCGGTTCAACTTCGAGCTGAAACACATCCCAGGGGGGAAAAATTTTCTGGCCGATGCCCTCTCCCGAATGCCCCAGTACAACAGTGAACGGGAGCAGGTGGTGAATGCCATCATCCCCTCGCCTCAAGGAGTGGGTCAAGTAACCACCAGACGCCAGCATCGCGACCAGCAGGGCCAACCAGCAGGTGACCTGACGACATGGCTCAAAACAGAGACATTGGCGGACCCCTGGTTCCGAGACAATCAGCATCTTTTGACAAGGAGGAACGACGTAGCATGGAAAGGGACGAAACTTTATGTCCCAGAAACTCTACGCACCCTAGTCCTCAAAAGGAGCCACAACGTTAGACCAGCAGGCCATTTCGGTTTTCTAAAGACTCTGCACTTAGTACGAAGACAATTTTGGTGGCCTCATATGAGGAAAGACGTGGACAGCTATGTGAAGAGCTGCACCATCTGTGCCACGATGAAAAACCGACCAGGAAAACCTCCTGGGTTACTGCAGCCAGTAGCTGAACCGACAAGACCATGGGAGGAGATTGCAATGGACTTTATAGTAGAGCTGCCGAAGAGTGGCGGAAACACAGTGATCTGGACCGTAATAGACTTATTCTCCAAACAGGCACATTTCATACCCTGTAGTGGGCTACCCTCAGCGCGCCAATTGGCCAAGCTGTTTGTGAAACACATCTACCGCTTGCATGGAGTACCCAAAAGAATCATCTCCAACCGAGGTGTCCAGTTCACAGCGAAATTTTGGAGGGAATTCCTACGATACATAGGATCATCCCAAGGTCTCAGCTCAGCATTTCACCCGAGCACCAATGGCGGGGCGGAGAGACTGAATGCCATGATAGAGCAGTACTTGAGGTGCTATGTAGACTACCAACAGTCGAACTGGGCGGACCTCCTATCTTTTGTGGAGGTCGCGTACAACAATGCTGTCCACAGTAGTACAGGACTAACCCCATTCAAGGTAGTGAGCGGTATGGATTTTGTCCCCATGCCAGAATATCCCAGGGAACCCCCTTCTTCAGTCAGCTTGAACGATTGGATGGCGATGCTAAGAGAATCCTGGGAGAACGTCAAAAAGGCATTAGACAAGGCGGCACAGGCTTATAAGAAGCAAGCAGATAAGCACCGAGCCCCTCAAAGACCGTTCCGAGTAGGAGAGAAGGTCTACCTCTCCACCAAGTACTTGAGACTCAAACTCCTGACTAGGAAATTGGGCCCGAAATTTATAGGACCATTTCGTATAGTAAAAATAATCAACCCAGTCACGGTACAATTGCAGTTGCCCCGGTTACTAGGAAAGATACACCCCATTTTCACAGTAGTCTTCTGAAGCCTGTGGTGGGGTCAACTTTAAGGCCGATGCCACGTGATCCCCCAGGGCCCTTGATCATTGGGGGCCAAACTCATTATGAAGTACAGTGAATTCTCGATTCGAGGTGGCACAGAGGCCGCCTCCAATACTTAATTAAGTGGAAGGGTTACCCATCGTCAGAAGCATCATGGGTGAAGAGCACGAACATTCAAGCTGACCGCCTTATAGCTAAATTCCATGCAGATCACCCTGACAGGCCGGGAGGGGGTGGGACACAGTCCCAGACGGGGTAATGGTATTAGACCTGTTGTTTTATCTTGTGCAAGTTTTTCTGAAGAATGAAGGGAGAGGGGCCGGATGTCAGCCTCTCAACTTGCATCTCATTCAAGGCTGACATAGTAAAGAGGGGGTTAAATTCCTGTGGGATTAGTAAGAGAGACTGCCGTAGAATGATTTAGATAATGACCAATAAGGATAAGGAAACAAGCCAGGAAAGGGAGGGAATTTGGAGCAGAGGTCATTTCCTGACTGCATATGAGTCCGTGAAGACGTTGTTCTAACAAATAAAAGTTTTTTTTTCCTTTATTATCAAAATGTGAGAGGCATTTTATTTCTTTAGACAACTCGAACTCGGACATTAAGCTCTTTTAACAGGTTGTCTCGTTCTTGTTGTTTGTTTTTATTTTTCTTTACCATATATGCAATTGTTAGGCCTCTTATGTATGCTTTTGCTGTATCCCATCAATTTTGAAGAGAAGTTTCCTCTTTTGTGTTTATCCTGAAGAATATGTTCATTTCTTTTTCAATCATCTGAATGTATTCTTTATCTTTTAATATTTCTTTATTCATCATCCATCTTTTTCTTGTCCGTTGTCCTTTCCATATTACTTTTACTGGGTTATGATCTGCCCACATATTTGTCATTATTTCCACTTCTACATCTTTTCTAAGTTCTGTTGTCATCCATGCCATGTCTATTCTAGACCATGATTGGTATGGACTAGAATAGAATGTGTATTGTTTTTTTCTCTTTATTTACCTCCCTCCATGTATCATGAAAACAGTTCCTGTATCATCTCTTTAAACATATCTGGAAGTGTCTTTTTCTTGGTTTTCTTGTTCTTATTACTCTGGTAGTTTTTTTTCATGTCCGTAATTACGTTGAAGTCACCTATTATGTAGATGTTTTTGTATTCTAATTCTTTTACTTTGTCATGTATCTTTTTATAGAATTCATTTTGGTTATTATTTGGTGCATAAATTGAAATCAATAATATTGTTTTTTGTTCTGTTTGTATTTCAATCATTAAGATCCTTCCATCCTCATCTGTGTGTATTTGTTTCATTTTCAAATGTTTTTTGATATAAACTGCTATTCCTTGCTTTTTTTGTTCTGCTAATGAAGTATATAGATTTCCTAGTCTTGGGTTCTCTAGCATCTTTCTGTGTTGTTTCTTAATGTGTACTTCCTACAAATTTATGATATCGATCTCCAATCTTTGTAACTTTGTAAATGTTTGCATTCTTTTGGCTGGTGCATTTAAACTGTTTATGTTTATTGAAATCATTTTTATTTCTTGCTCCATTGTCGTTCTTATTTGTTCGTTGTCCTTAGTGTTCTTGTATTTCTTGTTACTATTTGTGTTTTTCCCTCACCCCCTCTCTCTCTATTCGTTCTCCCTCCAATCTTCTCTTTTCCTCTGGTTCTCCTTCAGTTTCTTCCATAACATATTATTTCTGGCTTTTACTCTCTGATTCCTCTCTGCTTTCTTGATCTTTCTCCAAGGCAAAATGATGTTCAAAAAATTCCTGGGCCTTTTCCAAGGTATCTATCTTAAATTTCTTCTCTTGCCAAGAGATTAGGGTGCTCTCTGGTATCAGCCATCGAAACATGACTTTATATTTGTTTAATTGTGAGAAAATTGTAATTTTTTTCTCTGGTCTCTTACTCACCTTGGAATTTGAGTGTTACTATCTCCTTTCCTTTATACAATATTGCCTCATCTCTCATTTTTTTATAGATTTCTTCTTTTGTTTTTTTAGTAAATCTAACATGCACTTCCTTTGGCAATTTGTGCCTACATGCATAATTTGTGTGCACTCTACAGACCTCATCAATGTCCCTTCATATATCCTCCTTATCTCTTTGTGATGTTTCTGCCAGGATTTCTGTCATTATCTCTCCTAAGTCTTCATCCTTATTTTCTGTAATATTCTGGAACCTAAAATAAAATGATGCCTTCTCCATTTCCAGATGTACAATCTATTCTTCTAGTTCCCTATTGGTTGACATCTGTTTTTGTTCCAACATCTCTATTTTCTTATCTGTTTGTTCCATTTTTGATTCTACTTTTTGTATCCTTTGCTCATTCCTAGAGATGTTCTGTTGGATTTTTTCTATTTTATCATCCTTTTTTTATATTGTCTTTTATTTCTTCCACATCAGATTTAAGGTCCTCATAATTTCTTTTTGTTTCCTCATGATTGGGGGGGTGTGGACCTGGTAGGCATTACGGAGACCTGGTTGGGCCAGGAGGGGGTGTCCCCCTTGTTGAGATATGCCCTCTGGGTTTCTATGCATTCCATCAGCCGAGGCCCCAGGGGAGGGGAGGGGGGTTGGCGGTTCTGGTAAAGAAAAGTCTCGCTCCAAGGGAGGCCACTGTACCTCAGATAGCCAGATGTGAGTCCCACCTTGTGAAGTGGGGACAAGGGAGGCAGATGGGCTTGCTGATTATGTACCTGGCTCCCTGCCACATGTCGGCTGCCCTGCCTGAGCTACTCAACAGGATTGCCGAGGTGGCAGTGGAGACCCCCAGGCTTATGGTCATGGGGGACTTTAACCTGCCGTCTGTCGGCGAAGTGTCTGAGGTGGCTCGGGAGTTCATGGCTTCCATGATGGCCATGGACCTGACCCAATTAATTCATGGACCCACTCACATGGGAGGACCCACTCTGGACTTGGTTTTTGTCTCTGGGCAGTGGATGAATGATCTTGAGATAGGGGAGATAGCGATTGAGCCCTGGTCATGGTCGGATCATTCCCTTCTTAGGCTTGACTTTCTAACCGCCACACCCTGCCGCAGGGAAGTGGAAAAGAATAGATGGTTCCGCCCCAGGCACCTGATGGATCCTGATAGGTTCCAGACGGAGCTTGGGCCACTTCCTGAGGCTCTGATTCATGGCTCGGCTGAGGAGCTTGTGGCTGCCTGGGACAGGGCGGCCACTGACACTTTGGACCGAGTCTTGCCTTTACGGCTTCTGGCCCATCGCCGAGTCTACCTGGCTCCTTGGTTCTCTGAGGAGCTGAGGGAGATGAAGCACCAGAAAAGACCCCTAGACAGCAGTTGGAGATCTAGTCGCTCCGAATCTGACCGAACACTGGTTAGGTCTCATATTAAGACCTACCTAGTGGCGTTAAAAGTGGTGGATGATCTCTGGAGGGCTCTGGATAGGGGTTGCTCCTCTATCCTGGTCCTGTTAGATCTCTCAGCAGCTTTTGATACCATCGACCATGGTATCTTGCTGCGCCGGTTGGAGGGGTTAGGAATGGGGGGCACCGTTTTGTGGTGGTTCTCCTCCTACCTCTCTGACCAGTCACAGTCCATCTTGGCAGGGGGGCAGAGGTCGACCCCGAGGTGTCTTGTTCATGGGGTACCGCAGGGGTCGGTCCTCTCGCCCCTTCTGTTCAACATTTATGTGAAGCTGCTGGGTGAGATCATCCATGGCTTTGGGGTGGAGTTCCATCAGTACGCTGATGATACTCAGCTGTACATCTCCACCCCAGGCCATCCCAACGATGCCCTTGAAGTGATGTCCTGGTGTCTGGAAGCCATGTGGATCTGGATGGGGAGTAACAGGCTTCAACTCAACCCCTCCAAGACCGAGTGGCTGTGGTTTCCGGCATCCCAATATAGCCAGCTGGTGCCATCGCTGGCTATTGGGGGCGAGTTATTGGCCCCCATGGACAGGGCTCACAACTTGGGCGTCCTCCTGGATGCACGGCTGTCTTTAGAAGAGCATATGACGGCCATGGCCAGGGGGGCTTTTCATCAGGTTTGCCTGATTCGCCAGTTGCGTCCCTTTCTGGATTGGGACTCCTTACGCACAGTCACTCAGGCACTCGTCACTTCTCGCCTGGACTACTGCAATGCACTCTACATGGGGCTCCCTTTGAGGAGCACCCGGAGGCTCCAACTGGTGCAGAATGCGGCCACGCACGGGATTATGGGAGCGAGGGGATGCCTCTCCTGCGTGAGCTGCATTGGCTTCCAGTGGTCTTCCGGGTGCACTTCAAGGTGTTGGTTCTCATCTTTAAAGCGATCCATGGCATAGGACCCGGGTATTTGCGGGACCGCCTTCTGCGGCCAATAGCCTCCCACTGGCCAGTATGCTCCCACAGAGAGGGACTCCTCAGGGTGCCATTTATTTTCCATCAAGCAGGGCTGGCGTAACCCCCCCCCCCCCTTTTAACCTTTTTTAGGTTTTTAAAGTGTCAATGGGTTTTAGATGGGATGTTTTAAATTTTGGGCCAAAGTTGTGTAATTCTTTTAATAATTTTTAGATTTTGTATTGGTATGTTTTTAGTCTTGGCTGTTCACTGCCCTGAGTCCAACAGGAGGAGGGTGGTATACAAATTGAATAAAATAAATAAATAAATAAATAAATAAATGATTATTTGCAATGGATTCTTGTGTCTTGTTCATTGCCTCCTGGATCATTGTCAACACTGATTGAATATTTTGTATACTGGAAATGGAGCCCGTCTTTTTTTTATCTGCTCCCAGCATGCTTTCTATCGACCTTTGCTGTGCTGGGGACGCTGTAAGAGATGCCTGATTTGAGGTTGTTTTCTTATTTATTTTGGTTATCGTTGTTGTGCCTGTGCTTGTCATTTTTACTATTTGCTGCAAGTTCTTCCAAATTTTCATACAATGACTTACTTTTAACATCCTTAAATTTGTTACCTATAAGGGTCATTTAAATAGTTTTTAGATTTAACCTAAATAGTGCAATTCCTTAAATGTCAATCTATATTTATAAAAGTATGACTATAGCTGTATAAATACGTTTATCACTCTACAAGGCTATATATTTTACTTTATATATTCTATGTCCCTCTGTGCACTTATTTAGGACTCTATGAATTTTAACACATATATATGTTCATGAAAGAGAAGAAAATTGAGGAAAATGAGGGGGGGAATTTTAAAACTCTAAAAATTCATTAATTTGTTAACAGTATAGTTAGTACTATATATGTAATCAAATATGTAGATATAATTAGCAGTTACTTAAGGTTAATATTCAATAATCCAGTTTATCTCAATCATTAACCACTAATTACCAATTAATAATCAACAATTACTAATAATTAATTCTAATTAGAATAGTCAAATATCATTAATCACTTGATCTATGTATATATATTTTGATGTTCTTCTTCCATACAGTCCTCTCTCACTCTTGCATCATTCTCTGCTCAGTCCTCTGCTCAGTCCTTCCCCCCTCCTTTGTCTGCCCTTAGCCTCCACTTCAACTCTCTTCAAATATAGTTTTTACTGCCACTCTCCAAAGATGTCCAAATGTCCAATTTCAACAATTTTAGATAAAAAGTTCCAAATTCATTATTTTCGTTATTTTCCAACTCTGTCTATATTTCCGTTAGAACCGCCACTTCTCCAATCACCACCCCAGTTCTGCCCCTCGTTATCTCTTTCCGATCTTTAAAGCCTTCCGTCAATCTCACAGTCCTGGTCTCAGCCCCTCTAGATCCACCAGTGCTTCACTGGGCACAAATGAACACACACACACGAAAGGAGGGATTCAATCCAATACCCGGTTTAATGAAAGCAACACAGCGGCGAACAGTAGGCACTGAGCTGCTGAGCAGAAACAAAGTCAGAGACGCCTTAACTCCCCGCCCGTACTGCTTTATAGTGTGGACACAGTTAACTATCATTAGGCAATCCCTCACAGCTGTTACAATCAAATCTGCTGCTTATTTATTTATTTATTGGTTCAATTTATATGCCGCCCTTCTCTGCTTGTTCCGTTCATTTGTTTGCCTCCGGTCGCAGGCATGTGACATCATCCTCTGCCTATCATCTCTTCAGCTGCTGATGTACATTCTCATTCCACCCCCCTCTTCTTGTATTCAGTCCATCACCCACTATTAATGTGCATAGTATCCTAACACAACACCCCCCCTTCCACCGTGTTCCGTGTATGCACTGGATCCTCAGGTGATAATCCCCCCCTTCATGGTCTTCTGTACCATCAAGGTGCTTTGGTGTTGAGGGGTATTTGACACTCAACATGTGCTCCCCCGCACCAGGTCTTGTCCTGTAGAGACAATAAAACATAGGGTTAGCAGATGCTTTTCTTTAGGGATAGCTCCCAGGTTTCTGTGGGTGTGCTCTATGGAATCACTTTAGCAACCGGGAGGCATTCGGGTCCTTTGGTCGTACCCATGTTGCACCTGTATCGGGGTATCCTTTCCATCACACTAAGTATCTAAGTGTCCCGTAGTATAATTTTGAGTCAAGTATTTTTTCTACCTCATATATGTTTCCTGCCACTGGTCCTGGACATGTTCCAGGGGGTCGCATGCCAATAGCTACTGTGGAATATGGGATATATTCTTTTTAGTAGAGGTGGAAGTCTCAAAGAAACAGTAACGGGGTTTATGACTTTGGTAATGGTGAAGGGGCCTATATATTTTGGGCCTAGTTTCTTGCTGGGTATACGCAATTTGATATATTTAGTAGACAGGTATACCTTCTCTCCCACCTTAAAAGGTGGGGTATCACTCCTCCTTTTGTCGGCTTGTTTATATGCTTTTGTGGCTTTTGTTAACACATTCTTTATATGCGGCCAAACACTGTTTATTTTCCTCGTCCATTCGGCAGGCGTGTGTGGTGCTTGTGTCTGTATGTTGAGTTCTGGGATAGCAGGAAATTCTTTCCCTGACACCACCTGAAACGGGGTATATCCTGTGCTACTATGTACGGTGTTATTATAGGCCTGACTCAGCAAATGGTAATAAGTCATGCCAATCATTCTGTTGGTAGGATACGTAAGAGCGTAGATATCTTTCCACCATTGCATTGGCTCGCTCGACCACCCTATTGGTACTTGGATGGAAGGTGGAACTAAGTCCTTGGTCTGTTCCTATTTGTCGTAAAAACAATTTCCAGAATCGGGCAGTAAATTGAGGACCCCTGTCGGATATAATCCATTTAGGTACACCATGGAGACGATATATGTGCTGAACGAACAGCTTTGCTAAATGTCTAGCAGACGGCAGACCCTTACACGGGATGAAATGTGCCTGTTTAGAAAACAGGTCAATGACAGTCCATATTACAGTGTGTCCTTTGCTCTTAGGTAGTTTAACTATAAAATCCATGCCCACCTTATCCCATGGTCTACATGGATCAGCTACTGACTGTAATAGGCTGAGTGGTTTCCCTGCCAGTGGCTTGGCTGCTGCACAAACTGGACAGCCCCGTACATATTCCTCTACCTGGTTCTGCATTCGCGGCCACCAAAATTGCCGTCATAGTAAATGTAATGTTTTGACAAACCCGAAATGCTCTGCCGTTTTAACATCGTGATATTGTTTTAATATTTTGTCCCGTAAGGGGGTTGGGATATAGAACTTATCCCCTCTCCATGCAAATCCCCCTCTCTGCGTCACTAATTGGCGATTTGTTGCTAACCAGAGGTCCGTCGCTATTTCCTTTTTCAAGTCCACTATCCAGGGGGATGACGCTTGGGGTATATCCCTTACTTGGCTTCCTGTTTGCCGAGGAAGCAATAAGGCCTGTGGTGAGTCATCCCGCTTACTCTCATATTGGGGCATACGAGACAGAGCATCCACTAAATAATTCTTGCCTCCTGGTATGGTCTTCAGAGCAACTGTAAACCTGCAGAAATATTGTGCCCATCTTGCCTGTTTGGGTGATAACCTACGGGGTGTCTGCAGGTCCTCCAACTTCTTATGATCTCTCCATGCTTCGGACTGCACATTGGTGCCTTCTAGCAAATGTCTCCAGGTTTGACAGGCCCATTTGATAGTGTAAGCTTCCTTTACCCACACGGTCCACTTCCGTTCTTTGGGAGTTAGTTTTTGGGAGGTGTACGCACATGGATGGAGTACACCTTGAGTGTCCCATTGTAGTAGGACTCCACCCACTGCTACCTCGCTTGCATCCACTTGGATAATAAATGGTTGTGACGTATCAGGGTGCCGAAGTATTGGTTCTCTTGCAAATAGAAATTTTAAGGCCTTGAATGCCCTTTGACAGGATGGTGTCCATTCTAGTATCTGTTTTGGTTTTGGTTTTCCTACCCCCAGGTCCCGTGTTCGTAGAAGGTCTGTTAGGGGTAGGGCTATCTGGGCAAATGTGGGAATAAACCTTCAGGCGGATGCAAGTGACATGGCGGTGGCTGCTGTTCTACTGCAAAGGGACACCCAAAACAATCTAATGCTGTGTGCTTATGTATCAAGAAAGTTAACGGACACTGAGCGCAGATGGGTGGTATGGGAGAAAGAGGCATTTGTGGTTTGGTGGGCTCTCCTGTCCTGGAGACACTTCCTGGAGGAGGTTGAGGAACCTTTTGAGGTTTGGACTGACCACAGGAATCTTGAGGCGCTGAAGACCCCAAGGAAATATATCAATATATCAGTAGCAATTTGGCCAGGGGCTTTATAAAACCCAGTAGATCACATATGGCAGCACTGGTACTGTTCAAAGAGAAGAAAGACGGTGGCCTTCGCTTATATGTTGATTTTCGGGGGCTGACTGCAGTATGTGTGGAACCACTGTACCCATTGCCCCTTATTACAGACTTGCTCTCCACTTTGGCAACTGGTAAGATTTTCACCAAGCTCGACCTATGAGAGGCATATTACAGAGTCCGTATTCGTGATGGGGATGAATGGAAGACAACATTCAACTGTCCTCTTGGGAGTTACAAGTTCCAGGTTATGCCATTTGGGTTGCAGGGGGCTCCTGCGGTATTTATGCAACTTATTAACAGCGTATTCTATAACCATCTGTATCGGGGAGTCCTAGTATATTTAGATGATATTCTAATATACTCCACCACTATGGAAGAGCATAGACAGCTCGTAAAACAGGTTCTAACAAAACTGTTGAATGCCCAGTTACTTGTGAAACTTTCAAAATGTGAGTTTCATAAAACAGAGATTGACTATCTAGGGTTCAGGATTACAGGGGAGGGGATACAGATGGATCACAACAAGGTTAAAATTGCCTATGACGATATGTCATAGGCGTGACATCATAGGCGAGTGGAACGGCAGGGACAGCTTTCCTGAGCCGCAAAACTTTTGTTTCTCTTTGCCGAGCAGTTAAAGGAACCATTGCCGAGCGTGGAGCAATCGGCAAAGAAAGATGAAGGTCTGGGCTTGCCGGGAGTAGTGAGAACTCCCGATGAAGTAAAAGATGATCCTGATCTCCAGTGAGAGAGAAAAGGGCCCTGCAGAGAGGGCAGAGGCCCCATTGCCATGACAGAGCGCTTTTGGGAGAATGGAGCGGAAGCGGCACTGGCAGTGAAATAAATAGACTGGATTGTGAGAAAGGAATGGATTGTCCCCTCAGGATTAACGCTGAAGATTCAGGGGGCGCAAGGCTGATTTTTGGCTGGAAGCGGCAGATTGGTTTCGTGAGTAACTTAGAGGCGATATTGGAAGATCGGAGAGTTCGGGTGCCGAGTGGCCTGTCGGGTCAGATGGGCACTGTTTCCTCTTAATTTTGGTTGTAATTGGAGCTTTCGTAGACTCTACCCCCTACTTTATTACTGCTGCGCTTTTTAAAAGTGATTTGACAATCAGTTGCTAAGTGCTGGAAGAGCTACTTCTATCAACCTTCCCCCTGACTTGGAGGTGGACTCGGTGGTGACTAAGGCATTTTAATGTGATTGCTATGGAGAATTATACTTGATACCTGCACGACGGGAGAACTGTAATATTATAGCCGATTAGCGCTTCCTTTTTCGAAATCCCTTGCCACGAATAGCTTTGTTATCTCTACTAACTCTTAGATCATCTTATTAATGGACTGATTAAAATTATAAGTAATTTGTTGGGGTATATTTGTTTTGGAAAATTAGGAGTTTAATGTATTGGTGAGAATTAATATAAAGTGGACTAATTGATTTGATTAGCGTATCGATTAATCCTAGAGCAATAACTAGATAATTATCTGATTTAACTATTAATCATTTGAGAGTACTGAAGGGGGGATAGGAAGTAAGGTAGATAATTGATTAAATAGCGAAGTAATTCACTAACAGACTAGAATATTGGTTAATTATTGGGATAGGGTAGAGTAACAACTAGCACCTTTGGGTTCATCTTAGTTATATGCTACTTTGGAGGAGGTTCCTCTGTTTAGCAGAAATGCCTAGCTCCTCAACTAAGGCCGGAAAGAAGCCTCTGATATCAACAGCATCTATGGCTCCAATTACGACTCCTCCTATTCTGCATAAATCCCTAGAGGCAGTAGCTGTGGCCAAAAAGACCTCTACGCTTCAAGGAATTCAGAATTTATTATATGCTATACAGGAAACTATGACAAAAAACCAGGAGGCCACAGCGAAGGACTTGGCTGAATTGAAACAGGAGATGGGAGGGATGTGAGGGGAGGTGAAACAAATCTCAGAGAGATTGAATGATGTGTGTGTGACAATGGAAAAGCACAAGGGCCAGATCCAGGTAGCTACAAAGGTGGAGAAGGTTGAGGTGGTGATAGAGAGGCGTGAGGCACGACAGCTACTGGTTAATAAGCAGCTTGAAGATGACATAGTTCTGCTTGAGATGGAGAAATCTGCCCACATCCTGAGATTTCAGAATATTAGGGAGGAGCCGGAAGAAAATTTGGAAGGTAAGATGGTTGAGATGGTGGCAGGGATGCTGCAGAAAGTCACGTTAACTTCCTTGATACGTAAGTGCACGGCATTAGATTGTTTCGGGAGTCCCTTTGAAGTGGAACAGCAGCCACTGCAACGTCACTTGCGTCCGTTTGAACCACGAAGGACTTATTTGGGTCAGGATGCTGTAGGATTGGCTCCACCACAAATAGGCGTTTTAACCATTCAAAGGCTTTTTGGCAGTTCATTGTCCAAGCTAGAGGCTGGCTAGGTTTTGGCCTGGTGGGAGATGGGCCGGTTTTTAGCAATTCTGTCAAAGGGAGTGCGACCTCAGCAAAAGAAGGGATGGATTGTCTGTAAAAGTTTGCAAATCCCAGGAAGCTCTGGAGTTGCTTACGGGTACGTGGGGGCTGCCAGTCCAGCACTGCCCTCACTTTCTCTGGGTCCATTTCGATCCCCTGACTCGACACCCTGTATCCCAGGTAGTCCAAGGCCTCCTTATGGAACTCACATTTGGACAACTTTGCATAAAGTTTGGCCGCTAGGAGTTTTTTCAGCACTTGTCTGACCAATTTGACGTGGTCTTCCATATTTTCACCAGCCTCATCAGGATCAGTAACAATCCGCGCAGGCCGCTGGCAGGCCACAACAATATCTCACCTCAAGGGGTTGGGAAGAGGGTGCATAACTCCCCACTTCCATCAGCTCAAACCACTCAGGGAGTCCAGTTAAGTACTGGCTCCGCATTGGGTGTGGTCGGTCCCATTCCCGGGAGTCGCCAGATCTCACAGCCATCCCCATTCTCTAGTCTTGCTCGCTGGGCGACTTCAATTCCCCTCCTGGAGCTGAGTTGGACTGGCAACCCTTCCAGGACTCTGACGCCTTGGGCTGAGCCCCGAGCTGAAAGGCTGCCTCTGCAGCCTCCATGGCCCGTCCCATTTCTTCAGAGGGAGAAGGCAAGAGGTCGGTAATTCCTTGAGCACCCAGTACCCTGGTAGCCCCTTCTCCACTCTCTCCTTTCTCCTCCATCTTCACTGAGTCTTCGTACCACCCAGGGTTTAGGTAGATGCTGGGGCTCAGCACCCCCAACAGCCCCCTTATGGGGTGCCATTAGGCTTTAAGGAGATTCGGGATAATGTCAGCGTTCCAGGAAAACCCCAACTCCAAGTAAAGACACAGAAGCAAGCATTTTCAAAAGTTCTCTTTACTAGAATAGATAACCTGGCACATCTGGGAAATCCCAAATCTGAAAAGCCCGGGTTTTCCTTCAGTAAGTCAAAGCTCCCAAAACCATCCCCTTTCTCCCCGATCGATCACGTGCTCCAATCAATGTCCATTCCATCTCGACTCAGCCCCTGACCACTCCTTCTCCAGATGCTGGATTGCCCTGACCTTGACTGGCAGGAAGAATGCTATTATGTCTACTAGCTCCCTCTCCTAAATCCCCCCTACTACTTTCCCACACATGAGGAGGTGGCAGTATTGAAGGTTCTGGCCTAATATGGCTTCCAAAGCTGACAGCACCTATGAGAAGAGTTGCCAGAAGGCAGGAGCAGCTAAAGCAGAGAGGACAACTTGGGAGTAGGAACAAGAGATGATTAGCCCCTCCCATAAGGCTTAAAAAACCAGCAATGGCTCTTGGCCTCTTTGCCAGAAAACAACCATTGGGAGATTTACTTCATGTTTTGATGTATTACTTTCTTGTCAGCGCCTTCTGTTCCTGAACTGTTGCCAAGAAAAGCCTTTCGAAGTTTGCCTAATTATCCCAAGGTCAGAGACAAACTGCAGGTGTTTTGAGAACTTTGCTTTCATTTAATTTGGAATAAGATGAGAATGAGTTAATTCTCAGCTGTTTTAATAAAATCTGTTTTTTGGAACTGTTTTGCATTTAATATTAACTACGTGGGCCTGGGTCACAACAGTTTGTTTTCCGGCGTGAGACCCCAGCTCCATGGGAGAAGCCCATGGAAATAGGTGCAGCCAGACCCCGTCTGTTTGTGGCCAAGAAAAATAGACAACAATCAGGGGGGTTGTGTTCGTATTGCGGGGAACCCGGGCACATGGCGACCTCTTGCCCAAAGAAGCAACAAGGGGAGTTGGCTCCTGGGCCTGTCCAAAAGCCACAGAAAACCCTGTCGGGAAATGCCCTGAGCCCGATCTAGGGGAGACCCTGGGTCAGGCGCACACCAATACCAAGGCACGCCCAGCAGACGTGGAGCCTGGATCCCCCCGGCATTTGATTGGCCAATAGTCCGCAGGGGATTCCGGCTCACACCTTGGTGGACTCCGGAGCTACAACTAATTTTATGGATGCGGCGTTTGCAGCCAAATATGCAGTCCTTCAGTGTCCATTGGATCCTCCCATGCTCGTGGAGACCATTGATGGCCAGGTGCTTCTGTCTTGGCCTATTATGGCCCTCATGCAACCCTTGCACCTGACCATCGGGTCTCGTGGAGGCCATTCAGTTTTATATTACCTCCGGCCTGCATTTTCTCGTTGTTTTGGGCTTGGCTTGGCTCCGGACACATGACCCGCAGTTCTACTGGTCCCAGAATTTCATCTCTTTTCCAAGCCTACAATGTGTGGACCACACCCATCAAGTCTGTGCAGGCCAGCTGCTGGGTCCAACCGGGATGTCCTTGCTTTCTGATCTCAAGGACTTTGTGGATGTTTTCAGCGAGCAGGAGGCGGACCAATTGCCACCGCACCGGCCATACGACTGCCTCATTGATTTGATTCCAGATGTGCCACTCCCAGTGGGGCATTTGTATGCGATGTCGGACCCTGAGTTGGCCGCATTATGGGACTTCGTGGATAAGAACCTGGCTCAGGGTTTTATCCGGCCCTCGTCGATGCCATTGTCCACCCTGGTCCTGTTCGTGAAAAAGAAGACTGGAGACTAGTGGCTTTGTTGCGACTACCACAAGCTAAACACCATCACGGTGCGCAACCGGTATCCTCTGCCCCTTATTCCCAAACTTTTGGAACAGCTTTGGGAGGCTACCATGTTCACTAAAGTGGACTTGCAAGGGGCTTATAATCTTGTTTGGATCTATCCCGAGGATGAATGGAAGATGGCATTCGGCACCCGTTATGGACATTTTGAGTATACAGTCATACCATTTGGGCTGACCAATGCTCCTGCTGTCTTCCAACATTTCATGAATGACATTTTTGGGGACCTCTTGGACAAGTTTGTCGTCATTTACTTGGACGACATTCTGATCTACTCTTCTTCCTGGGAGAGCCACCTACAGCACCTCTGCCTGGTCCTGCAATGTCTTCGGGAGCATCATCTGTATGCTAAACTGTAGAAATGCCAGTTTTTCCAGTCCACCATCGAGTTCCTGGGACATCGCATCTCTCCTGAGGGCATTGCCATGGAGCCGAGCAAGGTGGAGTCTTTGTGTAGTTAGCAACCTCCTCAATGAGTGAAGGATGTCCAGTGACTCCTCAGGTTCGCCAACTATTATCGGACTTCTTTCTCCGGCTTTGCTGTCTTGACCGCACCCCTCACTTGGCTTCTGCAGAAAAAAGTCCCATTCCAGTGGGGTACCCCCGAGCAGCAGGCATTCCAGGCCTTGAAACAGGCCTTCATGAAGGAGCCTATCTTGAAGCATCCTGATCCCCACCATCTGTTTGTGGTGGAAGCAGATGCATCAGATGTTGCTGTTGGTGCGGTGTTGCTCCAGGCTCAAGCGTCCTCTTCCCTTGCACATATTATTCGTGGAAGCTCAACCCTTCCAAGCGCAATTACACCATTTGGGAGAAGGAGTTACTGGCCATTAAGATGGCATTTGAGGCCTGGAGACATCTTCTGGAGGGGCCCGGCATCAAACTGAAGTCTGGACAGACCATAAAAACTTGGAGTTCCTACAGACTGCTCGGAAACTGAACCAACGGCAGATTCAGTGGTCCCTCTTCTTTGCCGGGTTCAATTTCTGAGTTACGTACATGTTAGGATATGATTTGAGCCTAACAGATTGTCCAGGCAATATATGTATTCTGTGACTTTAAGTTTAATGCTGCATCATGCTGTAATGCTGAGTCATGCTATAATTAGTTGTAAACATATTTAAGAAAGGTACTGTAATGTATTCAGTTGATGATAAGCTGCTATCATCACGTGTGTGGGTGGACCTGCTACCATCCGGGGTTTGTGAACCAGAGTGAACCAACTACTGTTTGTTTGGTAAGAAGCTTTTTGGATTTGACCGGTAAAGACTTGGACTGTTTAGAAGACTACGAGATTGTTTATTTTCCACTATAAAGAAAACTTTTGATAATCCAGTTTGCACGTATCTCTTATTTCATTGCTCTAAGCAACGTTTCTCTGTGCACTATACTCTGCTGGTTGCTAACACAACAACAATATCCTTAACATTGGTTATGGGCCCAGGGCCAACCAGGACCAACCAGAACTAACTAGGATTTTTTTTTTCAGAGTTAAACTGAGAGCTAATGTGAGTAGTACAAACTGTGTTTGTGATAAACAATCTGAGTGAAGATGGCACTAGAACAAGCAGCAATTTTTTCCATGATAACCTGGCTGGATGGAACAAACTATGTAACCTGGTCTACAACATGTAGTCTACTTTTGCGTAGAGAAGGACTGTGGGACATAGTTAATAATCCACCAGATGTAACAGCATGGGATCCTGCTGATGAGGAAGATGCCAAGAAATTAGCCAGGTTTAACAGAGACAATGAACAAGCTCTTTGTATTATTGGACTGACACTGGGTGACCAGCAGCTTGTCCATATTCGTGGCGAAGAGTCTGCTGCTAGGTGTTGGACCAAGTTGAAGAGACTATATGTTCGTGACTCTGTGGGTGCTCATATATATCTCACACGAAAATGATTTAAACAACATCTTCTTCTTTTATTGAAAAAGTTTTACAAATACAAATTTTTCCCCTTTTCCCCCCCTTCCCCTCCCTAACCCTCCCTAACTCATCCCTCCCCACCCATGACTTCCCTTATAACCTTAAAAAATTACAATTCATTTTTAACTCCCCAAATATTAAAAGGTGAAATCCAAATCATATCATATCATACAATTCTCCTCAGCTATTCTACCCCGTCAATGCTAAAAATTTCTACATAACATTCATATAATAGCTATCTGATACTTGTTTGATTTATATTTATTCTGCACATAGTCTATCCCAAATGTTAACAAGTAAAATCCAAATCATGTCATAATTCCCCCAAGCTACTCTACACCCTGTATATACTATAAATTTCTACATAACATTCTCTACATAACATTTTCTAGATAACAATTTCTACATAACCTTCAGCAAAAAGCTATCTGATACTTCTTTGTTTGGTATTTATTCTGCACATAGTCTATCCATTTCTTCCATTTCCCACACAAAAGTTTCTTGAGTCCTGTCTTCTAGATATGCTGATATCTTTGCCATTTCTGCAAAACTGGCCACCTTCAAAGTCCATTCTTCAATAGTAGGTAAAATGTCTTTTTTCCAATATTGACCAATCAGTAACCTAGCTGCTGTAATCATATATAATATCAGTTTTGTTTCATTCAATGAAAGGTCCTTAACTATACCCAATAAAAACAATTGTGCCCTTATTCAAATTCAATTGAAAAAATTCCTTGACATGTTTTTTAAGGTCAGCTATATTCTTCTCATATCTAAACAAGTTCTCGTTCATTCTCCAAGATCTTCTCTCCCTCTTACCAAAGTCCATTTCCATCCATATCGGACTATGATCCGTTAAGGTTCTGGGAAATATCTTAGTCTTAACCATTTTAGTAAGTAGGTCAGAAGTAACCAGCATAAAATCAATCCTAGAAAAAGATTTATGTCTGTGAGAAAAAAATGTAAAGTCCAGTTCCTTCGGATGATGAACTCTCCATACATCCTTCAATTCTAATTCTTCTTTCAATGCAAAAAACGTTTGCGGTAATCTATTCGCCCTCTTAGCCAATGTCTTCTTGTCAAGGGTTGTATCAATCACACCATTCCAATCTCCCATAATCAAGAAAGACTTATAATTCCATTGCAATATTTTAGCATGTAGTAATTTATAAAAAATTTCCTGCTGTTGGTTTGGGGCATAAATTCCAATCAGAAGCAACGGAACATTCTGCATATTTATTTCAATTGCAATATATCTTCCTTCATCATCCGATTCTACAAGTTTAGCTAGTATTCTTTTAGAAATATACAAAACTATTCCATTCCTTTTCACGGAACTAGAAGACATAAAATGTGCTCCAAATTTTGGATTTATCAGATATTTTTGGTCCTGGGTTCTAATATGAGTTTCTTGCAAACGAACAACATCATTTTTATACTGCTTCAAATAATAAAATATTTTCCTTCTTTTCTGTGGAGAGTTCAAACCATTCACATTCCATGATAGAAGTCTAACTGTCATTTGAGGATTCTTGAAGCGTATCGAGCAATTGCCGAAGACCCTCTGCAACAGCAGAGGTCTTTGGTCTCGCTCCTCCCACTGCTTCTGATTTCTGTGTTATCCCATTTGCCCCCTTCTCTTCTTGTGGCACCATGGACCTCTGCTGTTTTTGCTTCTCTAGTCTTTGCTTCTCTGCTGCACGAGTTATACGTTGATCTTTTGGTTCTTGCGCCAACAGTTCAAGGTCCAGATCCACCTCTCTTGTAGCTTTGGGGTGCTTTTTTCTAGGCTCTGGGAGATCTGCAAAAAAATCCTCTGAAAAGCCACCTACTGCTCCTAAAAGTACTTCTCTTGCTGTTGCTCGAATTGCATGTCGTTCTTGTTGTCTGAACAATTCTTGAATCCCTTCTTCAAAATCCTTATCTTTAGAAACTCCTTCTGCAGATAGCAATGTGGATGAACATGGGGGTGTTGAGGTTCTTTTAAGAACGTTATGATAAAAGTGTTCTGCTTTTTCCACTGAATTTATACGATATCTTACATCCTCATATCTCAAAATTATACCAACTGGAGCATCCCATCTAAATGGAATCTGGCGCTTTTTCAGTTCATTTACCAAAAAACCATAATCTTTCCGATCCCTTAACATTTTAGGTGGTAACTCTTTGAAAACACCAATTTGATTACCCTCAAGTTGAACAGTAGTGTGGAAAGAATTTTGCAAAATTTCATTTCTCAGCCTTCTATCAGTAAAATAAATCACAACATCTCTAGGCAAATTCCTTTGTCTCGCCACACGAGAGTTAACCCTGTAAATCTTGTCGATTCTGTTACCAATTAACTCAGGTTCAATCTTTAAAATCTTGGCCAGTACATCCACACAAACTGCTCTCAAATCTTCTCTGTTGTTTTCCCTTACTCCTCTCAATCTTAGAGCAAACTCCATAGACCGAAACTGCATCATTGTGATTTCATCTTCTAATCTCTGATTTCTCACATCAACTTTAAAAAATTTTTCTTCTGCATCTTTCTTATTAGATTCAACTTCTAGATTTAAATCATCCACTTTTTTCTCCACCACCAAAAACGCATCTGTGAGAGCAGTTACTACTTTAATTACATTCTGGTTTAACTTATCACTTTTTTCCTTGACCCACTCCTTCATTTCCGTTTGATTTTTCTGCATCTTTTCCTCCAGTTTGTCCATTTTATCAACAACACCTCCTATTGACTTAGCTATAAAAGCTTTCAAATCCTCATTCACACTTTCTTGAGTTTGAGTCTGAGCCTGTGGTTGTGGCTTGACTGGCTTTTCTTTTGTCTGGTGCATGGGGGAATCCCCCCCCCCTGCTTTTTTTGAAGCCATGCCTGTACACAGTCTTAGTCTCTGGAAAAAAGAAAATCTTCCTCCTTTTCCTCTTACTCCAGTTTTTCTCCCCAGTTTTGCAAAAAGGGGATCAGATAGATTATATTTCTAGTTTAAAATCTTGCCAGTATATTTCTTTCAGTTACTGCCAGGCAGGCTGTTAATCACTCTAATTATCACTTTCACTTTCCAGTTTCACTTCCTCCGTTTTAGCCAGATGCCATTTTTTCACACACTTTCACTCAGAAACTTAAGCTGAGGATTCTTTTTCTTATCTTTCAAAATACTTATAACTTCTTAAAAACAAGTCCAGATCTCACCAAATTCTCTAGTTGCAGCAAAGTTCCAATATTAAAGGTGGAGTTACTCCCATCGTCTCGCTCTGCCGTTTGACAGAGGTCCCTCGCCGTGCGGAGCTTCAGTGGGTTGGAGAGGGAGCCCTCACTCAGAACGCCCTCCAGGGCAAAGGAAAGACCCTGGGGGCAATTCTGGGGGCTCTACCTGATCCCACCGGCTCTGTCCTCCCTTCCGACCCGAAGAGAGGATTTTCAAGCCGCCTGCCGATTGCAGGGTGGCTCTAACACGCAGCGAAGCCGGCGGCCATAAAAAAAGCCGTCCGGCGACGATGGAGACGCCACCCGGAAGCACCTATTGAAGTTGTCTGGGATGCAAGTAAGGCCTATATGAGAGGTGTACTGATCTATATGAATTCTAAGCATAGGTCAACGCAACAAAAGATAAGAATAGAATTGGAGTCAAAAATAAAGGAAAAAGAACAATTGCATATAAAGGATCCGACTGATGAGAAACTACAGGAAACTATAAAACTTTTGAAAGACCAATTTCAAATGCTTATGGCTGATCAAACGGCAACTAATTTGCAATTTGCCAAGCATAACACTTTTTGTAATGCCAACAAACCTGGTAGATGGTTGGCCTATACTTTGAGAAAACAACGAAGTTCTCGTATAATTGATACTATTGAATATAAAGGTAAACAAGTTTTCCAACAAAGTTTAATACATCAAGCTTTTTTAGATTATTATTCCAATTTATATCAAAAAGATAATATTAAAAATGACCTTATTGATGAATATCTTGAGAAGAGGAGAGTTATTAAAATTCCAAGTAAACAAAAGGACAGAATGAATCAAGCAATAACGTCTGAAGAGATTCTATTTGCAATAAAACAACTGAAAATAGCTAAAGCTCCTGGGACGGATGGATTGACAGCAGTATATTATAAAACTTTACAATCAGAATTGGTTGAACATCTTAAGGACTTATTTTGTAGTATACAGCAAGGGGGTAAAATACCCCCCTCATGGAAGACGGCCTTTATTTCATTGATACCAAAGGAAGATGGTTCTTCAAAACCAGAAAATTTTAGACCAATATCTCTCCTGAATACGGACTATAAAATTTTTGCAAAAGTATTAGCCAACAGACTAATGCCACTTATCCAAGAGGTGATTCACAATAATCAAGCAGGTTTTATAGAGGGCAGACATATGAAGGACAATGTGAGGCAATTTATAGATTTACTGGAATATCTTGAAAAAAATAAACAGATCTCTGCAGTGCTGGTGTTTTGGGATGCGGAAAAGGCCTTTGATCGAGTCAATTGGGATTTTCTAAAAAAGACTTTGTTTAAAATGGATTTTGGGGATCAGTTTATACAAGCGATTTCAGCAATCTACCAAGAACAGACAGCACAAATTGTTATTAATGGGAGTTTAACCACCAATTTTCATATACAGAAAGGAACTAGACAAGGTTGTCCGTTATCCCCACTATTGTTTATTTTAACCTTAGAAGTTTTGTTGAACTCTCTACGGGACTCGAACAATTTGAATGGAATAGTTATAAGGCAAAAGGACTACAGAACAAAAGCATTTGCAGATGATCTGGTTGTTACCCTAACACGACCTTTGGAATCAATCATCCAGATGAAAAATACTATAGAGGAATACGGTTTGGTCTCTGGTTTTAGGCTAAACCAGAAAAAGACTAAGATGATAGTTAAAAATATGTTGGAACCACAAAAGAGTGAACTAGAAAGGTTGGCAGGCTTTGAAATAGTTACAAAGGTGAAATATCTAGGAGTTCAGGTTGCAGCTTCTAACATAAAACTTTTTCAAAGTAATTATGAGGTTTTGTGGCGTAAGATTCAAAAAGATCTTGAAATTTGGAAGAAACTGCAACTATCTTTACTCGGCAGAATAGCAGCAGTTAAGATGAACGTTCTACCCAGATTTTTGTTTTTGTTTCAAATGATTCCGGTGCTTAAAAGTGATAAAATCTTGGCCGAATGGCAATCAGGACTAAATAAATTTATCTGGAATGAGAAAAAACCAAGAGTTAAATTTAAAATCATGCAAGATGTTCGTGAAAGAGGTGGCCTCAAAGTTCCAAACCTATGTTTATACTATGAGGCAGCAGTGTTGACACAAGTGGGTGATTGGTTTGGTACAACGAAAACAGAAATTTTGAATATAGAAGGCCATGACTTGGAATTTGGTTGGCATGCATATTTATTCTATGAAGATAAGTTGGACAGAGTATTCAACAGTCACATTTTGAGACATGCTTTGATGAGAGTTTGGAAGAAGCACCAGTTTCAATTGGATTACAAAATACCTTTGTGGTTGGATCTTGGGCAGATTATGCCAAATATAAAGTCACTCGGGGGGATTTTATACAAAGAGATGCTTTTTAATGATGGGGGCAGATGGAGTTTGAAACCTTTGAATATTCTGTTGGAAGAAGGGGCGAATTTAACTTGGTTGCAGTACCTTCAACTTCAAGCGAGATGGAGAGAAGATCAGAAAATTGGACTAATGTTTCATGAAGAAGATTTGGTGACTCAGATAAAATGTAAAGGGCCGATGCATATTAAACGAGTGTATAACTTATTGTTAGAAAGAGATTCAGAGGGTGAATTAGTTAAAGATTGTATGATAAAATGGGCACAAAATTTTGTAGAACCAGTAATGTTGGAAACATGGGAAAAGATCTGGGTCCAGAAAGTTAAATTTACACAAGCACAGAATTTGAGGGAAAATTTTTATAAAATGTTTTATAGATGGCATTTAGATCCCAAGAAATTATCATGTATGTATCCAAATGTTCAACCTAAATGTTGGAGGTGTGATTGTTTGGATGCTACATACTTTCATATTTGGTGGACCTGTAGAAAAGTGAAAGCATTTTGGATTAAACTCTGGTGGGTTATGCAGAATGTTTTGAAAAAGAAGCTTCAATTTTCTCCACAGCTCTTTCTGTTGGGTATAGTTAAGGATTGCTCACCGAGTGAAACGAGATTGATTTTATATATGATTACTGCAGCTAGGCTACTGATTGGACAATATTGGAAAAAAGATAGTGTACCTACCATAGAGGAATGGACATCAAAGATGGCTAATTTTGCAGAAATGGCAAAGATTTCTGCATACTTAAAAGACAGGACCCATGAAGCTTTTGTTAGGGAGTGGAAGAAATGGATAAATTATGTGCAGAATAAATATCAAACTAAGAAGTTTCAACTAGTATTGGATTTATAATTACTTTTATTATAATTATTTTATTAAATATCTGAAATTATATTATTTAGAAAACTTATTATGTTATATATATTTCTTATATATCATTACTTAGAAAAATTATAAATTTAAAATAAGTTTATATATATTTTATATTTTTGTCTAGAAAAGTCTTAAGAATATTTGTTAAGTTTTTTATATATGATATTTTTATTATTTTACTGAACATTTGAAATTATATTGTTATCTAGAAAACTTATAATGTTATATATATTTACTATATTACTATTTAGAAAAATTATGATGCTAAAAATAAGTTTACATATATTTGTTATATTGCTGTCTAGAAAAATTTTAAGAATATCTGTTAAATTTTTTATAAATGATTTATGGCTAGTATATATATGATTTGGGGGGAAAAATATAATGTTAGAAGTACTTGATAAATCGTTATATATGATTTATGTTTAGTAAATATTTTAGATTAATTTTACTTTATTCAATGTTAAAACCTATGATATGTTATCTGGATCTCACCTATATTCTTTGTTTAATATTGATTGATATATAAGATTGATGTTTTGTTAGTAAAGGAAGCCTGGGGAGGGGAGGGAGGGAGAGGGAGGGGGTGGTGGATGGGAGGGGGGATTGGTGGGGGGAAATGGGGATAAAAATTGTATTGTAAAACTTTTTCAATAAAAAAAAACCAATTGTGGAGAAAATTGAAGTTTCTTCTTCAAAACATTTTGCATAACCCACCAAATTTTGATCCAGAATGCCTTCACTTTCTTGCAAGTCCACCATATATGGTAATATGTAGCATCTAAACAATCACATCTCCAACATTTTGGCTGAACATTAGGATACATACATGACAATTTCTTAGGATCTAAATGCCACCTATAAAACATTTTATAAAAATTTTCCCTCAAATTCTGTGACTGAGTAAATTTAACATTCTGGACCCATATTTTTTCCCATGTTTCCATCATAAAGCCCCCCTCATCTGTGAGCTTGTTCAGGAGGGGGGTGCGGACCTGGCAGGTGTTACAGAGACCTGGTTGGGCCACGAGGGGGGGGTGCCCCTCGTCGAAATGTGCCCGCCAGGCTTCCGAGCATTCCATCAGCCGAGGTCACAGGGGAGGGGCGGGGGGGGGTTGCGGTTATTATTAGAGAAGGTCTGAAACCGAGGGAGGCCACTGTTCCTCAGACGGCCGGTTGTGAATCCCTCCTTGTGAAATGGGGTCATGGGGTTCAGATGGGTTTGCTGATCACGTACCTGGCTCCCTGCCACGTGGCAGCAGCCCTGCCCGAGCTACTCAACGTCATCGCCGCGGTGGCGGTTGATACTCCCAGGCTTATGGTCATGGGGGATTTCAACCTGCCGTCTGTGGGGGAGATGTCTGAGGTGGCTCGGGAGTTCATGGCTTCCATGACAGCTATGGACCTGACCCAGTTAATTCATGGCCCTACCCACACGGGGGGAAACACACTGGACCTGGTTTTTGTCTCTGGACAGTGGTTGAGAGATCTTGATATAGGGGACATAGTCATCGAACCCTTGTCATGGTCAGATCACTCTCTCCTTCGTTTTGACTTTCAAACCGCAATACCCCGTCACAGGGAGGCGGAGCCGGTAAGATGGTTCCGCCCCAGGCGCCTGATGGAACCTGATAGGTTCCAGATGGAGCTTGGGCCATTCCCTGAGGCTCTGGCACACGCCTCGACTGGAGACCTGGTGGCCGCCTGGGATAGGGCGGCCGCCGGAGCTCTGGATCAGGTCGTGCCTTTGCTGCCTCTGACCCGGCGTCGATCTCACTTGGCTCCTTGGTTTACTGAGGAGCTGAGGGAGTTGAAGCACTGGAAAAGACGCCTAGAGAGTAGTTGGAGGGCCAGTCTTTCTGAATCTGACCGGACACTGGTAAGATCTCATATCAGGACTTACCTAGTGGCGATAAAAGCAGCGAAATGTAGCTATTTTGCTGCTCTTATTGTGTCATCAGATAATCGCCCGGCTGCCCTGTTCAGGGTGACCCGCTCCCTGCTCCATCAGGAAGCGCGGGAGGACCCCTTGGAGGGTAGAGCCGAGGATTTTGTTCAATATCTGCATGACAAAATCACTCAGATTCGGGAAGATTTGGACTCCGACTGGGTGGTCTCGGGGGAAGGGACCGGGGCAGGTCTTGAGAATGTTATCTGGGCTGAGTTTGATCCTGTGACCCCTGAGGATGTGGACAGGATACTGGGTGGACTGAACGTGACCATGTGTTTATTGGACCCATGTCCTTCCTGGTTAGTGCTGGCTTCCCGGGAAGTGACACGAGGCTGGCTCCAGGGGATTATAAAGGCTTCATTGGGGGAGGGTTTCTTCCCTGCCGCCTTGAAAGAGGCGGTAGTGAGGCCTCTCCTCAAGACGCCTTCCCTGGACCCGGCAATGTTGGTAAATTATCGTCCGGTCTCCAACCTTCGCTTTGTGGCGAAGGTTGTTGAGAGTGTGGTTGCGAAACAGTTTCCCCGGCACCTGGATGAAGCGACGTATCTAGATCCGTTCCAGTAGGGCTTCAGGCCCGGGTACAGCACGGAAACGGCATTGGTCGCGTTGGTTGATGATCTCTGGAGGGCTCAGGACAGGGGGTGCTCCTCTGTCCTGGTCCTGTTAGACCTCTCAGCGGCTTCTGATACCATCGACCATGGTATCATGCTGCACCGGTTGGTAGAGATGGGGGTGGGAGGCACTGTGTTGCGGTGGTTCTCCTCCTATCTCTCCGACCGGTCGCAGTCTGTGTTGGCAGGGGGGCAGAGGTCGACCCCGAGGCCCCTTATATGTGGGGTGCCACAAGGATCGGTCCTCTCGCCCCTCCTGTT
Organism: Coluber constrictor foxii; assembly: GCA_038048745.1. Taxonomy (NCBI): domain Eukaryota; kingdom Metazoa; phylum Chordata; class Lepidosauria; order Squamata; family Colubridae; genus Coluber; species Coluber constrictor. The sequence continues at coordinate 16,265,991 of CM075966.1, forward strand.
CAACATTTATGTGAAGCCGCTGGGTGAGATCATCCGTGGTTTCGGGGTGAAGTACCATCAGTACGCTGATGACACTCAGCTGTACATCTCCACCCCAGACCACCCCAACGATGCCCTTGAAGTGATGTCCCGGTGCCTGGAGGCCGTGCGGATCTGGATGGGAAGGAACAGGCTCAGGCTCAACCCATCCAAGACCGAGTGGCTGTGGTTTCTGATGTCCCGATATAGTCAGTTGGCGCCATCACTGACTATTGGGGGTGAATCACTGGCCCCCACAGAGAGGGTTCATAACTTGGGCGTCCTCCTGGACTCATGGCTGTCCTTGGAAGGGCACCTGACGGCCGTGGCCGGGAGGATTTTCTATCAGGTTCGCCTGATCCGCCAGTTGCGTCCCTTTCTGGATCGGGACTACTTGCTCACGGTCACTCACGTCCTTGTCACTTCCCGTCTAGACTACTGTAACACTCTCTACATGGGGCTCCCCTTGAGGAGCACCCGGAGGCTCCAACTGGCGCAGTGCGGCTGCGCGGGTGGTGATGGGAGCGACATGGTGTTCCCATGTGACACCTCTCCTGCGCGAGCTGCACTGGCTACCGGTGGTCTTCCGGGTGCGCTTCAAGGTTTTGGTTACCACCTTTAAAGCGCTCCATGGCTTAGGACCTGGGTACTTGTAGGACCACCTACTACCACCAATAGCCTCCCACCGGCCTGTACGCTCTCATAGAGAGGGGCTCCTCCGGGTGCCGTCAGCAAAACAATGTCAACTGGCGGCTCCCAGGGGGAGAGCTTTCTCTGTGGGGGCACCTACTATCTGGAATGAGCTCCCCCCGGAGATACGGAGGATCCCGGATCTGCGCACCTTCCGCCGCGCTCTTAAGACCTTTCTATTTCGCCAGGCGGGCCTGGCCTAACCTCTCTCCATTTTTAGCGCTAAATTTTAATCTGTTTTAAACTATGTGGGGTGTTTTAATTTTGTCTGGGCCAAATTTATTTAATCTGTTTTTAGTTGGGTTTTAAATTTTGTACTCATGTATTTTTATCGTTGGCTGTACACCGCCCTGAGTCCTTCGGGAGTAGGGCGGTATATAAATCCAATAAAATCTAAAATCTAAAATCTAAAATAACTGGTTCTGCAAAGTTTTGTGTCCATTTTATCATACAGTCTTTAACCAATTCATTTTCAGAGTCTCTTTCCAACAATATATTATAAACCCTCTTAATATGCATTGGGCCTTTCTCTTTTATCTGTCTTACCAATTCCTCTTCATACATCATTAAACCGGTTTTTTGATCTTCCCTCCATCTCAATTGAAATTGATTATACTGTAACCAAGTTAAATTAATCCCTTCTTCCAACAGCGTAGAGGTCTATCCCACCACAAGATAAGAATGGTGCCAATGGTAAACCACAGAAAACTGAAGCCATGGGAGGGGCCAGGCCGAAGACTACCACTCTTGAACAGAAACTTCGGCAAATGCTTTCAACGCTTCATGAGACTACAAATGACAATTAAATTCCTATCCTGGAATGTGAACGGATTGAACTCACCACAGAAAAGAAGCAAAATATTTCACTATTTGAGACAATTTAACAATGATATTATTTGTTTGCAAGAAACTCATATTAGAATGCAGGATCAAAAATATTTGATGAATTCTAAATTAGGTGCACAATTTATATCTTCAAATTTAGAGAAAAAGAATGGTGTTGTGATGTATATAAATAAAAGATTATCAGCCAAAATTATAGAAGCAGATGATTGCGGAAGATAAATAGCAATTGAATTATATACACAGAATGGCCCACTTCTGGTGATTGGAATTTATGCTCCTAACCAACAACAGGAAAACTTTTATAAATCATTATATTCTAAAATACTGCAATGGAATTATAGATCTATTGTAATTATGGGAGACTGGAACGGAGTGATAGATATCAAAAGAGACAAGAAGAGTTTGGCAAAATCAGCTGTTAAATTACCACAGACTTTTTTTTTTATTGAAAAAGTTTTAGGACTTCCGGTGGCGCCTTCCTCGTCGTCGGCGGGCTCCTCCATGCCCGCCGGCTTCTTGGCGCGTATAGAGCCGCCTTACAGCTGGCAGGCGGCTCGAACAACCTGCTCCTCAGCGGGAGGAGCAGGCAGAGCTTCTGGGGGTGAGGCTGGGCCCCCTGAGCCGCCCCAGGAGTGCTTCGCTTGTCCTGGGGAGGGCTCAGAAGGATGGCCCCCTCCATATCCCCCAGAGAATGCTCCGCGTCGAGACAGTCCTCCGCTAATTAGCGGAGCCAGACGCTGGAAGCAACACCACAGCTGAAGCGCTTATTGAGCAAACTGAAAAAGAAAGAAGAAAAGGCGAAGCAAGTATGGATTTTTTTAATCGATTTTTTATTGTTTTTCTGGAGGAGGAAAGAGGGGAAGGGGGAAGGAGAGGAAGAGAAGTGAAAGCTCTTAAGAAAGTCTTTTAAGATGGCGACTGGTCTTAATTGAAGAAATGCCAGAGCGATTGAAAATGGAGACTTTGAAATAAATACTCTGCTATGGGAAAGGCATTTAAAGTAAGAAGAATTTTCTTGGATATTTTCTTTTTTCTCTTTTTTTTTAAATTAAAGTAAAGTAAAGTAAAATAAAGTAAAGCAAAGTAAAGCAATTCAAAGTAAAGCAAATATGACTAAAGGAAGGGGGGGCTCCCCCATGAGCCAGCTGAAGAATAAAGCTGAGATGATGCAATTGTGTGGATTGGCAGAAGGGGACTTAAAAGATCTTATAACAACTTCCCTACCAAGTGTAGTTGATAAAATTAAAAATTCACAGAAGAATCTTGTGGACTTGATTGCTGGAAAGCATGACCAATTAAGTCAAACTATTATTAAAGTAATTTCAGATCTTTCAAATGTGGTGATTGAAATGGAGGAGAAAGTAACTGAAATTAGCAGTAAACTTGATTCTCAGATACAAGGAATACAACAAAAGTTTGTGGAAGCTGAGATTCGAAATCAGGCTACACAGAATGATATTATCATGCTTCAAATCAAAACCATGGCATCAGCGATCAGAGTAAGAGGTATTAGAGAAAACCAGAGAGATTTAAAAGCAATTTCTGCAAAGGTCTTTGCTGAATTACTAGAGCTAGAAGATGAGATAATTCTTGGTTGTATAGAGAAAGTTTATAGAGTCAACTCACGAGTAGCCAAACAAAGGAATTTGCCTAGAGACGTTGTTGTTTATTTTACTGACAAAAGGTTGAGAGATGATATTTTACAAAAGGCCTACTCTGCCAGAGCGCAAGTAGAAGGTGCACAAATTAATATCTTTAAAGAGTTACCATCGAAGGTTCTAAAAGATAGGAAAGAATTTGCTTTTTTAACTAAGGAATTGAAGAAAAGTAATATCCCATTTAGATGGGACTTACCAGTTGGCATAATTTGTAGATATCATGGTGTGAGATATTGTCTGAACACTATTGGAAAAGCAGAACATTTTTATAAAAATATTTTTAAGGGAGCCACTGAATATGTGAAGAACAAGAAACAGGAAAGAGAGTCTGTAAAGGGCAAACAGAAGGAAGAGACTCAAAGTACGAATCAAAGAGTGTTAAAAGTACAAGGAGCACAAGGTGGTCCTTTAGAGGATTCTTTTAAGGATTTCTCAGATGGGAGAATTGAATATCCTGGTGAATTTGGAGTAGGAGCACTGGACCCTGAACTGCGGGAGCAAGATTTTAAAAATATTATAACTCGAGATGAACAGCAGCAGGGGTCCAACGCTCCCCAAGTAATGGATGGTGATGTCAAACAGCAGGAAGAAGCCAATGAGGAAACTCAAGGGGTATGTACCACTGAGTATCGTGAAGTTTTTCAGCATTTACAGTTGTTATCGGAATATATGGAAAGTTTGGTAAAAAAGTTATAAAATATATAAAGTCTATATTGAGTTGGATTTATGGATTACAATGACTTCATCCTGAGTTGGAGACTTACAAAAAAAATTTTATTATCTTGAATTGGATTTATCATCCTGAGTAAGTTTAACAGATTGCTGCAATAGTAGCAGCGATCTGTGATTACCCTATCACAAGTTTTTCTTTGGAATTTATCATCCAGGAGGAAAGAAGGGAAATGAAAACATCTTACAACTAGAAGGAGTGAATAACAAAGGGTGGCAGGATTTGAAAGAGTTTTAAAAGAACATCTGGGAATGCAGCTTCTAGAAATTTTTTTTTTTTTTGTCTGTTTGCTTTCTTTCTCAAGGATTGGTGGAGCTGCATTGGGTTTTTTTTTCTTGTCAAAACAGAATAAGTTAGTTTGAATGATTCTACCTAGAGGAGTGAATATCTTCGAGGTTGTATATTGTTTATACAAGGTCACACGGGGGGTTTAAGTGGAATGTTTTATTTCACTGATGGGGGCAGATAGAAGACGAAGCTTATTGGAATTGGATAAACGTGGAGAAAGAATATTTAACTTCAATCAAGATGAAGAGAAGATTGAAAGTTGGATTATGGAAAATTATAATAATATATGTATAATTACATTATATTGTATGTTTTATATTCTTTTTTTCCTTTTTTTTTCTTCCTGTTTTTTGTTCTTCTGTGTTGTTTTTTTTTTTTAATTAAGGGGACTAGTTGGGATTAAATTACTTGATATTATTTGATATGAATATGTAGGTTATATTATTTTGGGGGGATTGAGTTAGGCATACGACTTGTAATGCTAATACCAATGGGTTATACAAAGGTTAGAATTTTTTTTTAAAATTGTTAAATATGATAATGGTTGTTATTTTTGGGTGTTTTTCTTATTATAGTATTGTTAATTTTAGATAAACATTTATATGTATGGGTTTTTCTTTTTCTTTTTTTTTCTTTTTTCTTAATATTCTTTTAATTCTTTTTTTCTCTTTCTTCTCTCTTCCTTTCAATCTAGAATTGAACATATAATAGTTTTCGCTTTTCTTTTTGTTATAAATTTTTGCTGTTTTTCTTTTTAAATGTGTAGCGGAAGTCAGGGGGGAAGGGGAGGGAGGGGGCGTGGTTGGAGGGAGGTGGGGGGGGATGGGGAGCGGCGGGAGGGGGGGAGGGGTGAAAAAGGGGGGGGGGAAATTCTGTATTGTAAAACTTTTTCAATAAAAAAAAAAAAGAAAAAGTTTTACAATACAGTTTTTATACCCCTTCCCCCCCACTCCCCCCCTGACTTCCTTTATTAACCAATCATATATATCAGTCATCATCAAACAACAACAACAAAAAAATTTAGGTGAGATCCAGCTAAAAATATAACAAATTTAACCTTAAGTAATAAAAATATTAATCTAAACTTCTGACATCTTTTACCCCCCTAATTCAAATATATATAATATAACCATAAATCATTTGTAAAAACTCATGGCAGTCTAACAAATATGACAAATATGACAAATATATAAAAAAATTAATTTTGAGCATCATAAGTTTTTAGAGTAAAATATTTTACTCTATCATATAAATATTTAACATTAAATATAATTCCCAATATTCAATCTTAGTAATATTATTTAGAAAAATATATAGAATTCAAATAATACATCATAAATTTCTTTTTAAAATTAGATAATATAAGGCTAATCAGATATATAAGCTTATTTTTAACATTATATCTAAATATTAATTTAAATATATAGCATAATAAAGATATAAATTCAAATATGTAATAAAATAATTAATAGATATAATTATGAGTCAAATGCTAGTTGAAACTTCTTACTTTGATATTTATTCTGCGTGTACTCTACCCATTTCTTCCACTCCTTAGCAAAGGCTTCATGGGTCCTGTCTTTTAGGTATGCAGAGATCTTAGCCATTTCTGCAAAATTAGACATCTTCAATATCCATTCCTCTATAGTAGGTACGCTATCTTTTTTTCAGTATTGACCAATCAGTAGTCTAGCTGCAGTAATCATATATAAGATCAATCTCGTTTCACTCGGTGAGCAATCCTTAACTATACCCAACAGAAAGAGCTGTGGAGAAAATTGAAGCTTCTTTTTCAAAACATTCTGCATAACCCACCAGAGTTTAATCCAAAATGCTTTCACTTTTCTACAGGTCCACCAAATATGAAAGTATGTAGCATCCAAACAATCACACCTCCAACATTTAGGTTGAACATTTGGATACATACATGATAATTTCTTGGGATCTAAATGCCATCTATAAAACATTTTATAAAAATTTTCCCTCAAATTCTGTGCTTGTGTAAATTTAACTTTCTGGACCCAGATCTTTTCCCATGTTTCCAACATTACTGGTTCTACAAAATTTTGTGCCCATTTTATCATACAATCTTTAACTAATTCACCCTCTGAATCTCTTTCTAACAATAAGTTATACACTCGTTTAATATGCATCGGCCCTTTACATTTTATCTGAGTCACCAAATCTTCTTCATGAAACATTAGTCCAATTTTCTGATCTTCTCTCCATCTCGCTTGAAGTTGAAGGTACTGCAACCAAGTTAAATTCGCCCCTTCTTCCAACAGAATATTCAAAGGTTTCAAACTCCATCTGCCCCCATCATTAAAAAGCATCTCTTTGTATAAAATCCCCCCGAGTGACTTTATATTTGGCATAATCTGCCCAAGATCCAACCACAAAGGTATTTTGTAATCCAATTGAAACTGGTGCTTCTTCCAAACTCTCATCAAAGCATGTCTCAAAATGTGACTGTTGAATACTCTGTCCAACTTATCTTCATAGAATAAATATGCATGCCAACCAAATTCCAAGTCATGGCCTTCTATATTCAAAATTTCTGTTTTCGTTGTACCAAACCAATCACCCACTTGTGTCAACACTGCTGCCTCATAGTATAAACATAGGTTTGGAACTTTGAGGCCACCTCTTTCACGAACATCTTGCATGATTTTAAGTTTAACTCTTGGTTTTTTCCCATTCCAAATAAATTTATTTAGACCTGCTTGCCATTCCATCAAGGTCTTATCACTTTTCAGCACCGGAATCATTTGAAATAAAAACAGAAATCTAGGTAGAACGTTCATCTTAATAGCTGCTATTCTGCCAAGTAGAGATAGTTGCAGTTTCTTCCAAGTTTCAAGGTCCTTTTGAATCTTATGCCACAATTCCTCATAATTATTTTGAAAAAGTTTTATAGTAGAAGCTGCAACCTGAACTCCTAGATATTTCACCTTTGTAGCTATTTCAAAGCCTGCCAACCTTTCCAGTTCACTCTTTTGTGGTTCCAACATGTTTTTAACTATCATCTTAGTCTTTTTCTGGTTCAGACTAAAACCTGAAACCAGACCGTATTCCTCTATAATGTTTTTCATCTGAATGATTGATTACAAAGGTCGTGTTAGGGTAACAACCAGATCATCTGCGAATGCTTTTGTTCTGTAATCTTTTTGCCTTACAACTATTCCATTCAAGTTGTTAGAGTCCCGTAGAGAGTTCAACAACACTTCTAAAGTTAAGATAAACAACAATGGGGATAGTGGACAACCTTGTCTAGTTCCTTTCTGTATATGAAAATTAGTAGTTAAACTCCCATTAATAATAATTTGTGCAGTCTGTTCTTGATAAATTGCTGAAATCGCTTGTATAAACTGGTCCCCAAAATCCATTTTATACAAAGTCTTTTTTAGAAAGTCCCAGTTGACTCGATCAAAGGCCTTTTCCGCATCCAAAAACACCAGCACCGCAGGGATCTGTTTATTTTTTTCAAGATATTCCAATAAGTCCATGAGTTGCCTGACATTGTCCTTCATGTATCTACCTTCTATAAAACCTGCTTGATCATCATGAATCACATCTTGAATGACTGGCATCAGTCTGTTGGCTAATACTTTTGCATAAATTTTATAGTCCGTATTCAGGAGAGATATTGGTCTAAAATTTTCTGGTTTTATAGAACCCTCTTCCTTCGGTATCAATGAAATAAAAGCCGTCTTCCATGAGGGGGGTATTTTACCCCCCTGCTGAATATTACAAAACAAGTCCTTAAGATGCTCAACCAATTCTGATTGTAGAGTTTTATAATATACTGCTGTCAATCCATCCGTCCCAGGAGCTTTAGCTATTTTCAGTTGTTTTATTGCAAATAGAATCTCTTCAGACGTTATTGCTTGATTCATTCTGTCCTTTTGTTTACTTGGAATTTTAATAACTCTCCTCTTCTCAAGATATTCATCAATAAGGTCATTTTTAATATTATCAGCATGATATAATTTAGAATAATAATCTGAAAAAGCTTGATGTATTAAGTTCTGTTGAAAAACTTGTTTCCCTTTATACTCAATAGTGTTTATAGTACGAGAACTTTGTTGCTTTCTCAGGGTATAAGCCAACCATCTACCAGGTTTATTAGCATTACAAAAAGTATTATGTTTGGCATATTGCAAATTAATTGCCGTCTGATCCGCCATCAATATTTGAAATCGATCTTTCAAAAGTTTTATAGTTAGTTGTAATTTCTCATCAGTCAGATTTTTAATAAGCAATTGTTCTTTTTCCTTTATTTCTGACTCCAATTCTATTCTAGACTTTTGTCGTGTTGATCTATATTTAGAATTCATATAAATCAGTACACCTCGCATATAAGCCTTACTTGCATCCCAAACAGTTTCAATAGGTGTACCCTTGTTCAAATTAATTTGAAAAAATTCATTAACATGTTTTTTGAGGTCCATAATATTCTTCTCATATCTAAATAAATTCTCATTCATTCTCCAAGATCTTCTCTCCCTCTTGCCAAAATCCATCTCCATCCATACCGGACTATGGTCCGTTAAAATTCTAGGAAATATTTTAGTCTTAACCACTTTAGTAAGTAAATCAGAAGTAACCAGCATGAAATCAATCCTGGAAAAAGATTTATGTCTATCAGAAAAAAAATGTAAAGTCCAATTCCTTCGGATGATGAATTCTCCATAGATCCTTCAGTTCCAATTCTTCTTTCAGTGCAAAAAACCTTTGCGGTAATCTATTCCCCCTCTTGGCCAAAGTCTTCTTATCTAGATTTGTATCAATCACTCCATTCCAGTCTCCCATAATCAAAAAAGACTTATAATTCCACTGCAGTATTTTAGTATTCAATAATTTATAAAAAATTTCCTGCTGTTGATTTGGGGCGTAAATCCCAATAAGAAGCATCGAAACATTCTGTATATTTATTTCAACTGCAATATATCTTCCTTCATCATCCGTTTCTATCAGTTTAGCTGGTATTCTTTTAGAGATATACAAAACTAATCCATTCCTTTTCACAGAACTAGAAGATATAAAATGTAGTCCAAGTTTTGAATTTGTCAAAAATTTTTGGTCCTGGGTTCTAATATTTATTTATTTATTATTTCAATTTATATACCGCCCTTCTCCCCGGGAGGGGGACTCAGGGCGGTGAACAACCAAATTAAAACACATATAATACAAATATTAAAAGAATTTAAAATTAGATTAAATTAATTGGCGTTCCAAAATAAAAGTCTCAAACCCCATTAAAATACCCAATTTAAAACCCCAGAGATTACTAGTACAAAAATTTTTAAAACCCCATTAAAATCAATCAAGCAAGGCTGGCTTGTTGGAATAAATAAGTCTTAAGGGCCTTTCGGAAAGCACGGAGATCCAGGATCAAACGAATTTCAGGAGGCAGCTCATTCCATAGGGTGGGTGCCCCCACAGAGAAGGCTCTCCCCCTGGGGGCCGCAAGCCGACATTGCTTGGCTGATGGCACCCTGAGAAGGCCCTCTCTTTGTGAGCGTACTGGCCGGTGGGAGGTTATCGGTGGCAGCAGGCGGTCCCGCAAATACCCCGGTCCCATGCCATGGAGCACTTTAAAGGTCAAAACTAACACCTTGAAGTGCACCCGGAAGACCACTGGAAGCCAGTGCAGCTCGCGCAGGAGAGGTGTCACGTGGGAGCGCCCTGTCGCTCCCATAATCACCCGCGCGGCCGCATTCTGGACCAGTTCGAGCCTCCGGGTGCACCCCAAGGGGAGCCCCATGTAGAGAGCGTTACAGTAGTCCAGGCGAGACGTGACGAGTGCATGAGTGACTGTGCACATGGAGTCCCGATCCAGAAAGGGGCGCAACTGGCGCATCAGGCGAACCTGATAAAAGGCCCCCCTGGCCACGGCCGCCATATGCCCTTCCAAGGACAGCCGTGAATCCAGGAGGACACCCAAGTTGCGAGCCCCCTCTGTGGGGGCCAATGGCTCACCCCCAATAGCCAGCGATGGCACCAGCTGGCTATACCGGGACGCCGGCATCCACAGCCACTCGGTCTTGGAAGGGTTGAGACGAAGCCTGTTCCTCCCCATCCAGACCCGCACGGCTTCAAGGCACTGGGACATTACTTCGAGGGCATCATTGAGGTGGTCAGGGGTGGAGATGTACAGCTGAGTATCATCAGCGTACAGTTGGCAACTCACCCCAAAACCACGGATGATCTCACCCAGCGGCTTCACATAAATGTTGAACAGGAGCGGCGAGAGGACCGACCCTTGTGGCACCCCGCAAACGAGGCGCCTCAAGGTCGTCCTCTGCCCCCCTGCCAACACAGACTGCGATCGGTCGGAGAGATAGGAGGAGAACCACCGCAAAACGGTGCCTCCCACCCCCAAACCCCCCAACTGACGCAGCATGATACCATGGTCGATGGTATCAAAAGCCGCTGAGAGATCTAACAGGACCAGGACAGAGGAGCAACCCCTGTCCCGAGCCCTCCAGAGATCATCCACCAATGCGACCAATGCCGTCTCCGTGCTGTACCCAGGTCTGAAACCGGACTGGCACGGATCTAGATAGACGGTTTCATCCAGGTACTGTGGGAGCTGTCGCGCAACCACACTCTCAACAACCTTCTCAATAAAGCGAAGGTTGGAGACAGGACGAAAATTTGCCAAAACAGCCGGGTCCAGAGAAGGCTTCTTGAGGAGGGGCCTCAGCACCGCCTCTTTCAAGGCAGCAGGCAAGAAACCCTCACTCAAAGAAGCATTTATAATCCTCTGGAGCCAGCCTCGTGTAACTTCCCGAGTGGCCAGTACCAGCCAGGAAGGACACGGGTCCAATAAACATGTGGTTGCGTTTAGACTCCTCAAAGTCCTGTCCACGTCCTCGGAAGTCACAGGATCGAATTCATCCCAGATAACGTTCTCAAGACCAGCCTCAGTCATCTCGCCGGAATCTACCCAGTTAGAGTCCAAGCCTTCCCGAATCTGAGCAACTTTATCGTGCAGATACTGTGCAAAATCCTCAGCCCGCCCTTGCAAGAGGTCCTCCCGCGCTCCCTGATGTAGGAGGGAGCGGGTCACTCTAAACAAGGTGGCTGGGCGATTATCTGCCGATGCAATAAGAGCGGAAAAGTAATCATGCTTTGCCGCTTTTATCGCCACCAAATAGGTCCTAACATGGGACCTAGCTAGTGTTCGGTCGGATTCAGATCTACTCGCCCTCCAACCACTCTCTAGGCGTCTTTTCCGGCGCTTCATCTCCCTCAACTCCTCAGAAAACCAAGGAGCCGGGCAGATTCGGTGCCGGGTCAGAGGCCGCAAAGGGACGACTCGGTCCAGGGCACCGGCGGCCGCCCTATCCCAGGCGGCCACCAGGTCCTCGGCCGAATCGTGAGCCAGAGTTTCGGGCATTGGCCCAAGCTCCCTCTGGAACCTATCAGGATCCATCAGGCGCCTGGGGTGGAACCACCTAATCGGTTCCGCCTCCCTGCGGCGGGGTTCGGCGATCAGAAAGTCTAGCCTCAGGAGAGAATGGTCCGACCATGACAGGGGTTCAATGACTATATCCCCAACATCTAGGCCATTCAACCACTGACCAGAGACAAAAACCAAGTCCAGAGTGTGTCCGCCTGTGTGAGTAGGACCAAGAATTAGTTGTGTCAGGTCCATGGCTGTCATGGAAGCCATGAACTCCCGAGCCAACCCAGACGCCTCACCGACAGATGGCAGGTTGAAATCCCCCATGACCAAAAGCCTGGGGGTGTCAACCGCCACCTCGGCAATAACATTGAGAAGCTCGGGCAGGGCCGTTGTCACGTGGCAGGGAGCCAGGTACACGATCAACAAGCCCACCTGCACACCATGGCCCCACTTCACCAGGAGCGACTCACATCCGGCTATCTGAGGTACAGTGGTCTCCTTTGGATCAAGACTTTCCCTTATAACGACTGCCACCCCCCCACCCCTGCCCTGGGCCCTCGGCCGATGAAATGCACGGAAACCTGGCGGGCACATCTCCACGAGGGGAACCCCCCCTCTTGGCCCAACCAGGTCTCCATAATACCTGCCAGGTCCGCACCCCCCTCTTGAATAAGGTCGCAAATGAGGGGGGCCTTAATAACCACGGACCTGGCATTACACAACATCAACCTCAGGCCCAGATGCCGTAACTCTGGACAACTCGGGGAGCGAGAAGAGTCCTGAGGGCCGAGGCACGCCACCGCTTGGAGATAGCGGCTACGTGCCCCCAACACATGATATGGCCCCCTGCTCCCACCATATCTGCCCCTCCCAACCATGGCTCTGATGGGATCGCCCTCCTTACCTTCTGTGGCGAGCTCCTCCTCACCCCGTTCCCCGCCTCCCGTTTCAGGCCCCTGTGACAAGCTCGGCCTATAACCCTCCCTCCCCTCCCCCCTCCCCCATCCCCCTAAAAGGTTAGACAAGGACAAATTTAAAAAACCCCGCAACCCACTCTTTCCGGCATGCCACCTCTCGGGGTTCCAAAACCCGTCATCGAGGTAGGCCCTCGATAGAGTGGAGGGCCAAGCCTGCGAGAGGGGGGAATCTCGCAGACCAAGAAGCTCCGCTGCTGAGTACATCTTGATTATAATGGGTAAACACGACCATAGCCTGAGGGTCCATAAAGGTCCAAGGGAGAGAAGAAAAAGAAGACACGGAGGGGTCCCAAAGACCTGTTCACAGGGCCAAGTCCACTGCCAAGTCCATATGAGTTTCTTGCAAACAAACAAACATCATTTTTATATTGCTTCAAATAATGAAATATTTTCCTTCTTTTCTGTGGAGAATTCAGACCGTTCACATTCCATAATAAAAATCTAACTGTCATTTGGGGATTGTTGAAGTGATTTGAGCACTTGCCTAAGACGCTGTTCCACAGCAGATGTCTTTGGTCTCGCTCCTCCCACTGCTTCAGAGTTCTGTTTCTTCCCATTTGCACCATTCTCTTCTTGTGGCATCTTGGACCTCTGTTGATGTTGTTTCTCTAGTCTTTGCTTCTCTGCTGCACGAGTTATACGTTGATCTTTCGGTTCTTGCAACAACAAGTCAAGGTCCGGCTCCACCTCTCTTGTGGCTCTAGACTGCTTTGATTTAGGTTCTAAGAAATCTGCAAAAAAATCCTCTGAGAGACCACCTACTGCTCCTAAAGTTTCTTCCCTTGCTGTTTCTCGAATTGCCTGTGATTCTTTTTGCTTAATCAATTCTTGAATCCCCTCTTCAAAATCCTTCTCTTTGGAAATTTCTTCTACAGATAACAGTGTAGATGAACGTGGTGGTGTTGAGGTTTTTTTAAGAACATTGTTGTAAAAATATTCTGCTTTTTCCACTGAATTAATACGGTATCTTACATCCTCATATCTCAAAATAATGCCAACAGGGGCATCCCATCTGAATGGAATCTGACGCTTTTTCAATTCATTTACCAAAAAACCAAAATCTTTCCGATCTCTTAACATCTTAGGTGGCAGCTCTTTAAAAACACCAATTTGGCTACCATCATGTTGAACAGTGGTGTGGAAAGAACTATGCAAAATGTCATTTCTCAGTCTTCTATCAGTAAAATAAATCACTACATCTCTTGGCAAATTCCTTTGTCTTGCCACTCGAGAGTTAACCCTGTAGATCTTATCAACTCTGTTAGCAATTAAGTCAGGTTCAATTTTTAAAATCTTAGCCAATATTTCCACACAGGCTGCCCTCAGGTTCTCTCTACTATCCTCTCTTAAACCTCTCAGTCTTATAGCGAACTCCATATTCCGAAATTGCATCATCGTGATTTCATCTTCTAACCTCTGATTTTTAATCTCAACTTTAAAGATTTTTTCATTTACTTGCTTCTTGTTAGATTCCACTTCAAGATTTAAGTCATCCACTTTTTTCTCCACCACCAACCACAGACTTTTTTTTGACATGAAAGAAGACCTGGAATTGAAAGATGTATGGAGAGTTCAGAATCCAAAAGAATTGGACTTTACATTTTTTTCAGATCGACATAGATCTTTTCCTAGGATTGATTTAATTTTAGTTACAGTTGACATACTTTTAAAAACAAAGAAAACAAAAATATTTCCGAGGACTTTAACTGATCATAGCCCGGTATGGTAAGGCGTATATGCGAGGGGTACTGATTAATATGAACTCTAAACACAAGTTAAACCAACAAAGGAAAAGATTAGAAATGGAAGCAGAAATAAAGAAAAAAGAACAATTATTTATAAAAAATCCGATGGATAAAAAGTTACAAGAAATTATAAAACTTTTGAAAGACCAATTTCAAATGCTTATAGCGGAACAAGCTGCAACTAATTTACAATTTGCAAAATATAACACATTTTGTAATGCTAATAAACCGGGCAGATGGTTGGCCTATACACTGAGGAAACAGCAGAGTTCTTGAGTCATTGATACCATTGAATATGGAGGGAAGGAAGTTTTTCAACAAAATTTGATCAAACAAGCTTTTTTAGACTAATATACTAAACTATATGCTAAAGACTATATAAAGAATGAACTTATAGATAAATACTTAGAAGAAAATAGAATCACAAAAATCTCCAGACAGCAAAAGGAAAGAATGAATCAATTAATAACAGTTGAAGAGATTATTTTTGCAATTAAACAATTGAAAACAGCTAAAGCTCCAGGGACGGATGGTTTAACAGCGGTATATTATAAAACTTTACAAGCAGAAATGATTGAACATCTTAAAGATTTATTTTGTAGTATACAAAAAGGGGGAAAAATACCCCCTTCATGGAAGACAGCTTTTATTTCATTGATACCAAAAGAGGAAGGTTCTACAAAACCGGAAAATTTTAGACCAATATCTCTCCTGAATACGGATTATAAAATTTTTGCAAAAGTACTAGCCAACAGATTAATGCCAGTTATGCAAGAGGTGATTCATCATGATCAAGCTGGATTTATAGAAGGCAGATACATGAAGGATAATGTGAGGCAAATTATAGACTTATTGGAACATCTTGAGAAGAGTAAACAGATCTCTGCAGTGCTGGTGTTTTTGGATGCGGAAAAGGCCTTTGATCGAGTCAGTTGGAACTTTCTACTAAAGACTTTAACAAAGATGAACTTTGGGGACCAGTTTGTTCAGGCAGTTTCAGCAATTTATCAAGAACAAACAGCACAAATTATCATTAATGGAAGTTTAACAACAAATTTTAATATACAAAAAGGAACAAGACAAGGATGTCCATTATCTCCATTGTTGTTTATTTTAACGTTAGAAGTCTTGTTGAATTCAATACAGGATTCGAGTACTTTGAATGGAATAGCTATAAGGCAAGAGGACTATGGAATAAGGGCATTTACAGATGATCTGGTTGTTACCCTAACACGGCCAATGGAATCAATAATCCAGATGAAAGACATTATAGAAGAATACAGTATGGTATCAGGATTTAGACTGAATCAGAGAAAAACCAAGATGATAGTTAAAAATATGTCAGAAGGTCAAAAGAAGGAACTTGAAAGGATGGCAGGATTTGAAATAGTACCAAAGATGAAATATCTAGGAGTTCAAGTTGCAGCTTCAAATATAAAACTTTTTCAAAATAACTATGAGGTGTTGTGGCGAAAGGTGCAAAAAGATATGGAAACTTGGAAAAAGCTGCAGCTATCTTTACTTGGAAGAATAGCAGCAGTTAAGATGAATGTTCTACCTAGATTTTTATTCTTGTTTCAAATGATTCCGGTGCTCAAAAGTGATAAACATCTGATGGAATGGCAAAAAGGAGTGAATAAGTTTATTTGGAATGAGAAAAAGCCAAGAGTCAAACTGAAAATTATGCAAGATGTTCGTGAAAGGGGTGGCCTTAAACTTACAAACCTACGACTATATTATGAGGCAGCAGCGTTGACACAAGCGAGTGACTGGTTTGGAATGACAAGGACTGAAATATTGAATATAGAAGGCCATGACTTGGAATTTGGTTGGCACGCATATTTATTTTATGAAAATAAAGTTGATAAAGTGTTCAAGAGTCACATACTCAGAAATTCCTTGATGAGAGTATGGAAGAAGCACCAGTTTAAATTGGATTACAAAATACCTTTGTGGTTGGATCTTGGTCACATTATACAGAATATAAAGTCACTCGGGGGGATTTTATATAAAGAGATACTTTTCGATGATGGGGGCAGATGGAAATTAAAGACACTTAAACAACATCTTCTTAAAGGGGGAGAAATGATGGCTCATTTGGAATCCATGACCAGAATTTTCCAGGAGCTGCATGAAAAGGAACTTGTTTTCTCTGAACTACAACAAGTTTACATAATTCTTTCTTCTTTGGACAATAGTTATGACAACTATATTTCTTCGTTAGAGGTTTTGTCCAGAGATGAACTGACATTGGCTGGCATAACTGGTAGGTTGTTGGAAGAATCCAAAAGAAGACAAGAAAGGGATCAATTGAGAGTGCAACAATCAAAAGAAGATAAAATGTACTCAACTTCTTTTTTTTGTAAAACGTTGTTTTGCTTGTGGGGCTAAAGGGCATATAGCTAAGTATTGTAAAAATAAGAAAATGCCTGTTAGGGACAATAGTAGACCCAAGAAGGGTTGTAATTTAGCTATATCCAGTTCAACTACTGATGTTAACCAGGATTGTTGGGTTGTTGATAGTGGTGCTTCTCGATCTATTACTAGAAATAGAAAATGTTTTGTTAAAATGGAGAAGAGTAACCAACATGTTAAACTAGCAAATGGCTGGAAGGTTAAGGTAGCTGGAGAGGGTGTTGCTCATTGGTCATTTAGTAATGAACCATTGCCTATGTTATATATTCCTGGTTTAAAATTCTATTTATTATCTGTTAAATCTTTAGTACAATTTGGGTTTACAGTAACATTTAAAAATGATAAGTGTCTTATAGAGAAGGATGGCAAGGTTGTTACTGCAAGTTTAGAAAATGATTTATTCATTTTAAGGGAGAACCTAGTATTGGTGGCTAAGTCTAAGTCTGTTTATAAGAATGTTAAACCACGGCTTCCGGTGGTGTCTCCGTCGTTGTCGGACGGTCTCTTCATGAAAACCCGCTCTTCAAACGGAAGAGCGGGTAGAGCAATTGGGGTTTGGTAGAGCCCCCTGAGTTGCCCCCAGGACTCCTTTTTTGTCCTGGGGAGGGCTCAGGGTGATGGCTCCCTATTCACCCCAGAGAAGCTCCGCGCAGCGAGGGACCTCTGCTCATAGCAGCAGAGCCAGACGTCATGAGCAACGCCACTAGAATGACTGAAACTTACAGCAAGCAAGTAATCTGGTGAAACTTGGACTAACTAAAAAGGAAAAAAAGCAAGTATTGTTTTTTTTATTAATTTTTAGGAAAAAAGAGACTTAAGAAAATGTCTTGGAAAATGGCGACTGGCTTTGCTTGGAAAATCCCTGAGAAAATGGAGAGTGGAAAGTGAAAGTGAGAGCTAAGCCTGCACTGAAGTATTTAAAAGAAACATTCTAGCAGAATTTTAAAAAGAAACAAAATTGATTTAAACAGAACTTCTTTGTTTTTCTGGGAAAAGTTAAGACTTTGTGAAGCATGACTCCTAAACAAAAATCAAGGGGGGGCTCCCTTACTTGTCAGACAAAGGAAAAAGCAGAAAAGATTCAAATGCAGTTGCAGGGAACTGGAAATGAGGACTTAAAAGATTTTTTAACCAGGTCTTTGGGAAGTGTTGTTGAGAAGATAGAAAGCTCACAGAAGCATCTTGAGGAGCTGGTACAGGGAAAATATGATAAATTGAATCAAATTATTACTAAAGTAGTTGCTGATCTTTCAAATGCGGTGGTGGAAATGGGGAAGAAAGTGGCTGAAATTAGTATAAAGCTTGATTCTAAGATGAAAGATACAGAAGAAAAATTTTCTGAAGCTGATGCCAAAAATCAGAAAATTGAAAATGATGTGATGATGCTTCAATTTAAAGCTATGGAATCTGCCTTAAGATTAAGAGGTATAAGAGAGAATAATAGAGAAAATTTAAGAACACTTTGTGCCAAGGCATTAGCGGCATTATTAAATTTGGAAGATGATCAAATTTTTGGTTGTATTGAAAAAGTCTATAGGGTGAACTCACGTGTGACTAGACAAAGGAATCTGCCCAGAGATGTTGTTGTCTATTTTACTGATAGAAGATTAAGAAATGATATTTTGCAAAAGTCTTATTCTGCTACTCTGAAGGTAGAAGGTACACAAATTAGTGTTTATAAAGAGTTACCATCCAGGATTTTAAGATATAGAAAAGATTTTGGATTTCTGGTGAAGGAATTGAAGAGAAGCAAGATTCCATACAGATGGGACGTCCCAGTTGGTGTAATTTTGAGATATCAAGATGTGAGATATTGTTTAAATACTAATGAAAAAGCAGAACGTTTCTATAATAATATTCTTAAGGGAGCCCCCATATTTTCATCTGCATCTATGTTGTCAACTATGGAAGAAGACATTAAGGATAAAGAGTCTGAAAGAGAGACTGAGGAACAATGTATGCAGATGGAATTAGAAAATCAAAATAACCAAAGTGTGTCAGAAGAAAAAGGAGCATTAGGTGGTTTTTCAGATGATTTTATTATGGACTCTCCAGATTTGAAAGTAAAGCATCCCAGAGATTCAAGAGACGTGGTGCTGGACCTTGAACTGTTGAAGCAACAATTGAAAGATAAACATATAATTCGAGATGAGAAACAAATATTATTAAAGCAGAAAAAGCAGAGGCCCAGTACTCCACAAGTGGAAAAGCATGATGATGACAAGCAACAGAAAGCAGAAGTTAAGGGAGGAAATAACCTGAAAACCACTGAAACTGCTGTGCAATGGAAACTGCGTCTAATGCTTGAGTCGATTCGTGAAATTTAAAGGATATTTATGAATAGATTGAATTATCTACAGAAAGGATGGCAGATATTTTACTATTTGAAATAGTTTAAAAGATAATCATGGCCATACCTGATTTATATATGAAAATGGATTAATTTTTATTTTATTTTTTTTGCAAAACTCATCCTGAGTTGGATTTGACATTTTGAGAAAGGTAAACAGATCATTGCAACACATGCAGAGGATCTGTGGTTACCCTATTATAATTTATTGGAATTAATTGTCTAGATGAAGAAAATAAAGATGAAAACATTTCGGAAACCCGAAGGAAGGAAGTGGAAAGGTTGGCAGGATTTGAAAGAGCTTTAAAGGAACATCTGGGAGTGCAGCTTGTATGAGCTGCATTTGTTTTTCTTTTTAACTGATACAGCAGGAGCCAGGTTGAATGATCTACCTAGAGGAATACAAGATACCTTTGTGGTTGGATTTTATAAACATAAAGTCACTTGGGGGGATTTATATATGGAGAGATGTTTGTTGCTGATGGGGGCAGCTGGAATAAGAAGTTTATAAAAACTATGTTGGAAGACAGTTACTCAACTTCAATCAAGATGAAGAGAAGACAAAAATTTGGTTACTGAGATAGAAAATTATTTGATATAATTGTTATATTTTTGAAAGAATACGAAGTTTATAAAAAAACATGTTGGATACTATATTTATGAAGAGAAGATTAAAATTTGGATTACTACGATAGGAAATTATTAGATATAATTGTTATATATTTTATTAGTATACAACAAGGGGGTCTGATTTAGGTAAATAATTATTAATATTAGACTAGAGAAATGTTTGATGGTTTTTTGTTGATGGAGGTACTCGGAATATACTTAATTTAAATCAAGATGAAGAAAAAGATCAAAAATTGATTGCTTGATACAGAAAACTATTTGATATGGATGTTATATATTATATTTAGGGGGATTGATTTAGGTAATTAATAGATTAGAGAAATGTTAACATTTTGTAGCGGGGTTTAAATATCAAGAGAGTAGTATTGATGGATAATTGAGTATTAATGGTTGATAAATGAGGTAAATATTTTTATTATTAGTCTTTTTACTATACTATTAAAAGTTTCACTGTATTTTTTTTAGTTTAATATAAGTAAGGTAAAAAAAAATTTAAAAAAACTTGTAGCAGAAGCCAGGGGGGGAGGGGTGTGGGATTGGGGGGTGAGGGGGATTTGGGGGGTGGGGGGGTAGGGGGGAAGTGGGGGGGGAAGTGGAGGGGAGAAATGATAAAATTTGTATTGTAAAACTTTTTCAATAAAAAAAAAAGTTAAACCACATGATGAATGTATTCATCTGTTACATCGGAGACTTGGGCACTTGAATTTCAGGACGTTAAAGAAGACAGTGCAATTATCGGAAGGGATAAAACTACAAGCATGTAGTAAATATCTGAACTGTAATGCCTGTAGTCAGCAAAAAAGTAGGGTTACACCAGCAAACCGTGTTAATGGTTTTAAAACTACAAAGCCGTTAGAGGTAGTGTTTATAGACCTAATTGGACCCAAGAAACCCAGTATAGGAGGTGCCTGCTATATTCTAAGCATAGTAGACCATTATTCAAGATATGGATTCTGTTATCTTATGAAAACAAAATCTGAAACATTCCAGCATATAAACAACTGGCTGCGTTTTGTGGAAAAGAAGCAGAAATTTAAAGTTAAATGCTTAGTGACCGATAATGGTACAGAATTTACTAACCAAAGGTTAGAAAAGTTTTTGCAGGATGCAGGGATCCAACATAAACGGTCTGCTCCATACAGACCAGAACATAATTCCTATATTGAGAGACGAGGTCAAACATTACAAGCCATAATTAGAACTATGTTGGCAGATTCTGGTTTGCCTGAAAATTTATGGGGTGAGGCTGTTATGTGTGCTAACCATGTGCTAAACAACATGGTTCATTCCTCTACAGGTGAAATACCATTCACCTTATGGCATGGGAGGAAGCCAAATCTTAGTTATTTACACACATTTGGAGCCCCAGCTTGGATACATATTCCATCTAGTGTTAGAAGAAAAGATCAACAAAGAGCCAGAAAAATGTTTTTCCCAGAGACTCTGGCTCACGGCTCGACTGAAGAACTGGTAGCCGCCTGGGATAGGGCGGCTGCCGGGGCTTTGGACCGCGTCGTGCCTTTGCGGCCTCTGACCCAGGGCCGACCTCAATTAGCTCCTTGGTTTTCCGAGGAGCTGAGAGAGATGAAGCGCTGGAAAAGATGCCTAGAGAGCGATTGGAGGGCTAGTCGCACTGAATCTGACCAGACACTGGTAAGAGCTCATATTAAGACTTACCTAGTGGCAATAAGAGTGGCGAAACGTAATCATTTCTCTGCTCTTATTGCATCAGCAGATAATCGCCCAGCCGCCCTGTTTAGGGTGACCCGCTCCCTCCTACAGTTGGGAACGCGGGAGGACCTCTTGCAGGGCAGAGCTGAGGAATTTGTGCAATATCTGTATGATAAAGTCGCTCAGATTCGGGACGGTCTGGACTCCAATTGGGTAGTTCTGGATGGGATGACGGGAGTGGATCTTGAGAATGTTATCTGGGATGAGCTTGACACTGTGACTCCCGAGGACGTGGACAGGATTCTAGGGAGGCTGAACGCTACCACATGTTTATTGGACCCGTGTCCCTCTTGGCTGGTACTGGCCTCCCGGGAGGTTACACGAGGCTGGCTCCAGGGCATTATTAATGCTTCTCTGAGTGAGGGTGTCTTCCTGGCCGCCTTGAAAGAGGCAGTGGTGAGGCCCCTCCTCAAGAAGCCTTCCCTGGACCCGGCTATATTAGGTAACTATCGTCCGGTCTCCAACCTTTGCTTCACGGCGAAGGTTGTTGAGAGTGTGGTGGCGCAACAGCTCCCTTGTTACCTGGATGAAGCTGTCTATCTGGATCCGTGCCAGTCAGGTTTCAGGGCAGGTTACAGCACGGAAATGGCATTGATCGTGTTGGTTGATGATCTCTGGAGGGCTCGGGACAGAGGATCTTCCTCGGTCCTGGTCCTTCTTGATCTCTCAGCGGCTTTTGATACCATCGATCATGGTATCATGCTGCATCGGTTAGGGGGTTTGGGAGTGGGAGGCACCGTTATGCAGTGGTTCTCCTCCTTTCTCGCTGACCGTACGCAGTCTGTGTTGGCAGGGGGGCAGAGGTCGACCTCGAATCACCTCACTTGTGGGGTGCCACAGGGGTCTGTCCTCTTGCCCCTCCTGTTCAACATTTATGTGAAGCCGCTGGGTGAGATCATCCGTGGTTTTGGGGTGAAGTGTCAACTGTATGCTGATGACATGCAGTTGTACATTTCTACCCCGGATCACCCCAATGATGCCCTTGCCGTGATGTCCCGCTGCCTGGAAGCCGTACGGATCTGGATGGGGAGGAACAGGCTCGGACTCAATCCCTCCAAGACAGAGTGGCTGTGGCTGCCGGCGCCCCGATATAGCCAGTTGGTGCCATCACTGGCTATTGGGGATGAGATCTTGCCCCCCTCAGAGAGGGCTCGCAACTTGGGCGTCCTCCTGGATGCACGGCTGTCTTTAGACGATCATATGACGGCCGTGGCCAGGGGGGCTTTTTATCAGGTCTGCCTGATTGCCCAGTTGCGTCCCTTTCTGGATCGGGACGCCCTACGCACAGTCACTCACGCTCTCGTCACTTCCCGTTTGGACTACTGTAATGCTCTCTACATGGGGCTCCCCTTGAGGAGCACCCGGAGACTTCAGCTGGTCCAGAATGCGGCCGCGCGAGTGGTTATGGGAGCGACTCGTCGCTCCTGGGTAACTCCCCTCTTGCACGAGCTGCACTGGCTTCCGGTGGTCTTCCGGGTGCGTTTCAAGGTGTTAGTTACCATCTTCAAAGTGCTCCATGGCTTAGGACCGGGATATTTATAGGACCGTCTTCTGCCAATGAATACCTCCCACCGCCCGATACGCTCTCACAGAGAGGGCCTCCTCAGAGTGCCGTCTGTCAGACAATGCCGACGGGCGGCCCCCAGGGGGAGAGCATTTTCTGTGGGAGCCCCAGCCCTATGGAATGAACTACCCCCGGATATAAGAAAGATTCCTGACCTCCGTGCCTTCCGACGAGCCCTGAAGACCCTACTATTTCATCAAGCCGGTCTGACTTAAATTTGTGTTAATTTTAATAGGGGTTTTTAGGGGTTTTAAATTTTACGGCCAAATAGTTTAATTATTTTATTAGTTTTAATTTTTATACGTGATTGTTTTAATATGGCTGTAAACCGCCCTGAGTCCCCTCGGGGAGAAGGGTGGTATATAAATGCAATAAAACTCAAACTCAAACTCGTTGGCTATGAATCAATTCATAGATCTTTCAGATTTTGGGCACAGGGAACTACTAGTGTTTACTGTAATGCAAGTGCTAAATTTCTAGCGCACGAAGGATGGGATAAACTAGAGCATGCAGATTTCAGACATGATAATAATACTGTTAGGATAGAGCATCATATCCCTGATGATATTCCTGAGGATATAGATACTGTAGAATCCTCTATTAAGGTTGAGGAATGGGAAGTAGGTTTAGGGGAGGATGAAACTGAAACATCTGAAATGAGTCCTGTATTGCCTAGAAGATCTACTAGGGAAAGGCATCCACCAGATCAATATAAGGCAACTGTAGTTTGCCAAGTTAACATAGAACCTTCAAGTTATGATGATATCAGGCTTTATCCTGAAAAGGAGCAGAAGGCTTGGAAGGAGGCAATGAGTAAGGAAATTAATTCATTGACTGATCTAGATGTTTATGAAAATGTGAAATTGCCACCTGGTGAAAAATTAATAGGTTGTAGATGGGTTTACAAAATTAAGAAAAGTATAGATGGGACAGTAACCCATAAAGCTCGCCTTGTAGCTCAAGGTTTTTCTCAGACCGAAAAAGATTTTGATGAGGTTTTTGCTCCTAGTTTACGTGCTAGTACTTTAAGAACAATGCTGGTATGGGCGGCTAAGAATAAATATAGTATTAACCATATAGATGTGGAGACGGCATACTTGCATGCTCCATTAAGGCACACCATCTATATGAGGAAGCCTTTAGGAGTTGAAACACAAAACCAAACTGATTGTTGGAAGCTAAAGAAAAGCCTTTATGGTTTGAAACAATCAGGGTTTGAGTGGAACCAATGTATAGTTAAAGAGCTAAATAAGATCGGTTTTCATGAAGGTGTAGCGGATAAATGTCTCTTTAAAAGAGAAAGTAATGGGTTAGTTTCATTTTTGTTATTGTTTACAGATGACATAGCTATAATAACTAAAACTGACAAGGAAGCCATAGATATCGTTCACCAGTTACAAACTAAATTTAAGATCAGAAATTTAGGAAATATCAGGCATTATTTGGGACTAGATATTAGTCAAACAGCTAGAGGTTATAAAATATCTCAATCCAACAAAATTAGCCAGATGTTGAAGCGTTATGGCATGGAGCTATGTAAGCCAGCCAAGACACCTATGGCACAGGATTTTCAACATGAAGAAATCCAAAGTCCTAAATTTAGTAAGGAGATCTACCAGTCTCTTATAGGTAGTCTATCTTATATCAGCAATTGGTCGAGACCTGATATATCATTTGGAGTAAACCAATTAGCAAGGTATAATGCAGAGCCAACTGATAGGCATTGGCAGGCCGCAAAGCGTATACTAAGATATCTAAAAATGATGATGCATTATGCATTGTATCTAGAACCTAACCAAGATTTAGTACTGAGCGCATATGCTGATGCCAGTTTCGCTACTGATGTGACCACTAGAAAGTCTACATCAGGTATAGCTATAATGTTAGGCAATTGTTTGATTGGCTGGAAATCAATTCGTCAAAAACATATTAGTCTATCTACAATGGAGGCAGAATTTTCATGTCTGTCACTGGTCTGCACTGATCTGATTTATTACAAACAACTAATGATGGATATTGGTTTAAAGATGGATTATCCCATTGTAAGACATGAGGACAACCAAGCTGCTATAAAAATGGCAACTAATTTAGCAGTGAAAACTAGATCCAAGTATACTGACATTCGGTATCTGAATGTTTGCCAAAGTATCCAAAGCAACATGGTTAAACTGGAATATTGCATATTGGAAGACAATATTGCTGATAATTTTACCAAAGCTCAAGGTGCTGTCAAACATAAAGCGTGTTGTGAAAGCTATGGATTGAGGATCTAAACTGTATATATTGTATCTAAACTGTATATATTGTTTCTAAACTGTATATATTGGCCTGTCCAAAGGGGAGCATGTTAGGATATGATTTGAGCCTAACAGATTGTCCAGGCAATATATGTGTTCTGTGACTTTAAGTTTAATGCTGCATCATGCTGTAATGCTGAGTCATGCTATAATTAGTTGTAAACGTATTTAAGAAAGGTACTGTAATGTATTCAGTTGATGATAAGATGCTATCATCACGTGTGTGGGTGGATCTGCTACCATCCGGGGTTTGTGAACCAGAGTGAACCAACTACAGTTTGTTTGGTAAGAAGCTTTTTGGATTTAACCGGTAAAGACTTGGACTGTTTAGAAGACTACGAGATTGTTTATTTTCCACTATAAAGAAAACTTTTGATAATCCAGTTTGCACGTATCTCTTATTTCATTGCTCTCAGCAACGTTTCTCTGTGCACTATACTCTGCTGGTTGCTAACACAACAACAATATCCTTAACAGTACATCCCCAGTGGTCGCAACAAAAGGCCGGATGCACTCTTGTGGAAACCGGAGTATTTCCACATCAAAGACTCGCTTCCGCTCCAGACAGTGTTGCCTGTAGAATCTTTCTCCGTGGTTCAGGAACCAGTGGATTTACAGGCTCAGATAAGGAAAGCGCAGCAGCACGATGCTTATACGGAGCAACAGAAGGAAGAGGTAGGGCCCGACTCTCCATGGACATTTCATGAGGAACTCTTGCGGTACCGAGACAAGCTCTTACGTGCCAGTGGGGCCTCTCCGGGGACTTATCTTGTCACAGTGCCATGATAATCCTGTGGCGGGGCACTTCGGCCTCTTTAAGACATTACATCTAGTTTCCCGCACTTTTTGGTGGCCCTGATTAAGACACGATGTCCAGGCTTATGTCACGTCCCGTGTTCGCTGCCATCAGGCCAAGTTGGCAACAGGAGCCCCTCCAGGGCTGCTTCAGCCATTGCTGACACCAGAAAGACCCTGGGGTGCCATTTCCACGGACTTCTTGATGGATTTGCCTCCGTCTTCTGGATTCACGACCGTGTTCATGGTGGTGGACATGTTGACGAAAATGGTGCATTTCATCCCATGTCGGGGGTTACCGACGGCTCGCACCACCACCTGCATGTTTATCCAACACATCTTCCGGCTGCATGGCCTACCTGATACGTGTCAGCTTCTCAGTGCTGACATAGTAAAGAGGGGGTTAAATTCCTGTGAGATTATTAAGAGAGAGTGCCGTAGAGTGATTTAGATAATGACCAATAGGATAAGGAAGCAAGCCAGGAAAGGGAGGGATGATGGAGCAGAGGTCATTTCCTGGCTGCATATGAGTCTGTGAAGACGTTGTTCTAACAAATAAAAGTTTTTTTTCTTTATTATCAAAATGTGAGTGGCATCTAAATTTCATTCAGACAACTCTAGCGTGACAATACGGTTGTTTCGGACAGAGGGGCTCAATTTACAGCCCAGTTTTGGAAAGTGCTGATGACAGCCTTTTACATGAAAATCTGCCTATCATCGGCACATCATCTGGAAACCGACAGTGGGACTGAGAAAGTTATCGGCATTCTGGAGCAATACCTGTGCTGCTTTGTGAACCAGCAACAAGACAATTGGTCGGACTATTTGGCAGTAGCAGAGTTCACATTCAACAACTCGCAGCACACCTCCATGCAAATGACCCTGTTTCTGGCCAATATGGGATACCATCCTCGGTTCTTTCCCCTCATGCAACTCGACCCCCCGGTACTGGCGGCTAATGACTAACTGTCCGAGTTGCAGACCATCCATCAGTTGGTGCGACGGTATCTAGAGAAAGCAAAGAGGACTATAAGAGAGTCACGGACCGATCTCGGCGGGTGACGCCATTAGCTGTGGTGGATCGGGTTTGGTTGTCCACCAGGCACCTTCCATCAGACTGGCCGGTCAAGAAGCTAGACCACCGGTACCTTGGTCCGTTCCCTGTGGAGGCAGTTATTAACTCAGTCACCTACCGCCTGACCTTGCCATGCTTGATGCGTGTCCACTCTGTCTTTCATAGATCCCTCGTCCCTGAATGACCAGCCTGTCCACTCCGCCAACCTGACCATCCCCAACCAGCGCCACAAGATGGAGATGAACCACCTGCGTATGAGGTTGACAGCATTCCGGACTCCCGGTGGCTGAAAGGATGGTTCCAGTATCTCATCGAGTGGAAGGGATATGGGCTGGAGGACTTCACCTGGGAGGATGCAACCTCCGTACATGCACCTCTCTTGGCGAAAGCCTTCCATGACCAATTCCCGTCATGGCCGCATCCGGATCGTCAGACCTGGGGGAAGGGCCCTGCGTTGAGGGATAGTGTTGTGATCCGCCAGCAGCCAGCAGAGCTGGCAGCGGAGTCGGACAGTGGTGAGGCTGAGGAAGAACATGGGCCAGTCCTGGAGGCTGGGGAAGGCCCAGATGAGGGCTCTGTGTCAGAGGCAGAGATGGGGCCAGAGCCATCAGGGAGTCATGCACGGACTTCGGAGCCTCCAGAAACTGACAGTAGAGAGGCAGAGGAACATGAGGAGCCTGTTCCTAATGCACGTATAAGAAGAGCTGCCAGAAGGCAGGAGCAGCTAAAGCAGAGAGGACGACTTGGGAGTAGGGCCAAGAGATGATTGGCCCCTCCCATAAGGCTTAAAAGACCAGCAACGGCTCTTGGCCTTTTTGCCAGAAAACAACCATTGAGAGATTTGCTTCATGTTTGGATGTATTTCTTTCTTGTCAGCGTCTTCTGTTCCTGAACTGTTGCCAAGAAAAGCCTTTGGCAGTTTGCCTAATTATCCCAAGGTCAGAGATAAACTGCAGGTGTTTTGAGAACTTTGCTTTCATTTAATTTGGAATAAGCTGAGAATGAGTTAATTCTCAGCTGTTTTAATAAAATCTGTTTGTTTTTTGGAACTGTTTTGCATTTAATATTAACTACGTGGGCCTGGGTCACAACAACACTAATATTCCCCCTTCTTTTGTTTCTATCACTTATTCTCTTATTCTCTTGTTTCTATCACTTATTCTATCAACTTAAAATGACAAAAAAGAGAAATCATCCATCCATCATCTCTTGTCCGCTTCAATACTTTAATTGCTATGCTTTTTTTTGACTTGCCTCCCAAATTCATCTCTTAAATCTTTGTTTCTGTCTGTGTCTGCTTCTTGGATGTTCAATCTAGGTATTCCTCCCACCTCTACCCTCTTCTACTGCCCAATTTCTAAAATTTCTACTCAGGCCCCTGTCTTCCTTTCAAACATATCTTCCCATTCTCTTAATATATTTTCCCCCTGGTTTAATTCATCAATCACTATTATTTCCACTGTTGTCTCCTCTTTGTCTTCTTCCTTCTTCATTTCTTCTACTGACTCCTCCTTTTCCTGGGCGTCTTGGTCTTTACTCATCATCCCTTGTGTGGTATTTTCCATTTTTCCATGATCTCTTTAAATCCTTTCTCCATGATGTCTTTTATATTTTGAAAAAGTCCATCTCCTTTGCAATTCCACTCATTTCTTCCTTATTAAATATCATTTTGTTTTTAAAAAATTCAATTTTTATCAAGCAGTCCGAGAACTATTTATTCAGTCTTTAAGTTACCCTTCAAGGACTACACTAGTCCCAGTTCTTTATGTCCCATAGGTTGACAATCAGTTCCATTTAAGTAGTCCCAGAAGTTTACTGATTCAATCTTCTAGTATGACATTCAAGTGTCTCTTTAATTGAAAGGACGTTGTCTTACCTGAACGTTCATTTTCTGAGCGCTGCGGATACACTCCATGTATGGGATCCTTCCTCTTGTCTGGCAGCAACTGAGAGAAACTAAAGGGTTAATTAATCCCCAGGCTGTGCTCTGGCCACACCTTCCTACCCAAACTACCCCAGTCTTGAACGAAGATGCAGCAGACGTAACAAACTTTATTAACGAAACAGATAATAACCATCAACACCACGACCAAACGGGTCGCCAACAATAACAGGGGAGGGAATGGAGTGTATCCGCAGCGCTCAGAAAATGGACGTTCAGGTAGGACAACATCATTTTTCCAGAGCTCTGCGTCTCCACTCCATGCATGGGATATACCCAAGCTCAAGTACTCTGGGCGGGAAACTAACTGCTCCCAGCAGAATCAGCAACAACCCTCTGCAACACACGACTCCCAAAGGAAGCCTCCGCAGAGGCAAAGGAGTCAATTCTATAATGTCTTATGAATGGCGACAAGGAAGTCCACGTAGCCGCCCGGCAAATGTCCAACACGGAGGCCTGAGTCGCCCATGCCGCCGACGTAGCTGCACTCCTGGTAGAATGAGGCAGAATACGAGCAGGAGGAGTCCGGGCTTGATGCTCATAGGCCAAGGAGATGCAGGCCTTAATCCACCGACCCACCGTAGATGAAGACACCTTCTGACCCATGGACGCAGGATGAAACGACACAAGCAGGGCCTCAGTCTTACGAAACGACTCTGTCCTGCGAATATAACGGCGCAGGGCTCTGTGAACATCCAGCGTATGCCAAAGGACCTCACGCTGATGCTGAGGGGAAGGGCAGAAGTCCGGCAACACAATCTCCTGCGCACGATGAAACCAAGAATTAACCTTTGGGGTAAAGGCTGGGTCCAGTCTAAGCACCACCGTGTTGGCATGGAAAATGCAAAGGTCCTTTCTAACAGAGAGGGCCGCCAGTTCAGATATCCTCCTGGCGGAAGTGATGGCCAGCAAAAACGCCACCTTGAAAGATAGAAACTTCAAGGAAGTGGACCCAGAGGTTCGAACGGAGGGCTGGTCAGAGCCTGTAACACAAGTCCCAAGTCCCATGAAGGGTATCTATGAACAACAGGGGGTCTCAAGTTCGTAGCCCCGTGCAAAAACTCTCGAACCCAGGGGTGGTGAGAAATAGACTGGAAGGGGGGGAAGGAAATGACAGTCGAAAGCGCAGCAACTTGACGCCTCAAGGTAGTCGGGGCAAGGCCCTTGGCCAGACCCGCCTGAAGAAAATCCAAGATGTCCTGCACAACCGCCGAGGTCGGATCGACGTGGTGCGAGGCACACCACCTGCAGAACGCCTTCCAGGTAGCCTCATAAATACGCTTCGTGGAAGGCCTACGAGCCGCTTGCATCATTTCCACGACATCGTCCGCTAAACGGCCTTTCTTCAGGAGCACCCGTTCAAAAGCCAAACGGCTAACTGAAGAAATTGGGGCTGTGGATGGCAAATTGCCCCTTGGCGCAGCACTATGCGATGGGGGGGGAATCACCCACGGTTCCGCCGCCGAGAACTCCACGAGGTCGGTGAACCAAGGTCTCCTGGGCCAGTGTGGAGCAACCAGGAGTAGGTCGGCCTTCTCCGCCACCATCTTCCGTATCACCATCGGGATGAGATTGATGGGAGGAAAAGCGTACAGTCTTCTGGGTGGCCACGGGCACCTCAGCGCGTCTGTGTTCTCTGCTTGAGGAGATGGGTACCTGGAGAAGAACCGGGGTAACTGGGCGTTGACCGGTGAAGCGAACAGATCGACCACTGGGGCGCCGAAGCGTAGTGACAGTTCTCGGAATAACCTTGGGTGAAGTTGCCATTCCGCTGGGTCGATCTGTTCCCTGCTCAGCCAATCTGCTTGGATGTTGGCCAAGCCCGATATGTGGTCCGCTCTTACTGACAGAAGATGACGCTCCGCCCAACGGAACAACTTCTCCGATTCCAGCATCGGAGCACGAGACTTCGTGCCCCCCTCCCGATTCACGTGGGCTTTGGCGGATGTGTTGTCGGTAAGGATTAGCAGATGGCAGCCGTGAAGCCTCATCGCAAAGTGAAGCAGCACCAACCGGATCGCCCTCAGCTCGAGCAGGTTGATGTTGAGGCTCTGTTCTGCCTGGGACCACAGGCCCTGAGCTACCTAATTCTCCAAGTGGGCACCCCACCCGTGCAAACTGGCGTCGGTGGTCAGCACTACCCGCTCTTGGATGAAAATTTGACAGCCTTTTCGAATGGCTGGGGGCCTCCACCATCTCAGCGACAACCGAACTTGAGGCGGGACCGGAATCGACCTGGAGGAGGTCGCTGTCCCCTTCCGCTGAAAAGGCAGAAGGAGCCACTGCAGGGGGCGGGAATGCCTGCGGGCCCACGGTACTACGTTGAAACAGGAAACAAGGTTCCCGAGTAACTGGGAAAGAGTCAAAAGAGGAACTGAACGATGCGCTAGAACCTTGTCCAATAGGGTCTCCAAGCTCTTTATGCGCTTGGGCGACAGGAAGACCTGACCTCAAGCAGAGTCTATCACGGAGCCCAGGTGCAGAATCGCGGTGGAAGGGACGAGAGAGCTCTTGTCCAGGTTCACAGTGAAGCCGTGTGCTCTGAACGCCGCCAGCACCAGAGCAATGTCCTGTGTTGCCAGAACCTTGGTGGACGAGAGGACCAGGATGTCGTCCAAGTAGCACAGAACCCTCACCGGAATTGGGGTGAGGGTCGCTGCAACAGCCGCCACCAGCTTGGTGAAGGTTCTGGGTGCCGAGGAAAGTCCAAATGGCATGGCACAATATTGATAGTGTGTGCCCGCATACTCGAACCGCAGGAATCGACGGTGCGAGGGATGGACCGGCACATGTAAGTAAGCCTCGTGCAGATCCACTGATTGCATGAGATCCCCGCGGTGAACTGCTGACAGGATCGATTGGAGCAAGTGCATTCGGAACCGACGGTATCTGACTGACAGGTTCGGTACACTTCATCACTCAATGTATGAGGAAGCAACCCAAAGAACGACCAGCCCCTGAAGAATTAATGCAAGCCCATGAACTTGGCTCATGAGACTGGAAGGAGGGTTTCTGGCAGTGAAGCAACAACTTTCCTCAACAAAAGGTCACTAACAGTTTGGGAATCTGCGTCGGGGAACTTAATCTTGGCTGACTAGAGAAAGAGTCGAAGAAACCGGGAGTCCGGATGGCCTCTCCCAAGGGGAAGAAAAGAAAGACGGCATATTGCTCTCCAAACAGTAAGGAAGTTGGAACCATTCCTCAAAAGCAACAGAAGATTGATGGATTTTGCCAGCTTTTGCACTCAACAGTGGGTCGT
The DNA here is from genome assembly GCA_038048745.1 of Coluber constrictor foxii. Classification (NCBI taxonomy): domain Eukaryota; kingdom Metazoa; phylum Chordata; class Lepidosauria; order Squamata; family Colubridae; genus Coluber; species Coluber constrictor. The sequence continues at coordinate 16,298,415 of CM075966.1, forward strand.
GCATCCTCCCCCCTTTCCCTGCCGGTTAGCCGTGATGCTTTGGCATTGTTTGGGGATTCCCCCCTGGAGTGGGAATCGCAGGCAGAGGAGAATCAATCAGGAAGTCAGCTGGGAAGCTTGCGAACCCCTCTGCGTAATTTGACAACAAATGACTCAGCAACTCTGGGTGAATCGGCTTCAGGCCGGGACAAGGGCTTAGAGTCGGAGTTTTACAACCATAGTGAATTAGCTTTAGGACTTGAAAACCAGCTAAATGTTAGTACAAGGGATTTCATTAGCCGACACAGTATGCTCACTTCTCAGACAGTCTTGGCCATTTTTGACCAATTTGCAGAGGTGCGTTTAAAGTTGGACTCTGCGATCAATCTTATTTCTGCGGCACAGACGAAAAAGCCGCAGATACGTTCAACTGGCTGTCAGACAGAACGACCTGGCCAGATGGTGCAATCGAGGAAAAGTACAAGCGGACAATATATTGACTGTAAGCATGGAAAAAAAGCAAGAGTTGGTGAGCTGGCTGGACCTGAAATTCCACGGTACAAGAGTGGGGGGGGGGGGGGGGGGGAAACAGGCGATTATTGAAGGAGCAGATTGTATTGAATATATATAATTCTGAGATAAATGTGGGTAGATGGTCTTCAAAAAAACAGATAGTGACCTCTTTGTCACAGCTTACTCGGTGTGACAAGGGGGCAGTAGATTTGGCAGCATATGAACGTCTTCCACAACGTGATAATTATATCAGAATTCTTTTTAAGTTCAAACAACAGCTCTTCCCAAGCCTGCTTATGCGAATGAGAGGATTCTTGGCTTATTATCAAATTTTACCTACCCGAGTTTTTTCTAGTGGTGAGGCCATTCCGCTAATTCAGAGAGCCCCTAGGGAGAGTGTGGCAGTGCATGGAACAGCTGTTTGGGAAAGTGGACTGAACAGGGAAAGCAGGCTGGCCAAGGTAGGGAGGAGATTTAGCGTTACAGAGGAAATGTCGGTTAGGGTTTTGGACTCAGCTGAAGTGAAACTTCCTTCAATTGGCTTGGTACAAGATGAGTCATTCGATTCTGCCTGTTTGGAAACTTTCTCCTCACTTTCACAAATGGAGCAGCAAGAAGTACTTAAAAAACTTAAAGAGACGAGGAAGCTGCTGAAGCAGTCTATTTCTTCTGCCGCTCCTTTAGCGTCGATAGCTCTACCCCCTTCAAGGCAAGAGGCAGCTCTGGAGAGCCAGCAGCCTATAAACCCAGGAAGCCTGATGCCCACGTCTATACAGCACAAGGTACCAGAGACAGTAGATTTGTTAACACAAAGTGTTGTGGGACAAACTTCGGAGATGGAAGGCACCCAGGAAGGAATCCCCCAATCCCCCTTAGCGGCAAAGATGATGCCAAGAAACGACACAAATGCGGTGCCTCATGCAAAATCATTTACCGTGGAGGCAGAGATTAATAGAGCCCATGGACTTGCAAGCCCGAAAGTAACAGGCAGTGCAATGATGCCCAAACAGACATCTATTGAACTCAGGCTATTAAATGGGAGTGTGTGTGTAAACGAGGGAGGAGGGGTAGGAGAGATTATCCAAGAAGCCTGACTAGGAAATAGTGAGCAACCATGTCCTTCAAGAGTGCACTTCCTCTCTTGGAATGTGGCAGGATGGAGAGGAAGTTGGTGCACAGATGATTGTATTAAATTTTTAAATAGGTACCATGTAATTGCCTTGCAGGAGACATGGGTTAGCAACGATGAGACCCCAATTGAGCTCCCCGGGTTTAATATTTGGCAGCTGCCAGCAAAGAGAGTAGCTAAAAAAGGAAGAGCCTCTGGAGGATTGGGCATTTTGGTGAAAGCCGAACTAGGATGGAAGGGAAATGAGATATGCTTGGAGGATGGCCCTCTATTTTTTCAAGCAATCCATTTGGAATATGAAGGGAAGTCAATGATATTTGCAAATGTGTATGTCAACCCAGCAATGGGGGATTTGTGGGAGGCTCTAGAGGTAAAAATATTAGAAATACGGAAAAAATTCACAAAAACACCTCTAATTTTGGCAGGAGACTTTAATGCGCATGTGGGTCCCTCATTGGAACCTTTTATTGAAAATGGTATAATTCCTGAGGGATATTTACATAACCAACAATCATGGGTCTCCCAAGACAGGAAAAAGAACAAAGATGGGGGGAAATTCCTAACTATGATATATAACTGTAACCTCCAAATTGTAGGCCAGTACTCGGAGCTCAGAAGGTACCCCATAACTTTTTTTGGCCCCAAGGCATGTAGTTCTATCGATTATTTTTGTGTCTCTCACAGCCTAGTAGCAGGGGCAACTTCAGTCTTGACGTTACCAAGGTCAGAAAGTGATCACCTTCCTATTGCGACGTCCATGGCAATCCCTTCAGATTTAAGGAAAAGGAATAAATCAATCCAACAAATAGGCCTCAACTTAGAAATAGCCCAAGAGAAGAGATTAACATGGAAGAGGGTTGATAGCAAAGCAGTGACTGAATTCATGAATTCACCATGTATGGAAGCCTTAGCGCATATATGCGCAAACAGTACGGGTGAACAAGAGCCTATAGTTTGTTTTGCGGAAATATGCCATAAATTGAAGCATTTTTCCATGACTACCAAGCCAATGGGCCCGTCTGATTCTAGTAACTCATCATGGTTTGACAGTGACTGTAAGGAAAAGAAAAAACAGTTTAGGAAATCACTTAGGAGATACTTAAGCAGCCCAAACATGGAACTACAGAAGGAGTATATTACCATAAGGCAGAAATATAAGCAGCTACTGAAGAGAAAAAAGGCCTCCTATATTGACAACCTATGGGCTGGTCTAGAACAGGCAGCAAAGCTGGCCTCACCCACACTATTCTGGTTGGAGGTCTCAAAAATTATTAGAGATAGAAAACCAATAAGTGACCCAAACATTAGTGCAGAAAGATGGGAGAAGCATTTGGCCACGCCAGCAGCAGTGGAAAACTCTGATGAGCTTATATCCTCTCCGAGCTTGATACAGGAATATGAAGCCTTACCGCAGTGGGAAGAAGTGTCAATCACGGAGGTGAGGCGTTTAATCTCCTCCCTGAAGACAAACAAAGCTCCAGGACAGGATGCGCTCCCGGCATCCTTATTTAAAGATAACATAGCCTGGTGGGCGCCCGTCCTGGCGGGTCTCTTTACTTTTATCAATAGAACAGGGCAAACTCCTGCTAGTTGGCGTTCATCAATAATTATCCCCTTACATAAAAAAGGTTCCAGAGACAATCCTGATAATTTTCGATTAATTAGTCTAATCGATATTTCAGCAAAAATTTATGCTAAGCACTTGCTTCATAAACTAGAGGACTGGATAATGAGAAATAACATCTTAGCTGAAGAGCAGTCAGGTTTCAGGAGCGGAAGATCTACTATGGATAATTGTTTTGTGCTGGACCATCTAATAACAAAGTTTAAGTCTTGGAAAAAACCTCTGTATGTGGCATTTATAGATTTGAAGGCAGCCTTTGATACAATTGATAGAAAAATTTTATGGGATAAATTAGAGGCTATGGGAATAGAAAAGAAGTTGTTATATTTAATTCGACTGTTATACACGGAAACCCAAGTAAGAGTTCGAGTGAATAGGTCAGGATTGGTAACAAATGCAATCCCATTAAAAAAGGGCGTCAGACAAGGTTGCATTTTAGCCCCAACACTTTTTAACTTATATTTAAATGACCTCCCAAAATGTCTGGAAGATACATCACTCCATGGGCCTAGTATAGGAACAAGACAGGTCAATTGCTTGTTATATGCCGATGATATAATTTTGTTGTCAGCCTCACAGGTGGGGCTGCGAAGGTCACTTGGGAGGTTGGCAGCATATTGTATAAAAAATCGCCTGACAATTAATATAGAGAAATCAAAGGTAATGATATTTAGCAGGCAACAAAATATAAGGAGATGGGTTTTAAATGACAGAAGAATAGAACAAGTTCAGTCATTTACCTATTTAGGGCTTGTATTTCAGACAAATGGCAAATGGAATAAGCAGGTAAAAGCCGGAGCTCGGAAGGCCATGGCTCGGATGGCTCAATTAAACAAACTTATTTTAGAGAAAACTCCATCTACATTAATCCCAGTGTTAAAGGTCTTCCAGGCGAAAATCGAACCAGTACTTACCTATGGGGCAGAAATATGGGGGTCAGTTAAGCTGCATGGGCTGGAAACCCCTCAAAATAAGTTCCTTAGGAGAATTTTGGCAGTGTCCCCCGGAACCCCAGCATGTGTAGTAAGGGCAGAAACAGGAGTCCATGCGACTGGCACTAGGGCCTTGTTGAAGACTGTTTATTATTGGTTGAGAATAATCGAGATGGAGGAAGGGAGGTTACCAAAATTAGCGCTAATGGAGCAGATTATCTCAAGTAATAAAAATAACTGGTTATCAAGAGTTCTGAAGCAGGTATCTAGCTCTGGTATCCCTTTAAATTGGCAGCAGTATGACTATAGGCAGATCCGAAATTGGATTGCACAGAGATTTAAGGACATAAGTGCCCAATCGGATATTGCACAGGTGACAGCAGTAAAAGTTTGCCCCTGGTTATCAGCCAATAAACAAATCTTCAAAATAGAAAAATATATAGCTGGGCCTTTGTTTCCCGTCCTGAGAAGATTCTTTACAAAACTGAGGTTGGACCAACTCGGAACAAATATGCTCTGGGGTAGATATAAGGGTATTCCTGTAAGGGAAAGGGTCTGTTTATGTGGGACGGGGGAAGTCGAAACAACGTCCCACGTAATTTTTGATTGCCCCCTATATTCAGACTTGAGGGAACATCAACTGGGCAGGATCTTTTATACCAGCACCACTAAGTCTAAAGAGCACTTTTGGCGATATTGTTTGTTAGGTTCCAACTTGCAGTTGGTAAAATGGATTGCTAAATTTGTGGTAAAGTTGATGGGAAGGAGGACAAAGTTGGTGCAGCAAAATGCGGTAGATTGTAAGAATGACCACTTGATCTAACAATGTAATTTTAATAGCAGTCAACACTGATTGGGTAGATGCGGGGCGACATTATAAATATAAATTTAATTATATTTAAATGGTATTTTAAATTATTGTATTTTATCCCGATTTTATTTTAGATCGTATTTTATTTTAATTGTATTTTAATTGTGAGTTATTCCAATCCTACTTAATTTGTTTTACCAAACTTTTGTAATGATTTGTCTTTGTAATTCTGCACCTGATATGGCCCAAAGGGCTAATCAAAGAAATAAAAGTATAAAGACTGACAGGTTCAGTTCTTTCAAATTGAGAATTCCTCGGACCCCCCCTGAATTTTTGGGGACCAGGAAGAGCGTTGAATAAAATCCGGTCCCCTGCTGGTCTCGAGGGACCGGCTCTATCGCTCTGATGTCCAGCAAGTGCGAAATCTCCTCCGACATTAAACGACGGGACTCGGCTAAATGAGGAACAGGGCAATGAACGAAACGGCTCGGAGGACGATCTATGAACTCTATCCGCAGACCCTCTCTTACGGTGCGACGAACCCACTCGTCCGACGTCAAGGCCTCCCACTGATGAGAGAAGTACTGCAGTCGACCGCCGATGGGACCGGGAGACGGTGAGTCATTTGCCCCGCCTGTAGGGCCTGCTGTTGTAGCCTCGAAAGGGGCGCTTCGCCGAGGTCTGCTGTCTGCCGCGGTCGCGAGAGACGTGCCTGTCAGCAAAGCGGTCCGATGAATGGGGCTGTGGTCTAAACGAAGAGGGGCCCCCCGCCCCAGCGTAAGGCCGAAAGGGCTGCCTCTGAGAGTACGGAGTAAAGCGCCTCTCCTGTCGCCTGGAACTTGAAGGGAGGACCTTCCTCTTGTCTTTGTCCTCCACGAGGAGGGGCTCCAGAGCGGTCCCAAACAAGTTAGGGGCCTTGTACGCCGCCCCCGCGAGCCTCCATTTAGACTTGACCTCCGCCTTCCACGGTCTTAGCCAAAAAAGACGCCTGGAGGTTATTGAAGATGCCATGGCCCGAGATGCGAATTTGATAAGAATTTAGCGACACATCTGCTGAATACTCGGCGGCTGCTATAATTTTATTGACGTCCTGGTGCAGGTGGGTCTCTTCAGGAGGAATCCTCTCCTGCAACTGCCGAAGCCAAATCAGCGAAGCCCGGTTAAAGAATGACGTGGCCGTCGCCATTTTGATGGTCCAAGCCCCCACCTGGTGTGTCTTGCGGAATGCGAGCTCGGTGCGCCTGTCCTCCGCTCTGAGACCATCCAGAGGGTCCGCCGACACCACAGACTAAGACGTGAGGCTTGCCACAGGCGCATCAACAACTGGCAACTCCAACAGAGCCTCCAATGCTGGGTCAGGACAGTAGAGTTTTTTGTCCAGGTTGTTGGGGGCAGTAGAGGACCCCGGCTGGCCCCAAGGGGCCTGGAGCACGTCCACGAAGAGCTGGGGACAGGGAACAAAGTCCTTTTCCTTTTTGGCCTGTGTGAATAAGGAGTCATGTGGGCCGGCCTGCACAGGTGCAGCTGACGGTTGTGCCCCCACCGAGCCCAAATTCGTAGTCAGGCGCGCTTTGTGGAGGAGCGACTTGAACAAAGCAGGTCGGAAGAGACCCGTGAAGGCAGGGGTGTCAGGCTGCAATCCCTCGTCCTCCGAGAACTGGAGATCTTCGGGATAGTCCTCTGGTTGGTCAGAGTCGAGTGAGGAGTCCGACTCGTGCCGGCGAGGCGAACGTGACCGACGGACTGTCGGAGTCGCCGAAGCGGACCATGCCGGATTGGAAGAGACACCATGGGCTACCTGATGCGCACCCGCTGCCATAATGGAGGCTAGAGCTGCGGAAAGCATGGCTTGTAGGTCCATCTGTGGACCTCCGGCCGGCCGCTCCTCAGGGCGGAGACCAGCGGCTGTTGGAGTAAATGTCGCCGAAGGAGCAGCTCTGCGAGGTGGAGAAGATTGGAGCAGGCCTGCCGCCGATACATCGGGAAGAGATTGCGACACCCCTTTGGATAAGGCCAAGGGGAGTGGTCCGCGAGTCAGAGAGCCAGCCAGCTCCTCACAAGAGGCCGAGGAATCCGCAGCCTTTCTTGCCTTCTCGTACTGGTGCTCAAAGGCCTTATGGCGCCTAAGAGCGTCCTTGTCGCTTGCGGCAGAGGACCTGGAACGATGGGACGTGCGACTGGAAGAGGCAGGTCGCTTGTCCTCTTTTTTCCTGGAAGCTTTGAGAGACCTGGGAGGGCTAGCCTCCTGTTCCAGGTCCGATGATAAGGACGAGTCAGCCATTGCCAGGAGGAGATCAGGAGTATGTAACAGGTTTATATGTAACGTATATAGGTAAGTATATAATTATGGTTTTTATTTATTTATTTATTTATTTATTCATTTATTTTTTTAATTATTTTTTTTTAAGTTGAGCTAATAAAGGTATGGAGAAATATGTCTATAATATTCCACTTCTTCCTCTTTTTTTTTTTTTAAGGAAACTTCAACTATATACAAGGGTAAAGGATGTATATACACTTCCCCACCCACTCCTGCAGCAGACCTGCAGCGAGGGAGTGACTTGGCTCCCGGGGAAACCAATAGGCCGCCCAGCAAGTAGCAGGGTGAAACAGGCCTTCTCCTCCTTAATCAGCAAACTCCGACCAACAACTCCTCCCAAAGGTAAAGCAGGGAAGGAGAGAGCAATCCACCAGCGGCCTGCAGGAGGCGCTCAAAATGGCGGGCGCAATCCAACCGCTTCAAAGGCGGCCCTGTACGGTCGGCGAGCCCGCCCCAACAACCTCGTGGGGCTAAGGCAAAAGTGCCCAACGATCACTCAGCCCAGCAAAAGGATTCGATGATCCGGGTCCCAGGGCCTGGCTAGCGAACGGGCTAGCACTCCCCTGTTTACTCACTGCCGGCAATTGCAGACTCCACGTGGCCGTACGGCTCGCAAAAGCCTCGTTTTCACAGTTAGATCGGCCAGCACACAATCTCCTGCCGCCGCCGCCTCCTCACTAGCGGAGAGCAACCAATTAATCAGAAACAGGTGGAGGGGATAAGCGGCGAACCGCTCAGCACCCGCACCACTGGCGGCAAGGTCGGCCGGCACCGCCCCGCAGGGTTGGAAGCCGGCTGCTGGGCGCTTCCACTAGCGCTACAGCTCGGAACGGCCAGGGACGCCCCAGGCTCGCTACCAGCACTCCAGCTGACAGGCAGGCAGGGAATTAACTTTCTGAGCTCTCCACACGAAAAAGGGAAAACAAACTACTCAAAAATCAAATAACAAACACCTACACGCACTAACTAACAGAGCACAGCGAAAAAACACCTCAGTCTGCCAACAACTGAGAGAAAGACTGGGGTAGTTTGGGTAGGAAGGTGTGGCCAGAGCACAGCCTGGGGATTAATTAACCCTTTAGTTTCTCTCAGTTGCTGCCAGACAAGAGGAAGGATCCCATGCATGGAGTGGAGACGCAGCACTCTGGAAAATAACTTCCTCATTTTCATTTTTGAGTCTCAATAATCATAGGACAGCTAAAAATAATCCAATGGGCATTTTCACTGTTCTTCATATAGGTATTTCCAAATTTGTAATTTTTCCTTTGTCAGCAGGTGGCACTCCCCACTTAAATTTCAATTTACTAGTCCATCGTCATTTTGGTTATAAAACAGTTATAAAAGCACCATAAGTTTTGTAAGTAAATAATTCCAGCATTTAAAATGCCTTCCCAGTTCCACATCTTTCGAATTTAGGAGTCCAATTTTCTATTTATTTCAAAATCTATTATTAAATCTCCTACGCCTTCATTTCCAGTCAGGTATTTCCACAGAATGCTTCAAAATGCTTAAACACCACTTTAACACATAGTTCTGAGCAAATAGTTCTATTATGGTTTCTTCGGGTTAAATTTAAGGTAAAAGAAAAATCCTCTCCCCCAGTTCCAATCACTGTTCACCTACTTTGCTCCAGCACCAGTCTTAGTTGTTCTTTGGTTGTCTCAGCTTTGTAGCAGCCATCTTTAGCTGCTTCTTCTTGCCGTGGCTGAGAGGGAAACAAAAACCCCGGGCCAGACAGGAGAGCTGCGACTCTCCTTGATCTCACAGGGTGCCCCTCTTTGCTTTGCCATCCCTACAGGGTGGCTTTGGCTCTCTCCGGAGCCCACAAACAGGAAGAACTTGGCACGGGAGCGTGGAGACCCAAGTCTCAGCTAAATGCATTCTTGTGGACAGGCTAAACTCAAGTGTTTCCACTTGAGCTTTCCTGAGGCTGTAAGCTCTGGCAATGAGCCAGGCAAGGCTTTCCTTCCCTTGTGTTTTAGTTTAAAAGGATTTAAATTGTTGTGATTTAATTATTTGTATTTTGTTTGGATTATTTGCTGTCTCATGTCTTCTTCCTTCTTCTGGGGGGGGATCTTTTATCCAAACTTCCTAAAACTCCCAAATAAATTACCCATACCTAATCCACATATCAAAGGTTAAGGTCTGCAAACACGTGTTAATTAAATTAGATCTCCCAGCAGAACTGCATGTTCACAAGAATAAACATCATAGACATACCTACACACACACACGTGTACGCGCATCTCAAGTGTCACCCTAGAATCAGACATTCTAGAATAGACACTTCCATACCCCGGACAAGCTGCCCTATAAAAGTCTGTTGCTGTACCCCATTTCTCTGCAGCTGCCCCCAAAGGCAAACTGTTTGCTTTCTTCTTTCTTCAGAGCTGTCTGGACCTCATTTTTATTTATTGTTGCATAACCCCGGCTCGAGTTGGAACCCCAAATTCTTTTTCTGACACTCTCTCTATGACAAGTCTGGAATTGTGAGAAAAATGAGAATTATTCCTGTAAAAGTGTAACCTGAGTTACGCCATTTTAAGCATCTTATTTTACTTTGTATAACCTGATTATATAACTGGACAAAAAGGAACACAATAAGGCTTTTCTGAAATGATTACCTTATGGGAAATATGTATTATGTAGTTGTTTTGATGAAAATCGATGTTCTGGGAAAAGTACTGAAATGAGGTTGTTTAGGGCCAGTCTGTCTGTTCCAGAAGGGGAAGTACGCAAGTGATGTTTTTGTGGAATATTTCTGTTGAGAATTGGGGAATTTCCAGGGTGGAACCTGTATTACAAATATGTTATATAAGATCTGAAACTGATTCCCAAGGGACATTACTTACGTGTATTCTGATGTATTTTGAAGACTGTATATAACCCATGTAAATTGCTTTCTTTTCGTCTTTCCTCTCCTCCAGAGAGAGAAAGGCCCTTTGCAAAGTTAATAAACTATATCCTTGGTTTATCTAGTCTGTTTACTCTCTAAAACGGTAATGAGGCTTTCCTGTTTCTCACAGGAATGAAAATGCCAGCCAGCTGCATGGTGAACTTGATCGTTAGAAGTTCCCTGCACCTTTAAAAAGGGGTTACTTTAAAGTCGGCTACCACAACTTTCACCGCACCCTCTTGATGGTGTGGAAATAAAACTCGTTGCTATTCCCTGGAAAAGAGGTCTCTCTTACTGCGAGCAACGATCACTCGCTGCCCTCCATCCACAGCCTCATCACACCTTCAGTCAGGGAGAGATCCCTCCACGCTTCCTGGCTAGTTCTTCCACGTCGGTGCATTTCCCCTTCCAGGTATTAATTCCCCCAATTTTTTGTCTTTCCACGAGTCCGCTAGCAGAGTCTGATAGTGGCTTATCTTCCTCCGCCTGGTTATGTTCGTGCGTGTGCGCGCAAACTAAAGGGAGGAAAGGCGGAGGTGCACTATTTCTCTACTCCCTTTTGCATGTGTTTGTGCGCGTCTTCCGCGGTCCTGGGTGGGTTTCCTCTGGAATGCTGTGCTTAAGGTCTGGCAAGGAGGCGGCGGCAGGATACAATCGAGTTCCTGCAGCGGCTATAAGAAGTTCCTTGTGAACGGCGCCATTTTAAGCCTGTCGTATTTTCTTTGTCGGTCCGGCGATAGGAGTCGCGGTGAACGGCGAGGACCGGTACGGGCACGTGGGAAAGGGAAAAATGCTTGAGTGGCCCATATTGTAGCCACCGAGAAAAATAGAAATAGGAGCAAAGGCAGACATAGCTCGAGACACGACCTGTGCGGGACCCTGCGCCGTCGCCTTCCCGCCAGTGTTAGTGCCGCTTCGAGGCTCCTTTTTCCTCATAGAAACTTAAGTTCGGTCCCCGTTTCCTGTTCGGGTGGCGGACTGTCGATGGGAGGCAGGAGAAAGACGGGGGGCACGTTTGTCCCACACAGGAAGTGACTGGATGGGAGAAATAACTCCTGTGATTTTTTTCTTAATTATGCGAAGTGAAGGTGTAGACTAAGAGGCTTAAAAAATCGAAACAGTCGCGGAGCGGGAACCAAGGTTTCCCTGGAAAAGGTGGTGGGGATACACTTTGAACCTTGCGTGTCTCTTAAAGACTGGGTGGGGGTGGATTGTATGTGCGGGACTGGACCTGGTGTCGGAAATGTCTCCACGTTCCTAATGTCCTGCGTGTGGGGTCTTTGAGGCGGCCTTGCAGAAGGTAGAAACTGGGTCTCGGAGAGATTTTTGGATGGAGACTTAGCCCGCGTCAGAGAGGCGAACATGTTGAGCCTAGGTAGCGGTGTCCTGTGCTTTTGTTGTGTTGAGTTGAGTGAAACGAGGCATGGTAAATGCAAGCGGGATGGGGTTCGTTGCCGAAGATCCGAAATTAGTAATGTCCCCCATGGTCGTGGTTGAATATGAGGGTGGGGCTCCTATGCAATGTCGACTTGAACTGCGTTGGATTGGGCGCGGCCGTCGTTGTAGGAGCCGCTAAAATCAGAGGAGTTCTGTTGCGATCTGCTCGTGGCTTTATTCTGCAAACTCAAAAGTCTCGGGTTTGTTTAGAAACTTTAGTCTGTAATTAACTCCACGGCGTCGATGCACTTAGAAACATAGGTATCTGTTGCACTGTCTTTTGACTAAATCTACGTACTTTGCAGGAGAGGTTATCTCGACTTCGGCCGTCAAAAATTCCCGCCTTTCTTAATCGTGGTATAACCGAGACGTTTTAAACGGTTAGATGGGTAACTACGGTGAAGATAGGGAGAAGAATGGAATAACAGAATAACAGCGTTGGAAGGGACCTTGGGGGGGTCTTCCAGTCCAACCCCCTGCTTAGGCAGGAAACCCTGTAGCATTTCAGACAAATGGTTGTCCAATCTCTTCTTAAAAACTTCCAGTGTTGGAGCATTCACAACCTCTGGAGGCCAGTTGTTCCACTGGTTAATTGTTCTTGCTGTCAGGAAATTTCTCCTTAGTTCTAAGTTGCTTCTCTCCTTGGTTAGTTTCCATCCGTTGCTTCTTGTCCTGCCCTCAGGGGCTTTGGAGAATAGCTGGACTCCCACTTCTTTGGGGCAACCTCTGAGATATTGGAATGCTGCTATCATGTCACCTCTAGTCCTTCTTTTCATTAAACTAGACATACCCCGTTCCTGCAACCGTTCTTCATATGTTTTAGCCTCCAGTCCCCTAATCATCTTTGTTGCTCTTTGTACTCTTTCTAGAGTCTCAAAGAGCAATGGGTGGAAACTAATCAAGGAGAGAAGCAACCTAGAACTAAGGAGCAATTTCCTGACAGAACAATTAATCAGTGGAACAACTTGCCTCCAAAAGTTGTGAATGCTCCAAACTGGAAGTTTTTAAGAAGAGATTGGACAACCATTTGTCTGAAATAGTATAGGGTTTCCTGCCTGAGCAGGGGGTTGGACTAGAAGACCTCCAAGGTCCCTTCCAACTCAGTTATTCTGTTCTGGTAAACTATCTGTTAAACTTATGGTTTTGGGTCTTAAGAAAATACATTTTTGTCTTATATAATGTGTAAGTAATGAAATCATAAGCATTTGGAATAGAACTAGTTTAACCTTTGAGGGCCAAATATGACTCCAGGTTCCTGCCTCAGCATGCATATTTTTCCAATGAAACAGACAAAGAAAGGAAGATCATTTTATTACGATTTTATTCAGAATGTTGTGATTAAAAAAGGTTTCCTCTCATTCAAAGAGAAAACGTCAAGACCCATCTTACATTCCCTCTTATAGTTAAAACATCAAAATTACAAGAGAAAAGTTGATTGGACAGGACAAAAGTAACCACCTCTTTGCATAAAAAATCAATTATATGAAGTTAAACATGTTACATGTTTGAATGACAAAATCACTCAGATTCGGGAGGACCTGGACTCCGACTGGGTAGTCTCGGGGGAAGGGACTGGGGCAGGTCTTGAGAATGTTATCTGGGATGACCCCTGAGGACGTGGACAGGATTCTGGGTGGACTGAACGCGACCACGTGTTTATTGGACCCGTGTCCTTCCTGGTTAGTGCTGGCTTCCCGGGAAGTGACACGATGCTGGCTCCAGGGGATTATAAAGGCTTCACTGGGTGAGGGTGTCTTCCCTGCCGCCTTGAAAGAGGCGATAGTGAGGCCTCTCCTCAAGAAGCCTTCTCTGGATCCGGCAATGTTGGTAAATTATCGTCCGGTCTCTGTGGCGAAGGTTGTTGAGAGCGTGGTTGTGAAACAGTTTCCCCGGCACCTGGATGAAGCGATGTATCTAGATCCGTTCCAGTAGGGCTTCAGGCCCGGGTACAGCATGGAAACGGCATTGGTCGCGTTGTTTGATGATCTCTGGAGGGCTTGGGACAGGGGGTGCTCCTCTGTCCTGGTCCTGTTAGACCTCTCAGCGGCTTTTGATACCATCGACCATGGTATCATGCTGCACCGGTTGGTAGAGATGGGGATGGGAGGCACTGTGTTGCGTTGGTTCTCCTATCTCTCTGACTGGTCGCAGTCTGTGTTGGCAGGAGGGTAGAGGTCGACCCCGAGGCCCCTTATATCTGGGGTGCCACAGGGATCGGTCCTCTCGCCCCTCCTGTTCAACATTTATGTGAAGCCGCTGGGTGAGATCATCCGTGGTTTCGGGGTGAAGTACCACCAGTACGCTGATGACACCCAGCTGTACATCTCCACCCCAGACCACCCCAACGATGCCCTTGAAGTGATGTCCCGGTGCCTGGAGGCCGTGCGGATCTGGATGGGGAGGAACAGGCTCAGGCTCAACCCATCCAAGACCGAGTGGCTGTGGTTTCTGACATCCCGATATAGTCAGTTGGCGCCATCACTGACTATTGGGGGCGAATCATTGGCCCCCACGGAGAGGGTTCGGAACTTGGGTGTTCTCCTGGACTCACGGCTGTCCTTAGAAGGGCACCTGATGGCCGTGGCCGGGAGGATTTTTTATCAGGTTCACCTGATTCGCCAGTTACGTCTCTTTCTGGATCGGGACTCCTTACGGTCACTCACGCCCTCGTCACTTCCTGCCTGGACTACTGTAACACTCTCTACATGGGGCTCCCCTTGAGGAGCACCCGGAGGCTCCAACTGGCGCAGAGTGCAGCCGCACGGGTGGTGATGGGAGCGACATGGCATTCCCATGTGACACCTCTCCTGCGCGAGCTGCACTGGCTACCGGTGGTCTTCCGGGTGCGCTTCAAGGTTTTGGTTACCACCTTCAAAGCGCTCCATGGCTTAGGACCTGGGTACTTGCAGGACCGCCTACTACCACCAATAGCCTCCCACCGGCCGGTGCGCTCTCATAGAGAGGGGCTCCTCCGGGTGCCGTCAGCCAAACAGTGTCGGCTGGCGACCCCCCGGGGGAGAACTTTCTCTGTGGGGGCACCTACTATCTGGAACAAGCTCCCCCCGGAGATACGGAGGATCCCGGATCTGCGCACCATCCGCCGCGCTCTTAAGACCTTTTTATTTCACCAGGCGGGCCTGGCCTAACCTCTTTTCTTTTAGCGTTGAATTTTAATCTGTTTTAAATTGTGTGGGGTGTTTTAATTCTGTCTGGGCCAAATTTATTTAATTTGATTTTATTTGGGTTTTTAAATTTTGTATATATGTATTTTTATTGTTGGCTGTTCACCGCCCTGAGTCCTTCGGGAGTAGGGTGGTATATAAATCTAATAAATCCTAATCCTAATCCTACATGCATGTCCATTTAAACCTGCTGTAAAGGGGTGTAAAATTTAGCATGTTAATGTGGATAGGTTGTTTGGAGTTCATGAATAGACAAACCAGATCCTAATTAACACTAACCTCTCTCTTTTATCAGGAAACATTCTGCCCTGGAGAGCAAAGACAGTTTTTTATCTGGTAGTTTAGGGATGTTAGACATTATCAATTGATCCATTCTACATTCCAGTTTGCAATGGCTTGGTAAACTCTTAACATCATTTAAAAGAGAAAAATAAGTCAAATTAAAATACAAAATAACTGTTGGTTAGCAAGTACAACGATACTACAAAGTCCATGTTGTGTGGCCTTTACCTTGGCCCTTAATAGGAAATAATTGAATTATGTAGAATTCTGTTGAAAAATGTCATTGAACAGAATACAAAGTTGGTATGATGCACATATGTTAATTTGTGGAAGAAACTAAAATGCTGTATAAATTTGCTAATCCTCCAGCATTATTTCCTGTACATAATTTTCTAGAATGTTTAAATTATTTCCAACCCCCAGAAACCCGTTTGTTGAACTCAATGTTAAAAACTGCTGCACAAATTGTCTAAGGTATAAAGGGGAAAACTAAGTTAATCTATATAAACTAGCTAGAAACTGTTTTGGAATAGCAGCCTGTAATAAACTTGGGGACTTATAATTTTTCTGAAAACTGTACTTTCAACACTGCAAGAAAATGCTACAGTGTCTCTTCAGAGTCAGTTGACATTAAATATAATTAATAAATCTTCCCTTAGCTAAGTTACATACGTAGCTACTTGCGACTCAAACTAGGGGATACTTAGGTAGAATATTTAGAATTGAAGGTTTACTTTCCATCAAAGATACTATTAACGGTAAAATCTTAAATGCAGTCATCCAAAGGAAAACCTCATTCCAAGTGAATCTATTGTGTGCTTTAAGCTTCTCTATGCTCACTTATATTTAAAATTGAATTTAAGTGTTTGTTTGTTAGTAAGAACTGATAAGGGTATTGTGACACCCATAGCAATTTGTGCACATAATCCATACCTTTTCTAAGCATAGACATCAGATTAATTAGTATTGAATTTGTAACTATGAGGCTTTTGCAGTATGCTTGGCAAAAATGTATTCATACTGTTTTAAGACTGAATTGAGTTTCTCATTGAACTTCTCATTGAAGCTGCAGTTCTGCAGTGTTGAAAAAAAGTGAACCTACAGTGTCTATTACTTTGGGTAGCACGCACATCTGTTAAGCTGAAAAAAGTTTTGCATTATATTTCTGATAGGCTGTTGTGAATTGTGTTGCTTATGGGATGCTGAAAAATACGTACTGTACTTAATTTTATATAGAGAATGGTCATGAGCCACCTCCAAAAGAGACTCTTAACCTCAAAACTAAATGCAGATGATGCAAGTTTATTTACGTGCCAGGCAAGTGACCTGCCCTTACAATTTGAGTCCTCAATTTACAACCACAATTGAGCCCAAAGGTTCTGTTAAGCATGACATTTGTTAAGTGAGTTTTGTCCCATTTTATGACCTTTCTTGCCACAGTTAAGTGAATCGTTGCAGTTAAGTTAGTAACACAGTTGTTAAGTGAATCTGGCTTCCCTGTTGACTTTGCTTATCAGAAGGTCTCAAAAGGGGGTCACATGACCCCAGGACACCACAACAGTCATAAATGAGTCAGTGGCCAAAGAATCTGAATTTTGATCACATGATCACGGGGATGCCACAATGGTCATAAGTGTGAAAAACTTTCATAAGTCAGTGCTGTTGTAACTTCAGTCACTAAACGAACTGTTGTAAATTGCGGACTACCTGTACATTCAACTGACTGAAAAATTCAGCGTCTGGGTTGTAAATCAAGGCAAGAGTTTTCCATTAGAATTTTATTGGAAATGGTAGTTGGTGAAACCCATGAAAAATTTAATATTCTAAAGCTTTTGCTTCTATAATTATCACTCTAGAAATACAGCTGTTTTGAAAGACATTTTCATCTTGACTGAATAGTTTCATTTTTTTGGTATATTACCATTTTTGTAAAATCAGGACTGAAGAACTTGGAAAACCTTCAGAGATTTAATGCAGTTTCCAAATTCTACAGACAGTATTGCCAGTGGGGAGACATAGTAGGAATTGTAATTGAGAAAAAAAAATGGGAGACCCATGTGTTCTCTCCTCTTTAAATTGTTGAGAAAAATCCCACAACCATAACTATTTGAACTCCAGAAGACTCAACATTCAAGCATCTCAAAACTAATCCAGCCCTAGTTTACAGACTGATGTTGAGAGGGGTAAATAGATGATTTAATTGTTTAACATGGTCATTTGGCTCTTGGAACACAGGTAATATGATAGGTGGTAGGCTTGGTGATGTAGGAGAGAGACTGGCTGGGCCAGGGGAAGGAGCCACTCTTGAAGAGTTCAATTAGCTGTTTTATTGCAGACTAATTCACCATTTGACTTCCCTCCGCCCCCCTCGACCAGTTGCTCCTAAAGCTGCTAAGGTTTATCAAATAACAGGATTCTGTACATCATGCATTCTTTTTAGCCATGCTTCTGAATCTACTCATTAGTACTAAATCATAAGGGCTAAACGTGTGCACACAATGAGGTTTTCTAGGCAATTCAGAGGTGAGAATTGGTTTTGAATATTAGGGAAGTATAACATCACTTGTTGCCAAATATGCTGTTTCAAGAGGCAACTGGACTTTCTCCACAAAGAGGGAACTCCATTCAGACCACTTGTCAGCAGCATCAACTCAGTCATCTACAACATCTAACCACCTTCTTAGCTCCTCTGGTCGGCAATACCATCCATCACATCAACAATTCACAGAACTTTGCCAGCAAGGTTTGGAAACTACCATGTGTTGTGGCCCCTCAGCGGCCTGTGCAGCTAGTAGCTGATTCAGACAGCGAGGAGGCTGGTGTGGTGCTGCGCCAGCAGCCTGTGCAGCTGGCACTCGAGTCAGACAAATGAGGAGGCTGGAGAAGTTGTGGTGCCAAAGGCGGGGATTCAGCAAGGGCCTCCAGAAGCTCCCATAAGTGAAGAGGAAGAAGAGGAGCCTCTTCTCGGTGCACGGGCGTGCAGAGCTGCCAAAAGGCAGGAGTGGTTCCTCAGGAGGAGGTCTCGAAAGTAAGGCTTGGGGGTTATTGGCCACTCCCTTAGCCTATTTAAGGAGGAACGCCAACTGAGGCAATTTGCAGGGAACAACTTAGTTCACTCTCCTTCGTATTTTGATCTTAGTTCTCTGCAAATTGCTTCTGGGCTTTCTGCCAACCATAGTAATATTACGATTATTTAGTCTTTGGATTCTTTTCGGCTGTTAAGAAAATTAACAGCCTTTGTTTGAAAAAGATTGATTTAATTTAGTAAACTAAGGTTTGTACAGATTGTGTGTGCTGCGTTCTTTGGGGTCCATAGCTGGGGCAGAACACCGTGTTTCCTGGAAAATATGACCTACTCCGAAAATAAGACCTAGCATGATTTTGCATGCTGCTTGCAATATAAGCCCTACCCCCAAAATAAGCCCTAGTTCAGAGCGTCATCAGCGGGTTTGGGGTGGTGGCCGTGGCCAGCATAGGAGGTTGTGAGCATGCGCATGGGGCAAGACGCTGTCTGGAAGCAGCTGCAACCAGGGCAGGGGGAGGCATGCGATCTGTCTCGTCTTTGCTTGCAGAGTGTGTGGTGGAGCTGGAGGACCAGGCTGGACAGTGGGGGGCGAGAATGTAGGGGCTGCGCCATGGTGCCACCCCGCCCCACCACTTGCCTCGCCTCATAGCAGCGGCACTACCAGAGGTGGGGTGGGGGAGGCACGCGAACTGGCCTGTTGGATGCGCCACACCCCCCACCCACCCACTCTGTCAGTCTTCGCTTGCCTGCTGCTGTGACGGGGCAGGCAGCCGTGTGATGCGTCCGGCAGGCCGTGCCCGCCCTCCCCCCCCACCTCTGCCTGTTGCTGGTGTCTCGGCGAGGTGTGGGAAGGCAAGTGCTGGGTTGGGGGTGGCACCATGCTGCGGCCCCTGCATGCTAGGCCCCAACCTGGTATTCCAGCTCTCCAGCACACTTCACAAGCAAACAGGTGGTGGGACGGCGACTGGAAACGATGGGGCTTTTCAACCCTCACCTCAGAAGAAGGAGGAGGGAAAGGGAGAGCAGTTGCTCGAGGGCTGCCTCTTTGTCAGCTGCTCCCCAAGCTTGCTCACAGAAGCCCAGCATGGAAGGAAGGGTCTGTTTCTTTCAGATTTGTCCCGGCCCTCCCATCCTGTGATGACCTGGGGATATGACACAAAGGCAACACAGCCAGAGAACCGATATGAGTCCCTTTATTATTGCCAACTGTGCCCCCAATGTCCCTTTCAACTCTCCAGCCTGGAGAGAGCTCTTCCACCAACCTGTAATAGTCTTTGGCTGACAATACTTCAGTCCCAAACGTTGTAAATGGAAAACTTTCAACAAAAAATCCAACAAGGCAAGACAAGGTAATTAATCTGACATGGCAAGCAAAATAGGGAATTCCAGAAGTGAAGTAGCCTGGCAGTAAATCAAACCAGTTGGGAGGATGCCAGGAATTCAGCTAAGCACTAGATGCACCAGATGAACTCAGTGTTTGTTCCCGACAACCGGCCCTCCCATTTGCCTCTACTTTTAAACACCATCAGCAGCTGTGCCTTGTAAAGAGGATCAGGTCTCTTTCCTCCCTCGTAAGCCATGCAACCCATGTTGCTCTCTTCTCCGGTCCTGCGCTGCCTAGGATGAGGAGGGGGTGGGTCTTGGCCTTCATCTGAACCCCCTCTCCCTTGTTTTACCTCTCTCGCTTCCACCACGCAGCAATTGCCAATCCCCACTTTCTCACTGGCCTGCATTGTCCCACATCTCCGTTCTCGAAATGGCAGCCCCCTCTTCTGCCACTTCTCTAACAGGCATTGTGTTCCTCCTTTGTATGGAAGGATGCTAAACTCCAGGAAAAATAGACCGCATGGAGCTGGGCGAGGAAGGCCAGGCTCCCCTTCTATGGTTCTGCAAAGCCTATGAGGTTTTGCGTGGAGAAGCAGATTGCTTCCCAGTTGGCCTCTGCAACTGCTTAGGACGACAAACAGAAGAGGTTTGCTCTTTTTCTTTTGAAATTGCCCCCTCCATCTCTTTTCTGCCTTAAAATTCTGGGATCTGGCAGTGGGGCTGCTTCGTCCTTTCCCCAGGAGTGTCTTGCCAGTGTCCCTCTTGATGGCCTTCCCTTCCCCACGCACAGTTCCCAGGGAGGGAGAGAGGGCGAGAGAGGAGTGGGGAACAAACGGAAAGGACACCTGGACTTGGGGTGTTTTGTTTTGATTTGCACGCTGTGTCTCCTGAGAGGCCTCATGGAGAGGTGGGTGAGCCCCTCATTCTTAACTGCTGGATGGAAGGCTAGGCTGGGCTTAAGGAGAGAGGAGAAAAGAGTGGTGGGTGAAGCAAGCCTGCTGCTGCCAGTGCCACCCACAGCAGTCCCACTTGCTGCAAGCGAGCGGTGAGCTCATCGAAAACATAAAGTGGGACTCTCCCCCTGCACTGCAGAAGGTGGCGAAACGCAGAGAAGAGCCACCCTCCCTTCAGGAAAGAGCTGGGAGGCATTTCAACAGCAGGTCAAGCCAGGTCTTATTCAGATCATATCCTGCCATGTTTTGGAAGGGAGAAGGTGCAGCTGCTGTTGCCTGCGCTCAGGTTTGCACGGCTTTGGCGAGAGATTGCAGGATTTATTTTTATTTCCCTTCCAAAGCATGCCGGGATGGCACCGGCAGTAGGCAGATGCAGAGGCACAGGGCTGCCCACTCCGTGTCCGGCAGCCACTGCAAGCATATTTCAGGCAGCTGCTGCAAGCACATTTCCAGAAAGAGCTGAGTCCTGCTTTTTGCTTTTGACACGCTCGCTATTCGCAGCAACTGGCATGAGTGAGTGCCCGTGCTGCTGCTGGCCTCGCAGGACCTCTTCACCCTCCTGGCAGCCCTGCTGGACTGGTCCTACCAGGCATGGGGCGAGTTGACGGAGATCTACAACCTCCGGAGCGCCCGCCACTGGCTTGCCAGTGCCCTTTTGGCGGCGGCCACTGGTGGAGCCATGCTGCCTCACCTGCCACCGCCTTTGGGCTGCTGAGTGCCTTCCTGCAGGTGGTCTAGATGCTGCAGGTGCCAGGCTACCAGCTGAGCCTGGCGCTTTTCGGGGCCTGGCCGTAGTGTGCCTTAGCTCCCGTGCCAGCTGTGCAAGGTGGCACGGGCGTGCAGCTCCACTGGCAGCAGGGGGGCACTCCGGAGGTCATAGATCTGAGATGACTCGCCCTGCACCAGGCAGGAGCAGCCCAGAGGATGGCTGAAAGCTGTGCTGCCAGGAGGGCAAAGAGCCCCCGCGAGGCCAGCAGCAGCACAGGCAGCCGCTCAGCAGCCAGCAGCCAGCAGCCAAGTGTCCTAGCAACAGCAGGGCCAGCAAACAGGGCAGGAGGAGGCTGGGGTGCGTGGAGAAGTTGAGCCATTGAGGCTGTAGGCAAGCAGGCAGTGGGACAGACGGTGGGGCCAGCTGGCTCGCCGCAGCCTGTATGTGAAAAAAATAAGACACCCCTAAAATAAGCCCAAGTGCTTATTTCAGGCCTAAAAGAATATAAGACCAGGTCTTATTTTTGGGGAAACACGGTACAAGACAGCACCTTAGGTGACAGAACCAACCTCAGCCCTGACTACATATGTGCCATGCTGGAGTCCTGCCTGACCGCTACCTATTTTAAATACAATGAAGGTTTCTACAGACAAAAACACAGCTGCGCCTTGGGTTCACCTGTCTCCCCCATTGTGGCCAATCTCTACATGGAAGTTGTAGAAACCAAAGCCCTAGACTCCTTCACAGGAATTCCACCCACTAACTGGTATAGGTATGTGGATGATACTTGGGTCAAGATCAAAACACAGGAATTGGAATAATTCACCAAACACATCAACTCTATGGACAGATATATCAAATTCACACAGTAAGATGTTAAGGAAAATAGTCTAGCCTTCCTGGACTGTGCAGTGCACATTAAGGAAGACAGAAGCCTTAAAATTGAAGTTTACAGAAAATCCCTCCCCCCGTCCAGATCAATATTTACATTTTGATTCCCACCACCTATTGGAACACAAAATAGGAGTCATCAGAACCCTACACCTACCAGCAAAGATGGGAAAGAAAAAGAACTAAAACACATCAAGGAAGCCCTCAGAACATGAGGCTATCCCAAGTGGGCCTTCATGAAATCTCAAAAAAGACCCTACAGGAGCTCCTCCATAACAGACAACGAAGAGAACAATAAATGAAGCAACGTTGTCATTCCATACGTTGCAGGAATATCTGAAAAGCTCAGGAGGATCTTCAGCCAACACAACATACGTGCACACTTCAAACCCAAGAATGCACTAAGGCAGAAGCTTGTCCACCCCATGTCATGGTTCCAAACTAAGCCAGCAAAAGAAGAGGCCACTCTGTGAGCAAAACGGGTCTCTTTACTGGAGTCTCAGCTTGGCACATGGTGAACAATACAAGTAAAAGGGTTTCTAGCCAGCATTACTGGCTTCTGCTAGTCAGCTGGCTATACAGACTCAGCATGCCCCACCCTCCTGTTCCCTGTTGCTCCCGGCTGGTTCCAGCAAGTACTTTTTGGGGCCGGATCCAGCAAGTACTGTTCAGGCCTGGATGGCTTCTGAACTGACCGCAACTGGCTTTCCTTCCTGGCTCTTCTCCCAGTGAGTCCCATCACCTGACACCCATCTGTGCCCCCCATGCACCCCCCTCCCCCTGCGCATGTGTGGCAACTCCGAAATGGTGTGTTGTGGCAACTTTAAACAGTGCGCTGTCTCAGATGTTGACACCCCAAGAATAAAACACCCAGACACAAACTGAGGAATGTGGTATATGCAGTGCAAAGCAGTGAGCCATGTGCAGATCTGTACATCGGGGAAACAAAACCACTTCGTAAACGCATGGCACAACAGGACAAACCCATCAGGACTAGATTCAGCAGTCCATCTGCATTTACTGTAGAAGACAAAGGCCCCTTTTTTAAAAAAAAAATATTAATTTTCTATTTATTACATTTCTTAATGCTTAATAAACATCATGTTGTCTGGGTATTTAAATTGCTTAACAATAAAAATTCCATTCTTACTTGGTCTTTGTCTGAGGGAGGCCACTGTTCCTCAGATAGCCAGGTGTGAGTCCCTCCTTGTGAAGTGGGGTCGTGGGGTGCAGATGGGCTTGCTGACTGCGTACCTGGCTCCCTGCCACGTAGCGGCAGCCCTGCCTGAACTGCTCGACGTGATCATCGGGGTGGCAGTGGATACCCCCAGACTTACGGTCATGGGGGATTTCAACCTGCCATCCGTCAGTGAGACAGCTTGGGAGTTCATGGCTTCCATGATGGCCATGGACCTGACCCAGTTAGTTCAAGGCCCTACGCACATGGGGGGTCACACTCTGGATTTGATTTGTGTCTCTGGTCAGTGGTTGAATGATCTTGAACTAGGGGAGGTCATCATCAAGCCCTTGTCATGGTCAGATCATTTACTCCTTCAACTAGACTTTCGAGCCGCTTCCCTACACCGCAGGGAGACGAAACCGCCGACTAAGTGGTTCCGTCCCAGGTGCCTGGTGGATCCTGATAGGTTCCTGATGGAGCTTGGGCCATTCCCTGAGACTCTGGCTCATGACTTGACTAAAGAACAGGTGGCCGCCTGGGAAAGGGCGGCCGCCGGAGCTTTGGACCGAGTCGTGCCTTTGCGGCCTCTGACCCGATGCCGATCCTGTTTGGCTCCCTGGTTTTCGGAGGAGCTGAGGGAGATGAAGCACTGGAGAAGACCCCTGGAGAGTGATTGGAGGGCCAGCCGTTCTGAATCTGACTGAACACAGGTGAGATCTCATATTAAGACCTACCTAGTGGTGATAAAAGCAGTGAAATCTAATTATTTCTCTGCTCTTATTGCGTCTGCAGAGAAACGCCCAGCCGCCCTGTTTAGGGTGACCCACTCCCTCCTCCATAGGGGAGTGCGGGAAGACCCCTTACAGGAGAGGGCTGAGGATTTTGTGCAATTCCTGCATGATAAAATCGCTCAGATTCGGGAAGATCTGGACTCCGATTGGGTGAGTTCTGAGGGGGTGACGGAGGTGGGTCTTGAGAGTGTTATCTGGGAGGAGTTTGACTCTGTGACTCCCGAGGACGTGGACAGGATTCTGGGGAGGTTGAGCTCTGCCACATGTTTATTGGACCTGTGTCCCTCCTGGTTGGTGCTGGCCTCCCGGGCGGTTACACGAGGCTGGCTCCAGGGGATTATTAATGCTTCTATTAAGCTGAGTGAGGGGAAGAAGCCCTCGCTCAGCTTTGAAAGAGGTGGTGGTGAGGCTCCTCCTCAAGAAGCCTTCCTTGGACCCAGCTGTATTAGCGAACTATCATCCAGTCTCCAACCTCTGCTTTGTGGAGAAGGTTGTTGAGTGTGTGCTGGCGCAACAGCTCCCTCGGTACCTGGGTGAAGCTGTCTATCTGGATCCGTTCCAGTCTGGCTTCAGGCCGGGATACAGCATGGAAACGGCATTGGTTGCATTGGTTGATGATCTCTGGAGGGCTCGGGACAAGGGGTGCCCCTCTGTCCTAGTCCTATTGGACCTCTCAGCAGCTTTTGATACCATCGACCATGGTATGCATCGTCTGGAGGGGCTGGGAGTGGGGGGCACCGTGTTGCAGTGGTTCTCCTTCCACTCCGATTGGATTCAGTCTGTGTTGGCGGGGGGTAAGAGGTCGACCTCGAGGCGTCTCGTGTGGGGTGCCACAAGGGTTGGTCCTCTGGCCCCTTCTGTTCAAGATTTATGTGAAGCCGCTGGGGAAGATCATCCGTGGTTTTGGGGTGAAGTGTCATCTGTACACTGATGATACTCAGCTGTACATCTCCACCCCAGACCACCCCAATGATGCCCTTGATGTGATGTCCCGATGTCTGGAGGCCGTGCGGATCTGGATGGGGGGAAACACACTCAGACTCAACCCCTCCAAGACTGAGTGGCTATGGCTCCCGGCGTCCCGGTATAGCCAGCTGGTACCATTGCTGGCTATTGGGGGTGAAACTTTGGCCCCCTCAGAGAGGGCTTGCAATCTGGGTGTCCTCCTGGATGCATGGCTGTCTTTAGACGATCATATGATGGCTGTGGCCAGGGGGGCTTTTTATCAGGTCCGCCTAATTTACCAGTTGCGTCCCTTTCTGGATCACTCATGCCCTTGTCACTTCCCAGCTGGACTACTGTAATGCTCTCTACACGGGGCTCCCCTTGAAGAGCAGTCGGAGGTTCCAACTGGTCCAGAATGCGGCTGCCTGGGTGATTATGGGTGCGACTCGACGCACCCATGTGACACCTCTCCTGCACAAACTGCACTGGCTCCCAGTGGTCTTCCGGGTGCAGTTCAAAGTGTTAGTGACCATCTTTAAAGCGCTCCATGGCTTAGGACCCGGCTATCGATGGGACTGCCTTCTGCCACCGATAGCCTCCCACAGAGAGGGACTCCTCAGGGTGCCGTCAGTTAAACAATGTAGACTGGCGACCCCCAGGGGGAGAGCTTTCGCAGTGGGGGCACCCGCCCTCTGGAATGATCTGCCTGCCGAGATACGTATTATTCCCGACCTGCGTACTTTTCACCGTGCCCTTAAGACCCTGCTATTTCAACAGGCTGGACTGGCGTAATGAAATTGGAATGGGGTGTTTTAAAATTGGAGGTTTTAATGTAACGGCCGAAATATTTAATCTATTTTTAAATTGTTTTACATTTTGTATTTTTACATTGTTTTATGATGGCTGTACACCGCCCTGAGTCCTTCGGGAGAAGGGTGGTATAGAAATCTAATAAACCTAACCTAACCTAACCTTACTCTCCACCCCGTTTTTCCAACTATTGGTAGAATAAGTTCCATGTTATAGTGGACAAAAAAGCTCTACAGAAAATCATTAAAACTGCCCAGAATATTATCGGACTCCAGCTACCAGCCCTGGACAACATCTTCGAATCTCACTGTTTGAGGAAGTTGCATAACATTCTCAGAGACTCTTCCCATCCTGCTTACAATCTTTTTGGACTGTTGCCTTCTGGCAGAAGATACAGAACAATTAAAACTCGGACCACACGTTTTCTGAATAGTTTTTATCCCAGAGCTATAATTGCACTCAACAATGAACTAAAGGGCCACCATCAGTGAACTGTTGGACAGTATTACTTGGTCTGTTGTGTAGATGTTTGGGTGGTTTTAGGGGTGGGGAATTGTGGGTGGGAGTGTGCTGGGGATTATGTGTGTGGGATCTGGTCTTTGGGTGTCAAGTAAATTTCGTTGTATGTATACTGTGTATACATATACAATGACAATAAAGTTTATTTATGTTTGATGATAATCTGTGTCTTCTTTCTGTTTGATTTTCAATGTAAAGTCTATCCATTTCTGCACAATCTAATATCTTAATTATCTCTTCATCTTAGTGTTTTTTCATTTTTCCAATATTGTGTGAAGGTAATCCTTGATGCTGTTAAGACATGTAATATTAAATATATACTTATCAAATTTTTCTGATATCATCCCTAACAAAAACAGTTCAGGTTTGAAATCTACATGTTTCCCTATTATCTTTTTTCTCCATCTGTATTTTTGCCTAAATTTTTTTTGCTTTAACACAAGTCCACCACATATGATAAAATGTGCCCATTTTTTGATTACATTTCCAACATTTGCTAGACATATTTTTAAGCATTTTAGCTAACCTAGCAGGTGGTAAATGCCATCTATAAAGCATTTTATACTAGCTGATAACCTGGCATTGCCCGGGTATTTATTTATTGCCGGCTCCCCCCTCTCTCTGTGTATCTCTCTTGTGTCTCTCTCCCCCCCCACCATATTTCTCTCTCTCTCTGTGTCTCCCCTCTCTCCCCCCTCTCTCCCCCCTCTGTATATCTCTGTGTGTCTCCCTCTCTTGCTGTATCTCTGGTGTGTGTATCCCCCCTCTGTATCTGTCTGTCCCTCTCTCTCTTACCCCCCATCTCTCTCTGTGTGTCTCCCCCCCTCCCCTGATTCTGCTGTGGGGCTTCGGGCAGGCCATGAGGCACTCTCACAGTGCCTTGCACAGCACAGTGAACTTTAGTGTGCTTCACAATGGAGGAGATGGGGTTCCCTCTTCCTGGAGCCCATTACGGTGTGGTAGCCCTCATCCCCCTCCATCTCTTCTCACGACCCCTGGCCAGCTTTGGTGGGGCTGGGAGGGTGTGCCGTTACCATGGCAACTCCACTGTGCTGTACAGTAGAAGCCATTTTAAGGCAGTCCAGTAGAAGCCATTTTAAGGCACAACAGGCTGTATCTTTGCCCGAGTATTTATAGGTGTTGAAGCGTTTGTCTGACTGGGAGCCATTGGGAGGGGCCTTTCTTCCCCCTACTCCCATGCCCACCATCCCTGCCCTCTCCCTTCCCCCTCCCATGTGCTCCTCTTTCCCTCCCTTTCTACAATCCTGGCACTTTGCCCCAAATCCATCAAGCACTTCCCCATTGGTCCACTGGAGGGCGAATGTCACGGCTGGCTTTCCAGAGGAAGCTGCAAAGTAACTGACATCACAAACAATTGCCGCTCTAGGACACCACACTCACTCTTCTTAACAGCCCAGGTGTTCCAGAGTTATGCTGGAACGCACAGACACAGACACACACACCAAGGGTGTCCCCCCCCCCCCCCCCCCCGTATTTGTTTCCAGAGAGTAAGACATCTGTGTACCAAGTTTGGTTGAAATTGCTTGAGGTGTTCCAGAGTTATCCTTTTTTATATAAAGAGAGAAGATAAATTTTCTTTATAAGAAGTTGCCATTGTTAACCTATAGTTTCTTTCCCATAAATTTTGCCATTTCTCTAGTTCTACATTGTAGCCAAAGTTTTTTTCCCATTGTATCTTTTATTTGTTCATCCATTTTTAAATTTAGTAAGAAGTTATATAGCTTCTTAATTAGTTTTTCATCAGAGTTCAACAGTGCCTTGAAGATAGCAAAGTCCACATTTTGGACAGAGGACCGCTGGTTTGAAAGATGGGTCAAAAAGGCCATCTATGTCAAAATTGAACAGCCCTCTCTCCATCTTCAGTCTACAACACAGTCTTTTCAACAGTTCCAAGAAGGCTCCACACCCAATTGCACTACTCGGGTGACCCTGACGACATAGATAAACCTCCAGGTGGTCTCAACAGTTGTCTAATAGAATGCAAATGACCAGCTGTCTGAAGGAGTATAAATCCTTCCATTCCCCACCATCCAGTCAGAGCTGAAGAAGCTGTTTGGATGAGAAGTGAAACATCTTCAAAGAAAAACTGGAAAGTCCAGTTGCCTGTTGAAAAAAAGCATCTTTTGGGGGACTTCCGGTGGCTCCACAGGCGTTGCAGACGCTTCTTGGTGGAGCGCTAGCCCTGCGACTTTGTTAGCCGCTAGAACAGCGAAAAATCAGCTGTCTAGCAGCGAAGAACCTTCTCCCTCGGGAAAAGCGGGGGAAGAGAGCAGCCAAGCATAGGGTTGAGCTCCCTAAGAGCCCTAGAAATATTTCTGGGGCTCGAAAGGTGAGAGCTCCCCAGGAGCCTGGGAAAGCTCCAAAGCCGGGACGCCTCTGCCTTAAGGCAGAGCAAAACGCTGCAACCACCCCTGCAACTAAAAGGAGACGAACTGAAAATTGAAGCTGGCAGAACAAAGACAGGAGACTACATAACTGCAAGTAACTATACTTTAATTCCATTGAACATCACTTCTTTCCGAGCCTACAAGAGCGGGGGGTGAAGTGGAAAAGGGAAAAAAATGGCGCTGGCTTGTTAACACAAAGAGACGAAAGTGAAAGTTAAGAAAAGTTTCTATTGACTCGTTAACTTATTAACTCCTTCAAGCTACCAGCCCCGCTTAAAAAATTTGGACTTTGGGACTTATTTGTGTAACTAAGACTTTGGAATTTAAAGTTTAAAGTCAAAGTTTAAAGATTAGAACTAAGGATTATTTTGGGGCTTTTTTTTTCTTTCTGGATTTTCTCCACTGGCTTTTTGGACTGATTTCTGAGACTGTGTGATTTTAAAATGGCTTCAAAGATGTAAAACCTGGGGTGTCTAAAGCAGGGAGTGCGGGAAGTTCCCCCGCCCAGACCACCAGGCTCCAAGCTTTATTGCCCCCAGCAGATATACAAGTTCAAACACAATCACAACCACAAGTACAAATATTAACACTTGAAATGTTCCAGGAAGCCATAAAAGAAATTAAAGAAGGAGTTAAAGAAGATATTGCATGGGCATTTAAAGGAGTCTCAGATCAAATGGAAGAAATGAAGGATATAATTAAGACCAGAAATAAACACATAAGGGAAGACATAGTCGAGGCACTTCAAGGACTGGTAAAGCATGTTAATTATGTAGAAGATAGAGTTGAAGAGGTTGCCCAAGCTAATGAGATATTGGACAGTAAATTTGAAGAGACACAAATTAAGATTGAAAAGACAGAAGCTGATGTGATGATGACACAATACAGGATGATGGAATTTGCTGTGAGAGTGAGAGGCTTGAAAGAAGATTCTCAAGAAAATTTGAAAGAGATTTTTGTGGAAGCCTTGGCACAGTTCACAGGAGAGTCCAGAGGAGAACTTGAATGGCAAATTGACAGGCTTTATCGCGTTAATTCATGGATAGCTAGACAAAGAAAATTACCAAGAGATATTGTAATCTATTTTGTTACCAGAAGGATCAGAAATGAGATTTTGCAAGCCTCTTACAAAAACAAGCTACAAGTGGCAGGACAAGAAGTGGCAGTATTTAAAAAAATACCACCTAAAATGTTGAAATCTAAGAAAGATTATGCATTTTTGGCAGATGAACTTAGAAACCGTCAGATACAATACAGATGGGAAGTTCCAGTCGGATTAGTGGTGAATTATTCAGGAGAACGATATCGCCTTAACACAATTTTGAAAGCAAGAAGTTTTTACATTAGCATACTAAAGGCTGGATACCCACCATCTACAGAAGTCAAAAAGGGAAAAGAACCAACAGAGGGGAAAAAAGAGGATTTGCAGATGCAAGCAGAAGGTGGTGCTATGAGTATGCCAGACGAAGTACTGCAACTTTCAAGTGCTTTCCAAGTATGGGACATAACTGAAAAATCAGAAGTTAAAGAACAAAGACAAACCAGAGCAGTTACTAAATGTAAAGAACAAGAATTAAAAACGTTTGTGCTCAAAAATGACAAATTGTTGAGGGACTGGCAAGCAGGATTGAATAAATTTATATGGAATGGGAAAAAGCCAAGAGTCAAACTTAAAATTATGCAAGATGTTCGTGAAAGAGGTGGCCTAAAGGTTCCCAACTTGCGCTTATATTATGAGGCTGCGGTTTTGATACAAGTTGGAGACTGGATTGGATTAACAAAAAGCGAAATTTTAAATATAGAAGGCCACGATTTGCAACATGGATGGCATGCATATCTACTTTATGAAAATAAGAGGGACAGTGTATTTAACAGTCACGTTTTAAGACACGCTTTTATGAGAGTCTGGAAGAAGCACCAATTCCAATTGGATTACAAAATACCTTTGTGGTTGGATCTTGGGCAGATTTTGCCAAATATTAAGTCACTCGGGGGGTTGTTATATAAAGAGCTACTCTTTAATGATGGGGGCAGATGGAGTTTGAAACCATTGAACATTCTGTTGGAACAAGGTGTGAACTTGACTTGGTTGCAGTATCTTCAACTTCAAGCAAGATGGAGAGAAGATCAGAAAATAGGACTAATGTTACACGAAGAAGATTTGGTGACCCAGATAAAATGTAAAGGGCCGATGCATATTAAACGTGTGTATAATTTATTGTTAGAGAGAGATTCAGAGGGTGAATTAGTTAAAGATTGCATGATAAAATGGGCACAGAATTTTGGAGAACCAGTGATGTTAGAGACTTGGGAGAAGATTTGGGTCCAGAATGTTAAATTTACACAAGCACAGAATCTGAGGGAAAATTTTTATAAGATGTTTTATAGGTGGCATCTTGATCCCAAAAAGTTATCATGTATGTATCCAAATGTTCAGCCTAAATGTTGGAGGTGTGGTTGTTTGGATGCAACATATTTTCATGTCTGGTGGACGTGTAGAAAATTGAAAGCATTTTGGATCAAACTATGGTGGGTAATGCAGAACATTTTGAAGCGGAAGTTGGATTTCTCACCTCAGCTTTTTTTGCTGGGAATAGTTAAAGGGTGCTCATTAACCGATACCAGATTGATTTTACACATGATCACTGCAGCTAGATTATTGATTGGCCAAAATTGGAAGAAGGATAAAATACCCACGATAGAGGAATGGGTGTTGAAGATGTCTAATTTTGTAGAGATGGCTAAAATCTCTGCATATTTAAAAGATAAGACTCATGAAGTTTTTGCTAAGGAGTGGGTGAAATGGGTGGAATATATGAAGCATAAATACCAAAGTAAGAAGTTTCAGCTAGTACTTAACTGAATATATATCTTTTAGTACCTAAGTAACTTAGAAGATAAATGTACTGAATTTGATATTGTTTATGTTTACTTTATGTTAAGTGATTGAATTTTTATTTTAAATTTTTGTGTTATAGTATAAAGAGAAATGTATTAAGTACGTTGTTTGATTTAGATTATGATAGGTGGTTTTTTTTTCTTTTTCTATTATTATTATTATTATTATTATTATATTATATAAAATAATATTATAGTTTTAGTCTAATAGCTGGATCCCACCTTGAACAGTGGATAAATATGGATTAATTGTTAATGTTTGATCAATAGCGGAAGTCAAGGGGGGGTTGGGGGGTTGGGGAGGGAGGGGAATGGTTGGGCTTGGGGGTGGGGGGGGAAGGGGGGGTTATCAAAAAAAACTTTGTATGTAAAACTTTTTCAATAAAAAAAAAAAGAATTAAAAACGTTGCAAGCACAGGCTTTATTACAAGAAACTGAATACAGGTACAGAAGCTGTGGGAGGGGCAAGACCGACAAAGAAATTCCAAGAGGATTACCAATCGGCTCTTGCCAAGCTTTGAGAGTCTGAAGATGGCTTCTAGGTTTTTAACCTGGAATGTTAATGGTTTAAACTCACCACAAAAAAGGAAGAAAATATTTCACCATTTGAGACAATGTAAAAATGATATAATATGCCTGCAGGAAACACATATGGATAACTGATCAAAAATATTTACTGAATGCAAAATTGGGAGCACATTTTGTTGCGTCTGCCCTGGAAAAAAAGAATGGAATAGTGATTTACTTAAAAAGAAGCTTGACAGCTAAATTAATTGAAGCAGACCAACAAGGAAGATATTTGGCAATTGAGTTGTTAATAGAAGGAAAGAAAACACTTTTAATGGGGATATATGCACCTAATCAACAACAAGAAAAGTTTTACAAGTTGATATACAAAAAATTACTACAATGGGATTATAACTCATGTATTTTGATGGGGGACTGGAATGGAATAGTAGACCCCAATATTGATAAGAAAAAGCTTTTACAATCTAGTAAACTGCGAGCGAGATTGCCTTACGTATGTATTTTTATTGTTGGCTGTACACCGCCCTGAGTCCTTCGGGAGTAGGGCGGTATATAAATCCAATAAATCCTAAATCCTAAATCCTAAATCCTAATCCTGTCTTTTTTTGATTTGATGGAGGATATGGAATTAAGAGACATTTGGCGTGAACGGAATTATAAGGAACAAGATTTTACATTTTTTTCAGATAGACATCAATATTTTTCGAGAATTGAGAAGCAATATATCAAGAACAGACAGCTCAGATAATTGTTAATGGCAGCTTAACAGAAACTTTTAAAATTGAGAAAGGTACAAGGCAGGGATGCCCCTTATCGCCATTATTATTTATACTAACCTTAGAGTTATTGTTGAATAAAATACGTAATATGGAGGAGATAGAGGGAATTAAAGTTAGACATTATGAATACAAGGTACGAGCATTTGCAGATGATTTGGTTGTAACCTTAACTCAACCAGTGAAATCAGCAACGGTTTTGATGGAGACAATTAAACAATATGGTCAAGTATCTGGGTTTAAAATAAATGTTGGAAAAACAAAGATGATAGCTAAAAACATGACAAGAAGTTATAAAGAAGAGTTACAAAGAGTAACGGGATGTGAAATAGTTAAAAAAACTTAAGTATTTAGGTGTTTATATTGCAACTTCTAATGGGAAATTGTATAATTATGAGCTGTTATGGCATAAAATACAAGTGGAGATGGATAAATGGAAAAAATTACAATTGTCTTTGCTAGGCAGAATAGCAGTTATAAAAATGAATGTTTTACCTAAGTTTTTATTCCTCTTTCAAATGATACCAATACTTAAAAAGGATGCCAACTTGGAAGAATGGCAGAAAGGTATTAATAAGTTTGTTTGGATAGGTAAGAAACCAAGGATAAAATTAAAAATAATGCAGGATATATGAGAAAGGGGGGGGGGTTGAAAATGCCCAATTTAAAGTTATATTATGAAGCAGTTGTTTTATCAGCAATTAGTGATTGGATCAATTCAACAAATGTAAGGATCCTGAATATTGAAGGATATGATCTGGTCTACGGTTGGCATGCTTATCTAGTGTATGACAAGAAGGTGGATAGAGCATTTAAGAGTCACATACTGAGGAATGCCTTATTGCGTGTCTGGAGGAAATATCATTATAAGCTACATGAAAAGATATCTATATGGACAGTACCCAGGCACGTGATAGAGAATATAAGTATAGAAAGCAGGCAGGATGTAATTACATATAGAGACATTCTTAATATAGAGGGAGGCATATTCAAATTAAAGCCTTTGAACGTGTTGTAAGAGGAAAAAATAATTCAAACCTGGTTTCAGTATGTACAACTACAAGCCA
The DNA here is from genome assembly GCA_038048745.1 of Coluber constrictor foxii. Lineage (NCBI taxonomy): Eukaryota > Metazoa > Chordata > Lepidosauria > Squamata > Colubridae > Coluber > Coluber constrictor. The sequence goes on from CM075966.1 coordinate 16,332,346, forward strand.
GATGGAGAAAAGATCAGAAAGTTGGTATTACACAAAGCGATGAAAACTTGATAAAACAAATTAGGGACCAAAGTCAAATGCATATAAAAAGGTGGTATAATATATTGATAGAGATAGACTCGGAAACAGAGCTAGTTAAAGACTGTATGATAAAATGGGCACAAAATTTTGAGAAACCAATAATGATGGAAACATGGGAGAAAATATGGGTAAGGAATGTGAAATTTATACAAGCGCAAAATTTAAGGGAGAATTTTTATAAAATGTTTTATAGATGGCACTTAGATCCAAAAAAATTATCTTGTATGTATCTGAGCATACAACCAAAATGCTGGAGATGTTACTGTGAGGATGCAACTTATTTTCATATTTGGTGGACATGCAAAAAGGTTAAAGCGTTTTGGATAAAAATTTGGTGGATTTTACAAAATATCCTTTAAAAAAGGTTAAAATTTACACCACAGTTGTTTTTGTTGGGTATAGTTACGGATTGTATGGTTATAGAGACTAATTTGATTTTGAACTTAATAACTGCAGCAAGACTGTTGGTGGCACAATACTGGAAGAAGCAAGATTTACCTACAATTCAAGAATGGACATTAAAAGTAACAAATTTAGCGGAGATGGCAAAAATTTTGGCGTACTTGAAGGAACATTCAAATGTAAAATATTTGAGAGACTGGAGAAGATGGATAGATTATATTCAAAGTAAATATCGGAATAAGAAGTTGCAGATAGGTTATGAATAAATATGAAGATGTTTTTAGGTAATTAAGTTTAGCAGGGTGATTGGGGAATTGAAGTACTAAGAGAGGATAAATGTTATAATTAATTAGATTAGGATGGACTATGATTGTCAAATATTATACCCTGTAATTTGTTCTGGGAAGTAGGGTGGGGGGAGGTGGGGGGATGGGTAGGGGTGGGGGGATAGGGACGGGGGAGGGATGGGAAGAGGAGGGGAGGGGGTGGGGGTAGGGAGGGGGGATATACATGTAAACTTTTTGTAAAACTTTCAATTAAAAAAAAGGAAAAAAAAGCATCTTTGGGACAACCATGACCTGGATGACTGAGAATCTCCATAGAGACCAAAGAGCACTGGGCCTAAAATGGAATATTGTGGTACCCCACTGCTTATTTCCCTCCATGTAGATGTAGTACCCTTAAGGACTACTCGTTGAGTATGGTTTGACAGCCAGTTAGAAATCCATCTGGCGGTGATGCTGTCTATCCCACATTTTTCTAGCTTGCCAAGAAGTAGGTTGTGGTCTACTTTGTTGAATGCCTTGCTGAAGTCAGTATATTATGTCAACAGCATTTCACTGGTCTACTAATTTAGTCACTTTGTCAAAGAATGAAAATAAGATTGGTTTGGCATGATCTGTTTTTAACAAACCCATGCTGGCTTCTAGTTATAACTTTATTTGTTTCTAGATGCTTGCGGATCTGTTTTTTTGATTATCTTTTCCAGTATCTTCCCAGGTATTGATGTTAGGCTGATTGGTCTGTAGTTTCCTGGGTCTTTTTTTTTTCTTCCTTTTTTGAAGATGGGAACCACATCAGCTCTTTTCCAATCATCTGGTACTTCCTCGATGCGCCAGGATTTTGAAAGTTATGGCACAATGATCTGAGATAACATCTGCCAGCTCTTTCAGAACTCTGGGATGTAATCCATCAGGTCCTGGTGATTTATATTCATCAAGATCAGACAGGTGTTCTCTTACTATCTTTTTGCTTATTTTAATTTTTATTTCTAGTCTGTCTTTTACAGTTATGTTTTTGGTAGGTTGGGCTATAGTTTCTGCTTTTGCGTGAAGACAGGCAAAGAATGAGTTAAGCAGCTCTGCTTTCTCTCTACTGCCTGTTACTTCCTTGCCATCTTCTCTCTTTAGTGGACTGTTTCCTTGACTGTTTTCTTGTTATTAATATGTTAAACTTTTTTTATTATCTTTTATTTTTGTTGCAAGTCTTTGTTCAGTCTGAGCCTTTACTTTTCTGACTTCATCTTTGCAGATTTGGGCTATCTGTTGATATTCTGGTTTAGTTATGTGTCTCTCTTTCCATTTTTTGTACTTGTCCTTTTTGTCTTTCAGTTTATCAGAGATCTTTGTGGAACCATGCTGGTTTCTTCTTGGATCTCTTGTTTTTCTTTTTCAGTGATATTGAGTTGGACTGGGCTTTTATAATATTTTTTAGACTTTCCCAAGCTTCTTGAGTTGTTTTCCCTTTTAAGATTTTAATCCATGGAATCCTTCCCAAACTCTGTAAGTTTGTTAAAATCAGCTCTTCTATATTTATTAGATTTTTATCCTACCTTTATTACTTAATAATAATTCAAGGCAGCAAACATACATAATACTCCTTCCTTCTGTTTTCCCCACAACAGCAACCCTGTGAGGCAAGTTGGGTTGAGCGAGAAAGTGGCCTAAAGTCACCCAGCTGGCTTTCATGCCTAAGGCGGGACTAGAACTCATAGTCTTCTGGTTTGTAGGCCAGCACCTTAACCTCTATACCAAACTTAACCATTACACCAAACATTACTGTTGAAGTAGTTTTTTAAACTGCAGTTCTGACACTTCCAGCGTCAACTTTTTTGAACCAGGAGTTCTTTTGGTTGGTCTGTCACTTATAAAGGAAACATAGCCCTGCTGCTGATACCTATGTTGCCCTTATCCCATTTCTCTGAGCAATAAGCTGTTTTGTAATGCAGCATGTATTTGGGCTTGGTTTCCTTTGAAAGGAAGCAAAATAAACTTACCTTGAGGAACAGTTTTAAATACAGCAGCCAGCCAAGGTCCGCTGCTTCTATATGAGATTTCTAGAGAGGCAACTCCCCAAATGGCTGTTAACTTTGTCCCAGCTACTAGCTTTTTTTCCAGTGTGCTGCGTCTACACTCCATAGCTGGGACCAATCCTCTTTTCTGACATCAACTGAGACAACTTTTAAATCAATTTCCTTCCTGCTCTGTGCTCTTGCCACTCCCCTTTCCCTAGAATCCCCAGTCTTTCTCTCAGTTGCTGACAGACTGAGGTGGATTTTTCTCTGTGCTCTAGAGTGTAGTGCGGCTAGGCCTTTTATTTATTTTTGATTAGCCACTATTTTTCCCCTTTTGGTTTGATTCTTTCATTATTCTGCGGTGGAGAGTAGGAGTCTCTTATTTTTCTGTTGCCTGCCTGGCTGCTCGTTTGCTGGCTCCGTGCCTGATTCCCCAGGTCGGGCTGTGCCCATGCGCTCCGAGCGCTTGCAGCCCCCGTTTCTGACCCTGCGGGGCAGATCCGGCTTTCTTCTGGCCGCCGGTGGTTCAGGGGCTGGGCAGTTCGCCGTCGTAACCCCTTCCACCCCAACGGTTGCAGCGGGAGAGACTGCAACGGAGGCGGCGGCAGGGCAAGTACATCTCCAGCCGGAGGCCTGATCCTCCGCATTTTTGGGCGCCGACTACCGTTCCGCCAGCTCGCTGCGGACGGAGTCGAGTGAGGAGTCCCTGGGAGGCAGCAGCTGTCGCTAATCGGCGCTTTCGGGAGGTTTGGGCGGCGGTTCCTTCGCGCCAACCTCCACCTGGGATTTGAGCTGCCTGAGCCCGGTGCCTCGCCCGAGAGAGAGAGATCTGCAGGCTGGTAAGCGGGGCGGCCGCCATTGAAGCTGAGCAGCGGCGCCCACCATTTTGAAAGGAGGGGGGTAGCGCCCGCCATTTTCGGGACGCTCTCAGTAGCGCCCGCCATTTTGCGGCCTCTCCCTGGAATTGGATGGCCTAAGCCCAGCGCTTCACCGTGGAGAGCGCTGCAGGCTGATAAGCGGGGTGGCCGCCATTGGATTTGAGGAGCGGCGCCCGCCATTTTGAAAAGGGGGGTGGCGCCCGCCATTTTGGGACTGCCGCTGTAGCGCCCGCCATTTTGGGGCCTCTTCCTGGCTCATTTGGGCCTACTCTCCTGGCTGTTTCTGCATTGGGAAGAGCGCCTGGCATAGTGAGCCATCCTCCTCGACTGCTATTGCCCTGAATCTGCCCTAGCGTCCAGACTGACCTGGGCTGTTGTTGCTGCTTGGCCTCACATCTTGCTGAGACCTGCTGTTGGCGAACCAGTTGCCTTGGCCTGGAAAGGGGGGGAGTCCCTAGGTTGGCTCCTATAACCCATTAAAAAAAAATTCATAATAATAAAACCACGATCCAGTTATATTTCTATTACTCTGGTGCTTGGTGGTCATGGCAGACTCTTCCCTATCATCTGACCTGGAGCAGGAATCGAGCCCTGCCAGGTCCTCCAGATCTCACAAGAAGAAGAAAGACAAACATCCCGCCTCCTCGGGACACAAGTCGCATCATTCTAAAGGCTCCTCGTGGGGTGACAAAGATGCACTCCGTAGACACAAGGCCTTTGAAAAGCAATATGAGAAGGCCAGGCAGGCGGCTGCCTTGCTGGCCAATCAGGCCTTAAGTCAACCTCAGACACCTTCTCTGTCTCGTGAGCACCCCTCCTCGGGGTTTGCCTCCTTGAATCCATTGTCATTGTCCAAGAGGGTGTCTCAATCTATGCCAGATGTGTCTGTTGCAGGGGTGGAAGCGCCTCTGCCGGTGAGGCAGGCTCCGTCAGCTACGTTCACACCGACCGCTGCGGGCCTTCGTCCTCCAGATCCAGTCCCTGCGGGTTCGCAACCTGACTTTCAGGCAATGCTATCCACCACGCTGGCTACCATCATGGCGGCGAGTGCCCAACACACTGCTCAGGGATCTGCCTCGGGAGCACGCCAGGAGGCCTCGTATTCCTCACGGCCGCACAGATCCCGTTCTCCCCTTCGGCAAGAATCTGACTCATCTGAGGAATCTGATCGTGATGAGGGGCCCCCGGAAGATCCTGAGTTTTCCGAAGATGAGGGCTTAACACCTGACACCCCGGCCTTCACCGGACTCTTTCGCCCGTCTCTGTTCAAATCTCTTCTCCACAAAGCTCGCCTTACTACTAACCTGGGATCGGTGGGGGCTCAACTTCCCGAGTCTCAAGCTGAGGCGGGGCCGCATGATGCGCTCTTCAAGCAGACCAAACGGGAGAAGGATTTTATTCCGTGCCCCCAGCTGTTCACTGATGTGTTGCAAGCACCGTGGGGCCAGCCCGGGTCCCTTACTGCTCCTAACAATCAAGACAAGAAGTTGTATTGTTCTGCTCCGGAGTGGGACGAGTTACTGAATTTGCCAACAGTGGATGCCCCCGTAGCGAGCCTCACCACACAATCACTTATTTCTTCTGATCCGATGGATGGCCTCAAATCTGAGGATAGGCGCACGGAGTTGGCCTTTCGCAAGTCGCATCAGGCCGGTTCTTGGGCTGTGAGGACAGCGACGGCTACGTCCTTCTTCAATCGCGCCTCCTTAATCTGGCTCCGCCAACTCCAGGAGCGGCTTCCCCCAGAGGAAACCCGCTTGCACCAGGACGTCAATAAAATCATAGCTGCTACTGAGTATTCGGTGGATGCCTCGTTGAATTCTGTAAAGTTTACGTCTCGTGCCCTCGCTTCTTCGATCACGTCACGTCGACTCTTCTGGCTGCGCCCTTGGAAGGCGGACGTGAAAACGAAATGGAAGCTGGCCTCGGCCCCTTTCAAAGGACCTAACCTGTTTGGGGCCGCCCTTGAGCCGCTCCTCGTGGAGGACAAGGACAAGCGGAAGGTTCTTCCTTTGTCCTTTCATAGACCGGACAGACGATATACACCTTACTCCCAGCGTCAGTCCTTTCGGCCCTACTCTGGAGGCAGCGGACCCTCCTCCTCCTACAGACAGTCCTTTCAACCAGCGGACCGCGCCTCGGACAGGCAGAGGTTCCGGGACCGGGCCAGACAGCAGGGCCCTTCCAGGCGTCCTTACCGTGGAGCCAGCTCCAAACCATTCAGAAGGGGCAAATGACTTGTGGCCGGAAGGGCCGGTGGGGGGTCGCCTCCGGTTCTTCCATCAGCAATGGTTCCAGTCGACCTCGGACAGTTGGGTACGACGCACAGTTTCCGAAGGCCTTCTGATCGAGTTTGTGGATCGGCCGCCACATCGCTTCATCAAGTGCCCTGTTCCACCTTCTTCACACAACCGACGACTCATGCTGCAAGAGATTTCACATCTTCTCGACATCAACGCTAGAGAACAGGTCCCGTTGGACCAGCAGGGGAAGGGCTTTTACTCAATCTTGTTCCTGGTCCCCAAAAACTCTGGGGGAGTCAGGGGCATCCTCAATTTGAAACAGCTCAACCTAGCGGTGCGCTATCGCCGCTTCAAAATGCATTCATTACGCTCCATCCTGTCTTCGGTTCGCAAAGGGGACCTCATGCAGTCTGTGGATCTCCGCGAGGCCTATCTACACGTACCAGTCCATCCTGCCCATCGCCAATACCTACGGTTCGAATTTGCAGGCAGGCATTACCAGTATTGTGCCATGCCCTTTGGACTTTCATCTGCACCCAGAACCTTTACCAAGCTGGTGGCAGTAGTCGCTGCATCCCTGCACTCGATCCCAGTCCGAACATTGTGTTACCTGGACGACATTCTAGTTCTCTCGTCCTCCAGGGATCGAGCTGCACGCGACCTGAGCCGGGTGCTTTCCGCCTTCAGGACCCACGGCTTTTCCATAAACAAGGACAAGAGTCATCTCATTCCATCCACGTCCATCCTGCACCTGGGCTCCGTGATAGACTCGGCAAAGGGTCAGGTGTTTCTGTCTCCAGAAAGGATCAAGAATCTTACAACCTTGCTCAGCCAGGTTCTGACCCTAAGGTCAGTGCCCCTAATGACACTCTCACAACTGCTCGGGAAGCTAGTGTCGTGCTTCCAGATAGTTCCTTGGGCTCGCAGACACTCCCGGGCGTTGCAATGGATGCTCCTCCCATTCCAACGGAGGGGCGTGGCCAACACGTCAAGAAAGGTGTTTGTGCTCCCACAAGTCCGTCTGTCCCTTCGTTGGTGGACATCACCGGCCATTCTTCGCGGCTGCCACTTCCTGGCACTGGACCGGTTAGTGATGACAACCGATGCAAGTCTTCAAGGTTGGGGCACCCATCTGGCGACCCAAGTGGCTCAGGGCCGGTGGTCTCGTTTGGAGCGTTGTCACAACATCAACCTTCTGGAACTCCGGGCGATTCGGCTGGCCCTCCTTCACTTCAAGTCAGCAGTGCGAGGCCGTCACGTCCTAGTCCTCACGGACAACACTTCGGCAAAGGCGCATGTGAACAGGGAGGGAGGCACGAAGTCGCGAGCCCTGATGCTAGAGTCGGAGAGGCTATTCGGCTGGGCAGAGCAACATCTTCTGTCGATCCGGGCGGATCACATCTCGGGGTCCGCAAACGTTCAAGCAGACTGGCTAAGCAGAGAATGGATAGACCCGGCCGAGTGGCAGCTACATCCGAGACTGTTCCAGGAACTAGCCCTCCGGTTCGGGAATCCAGTGATCGACCTGTTCGCCAGCCCCTCGAACGCTCAGCTCCCACGATTCATCTCACGTTATCCAAGCCCCACGGCGGAGGGGGTAGACGCTCTGAGATGTCGCTGGCCAGCGGGTCTGCTGTATGCCTTTCCCCCCGTGGCCCTGATTTCCCAGGTGGTTCGAAAGATGGTGGAGGAACGGGCAGAGTTGCTGTTGGTAGCGCCTTTCTGGCCCCGTCGACCGTGGTTTGCCGACTTGGTGGAGCTCTCGGTCAGCAGGCCATGGGTGATTCCGCCTCATCGAGTCGCTCTGTGCCAGGGGGCCATTCTTCATCCAGAGCCTCAATGGCTCCAGTTGACCGTGTGGCGTTTGAGCGGCTCATCCTGAGAAAGGGCCAGCTCTCTGAGGACGTGATTGGCATGATCCAGTCTGCAAGGAGACCTTCTACGACCCGTATTTATGAGGCGACGTGGAAGGCGTTTTGTCGTTGGGCGGCTGGGCAACACGTGGACCCTACTTCCGCGGTTATACAGGATGTGCTGGACTTTCTGCTGGCCGGGTTCAATAAAGGCTTGGCTCCGGCTACGCTACGTCGTCAGGTGGCAGCTCTTTCGACAGTCATCTCTTGCCCTCCATATCGCTCTTTATCACATCACCCGTGGGTCCGGGAGTTCCTCCATGGGGCCACCAATCGACGGCCTCCAACTGTTCATCGTTATCCCACGTGGGATTTGTCCCTTGTGTTACAGGCTTTGACTGTTCCCCCGTTCGAGCCATTGGGTTCTGTGTCTCTCAAGTTCCTTTCTTTTAAGGTGGCGTTTTTGTTGGCGATTACGTCTGCGAGGCGGATCTCCGGGCTGGCTGCGCTTTCCATAAGGAAGGACTTATGCATCTTTTACCCTGATCGAGTGGTGCTTCGCCTCGACCCTGCCTTTACTCCCAAGGTTAATACGTGGTTCCATCGTGCTCAGGAGGTGATTTTGCCAGACTTTTGTCCGGATCCCAGACACCAGCGGGAGGTCTTTTGGCACACCCTCGATGTTCGCCGAGCGTTGCGACGCTACATTCGCAGGACTGAGTCGTTTCGGAAATCGGAGGCCCTGTTGGTCTCGTTTCATCCGGCTACTATGGGCCAGAAGGTATCATCGGCGACGGTGGGCCGGTGGATTAAGGCCTGTATTGCATCTGCATATGAACATCAGGCGCGTCCTGTTCCTTCAAGGATTTTGCCTCATTCGACCAGAAGTGCAGCAGCTTCCGCAGCCTGGGCGACTCAGGCTTCGGTGCTGGACATTTGTAGGGCCGCCACTTGGACTTCGTTGTCCCCGTTTATCAGGCATTACCGGATTGACGCATATGCTTCCGCAGAGGCCTCCTTTGGGAGGCGGGTTTTGCAGAGGGTTGTGGATGACAGGTCTGCGGGGAGCAGCCAATGTCCCGCCCCGGTTCTCTGAGCTTGGGTATGTCCCAGCTATGGAGTGTAGACGCAGCACACTGGAAAACGGACATTGACTTACCTGAACGTCCATTTTCTGGGTGCTGCGGATACACTCCATTCCCTCCCGTTACTTGGCTGCTGGTTGTGGTTGACGTTGTTGTGTTGTTGTTAAGTTTGTGTAGTTAATAAAGTTGTGTTGTGCCTTGAGCTGTTTTGCTCCTTCGTTCAAGACTGGGGATTCTAGGGAAAGGGGAGTGGCAAGAGCACAGAGCAGGAAGGAAATTGATTTAAAAGTTCTCTCAGTTGATGTCAGAAAAGAGGATTGGTCCCAGCTATGGAGTGTATCCGCAGCACCCAGAAAATGGACGTTCAGGTAAGTCAACGTCCGGTTTATCTGGTAGCCTCTGAATTGGATTCTTAACCTGAAGTCCATAAATTTCAGTAGGGTTAGGGACTTGGATAGGGGAAAAAAATTACAATTTTATTTTTACTAACCTCTGACTAAAATTAAGGTTTCATTCAATAATAAATGTGGAATCTCTAGAGTCCAAAACTAATTGTTAACTTCAAAATATCTCACTATCTAAAATTATTTGAATTAATTTTTAATATTTTGGTATCTGTATTTGAATACAGTTGTTTCCTTTAAAATCATATATATGTTTTATTTTATGCATGTACATACATTTTTCCTTAAAGGTGTCCATGGGTTTCACCTGATTCTTAAAGGGATTTTTGGCACAGACAGATTAAGAAATCTTCATCTAAATAAATTATGCTGTTCTTTTTAGTAAATGTTTATCCGGTTTTATGATCACAAAGAGATTTAGATTTAGTTTTAAAATTTTTAAAACTAAATCTAAGTTGTCTTAATTACATTTCTGTCTTTCTGCTTTAGGGTCTGAAGTGTAGCAGACCACAGTTCTGGGAGTACACCAAGAAACATGGCAACTCAAGGTATGGATTGGTATAATCAAGTTCATGTGAAGTTTAAATTGTGATCAATATTGAAAGTAGCCAATTTTATACTCTTAAAAATAGTAAGAAATTAAATGTATCTAAGAAAATAAATCTAAAATTTAGTTTTAACATAACTTGATTTTAATGTTTAATGTTAAGAAAAATTCTGGTCTGCTCTGTACAGTTGCAGAGATGCTCAGACATTTGCCACAAGTTAAAATTGAGTGGAATTTTAAAGCAACTCATTAAAAAATGAGTAAAATATAGTTATGTGCATAAAATGGGAAAAAATGTCTTGGCTCTGAAATATACCATAAAGTTCCACAGGTTATGCCAAATTATTTCAGATAAGCCATGCTTTAGCAGAATTGAAATCAGGAACTCTTGTGTTCCTTATTTTGAACAAAATAATATCTGGATGGGGCAAACAGGGCAAAGACTGATGTTGATCACCACCTCCTCCCCTGTACAATTCACAGCACAATGTATCCCACTAGCCCACATCCCCCATCTTCCCATTGGCTTTGTTTTCATCCCTTTAGCCATCACCACAAAAAACCTACTGCAGTGTATCCCTCTTCTGTACCCTGAAAGGAAATTCCATAATTCATCACAAAAGTTTTTAAGGCAATATGTTACACCTCTGTTAAGCTACAGAAGACCCTTTTCACTAGATTGTAAAAGAAAATTTATATATCTAGCATGCAATATGTGTCTCAAAATTAAAACTCGAATAAAATTTTGCCAAATATTGACTTATCTTAGCAAGTTTCTTTTTAACCGCTCTATTGCCAACAGCTGATTTAATGGAGTTGGATATGGCAATTGAGTGCAATAGAAAAGCAGCTGTCAGTCACTGGCAGCAACAGTCATACCTGGATTCCGGTATCCACTCTGGTGCCACAACAACAGCTCCCTCTCTGAGTGGCAAGGGAACCCCAGAAGAGGAAGAAGTTGATACCACCCACGTTCTATACGAATGGGAACAGGGATTCTCTCAGTCTTTAACTCAGGAACAGGTTGCTGGTAAGTAGAATACTGTGATTGTATTAATCACTCCAACTGTATATCAGTTAGATGAAAAAATGCTTACTCCTATTCCAGATATTGAGGGACAATATGCTATGACCCGAGCACAGAGAGTGCGTGCGGCCATGTTCCCTGAAACATTGGATGAAGGCATGCAAATCCCATCAACACAGTTTGATGCTGTGCATCCAACAAATGTACAACGACTTGCTGAACCTTCCCAGATGTTAAAACATGCTGTGGTTAATTTGATAAACTACCAAGATGATGCAGAGCTTGCTACTCGTGCCATCCCAGAATTGACCAAATTGTTAAATGATGAGGACCAGGTATGTGCATGTTAATTCAGCTTACATTTACTGTGATCTCTAAGAGGCATAAGATTGAGAGTCTCCTGATCACATGAAAATATGTGTATTCATACCATCTCACTTAGTGGTCTCAGATTTGGATTTTGAAAATGTTGAATTTCAATGCATTAATTAGGTTGTGGTGAACAAGGCATCAGTTATGGTCCATCAGTTGTCCAAAAAAGAAGCCTCTCGTCATGCTATCATGCGTTCTCCTCAAATGGTTTCTGCCATTGTGCGTACTATGCAGAATACAGATGATGTAGAAACAGCCCGTTGTACTGCAGGTACACTACATAACCTGTCTCATCACCGTGAAGGCTTGCTGGCAATCTTCAAGTCAGGAGGTATTCCTGCTCTGGTTAAAATGCTTGGGTATGTAAATAATTGATTTGATGTATCTATGTCCCACCTGGTGAGGCAAGAAGGTATGTTGCGGACCCTATCAGCCAAAGAATTTGACTGGCAGGGTCCAGGAAGAGAGCCTTCCTTGTCATTGCTCCCACCCTATGGAACTCTCTCTCCCCAGAGGTGTGGCAGGCCTCCACTCTTCTGGCCTTCCGGAAAGGAGTGAAAACATGGCTTTGCGGCCTTGCTTGGGGCACAGCCATGGGGCTGGTTAGCACCCTGAAAACCACCTCCCCACCTTTTAACTAACTTTCAACATCACTTGCGTCTCTTGAATTTTATATACTTCTTTATATTTTTAATATTTTATTGTACCCAGAGCAGGGGTGAAATGCTCCCGGTTTGGACCGGATCTCCCGATCCAGTAGCGATGGAGGCAAAAATCCCTGCCCCCACCCCCCATGCCCAGCTGAGCCACACAATCATCAGAGGCTTTTTTTTTAACTTTTAAAAGCATATTTTTACAACCTCTTCACCAGAGTTTGTAGAAAAAATGGTTTTAAAAGTTAAAAAAAATTGGCCACACCCACCCAGTCACATTACCCCCCCCCCCCAACCAAGCCACGTCCACAGAACCGGTAGTAACAAATTTTAGATTTCACCACTGACCCAGAGTCCCTTTGTGTGAGAGATGAGTGGTTCTAAAATGTGAACTATAAAATATGTAGTATTTGTTGGTCTTGGGCAGGATATTTGTTAATTTGAGCTTTTCTTTATAGTTCTCCAGTGGATTCTGTACTTTTCTATGCTATTACTACTCTGCACAATCTTCTGTTGCATCAGGAAGGTGCCAAAATGGCTGTCCGTCTAGCTGGAGGTCTACAAAAAATGGTTGCCTTGCTCAACAAGACAAATGTTAAGTTTCTGGCCATTACAACAGATTGTCTTCAGATTCTTGCATATGGTAATCAAGAAAGCAAGGTAATGCTTGAAATGTTATTATGCAGTGAACAAATACAGTGGGGCAAAAAAGTATTTAGTCAGCCACCAATTGTGCAAGTTCTCCCACTTAAAAAGATGAGAGAGGCCTGTAATTGACATCATAGGTAGACCTCAACTATGAGAGACAAAATGAGAAAACAAATCCAGACAATCACATTGTCTGATTTGGAAATAATTTATTTGCAAATTATGGTGGAAAATAAGTATTTGGTCAATATCAAAAGTTCATCTCCATACTTTGTTATATATCCTTTGTTGGCAATGACAGAGGACAAACGTTTTCTGTAAGTCTTCACAAGGTTGGCACACACTGTTGCTGGTATGTTGGCCCATTCCTCCATGCAGATCTCCTCTAGAGCAGTGATGTTTTGGGGCTGTCGCTGGGCAACACGGACTTTCAACTCCCTCCAAAGGTTTTCTATGGGGTTGAGATCTGGAGATTGACTAGGCCACTCCAGGACCTTGAAATGCTTCTTACGAAGCCACTCCTTCGTTGCCCGTGTTTGGGATCATTGTCATGCTGAAAGACCCAGCCACGTTTCATCTTCAATGCCCTTGCTGATGGAAGGAGGTTTGCACTCAAAATCTCACGATACATGGCCCCATTCATTCTTTTCTGTACACGGATCAGTCGTCCTGGTCCCTTTGCAGAGAAGCAGCCCCAAAGCATGATGTTGCCACCCCATGCTTCACAGTAGGTATGGTGTTCTTTGGATGCAACTCAGCATTCTCTCTCCTCCAAACACGACGAGTTGTGTTTCTACCAAACAGTTCTACTTTGGTTTCATCTGACCATATGACATTTATTTATTTATTTATTTATTTATTTATTTATTTATTTATTTATTTATTTATTTATTTATTTATTTATTTATTTATTTATTTATTTATTTATTTATTTATTTATTATATTTCTATACCGCCCTTCTCCTGTAGGACTCAGGGCGATGTACAGCCAAGGTAAAAACACAAACACACAAACATCATAAAATTTAAATTTAAAATTATTAAACAATTTGGCCCAATGGAATTAAAACCCCAAATTAAAATATCTGATTAAAATTTGTTTAAATGTTGAGCCACGCCTGTTGGAACATCAGGATCTTGAGGGCACGGCGGAAAGTACGAAGGTCGGGGCTGTTGCGTATCTCCGGGGGCAATTCATTCCAAAGGGCAGGAGTCCTCACAGAGAAGGCCCTCCCCCGGGGGTCGCCAGTCGGCATAATTTGACTGACGGCACCCTGAGGTCTCGTAGATACCCAGGTCCTAAGCCATGGAGTGCTTTAAAGGTTCTAACCAACACCTTGAATCACACCCGGAAGACGACTGGGAGCCAGTGCAGCTCGAACAGGAGAGGTGTTACATGGGTGCAACAAGTTGTGCCCATAATCACCCGCGCGGCCGCATTCTGGACCAGTTGGAGCCTCCGGGTGCTCTTCAAGGGGAGCCCCATGTAGAGGGCATGGGAGCCCCATGTAGAGAGCATTACAGTAGTCCAGACAGGAGGTGACGAGGGCATGAGTGACCATGCGCAGGGCCTTCCAGTCCAGAAAGGGACGCAACCGGTGGATCAGGCGAACCTGATAAACGCCCCCCCTGGGGGCTTTCTATCAGGTCCGTCTGATATGCCAGTTGCGCCCCTTTCTGGATCGGGACTCCTTATGCACAGTCACCCATGCCCTCGTCACGTCTTGCCTGGACTACTGTAACGCTCTCTACATGGGGCTCCCCTTGAGGTGCACCCGGAGGCTCCAGCTGGTCCAGAATGCGGCTGCGTGGGTGATTATGGGAGCAACAGGTCGCTCCCACGTAACACCACCTGCGTGAGCTGCACTGGCTCCCGGTGGTCTTCCGGGTGCACTTCAAGGTGTTGGTTCTCACCTTTAAAGTGCTCCATGGCAGAGGTCCGGGATATTTGCGAGACCGCCTGCTGCTACCGATAACCTCCCACTGGCCATCACGCTCGCACAGAGAGGGCCTCCTCAGGGTGCCATTGGCCAAGCAATGTCGGCTGGTGGCCCCCAGGGGGAGAGTCTTCTCTGTGGGAGCACCCAACCTGTGGAATGAGCTACCTCCTGGGATACGATTGATTCCGGATCTCCACGCTTTCAGAAAGGCCCTGAAGACCTATCTCTTTCAACAAGCCGGCCTAGCATAAACGGTTTTAATGGGTTTTTTAAAATTTTTAAATTTTATCGATGTTGGATTTTAAACTGGGATCTTTGATTGTGCAGATTTGGATTTTAAATTGTTAATGCCATTATTTAATCTATTTTAGTTTCTTAACTTTTGTACTATATGTGTCTTAAATTTGGCTGTTCACCGCCCTGAGTCCCCTTGGGGAGAAGGGCGGTATATAAGTTGAAATAAATAAATAAATAAGGTCTTCTAATTCAGCCGTGAATCCAGGAGGACACCCAGATTGCGAGCCCTCTCTGGGGGGGCAAGGTCTCATCCCCAATAGTCAGCGATGGCACCAGCTGACTATACCGGGCTGTTGGAAGCCACAGCCACTCGGTCTTGGAGGGGTTGAGTCTGAGCTTGTTTCTCCCCATCCAGATCCGTACGGCCTCCAGGCAGCGGGACCTCACGTTAAGAGCATCACTGGGGTGGTCCGGGGTGGAGATGTACAGCTGCGTGTCGTCAGTGTACTGATGGACCCTCACCCCGAAACCACGGATGATCTCACCCAGCGGCTTCACATAAATGTTGAACAGAAGGGGCGAGAGGACCGACCCTTGTGGCAACCCACAAACAAGGCGCCTCGAGGTCGACCTCTGCCCCCCTGCCAACACAAACTGCGAACGGTCGGAGAGGAAGGAGGAGAACCACCGCAGCACAGTGCCCCCTATTCCTAACCCCTCCAACCGCTGCATCATGATACCATGGTCGATGGTATCAAAAGCTGCTGAGAGATCGAATAGGACCAGGACAGAGGAACAGCCCCTGTCCCGAGCCCTCGAGAGATCATCAACCAACGCAACCAATGCCGTTTCCGTGCTGTATCCCGGCCTGAAGCCCGACTGGTACGGATCCAGATAGACAGCTTCATCCAGGTACTGGGGCCACACTCTCAACAAACTTCGCAACAAAGCGGAGGTTGGAGACTGGACGATAATTTGCTAATACAGCCGGGTTCAGGGAAGGCTTCTTGAGGAGGGGCCTCATCACTGCCTCTTTGAAGGCAGCAGGAAAGGCACCCTCACTCAGAGAAACATTTATAATCCCCTGGAGCCAGCCTCGTGTAACCTCCCGGGAGGCCAGCACCAACCAGGAGGGACACGGGTCCAATAAACATGTGGCAAAGCTAAGCCTACCCAGAATCCTGTCCACATTCTTGGGAGCCACAGAGTCAAACTCTTCCCAGATAATACGCTCAGGACCTCCCCCCGTCTCCTCCCCTGGACCTACCCAGTCGGAGTCCAGACCTTCCCGAATCTGAGCAACTTTATCCTGCAGGAATTACACAAAATCCTCAGCCCTAACCTGCAATTGACATTCTCCCAATTCTCTTCTGGGTCATCCAAATGCTGTCTAGCAAACTTCAGACAGGCCCGGACATGTACTGTCTGAAGCAGGGGGACACGTCTGGCACTGCAGGATCTGAGTCCCTGGCGGCGTAGTGTGTTACTGATGGTAGCCTTTGTTACTTTGGTCCCAGCTCTCTGCATGTCATTCACTAGGTCCCCATTTGTGGTTCTGGGATTTTTGCTCACCATTCTTGTGATCATTTTGACCCCACGGGGTGAGATCTTGCATGGAGCCCCAGATCAAGGGAGATTATCAGTGGTCTTGTATGTCTTCCATTTTCTAATTATTGCTCCCACAGGTGATTTCTTCACACCAAGCTGCTTGGCTGTTGCAGATTCAGTCTTCCCAGCCTGGTGCAGGTCTACAATTTTGTTTCTGGTGTCCTTAGACAGCTCTTTGGTCTTCACCATAGTGGAGTTTGGAGTGTGACTGTTTGAGGTTGTGGACAGGTGTCTTTTATACTGATAACAAGTTCAAACAGATGCCATTAATACAGGTAATGAGTGGAGGACAGAGGAGCCTCTTAAAGAAGAAGTTACAGGTCTGTGAGAGCCAGAAATCTTGCTTGTTTGTAGGTGACCAAATACTTATTTTCCCCCATAATTTGCAAATAAATTCTTTCCAAATCAGACAATGTGATTGTCTGGATTTGTTTTCTCATTTTGTCTCTCATAGTTGAGGTCTACCTATGATGTCAATTACAGGCCTCTCTCATCTTTTTAAGTGGGAGAACTTGCACAATTGGGGGCTGACTAAATACTTTTTTGCCCCACTGTAGTAAGTTGGGCAATTAACCTTAGTGGGACACATGTAAAATGTTAGTAAACTAACCTTGTTTTCTGCTTTTGTGTATATTATTTGGACTCAGGAATAGTCCTTGAGGGTTAGTAGGTCAGTAGTAAAACACATGTTTCACATGCAGATAATCCCAGGTTCATACATACACAATATACTAGGTAGGATTAGAAAATCATTGGTCTGAAGAGTTATTGTCATCGGTATTCTCAATATTGGGAGTTTGGCCATGGTCTGATTTCATATTATGCTGCCCATCTTGCCAAGGTGACTGTAGGAGGCTTACAATCAATCAATAAAAACACCAGTATAAAACATTAAAATAATAGAAACATTAAAGTTGAATTAAAATTGACAAAGATGGAGAGGAAGGGAGCAAGATGTGCACAGGATTAACTACCTCCAGAATGACATGCGCCCTTTGGGGCCCCAGACCAGTTGGAAGAGTCAGGTCTTCAGGCCCTTTCAGAAGGCCAAAAAGATGAGTGTAGATCTTACACTACACTCATCGGGGGGGGGGGGGGGGAGGAAGCATGATGCTCCAGAGGGTGGGAGCCATGGCAGAAAAGGCTCTTCTCTTGGATCCCGCCAGCTAAATTCGTTGACGAACAGAGTTTGCACCATGCCCCTTCAGCCAGCACAAGTGGGGTGGGCCAATCCCATTGGGGTGACATGTTTCCTGAGATAACCTGGACCCATGCCATAAAGGGCTTTACAGGTGGTAACCAATACCTTGAATTGGGCCTGCAAGAAAACTGTCAACCAGTGCAGCTCATGGAACAGTGATATAACATGGGCCACTTTAAGGGCCTCAAGAACTTATTTATTTATTTATTTATTTATTTATTTATTTGTCAGATTTATATGCCACCCTTCTCCCATAGGACTCGGGGCGGCTCACAACAATAAAACAACCTGACAATAGATAAAATTAAATAATATTAAAAACTAATTTAAAATCCCCAAAACCCCTGGTTAAAATACACGGCAGATCAGGGGAGCTGCTGAAAGAGCCATGTCTTTAGGTCGGTGTGGAAGGTGCGGAGGTCGGGGGCTGTCTGGAGCTCGGTGGGCAACAGAGAACGCCCTCATCATAGGGACTGCCAACCAACACTGTCTGGCCGAGGGGACCCGGAGGAGGGCCGACCTATGTGAGTGCACTGGGTGGTGGGAGGCTGGTAGGAGGTGATCCTGGAAATACCCCGGGCCCATGCCATGAAGGGCTTTATAGGTGAGTACCAGCATCTTGAAGCGGATTCAGAGGACCACTGGCAACCAGTGCAGCTTGCGCAACAGTGGTGTTATATGAGAGTTGTGGGACGCACCCGTAACTACTACTACGCAGCTGCATTCTGGACCAGTTGGAGCCTCCGGGTGCACCCCAAGGGCAGCCCCATGTAGAGGGCATTGCAGTAATCCAGCCAAGAGATAATGAGAGCTTGAGTGACCATACAGAGGGCGTCCCTGTCTAGAAAAGGGTGTAACTGGCGCACCAGGCGAACCTGTGCAAATGCCTCCCTTGTCACGGTCGTTACATGATCTGCCAAAGACAGCCATGAATCAAGGAGGATGGCAAGATAACAAACCCTTTCCGAGGGAGCAAGACACTCCCCTCCCAGCAATAGTGATGGGGGAACTAGATCATGGGACGCCAGTATCCACAGCCACTCTGTCTTGGAGGGGTTGAGCCTGAGCCTGTTCCTACCCATCCAAACCCGTACCACCTCCAGGCACTTAGACATCACGGAGAGGGCATCCCTGGGTTGGTCCGGGGTAGAGATGTAAAGCTGAGTATCATCAGCATACTGCACCCCGAAACCACGAATGATCTCACCCAGCGGCTTCATATAGATGTTAAAGAGCAGGGGGGAGAGAACCAACCCTGCGGCACCCCACAAGTGAGGGGCCTTGGGGAGGATCTCTGACCCCCGCCCAAAGAAACTGTGTACGGCCTGAGAGGTAGGAGGAGAACCACTGTAAAACAGTGCCCCCCACCCCCAACCTCCCGAGACGCCGCAGTAAGATACCATGGTCGATGGTATCAAAAGCCGCTGAGAGGTCAAGTAGCACCAGGATGGAGGAATAACCCCATCCCGGGCCCACCAGAGATCATTCACCAGGGCGACCAATGCTGTTTCCGTGCTGTGTCCGCACCTGAAGCCTGATTGGTATGGGTCTAGATAACCAGTCTCCTCCAGGAATTGTGGAAGCTGGTACGCCACCACAGACTCAGCAACCTTCGCTATAAAGTGAAGGTTGGAGACAGGACGAAAGTTGTTCAGGGAGGCCGGATCCAGGGCAGGCTTCTTGAGGAGGGGACAAACCACCGCCTCCTTGAGTAAGGCGGGGAAGACCCCATCTCTCAAAGAAGCATTGATAATCGCCCGGATCCAGTCTCCAGTCACCTCCCTGGTTGCTGCAACAAGCCAGGAGGGACAAGGGTCCAATAAACATGTGGAGGCCCCCAGTCTACCCACAATCCTGTCCACTTCCTCCATAGAAACAGGATCAAAGTCAACCCAGCTGTTACTTCCAAGATCTGCTCCCAACCCCTCGTCAGAGTTGATCCTGCCCAGTCAGAGTCCAGCCCTGTCTGAATCTGAGCGATTTTGTCTTGCAGAAATTGCGCAAAATCCTCAGCGCTGCCTTGCAAGAACTGTCCTTGTAGCTGCATTCTACACCAGCTGTAGCTTCCAGATACTCTTCAAGGGTAGCCCCATGTAGAGCACATTGCAGTAGTCCAAGCATGAAATGAACAGGGCTTGAGTGACTGAGCACAGAAACTCGCAATCCAAGAAAGGATGCAATGGGCACACAACACAAAGTTGTGCAAAGGCTCTCCTAGCCATGACTGCCACCTGCTCTTTGAGCAGTAGTCATAAGTCCAGGAGAACCCCAAGTTGTACACAGGATCTGTCTGGGGCAATGCAACCCCATCCAGAATGAAAGATTTTAAAGTCATGGATCCCAAAGCTCCATGCACCCAAAGCCACTCGGTCTTACCAGGGTTCAGTTGAAACCTGTTGTCCCCATCCAGACCCCCACAGACTCCAGACATCACAAGAGGGCAGCAACAGCATCACTTGGGTCTCGGGATGGAGATGTGAACTAGCGTATCATCAGCATATTGGTGATACCTCATCCTGTGGTGATGGTGGATCTCACTCAGTGGCTTCATGCAGATGTTAAAAAGGAATGGACAGAGTACAGCACAAAAGAGCGGCTGTGGACTGGACCTCTCACTCCAAGGAGCCAAACCAGTGCAAGACTGTGCCACACAGCTCCAAATCCCACAGCTGATCCAAAAGGTATCCAGGTATCCTGGATTCAATACCATGGTTAATGGTATTGAAGGTCACTGAGAGGTCAAGGAGAGCAAGAACAGTTGTACCACCCCCATCCTGCTGTTGCTAGAGATCATTGAGAAGTGCAACCAGTGCTGTTTCTGTTCCATAACAGAGGCTGAAATCTGACTGGAAGGGGTTGTCCAGATAATCCATTTCATGCAGGACCCTCTGAAGCTGCCATGCAACCACCTGAGAGATTGGATGAAAATTGTCTAAACCGATGGGATTGAGAGATGTGTTTTTGAGGAGGGGATGAACCAGGCCTTCCTTAAGAGGTCCTGGAAACATCCCCTCCTGCAGTGAATAATTTATCACTGCTTGAACCCACCTGGTAGTCACCATCCTAAAAGCTGTCACCAGCCAGTAGGGACAGGGAATTAATTGACATGTGGTTGCACTGTGACAGCATCTAGGACCCTGTCCACTTCATCATGTGTAACAGGCTTGAACTGTTCCCAGATAACTGGGGTAACACCTTTCCCTAGGTATCTGTAATGGACCTGCACCACACATGGCTTCTAACTGGGAATGAAGCCAAGCAACTTTGTCCATCAGGTGATCTACAAATTCCTCTGCATGGCCCTTAAGGTGATCACCTGAGCTTGAACAGAGCTGTCAGGTAATTTTCTGCAAACACAATAAGAGCAAAGAAATAACGGTGTTTTGCTGCTCTTTCAGCCATGAGGTAGGCTTTAATTGTGGCTTTAAGTTGTGTTCAGTCAGATTCATTCCCCATTTTCCTCCAGCGCTTCTCTAGGTGTGTCTGCCCTTTTCAGAACCCACAGCTCTTCCATGAACCATGGGGAGTGTTGGGAGCGATGAGTCAAGAGAGGCCACGCAGGCATCCTGTCCAAATCCTCGCCCACCCTTAGGTTCTAGGACCATGATGGCGAAGCTATGGCACACGTGCCCGAGGTGGCACGCAGAGCCCTCTATGCTGGCACATGCCCCATCGCCCCAGATCGGATCTCTGGCATTCATTCTTGAACTTCTGTTTCCCGCAAATGGTGAAACAGAAGCTCACAAAAGAAAAAGATCTTACCTCTTGCCATGCTGCCGTTGTTGGGATGCCCTGCCTCCCATGGGCCAGCTGGTCTTCAGGTCTCTGCTGCGCATGAGCGTATATCTATGTGTTCATGCACATGTGTGAACCTTTCAATTTGGGCATGCACGCACATACAGTTTGGGCACTCGGTGTCTAGAAGGTTTGCCATCACTGTTCTAGGATGTAACCAGAGCTTTGGCAGGACCGTGCAGCAAAGTCCTCACTTCTCTCTGGAACCCATAAGGGTCTATCAGTCACTGGGGGCAGACCAGTCTAATGGGCTCGGCCTCCCTGTGGAAGCGGGGAGGCATAAGAGAATCTTGAGGACACCAGGTCATGATCTGACCATAACAGTGGGGATAATGACAGATCCCCCACCAGATCATGTTGCCATTACACTGACATGAACATCATATCCAATGTGTATCAGGCCAGAGATTATCTAGAATAGGCCCATGGCAGCCATGAACTCCCAGGCTGCTTCCGAGCCCAAATGTAGTTATGGCAGATTGAAGTCCCCCTGGACCATAAGCCTGGGGAGCTCCATTGTCAACCCTTAGATCGTCTCCTTATATACTACTCTTCTGACATTCCAGGAGAAAATGTGGTTTTCTACTTTTGTATGTACAAATGAGCTGACAGCATGACACAATAGTGTCAGACTGAAGTGATTACAATTCCATCTTTAAAAACTATCCTGATTAGCCTATTGTCACTCTAATTACTAATTACTTTTTTGTTTGGCAGCTAATTATTTTGGCAAGTGGTGGACCCCAGGCTCTAGTAAACATAATGAGGACTTACACTTATGAGAAATTATTGTGGACCACAAGTAGAGTGCTGAAAGTGCTATCAGTCTGCTCTAGTAACAAACCAGCAATTGTTGAAGCTGGTAAGTACTTCATTTTTCATGGAATCAAGGACTGCTTCTGTTTTGCATTCAGGCCAAAATTACTTAAATTTCCTTTGGGGTGGGGGGCAGGTAATAAAATGGACATCTATATAAGATATTCTAAACTGGATGGAATGCATCAATAACGAGGTATTATTTTTGACAAAAGTGTTGAAAGCTAGGTAAACCAAAAACTTGATGGCAAAAGTGGAAATGTTAATAAGAGCTGTTAAAATGTTTATAATAGGTTTTTGGTGCTACTATTGCAGTTTTTGTTTTTAACATTTTTAGTAATTTTGATCTACCCCAAACACTTGGGCTTTTGGATAGATTAGGTCCCATAATACATCACTCTATATCATAACTACTGTGTACCATGCTCCCATTAATGGCCTTGGCATTTTGTCAAACATGAAATGTGTTACAGTTAGAAGTACATATCTTACGTTGAGGATTAACTGCATGTCCATAGGGAATTGTGAATCAAATTAGATCTGAGACTTAGAATTGTACATGATTCCCTGTGTATTGTATAGCTGGTATACTTTAGTTTCATTATAGCTACTTGAAACCAGTCTACAGGGATAAAAATAAGTGTCCTTGCAGTTATAAGCACATTGTTTTCTCCATAATGAGAAGCTGAGATAAAGATAAATGATAGTAAATCCTAACTGATCTTTAGGTGGAATGCAAGCTTTGGGACTCCATCTTACAGATCCGAGCCAACGTCTTGTTCAGAATTGTCTCTGGACTCTAAGAAATCTCTCAGATGCTGCAACTAAGCAGGTAAGGAGAGAGAACTTGAAAAATTATTAATATTCCATGAATAACTGGTCTGTTAGAAAATTATTTTTATTATATTGAGTTGATACTGATACTGTTACCCTGGCATTGCTCAAAACTGAAATTAGGATTTTTTAAAAAAAAATCATTTGAAAGAGTGGATAGGTCATAGGGCAGGGGTGTCAAACTCGATTTCATTGAGGGCTGCATCAGGCTTGTTGACCTTAGGGAGCCAGGTGGGTGTGGCCAGGGTGGGCATGGCCAGCTCAATGTCATGTCGGGCTGAGGGGATCCATTGTTTCCAGCAGAGGAAGGCGAGACCAGGGCGAGCAGCAAACCCTTGTACACCAGAGGAGCCTTGCCATCCCTCTCAGGTTATGCAGAGGACTCCCAGACGGTGCAGTATACCTGGAGCCCTGGGCAGTGGAGGGCAAGTGCCCGGCCCAGCCTAGCCTTCCCAAAGGACCACCCAGCTGCGCTTACCTGCTCCTCGAGGCTGCTGCTGCTGTGCTTGCTCTCCTTGGCCAGGTTGCTCATGGTGTGTGCAGGAGGGCAAAGTGCGTGGGTCAGAGGGAGGCACACTCCCTCTCCATGCAAGGAGATCCAGCTTTGTAACCGAAGCATCATCAGTGGTAGTATGGGAGACCACCAGGGGAGGTCAGGAAGAGGGGACAAGGGGATGGCGAAAGGGCAGCAGGGCTGCTGATGGCCAAGTGCTAAGGCAGGACTTTCCTCAGACCCTCCTTCCCTCTCATTAAAATTTCCCTCTTCCTTCCTCTTTCCTGTTGTGGTCCGCCAGCAGAGCTGGCAGCAGAGTCAGACAGTGAGGAGGTTGGGGAGGAACTTGGGCCAGTCGTGGGGGTTGGGAAAAGCTCAGATGAGGGCTCTGCGTCGGAGGCAGAGAGGGAGCTCGACAGCAGTGAGGCAGAGGAACAGTTGGAGCCTGTTCCCAGTGTGCGCATGCACAGAGCTGCCAGAAGACGAGAACAACTCAGAAAGCAGGGTCGACTTGGGAGTAAAGCCACACCTTGGAGGTGATTGGCCCCTCCCATAGGAAACAAAAGAGCAAACAGGGAGGGGGCTTTTGCAGGAAACAATTCATTCGTTCCATGACTTTGAGAGACTCTGTGTCAAGTTTTGCCTTTTGCCTCATTTGGAAACAAGTTACGTGGCAACTTGCCAAGCACGATAAGGTGTGTGATAACTATTCCTTTGAAAAACTGTTTGGACAAACCTTCTTGACTGTGAATGAAAGTAATTCAGTCGTGTAAATAAAAGAGGTTTTGCCAGGATCAAGACTGCTTCCTGGTGTTTAAGGGAGCCTATGTCAGAACATTTCCTTCTTTTTCCTTCCTTGCTCTCTTGCCCTCTTTTTTCTGTCTTTCCTCTTTCCCTTTCTCCTTTCCTGCCCCCCCTTGATGCTCAAATGCAAAAGGGGAAACATTTCTTGATGCCTCCTTGCTGTGATCAAATGCTGTGATTACTTTTGCTAGTAGCTTGTGGCCGGAATGGGACTTTCAGACTTTGACTTTTCATTCTCCTCGGGCGATTCTCCCCCGACTTATCTCCTCAGCTGGCACGCCTCCAGTCATTTGTTGTGGGGAATGGGCCACCGGCCTCTTCATCCCAGACACTTCGACACGGCCCATTCGCAGAAAGAGGGTTTGTCCTGGGTGTTCCGCCCTCTGACAGTTAGCCCCGAACCAATTGGCTAGAGGGGGTGTAATAGAAATTCAGCCAAAGGAGAGAGGTGTAAAAGAATTTGCCAAAATGCCTGCCTGCCTTCCTCCCTCCCACCCTCTCCCTCTCCCCCACCCCCAATAGCCTAGTTTCCAGAAGAGGAACCAACTGCTCTCTGGAGTGTGAGCGAGTGAAATGGCCTTTTATCTCTGCACCTGCCTTCCTTTCCTTTTTCACAGACACACACACACACACACACAAAACCTTCACTAAGCTCCATCCCTCTAGAGGACCCTCAAACATGGCTAATTGCCATGTTATGCTGTTATGGTGGGTAGATGGAGGGAGGGAGGGAGGAAAAATTCTCTTCTATTGGACCCTTCCAGACTTGGTTAACTAACTGGTTGAAGGGAGGGAGGGAGGCTTTTAGCCCACTCAGTAACAGTGTCCCTGTATTGGTTGGGGGGGGAGAGGAGAGGGAGGGAGGGAGGGAGGAAGGAAGGCATTTTGGCAAATTCTTTTACACCTCTCTCCTTTCGCTGGATTTAAATCCTAGCATTGAATTTAGTGAGACTTACTTCTGAGTAAACGAACTTTAGTACTCAGAAGGGAGGGAGGAAGGAAGGAAGGCAGGCATTTTACACCTCTCTCCTTTGGCTGGATTTCTATTACACCCCCTCTAGCCAATTGGTTCAGGGCTAACTGTCACAGAGGGCGGAACACCCAGGACAAACCCTCTTTCTGCGAATGGGCTGTGTCGAAGGATCTGGGACAAAGAGGCCGGTGGCCCATTCCCCACGGCAAATGACTGGAGGCAAATGACTGGAGGCGTGCCATCTGAGGAGATAAGTGGGGGAGAATCGCCCGAGGAGAATGAAGAGTCAGGGACTAAAAGTCCTAGACCCCTTGTGGCCACTTAAAAGACTGAGAACAAACCAGGCTCAGTTTATCCTGTGCTTGCATTTAGTGGGGATGTCCACAGACAACAATACAGCTATGGCTGTACTGTGATAGTTGATCAGAGCTCCTCTGTCTTTTTTATGTGCAACAGCTTTAGCATTTAGGAACAGAGGTAAGTTAGTTGCTTTTCTATTAATACACAATCCTTAAAAGGGCTCTCCTGTAGGGACCTGGTCTAATTTAGACTGGAAATATAGCAAAGGAAAATATTTTTCATGGTGTGTGCTCAATGTACTGTGGGCTGCACATCCCTTCAACCTGCCGCCAGTGTCTGTCCTTCATGAAAAAACTTACCTTGTTGATAGAGCCCATAAGTGAGGGAGTCTTAACCAAAATCCCCAATACATACAAATGGATCTGTAGTGAGGTGGATATGGTATTTCAGGGTTACTATTTCTCACAGAAAGGCTGATGTTAAATGCACCTCTTCTTACAGGAAGGCATGGAAGGTCTTCTAGGAACACTTGTGCAGCTTTTGGTATCAGATGATATCAATGTTGTGACCTGTGCTGCTGGCATCCTTTCTAATCTTACTTGCAATAATTACAAGAATAAAATGATGGTGTGCCAAGTTGGTGGAATTGAGGCTCTTGTGCGCACAGTTCTCCGTGCTGGTGACAGGGAAGACATCACTGAGCCAGCTATCTGTGCCCTCCGTCACCTCACCAGTCGGCATCAAGAAGCTGAAATGGCCCAAAATGCAGTGCGTCTTCATTATGGTCTACCAGTGGTGGTTAAACTCTTGCATCCACCATCCCACTGGCCTCTTATAAAGGTGAGGTGATTAGGTAACCACATTATCACTTGAGTTTGAGATAGAGAGGATGAAGTGAACAAAATCTAGCTGACCTCTAAGAAATCTATTACAAGGATGCAATGATTAAAATTATTTTCAAAGGCTTGAGTTGTAAAGCTAAATTCCAGAATATTTTGCAGCATGTCATTACCTTTTCTAATTAGGTTCCATACATTTGCAGGCTACTGTTGGCTTGATCCGCAATCTTGCTCTCTGTCCAGCAAATCATGCTCCATTGCGTGAACAAGGTGCAATACCAAGACTAGTGCAACTGCTAGTTAGAGCACATCAAGATACCCAACGACGTACTTCGATGGGTGGTACACAGCAGCAATTTGTGGTATGTAGTTCATTATGCCAAATGGCATTAATTATTGTTGCAGGGATTCAAGTTAGAATGAAAACGAAATGAAATGTTTCACTTAAAACACTAAATCAAGTTAAAGTGCAAATCTAATTCCTGGCTGTTGTAGCAAATACAGGTGGTCCTTGTTTAACAACCACTTGTTCAACAACTGTTTGACTGAGTGATACTTAACCATGTCACAGCATCCCATAGTCACGTTAGTGCCATTTGTGACCTTCTTTGCTGCTTTCCTACAAGCAAAGTCATTAGGGAAGCCAGCAGGAGCTCACAAACGGTGACCATGTGGTGTCCTTGCTTAATGAACCGTCCCAACACTCACATGTTACACCCCTTGTGCGCGACCTGCATTGGTTACCGGTTGCCCTTCGGGTGAGGTTCAAGGTGCTGGTTATCACCTATAAAGCCCTTCATGGCCTAGGCCCGGGATATTTGTCAGACCCCCTGCAGCCAGCGACAATCCCCAATCGCCTGGTGCGTTCCAACAGACGGCCTCCTCAGGGTGCCGTCGGCCAGACAGTGTTGGCTGGCGACCCCCAGGGGGAGAGCTTTCTCTGTGGATGCACCCACCCTCTGGAACCAACTTCCTTTGGAGCTCCGGATGGCTCCTGACCTTCGCTCGTTCCGCCGCTATTTGAAGACCTGGTTGTTTCGCAGCTTGGACTGACGGGGATTTTTTAATCAATTTTAATTGTTTTAAATTTGAATTTTAATTCTCGCTGTTTTAATGAGGGATTATGCATTTTTATTGTTGTGAGCCGCCCTGAGACCTCGGAGATAGGGCGGCATATAAATTGCATAAATAAATAAATGAACCACTGATTTCCTTAACAGCAACCAGAAGTCCCAGAATTTCTGTCACTCAGTGGTGCAGTCATGTGACATTGCTCTTTATGACTGCATTGCTTAGTGATGGAAATTGCAGTCCCAATTACTGTTGTTAAGTGAGGGCTATTGTAATGGCACTTTTATAAACAGTATAAGATCTAAGGTCTTGAGGTTTACCACCCATCACTCCCATGTACTATGTAAGATTCTTAAAAATCTTTGGGTTAGGATAAACTTAAATAACATCCCTAATGTAATTGACATCTCAGTATGGGGGGTGTTATATGTATGTGGGATACATTTGTATCTATTTGTGATAGGCAGAGATGACTGGGACTCTCACATAGAATAATATTTTGCTATTTAGTAGTTTTACAGAGTTTTGCAGACTTGATACAATAACTGCCAAAATTCATAATGGCCTTTTGCACAATTGGTGGGTATGGAGTTATTGTCTGAAGATGTGCTCTGGCATGATCTTCATGCTACAATAAAATGTGTGTAGTCATCAATAAAATATTGGTATGGTAGCCAGAAAAAAATAACTTAAGAACATGATTGTCAAAACTGCATTCACTGCATTCAGTGGTTGAAATACGATCTTAGATTTGATATCTCATTGTTCAAATGCAGAATAACAGAGTTGGAAGGGACCTTGGAGGTCTTCTAGTCCAACACCCTGCTGACTCTTCAGCTATTTATATAGGTCTCCAGTTCAGCTTTAAAAAGAGCTGGTAGTATTCCTGAGAATTAGAACAATTATTACAAATTAGAATGGTGGAAGCTGCAGCTGGTTCTCCTTTTCAGACTTTGATCCCATGTAATTAAAACTAATGGTTTACTTGCTACAATAAAGTATTGGTAAGATGAATGTCTATGGAGATTCTCAGTCATCCAGGTCATAGTTGTCCCAAAAGTGGTTTTTCAAAAGGCAACTGGACTTTCCTTGAAGATACAGAGATTTCTTCAGCTCTGACCAAATGGTGGTGGATGGAAGGATTTAAATTCCTTGCAGTCATCTGCTCATTAGCATTCTTTCTGAGAGTCATAGAGGCCACTGGAAGGTGTATCTGTGCCCTCAGGGTTACCTGAATAATGCAAATGGGTGTGGAGCCTTCTTGGAACTGCTGAAAGGATTGTATTGTACACAGCAGATAGGTGGCATCATATCTCTCCCCTCTGTTGAGAGAGGGCTGCTCAATCTTAATGTAGATGGCCACTTTGACCCCTCTTTCAAACCATCAGTCCTCTGTCCAGAATGTGGACTTCGTTGTCTTCAAAAGAGTGGCTTTTGTCTTTCAAATGCAGATGGACTGCTGAAGGGTTTGCTGAAGGGTTTGCTCTCCTATGTTGTGCTGTGTGTTTGTGAAATGGTTATTTTGTTTCTCCAACGTACTGCTCTGTACATGTCTCACTGCATTGTACTTTGTTGAAGCACCTTCTGAATTGATGACAGCATTCAGCATTTTGGGGCAGGAGCCTTATCAATATGGCATATCTTGCCTTGGGAATCTTTGCCCACTCTACCTTGTGAAAGTGCTCCAAATCTGTCAGATTGCAAAGGCATCTCCTGTGCACAGCCCTCTTCAGGTCTCATAGATTTTCAATTGGACTTAGGTCCGGGCTCTGACTGGGCCATTCCAAAACTTAGATCATCTTCTGGTGAAGCCATTCTTTTGATTTGGAGGTATGCTTTGGGTCCTTGTCATGTTGGAAGATGAAATTCCTCTTCATCTTCAACTTTTTAGCAGAGGCCTGAAGGTTTTGTGTCAACATTGACTGATATTTGGAACTGTTCATAAGTCCCTCCACCTTGAATAAAGCCCCAGTTCCAGCTGAAGAAAAGCAGCCCCAAAGCATAATGCTGCCACCACCATGCTTCACTGTGTGTATGGTGTACTTTTGGTGATGTGCAGTGTTGCTTTTGCACCAAACACTTTTTGGAATTATGGCCAAAAAGTTCCACCTTGGTTTCGTGCTTTTGTCACAGTTGATGTAAGCGTTTGGAAAATGTAGCTGGCCTTGGATGTTTTTCTTTGTAAGAAAAGGCTTTTGTCTTGCCCATCCTACCCCACAGTCCAGATGTATGAATTGTACAGCTTATATGTTATATTAAAGGTGGAAAGAGAAATAATTCTGAAGTGATTTATCTTGGTCTGATTTTTTTACATCTCAAAAACCTGGCATTTTAATGGGTGTGTAAGACTTTTTATATCCACTGTATTAGAACTTGCAGAACATAATAGGACCACTTAAAAATCTTCAACAAATTGGTCTGATTTTTCCTGTTAAAGGTTTTTAAGTGGAAAAATCAGACCCTTAAGTTTCTGCAAAGTCAAAGACATCCATTTTGCCCTTTAACACGCAACAACCCACCCCCCTTGGAAAATAGGAATTCTAAAGTATAGGCCAGGGGTGTCAAACTCACAGAAGGTGTCCCCTTCACTAAACCGGGCATGGGCATGGCCAGCATGTGACGCATCCTGCCCGTGGCCTTTCCCATTGCTGTTACTGTTGTTAGGTGCATCCCTTGCAGCTTCCAGATAAGGTAGAAAAAACGGACTAACCAGACAAAAGAGGTAACCCTTTTCTTTGTAAGTTAGAAAACTTATCTGATAATTACATTGTGTGAGGGCAGCTAAGTAAATGCAAATGTTTATCTGGTGAGGAAGAATGTTAATATTGTGAATTGATCAGGCATTCTTGCCTACAAATATTAAGTCATTTATTCATTAAATTTGTTTGCTGCCCATCTCGCTGCAAGGCGACTCTTATATTTTCTGTCCAGGAGGGTGTCCGTATGGAGGAAATAGTTGAGGGCTGCACTGGAGCCCTTCATATCCTGGCTAGAGATGTCCACAATCGGATTGTAATTAGGGGTCTAAATACTATTCCACTGTTTGTGCAGGTAAGTGAAGTATTTTAACAAATGCTTAAATTATTTGTGATCTAATGAAAATATGCTACATGTTTTTTTAAAACCTGATCTGAGTTTGGTATCCAATACAAAATTGCTGTTCCTTGTAAAACAGCTTGAAATTTTTCTTGAAATCTCCTGAGGAAATAGCTTCTCAGTAGTTTTCTAAGGAAGATGGGTTTTACATTATTTTCTCTCAATGGCATCTATAAACATTGTATAGTTGTGATATTCGGTGCAGAGGTGTCTATCACAACTTTGATGCCTGATAATAGCCAGAGTCCCAGTTACTAACTGTGTTTTAAAAGCATCCCAGAATGTGTTGTTCTTTCCCTTCCTACTGCTAGCTGCTATATTCCCCTATTGAGAACATCCAGAGAGTAGCTGCAGGTGTACTATGTGAACTGGCTCAAGACAAAGAAGCAGCTGAGGCAGTTGAAGCAGAGGGAGCTACCGCACCATTAACTGAACTACTTCATTCTAGAAATGAGGGTGTGGGTAAGTGAAATTATGGGGGGTGGGGGGGAGATTGGCCTTGCTTTGAGTTTAAGTTCCTCTTCTAAAATTATTTCCTTCTTGGATAGCAACGTATGCAGCTGCAGTATTGTTTAGAATGTCTGAAGATAAACCACAAGATTATAAGAAACGGCTGTCAGTGGAATTGACCAGTTCTCTCTTCAGGACTGAACCAATGGCTTGGAATGAGGTGGGGTTTAGACTGCTAAATCTTCTCCATCTAAGTTTCTTCCTATCCCTACATACAAATCACTTATGTATAAAATAGGGTTTTTGAAATTGTGGACCTGCAAACTAACTTATAACACTGGGAGACACATTTTGCAATTTACTTCCCAGCTCAGATGGCATTTTGCATATACCTTACAGAGTGCTGATTTGGGACTTGACATTGGTGCCCAAGGAGAACCTCTTAGTTATCGGCCAGATGGTATGTATCAATTACACTTTTCATGAAAATCATTACATTTTATTAATATGACTTACTCAAAACATTAAATGTGAGCTAGCTGCCCCCATTATAATAGACTTAGTTATTTCCACTGTTTGATAGAACAATGATATATGATGTGCTGGCTTGCAACAGTAGTTCCCGTTGTAGTTAAGTGCAATGTCACATTACTGCAACTTGTGACATCCTGCTGGGTTCCCCATTGACTTTGCTTGTGGAAAGTTGATAGTGAAGGTCACAAATGGTGATCGTATGACTGCAGAATGCTGAAGCCTTCATAATTGCATGCTGGTTGCCAAGCACCTGAGTCCTGATCATGTGATTGTGGGGATGCTGCATCATCTGCAACTGCAAGGACCTTCCGTAAGTCTCCTCCTTCAGCAGCATCATAACATTGAACACTCACTGCACAGGTTGCAAAGCAAGGACTGCCCTTACAACATATGTTGAAGCCTTAGTGAGTACTTCATCAAAGCAATACTGATTAACTGCCTGTGTTCTAACATGTGAAGAGTACATAATATAAGGTTACCTTTATATCAGCATGTTTTGAGATATGTTGGTTGCAAAAAAAGTGAACAAGCCATAAGCCTTTCTGGTTGCATATTTAAAAGTCTGTTTAAGGTTTATTCACTGTGATAGTATATGTGTTCTAAGTTTTCAGCAGTATACAGACTAATGGCTTGGCTGAAATGTGCTAATGCTTCCGATAGTATGCTTTATCTATGTAAATCTGGGCTAGAAAATTACTTCAGTGTGGCAAGATTATGAATGTCACACTCTGATATCTGGAACTTCTGTTACATCTAACATATTAACATGCTTTTCCCTCCTCCTCCTCTTTGCCACCCTTAACTTTCTTAGATCCTGGCTATCGTTCTTTTCACTCTGGAGGATATAGGCAGGATGCCTTGGGTATGGACCCAATGATGGAACATGAAATGGGTGTCCATCACCCTGGTGCTGACTACCCAGTTGATGGGCTACCAGATCTAGGACATGCCCAGGACCTTATGGATGGGCTCCCTCCAGGTGACAGTAATCAGTTGGCCTGGTTCGATACTGACCTGTAAATCATCCTTTCTGGTAAGAAGCTCTACCTACAATCTGAGAACTTGGCTGGTAGGGAGACAAGTGCTTTGGCTTGGTCCACGTTGGTCAGAAATGGGAATATCAGACTTGTGATATGATTTGTAAATGTGATTAACGTGAGTGTGTTATGCTGCAAGCTTGGTAGAGTCCTTAACATGAATAGCTATAATCATTGTCCTTTTTTTCCCCTTTTACACAGCTGTATTGTCTGACCTTGCATTGTGATTGGCCTGTAGAGTTGCTGAGAGTGCTCAAGGGGTGGGCTGGTATCTCAGAAAGTACCTGACGCACTAACCAAGCTGAGTTTCCTATGGGAACAACTGAAGTAAACTTTTTGTTCTGAATGGATTTGAGGAGTGACTCATGGAATCGAAGAATGCACGAAAATGAATCACAAGACGGAATTTATCAAGCTCTAGCCTTGCTTGTTTAAAACTTTTTAATTTTTAAATAACTAATGGTACTGACCTTGCTTGCTTTCACAGTAGTTTTCTCTTTTGCAGTAATTGTAGCCTATTTAAGTCTCTGTGTTTAAGTTATAGTGAACATGCTACAGCAATTTCTAATTTTTAAGGATTGAGTAATGGTGTAGAACACTACTTGATAATCACTCTGATTATATTTGGAAAAGTGTAACATTGTGTATCCCTTTTGTATAAAAAAGACAAATAGAAAAGGTCTAATTAGTTTCCTTTTTAATATGCTTAAAATAAGCAGGAGGATCTATTTAATGTTTTTGATCAAAAACTTTATCTGGAGATGCCTGGATAGAGGACAGTAAAAAAATACCTGTTGTATGGAACCTTGTATTGGACAGTTTACTAGTTGCCTTTTATCCAAAAGTATTGTAGCCTGCTGTGATACAGGTGCTTCATGAAAACAGTGATACAGATGGTTCAGAATTAAACTAAACTATTAATTCATTTTGTTGTGTGAAAAAGTTATTTCATGTGGTGAAGTGCAAATTAATCTCTTGTACCCTAATGATATTGTGATATTATAACTTGTTTCAGAGCCTGGCTACCCTCAGAATGGTTTTATTTATTTATTATTATTTTATTAATTAAATTTTTATACTGCCCTTCTCCCAAGGGACTCAGGGCGGTGTACAGCCACAATAAAACAACATATATTACAAAATTTAAAACAGTTTAAAAGCATATTAAATAATTTGGCCCCCAAATTAATACTCAAAGACTAAAACCCCATTCAAATTAATTATTTAGCCAGCCCAGCCTGTTGGAGCAGTAGAGTCTTAAGGGCACGGCGAAAGGTATATAGGTTGGGAATCATATGTATTTCTGGGGGCAGTTCATTCCAGAGGGCAGGTGCCCCCACAGAGAAGGCTCTCCCCCTGGGGGTCGCCAGACAGCATTGTTTGACCGACGGCACCCTGAGGAGTCCCTCTCTGTGGGAGCATGTTGGCTGGTGGGAGGCCATCGGTGGCAGAAGGTGATCTCGTAAGTAACTGGGTCCTAAGCCATGGGGCGCTTTAAAGATGGTAACCAACACCTTGAATTGCACCTGGAAGACCACCGGGAGCCAGTGCAGCTCGCGCAGGAGAGGTGTTACATGGGTGTCGCTCCCATTATCACCTGCGTGGCCGCATTCTGGACCAGTTGGAGCCTCCGGGTGCTCTTCAAGGGGAGCTCCATGTAGAGAGCATTACAGTAGTCCAGCCGGGAAGTGACAAGGGCATGAGTGACTGTGCGCAAGGCGTCCCGGTCCAGAAAGGGACACAACTGGTAAATCAGGCGAACCTGATAAAAAGCCCCCCTGGCCACAGCCATCATGTGATCATCTTTTTTTTTCCCCAATAAGTTTTTTATTCATAATCAACATACATCGTATTACATCATAATCAAGAAAAAAGATTTAAATTCCCCCCCCTTCACCTCCCCTTCCTATCCCAACCCCCACCCCCCTCCCCCCCGACTTCCCAGAACAAATACAGGGTGAAAGTTAATAACAATTCATAAGAAAACCCACAAACTAATCATCTGAACCTGAGTGGCGTAGGAGGCTAATGCCTCCTACTAAAGGCAGCATTTAACATCCAGCTGCCTGCAATTACACCAGTTCGAAACTCCCCAGGCTCAAGGTCGACTCAGCCTTCCATCCTTTCTAAGGTGGGTAAATTGAGGACCCAGTTGTGGGGGCAATAAGCTGAATTTGTATAAAATATACAAAAGTATGAAGGCTATTGCTTAACGCATTGTAAGCCGCCCTGAGTCTCCAGAGAAGGGCGGCATATAAATAAAATAAATAAATAAATTGTAAGTTCAACCATCACTTGCGCTTTAACTCTGCTTGTTCAAAACCAAATATAACTGCTCTTGCTTGAAGGTAATTAATTTTTCCATAAACAAAGATAATTTTTTGAATATCCGCTAAATTACATTAATGTAATTTAAAACCAACTACACAATTTAATAACATCTTAAAATCCTTAAAAGTATATTGAGAGATCTAATAACCTTAAACTTAACAATCAAGCAAATTTTCTCAATTCTATTCATCTGAACAAAAGTAAAGATAAGCATAGAAAACAAAATAATAATATAATTAAAAATAACTGCTCTTGCTTGAAGGTAATTAATTTTTCCATTCTACAACAATATACAAAGAAAATGTTTAAGTATCCACTAAATTACATTAATGTACTGTAAAACCAACTACGCAATTTAATAATATCTTAAAACCCCTTTTTGAATCCTCCTAAATATCCTACATACAAATATAAGTATAAACCAATCATAACAAGGAGGGTAAAATTCTTCCACTGCCATTTCCCCCTAGTTTTGTAAAGTAGTACCTTTTTTTAAAAAACACACCTCCTTAATTAGGATTAAAAGCCCTTATTTATAAAGTAAAACCAACTATGCAATTTAATAATATCTTAAAGCCCCTTAAAGGTAATAACCTTAAATTTATCAGTCAGACAAATTTTCTCAATTCTGTTCATCCAAACAAAAAGTAGAAATAAGCATACAATTTCATCCATATAGTCCATCTTTTTAGTCCATAATCCTTCTTTTCCACCGTGTTATCCTGCCAAATAATGAGTAAAATTCTTCCACTGCCATTTCCCCTAGTTTTTTTTCCCCGAACCTTCTTCTTCCGTTTTATTCCTCCATTTTCTTTTCTTTTTACCAACTCATGACTATTCCACTGTAATTCTTGAGTCTTAAATCCTTGTACAAATCGTAAGGTAGTTCCTTTTAAAAAACACACCTCCTTAATTAGGATTAAAAACCCATATTTATAAAGAAATTGTAATGTTCCATTTCGGATTCTTTTGGATATCTTGAAAATCCCAAAACCTCCTAGACCTTTTCCTTTCGTCTGTGTCTGAGCCTCTGGATAGATCTCTCTCCATACCTCCGGTTTAACCTCCTTCAAGCCTGCCAGTTTTCCATTCCATTCCATTTTCCACAGGCGCTTTTCTCTGAACTACTACTTCCACCTCTTTGTCAGCCCTTGCCGCTTCTTCCCCTGTTTGAATAAAAATCTTGTCCAAAAGCTCATCCAATCTTTCCATAAATGCTGCTGTGTATGAAAAAATGCCTTTCTTCTCTTCAAAAAACTTATCACCGCCATCTCCAATAGAATATCTAGCTTCTCAGCAACAACAATAAAGTACTTAGTAACAACTTTAACAAGCGCTAACAGGCTTAACGATCACTTTCTTCTCAATCTTCCGTTCTCAATCAGCGCCATTTTAGACTTCAATAAAACTTTCAAAAAGTTTTAAAATTCCTTGATATCAGAGTTAAAGAGAAATAGCATACATACAAAAAGCTCTCCTGTTTTGTTTCTGCCTGCATATAAATCAGTCCTTGGAATCAATTAGCATGCAGGGATGGTCGCGGCTCCTTGCTCCGTGAACGGAGTCCTCCCGAGTCTGGAGCGGCTTTCAGACGATCAGGGGAGCCCTCACCCTTTCCACCCCCAGGATTAATCCTGGTGGGTTTCGGGGGGCTCTACCCCACCTGCGCACTCTTTTCTCCTTCTTTGCCCGAAGGGGAGATTTCCAACCGCTAAAACAGCTGTTTTTCGCTGTTTTAGCGGTTTTACAGACCAAGGGAGTCGTAGCTCCTGAAAAGAGCTACAGCGGGCCGGCGGTGCCACCGGAAGTCTCAATCCATCATGTGATCTTTTAAAGACAGCCGTGCATCCAGGAGGACACCCAGATTGCGAGCCCTCTCTGAGGGGGCCAAAATTTCACCCTCAATAGTCAGCAATGGAACCAGCTGGCTATACTGGGACACTGGGAACCACAGCCACTCGGTCTTGGAGGGGTTGAGTCTGAGCCTGTTTCTCCCCATCGAGATCCACACGGCCCCCAGGCTTTGGGACATCACATCAAGAGCATCATTTGGGTGGTCCAGGGTGGAGATGTATGCGTATGAGATGAATATCATCAGCATACTGATGGAACTTCACCCCAAAACCACGGATGATCTCACCCAGCGGCTTCACATAAATGTTGAACAGGAAGGGTGAGAGGACCGACCCTTGCGGCGCCCCGCAAACAAGGCACCTCGAGGTTGACCTCTGTCCCCCTGCCAACACAAACTGCGTACGGCCAGAAAGGAAGGAGAACCACCGTAACACGGTGCCTCCCATTCCTAACCCCTCCAGCCGGCGCAGCATGATACCATGGTCGATGGTATCAAAAGCCGCTGAGAGATCTAATAGGACTAGGACCGAGGAGCACAACACACCGAGGAGCACACCGAATGTGCGGGAGCGCGCGCGCCTCTTCTGTGCATGTGCAGATTGTAAAGGACGTAATGACGTCCTGGTGGGTGGGTAGAGCTTCCTGCCACTGGCGCTACCGGTTCAGCCAGCTGCATGAAACTGGGGGGGATTTCACCGCTGGGCAGGAGGGGATCTTGCACACATGCATGGGAGAGGGCGGGGGAGCGGTGCGCCCACCCGTGCCAAAACGGGCCATGGGGGGGTGCGGTGTCCCCCCCCCCCCGGCAGCCCATTTTTGGTCCCAGGCGGCTTCAGGGAGGCTTGCCTCCCAAACAGGCCATCAGTCACGTGCACATGCATGGGGGGGGGGGTTGCGCGTGCATGCACAGAGCATGGGGGGGTCACATGCGCATGCATGTGCTACCCTTTGAACTGGGGGAACGGGCAGGGGTGGGAACAGAGCACTTACAATTTCCTTTTCCTTTCTAAATTTTGAATGGGATGTTTGGCAACATCTCCCCCCTTTTTTTGGGGTGGGAATCAATGCTGTAAATTATTCATTGTCATTATCGATTTGGATATCTGGCCTGAAAAGGATTCTTCCTTCTCTCGGAAAAAAAAGCCAGAGGTGGAAGTCCCCTCCCCTTTCTCCCTCCTTCTTCCTCCCATTTCACCAAGGCTGTTCCTTCCTTCCTTCCCCCTCTAACTGATTCGTTGGGCCCTAACTGTCCCAGGTGTTGAAAAACCTAGGAAGAAACCTCCTTCTGTGTATGGGCTGCGGCAAAGTGCCTGGGAGGGAGTGGCCGGGGCTGTTGTGCCGGGGCGAAAGACTGGCGGAGGGCCAGCTGAGGAGGAAAGTTTGTGGCTAATAACCCAGAGGCGAAAACCTCGAGGTGAAACAGGCAAGGAGAAGGGTTCAAGCCGAAAAGTCCTAGACCCCTCCATGTCAGTTTAAGCACTGATATCTAGAACTCTTTAAAAATTTCCCTTGCTTGCGAGGCAGTTGAGAGTAAATACTAGATCAGGTGTGTCAAACTCATGGGCCGGATGCGTCACGCCCTGGCCACGCCCACCCGTTTTAGTGAAGTGGAGAAATGTTGTGATAAGTCACATGACAACGTCACAATGCAAGTTGGACACCCCTGTACTAGACGGAAAACCTTTGTGAAATAATTTTGGTAAGTTAGCTTACCAAGGAGTTGGTCTGAACCATACTTAATCTGTTCCACTAAACATATTTTGGGTAGCCTATGAGGACCCATTGAAGTGGCTAGCTGTTTCTGCTCTGACCTCAGGGGCTGATGTGTTCTTATCATTTCCCAGTATGTTTCTTAAAAAATGGGTCTCAATGTGTTCAAGTGAGGTGGCTTTTGTAAAGCCCCAAAATTCCCCATCATAAATCAGCATTGGGATTATTTTTGCCCTGAATACTTTCAGTATAGGGGTCAAGTTACCTGGGTAATTATAATTAGATAATTCATATAGTATTTTAGTACTTGCCTCAGCCCTTGCCAAGCTTATTTTAACAGTAACAGAGTTGGAAGGGACCTTGGAGGTCATCTAGTCCAACCCTCCTCACGCAGGAGACCTATACTAGGGATTCGAACTGCCAAACTGTTGACCTTTCTGATCGACAAGCTCAATGTCTTAGCCACTGAGCCACCTAGTCAAGCTAAAAATTTAAAATGATTTAGCCATGACCCTGTGTTAGTAAAAACCACTCCTCAAAAATAAAACAATTCACTTGTTCAATAGGCTCCCTATTTATCTACCGATTATGTTTCACACTTTTTTTGCTAAATGACATCACTTTATATTTGGTTTTATTGATGTTTAGAAAATTAAGAGCACAGTAGGTATTTAGCTTTCACAACAGTCAGACCTATTTGAGAGAGTGCCATTAGAACCATTTCATCACCATATAGAAGGATATTAATGAATTTATCATGCATAGCATATGAGTGTGAAGCATACAGGAATCCTGGAATATCATTGACAAAGAGGTTAAAAAACATTGCAGCTAGGATAGAACCCTGTCAAGCACCATTATGGGTAGATACATTCTTAGAGAACCATTTACACCTATACAGACTTTAAAATGAGTGTTTGATTAGATGGCCTTAACCAAGAGTAGGAGTCTGGGTTCCATATTTAAGTTGGCCAATTTCTTCCCCAAAATGGTTTTATTTATAGAGTCAGAAGCCACACTGAGCTATAAAGGTGGTAAAGAGTTTCTTACCATTAGTTGTTTTGTTATGAGATGGTATAAAATAAAACAATTGTCTATTGTGGAGCACTCCAGTCTAAATCCAGTTTGTTCCTCCACTAAGAGATTTCTTTTCATTACCCAGTCTTCTATTTTGCTCTAAAGGTGTTTTGCATACACTTTAGCCACAATTACAATAAGGCTGATTGGTCTACAGCACGGGTGTCAAACTCAAGGCCTGCGGGCCGGCTGCCCTTGTTATGGAATGAAGTGATCAAGCAACATTCCTGGGTCAGTCAGAGAGAGAGAGTTTATTTGCGCATGACTCAAGCCATGTTCCAATCTTGGCTTTGAGTAACTTCTCCATGCTTGTATGACACATTATATACTTTCCTAAACAAAGGATTCTGCTAACACAGCAACTTTCCCATATATGGTTAACATACATTTGTTATCTCTTAATTACTAAAGTTTTACCTCATCCTTGCCAAACAATCATTATTCTTCTGTAACTGGATAAAGTACAAATTCTTCTTTTGATATTTGCTTCTCGTCCAGGTGCTATTCTCTGGCCTAATCACCCTTGACTATGTTTCATGAGGATGCTCCCTTTTCTTCTGACAAGTTAGGGGGTCACTTAGAGTATCAAGGGAGTTCATGCTGATGTTGTATTTTCTCCAGCTGGAGATATTTCCTGTCTTCAGAATATAGTTGCTTTTAGAATATCTTTTAGAATATAGTGAATATAAAGTTATCCAGTGGCCATCCAAACGCTCCCACTTTACCCTAGAAATAGCGAAGGACTGCCCCTTGGCACCTCAGTCTGGCCCAGGCCGACTGGGTGCTGATCTGCAACCTGGTGGCAACCATCCAGCCAAGAACGTGGGCAGCCTTAGATCCATGCCACCGCCTCAGCCCAGCCCCCTGGGCATGCGCAAAGGAGACGGCAAGTGCATGCGGGGCCTGGCGTCCCTGGGGACTGCGTGCTGAGCACTTCCCTTTCACCCAGGATGTTAACAAAATATCATCTAAGTCTCTAAACTCTAAACTTACAATGAGCAGCGGCTTTTCAAAGCGCCGCTATATATTGGTTGATGGACTCACCATCCTTCTGTAATCAGTGCCTGAATTCATAGCGTCTCATGATGTTGGATGGTGTCTGAGCGTAGTGAGTCTTCAGGGCATTCTGAAGCACTTCCCATGGTACGGATTGCACTGGAGTTGGTTCGGACAGGGATTTTGCCATGTCGAACATGTCGTGGCCACAATGGCTAAGGAAGAGTACCCTTTTATGGTTATCCGATAACCCAAGGAGATCATTGGCTTCCATGAAGCACGCAAATCAGGTCATATAAGTGTCCCATTTCTCCTTTGACAGATCGAAGGAAGTAGGTGGGTGGAATGCAGACATGCTTGCCTCTGTGTTTCCACTTCAAATTTGGCGCACAAGATGGCCGCTGTCCAGGCAAGATGACAGCCTGGCTGGATGTATAGTTGTCAGTTCTTTTTGCCTCAGTTCTCCTTCAGTATCCCACCTTCGTCGCCAGTGTTAAGTTGAGTGAGTGAAGAGACGGGAAACAGGCTTCAGACAACAGCTCTTTATTCAGCAACTATGTACAGTCCAGCAGCTTGCCTCTCTGACAACTTGCCCTTATATAGGGAGCTGTCAGGGAGTTCAACCAATCACGTTTGAGTATTCTTCCCACTCAAACAATGGACCAGAAAGAAAACCTTCAGTCTGTCAGTATCTAACACAGGACGCTAGCCCTCACGTGCTTACCAACTCTGTGCACACCCAGGGGGCAGGGCTGAGGCCATGCCATGGATCTAAGGCTAACTGCAGTCTGGCCAGGATGGCCGCCATCAGGTTGCAGATCAGGGCCACAGCCACACCAGTGCCTCCATGCCCTGCTTGCTGACCTTTCACTGGGACTGTCCCACCCCCGCGTGGGAAAGCCATGCTGCCAATCTCCCCCCCTCCTCTCGTCCCTGAGTGCAGAGGAAGGAAGGAGATGGAATGGGACCTTTAGGCCATGGTGCTTCTGCCTGCCAGGTGCGATGGGTGATAGGTGTTAAGGTTATAGTTGTGAGATAACCAGGAAAGGTTATGAAGCAGAGCATAGAGTGTTTGTGCATGGAACCGGTGCTGAGAGTAGTTGTGAATAAACTGCATACAAATTGGTTTTTAAAGTAGTTTACTTATAGAGCAAAGCAAAAACATAGTCCTTTTACCAATCCAAGTCTTAGCCGTGCATATTCAATCAAGAGATACAAAACTTCTTACTGGTTCATAGAACAAGAGATGAATCATTCAGGAACAATATAAACAGTTCATAAAAGCAGTAATAAATAAACCATGATCAAATTGACCATGTAAAGATCAAACATATCTACAACATAGTAGCAGGTAACAATATGGTGAAATGTCCACCACACTGACCAAAATCAAACTCTCCTTAAATACAGTTGCTACAGAGCTCATCCAATCAGGATGCAGAATGACTCAGCAATGCTCTTAAAGCTATATTATACATTGTCGAGTATGCTTCCTTCAGTATGCAGGAAAGGAAAACCCAGACTTCATTATAAAATAAAATATGGTGCTTTTACTAGATATGAAGTGAACGCAACCAAAGGAAAGCAGGATTCTGAGGCAAAAAGCGCGAAAGTTACAGATAGAAAGCATCCCGTCCCATTGTCCACCATAAACCATCCAAT
Source organism: Coluber constrictor foxii (assembly GCA_038048745.1). Taxonomy (NCBI): domain Eukaryota; kingdom Metazoa; phylum Chordata; class Lepidosauria; order Squamata; family Colubridae; genus Coluber; species Coluber constrictor. The sequence goes on from CM075966.1 coordinate 16,374,490, forward strand.
CCAAAGGTCTCCCAGAGGTCAGGTGGGAGCACACGTCTGGCAGCGTCATCAATCTGGAATGTAGTGTCCGTTACCTGATAGCAGGTTAAGAATTGGTTTCGTTTCCTGGTCAGCATCATAGATAGCCCAGCTAGCTACCCCCCCCTCCTCCATCACTATGACAGCCAAAGCAGAGGCTGACATACATATTCTACTGTAAACTTATAATGTTGGCTTATATATTACCTGGCCAACTAGTTAGGCAATGACCATTTCCTAAAAATAGGCAATCGCAAGGGCTGTGGGGGGGGGGGGACATGGAAGGCGAGTGGTGGTGTGCGGCTTCTGGCATTGCAGGGGGGGAAGTGGAAGCAGAACTGCCCTTTTGGCATCAGGCGTAGAGTCAGTCCAGGCATGGAGGCAATTGAGGGGAGGGTGGACAAAAAGGGGAAGCCGCTGCTCTGCAGGCTTTTTTTTAAGCTGCTAGAGGTTCCGGGAAGAGGCTTTTAATTTTGATCCCTCCTCCCTATTGTTGCCTCTGTGCCTGATGAGCCTCTGTTTGGCTCTCAGCTCAACTCTCCCAGCCCCACACACGTGTTTGTATGTGTGCGCGTGCGGGGGGATCTCCCCCCTTGCAGCCCTGCACTGTGACATTGGGGAGGAAAAGAAAGGGCGAGATAAGAGAAGCTGGGATGGGAGCTTTTGCAGCCTTCCCTGGAGCTGGGGACGGGAGCTGCGGGACAGGGCATGATGCAATTGGCAGCAGGTGGGGGGGATGTGCAGTCCACAGTACATTGAAGTGGTAATAGGCGAGAAAAAGAAATGAGCAATCCAAAAAAATAGCTTTCGTTAGTTTGCAGCCTGCCATCGCAGAGACCTTTTGTCTCTGTTGAGGGTGCAGGACTGCAAGAGGGGGGAGATCCCCCAGATGCATGCAGACAAACACTCAAGCAGGTCTGGGATAAGTGAGCTGAGAGACACGCAGAGCCCTATCAGGCGCAAAATGGGAAGCATCTGTCTCCTCACATGGAGAGGGAGTGGGCCTCTCTGACCCACACACTTTGCCTTCCCGCACACACCATGAGCAACCTGGCCAAGGAGAGTGAGCACAGCAGCCTTGAGGAGGTAAGCGCAGCCGGGCGGCCCCTTGGGGAAGGCTAGGCTGGGCTGGGTACTTGCCCTCCACTGCCCAGGGCTCCAGGAAACCTGTACCACCATCTGGGAATCCTCCGCGTAACCTGAGAGGGATGGCAAGGCTCCTCTGGTGGACAAGGGTTTGGCGCTCACCCTGGTCTTGGCTTCCTCTGCTGGAGACAATGGATCCCCCCCAGCCCCACCCAGGGCACCACAGGCACCCCTGGCCACGAGCAACGTTGAGCTGGCCACACCCACCTGGCCCCCCAAGGTCAACCACAAGCCTGATGCAGCCCTCAATGAAATCAAGTTTGATACCCCTGGTCTACAGTCATGAGAAAAATAAGGTACACCCTCTTTGAGTTCTACGGTTTTATGTATCAGGACATAGTAAAAAATCATCTGGTCCTTAGCAGCTCTTAAAAGTAGGTAAATACAACCTCAGATGAACAACACCTGACATACTACACCATGTCATCGTTTGTTTTACAAAAAGAAAGCCAAAATGGAGAAACCATGTGTGAAAAACTGAGTACACCTTATAATTCAATAGCTTGTAGAACCACCTTTATCAGCAATAACTTGAAGTAATAGTTTTCTGTATGACTTTATCAGTCTCTCACATCGTTGTGGAGGAATTTTGGTCCACTCTTATTTACAACATTGCTTCAGTTCATTGAGGTGTGTGGGCATTTGTTTATGCACAGCTCTCTTGAGGTCCCACCACAGCATTTCAATTGGGTTCAGGTCTGCACTTTGACCGGGCCATTGCAACACTTTGGCTGAAAAAGAAAGAATCATTCTGTTGTAGTTTTGCTTGGTGTGCTTGGGATCATTGTCACATTGCATGGCCCAATGTTGGCCAAGCTTTAGCTGTCAGACAGATGGCCTCACATTTGACTAGAATACTTTGGTATACAGAGGAGTTCATGGTTAAGTCAATGACTGCAAGGTGCGCACGGGGTAGGTGGCCGTTCACTTGAGGAGGGTCTCCCTGCTCGTGCGCACCCTCCTGGCTCCGCAACAACCAGCCAGGGAGTCACAAGAGGAGAAGGAGGATCGCCTGAAGGGAAGCCTCCACTGCAGCTCGCGCTCATTCGTTGGCCCAGCCTTGGCTTTCCAAGAGAGAAGAGACACAGAGAGAGAAAGAGAGAGAGAGAGATACAGAAATACACACACACACACACACACACAGAGGGTGGGAGATAGAAGGGGAGAGAGAGAGACACGGGGAGATAGAGAGGGGGAGAGAGACAGATACAGAGGAGGGAGAGAGGGGAGAGAGACATAAAGAGACAGAGAAATACAGAGGGGAAGATAGAGAGTGGGGGATAGAGATACAAAGAGAGGGTGGGAGAGAGATACAGAGGGAGAGGGGGAGAGGGGAAGAGGGAGAGAGATAGAGAGGGGTGTAAAGTGAGGAGCGATGGGTGACCCAATAACTGCGAAGACACTTAGGAGTTATATCAAAGCATTCTTTATTAATGGATGTTTACCTCTTACAGGTGCAGGAACAACAACAGGAGGAGCACCTTGGATCGGGCTTAAGTACCCCGGAGGCGTGGCTACAGGTAAGAGGGGTTCATGGGAGTGGGAGGAGGACTGAGGTGTACAGTTTAACCCTTGTGATGCCAGGCTAGGTAGAGTGAAGGGGGCAGGGATGGCAAGGGGATAACAAGGGGGGAGAGAGACATAGATACAGAGGTGGGAGAGGGTGGGGGAGAGAAACGGAGATACAGAGAGGGGGAAAGAAGGGGGAGAGGGAGACAGAGACAAAGATACAGAGGGGGAGAGACGGGAAGATAGGGAGGGGGAGAGATAGAGATACAGAGAGGGGGAGAGATACAGAGGGGGAGGGAGAGGGGGAGAGATACAGAGGGGGAGGGAGAGGGGGAGAGATACAGAGGGGGTAGATATACAGAGGGAGAGATAGGGGGAGAGACAGAGACACAGAGGGAGACATATAGAGAGATGGGGGAGAGAAGGGGAGAGAGAGACAAAGACACACACAGATATGGAGAGGGGGAGAGAGAGACACAGACATGGGGGAGAGAGACATAAAGAGAGACAGATATACAGGGGGAGAGAGGGGAAGATAGAGAGGGAGATAGGGAGAGGGGGAGAAAGATACGGAGAGGGGAGAGATACAGAGAGAGGGGAGATAGAATGGGAGAGAGAGACAGACACGGGGAGATAGAGACATAGAGAGACAGAGAGATACAGGGGGAGAGAAGGAGAGGGAGAGAGATGTACACAGAGATACAGAGAGGGGGAGGGGGAAAGAGATACAGAGGGGGAATATAGGTAGAGGGGGAGAGAGAGACAGAGATACAGAGAGGGAGGGAGGGAGAGAGAGATGTCAAAAGGGTTTTGTGGTTTCCCCTGTTTTTTAACAATTGGTTCTCTGCCCTAATGACTGGCTGGGTAGGCGTTGGTAGGGGGTCATGTGACTGGGTGGGAGTGAGTTACATCGAGTTGGCCACACCCACCCAGGTTCTGTGGCTCGCGGTGTTTTGTTTTCTGTAGGAAACGGGTCCAAATGGCTCTTTGAGTGTTTAAGGTTGTAGACCCCTGGGTTAGGGTATCCCTGGGCCTGGCACATTGCTGCCCTCAATAACTTTCTGGTATGTAAACAGAATCAAACCAACCTGAACTTACTGGCTGTTGGTTTCTGATAGTGTTGTGGCCCCGTCCTCTGAGCCTATCCCATTGGAGGAAGGAAGCTCTGAGCAGGAGGAAGAGGAGCCAGCCAGATCTCCCAGCCCCCCCCTCTGGCACCGTCTCAGGTGCCAGCTGAAAGAGAGCCAAGTAGTGGGGAAACAGGTGTCTCAGATGAGAGTGAGGGAGAGACGTCATTCCTGGACGCACGCCAAAGAAGGCGAGAGAAAAGGTTACTGCAGCTGCGGCGTATGAGGAAATAGACAGTCACTGGATTGGAGTCACAGGATCAATGACTCACTGGACCACACCCAAAGCCTATCTATATAAGACAGTACGGTGGGTCACGAAGTTTGTGACGAACAAAGCTAAACAAACGGAGCAACCTCGTAGTCTTGGAAGCTAGATGAACGGCAAAGCTACGTAGGTGATTTTCTTGTTTGTGTAAACTAATAAAGTCCTTGGCAGACAGTGTGCATATCGCTGCCAAGGTTGAGATAAGAACTGCGGAGTGTGCCAAGTGATTCTTAACCCTCGGCTGGCTGTGTTTTTGTGGGTCTCTGAAGGGGGGGGGACAGATCAGGTAGGAAGTTTATTGGTTAAATATTTTCTCAGCGAAAGACACCAGCAAAATGGGTCAAGAATTTATCTGGACCTTGACTAGAGGAGAAAATTGAGTTTCTCCAAGTCTGACCCTGTTCTGAATTCAGAAAGGTGGATATTGCCTTAATATGAACCTTGACCCAATTGCACTTTCTATTCTGCCTCACTTTGAGATTAGCTAGTAGCTTGTTATCGTGAGGCATGAATAATCTAGTATCAGAACTACCTTGGAAATGAACAGTGACTGGTTGATGATCGCTATCCTCCCTCACGTGGGCTTGGATGACTGAAAACAGCCCAGTTTTGTTTTGTGTAACATATATGTAATCTAAAACACTGCTAGAGTTTCCTGAATGATATTTAAAAGGATACATAAAACCAGGTTCTTTGCCTCCTAAAATATGGAGGTTACATTTATAAATCAAGGAGACCAGTTGTGAGTCTGCATTATTTATTTTTGGTTCTCTAGAGAGCTACGGTGGATCATTTATGAGATAATCCTCAGGAATAGCACCCACTTGTACAAAAGCTTCTAAGGAGGCTCCTACCCTGGCAATACAGTCTCCTGCTATGGTTACAGTAGCTTTAGAGTGATTTGAGTTTATTTTAGCACTGTTTTTTCTAGACTAACCCAAATATTAGGAGAAAAGTGAGAAGATATGGGTGATGGTAGATATATGTTCAGTAGAACTATTTCAGAGAATTTATATGAAAATTTTACAGCTAAATTATGGGGAGAGTCATCTCTGAGGACCAATTCCTATCCTTGTGTCGGGTGCAAGCAACCAGATTCACATGTGTAGAGTTCAAGCTAACTACTTTATTATACTGTATTCTGCCTATTATACACGAATCTCCCCAGACTGCTTACCTTCTCTTGGGAACAGATAAGGCTCTATGGAGCTGAAGGGGGTGACGTCAATTCTGGATCTCTTGTAGCTGCACAAAGATTCAAGGCTAATTCCCTGCTTGAGACCTCCTCCCTGCCTGGCTAGGTGTTTCCCAACACCTTGCCAGCCCAATTCTGCCTTGGCAAGTGCAGTCAGTCCTCCTGATGCTCGTCCTTTAGTCTTATATTTCATTGCAGGAATAGTCCCAAATCTAAAGCCTGGTAAATGAATCTTTTCTTCCTCTGTAGTCAGCTAGGTCTCTTGGAGTGCTATGAAGTCAACTTTAGAAAGGAATTCCACCAGGTTCTTCCAGCCAGCCAGCCAAGTCAGTAACTGACTAGAACCCTTGTGCTTAATATTAGTGGGGAAAATTGGGAGAGAATTGGAATTTGGGGTTAAAAAACATGTGCTTTTCAGACATTCAACAAGAGTGATGTTATCCAAAATTCCTTTGGTGTCAAAAAAAATCCCACTGGTTTGAAATATGTCTGTCTTCACCTGTCATGGCCCCATCGTATCACAGTTTGGAGGAGGAGTTGGAACTGGTACCATCTGATGTGGATGGCACGTCTCCCCTGGAATGTCTGGAGAGTCCTGAGGCTGAGGACAATGCCCTCCAGGACTGGGGGAACTGGTCGTCCGGACAGGGAGATGCCTGCCTTCATAAACTCAGGGGAGGATCAGATGCAGACAGGCAGTGGTGATGACAGACAACAGATCCCCTCAGATGAGGAACAGATCTGAGGGCACGGAGAGTGGAGCAAAGAGGAGGTCTGCAAGGTTGCTGGCAAGGAGGCTGCCCTGACCTTCCTCACAAGGAACACCTGGCTTGGGCTGATTTAACCAGAGGCCAGGGGAGGGTGTCTTTCTTATTTATTTATTTATTTATTTATTTGTTCGTTTGTTTGTTTGTTTGAATTTATAAACCGCCCTTCTCCCCGAAGGGACTCAGGGCAGTGAACAGCCGAAAATTAAGATTACTAAAAATAGACTAAATTAATCGGCCTCCCAAATTTAAAACCCCAAGCTATACAATTAAAAAACTAACCCATAAAACCTATTCAGGCCAGGCCGGCTTGCTGAAATAAAAATGTCTTCAGGGCCTTACGGAAAGTGCGGAGATCCGGGATCAGTCATATTCCAGGAGGGAGCTCGTTCCAGAGGGTGGGTGCTCCCACAGAGAATGCTCTCCCCCTGGGGGCCACCAGCCGACATTGCTTGACCGATGGCACCCTGAGGAGGCCCTCTCTGTGAGAGCGTATTGGGTGGTGGGAGGTTATCGATAGCAGAAGGCGGTCTTGTAAATACCCTGGCCCTAAGCAATGGAGCGCTTTAAAGGTGAGAACCAACACCTTGAAGCGCACCCGGAAGACCACTAGGAGCCAGTGCAGCTCGCGCAGGAGAGGTGTTATATGGGAGCGCCAGGTCGCTCCCGTAGTCACCCGCGCGGCCGCACTCAGGAACAACTCTTTGCTTTGGCACACATTTCCCTGGCCTTTATAAACACTGCTTCTTTGACTTTGGATCATGTTTCCTGCCTCAGGGCCTGGGCCTTCAGCTGATATTGTGCAACGCCAGGTCTGTGATAACTAAAGCCCCCCTCATGTTCTGTCCCCGCTCCCAGGAATACACCCACTCGGACAGTCGGAGGTTAAATGAGCTGGCAGGCAACCAAGTAGTCTGATAAGAAGCTTGGCAGCAATCCCAGCAGCTGCGTGCCAAAACCTTTATTAACGTAACAGGAAAATACACACCACAAAATGTCCAGAAATAAGAAGCTGAGATGCAGGAAGATCTGAAGCTGGGATGCAAGAGTATCTGTTTTTGTCCGTCACAAAGGTGCAGGCTGAACTCACTCTCTTTTATAGCCTGTGGGGTGTGGTCCAGTGAGTCAGCTAATCACGAGCATGCCTTGCCTTCTGTTGGGCACGTTTGTCCCTGCGTCGCTGGCGAGGATCCAGCCAGCACTTATCTCTCTCGTCGCTGTCCACCTGTGGCTGCGGGGATGTGCTTGGCTCTGGGCCTATCTCTTGCCCTTCGGTGTCCTCCAGGGGCATTGCCAGAGAGGAGGGTCCTGGAGAGGGAGGTCTTGCCAATTCCTCCCTTTCACTCTCGGAGTCCTCTCCTGACGATGACACAGGCTCAGGCAACGGAGCCACAACACCTCATTTGTGATCTTATTCAAGAGGGGGGAGTTGACCTGGCGGGTATTACAGAGATGTGGCTGGGCTGCGAGGGGGGGGCTGCCCCTCGTTGAAATGTGCCTACCAGGCTACCGTGCATTCCATCAGCCGAGGGCCCAGGGTAGGGGGGGGGGGGGTGGCAGCTATTATAAAGGAAGATCTTTGTCCAAGGGAGGCCACTGTACCTCAGATAGCCGGATTGAGTTTGAGTTTTATTGGATTTATATACCGCCCTACTCCCAAAGGACTCAGGGCGGTGTACAGCCAACAATAAAAATACATATGTACAAAATTTAAAACCAACTAAAAACAGATTAAATGACTTTGGCCCGGACAGAATTAAAACACCCCAATATAATTTAAATTTTTTTAAAAAATTTAACACTAAAAACGGGGAGTGGTTAGGCCAGGCCCGCCTGGCGAAATAGAAAAGTCTTAAGAGCGCGGCGGAAGGTGGGCAGATCCGGGATCCTCCGTATCTCTGGGGGGAGCTCATTCCAGATAGTAGGTGCCCCCACAGAGAAAGCTCTCCCCCTAGGGGCCACCAGCCGACATTGTTTGGCTGACGGCACCCGGAGGAGCCCCTCTCTATGAGAGCGTACTGGCCGGTGGGAGGCTATTGGTGGTAGTAGGCGGCCCTGCAAGTACCCAGGTCCTAAGCCATGGAGCGCTTTAAAGGTAGTAACCAGGACCTTGAAGCACACCCGGAAGACCACCGGGAGCCAGTGCAGCTCGCGCAGGAGAGGTGTCACATGGGAACGCCATGTCGCTCCCATCACCACCCGCGCGGCCGCACTCTGCGCCAGTTGGAGCCTCCGGGTGCTCCTCAAGGGGAGCCCCATGTAGAGAGCATTACAGTAGTCTAGACGGGAAGTGACAAGGGCGTGAGTGACCGTGAGCAAGGAGTCCCGATCCAGAAAGGGACATAACTGGCGGATCAGGCGAACCTGATAGAAAATCCTCCCGGCCACGGCCGTCAGATGCCCTTCCAAGGACAGCCGTGAATCCAGGAGGACGCCCAAGTTACGAACCCTCTCCGTGGGGGCCAGTGATTCACCCCCAATAGTCAGTGATGGCGCCAACTGACTATATCGGGATGTCGGAAACCACAGCCACTCGGTCTTGGATGGGTTGAGCCTGAGCCTGTTCCTCCCCATCCAGATCCGCACGGCCTCCAGGCACCGGGACATCACTTCAAGGGCATCGTTGGGGTGGTCTGGGGTGGAGATGTACAGCTGAGTGTCATCAGCGTACTGATGGTACTTCACCCCAAAACCATGGATGATCTCACCCAACGGCTTCACATAAATGTTGAACAGGAGGGGCGAGAGGACCGATCCTTGTGGCACCCCACATATAAGGGGCCTCGGGGTCGACCTCTGCCCCCCTGCCAACACAGACTGCGACCGGTCGGAGAGATAGGAGGAGAACCACCGCAACACAGTGCCTCCCACCCCCATCTCTACCAACCGGTGCAGCATGATACCATGGTCGATGGTATCAAAAGCCGCTGAGAGGTCTAACAGGACCAGGACAGAGGAGCACCCCCTGTCCCGAGCCCTCCAGAGATCATCAACCAACGCGACCAATGCCGTTTCCGTGCTGTACCCGGGCCTGAAACCCGACTGGAACGGATCTAGATACGTTGCTTCATCCAGGTGCCGGGGAAACTGTTTCACAACCACGCTCTCAACAACCTTCGCCACAAAGCGAAGGTTGGAGACCGGACGATAATTTACCAACATTGCCGGGTCCAGGGAAGGCTTCTTGAGGAGAGGCCTCACTACCACCTCTTTCAAGGCGGCAGGAAAGACACCCTCCCCCAATGAAGCCTTTATAATCCCCTGGAGCCAGCCTCGTGTCACTTCCCGGGAAGCCAGCACTAACCAGGAAGGACACGGGTCCAATAAACACGTGGTCGCGTTCAGTCCACCCAGTATCCTGTCCACATCCTCAGGGGTCACAGGATCAAACTCAGTCCAGATAAAATTCTCAAGACCTACCCCGGTCCCTTCCCCCGCGACCACCCAGTCGGAGTCCAAATCTTCCCGAATCTGAGTGATTTTGTCATGCAGATATTGAACAAAATCCTCGGCTCTACCCTCCAAGGGGTCCTCCCGCGCTTCCTGGTGGAGCAGGGAGCGGGTCACCCTAAACAGGGCAGCCGGGCGATTATCTGATGACGCAATAAGAGCAGCAAAATAGCTACATTTTGCTGCTTTTATCGCCACTAGGTAAGTCCTAATATGGGATCTTACCAGTGTCTGGTCAGATTCAGCAAGACTGGCCCTCCAACTACTCTCTAGGCATCTTTTCCGGCACTTCAACTCCCTCAGCTCCTCAGTGAACCAAGGAGTCAAGTGAGATCGACGCCGGGTCAGAGGCCGCAAAGGCACGACCTGATCTAGAGCTCCGGCAGCCGCCCTATCCCAGGCGGCCACCAGGTCTCCGGCCGAGGCGTGTGCCAGAGCCTCAGGGAATGGCCCAAGCTCCATCTGGAACCTATCAGGTTCCATCAGGCGCCTGGGGCGGAACCATCTTACCGGCTCCACCTCCCTGCGGCAGGGTATTGCGGTTCGAAAGTCAAAACGAAGGAGGGAATGATCTGACCATGACAAGGGTTCAATGACTATGTCCCCTATATCAAGATCTCTCAACCACTGTCCAGAGACAAAAACCAGGTCCAGTGTGTTTCCCCCCGTGTGGGTAGGGCCATGAATTAACTGGGTCAGGTCCATAGCCGTCATGGAAGCCATGAACTCCCGAGCCACCTCAGACATCTCCCCCACGGACGGCAGGTTGAAATCCCCCATGACCATAAGCCTGGGAGTATCAACCGCCACAGCGGCGATGACGCCGAGAAGCTCAGGCAGGGCTGCTGCCACGTGGCAGGGAGCCAGGTACGTGTTCAGCAAACCCATCTGAACCCCATGACCCCATTTCACAAGGAGGGATTCACAACCGGCCATCTGAGGAACAGTGGCCTCCCTCGGTTTCAGACCTTCTCTAATAATAACCGCAACCCCCCCGCCCCTCCCCTGTGACCTCGGCTGATGAAATGCTTGGAAACCCGGCGGGCACATTTCAACGAGGGGCACCCCCCCCTCGTGGCCCAACCAGGTCTCCGTAACACCTGCCAGGTCCGCACCCCCCTCCTGAACAAGCTCACAGATGAGGGGGGCTTTATTTACTGCAGACCTGGCATTGCACAACATCAGCCGAAGGCCCGGGCCCTGAGGGTCTGTGCAACCTAAGGAGCGGGAGGAGCCTTGGGGGCCGGAACATGCCACCGCTCGTAAAAAGCGGGTACGTATTCCCCTGACACGATATGGCCCCCTGCTCCCGCCATATCTACCTCTCCCACCTACAGTAACGATGTTCAATATACTATCCGGATCCGCTCTAATCCCCTCCACGACCCCGGGTCCCACACTCCCCCCACCACTCTTTACGGCTCGGCCCAACCCTCCCCTTGGTGGGTTGTCCCCCCTACCCACTGTCCCCTCCACCCCCCTCCCGGAACCCCTTAAAAGTTTAGATAAAAAATTACATAAAAAAACCCTCAGCCCCCTCTTAGCGACATGCCACCTCTCTGGGTCCCAAAACCCGTCATCAAGGTAGGCCCTCGATAACGTGGAGGGCCACACCTGCGAGAGGGGGGAGATGTGAGTCCCTCCTTGTGAAGTGGGGTCGGGGGGTTCAGATGGGCTTGCTGGTTGCATACCTGGCTCCCTGCCACATAGCGGCGGCCCTGCCCGAGCTGCTCAACATAATAGCCGGGGTGGCGGTGGAGACCCCTAGACTTATGGTCATGGGGGATTTCAACCTGCCATCTGTCAGCGAAATGTCAGAGGTGGCTCAGGAGTTCATGGCTTCCATGATGGCCATGGACCTGACCCAGTTAGTTCACGGCCCTACTCACACGGGGGGACATACTCTGGACTTGATTTTTGTCTCTGGTCAGTGGCTAAATGATCTAGAAACAGGGGATATAGTCATCAAGCCATTGTTATGGTCAGATCATTCACTCTTTCGACTAGACTTTCGAGCCTCTACCCTCCGCCACAGGGAGACGGAACCAACCAGGTGGTTCGGTCCCAGGAGCCTGATGGATCCTGATAGGTTCCTGATGGAGCCTGGGCCATTCCCTGAGGCTCTGGCTCATGACTCGACTGAAGAACTAGTGGCCTCCTGGGATAGGGCAGCCGCTGGAGCTTTGGACCATGTCATGCCTTTGTGGCCTCTGACCCGGTGCCGAACTCAGTTGGCTCCTTAGTTCTCCAAGGAGCTGAAGGAGCTGAAGTGCCGGAAAAGACACCTGGAGATTGATTGGAGGGCCAGCTGTTCCGAATCCGACCGGACACTGGTGAGGTCTCATATTAAGACCTACCTAGTGGTGATAAGAACGGCAAAATCTAACTATTTTTCCGCTCTTATTGCGTCTGCAGATAACTGCCCAGCCGCCCTGTTTAAGGTGACCCACTCCCTACTTCATTTGGGAGCTCGGGAGGACCCCTTGCAGGGTAGGGCTGGGGATTTTGTGCAATATCTGCATGACGAAATTGCTCAGATTAGAGAAGGCCTGGACTCCGATTGGGTAGTTTCAGATGGGGTGATGGGGGTGGGTCTTAAGAGTGTTATCTGGGAGGAGTTTGACCCTGTGGCTCCAGAGGACGTGGACAGGATTCTGGGTAGAATTAGCACTGCCACATGTTAATTGGACCTGTGTCCTTCCTGGTTGGTGCTGGCCTCCCGGGCGGTCACACGAGGCTGGCTCCAGGGGATTATTAACGCTTCTTTGAGTGAAGGCTTCTTCCCCTCTGCCTTGAAAGAGGTGATGGTGAGGCCCCTCCTCAAGAAGCCTTCCTTGGACCCAGCTGTATTAGTGAATTATCGTCCAGTCTCCAACCTTCGCTTTGTGGCGAAGGTTGTTCAGAGTGTGGTGGCACGACAACTTCCCCAGTACCTGGATGAAGCTGTCTATCTGGATCCATCCCAGTCGGGCTTCAGACCGGAGTACAGCACAGAAACAGCATTGGTCACATTGGTGGATGATCTTTGGAGGGCCTGGGACAGGGGATGTTCCTCTGGTCCTATTGGACCTCTCAGCAGCTTTTGATACCATCGACCATGGTATCATGCTGCGTCGGTTGGAGGGGTTAGGTGTGGGGGCACTGTGTTACGGTGGTTATCCTCCTTACTCTCTGACCGTACGCAGTCTGTGTTGGCAGGGGGTCAGAGGTTGACCTTGAGGCGCCTTGTTTGTGGGGTGCTGCAAGGGTCGGTCCTCTCACCCCTTTTGTTCAACATTTATGTGAAGCCGCTGGGTGAGATCATCCGTGGTTTTGGAGTGCAGTTACATCAGTACGCTGATTTATTTCTTTATTTTATTTTATTTCAACTTGTATACCGCCCTTCTCCCCGGGGGGACTCAGGGTGGTGAACAGCCAGATTAAAACACATATAGTACAAATATTAGAAAAAACTAAAATTAAATTAAATCATCGGTGTTTCAGTATTAAAATCTCAGATCTACAAATTAAAATACCCAATGTAAAACCCAAAGATCAATAATATCAAAATTTAAAAAAAACCATTTAAAACCAATCAAACTAGGCCGGCTTGTTGAAATAAGTAAGTCTTCAGGGCCTTTTGGAAAGTGCAGAGGTCCGGGATCAATCGAATTTCAGGAGGTAGCTCATTCCACAGGGCGGGTGCCCCCACAGAGAAGGCTCTCCCCCTGGGGGCCGCCAGCCGACATTGCTTGGCTGATGGCACCCTGAGGAGGCCCTCTCTGTGCGAGCGTATTGGCCGGTGGGAGGTTATCGGTAGCAGCAGGCGGTCTTGCAGATACCCCGGCCCTATGCCATGGAAAGAGTTTATTGTGCACGGTTCAAACAGCCCAAAGGCAAACAAAGTTTGAACCCCAAAGGGTCCTTTGTGACCAGTATTTATACAATCCAACTACATATGCATATTAGAGACCACTACAGTTAACACGTAGAAACTAACCTTCCTCAGATTGCAAGGATCAAAGAGGAGAGGGAATAATAAACACTCACTAACACATTCATGTCCTCTGGTAAGTATCTCAAGACAAAACATAAGAAGATAGGGGACAGGAAGATGCCTCAAGGGCAATAAAGGAAACAGTAAATGTTATCTGGGGATATACATGACATTTGGGGTGTAATAAACAGTGAATTACAGGATGCATTTGTTTTGGGTCAAGACACCCTTTTACAGATAAGTACCTTCATCAAATACCTTCGTCAATCCAGCAACCTTTTATCGGCACAGGAGAGGAAAGTCAGCAAGGGCCAGAGTTTTAGGCCTCTAATATATGAGGTTTAATCCAATATCAGAATTTGGGCTGCCTCACATCCCACCTTTGTGACTCATCTGATTTATCCAGAAGAGTCACACATTCAGGTTCTTCTCCTGGCTGGAGCCATTCATATTCCCACATAGCCATCACCTGAGCAGTTGTCTTTCACTCCACCAGCAAGGATAGGCTTTTGGACATAGTTTTAACAAAAATAGGCAGGATACATGGGAGAAAAATACATCCTGCAGCTATCAAGCCAACAAGGCCAACGATGGCTTGAAGACCAGGTAATTTTGGCCACCATCCGGAAAACATGTTTTCCCAATTAGGACCCCTCCAGGTTTGGATGGGTACATGAGCTATTTTAACCATTTTGTCCGTGATTTCTTTGATAATCTTCCCACTTTCATCTATCTCTATACAACAATTAGTCAAATTAAACTTTCCACATACCCCTCCTTCTTTGGCTAATAGGAAGTCCAGAGCTAATCTATTCTGCATAATATATGTCCTCGATTTAACACTCTCCCTGGCTAATTGAGTAAGTCCTTTTACAGTTTCATTAGTGATTATTTCAACCACTGCTTGAAGACGAATTAAACGATTCAGCATGTACACGGGGGTACGATAGCCGTACAGGCCATCTTCCGCCCACGTAGCTGGTCCATAAACCTCTATAATTCATTCTGCTGGCCACTCTTCATTTTCCCAACAGTGTTGGTTACCTCCTATCCTAACCTTACCTATAGCTGATGTACCCACATGCCTTTTCTGTCGTTGATTCCCTACCTCATCGTATACTGGCACACCTAAAACCTGTCGTGTTTTAAGGGGAAGCAAAAAGAATCCTGGCCTAATTATTCCCAGGACGCAAGCTCCACACCAATTCTTAGGTAGATACCCATATGCCATTTTGCCACAAATCCAATACAGTCCATCAGGAGCCAGCCATCCAAGGGTTTGATTATCCGGATCCCTTAAAAAGGCTAATCCGTTTACTTCAAACAGAGCTGTTTCATCAATACCCTCTGTGACATTGCTTCCTGACCACCATATCTTGCTCTCCCATTTTCCTGTGCATATGAGGTTTCCTACCTGTTTGCAGCCAGGTCGAGTCTTCCTTTGGAAGCATACATTCCCTACTAAACTTGTGGTAAGGGTCCAATCCCCATCTTTTCCCTGGTTATATGAAAGATTACCCTTCTGGTCCATTTCTAGTACTTTGGAATAATTCAATTCCTGTGCTTCCCATGGCCATTTTTCTCCCATGTTAGTCCCTCCACATACAAAACAATTTGATACATTCAGAGTGTGGGCTATGTCTTCTGCCAATTTGACAAAGGTATTTGTTACATGGCTAGGAATTTCAGGTGATTTCGACACACATTTTTTTTCTAACATATAACTCCTTTCCCATTCTAAAGTTCCACACGTCACCTTCCACACGTCACAATTGCGATTAATAGCTAAACAAGCATCAAATGATAGTTCTACTTGACTGCCCAACTTCCTAAATTCTGTTCTATTCAATAATTCCTCCCTTCCACATACTGTTGTATATATTGCCATTTCATAAATAGTTATCTGTTTGGCCTCTGCTGGGTTATAACATTGTACCTTGTTGTTCAACTTACACATGTGGTATATGGTGGCATTTATTTGACACGTTGAAGGAGCGTGTTCCTGACAACCTTCAGGTTTTTGAGTATGATAGACCAAAGTTTTGGAGACCTTCACTCCCTGCAATGTTGTGTGGATACATGGGCTACAGTCCTCCTGACTTGTTGACTGCAGTGTTGGAATTTCTAAGTCACCTTGTATTCCTACTACCCACCCACTTATCCATAACCACCCAACTCCAACAATCCCCATGCTTAGCATCCTCACGGTCCCTTTGGTTCCTAAACCAGTCTTCCCTCAATATAGTTTCAATCGTAGGGCTGGGTTTAAGAGTATAATAAGACCCCTCAGTATCTATTACCAGATAATGTATTAACACGTCCTCTATAATTTTCACGTCACACTCTACCTTACAGCTTATACATAAAACCACTGGCGGGATTCAGTTTTTTTAACAACTGGTTCTGTGGGCGTGGCTTAGTTGGGGGTGTGGCTTGGTTATCATGTGACCGGGTGGGCGTGTCTAGCTGGTCATGTGACTGTGTAGGCGTGGCTAGTAGGTCATGTGACCGGGTGGGCGTGGCTATGTGCTTAGGGACTACTCAGAGGGCTGAAAAAAGTCATTTCTGACTGGTTCTCGCACTTTTGACCGGTCCTCGCACTTATGACCATCCTCACATTTATGCCCCTTGCGGCATTCTTAACAACTGTGTCAGTCATTTCACAATTGCTTCTCTACACCATGGTGACAAGATAGGGCAAAAAATGTAAAATGTGAGGACAGTCGTAAGTTTGAGGACTGGTCAAAAGTGCGAGGACCAGTCCAAAATAACTTTTTCAGCCCTCTGAGTAGTCCATATGTACAAAAGGACTACCCAGAGGGCTGAAAAAAGTGATTTCTGACAGGTCCTCACACTTTTGACTGGTCCTCACACTTATGACCATCCTCACATTTATGCCCGTGCAGCATTCTTAACAACCATGTCATCATTTCACAACTGCTTCTCTACACCATGGTGATACGATAGGGCAAAAAATGTAAAAAATGAGGACAGTCGTAAGTTTGAGGTCTGGTCAAAAGTGTGAGGACCAGTCAGAAATAACTTTTTCAGCCCTCTGAGTAGTCCATATGTGAAGTGGCTTTGCAATAACAAAGCAGCACAGACAGGCTAGTGACAACAGCTCTTTATTGTATGGTGAGACTTCAGCAACTCAATGCTGGCAGCAGCCTTCCTTATATACACTTAGGCTGCTGGCCAGTGACCAATCAGAAACAACCCCTGATTTGAAATTCCCGCTCTAAACAGCAACAACATAACACCCCTCCCCTCCCAGAATGCACATTACTAAAACTATTTACATTTTTGCATACGTAGTCGCGCACGTGCGCTGGGCGTGACTTAGTCCTAGTCGACCTGCACAGTTCAGTTGCAGGCGGGGCGTTGAGCCAGTCGGAGGGACCTCCCGTCTCTCCTGGCTCCGCCAATGGAACCTCCGGAATTCTCTCGGAGGTGTGACTTTCTCCGGCTGGGAGGAGCGGCTCGCTGAAGCAGCGCTGGAATTCCGGCTTGCCAGATAAGTACTCCGGCTCACTCGGGTTTGAGGTAGCTGTGTTGGAAGGACCTTTGTAGTTAGGGCCTGGTTTGCATTCGGTCTCAATACATTCGCTGACTAGTCTACGTCTTAGCTGGTCAATGTGACGCCTCCAAATTCTCCCTTGACCAATATCAACCGTGTAAGACTTTGGCCCAGAAATACCTGTTACAATGCCCTCTACCCACAGGGGACCTGTGGCATAATTCCTAGCATAGACTGCGGTACCAATGGGGAATTGTCTGAGGCCTCCCTCTTCCCCCTTAAAATTATCCTTAGAGTAGTTCGGATGCAATCGATCCAGAACACACCTCAGCTTACGGCCCATTAGGAGTTAGGCTGGACTTTGGCCAGTGGCCGTACACGGAATGGCATGCTGTACTGCCAAGAATTGGTCAATCTTAGACTGCCAGTCCCCGGATTCTAACCTGGACAAGGCTTCTTTAGTAGTTCTAACAAATCGTTCGGCCTGACCATTAGAGGCCGAATGAAAGGGGGCCGACAGGGCATGCCTGATGCCCTGCTCGGCAAGGTAACTCTCAAATTGGACTGAGGTGAATTGCGGCCCGTTGTCCTAGACTAATGTGTCCGGAAGGCCATGCGTCGCGAACAGGCGGCGGAGGACTCTAATTACAGCCTCCGATGTGGTTGAAGGCATTAGGAAAACTTCAAGCCATTTTGAAAAGGCATCTACCACAATCAGGAATGATTGGCCATGGAATGGCCCAGCGAAATCTATATGGAGCCTCCCCCATGGGCCCTTGGGTTTCTCCCACTCCCTGACTGGGGCGACCGGGGGATCTGGACATGACTCCTGGCAGAGCCTGCACTTCCCCACCCACTCAGCAATGTCCTGATCTAACTGTGGCCACCACACATAACTACGGGCAAGACCCTTCATTCTAACCATGCCCGGGTGACCCACATGCAACATTTCCAAAACTCTAGAGCGTAAGCATTCAGGCACAACAACCCAATCACCCCACAGTAAACATCCCCCCAACATTGACAGTTCGCTTTTCTTTGAACAATAAGATTTATACACATTAGAGTCAATTTGAGTAGGCCAGCCTCGTAGGACCCAGCCCATCACAGTTTGAATGGTCGAGTCTCTTTTAGAAGCCTTGGCCACCTCAGCCGAAGATAGGGGGCCTGGCGGCACAGCGTCCAGTAAGAGGATTGGGACATCGGGAGTCGGGTTGTCTAAAATGTCAGGCAGGGGGCACCGGCTGAGAGCGTCTGCATGGCCCATTGCCTTTCCAGGGCGATGAATGAGTCTGTAGGAATATGTGGCCAAAAAAATGGACCATCTAGTCATTCTTGGTGACAAAGAGGCAGGGGTGGGCCTGTCCCCGGCAAGGAGGCCCAGCAGGGGTTGGTGGTCAGTAACTAGGTCGAAAGAGCAACCAAAAAGGTATTCGTGAAACTTTTTAACCCCTGCGATGGCGGCTAGGGCTTCCCTATCGAGTTGACTGTAATTGCGCTCTGCGCATGACAGAGTCCGGGAGTAGTAAGCTATTGGTGCCTCTAGGCCATTCGGAAGTCTATGGCTGAGCACGGCGCCAATGCCAAACGGAGAAGCGTCGCAAACTAAGACCAACGGTAGTTCAGAGCTATATTATTATTATTATTATTATTATTATTATTATTATTATTATTATTATTATTATTATTATTATTAATTCGATTTATATACCGCCCTTCTCCTTGCGGACTCAGGGCGGTGAACAGCCAGATAAAAAACAGTACATAAAAGTTAAAAATTTTTAAAACCCATATAAACTTTGACTGAGATTAAAACAATTAAATACTTAAAATACCACAACCCTACAATACAAAAAATCTTAAAAATTCAACAGGGGTCAGGCTATATTGCATTAGGAAGCTATCTTCGGAGAGAAGCTTTTTTACTGCGTTAAAAGCTGCCGCTTCTCTTTTTCCCCAAACCCATGGAATGGTTTTTCCCAATAGTCTGTGTAGGGGCTCGGCTACTGTGGCCTTGTCCTTTAAGAACATTGTATAAAAGTTCAGAAGGCCTAAAAACGCCTGTAGTTCAGTCTTGGTTTTGGGTGTGGGGGCGCTCTTAATAGCCCTCACTTTGCTCTTGGTGGGGTGGATTCCCGACCCATCGATCTTGTAGCCCAGAAACTCTATGGATGGGACCCCAATCTTGCAGTTCGATTCCTTTAATTTTAATCCGGCTTCCCGGAATCTCGTTAGTGTCGACCTGATTCGTTCTGCCAGTTGCTTTTCGTTTTGGCCGCTAATTAGGACGTAGTCGAAATACGGGACGACTTCGGGGAGGCCTTGTAGAAGGCGCTCCATTGTGCATTGAAATAAGCCCGGGGCTATGCTGACACCGAATTGTAATCTCGTACATTTAAAAGCCCCTCTATGAGTCACTATCGTTTGCGCTTCTGCCGTAGCGTCATCTACCGGCAGCTGTTGATAGGCTTGCGTGAGGTCTAGCTTTGCAAATATTTTCCCTGAACCTAGGGAGTGCAGCAAGTGGTGAACTACAGGGACTGGATAAGCGCTTTGCTGCAAGGCCTTGTTGATGGAACATTTGTAGTCAGCGCAAATTCTTATGGATCCATCGGCCTTAAGTGGGGTCACTATCGGAGTCTCCCATCTCGCGTGGTCAACTGGCACTAAAATGCCCTGGCTAATTAGCCTATCTAGCTCTGCATCGATCTTTGGTTTCAGCGCGAAGGGGACTCTCCTTGCTTTAAGTCTAATTGGGGCAACCCCTGGGTCTAAGCTAAACAAGATCGGGGTCCCCACGTACTTGCCCAAGCTGTCTTCAAAAACATCCCGGAATTCGTGCAGGACTTGTTTTTTCAACGATGATCCGTTGAGGCTGTGGACCCCCGTGAAACCCATTCCGAGGGCTCGGAACCAGCGTAGACCTAGGAGGCTGGGTAGTGGATCTCTCACGATCGTTAGTGGAAGCTTTTCTTTGAACTTGCCGTAGGAAATGGTGAAGGTGTCGACGCCTTCTACTGGAACGCAGTTCCCCTGGTGGGAGCAGATGGACGCGTTGTTTTGAAAGCTGGCTTTTTCGGTAGTCCAGTAGCAGGGACTGTAGCGTAGCCCACGACATGACGGAGAGTGCTGATCCGGTGTCGATCTCCATGCTGCAGGGTTTGCCATTGATTTTGACGGTGGTGAAAACTTTCTCTTCGGTCGCTGTGCTGGCTTGGCCGACTCTCGTGCTGTAGGTTTGAATTTCGCGGTGTTTTTCGGCGCCCTTGTGTTGGATTGGCCGTTTTGAACGTGGCGGTGGCTCTGATTGGCTGGTCGACTCACGTGACCTCGGAAAACGCGGAAGTTGCGCCCGGCACACTCGCGCTAAGTGACCTCTCTTCTCGCAGCGTCTGCAAATGGCCTCGCGATATTTGCAGTCCTGTCTTTCATGCTGGCCACCGCAGCTCAGGCAACTCTCTTTACGGCGGCTTGTTTTGCCTTTCTTTTTGTCAGTTTGGAAGACGTCCTCGTCCGACTCTTCTTCCGAACTTGGTCTAGTCTCCTCGCAGTGAACTGGGACCGCTTTAGACCTGCTTTTCTCAGGCTGAGGACACTGTAAAGCTTCCGACGCCTTTGTTGAAGCTTCATGTGCCCTAGCCTCGTCTAAGGCACTGGCGAGAGTCAGCCCCGGCTTTGCGAGCAACCTTCTCTGAAGCCGGGTGTCTCATATGCCGCAGATCAACTGCTCAAGCAGCGCGTCGTCTAGGTCGCGGTAGTCACAGTGGGTCGCAGCCCTGCGGAGCGCTGCTACATAGGCAGTCACCGGCTCCCCTTCTTTCTGTATTCTTTGCCGTAGTTGGTATCGCTGGACGAATTTGGAGGGTGCGGGGGCATAGTGCGCCCTGAGAGTCACTTAGAGTGTGTCCCATGGTACCGTTTGTACCGGAGTTGGTTCACACAATGATTCAGCCATTTCGAAGACGTCGGGTCCACAATGGCTCAGGAACAGGGCTCGTTTACGGTTTGCTGAGAGCACGTGCATATCGCTCGCCTCGAGCGAGCACTCGAACCGGGTCATGTAAGACCCCCATTTTTCCCTTGTTGGATCGAAGGGAGTCGGTGGCACGTACGCGGCCATGGCTGAAGTCTGCGGTCCCGGTGGGCACCGTCTCGAATCGCAAGCTCTTTTTGGAGCCTTCTGTGTGCTATCCCACCTTCGTCGCCAAATGAAGTGGCTGGGCAATAACGAAGCAGCACAGACAGTCTAGTGACAACAGCTCTTTATTGTATGGTGAGACTTCAGCAACTCAATGCTGGCAGCAGCCTTCCTTATATACACTTAGGCTGCTGGCCAGCGACCAATCAGAAACAACCCCTGATTTGAAATCCCCGCTCTAAACAGCAACAACATAACAGTATGCATAAAAGGATACAGCAATAGAGAGGGATGAAGGAAGGGAAGGGAAATTAGAGTAGGAGTGAGGGTAAGAGAGGGAGGAAGAGAGGAGGAGAAGGAGAAAGGAAGAGGAAGTAGGGAGGAGAAGAAGAGGGGGAGGAAGAGAAACTAAGAAGGAAAGAAAAGATAGAGGTGGTAGGTTTGAGGAGAAAGATTGGTGTACAATAAAAAAGATGAAAGGGAAGAAAGCCAACCCCAAACAAATATAAAAATATTAAGATAAAGAATGAATTGTTAAACTTTAAAGAATAAAAGAGAGCAAATATGAATAAATAACAATAATTAGAAACACACATACAAACATACAATGTATTCTCTTTGAACAGAGTGTTTGGCCGGTTCACAAATTTAAACAGTGTTTAGTCATTTCAATTAAATTTACAATTTCTATATTTCCTTTTTGCCATATTTATTCCTCGTCTATTTTTGTAAAAAATCAATATTACCCTTCATCCTCATCTCTAATCTTAATCAAATTCAATTTTTCCCTTCTATTCTATATTATACCCCTTCCCATTGTCATCTATTTTTATATCCATCCTCACATTGGTTAATTATTTAATATTACAATTGTTTAATACAAATTCAACATTTTTATATAAACCAGTTATAACTATCTTTTTTGTATATTAATCAATATGAACATCAATATTCCAATTATTTCCATGCAATCTGATTTCTTACAAATCAATTAATTATACTTACCAATAATAATAAACCAAATAATTTTCCCCATATATTCCTCCAAACCATAATTTAACCATTTCTGCTTTCAACACAATATACAATAAATAGACCTTTTTTTCTTTTGTGTTTAAAAATCTTGAACTCTCCTCTTTGCCCTAAATTTCCCATTGTTTGCACCTACCTTTTTTGGTGAGCAAAAAGAAAAAGAAATCTCTCTCCCTGCCTCATTCTGTCACCTTGCAGCAGAGCCTGCTTTACTTTCAGTTTTGTTTCAGCTAGGGAAAAAAAAACTTCTCCAGCATTCTGCAGCAAGCAAAGAGCCTGCAAAACAAGAGCTTGCAAAAGAGCCTGCGCAAAACAGCTGAGAGCAAATCAGCTGAGAGTCGGGAGCTGATCTAATCAAGGGCTAATTAGCCTATGCTAAAGCTCCGCAGGCCAATAAAATTACAAAAAAACACCGAACCCTTTGTTAAATTGCTGGCTCGCCCACCCCTCGCCCACCACTATTTATTGGCAATAAATAGTGGTGCGGAGGGGTGGGGCAAGGGGCGGGGCGAGCCAGCAATTTAACAAAGGGTTCGGCCGAACCCCCTAGAACCGGCAGAATCCCACCACTGCATAAAACACAATCTATACAGTGAGAGCAACAACAACACTCACACCCACAGTTACAAAACCAGCACATTTAAAGAAAATTCTCTTTTCTGCTCTGTTGTATCAAAAGGCAGTTTCCAGGGTGTCCGAAGCAGGGACTTCTTTCATCTGTGGGAGATTCACACTATGCCACCCAGTGGGTTAGGGATCGGAATGACTGAGAAATCAAATGTCTTTGGTTTTCCACAAAGCCTCTGCTTATATCTGTAAAACACAATAATCAATAGAGCTAATCCCACAATTACCCAAAGTGCCCACACCCACGGTTCCTCCCACATAGATCCGCAACAGTCTTCAATTTCTTGTCAGAATCTGGGTTCTGGAACAATTCAAGAAGGTGGGTGTTTCCTCCTCTTTTTCTTTTTTTTTTTCTGGCTTGCAGCGGGTTACATCAGCAGGTACACAGCAAAGTAACCTATTATAGGGAATACAAAAGCTTTCTTTAAGCACGTTTAAATGTCAGTTTTGTTGGATGTTGTTTGTCCACAGACACTTTCCAGCCTGTGTCCGCTGCTGCCTTGACTTGTGTCCAATGGATCCATGATTTTGCTTTTGCAATCTTAATAGCAAGTGGAGAAGTCAAAATAACAATGAAAGGTCCTTTCCATCTTCCTTCTAGCGGCTCTTTCTTCCAGTGTTTCACCCACACTCGGTCCCCAGGTTTAAATGAGTGACAGTGAGTCACTAATCTAGGGGGGTACTTGTTCTATCACATATTGTTGGAGTTTCTCAACTTGCTTATTAAGTTCTTGTACCATTTCCATATTCCAAACCCCCCCTTTATGTCCCAAATCAGGCCACCCAGCTAAGTTCCTCCACAGCAGTCCTGGTGGTCGTCCAAACATTAACTCATATGGGGATAGTTTGTGTTGGCCTCTAGGCAAGTTTCTGATGGCATATAAAGCCAACGGTAAAGCATCCGGCCATTTTAAATGACTATCCATACAGATCTTAGTTATCCTTTCTTTTAAAGTTCTGTTCATTCTTTCTGCACATGCTCCACATTCCGGATGAAAAGAACTGTGAAATCTCCATTTTATCCCCACTGCCGTGGCTACCGCCTGGTTAATATGATGAATAAACTCAGGACCATTGTCTGAAGATATATGACTGGGAATTCCAAACCTGGGGATTATCTCTTTCAATAACAATCTAGCCACTTCCCGAGTCTGCTTGGTCTTAGTTGGAAAAGCTTCAGGCCACCCAGTATACATATCTACTATAACTAACATAGCCTTAAAGAGACCACATCTAGGCATATCAGTAAAATCTATCATGACATAGTTCATGGGGATATATGACCGTGGTATTGCACCAGGGGGCAGTAGCGGCCCTTGTCTTGGATTAACCTTTGCACAACCGTTCCTGTCACGATCCCCACAAGCCCATTGACGTAATAATCCCTCCCTAGGGCTTGCTCCAGTGCTGTCTTTCCCATATGTGTGGTTTCATGGGCTAACCGAGCCAGTGTCCATGCCATTGAGGATGGTACAAAAACCCTTCCATCTGGTAACACATACCACCCATCTTTAATTTGAGCTTTCAAATCTGTCACTGCTTTTACACTTTCCTGCTGCAAGTATGTTGGTTTGAGCTCGGGGGGCAAATCCATAGCTACACAAATAGATAAATCTGGCAATGGTTCACTCTGTTTTGCTGCTTCCCTAGCCTCTATATCAGCTGCTCTATTTCCCAATGCCACCTTATCATCTCCCCTTTGATGTCCCTTGCAATGCATCACAGCCACTGCCTTTGGGTTATTGACAGCCTCAATTAAGCGACTGATGAGATGTCCATGCAAAATATATTTCCCTGCCAAATCTCTAAACCCTCTTTCTTTATATACAGCCCCATGTGCATGCAGTGTGAGAAATGCATATTTACTATACGTCCAGACATTCAATGTTTCTCCCTTGGCCCTTTCTAAAGCCCATATCAATGCCCATAATTCAGCCACCTGTGCGCTATGTCCACCCCCCAAAGGACCACTTTCCACCACTGTTTCATCATCTACAATAGCATATCCGGATACTCGCCTCCCATCTATAACATAACTTGACCCATCCGTATACCAATTAAGCTGCGCATTTGGCAACGGAATATCCGTTAAATCTGGTTGGGTGGAATAAACTTTCTCCAATACTTGTAAACAGTCATGTTCGGAAACAAACTCTGTAGGCAACAAAGTCACCGGATTTAACCGGTTAGACACCACCAGGCATACCTGTGGATTCTCAATCATAATTGCCTGATATTTTGCCAACCTTTGTCCACTAATCCATAAATGTCCCTTAGTGTCCAACATAGACTGTACCGCATGAGGGGAGTGCACGATTATGGGGCAATTCTGCAATTGCAGCCAGTACCTTCAAACAGTGGGGCCAGCCTTTGGCCACTCCATCCAATTGTTTTGACAGGTAGGCTACAGGTTGTTGCCAACTTCCCAAAGGAGGCGTGAGTACCCCCAAAGCAATGTTTTTACTAGTGCCTACGTACAGATTAAAAGGCTTCCTCAAGTTTGGTAAAGCCAGAGCTGGGGCCTGAGTCAATGCCAGTTTTATATCCTTAAAAGCCTTTTTCTGTCCCCCCCCCCCCCCAAGGGGTTCCGCATTGGCTCCTTTGGTGGCTGCATACAAGGGTGCTGCCATCAAAGCAAAGTTAGGAATCCAAATACGGCAAAAACTAGCTAATCCTAAAAAGCTTCTCAGTTGTCTTTTTATCCGGGGTTCTGCCAACATCAAGACCACCCTTTTCTGCTCTGGTCCTAAAGCTCGACTACCCTTCTCAATGTCGTATCCCAAATAGCTAACTTTCCTTTTCACCAATTGAGCTTTTTTGCTCAATACCCGATAACCACACTCTAATAACAAATCTAGCAGCATCTTAGTATTGTCCCAACATAAATTCTCTGTCAGTCCTGTGATCAAAACATCATCCACATACTGCAGTATTGTGTCACCTGGTTGTTGAGGCACATAATACTGTAAAACTCTGGCTAACGCTGTCCCGAACAATGTGGGGGAGTTCTTAAATCCCTGAGGTAGCCGAGTCCAAGTATATTGCATTTTTGTTCCTGTATAAGGATTCTCCCACTCAAATGCAAACAGGGGCTGACTTATCAGGTGGATGGGAATTGTAAAGAATGCGTCCTTTAAATCAATAACAGAAAACCATTCAGCCCGGGGTGGAATTAAACTTAACAGGGTATATGGATTCGACACGGCCGGGTGTAAGGTGACCGTCAGGTGATTAACAAACCTCAGGTCTTGTGCCGGGCGATAAGACCCATCTGACTTTTTGATTGGGATAATTGGAGTATTCCAAAACCCCCGCTTCCAAATATCTCTGAATACTTTCATAAATAGCACAAATAGCTTCCCAAGAAACGGGACGCTGCCTTATACTCACAGGCACTGCTCCAGGTTTTAGCTCCACCACCACTGGGGGGGGGGGTGGTGAGCTGTAAAACCTGGCGGGTTATCCTCAGCCCACAATCCCGGTGTCCGGCTAGAGTTGTCTGACAAATGAGATGCCCCTCACATTTTTTTTTTAATTGAAAAAGTTTTACAATACAATTTTAACCCCATGTTATCATTTTATAGAAGTTTTCTTTGAAAGGGGAAGAAAGGGTCAGTTTCATAGTTTTGTTCCATACATTTTGCCATGCATCAAGCTGAATTGTTGTTCCTATATTTCTCCCCCAGGCAATCATCGAGTCCTTTACAATCTCCTCCGCCATAAAATTGGACAAGAGAAAGTTGTAAACGTTAGAGATAAATTTCCTTTGGTCACCTAGGAGAAGCTTGTCAAAAGTTTGTAAATGAAGGGAAATACCAGGTTCCTGTTTATCCCTAGCGAATCTAGTTTGAATTTTCGCATAGGACCACCAATCTATGTCTAATCCTCTAGTTTGGAGATCCGCTCTAGGTCTAAGTCTCCCGATTTCATCCAACAAGTCACCATAAACCCAGTTCCTCTTTGTGTTGTGCACAGTTGGAAGGGTCACTGTCTCTAACGGAGACACCCATTTAGGAATCTGTGTGTAAACTTGCTTCTTCACCATTTCCCAGACCCTTACTAAAATTCCTCTAATATAATGATTTGTAAAGTATTTGAATTTTTTGTCTTTTTGAGACCACAAAAAAGAATGCCATCCCTGCTGCAAATCGTATCCTTCAATTGTTAGAATGCGCTTTCTTGAGAGAATCACCCAATCTTTTATCCAAACCAGGGATGAGGCTAGGTAATAAAGCTCCCACATTGGGAGCCCCAAGCCACCTCTTGTTTTGTGCTCTTGCAATATTTTTCTCTTTATACGGGGCTTTTTACTCTGCCAAATAAATTTACTTAGAATTTGGTCTAATTTCCTAAAAAAAGCGAGCCAAAGCTAGCGAGGTTGACATGTAGTTTGGCAAATGTCTGGGTTCTCTTGGTTGGGGCGTTTAATCCATTTATATTAATCGAAATTATTTTTATTTCCTGTTCCATCTTCCTCCTTATTTAGTAATTGCCTTTTGTTTACTTGTGTTTCTTGTTACCATTTGCGTTTTTCCCCTCGCTCCTTCTCTCTCCATTTCTTTCCTTTCCTGTTTCTTCTTTTCCCCTTGGTCATCTTCCACTTCTTCTATAGAGTGTTCATCTTGGCTCCTATTCTCTGGTTCCTCTCTGGCTTCTTGGTCTTCTTCCATAATAAAATATTGATCAAAAAACTCCTGGGCTCCTTCTAAGTTGTCTCTCTTCACTTTCTTATTTTGCCACGAAATCAAAATACCATCTGGTAAAAGCCAGCGGAACATTACTTTATGCTTGTTCAATTGTGTTGTAAGGAAGCTATAGTTTTTTCTCTGATCTCTCACGCGTCTCGGGATTTGCCTCAAAGTTATTATTTCCTTCCCTTTATAGTAAATCGCCTCTTCTCTCATTTTCTTATATATTTCCTCTTTTGTTGTTTTCTTTGTAAATCGGACGTGCACTTCCTTCGGGAGCTTGTTCCTTCGTGCATAATTAGTATGAACCCTGTAAATTTCGTCAATATCTCTTCTTATATCGTTTTTGTCTCTCCGTAATGTTTCCGCAAAAATCTCTGTCATAATCTCTCCTAAATCTTCCTCCTTGGTTTCTGTGATGTTCTGGAACCTTAAATAAAACGAAGCTTTTTCCATTTTGAGAAATGTAAGGGCGTCTTCCGTCTCTCGATTACTTGTTAACTGTTGGTGTTCCAGCCTTTCTACTTTTTTTATTGTCTGTTCCATTTTGAGTTCCGTTTTTTGGATCCTTTGTTCATTATTGGCGATGTTCTGTTGAATCTTTTCTATCTTATCATCCATTTTCTGTATATTATCATTTATCCTTCCCACATCAGATTTCAGATCATCGTGATTTCGTCTTGTCTCTTCGTGATTGTTGGCAATTGATTCTTGGGTCTTAATCATCGTTTCCTGTAGCATTGCCAAAGCTGAATGGATAGTTTGCATGCTGGATATGGAAGCTGCCTTTTCTTTTTCAGTTCCTAACATTGTTTCAATAGATCTCTGTTGAGCAGGAGAGGCTGTAAGTGGGGCCTGGCTTGGAATTATTTTTTTGGTTGTTTTGGTTATAGTGGTTGTGGCAGTGCTTGTCATATTGATTCTTTTTAGTAAGTTGTCCCAAAATTTCATACACTTAAATATTCTTATTGGTTCTTCACTTTTGTTACTTGTAGTTGTGTGTTTATCTATGATAATGTCTGGGGCTTATCTTCTTCCAGTATTAATTGGTCTGTAATTTCTATATATATTTTCAGCACTGGACACTCTAATAGGCACTTGAATGTATGGGTATATCAATATAACTTATGCACTCTAATTGGGGGAAAGAAGACTAATATAGGGGAGGTATGGGGAAAAACTTCAGGTTCTAACACATTAGGTCTGAATATAAACAATACAATGAATTACTGTAAATTAATTAGTCTATCAAATAGAGTCTGTCAAAACAAATGTCACTCTTGTAAGTATTTAAGCAAGGATTAAATATTAAGTTATTCAAATATTTCTATTCACTGAAAGTTCTATTACCCTTAATTAGATCAGTTCTTTCCTAAACAATCATCCATAGAATTAAATAGATATAAGTAGTACAATGGATTAATTAATCTATCTGATAGGATCTATCAATACACGTATCGCTAATATGAATAGATAAGCAAGGATTAAATATTAAACTATTCAGATATTTCTATTTACTTAAAGTTCTATTACCCTTAATTAATTAATTATTTCCTAAGCAATCATCCATGGAATTAAATAGATATAAGTAGTACAGTAAGTTAATCAATCTATCTACTAGAATCTATGAAATCAAGTATCACTAATGTAAATAAATAGGCAAGGATTAAGTATTGAACTGTTCAAATATTTCTATTTACTTAAAGTTCTATTTCCCTTAATTAATTAAATCCTAGAAGATCAACCATATAGTTAAGTAAACATCAATTATTCAGAATCCTATTATTGCTAAATATTGATCAGAATTTACACTTATTTAGGAAAATTGATCCGATATAAATATAAAGTATAAAGTTATTTTGCAGTTGATATACAGTTCTTTTCCACTCTTACGTGCAATGGTTCTTGTGAAAAAGTTCTTATATTGTATTGTCTTTAATGTCTCTCAGTCTCTCAGGCTTCTCAAATCGCCACAAATCTATTATAGTCCGCTAGTATTGCATCACTCTCGTTCACTTTCACTGCTTCAATGGCGCTGCCACTCTCACTTGCACTCTCGCTGTTTTTTAATCTTCTTGTTGTTTTCTTTCTGGATCTTTTCGCCTGTCACGCTGTGGATCTTTAGTCAGTTCCAGATTCCTTTCCTCTCTATTCAGTTCAAATTCAAAGTCCGATCTTACTCTGCCGCTTGTAAAGTCTTTTTAAAGTTTCTCGATCTGAGCAGTCTCTCTCTTTTTTGCGCAGTCACTGTCAGTCAGTCTTCTTCCGCCCTTGTAGTCTTTCGTCGCCGCTTTCCACCTTCTTGGGGTCACAAATTCTCTGCAAACCACTTCTAATGCAAATTATCACTGTGCTTTCCTCCGTCGCTTTTGTCTCGATCAGCTTTCAAATGGGATACAGTTGCAATTCTTTTGTTTGATCTCCGTCTCCCTGCTGTGCGGCTTTCAATGCTTCAGGCCAGCCAGGATGGCTGGTTTTTTCCCCCCTGAAATTAGGAGAGTTCTCCTGAACCTTCGGGGTGGTTGCCTTCCCTCCCGAGGTCCTTGGAGATTCCTCCTTGTTCTATTGATCTCTCCAAGATCAATAGTGCCCGAATCGACTTCCTAGAGGGGAATCTCGGAGTTTCAAGAACAGAGCCCTGCTCTCTAGCTCCAAACGTGCTGAGATCGCCACCGGACCAAGCTGTTTAATATTTTTAAATTTTAAATTTATGGTGTTTTGTGTTTTTACTTAGGCTGTGCACCGCCCTGAGTCCTGCAGGAGAAGGGCGATATAAAAATATGATTAGATAAATAAATAAATAAAGTTAAAATACCAAAGCCCAAGAAAGAAAATTTTATAACTGGATTTAAAATTGGATTTGGAGAAACTAAATATAATAAAAGAAAAAGAAACCCAAGGAAAAGCACTCTTTATGTGGATTTAAAATATTTTTGACAGCTTTGATACTTAGTTGATCTGAGGATATTGTGGATTTGAGAGAGACATCTGCTGGCAGAAAGAGAGTACTGCAATATTGGTTGGAAGATAGAAGAGAAAATAACAGCTGTGACCTTGACTAATAAAAGATAATTCAGAAACTGTTGGACTTCCGGTTTGGTGTCGCAGTGAGACAGTCGAGGAATTAGTGGGCTCTGACGAGCCCTGTGAAAACCCCGGCTGACGAACCGCAGCCGATGGGTCTTCGGACCAGAATTGTCCTGCAGGGATGGGGAAGAAAGAGAGGCACCTTGGATGACCAAGGAGAACAGGAAAGTTCCTCAGAGGTCAGAGGGAACTCTCTGTGACTCGGCAGCGGGGGGCGGCAGCCATGGTGGCTGCCACGAAGCTGGGACAACCGGATCAAGTAGGAGGAAAGTGGAACGGAATGGAGTTTTTTGAAGCCGGGTGAGTGACAGCCAACCCAGGCTTGTAATAACATCAAGGGAAACATCTTTTAACTACAAGACCCCTAATGATAAAATAGCGGCTAAGGAGCATGGGGGCAAAGAAGATTTTGAAATGTAACTTTAAAGAGACAAAAAACCCGATAGAAAATTGACTTTTGAATAAAACTAATTGGAAACATTAAACATTGAGACATGGTCAAAGGATTGGAAGAGTTTAAATTTGGATTGGACTTTTAAAAAAAGATTTGATACTTTTAAAACTAAAAAGAAAAAGAGAAACCAAGTAAGATTGTTATGTAACTGAAACAAGATGGCTACTTGTTAAACAATTGGAAATTGTGGATTGCAGAGAGACACCTTCTGGAGTAAAAAGGAGCATTGCAACTTGGTTTTTGTTTTGGAAAATCGTGAACTTTACAGATAACAACCATGAGAATTTGTGGAGGATGATTTCTTTGTCTGCAGGCGATTTGACTTTGGGGGGGGGGGGGGAAAGAAAAGAGGAACCACAACGGAACTCTTATAATTGGGATAACATCAACTTAAAAAGAATAAAATGGCGCAGGAATTAGAGAAGGAACAAATTGATGTATTTGACTTGGAATGGAAATAAGAAAAATGATTAAAATGCTACATGGAGGACAAAACTTGAGGACATTGAAGCTGAAATGAAGTATATGCAAGCAGACAAGAAAATGAAGAAACAAGACGTAACAGCTGGAAATAAAGAAGACAAAGACAATGTGATTAAATATGAATAAGTAATGCACAGGTGGATAGTAATAATAAAAAGGAGGTTTTTAAAGACTATATTGTGAAAAACAATAGTTATAAAGATGATTACACTGGGATTAACAGTGAAAGAATTGGGAAATATGGGGTAAAATAGAAAAGTCCAGGACTTTGATTTATAAAATAACTATATTGAGATTAATAATAGTTAACAGAAATATGAGAAGAATATGTTACAGATACTTAAAATTGAAATATGGATGGAAGCTATAATATATGAGAAATAGACTATGTTAAAAGAAAATATATCAATGAACATAATGAATCAATTTTTATTAAGATGTTACACGGTATTACTTGAGAATAATTGATGACTATAAAAACTGGGATATTGTTTAAACACCTATAACAATTGCAATAATTTGAATATTTTCAATAACTTTAATATTTTCAATATTTTTGATAATATATTTATCTAAGCAAAAAAGAAAAGAAGATTGAAATAATATAGGACTATGAATTACAAATAAGAATTACTCAAACTGGTTTTTATACAAATGGTATGGTTAAAGAGATAGAATTGTGGGAAATAATTGGAAAATTGTATTGTAGCCTTATTTGAATTAAAAACTATGTTTCAATGTTAAATTGCTATATTTTTGGGATTAGAGATAGGATCTAAATTTGGTGAAGTAATAAGGAAATAAAGATTTATTGAGCATTATACGAAGTAGAAAATGTGGGGAAGTTTTAGAAAGGGAAATAAGAATTTGAAACATAAACATGTTTGACCTGTATTCTTAATAGTGAGGATTTAGGCTAAGAATTGTAAAATGTAGTATGAGGTATTAATTGAATTGAGATTTAAAATGGATTATTAGAAGGGTAATTGTTTTGATTAAATAAATAAGAGTAAACTTTTTTATAAGATGGTAATGGGGAGATAGGTGATTTAAGATTAAGTATTGTTAATAGTGAGGAGTTAGGGTAAGTTAGGGTAAGAATTATGAAATGTAGTATGAAGTATTAACTGAATTAAGATTTAAGGGGGGTTAATAGAAGGGTAATTGTTTTGATTAAGTAAATTTGACTTAATTTTTTAAAGATGGTATTAGTCGAGATAGGTGAGTTAAGATTAAGAAATAAGTGTTATGGCAAAATAGAATATATAAAATTTTGTTAAAGATGGGGGAAAAACTATAAATTGATGACCGGATCAGGGCTCTGTTCCGAAAAGATGTAATTTGTGTGTTGGAAAAAATAAAAATAAAAAAAATTTGCAAAAAAAAAAAGATAATTCAGAAACTGTGAGAACTTTTAAGGAGTATCTGTTTTCCTGAACCATTTGATTTCAATTCTCAATGGTTGTGGAAGATAATAAAGCTTTAACTTGGAGTGGATTGGATAAATAATTCAATTGGAATTGAATTGGTGCTGGTTACCATCTTTAAAGCACTCCATGACTTAGGGCCGGGATATCTATGGGATCGCCTTCTGCCACCAATAGCCTCCCACCGACCAATGCGCTCCCACAGAGAGGGGCTCCTCAGGGTGCCATCGGCAAAACAATGTAGGCTGACGAACCCCAGGGGGAGAGCCTTCTCTGTGGGGGCACCCGCCCTCTGGAATGAACTACCCCCTGGGATACATATGATTCCCAATCTCCGTACCTTTCGCCGGGCCCTTAAGACCCTGCTATTACAACAGGCTGGCCTGGCTGAATAAGAATCTGGACGAGGTATTTTAAATTATGGGTTTTTAATTGACAGGGCCAAATTTATTTAATTTTGTTTTAAACTGGTTTTTAAATTTTGTATGATTCACTGTTTTATTATGGCTGTACACCACCCTTAGTCCTTTGGGACAAATACAAATACAAATACAAAAAGAGACTATATGGACATTAAAATTTTAATTAAATATAAATCAAAAGTTTTAACAATTTTTTAAATTGACAATATGGAGTTTTGGATGTGTGAGGAATTAATTGAGATGTTTAAAATCATGCGTAAATCACGAAAGGGTAATAAAGTCAGAAATTTTGCTGAAATACATAGAACAGGAAAATGAGTGCATAAATGAGGGGCCTCGTTGGTCTTTTTGGAGGAGGATGGTGTCTACCACAACATCGCTAGCATCAGCTTGGATGATAAAAGGGTTGTTGGGATCGGGGTGTTTGAGAATGGGTACAGTGGTGAACAATCTCTTGAGCTTCTTGAATGCTGCTTGGACCATTTGAGGAGCTGTCCTCGCCTGGGTTTTCCCTCTTTGGTTTTGAGCGGCTATACGTGTCAGCTTCTCAGTGCTGACATAGTAAAGAGGGGGTTAAATTCCTGTGAGAATATTTAGAGAGAGTGCCGTATAGTGATTTAGATAATGACCAATAGGATAAGGAAGCAAGCCAGGAAAGGGAGGGATGATGGAGCAGAGGTCATTTCCTGGCTGCATATGAGTCCGTGAAGACGTTGTTCTAACAAATAAAAGTTTTTTTTCTTTATTATCAAAATGTGAGAGGCATCAAATTTCGTTCAGACAACTCTAGCATGACAGACAGCCAGGAAAAATGTGTTTTCTAAAACAAAAAGAAATGCTCTCTTCAAAGACTTTTCTTCTAAAAATATTTATGCATTCCTAATCTACTCCGTTGGCAGACCTTCAGATGTCGCCGTAGCAACCTTATCTGAGGCCATGAAGAAAACTATCTCCACCGGAGGTTTGCCTCAGAAAAGGAAAAAATTATGATGCCTTTTTGCTGGACTCCAATCAAGTGGCAGGTAAGGGGGGAAGGTTCTATGGCTCTCCAAACGGCAGCATAGCCCCCCCCCCCACACACACACAAAAAGATGAGAGAAGAAAGCTCCAAAATGCACGCAGGGCTTCCCTCCCTGCTCAGCAAGCAACCCAGCCCAGCCACGGCATCACTCCCCTGCACCCAAATGGGAGATGATGAAGAAGCCCAAAGGCACCGTGGGCAGGTTCACAGACCCCCGCAATGGGAGGAGAGGCCACTGAGGGTGGAACCACCCCGATTCAGAGGGAAATTTGATGGGGATCCGGACCTGCTAGCTCAATTTCTCGATGCAGCTGAGATTTACATCGAGCGCTATGCACACCTTTACCCTTTCCCCAGGGCCCTGGTCAGTGCCATTGCAGAAGGTCTGGAGGGAGAAGCAAGGAGCTGGTCAGTGGCCCAGTACAAATACAGGGCCCCCCAACTGCAAGATGCAGATGGTTTCTTACAACTGCTGCGAGCCCATTTCGAAGAAACAGGGGACAATCCCTATGTAGAAGATGAGCTCAGGCACCTAATGCAGAGGGGGAAGCCTGTCCAAGAACATATCCGTGAGTTCAGGAAAGTTGTTGGGACTTTACCTCCTTTGCCTGAACGACTGCTAGTATACTTCTTTAGAACAAGCTTAGATAAGCAAATCGCCCAAGTGACTGCTTATCGAGATATTCCGAACTGACTGTCTGACTGGTTCCGGATAGCGACGCAAGTTGAGAGAGGGCTACGTGCCAACAACATGCTAAAACAACCACAGGCAAAGGAGAAAACCCAGTTGGACCAGGAACTGTCTATCAGACCAGAAACTACAGCATCACGGGCCACCCAGAGGCCATCCACCCCACGGAGTCCACTGAGGTGCTACAGGTGTGGGGGAGTTGGGCATTTGGCAGCAGCGTGTGGAACCCCGGGGCCAAAAACAGGGCCCCTGGCCAAGGTACGACTGGAACGAGGACCCGGGCACACCACCAAGGCACCATTAAGACTTTCCCCGACTGCAGAAGTTTTTGCCCATCTGACTGAAAATAGGGGGAGCTCCGACAATGCGAATCGACCCCCCGAACTGTATGAGGGCGATGACGATGGTGAAAACGACCCAATGGTGAGCGCACCCATCCACCCTTTTCTTTTCCCCATACGCCTAACAGCCCCAAAAACAGGTACCCAAGGGACTTTTCAAGCCTTAGTAGATTCGGGTTGCACGAGGTGCCTGATTAACCTACCCACAGTCCTAAAACTGGGGATCCGGGCTAAAAGGCTCAGCCACCCAATCCGTTTTCAGCAAGTTGATGGATCCCTACTAGGGGGGGCGGATGCCACACATTTGACCGAGCCGGTGAAGCTGGAGCTAGCGGATCACTGGGAAATGATTCGGTTCATAATAGGCCCCAAGATGACCAACCCAGTCATACTGGGACTCTCCTGGCTGGACAAGTGGGGCCCCACCATCTGGTGGCAAGAAGGGACCCGCAGACTGAGGATAGCAAGGGGACCCCACCCCCTGCCACCACAACCAGAGAAAACGGCCCCTCCTCCTACCCAGGGGGTCCAACCCCTCCCTCTAGAGGGACAAAAGACGCCTCCAACACAGGTGCCCAACCCGCCCTGTAAAGGGACAACAGAGCAACTGGCGGCCACCTCCAGCACCTCCCACGGCCAGAACCAGATCCCAAAAGAGTACCAAGACTTGGCAGAAGTATTTAGCGAGACCGAGTGTGCTGTACTACCACCCCACCGCGACGCCAATTGCGCTATCAAAATCATCCCTGGTTCGAAACTACCAAAACCTAAATTGTACGCCATGACACCCCGTGAAATGCAAGAACTGCGAAAGTACATAGACAATATATTTGTCTTGTCTATGTACTTGTCTGCGAAAGTACATAGACAAATTCCTGTGAGATTATTAAGAGAGAGAGTGCCGTAGAGTGATTTAGATAATGACCAATAGGATAAGGAAGCAAGCCAGGAAAGGGAGGGATGATGGAGCAGAGGTCATTTCCTGGCTGCATATGAGTCCGTGAAGACGTTGTTCTAACAAATAAAAGTTTATTATCAAAATGTGAGAGGCATCTAAATTTCGTTCAGACAACTCTAGCGTGACAGACAGCCAGGAAAAATTAATGATTTCTAAAACAAAAAGAAATGCTCTCTTCAAAGACTTTTCTTCTAAAAATATTTATGCATTCCTAATCTACTGCATTGGCAGACCTTCAGATGTCGCCCCTAGCAACCTTATCTGAGGCCATGAAGAAAAGTATCTCCACCGGAGGTTTGCCTCAGAAAAGGGAAAAATTATGATGCCTTTTTGCTGGACTCCAATCAAGTGGCAGGTAAGGGGGGAAGATTCTATGGCTCTCCAAACGGCAGCATAGCCCCCCCCCCACAAAAAAAAAAAGATGAGAGAAGAAAGCTCCAAAATGCACGCAGGGCTTCCCTCCCTGCTCAGCAAGCAACCCAGCCCAGCCACGGCATCACTCCCCTGCACCCAAATGGGAGATGATGAAGAAGCCCTAAACAAGAACCTACAAAGGGGTTTTATCGAACCAGCCAAACCACGGGTAGCGGCACCAGTTTTCTTCAGGGAGAAGAAAGACGGCTCCATGCGTCTGGTGGTCGATTTTTGTGGGATAAACTGTGTCTCCGTGCACAACTTATACCCCCTCCCCCTCATGAAAGACATGCTAGCTCACTTGGCCAAAGGGAAGGTTTTTACCAAACTAGACCTTCGTGAAGCCTACTACCGCATACGCATCAAGGAAGGAGACGAGTGGAAGACAGCATTTAATTGCCCCCTAGGAAGTTTTCAATTTAAAGTGATGCCTTTCGGACTACAGGGAGCACCGGCGGTGTTCATGCAACTGATAAATGAAGTTTTACATGATCACCTTTATAAGGGGGTCCTCGTCTACCTGGACGACATTCTCATTTACACAGAAACCATAGACGAACACATACCCCTCGTCCGCCAGGTGCTCGAAAAACTGCTGAAAGCGAACCTCTATGTCAAACTGTCGAAATGCGAGTTCCACCAGTCACGGCTAGACTACTTAGGTTACCGAGTGTCCAATGAGGGGATAGAAATGGACCCAGCCAAAGTACAATCGGTCCTTGACTGGCGCCCCCCACGCACCCGCAGACAACTGCAAAGCTTCTTGGGGTTCCCGAACTTCTACAGACAATTTATCCCCTCTTTTGCAAAAATCGCCAAACCTCTAACCGACCTCTTAAAAACAGGGAGTCCAGCAACAAAACCTCGCCCAGGACAGCCTCTACAGTGGAGCCCGGCCTGCCTACAAGCCTTCGAAACACTAAAAGAAATGTTTGCAAAAGAACCAGTCTTGAAACATCCTGACCCCAACCAGTCTTTCGTCATCCAAACAGATGCCAGCGACGTGGCAGTGGGAGCGGTTCTACTCCAAAAGAACAGCCAAGGGAACCTTCAGCCCTGTGCTTACACTTCCCGCAAATTCACCGACACAGAGAGACGCTGGGCAGCATGGGAAAAGGAAGCGTTTGCAGTGAGGTGGGCGCTGTTGACCTGGCGACATCTGCTAGAAGGAAATCAGACACCGTTCGAGGTTTGGACTGACCATAAAAATCTGGAGGCCCTTAGGACCCCGCGGAAATTATCACCCAGACAAGTCCGATGGGCCCAATACTTCAATCGGTTCAACTTCGAGCTGAAACACATCCCGGGGGGAAGAATTTTCTGGCCGATGCCCTCCCTCTCCCGAATGCCCCAGTACAACAGTGAACGGGAGCAGGTGGTGAATGCCATCATCCCCTCGCCTCAAGGAGTGGGTCAAGTAACCACCAGACGCCAGCATCGCGACCAGCAGGGCCAAGCAGCGGGTGACCTGACGACACGGCTCAAAACAGAGACATTGGCGGACCCCTGGTTCCAAGACAATCAGCATCTTTTGACAAGGAGGAACGACGTAGCATGGAAAGGGACGAAACTTTACGTCCCAGAAACTCTACGCACCCTAGTCCTCAAAAGGAGCCACGACGTTAGACCAGCAGGCCATTTCGGTTTTCTAAAGACTCTGCACTTAGTACGAAGACAATTTTGGTGGCCTCACATGAGGAAAGACGTGGACAGCTATGTGAAGAGCTGCACCATCTGTGCCACGATGAAAACCCGACCAGGAAAACCTCCTGGGTTACTGCAGCCAGTAGCTGAACCGACAAGACCATGGGAGGAGATTGCAATGGACTTTATAGTAGAGCTGCCGAAGAGTGGCGGAAACACAGTGATCTGGACCGTAATAGACTTATTCTCCAAACAGGCACATTTCATACCCTGTAGTGGGCTACCCTCAGCCCGCCAATTGGCCAAGCTGTTTGTGAAACACATCTACCGCTTGCATGGAGTACCCAGAAGAATCATCTCCGACCGAGGTGTCCAGTTCACAGCGAAATTTTGGAGGGAATTCCTACGATCCATAGGATCATCCCAAGGTCTCAGCTCAGCATTTCACCCGAGCACCAATGGCGGGGCGGAGAGACTGAATGCCATGATAGAGCAGTACTTGAGGTGCTATGTAGACTACCAACAGTGGAACTGGGCGGACCTCCTATCTTTTGCGGAGGTCACGTACAACAATGCTGTCCACAGTAGTACAGGACTAACCCCTTTCAAGGTAGTGAGCGGTATGGATTTTGTCCCCATGCCAGAATATCCCAGGGAACCCCCTTCTTCAGTCAGTTTGAACGATTGGATGGCGATGCTAAGAGAATCCTGGGAGAACGTCAAAAAGGCATTAGACAAGGCGGCACAGGCTTATAAGAAGCAAGCAGATAAGCACCGAGCCCCTCAAAGACCGTTCCGAGTAGGAGAGAAGGTCTACCTCTCCACCAAGTACTTGAGACTCAAACTCCCAACTAGGAAATTGGGCCCGAAATTTATAGGACCATTTCCTATAGTAAAAATAATCAACCCGGTCACGGTACAATTGCAGTTGCCCCGGTTACTAGGAAAGATACACCCCGTTTTTCACAGTAGTCTTCTGAAGCCTGTGGTGGGGTCAACTTTAAGGCCGGTGCCACGTGATCCCCCAGGGCCCTTGATCATTGGGGGCCAAACTCATTATGAAGTACAGCGAATTCTCGATTCGAGGTGGCACAGAGGCCGCCTCCAATACTTAATTAAGTGGAAGGGTTACCCATCATCAGAAGCATCATGGGTGAAGAGCACGAACATTCAAGCTGACCGCCTTATAGCTAAATTCCATGCAGATCACCCAGACAGGCCGGGAGGGGGTGGGACACAGTCCCAGACGGGGTAATGGTATTAGACCTGTTGTTTTATCTTGTGCAAGTTTTGCTGAAGAATGAAGGGAGAGGGGCCGGATGTCAGCTTCTCAGTGCTGACATAGTAAAGAGGGGGTTAAATTCCTGTGAGATTATTAAGAGAGAGTGCCGTACAGTGATTTAGATAATGACCAATAGGATAAGGAAGCAAGCCCGGAAAGGGAGGGATGATGGAGCAGAGGTCATTTCCTGGCTGCATATGAGTCCGTGAAGACGTTGTTCTAACAAATAAAAGTTTTTTTTCTTTATTATCAAAATGTGAGAGGCATCTAATTTCGTTCAGACAACTCTAGCGTGACAGGCTGCAGGTTGCTTACCTATGACCATGCTCCCAAAGTTCAGCATCACTTGCACTAATCTCTTACACTTGCACTTAATCTTTCGCACTCAATGTCTTCTAAATACATAATAAGCAATATCTGCCCTTAATTCCTGATTTCTTATTATAGCATCAGTTAATTCTTTTATTTCATCATTTACAACATATTATTTCAAAATCCCCATCACACTTTTTTACATTTCAATTTTATCTCTTGATTTCAGTTATTTTCATAATTGAACCAAATTACCACTTCATATTTCATCTGCTGTTCATTTTACAATACACAATATACATCATCATATTTACTTTTTGCATTCACAATTACTAATGTTAATACAGTTCCCTTAGATCTACTAATATATACCTCATTTCCTTTCCTCCTTTCCACTGTTCTTCTCCTTTTAACCATTTTCTCTTGATTTCTCCAGAATTCCACTTCATAATAATTTTCTCCCTTCATCCCATTCTCTTGTCTTCTTCTTCTTCTTCTTCTTCTTTTTCTTTTTATATTTATTATATCTTTTCTCCTGAATCCTTTCTCTAACGTTTGAGTCTATTACTTGCATAATTCGCCCCAAGTTTTTACCTAATATTTTCCCATTTCCTTCCCTTCCCTTTGATTGATTCTTTTTTTGGAAAATATTCCCTCCTATCCATTCTTTTTTTTTTTTGCCACTATAAATCCCAGTGTAATCATCTAACTTTTTACCTTCAATTCCTTTACTTTCAATATTATTTTCTTGTTTCTCATTTATATTCTCTTTTTCCTGCTTTGTGTGTTCTAACAAGGTTTCTAACTTTTTATTGCCCTTTATTGATTCACACACGTTTTTAAGCATCTCAGTTCCTCACACATCCAAGACTCCATATTGTCAATTTAAAAATTATTGATATTTTAACTTCTATTTAATTAAGATTTAAGTCTATATAGTCTCTTTTTTATTTCCAAATGATATCCAGTAAAATATTTGTCCAATCCACTCCAATTTAAAACTTTATTGTTTTCCACCTCATTTAGAAGTCGAAACCAAGCAGTTTAAGTAGAAACAAATACTCCTTAAAATTTATCACAGCTCTTGTAATGATCAAGGTCGCTGTAGTTATTTCTTTCAATTTTCAAGCCTTTCGTTGTAGTGCTTTCTTTCCACCAGCAGATGTCTCTCTCCAATACACAATTCTCAGCAAAACAAAGTATCCAGTTTGCAAAAGTATACTGCTCAAAAAAATAAAGGGAACACAAGCAGAAGACATCCAAGATCTGAATGAATGAAATAGCCTTATTAAATACTTTGTTCGTTACATACAGTAGTTTATACACTGATCAAACAACTAAAGGGAACACAAAACTACTGTATGTAACGAACAAAGTATTTAATAAGGCTATTTCATTCATTCAGATCTCGGATGTCTTCTACTTGTGTTCCCTTTATTTTTTTTGAGCAGTGTATTTTAAATTCACATTGAAAATACTTTCTCTTAAATTTCTTTTCCTTTTATTGTTTTTAATTTCTCCAAATTAAGTTTTAAATCCAGCTGTAAAATTTCCTTTCTTGGGCTTTAATATTTTACTCCTCTTTGTTCTTTCTTCAAATTTCAAAACTGTCAAAATTATTTCAAATCCTCATTAAAAATACTTTCCCTTGGGTTTCTTTTTCTTGCATTAGTTTTAATTTCTCCAAATCCAATTTTAAATTCAAATATAAAGTTTTCTTTTCTGGGCTTTAGTACTTTAACTTTCTCTTTGTTCTCTCTCCATTAAAATTCCCAATTGCCAATTAGCCACTCGTTTCCTCACCAGAATACCTTTTAGAGTATTTTTTTTTAATTTCCTTTTTTACCTGTGTTTACCAATCACTCACCCGGTACCAGCACTCCGTTCAGACACCGCTCCTGCACAAAAAACTTAGTCCAATTGCCCCAGCTTCAGAGCAGTCATTTTTCAATGGCGGCCACCAGTTCTAAAGACCTGCCTCCAACCTTTCGAGGAACTTGCCTGTTCCTCTTGGTCGTCCGAGGCGCATGTCCTTCTTCAATGTCCCTACAGGACGGTTCCGGTCTGAAGACCCCCCAAAAGTGGTTTGTCTAGCTGGATTTTTGCGAGGGTCATCAGAGCCTGCTATTTTCCAGCCTGTCTTGCTGCAGCATGTCTCATTTCCTAGCCCTTTCTCAGCAATTCCATCCACTCAGTCATGGTCATAGAAGAGGGGGGTTCTCTGGGCAGTTTGGGCATGGGTACAAAGTCCATGCCACTGGTGACCTGGAAAGGGGTTAGTCCGGTGCTGCTGTGCACAGTGTTGTTGTAAGCCACTTCTGCAAATGGCAGCAGGTCCGCCCAGTTCTCTTGTTGGTAATCCACATAGCATCTTATATATTGTTCCACCATTGCATTTGCTTGTTCCACTGCTCTGTTCGTACTCAGATGGAAAGCCGAGCTAAGTCCTTGTGTGGATCTGGCTGATCACAGGAACTCTCTCTAAAACTTAGCCGTGGATTGGACTCCTCGGTCTGAGATGACCTGGCAGGGTATTCCGTGCAGCCGGTAAATCTGTTTGATGAACATCTTCACCAGTTTTTTCACTGATGGCAATCCAGAACAGGTTGTGAAGTGGGCTTGCTTTGAGAACAAGTTGATTGCTGTCCAAATGACTGTATTTCTTCCACTCTCTGGGAGTTCGACTATAAAGTCCATTGCAATCTCCTCCCAGGGTTGACTGGGGCTGGCTACTTGTTGGAGGAGCCCAGGAGGATTCCCTGGTCTCATTTTCATGGCAGCATAGGTGGCACAGCTTTTCACGTAGTCCTCCACATCAGCTTTCATTTTTGGACAT
Source organism: Coluber constrictor foxii (assembly GCA_038048745.1). NCBI lineage: Eukaryota > Metazoa > Chordata > Lepidosauria > Squamata > Colubridae > Coluber > Coluber constrictor. The sequence continues at coordinate 16,417,320 of CM075966.1, forward strand.
CAAAACTGCCTCCTGGCCAAATGCGGGGTTTTTAAGAATCTAAAATGAATGGCCAGTCTGGAATCATGGCTGCACTGTAGTACTTCCAGTCTCAAGTTGGCAGGGACATACAGTTTTGAATGCTTCAAAGCCAGTCCATCTCTCATGGTCAGGATATCCCTATTATCTATGAACCATAGGTCAGCTGGGAGCACTACTTTCAGTGCCACCGTCAGCTTGTCCAGGCTGGGATCGGGTTGTCATCTAGTTTTGCCCCTGGTGGTGACTTGTGCAGCTGACTGCAAGGGGGAAATGATGGCATGGATGACTTCTCTGCAGCTATCAAATTTGGGTTTTCTCGATAGGGCATCAGCTAGTTGATTCTTTCCCACTGGGATGTACTTCAGCTCAAATTTAAACCACCTGAAGTACTGTGCCCAGCGGATTTGTTTGGGAGATAGTTTCCTGGGTTTTTTTTAGAGCTTCGAAGTTTTTATGATCAGTCCAGACCTCGAAGGGGACTTTACCCCCTTCTAGGAAATGCCTCCAGGAGAAGAGAGCTGTTGTGGCTCCGTTGCCTGAGCCTGGGCTATCGACAGATGCAGACTCTGAGAGTGAGGGAGAGAAGTTGGCAAGGCCTCCCTCTCCAGGACCCTCCTCTCTGGCAATGCCTCCAGAGGACACCGAAGGCCAAGAGATAGGCCCAGAGACAAGCATGTCCCCGCAGCCACAGGTGGACAGCGACGAAGGAGATAAGTGCTGGCTGGATCCTCAACAGCAGCGCAGGGAGAAGCGTGCGCAGCAGAGGAAGAGGCGTGCCAGAGATTAGCTGAGTCACTGGACCACACCCCACAGGGTATAAATGTGGGTGTGGTGGCCGGCTCAGTTTGTGACGAGCAAAAACCTAGAAACAATCCATAGTCTCTGTGTTACTGGAACTCTGCCTGCCTTATTAGACTACATTTGGAATAATCCTTGTATTGCTGGGACCTTGCCTGCCTTATCGGAATGCTTTCAGTCTAATCTTTGTTTTGTGTGAGTAAAGTCTGAATTGGCAGCCAGCCACTGGGTTGCTGCCAGCTTTATCTTCAAAGACTTTGTTGGGTGGCTTATTAACTCCAGCCCATCTGTGGGGGTGCGTATGTGAGACGGGGACAGAACAAGAGCCCAGCGGACTGCATAGGCTTCTTTCTCCCAAATGGCCCACCTCCTTTTGGTCTCGGTGAGCTTTTTGGACATGTAGGCACAGGGCAGAAGCTGTCCTTGTGGCTCCTTCTGTAGGAGCAGAGCTGCCAGGGCTACGTTGCTGGCATCCGCTTGGATGATGAACTTTCGTTCTGGGTCCAGGTATTGGAGGATCGGCTCCTCGGTAAAGAGCTGTTTTAATTTTTCAAAGGCTTTTTGACAGTCCATTGACCAGGTGAGTGGTTGGTTTGGCTGTGGTGCTGCAGGAGGAGGCCCCATTTTTAACAGTTCTGTTAGGGGCAGGGCGACTTCTGCGAAGGCTGGGATAAATTGTAGAAGTTTGCAAACCCCAGGAAGCTTTGATGCTGTTTGCAAATGTGTGGGGGCTGCCAGTCTAGCACTGCTTTCACTTTCCCTGGGTTCATATCCACCTCTCTGCTGGATATTCGGTAGCCTAGATAATCTAAGGAGGTTTGATGGAATTCTCATTTTGACAGCTTCGCATAGAGTTTTGTAGCAAGGAGTTTTTTCAGCACTTGCCACACCAGTTTTACATGCTCCCTGAGAGTTTTGCTGAATATGAAAATGTCATCCAGATAAACTAGGGCCCCTTTGTATAGGTGCTCATGAAGCACTTCATTAATTAATTACATGAAGACTGCTAGGGTTCCCTGCAGGCCAAACGGCATGACTTTGAATTGGAAGCTGCCAAGCAGGCAGTTAAAGGCTGTCTTTCACTCATCTCCTTCTCTGATTCTTATGTGATAATAGGCTTCTCTCAAGTCCAGTTTGGGGAACACCTTGCCCTTGCCTAAGTGGCTTAGCATGTCCTTCATTTGGGGGGGGGGGGTTAGGTGTTCTCTACGCACATGGCATTAATTCCACAAAAATCAATGCAAAGCCTCAACCCCCCTCCATCTTTTTTTTTTCTTTAAATGGGGCTGCGACTCTGGATTTTGCGGGTTGGATGAAGCCCCGCGCTAGGTTGGCATCGATGTATTTTCTCAGTTCTTCCATCTCCTTGGGATTTATGGAGTACATCTTTGGCTGGGGTAACTTGGCTCCCAGCACTAATTCGATCGCAAAATCTGTCACACGGTGAGGGGGGAGGAAGTTGCAATCTTCCTTGGTAAAGACTCCCGATAGGTCTTGATACTCTTTTGGCACCTGCGGGCTGCTGGATAGCCCATCTGTGGCAAGGGCTGCAGCTTCAGGCTCCCTGGTGTCATTGGGGTCTGTGGCAATTTGGCCTCGCTCTGGCTTTATGGGTGGTAGTGGTCCGATGCCTATATTTAGCTTTCTATAGCCATCCTCCCAGGTGATGGTCAGCCCCTATTTGTCTAGCCACGCAAGCCCTAATATGATTGATTCAGTCATTTTTGGAACTATGACGAACCGGATAAGTTCTCTGTGATGGCCCATTTCTAGTCTGACAAGTTCCGTGACTAGTGTGGCAGGGGCTTCACCTATTAATGTCCCATTGACCTGCTCAAAGCAGATGGGGTGCGCTTGGGGTCTCATGCATATGCCTAGATATTCGACTATGGGGAGGCCGATTAGGCATCTGGTGCAGCCAGTGTCTATGACAGCTTCCACTTCCCCTTGGGCCCCCATTTCTGGTACTACTGTCCTGGTTTTGATAATGAAGGGGTAGATGGCTTCACTTACCATTATTTATTTATTTATTTATTGGTTCGATTTATATGCTGCCCTTCTCTGGAGACTCAGGGTGGCTTACAATACGTTAAGCAATAACCTTCATACTTTTGTATATACCTGCTTTGTAGGGCTTTTTGCTCCCCCTAAGTGGTGTTCTTTTTTATACAAAGTCAACTTATTGCCCCCACAACCCGGGTCCTCGTTTTACCTACCTCGGAAGGATGGAAGGCTGAGTCAACCTTGAGCCTGGTGAGATTCAAACTTGCAGCAATTGCAGGCAGCTGGCAGCTAAGTGCTATTTAACAGCACTTTAGTCCACTGCTCCACCAGGCTCCATTGGGTCATCATCATCGCTGCTCCCTTTGGTGAAGTTTGGAGAGGCTTCCCTGGCTGGAGTTCCCTCAACTTTGTTGGGAAGGAGTGAAACCTCCATAGCCTGCTTGGTGATTCTCCCCTTGTCTGGCAGTTTCCGCGTGGTCCTCCTTGCCCTGTGTGTGCCTGGAGTCTGGGCTTGGGGGACCGGGGCTGGAGCCATGCATTCCACATCCATGGCAATGGCATGCTTGTATACATTCCGGTACCCCTCTGATGCCACAAGCTTGCCTAAGGTCTGGGTTGAGAGCCTTCTTGAAGTGGTGAATGAGGAGGCACTCTGGCCAGTCACTCAGCTTCCGGGCCAGCATTTGAAACTCCCAAACTAGCTCTTTGGGAGGCCGGCCGGCTTGCTTCAGCACCTTAATTTGAGCCTCCACTTCTACTCTGTGGACCATGTCCTCGAACCGGCCATGGAGCAGTTGGACGAACTCATCAGCATCTTCCAACTCGTGAGCTTCCTCATCATGAAGTTACGCTATCCACTCCGCTGCTTCTCCCCCATTCATGCCATCTGCAAGAGCTGAAATCAATTCCCAATCTGATGGGTATTGATTTCCATATTGGTCGATGTAAGCCCAGATTCAATTGAGGAAGTAGGTTAGTCTTCCTGGGGTCCTGTCAAATGTCGCTCTGAACCAGGAGGGGAAGTGGCTGGCAGGGCTGGTTGTTGAGCTGGCATGGGCTGTTGGGCTGGCGCCAGCTGCTAGGCTAGAACCTGCTGTGGGATCATGATTGGTTGCTGGAGCTGCAGTGGTGGCTGGGCTGGTATCGGCTGCTGGGCCAAAACTGGTGGCTGGAAGTGCGCTGGTTGATGGGCAGCTGAGGGCTGTAGGACTGGGGCAGACATCCACTGATATTGCCCCCACCCCTGACTGGGGTAAAATGCCCACCTGGGAGGGATCTGGTCTGATGGAGGTGACCTGAAGACCAGTTGCTGGGGTGGAGTACTTGGTCCCCATAGTCCCGGTTGCGGCCCCTGTAGCACCGGGCTGGGCTAGTTCAGTGGGCTTTGTTGCTGCGCCATTCCTATTCCCGCGGTGGCTGTCACCCTGGTAGACCGGGCCCAATGCATGAGGCAATGGAACAACCTGCTCTATGCCAAGTGAAAGAAGGTCAGCGTCCCACTCAGTGGTGCTGCAGCTTCCAGGCTCAGGAAGGTGAACGTAGGTTGAGCCAGAGCCCATCTGGGCTGCTCAGTCCCAAGGGGTTGAGCAGCCCATGCTGAGTTGGCTGAACTGCTCCGGGAGGCCACCTAGCGACTGGCTGTGTGACAGTGGTGGGAATCCCCATTCCCAAGAGTGCTTGCCTTAGACTTGCCCTGGCAATTTCCACTCGAGGGTTGGGATCTGTTCCGCCCTGCCTCCACTCATCTGCAGTTCCGACAGCATCGCCTCAGTCATCATCTCTTGGAGTGGCACAGCTCCCGCAGCTTCACCCCACAGGGTTAGATCCGGTTGCATGGCTTGCTCAGATGCTGGCTCTTTGGGCTGGGCACCCAGCTGGCATTCCCTTTCTGTGGCCTCCTCCGCTTCCACCACAGCTTGGGAAGGGGAGTAGATGGTCTCAACATAGCTTGCCGAACCATTCCTTGTGGCTCCCACTGTGGCCGCTTTGTTTTCCTCCATCTTCCCTGAGTCTTCATGCCACCTGATTTCAGGTCGACGTTTGGGGCTCAGGACCCTGGACAGCACCCCGGAGCACGGGGAGCTGGTTGAACCTTTAAAGCAGATTCGGGTTAATGTCAGGGTTCCAAGTAACACCTCTGACGAAAGGAGACTCCGAGGCTTGAAGTTTCTCAAAGTTCCATTTTATTAGAGATGCCATATTGGCACATCTGGGAAAACACAATCTGAAAGCTTCCAGGTTTTCCCCACTCAAAGGAAAGTCCAAGTCCCTCTCCAGCACCCACATGTCCATCACATGGTCCAATCAAAGCACTGTCCCAACTGGAGATGCCTCCCAGTTCCAGCCCTCCAGGTGCAGGGCAAGATATCCTTGACTCTAAGAAAGGAATGTTATTATGACTGTATATCATCCATGCTCCAGACAATCCCCACTCCCAATTTCCCACAGTAGTATATATGGCAGGCCTGAAGGCCCAATGCAAAAGATGGCTTCCAGGCCTGACAGATGGTTCCCTATGATTCTACATGGATTATTGAGGGCTCAATGCTATTTGTGTAGAGACTGTGTACTCCCTGAGTTTCATAAAGAACATGCTACGCCATTTGGCCAAGGGAAATTTTTTTATCAAGCTGGACCTAAGGGAAGCTTATTACTGGGTACGAATTGAAGAGGGTGATGAGTGGAAAACTGCTTTCAATTGCCTGCTAGATTGCTTTCAATTCCAGGTCCTTCCGTTCAGTCTTCAGGGGGCACCTGCCATGTTTCTGCAACTGATTAATGAGGTGCTACATGAGCACTTATTCAAGGGAGTCCTGGCTTACTTAGACAACATGCTAATTTACATGGGAGCCATAGATGAACATGTGAAAGTGGTGAGAGCTGTCCTAGACAAACGTATTGTCACGCTAGAGTTGTCTGAACGAAATTAGATGCCTCTCACATTTTGATAATAAAGAAAAAAAACTTTTATTTGTTAGAACAACGTCTTCACGGACTCATATGCAGCCAGGAAATGACCTCTGCTCCATCATCCCTCCCTTTCCTGGCTTGCTTCCTTATCCTATTGGTCATTATCTAAATCACTGTACGGCACTCTCTCTTAATAATCTCACAGGAATTTAACCCCCTCTTTACTATGTCACCTCTCCCTTCATTCTTCAGCAAAACTTGCACAAGATAAAACAACAGGTCTAATACCATTACCCCGTCTGGGACTGTGTCCCACCCCCTCCCGGCCTGTCTGGGTGATCTGCATGGAATTTAGCTATAAGGCGGTCAGCTTGAATGTTCGTGCTCTTCACCCATGATGCTTCTGATGATGGGTAACCCTTCCACTTAATTAAGTATTGGAGGCGGCCTCTGTGCCACCTCGAATCGAGAATTCGCTGTACTTCATAATGAGTTTGGCCCCCAATGATCAAGGGCCCTGGGGGATCACGTGGCACCGGCCTTAAGGTTGACCCCACCACAGGCTTCAGAAGACTACTGTGAAAAACGGGGTGTATCTTTCCTAGTAACCGGGGCAACTGCAATTGTACCGTGACCGGGTTGATTATTTTTACTATAGGAAATGGTCCTATAAATTTCGGGCCCAATTTCCTAGTTGGGAGTTTGAGTCTCAAGTACTTGGTGGAGAGGTAGACCTTCTCTCCTACTCGGAACGGTCTTTGAGGGGCTCGGTGCTTATCTGCTTGCTTCTTATAAGCCTGTGCCGCCTTGTCTAATGCCTTTTTGACGTTCTCCCAGGATTCTCTTAGCATCGCCATCCAATCGTTCAAACTGACTGAAGAAGGGGGTTCCCTGGGATATTCTGGCATGGGGACAAAATCCATACCGCTCACTACCTTGAAAGGGGTTAGTCCTGTACTACTGTGGACAGCATTGTTGTACGTGACCTCCGCAAAAGATAGGAGGTCCGCCCAGTTCCACTGTTGGTAGTCTACATAGCACCTCAAGTACTGCTCTATCATGGCATTCAGTCTCTCCGCCCCGCCATTGGTGCTCGGGTGAAATGCTGAGCTGAGACCTTGGGATGATCCTATGGATCGTAGGAATTCCCTCCAAAATTTCGCTGTGAACTGGACACCTCGGTCGGAGATGATTCTTCTGGGTACTCCATGCAAGCGGTAGATGTGTTTCACAAACAGCTTGGCCAATTGGCGGGCTGAGGGTAGCCCACTACAGGGTATGAAATGTGCCTGTTTGGAGAATAAGTCTATTACGGTCCAGATCACTGTGTTTCCGCCACTCTTCGGCAGCTCTACTATAAAGTCCATTGCAATCTCCTCCCATGGTCTTGTCGGTTCAGCTACTGGCTGCAGTAACCCAGGAGGTTTTCCTGGTCGGGTTTTCATCGTGGCACAGATGGTGCAGCTCTTCACATAGCTGTCCACGTCTTTCCTCATGTGAGGCCACCAAAATTGTCTTCGTACTAAGTGCAGAGTCTTTAGAAAACCGAAATGGCCTGCTGGTCTAACGTCGTGGCTCCTTTTGAGGACTAGGGTGCGTAGAGTTTCTGGGACGTAAAGTTTCGTCCCTTTCCATGCTACGTCGTTCCTCCTTGTCAAAAGATGCTGATTGTCTTGGAACCAGGGGTCCGCCAATGTCTCTGTTTTGAGCCGTGTCGTCAGGTCACCCGCTGCTTGGCCCTGCTGGTCGCGATGCTGGCGTCTGGTGGTTACTTGACCCACTCCTTGAGGCGAGGGGATGATGGCATTCACCACCTGCTCCCGTTCACTGTTGTACTGGGGCATTCGGGAGAGGGAGGGCATCGGCCAGAAAATTCTTCCCCCCGGGATGTGTTTCAGCTCGAAGTTGAACCGATTGAAGTATTGGGCCCATCGGACTTGTCTGGGTGATAATTTCCGCGGGGTCCTAAGGGCCTCCAGATTTTTATGGTCAGTCCAAACCTCGAACGGTGTCTGATTTCCTTCTAGCAGATGTCGCCAGGTCAACAGCGCCCACCTCACTGCAAACGCTTCCTTTTCCCATGCTGCCCAGCGTCTCTCTGTGTCGGTGAATTTGCGGGAAGTGTAAGCACAGGGCTGAAGGTTCCCTTGGCTGTTCTTTTGGAGTAGAACCGCTCCCACTGCCACGTCGCTGGCATCTGTTTGGATGACGAAAGACTGGTTGGGGTCAGGATGTTTCAAGACTGGTTCTTTTGCAAACATTTCTTTTAGTGTTTCGAAGGCTTGTAGGCAGGCCGGGCTCCACTGTAGAGGCTGTCCTGGGCGAGGTTTTGTTGCTGGACTCCCTGTTTTTAAGAGGTCGGTTAGAGGTTTGGCGATTTTTGCAAAAGAGGGGATAAATTGTCTGTAGAAGTTCGGGAACCCCAAGAAGCTTTGCAGTTGTCTGCGGGTGCGTGGGGGGCGCCAGTCAAGGACCGATTGTACTTTGGCTGGGTCCATTTCTATCCCCTCATTGGACACTCGGTAACCTAAGTAGTCTAGCCGTGACTGGTGGAACTCGCATTTCGACAGTTTGACATAGAGGTTCGCTTTCAGCAGTTTTTCGAGCACCTGGCGGACGAGGGGTATGTGTTCGTCTATGGTTTCTGTGTAAATGAGAATGTCGTCCAGGTAGACGAGGACCCCCTTATAAAGGTGATCATGTAAAACTTCATTTATCAGTTGCATGAACACCGCCGGTGCTCCCTGTAGTCCGAAAGGCATCACTTTAAATTGAAAACTTCCTAGGGGGCAATTAAATGCTGTCTTCCACTCGTCTCCTTCCTTGATGCGTATGCGGTAGTAGGCTTCACGAAGGTCTAGTTTGGTAAAAACCTTCCCTTTGGCCAAGTGAGCTAGCATGTCTTTCATGAGGGGGAGGGGGTATAAGTTGTGCACGGAGACACAGTTTATCCCACAAAAATCGACCACCAGATGCATGGAGCCGTCTTTCTTCTCCCTGAAGAAAACTGGTGCCGCTACCCGTGGTTTGGCTGGTTCGATAAAACCCCTTTGTAGGTTCTTGTCTAGGGCTTCTTCATCATCTCCCATTTGGGTGCAGGGGAGTGATGCCGTGGCTGGGCTGGGTTGCTTGCTGAGCAGGGAGGGAAGCCCTGCGTGCATTTTGGAGCTTTCTTCTCTCATCTTTTTTTTTTGTGGGGGGGGGGGCTATGCTGCCGTTTGGAGAGCCATAGAATCTTCCCCCCTTACCTGCCACTTGATTGGAGTCCAGCAAAAAGGCATCATAATTTTTCCCTTTTCTGAGGCAAACCTCCGGTGGAGATACTTTTCTTCATGGCCTCAGATAAGGTTGCTAGGGGCGACATCTGAAGGTCTGCCAATGCAGTAGATTAGGAATGCATAAATATTTTTAGAAGAAAAGTCTTTGAAGAGAGCATTTCTTTTTGTTTTAGAAATCATTAATTTTTCCTGGCTGTCTGTCACGCTAGAGTTGTCTGAACGAAATTTAGATGCCTCTCACATTTTGATAATAAACTTTTATTTGTTAGAACAACGTCTTCACGGACTCATATGCAGCCAGGAAATGACCTCTGCTCCATCATCCCTCCCTTTCCTGGCTTGCTTCCTTATCCTATTGGTCATTATCTAAATCACTCTACGGCACTCTCTCTCTTAATAATCTCACAGGAATTTAACCCCCTCTTTACTATGTCAGCACTGAGAAGCTGACACTCTCTTACGTTTAGATAACGAAGATCTGTATGCTTTGTTCTAGTTTTTACAGCTATATTTGTCACCATTTGAATCGCTGCCTGATTATCCTCGTATACTGTTATAGGATCTCTTATATCTATTCCGATATCTAGCATCAGTTGTTTAATACTAATCAGATCAGTACATAATAAAAATAAACAAGAAAATTCTGCCTCCATTGTAGACATACTCAAATGCTTTTGTCTAATGGAATGCCACCATATCAAAGACCTTCCCAGAAATATGGCTTAGGGCCCGGGTACTTACGAGACCACCTTCTGCCACCGATAACCTCCCACCGGCCAATACGCTCTCATAGAGAGGGCCTCCTCAGGGTGCCGTCGGTCAGGCAATGTCGACTGGCGACCCCCAGGGGGAGAGCCTTCTCTGTGGGGGCTCCCGCCCTCTGGAACGAGTTACCCCCAGGGATTCGATTAATCCCAGACCTCCGCACTTTCCGCAAGGCATTAAAGACTTTTCTATTCCAGGAAGCCGGGCTGGCTTAACGTAGATTTTAATGGGTGAATTTTAGGAGGGATTTTAAATTTGGGGAAGCCAAAATTTGATTTAATTACGTTTTTAGATTATTTTTAACTTTTATATTGCTTGTATTTTAATGTTTTAATGTTTGGCTGTTCACCGCCCTGAGTCCGTCAGGAGAAGGGCGGTATATAAATCTAATAAACTAAACTAAACTAAACTAAACTAAACTAAACTAAACTAAACTAAACTAAACTAAACTAAACTAAACTAAACTAAACTAAACTAAACTAAACTAAACTAAACTAAATATGGCAATTCCTGAGGTTGATTTCCTTGTATTCACATCTGTTGCGAAACTAGCATCCACATAAGCAATTACAGGTAAATCTTCTGATGGTTGTAGATATAATGCATGATGCATGGTATATTTCAAATACCTTAGGATACGTTAACACTATACGAAATATCGGGCCTAGACCAATTGCTGATATATGATAAACTGCCAACCAGTGATTGGTAAATCCCTTTATCAAACAATGGACTGTTTACATCAGTGTTACAATAATCTTGAACCATAGGCGTTTTTGATGGTTTACATAACTCCTTTCTAAATTGTTTTAATAATTTATTGATTTTATCAGTTTGGGATAATTTAAATCCTCCCCTGATTTTTTCAATTCGTAAACCCAGGTATTGTTGTATCTCTCCTAGATTTTTAATTCTGAAATGAGCTTTTAATTGATCAACAATCCTGCTGGTCTCTTGTTCATTTTTTGTAATCAAAGCTATGTTGCCAGTACGCTCCCACAGAGAGGGACTCCTCAGGGTGCTGTCAGCCAGGCAATGTCGGCTGGCAGTGCCCAGGGGGAGAGCCTTCTCTGTGGCAGCACCAGCCCTCTGGAACGATTTGCCCCCGGAGATCCGCATGATATCTGATCTCCGGGCTTTTCGCCGTGCCCTAAAAACTTTTTTATTTTGTCAAGCTGGGCTGGTGTAACCCCCCCCCCCTTTAGCTTTTTAATTGCCTATGGGTTTTTAAATTTTAAAATTGTCTATGGGTTTTTAAATTTTCTGGGCCAAAAATTGTTTAATTCTTTTACAAATCTTAAATTTTGTATTGTAATGTTTTTATTCTTGGCTGTGCACCGCCCTGAGTCCACCAGGAGAAGGGCGGTATATAAATTTAATAAACTAAACTAAACTGAACTAAACTAAAAAGAAGTAATAACAACACTTTACCATCCCTTTCCATTCTAAATAAACATGGATCTGCTAATCCTGCTTTGAATCCAATCTTCTCTAATGTTCTTACAATACACTGGTTCCATTTGTATCCTGACTGTTTTAACCCATAAAGGCTTTTCTTTAATAACCAACAGTCAGATGGCCCATTCTCCTCTACTCCGGAGGGTTTCTTTAAATAGATTTCATGCTGTAGTGGTGCATGTAGGTATGCAGTTTCTACATCTAAACAATTAACTGCATATTTATATCTAGCTGCCCATACCAACGCTGCTCTTAGTGTAATGGCTTTTAAACTTGGAGCGAATACCTCATCATAATCTTCAGGAGCTTGATTAAATCCTTGAGCTACCAACCTAGCCTTATATATTGGTTCACCCTTTATACCAGTCTTTAATTTATATATCCACTTACTACCGAGTACAGTTCTACCTTGTGGTATTTTTACAGTTTCATACACCTTTAAATTCTGCAAAGATTTTAGTTCTTTGGCCATCGCAGATCTCCACACTTCCTGGTCTTCAGGTGGAAACGTGGTTAACTCATTATATGTTGTAGGAACTTTGTTTATTTGATAGAATATTGTTGCCTGATACCTATCAGGTGGTCTTGTTATTCTATTCAATCGTCTTGGAAAATCAGGACTTACAGATGGTCTCTCCTCCTTCACCTGTTCCTGTATTATGTCCTCCTCTACCTCTTTGTTCTGGATTTCTGGCATTTCATTAGTAGCTTCAGTCTGAGTTTCAGTGATAACCTCATTCTCAGTTCCCAATTTATTCCACCCTACATGCTCCATAAGCTTTGCATTTGCACTGTTAACTACCGTTGTTGTTCCTTTTAGCCAAAATCTGTAGGACCTGTGGTTTGAATTATAACCAACAAATATTAATTGTTGTGTCCTACTCTGGCCCTTATTTTTATTTATTTATTTATTAGATTTATAAACCGCCCTACTCCTGGGGGACTCAGGGCGGTGTACAGCCATAAATAAAACATTTCAATACAAAAGTTTAAAATAGAATAAAATGAATTAAATAATTTGGCTGATAATTAAAACCCCAATAATTTAAAACAAATTAAAATTCATAATTAAAAGGAGAAAATAACTTAGGTCAGGCCGGCTTGTTGGAATAAATAGGTCTTGAGCGCGCGACGGAAGGTGCGCAGGTCCGGGATCCTCCGTATATCCGGGGGGAGCTCGTTCCAGATGGTAGGTGCTCCCACAGAGAAGGCTCTCCCCCTGGGGGCCGCCAGCCGGCATTGTTTGGCCGACGGCACCCGGAGGAGCCCCTCTCTATGGGAGCGTACAGGCCGGTGGGAGGCTATTGGTGGTAGCAGGCGGTCCCGTAAATAACCAGGTCCTAAGCCATGGAGCGCTTTAAAGGTGATAACCAAAACCTTGAAGCGCACTCGGAAGACCACTGGGAGCCAGTGAAGCTCGCGCAGAAGCTCGCACAGTTATGTCTTAACTGCAATGGAATATGTACCCATGCAGGTGACCCAAAAGTGTGAATGTAACTCAAATCCGGCTTCTTTCCATGCCATACAGTATGGGGAATTTTCTTAGTGGTTGTATTTACGACATTGTTCAAGAGTGTATTTGCACACATTATGGCTTCTCCTCATAGACTGGCCGGTAAACCTGCATCAGCTAACATTGCTCTCATCATTGCTTGTAAAGTTTGTCCTCTCTTTCAACAGTTATCAGTTACAATGTTAACTATTTTTTGCTTTGTTCTTCTCTCGACAAACCTGATCCACTGAACAAAATACCGAAATGTATCTGTCTTATTCCTCAATAGGTAGCAAAAACCATACCTGGAGTAATGGTCAACGATGCTTAGGACATAACAAGCACCCCCTAGACTAGCTTTCATTGGCCTTATTAGATCAGCGAATACCACTTCCAGTGGTCTCTTCATTTTAAATCCATCAAACCTATTGGCAGGGTGTGTTCTGCTCTTTTGCTGATTACAAATATTGCAATTTAAATACTGGTTACATGGCTTCAGCTTCAACCCATCAACTAATTTAACAGTTTTCTGCAGCATCTTAAAACTGATATGCCCCATTCGTTTGTGGAGCAAGTGAACACATTCTTCATGTGGTTTGACATTTGAGTATACAGCATTTGCAACATGGTTATCATATAATACATACAAACCATCTTTCAGTCTCCCAGTAATCTTTGTACCACCCTTTTCAATTAAACAATCATTATCCCTAAAAGTTACTGTATATCCTAGCTTAACCAATACTCTCACCGATAATAAATTAAAGTTTAGAGTTGGAACGTATAACATATGCATTTTTTCTCTTACGTATGGACATATCGCCGTTCCCTCACCACATGCCTTTAGCTTCCACCCATTTGCTAAAGAAATCTTATTGTTACTGAGCAACATTTTTACAAAATAGTTTCTAGTTCTGGTAATGCACAGTGATGCCCCACTGTCAATAACCCACGATTCGTGGTTAACCGGTGCCTTATCAGACATAGCTACATTACATTGTTTTCTATCTTTAACCATGGCTGTTTGTTTCAGCCTTCTACAAAACCTGGCTATATGACCCTTCTTGCCACAATTAAAACAATGTTTCACAGCATATACATGGTTATTTGCATTTGCATGTACATTAGTCGACCCAGGTTCTTCTTTCAGCTGTTTTCTGTCTTCTTTCCTTCCGGCCTCTTCTAGTAGTCATGAGGTTACATTGCCCAAAGTTAGTTCTTGCTGTGTGAGGACTTCAAATGATGTTACTATGTCATCGTAGCTCTCATCCAGTGATGATAACAGTATAGAAACTTGTTACTGCTCAGAAAAAAACACCTCCTTCTGATGTAGCTCTTTCATAAAATTCAGGTGTGTTAACATGTCACCACCCTTAAGGAGTCATGTGCAAAATAACTTTCGCGTAATGTTAATTTGTGCCCCCACAGTGTCACAAACATAAAACCGTCTCAAATTACCCCAGCATCTTGCAGCAGACTGTTCACCCTCAATATGAACAAGCTGGCTATCATCTAGAGTCAGACCAATTATACACAATGCACTCTCATTTTTCCTCTGGAACTCCGCTATCTTCCTGGCATCCTCGGCATCATCAGCATTCCAAGCGGCCACATCTGGTGGGTTCTGCACTACATCCCATAGCCCCTCTTTGCGCAACAGTAGACTGCATTTAGTTGACCAGGATTTGTAGTTGGTGCTATCCAGCCGGGTAACCAGCGATAAATTTGGAGCTTGACCGTGTGCTATCCTCACCAGGATGTGAAAATATATCAGAAGGCCTGGAGGAGTACTCTGAGTGGCAATTCCCCTATTGCTGTAACCAGTACATACAAACTGAGCCCATAACCAGTGTTGAGGGAAAAACTTCCCTCTGCATAGTAGGCAACAGACTGGACAGCAAAGAGATACGTTGCTGGTACACAGATACTCACAGACTCTGAACAGTGAAAAATAAACAGTCTTTAACCTTAGTGGAAAAACAAAACCTTGGTTTCTCAAAACAATGATAACACGTCTTCGAATAATTACTTTCCAACACAAAACATAGTTTGCTTACAGTTTTCTTCAGTTCTCTTCAGTCACACACAGTCCCTCTTCAGGAAATTAATCATCAAAAACAGGAGCAGAGCTCCCAGGCTTCCTGTCTTTATTTATGGCTGCCTGCTAATAGTACAGCCAATCAGTCTTCTTTTTTTTTATTAAAAAAGTTTTACAATTACAAATTTTCCCCCATTTCCCCCCCTCTCCCCTCCCCCCTCTCTCCCCTACCCCCCTCCCATAACCCCCCCTCCCCCAGCCCCCCCTCCTCTAATCACCCCCAGTCCCTCCCCCCCGACTTCCCTGGGTGAAATCCAAATCATACCATCATTTACTATAGCATACATTACCTCCTACAACCCTAACCCCTATCTACGCTACAAATTTCTGCATCTTAACATTCAACTAAAAACTATCTGGTACTTCCTTGTTTGATATTTGTTCTGCACATAGTCTATCCATTTCTTCCATTCTAACATATAAGTTTCTTGGGTCTGGTCCCTCAAATATGCTGATATCTTCGCCATTTCTGCAAAACTGGCCACCTTCAAAGTCCATTCTTCTATAGTAGGCATAGAGTCATTTTTCCAGTATTGGCCAATCAGTAGTCTGGCTGCTGTAATCATGTATAATATCATTTTTGTCTCAGTCATTGAAGAATCCTTAACTGAGGACTTCCAATGGAGGCGCAGGTCGGAGCGGCACGAGGAAAGAGAGCTCTGGTTTCCCGTGCTGCTTTTCTGTGTTTCGGTGCCCTTAAAAAGGGCGATCGGTCCGGGGGAGGACCGTGAGAAGGAGGGCGACTTCGGAGGTCCGTTGAGGAGAGGTACGATCTTCCATCGGACCAAGGAGAGCCCTCATTTCGGACATAGAAGAAAGAAGCCCACACGGCGGATCCAGAGACCTGACGGCCTGTGTCTTTAAGAACAGGAAGACAGGAAGGGAGTGCGGTGAGAATCGGCGGCGAGAGCAAAGATCCAGCGTTACAAAGGATTTCTTTTTTGTTTAGCATCGAGGAGCCGACGAAAGAAGGATAGGATTTTAACTCCGGAAGCGCAGCAAAAAGGAGAATTGGCACAACGAGAGGAAAAAAGCGGCAGCAGTAAGATCGGCCAGAGTGACTCAGCAGAACTGAACTTTGACAACTGGTGGCAGTAAATTTAAAGCTTTCCCCCTCCGTAGGGGGGGAAAAATATATATATAAATATATTGGAAAGAGAGTTTGTCTGATTAAATAAGCTCCGTTGAAGGAGAGGGCTAGTGGGCAAGACAAAGTGCAAGTGCAAAGTGATAGAAAAGAAGAAACAGATCGTCACTGTGACTGTGCCGGACATCTTGGAACACTGGACTAGTGGAAAATATATAAACAAAAGAAGAATTCTGTTTTAGACTTTGAAATTTTAAAGAATAAAAGGAGAAAATTTGAGTAAAATCCATCTGGAGAGTGACATTTGAAAACAGCAATTGGACCTAGATTGGAACTATAGGCAATAACGTATTGTTTGGAATACATAAACTACACAAATATAGTCAACTAAAAGCATAGTTGGGATTATACAAGAGAAATAACCTACAACGTTATATTTTGACCTCTGATAATTATATAAATTATATATGGTAAAAATCTCATAATCCTATATATAGCCTTAATAGATAGATAGATAGATTGATTGATAAGTTAATTGTAGAGGATTAAGATTATTAATTTATACTAATGAAATGATTGATTGATTGATTAGATTGTATTGCTCTCTTGTTCTCCTTCCTTTATTTTTGTTTTTCCAATAATTATTGTTAAGAAAGATTAAGTAATTCCATTGTAACTTTTAGCATTTTTAGCAACTTTAATAATTTGAAAGTAATTAATTATTAGGATTACCTAACTAGAGTTATATAGTAATTTTAATAGCTTTGGTTTTTTTTTCTGGAGTAATAACATTCTATTTAGGAGTAATTGATTAGAGTTATATTACAACCTTATTCTTAATATCTATAATTAATATTTAATACCTATAACTTATATCTGATCCTTATATTGTATTAATATTTTTGTTAGGTACAAAGTTTAGAGTTAGTGGATCATAAACCAGTATTAGGGTAGACACAGATATTTATATATATTAAGAACATAGGATACAGAATATAGTGGATGCAGATTTGGGAAAGAATAGATAACATATTAGAGAAACAGCACAAAATTTTGAAAGAGATGACATCAACCATAACAACAACAGGGAAAACCGGAAAGAAAATTGCTTCAATACCAAGTGGAACGACAGCCTCTCCAATAGCACAGAAAACACTAGATACAATGTTTCCAACAGAAAAGCAATCCACTACGATGACAATGCAGGCTGTACAGACAACATTAGTATCGATACAGGAAACTATGATAAAAATGCAGGAATGCATGGTAAAGAATTATGAACAGACGAGAAAAGATATGGACGATGTTAAAAATGCAGTTAAAGATGATATCCAAAAACTAGATGGAAAGGTAGATTTATTTCAGGAGTTAATTTTAAAAAATGAACAACGGATTACAAAGGTGGAGGGAAAAGCAGAACAGATAGAGGAGAAAATAAAATTAATAGATGGAAAAATGGGTAGTCTCAATAAAGAACTGGAGCATACGGTGGCACAACTCGAAATGGAAAAAGCGGACTTGTATTTGAGGTTCCAAAATATTAAGGAAGAGAGGGATGAAGATTTATGTAATGTAATGGCAGAGATATTGGCAAATATACTACAGTGTGATAAGGAAGAGATAATGAAGGAATTTGAAGAGGTATATCGTGTGCACACCAATTATGCCCGACAACATAAACTCCCCCAAGAGGTCCATATAAGATTTGCAAGAAAAAAAGTTAGAGATACAATATATAAAATAACAAAAGATAAATTGGTATATTATGAACAAAAGGAAATAATAACATTGAGACAGATTCCGAGACGGGTGAGAGAATGGAGAAGAGAATACGGATTCCTTACATCGATATTAAATAGGAAGCAAATCTTGTTCAGAGGAATTATTCCAGAAGGGGTGCTAGTAACGTGGCAAGGGAAGAGGATAAAGGTGGATACAATAGAGAAAGCGCAAAACTTGTATGAGACAGAAAGATCCAACGGTGGAAGAGAAGAACTAGAAGGGAATGTTAGATCTAAAATAGCCACAGAACAACAGGATAGACCTCACGAGGGGAGGAATAATAGAAAAGAGACACAGGAAGAGAGTGGAAAATCAGAGGATGAAGGAGTAACAACGAGAGCAATGAATGAAGCGAAAAAGAAAGACAAGAGGTAATAGGAAGTATAGTTAAAATAGGTGATGGACTCAAATATAAAAATCATCTCACTAAATGTTAATGGTCTTAATTCGCCAATTAAAAGACACCAGATATTTAAAAAATTAATCAGGAAAAAATTAGACATAATTTGCATACAAGAAACACATATAAGAAGGCAAGATGAAAAGTATCTACAATGCAAAAAATTAGGAAAGATTTATACATCTTCGGCTGAAGAAAAAAAGAGAGGGGTAGTGGTGTATGTGAATGAGAAGGTAGAAAGCAAATTGATATATGCTGATCTGGATGGAAGAGTATTGTTAATAGAAATAAATATTAAAAACAGAAAAGTATTGTTGGTAGTATTATACGCGCCAAGTAATGGTCAAAGAGAATTTTTCCAAAAGGTGCATGAGAAAATAATTGAACAAAATATTGATTCAATTTGCTTACTGGGGGACTTGAATGCAATAGTTGACTGGAGAAAAGATTACATAAGTAATCAAAAAAATATAAAGAAGAGAAATTTATTGCCTAAGACATTTTTCAATTTGACAGAAGAGTTAAATTTGATAGATATCTGGAGATTTCAAAACCCAAGGGAGCAGAAATTTACGTATTACTCTAGCCCACACAAATCCTGGTCAAGAATTGACATGATATGGATCTCCAAGATCTTAGTTCAGGAAATTGGAGCGGTAGAGATTGGAATAAATGAATGGGCGGACCATAATCCCATATTAATAGAATGGAAAGGGTGGATACCAAAGAAAGGAAGATGGATGATGAACGTAAGAACAATTAAGGAGGAATATACTAAAACATTAGAAAAAGAACTGAAAGGGTTTTTTAAAGATAATGCTAAGGAACAAACATCCTTACAGACCCTACGGGATACCACAGAGGCCTATATTAGAGGCATAACTATTGCCTATAATAGTAAAAGGAAGAAAGAAAGGGAAAGGGAGTATAATAAGATACAAGAAGAAATCAGAACCTGGGAAGAAAAATTAAGTAGCCATCCAGGAGATGAAAAGATAAAAATTAATTGGATAACAGCTAAACACAAATTGAACCTGTTAGAGCAGGAAAAAACTATCAACTCTTTGAAATATATCAAACAAAAATATTTTGAGCATGCAAACAAACCAGGGAGATGGATGACTTACAAATTAAGAAAAGAAAAAGAGAAAAGGACTATACATCAATTACAAGATAAACAAGGACACTTACAGAAAAATATCGAACAGAAAAAGGAGATAGCAATCCAGTATTTTCAGGAACTATACAGTCAAGAGGAGACATCAGATGTGAAAATAAAACAATACTTGGAGGAGGATGAGACCTCAGTAATTACGGAAGAGGATAGAGAGATGTTAAACAGAGAGATAACTAAAGAAGAATTACAGGAGACAATTAAAAGACAGAAAAATAATAAGACACCAGGAACAGAGGGGATCCCAGTAGAATTATATAAAAGTTTAGGCGAGATTTTGAATTCAATTCTCCTGGAAGTATATAATGAAGCCTTGAGAAATGCAAAAATACCAGAGACTTGGAGGGAAGCATATATTTCATTGATCCCCAAGGAAGAGACGGATACTACCCATATAAAAAATTATAGACCCATCTCGTTGCTGAATTCAGATTATAAAATTTTTATGAGTCTACTGGCTAACAGGATAAAGATAATATTAAATCGAAAGATACATGTAGACCAGAACGGATTTCTACCAGGTAGGCAAATAAAAGATAACTTGAGGACAGTTATAAATATAATTGAATATTATGATAAACACCCAGAAAAACAGGCAGCCTTAATCTTCCTAGATGCACAGAAGGCATTTGACCGAGTTAATTGGGAATTTATGACCAAACAGATAAAAAATATGAAATTTGGAAAGAACTTTGAAGAATTAATTTCATCGATATATACTAACCAAAAGGCAAGAATATTAATTAATGGAGAAGCAACCAATTTTTTTGGAATAGGTAGAGGAGTAAGGCAAGGATGTCCTCTTTCACCACTATTATTTATTTTAACCTTAGAAAATTTGCTTCAAAGGATAAGAGCTAACGAAAATATCAGGGGGCTTAAAATAAAAGGAGAAGAATACAAGGCCCAAGCCTTTGCAGACGACCTTGTATTCTTTCTGGAAGATCCTTTAGCAACTGAACCCTACTTAATGAAAGAAATTGAAAAATTTGGAAAAGTAGCCGGTCTGAAAATTAATAAGGATAAGACAAAAATAATAACAAAAAACCTAATAATAAAACAGACAGAGGAATTAGAGAAACAATCCGGACTAAAAGTAGTTAAGAAAATAAAATATTTAGGAATAAATTTGACAAATAAAAATATAGATATAAAGAAAAACAATTATGATAAATTGGTTTACCAAATTAAAAACGATCTAGAAAGGTGGGGAGGACTAAATATTTCATTTTTGGGAAGGATAGCTGCACTAAAGATGAACATCCTGCCGAGGCTCCTCTATCTATTCCAAACCATTCCAGTGAAATTAGAAAAAAGTTTTTTTATTAATTTGAATAAAATCACGACAAAATTTGTATGGGAAGGTAAAAAGCCTAGAATAAGCCTGAGCACACTACAAGACGATAAATTTAGAGGAGGGTTTGGGTTTCCTGCATGGGACAAATATTACAAAGCAGCAAGCCTGTTATGGATAAAGGAGTGGGTTAACTTAGAGAACCAACGTTTACTAAAATTAGAGGGGCATGATCTAATGATGGGGTGGCACGCCTTCCTGTGGACTGCCGGGAACAAAAGTTATCATTTTAAGAACCATATAATTAGAGGTGCCTTAATCGATTCTTGGCTGGAAATAAAAAAAAAAACTGTTATAAGAAAGTTCCCGGGTGGTTTTCCACTGTGGAGGCAGTCATGCACCCAAACACCATATCCTTTCAAAAAATTATACGATACCGAGACATATTAGACTCAGACGGGATATTAAAAACGCGTCAGGAACTCAGAGATGGGGGAATAGAATTAGATTGGTGGCCCTACCTTCAAATACAAAATAGATACAGAAAAGATAGGGATGAAGGAGGAGTTGAGTTAAACCCAAATAGATTAGATAAAATTATGGAAATGAAAGAAGGGAAGACGATATCTAAAATATATAAATATTTATTAGAATTGGAATTGAGTAAGAATTTAATTAAAGGGCAGATGATTGCCTGGAACAAAAACATAGGCGGAAATATCCAATTAGAAGAGTGGGAACGAATTTGGGAAAATAATATTAAAATGACAAAATCGGTAAGTTATAAAGAAAACCAATATAAGATATGGTATAGATGGCACTTACCCCCCTTGAGGTTAGCACAAATGTATCCCAACTTAGACTCAAAATGCTGGAAGTGCAAACAGGCTAGAGGAACTTTTTACCATATGTGGTGGCTATGCCCCAAAACTAAGGCATACTGGGAGAAAATTAGAATGTGGATAAAACAAATAGTAGGAGAAGAAATTGAACTAGACCCCAAGATATTTCTATTAGGAATTTACAAACAAAACATTAGAAAAGAAAAGATATACTTAATACACCACATAATTACAGCGGCGAGAATAGCGAGTGCACAAGTATGGAAGAAGGAATATTTGCCAAACGATCAGCAAGTAATACAAAAGATATATTTGTGTGCGGAATCGAATCAATTAACGCAGAAATTAAAAAATGAGGAAAGCTCAAAATATTCTAGGGTATGGGATAGATGGTACGATTGGATCAAACAAAGACAAAATGGATAATGATACTTTTAATTGAATATGAACGCTAATTTGAACGAGCAATATATGTTATTATACTCTTAGTGAATTTTAAATTAAGAGTGAAAATTGGAAAGGTATTTGTATGTTAACCTTACATAAGTACCCATGATGACTTCACCGACAAAAGGCATGTGGATGAAAACGGGACAAGCAATGAACAGTATAATGTATGTATATATATGTGTATATGTATAGTAATCACATATAGATACTTAAGAGAGTAGAAACAAATTTCATCATAGATTACGATTTATGGACATGGATATTTTAATATGGTTTTTAACTGTTTTTGTATATATTTGAAGGTTAAATAAAGTTTGTTTTGAAAATTAAAAAAAAAAGAAATTGTTTGGGATGCGAGTAAGGCTTATATGCAGGGGGTACTGATTCATATGAATTTTAAACACAAATTGAACCAGCAAAGGAAAAGATTAGAAATGGAAGGAGAGATAAAGAAAAAGGAACAACTACTTATAAAAAATCCGACAGATAAAAAACTACAAGAAATTATAAAACTATAAAACTAAATTATAAAAAGAAAGGAGAGTTACTAAAATTTCTAGGGAGCAAAAGGAAAGAATGAATCAGCTAATAACAGTCGAGGAGATTATTATTGCAATTAAACAACTGAAAACGGCTAAAGCTCCAGGGACGGATGGTTTAACAGTGGTCTACTATAAAACTTTACAAGGAGGACTTCCTGCAGAGATTCCAGCGCGTTAGGGGTGGAAAGGACGGGGCTCTGTCTTTGAATCCCTAACAAGCCCACTCCTGGAGCCGAAATCGGCGCTATCGGTTACGAAGAGATCGATAGCTTAAAGGGGAATATCTTAGGACCTCGGAGGAGAGCGCAACCCCTCCGAAGGTTCAAGACGATCCCTTAATCCAGCAGCGAGGAAAAACCAGCCCTCGGGCTGGCCAGAAGCGCTTGACACTGTATTAGGGGGAAGCGAAAATCAGAAAAGAGGAGAGAACTGTCAACAGGTGAAGGAAACAAAAAACTAGTCCCAAAAAATCCAAATAATCAAGAAGATTTTGACGCTGGAAGTAGAAAGCCGGGGAGGAGATTAAAGTAAAGCGGCGACAGTGAAAGTGATCGGAACGGGGCCATCTTGAAAGGACGAGTGACAGCGCAAAATGTGGATTAGAAGCCAGCGAACACAGAGTGAGTGAGTAAGGAAACAGATTTCAACGAAAGAGGGGACGGAACTTGTGCTTTTTGCTACAGTAAGGATTGGATTTATAATTGAGGTTTTTACGAAGTGGAGGTTGATTACTGAAAAGAGCAATATTGCAGATGCCAAACTGAACTGAGCAATTGAAAGAGTTTGGGGTGCAGAGTCTCAGGGAATCATTCAGAATTGGAGGTTTGGGACTGAGCTCGAGAGCCCCGGACCTTATTGGAGTCGATTGGACTGACGAGGAGATCGATGAGAGAAATCCGGAGAGGATACCGAAACCTAGAGAGGATATCGAAGGTGGAATTGAGCAATTGAAAGAGCGTGGGGTGTAGAGTCCCAGAGGATTATTCAGAGCTGGAGGTTTTGAACTGAGCTCGAGAGTGCTGGATTTTATTGGAGTCGATTGGACTGACGAGGAGATCGATGAGAGAAATCCGGAGAGGATATCGAAACCTGGAGAGGATATCGAAGGTGGAATTGAGCAATTGAAAGAGCGTGGGGTGTAGAGTCCCAGAGGATTATCCAGAGCTGGAGGTTTTGGACTGAGCTTGAGAGTGCTGGATTTTATTGGAGTCGATTGGACTGACGTGGAGATCGAAGAGAGGTTTGGAGAGGATATCGAATGTGAAACTATATAAACTATATTAGCACTGGTGTTATATTGCAACCAGTAGAGACATCACTTGTGAAGAGAACATGACTGAGAAATTAACAAACGATCAATAGCTTTACATATAACAAAGTAAACTGGATTGAAACCCGATTTACCTGGATACATTAAGTATTAATACGAAACTCTTACTTTTTACTTTATTTCTCTTTCTTTGTGTTTATCTCGCTGTCATTGAACTTTAAATAATTTGAAGAATTTATAGAAGGAAAATTTATAGAAGATCTGATAATTAATATAAGAAAAGTATATTATTCTGGATAGTATATAGAAGTGATGAATTTATAAATTTGAAGGTAACTAATAGAGAAACTATAGAAAATTGCAAAGTAGTTAATGAATATTAGAATATTTTAGAAAATTTTATATTCTTGAAGGTTTGATATAAGAATAATTGTGTTAGATTAAGATATACTTTAGGTTTTTAGGATTTTAAGAGGAAACTAATGAATTGCTAAAGAATTGATTATTCTCCACTGTTCCTATATCTACTCAGTTACCCCCCCCCCCCACTTAGTAAGGAATTATTAAATAAGTTGATTAAGGCATAACCTATAAGAATTGCTGAATAAGAATAATTACCGAGAAATAAGTACATAAGAATACTATAAGGTATGAGATAGAACTACTTCAAGGGGGAAAAAAAAGGGGGGGGGGGCTAAGGAAAAAAAAAAGGTGGTTGACAATTTCAAAATATTGTGGTTGAAAATAAGTAAGATATTAAAGATGGCAACATCAAGTTCATGGGCTACCACTAAAACGACCAAAAAGAAATCTCCAACTCAGACAGTACAGATAGCTTCCCCAGTATGTCAAAAGACAGGAGACGCAATAGAAAAAGAAAAAGCAGATGCCATAATAGGAATGCAAAACATCCAGGCAGCCCTCGCTATGATCCAAGAGGGAATGAAAAGAATGGAGGAGAAGATGACCTATAATCACGATGAAATGAAGAAAAATCAGGAACAAATGAAGAAAGATGTGGGAGAAATAAAAGAAGACATTAAAAACATTGATGAGAGGATAAATACAATTCAGCAGAATATTACAGAAAATGAAAAAAAAATCCATTTAGTAGAAGAAAAGACAGAAGACACAAATATGAGATTGGAGAGGGTGGAAAATATGCAAACAATTAAAAACCGAGATACCGAGGACGCTTTAATGTACCTGGAGATGGAAAAGGCATCTTTTTACCTAAGATTCCAAAATATTGAGGAACAAAGAGAGGAAGAACTGGGAGAAATTATGGTTGAATTAATTGCAAAGGCAACCCATAAAGAAAAAAGTGAAATAAGGAATGGCATAGATGAAATATACAGATCATATACAAATTACGCAAGAAGGAATAAGCTCCCCAAGGAAGTCCATGTAAGATTTTCAAAAAAAGCAATAAAAGAAGAAATTTATAGAAAGATGAGGGAGGAAACAGTCATGTATAAAGGAAGGGAGGTACTAACACTGAAGCAAGTACCCAAAAGGGCCAGGGATAGAAGGAAAGATTATAACTTCCTTACCAACCGATTGAATAAACAGAGGATAAAGTTCAGATGGTTGATCCCAGAAGGGATCCTCATAACGTGGGAAGGAAGGAAGTTTAGAGTAGACAATATAGATAAGGCCCAAGACTTTATAGATCAACACTTGGGAGACGAAGAAGAACAGAGAAACAGAGAGAGCAAAGAGTATTCAAGTTCTATTGATCCTGATATACGGAAAATAAAAAATGGAGATAAAGAACGAGGAAAAGGGGGACAGGAAAGAGAAGGAACAGTGGAGACCACTCAAAGAGTAACAAGAAACACATCCAAAACCAAAGCAGCAGACAAGTAAATAAGGATTGAAATGGAAGAAAAACTAACACTTACATCTATAAACATTAACGGTTTGAATTCACCTAGCAAAAGACAACAGATATTCACCAAACTGAGGAAATTAGAATCAGACATAATTACATTACAAGAAGTACACATCAAAAAACAACACAAAACATTATTGGAAAATAAGAAACTAGGAATACTATACACATCATTAGCGGAATGTAAGAAAAGAGGAGAAGTAATTTACGTAAAAGAGCATTTAAGATCAAACTTAATTTATACAGACATGGAAGGCCGAGTGCTAATAATAGAAATCAAATTAGAAACAAAAATTATCTTGCTAGTATCGATATATGCCCCTAACGGAAACCAAATGGACTTTTATAAAAAACTACATGACAAATTAAAAGAATTTGATTATGATAATATATGTATTATTGGCGACTTTAATTCGATAGCAGATACACGACAAGATTATCACAACAATAGGGGAAATAAACTTAAAAGGAAAATATTGCCACAAACATTCCAAAATCTGACTGAAGAATTAACATTACATGATTCTTGGAGAGAATTAAACCCAAAAACAAAACAATATACGTATTTCTCAAATCCATACCAATCATGGTCCAGACTGGATATGGCCTGGATGACTCCACAATTACAGAAAGAGATACAAGATATAGAGATTATGCCAGGCACATGGGCTGATCACAACCCGCTCAAAGTAACTTGGAAGGGCTTCCGAAAACAGAGGCGATGGAAGATGGACATAAATATTATAAAGGAAAAGGGATATGCAGAGATGATATTTATTTATTTATTTATTTATTTATTCAATTTATAAACCGCCCTTCTCCTTGCGGACTCAGGGCGGTGAACAGCCAGAATAAAACATAGTACATAAAAGTTAAAAACAATTAAAAATCATTAAATATCATTTGGCCGGGAATTAAAACAACCCAATTTAAAATCAAAATTCAAATTTAAAAACGGAGGATGGGATCAGGCTAGCCCAGCTAGATGGAATAAGTGGATTTTAAGGGCCCGACGAAAGGTCCGGAGATCTGGAATCCAACGTATCTCCGGGGGTAGGTCATTCCAGAGGGCGGGCGCCGCCACAGAGAAGGCTCTCCCCCTGGGGGTCGCCAGCCGACACTGTCTAGCCGACGGCACCCGGAGGAGGCCCTCTCTGTGCGAGCGTACTGGCCGGTGGGAGGCTATTGGCGGCAGAAGGCGGTCCCGCAAGTACCCAGGTCCTAAGCCATGAAGCGCTTTAAAGGTGATCACCAACACCTTGAAGCGCACCCGGAAGACCACCGGGAGCCAGTGCAGCTCGCGCAGGAGAGGTGTCACGTGGGAGCGCCACGTCGCTCCCATAATTCCCCGCGCGGCCGCATTCTGGACCAGTTGGAGCCTCCGGGTGCACCTCAAGGGGAGCCCCATGTAGAGAGCGTTGCAGTAGTCCAAGCGGGAAGTCACGAGAGCGTGGGTGACTGTGCGTAGGGAGTCCCAATCTAGAAAGGGACGCAACTGGCGTATCAGGCGAACCTGATAAAAAGCCCCCCTGGCCACGGCCGTCATGTGTTCTTCTAAAGACAGCCGTGCGTCCAGGAGGACGCCCAAGTTGCGAGCCCTCTCTGTGGGGGCCAATGTCTCGCCCCCAATAGTCAGCGATGGCGTCAGCTGGCTATATCGGGACGCCGGCAGCCACAGCCACTCAGTCTTGGAGGGGTTTAGTCGGAGCCTGTTTCTCCCCATCCAGACCCACACAGCTTCCAGACACCGGGACATCACTTCAACGGCATCGTTGGGGTGGCCTGGGGTGGAGATGTACAGCTGGGTGTCATCAGCGTACTGATGGAACTCCACACCAAAGCCACGGATGATCTCACCCAGAGGCTTTACATAAATGTTGAACAGAAGGGGCGAGAGGACTGACCCCTGCGGCACCCCACAAACAAGGCGCCTCGGAGTCGACCGCTGCCCCCCTGTCAACACAGATTGCGACCGGTCAGAGAGATAGGAGGAGAACCACCGTAGAACGGTGCCCCCCACCCCCAACCCCTCCAACCGGCGCAACATGATACCATGCTCGATGGTATCAAAAGCCGCTGAGAGATCTAATAGGACCAGGATAGAGGAACATCCCCTATCCCGTGCCCTCCAGAGATCATCCACCAACGCGACCAATGCTGTTTCCGTGCTGTGCCCAGGCCGGAAGCCGGACTGGAGCGGATCTAGATAGACAGCTTCATCCAGGAACCGGGGAAGCTGCCAAGCAACCACACTCTCAACAACCTTCGCAACAAAGCGAAGGTTGGAGACGGGACGGTAATTGGCCAAAACAGCCGGGTCCAGAGAGGGCCTTTTGAGGAGGGGTCTCACCACCGCTTCTTTCAAAGCGGCCGGCAGAACACCCTCACTCAAAGAAGCGTTAACAATCTTCTGGAGCCAGCCTCGTGTAACCTCCCGGGAGGCCAGCATCAACCAGGAGGGACACGGGTCCAATAAACATGTGGTTGCATTCAGCCGCCCCAGGATCCTGTCCATGTCCTCGGGAGCCACAGAATCGAACTCCTCCCAAACCACACCCCCAAGATCTGCCTCGATTATCCCATCCGGATCTACCCAGTCAGAGGCCAAACCTTCCCGGATCTGAGCGATTTTGTCATACAGATACTGAACAAAGTCCTCAGCTCGACCCTGCAAGGGGTCATCCCGAGCTCCCGGTTGAAGGAGGGAGCGGGTCACCCTGAACAGGGCGGCTGGGTGATTATCTGATGACGCGATAAGAGCGGAAAAGTAGCTAGACTTTGCCGCTTTTATCGCCACTAGGTAGGTCTTAATATGAGACCTCACCAGTGTTCGGTCAGATTCGGAATGGCTGGTCCTCCAACCACTCTCCAGGCGTCTTTTCCAGCGCTTCATCTCCCTCAGCTCCTCAGTAAACCAAGGAGCTGGCTGAGTTCGGCGCCGGGTCAGAGGCCGCAAAGGCACGACGCGGTCCAAAGCCCCGGCGGCCGCTCTATCCCAGGCGGCCACCAGGTCTTCAGCCGAATCATGAGCCAGAGTCTCAGGAAACAGCCCAAGCTCCGTCTGGAACCTATCAGGTTCCATCAGGCGCCTGGGGCGGAACCACCTAATCGGTTCCGCCTCCCTGCGGCGGGGTGTAGCGGTTAGAAAGTCTAGTCGAAGGAGAGAGTGGTCCGACCATGACAAGGGTTCGATGACTATATCCCCTATATCAAAACCACTCGACCACTGACCAGAGACAAAAACTAAGTCCAGGGTGTGTCCACCCGTGTGAGTGGGGGCGTGAATTAACTGAGTCAGGTCCATGGCCGTCATGGAAGCCATGAACTCCCGAGCCACCTCAGACGTTTCACCGACAGATGGCAGGTTGAAATCTCCCAAGACCAAAAGTCTGGGGATATCAACCGCCACCTCGGCTATCACGTTGAGTAGCTCAGGCAGGGCTGTTGCTACGTGGCAGGGAGCCAGGTATGTAAGCAGCAGACCCATCTGAACTCCGCGACCCCACTTCACAAGGAGGGATTCACACCCTGTTATCTGAGGTACAGTGGACTCCCGCGGATCAAGACTCTCTTTTATGAGAACCGCCACCCCCCCACCCCTGCCCTGAGCTCTCGGCTGATGGAATGCATGGAAGCCTGGAGGGCACATATCCACGAGGGGGACTCCCCCCTCCTGGCCCAACCAGGTCTCCGTAATACCTGCCAGGTCCGCAGGTCTGCAAAGAAATGAAGATATTTTTCCAAAATAACAAAAAAGAGCAACCATCCCTACAGAATTTATGGGATACATCGAAAGCTTTCATTAGGGGCCTAACTATAGCATACACAGCTAAAAGGAGAAAAGAAAAACAACAAGTTAGGGATGATATAATGAAAGAAATTGAGATATTGGAGGCCAAATTGCAAAAATTACCAAACGATAAAATGATACAGCAGAAACTTAATCTAGCGAAACATAAATTAAATTTAAACACAAAGACTGAACTGGCACAGAGAATCAGAATAACAAAACAGACGAACTTTGAGCATGCTAACAAGACTGGGCGCTGGCTAGCATATAAACTAAGAAAATTGACAGAAAGTAGATCAATATATCAACTCCAAGATCACCTTGGAATTCTACAACACACACATTTAGAAAAGAAAAATATAGCAAAAGCATTTTTTCAAGAACTTTATCGGAAAGAAGATATATCGGTAGAACAAATCACAAAATATCTACAAAATACTACAATTAAACAGTTTGAGGAAGAACACCGGGAAACCCTAAATTGCCCCATAACAATGTTTGAATTAGTGGAAGCACGCAAAACGCAGAAGAACAATAAAACACCGGGGCCAGATGGAATACCAGCTGAATTTTACAAGCACTGCCAACAAGCAATAGACCAAATTTTGTTACAAGTATTCAACGAGGCCTTACTAACAGCTAAAATACCACACTCTTGGACAGAAACAATTATCACTTTAATTCACAAAGAGGACACTGACCCAACACAAATTCGAAACTATAGACCCATTTCACTGCTCAATGTAGATTATAAATTACTTATGACAATAACGGCAGCAAGACTCAAAACAATGATACAAAACTATATACATCCAGATCAAAACAGCTTCATACCCAGAAGACAAATAAAAAACAACCTAAGAACGATTATAAATGCACTAGAGTATTATGATCAGAAGATAAATAAAGAAATTGCCATAATCTCACTCGATGCCCAGAAGGCGTTCGATAATGTCAATTGGTTATTCCTTACAATGCAATTAGAGAATATGAATTGCGGAGATAAATTTCTCTCATTGATAAAAAAAATTTACTCACAACAGACAGCAAGGATAGCAATAAACGGTGATATGACCCAATCGTTCAGTATTGAAAAAGGGGTACGGCAAGGCTGCCCTATGTCTCCATTACTATTCATAATGGCTCTAGAAGTATTATTAAAAATTATAAGAGAAGACGAAGAAATTAAAAGTCTCAAAATTAGAGGAGAAGAATATAAACTACTCGCCTTTGCCGATGACATAATTTTTATATTAGAAGATCCAATAATAACGGGACCCAAATTATTGACAAGAATTGAGGAATATGGCCAAGTTGCAGGTCTTAAAATTAATAGACATAAAACAAAAACATTAACTAAAAATATGACACATGATCAAAAATTGAAATTAGAAGAAGACTTGGGAATCCAGGTGGTAAAAAAGATAAAATATTTAGGTATTTGGCTGACGACAAAAACAACAAGAATAAAGGAAGATAATTACACAAAACTATTAACACAAATTGGAAAGGATTTGGAAACCTGGAACAGATTACAGTTATCATTTATGGGCCGAATTGCATCTATAAAAATGAACATACTTCCAAGAATAATGTATCTATACCAAGTAATTCGATAAACCCAGGAAAGGAATTCTTTAAAAAATTAAACAAACTAACGATGACATATATATGGCAAGGAAAGAGACCTAGGATAAAAAGAAATGCATTACAAGATACAAAAGACAAGGGAGGATTGGCGTTACCAGATTGGGAACTATACTACAAAGCGGCAGCATTAACTTGGATCACAGATTGGATAAAATTAGAAAATAAAAGATTATTATATTTAGAAGGATTCGAACTCACACGCGGATGGCACGCATTTTTGTGGGATGGGCCTGACAAACGATAAGGAGGATAGTGAATATTATGCAATATGGCACAAATGGCAAAAATGGCTTGAAAGGAGAACTGAAATAAAAAACGAGAATAAAAATTAGGGTATAGAAGAGAGGAAGGTTATAGGAGAGATATTACTTTTGATGTGGGTTATATAATAATGAAGTACATATACAGAGAATTATAAAACCTGTTGACAGAAAAATTGCTATATGTTAGTTTCACAATTGGTGGTGGGAAGGGTGAGGTGGGGGTGGGTGTATTGTTTGTATGTATTGTTTATTTTTATGTGTATGTTTAAAAACTCAATAAAAAAAATTAAAAAAAAATAAAAATAAAACTTTACAAGGAGAAATGATTGAACATCTTAAAGACTTATTTTGTAGCATACAAAAAGGGGGTAAAATACCCCCTTCATGGAAAGCAGCCTTTGTTTCATTGATACCAAAAGAGGAAACAGGTTCTACAAAACCGGAAAATTTTAGACCAATATCTCTCCTGAACACAGATTATAAAATTTTTGCAAAAGTATTAGCCAACAGACTAATGCCAGTTATGAAAGAGGTGATTCATCATGATCAAGCAGGATTTATAGAAGGCAGATATATGAAGGATAATGTGAGGCAAATCATAGACTTATTGGAACATCTTGAGAAGAGTAAACAGATCCCTGCAGTGCTGGTGTTTTTGGATGCAGAGAAGGCCTTTGATCGAGTTAATTGGAACTTTCTATTAAAGACTTTAATAAAGATGGGCTTTGGGGACCACTTTGTACAAGCGGTTTCAGCAATCTATCAAGAACAAACAGCACAGATTATCATTAATGGAAGTCTAACTACAAATTTTAATATAGAAAAAGGAACAAGACAAGGTTGTCCCCTATCCCCACCGTTGTTTATTTTAACTCTAGAAGTCTTGTTGAACAAAATACGGGATTCGAGTACCTTGAATGGAATAGCTATAAGGCAAGACGATTATAGAACAAGGGCATTTGCAGATGATCTGGTTGTTACCCTATCATGGCCTATGGAATCAATAATCCAGATGAAAGACATTATAGAAGAATATGGCATGGTATCAGGATTTAGGCTGAATCAGAAAAAAACCAAGATGATAGTTAAAAATATGTCAGAAGGTCAAAAGAAGGAACTTGAAAGGAAGGCAGGCTTTGAAATAGTAGCAAAGGTGAAATATCTAGGAGTTCAAGTTGCAGCTTCAAATATAAAACTTTTTCAAAATAA
This sequence comes from Coluber constrictor foxii, assembly GCA_038048745.1. NCBI lineage: Eukaryota > Metazoa > Chordata > Lepidosauria > Squamata > Colubridae > Coluber > Coluber constrictor. The sequence goes on from CM075966.1 coordinate 16,449,791, forward strand.
GTATGAGGTGTTGTGGCGAAAGGTACGAAAAGATATGGAAACTTGGAAAAAACTGCAACTATCTTTACTTGGAAGAATAGCAGCAGTTAAGATGAACGTTCTACCTAGATTTCTATTTTTGTTTCAAATGATTCCGGTGCTTAAAAGTGATAAACATCTGATTGAATGGCAAAAAGGAGTGAATAAGTTTGTTTGGAATGAGAAAAAGCCAAGAGTTAAACTGAAAATTATGCAAGATGTTAGTGAAAGGGGTGGCCTTAAACTTCCAAACCTACGATTGTACTATGAAGCAGCAGTGTTGACGCAAGCGAGTGATTGGTTTGGAATGACAAATACTGGAATATTGAATATAGTAGGCCATGACTTGGAATATGGCTGGCATGCATATTTATTTTACGAAAATAAAGTTGATAAAGTATTTAAGAGCCATATACTTAGAAACTCTTTGATGAGAGTATGGAAGAAGCACCAGTTTAAATTGGATTACAAAATACCGTTGTGGTTGGATCTTGGTCATATTACACGGAATATAAATATAAAGTCACTCAGGGAGATTTTATATAAATAGGTTCTTTTTAATGATGGGGGTAGATTACAATTAAAGACATTAAATACACTGTTGGAAGAAGGGATTACTTTAATTTGGTTACAGTATAATCAACCTCAACTGAGATGGAGAGAAGATCAAAAAACTGGTTTAAAGTTGTATGAAGAAGATCTGGTACGACAGATAAAAGATAAAGGCCAAATGCATATTAAAAGGATCTATAATGTTTTGTTAGAAAGAGACTCTGAAAATGAGTTGGTCAAAGACTGCATGATAAAGTGGGCACAGAACTTTGCAGAACCAGTTATGATGGAAACATGGGAAAAAATATGGGTTCAGAATGTTAAATTTACGCAGTCACAGAATTTGAGGGAAAATTTTTATAAAATGTTTTATAGGTGGCATCTAGATCCCAAGAAATTATCGTACATGTATCCTAATGTTCAGCCAAAATGTTGGAGATGTGATTGCTTAGATGCACATATTATCATATATGGTGGACTTGCAAGAAAGTGAAGGCTTTTTGGATTAAAATTTGGTGGGTTATGCAAAATGTTTTGAAGAAAAAACTGCAATTCTCTCCTCAATTGTTTTTACTGGGCATAGTTAAGGATTTTTCATTGACTGAAACAAAACTGATATTATATATGGTCACAGCAGCTGGATTATTGATTGGCCAATATTGGAAAAAAGATGTTATGCCTACTATTGAAGAATGGACTTTGAAGGTGGCCAGTTTTGCAGAAATGGCGAAGATATCAGCATATTTAAAAGATCGGACTCAAGAAACTTATATGTGGGAATGGAAGAAATGGATAGATTACGTGCAGAGCAAATATCAAAGAAGGAAGTATCAGATAGCTTTTAGCTGAATGTTATGAAGAAATTTATAGTGTAAACAGGGGGTAGAATTGTAGGGGGGTATTGTATGATATGGTACGATTTGGATTTCACCTTGGGAAGTCATGGGGGAGGGGAGGGTTTGAGGGGGGAAGGGGGGGGAAAGTGGGAGGAAAAATTTGTGTTTGTAAAACTTTTTCAATTAAAAAAAAAGAAAGTCAAAATAAAGATTTAAAAGTCAAAGAGAGCAAAGAAAATAATTTTTTTAAAAAAAGATAAAGGATATAAGAAGTCTAGTAGCAATCACCAAAAAAGAGTGAAAAAAAAGGAAAAGGAAAAAAAAGAGAAATAAAAAAAAAATTTAAGGAGAGAGAAATATCAAGCTCCGAAAATTTAGTTCCAAAAAGAAAAAAATCCAAATAAAAAGAAAAAGGCAAGGTACAAAAATCCACAATTTCAAAATTATAAATCCACAAAACAACGGGCAGGTAGTTTAGTTGTTATTAGTTGTGTGTTTCTTTTATTTTTTTTTCTTTTCTGCTACAAAATCACAAGACCATATCTTATTAGCGTTCTCAAAACATTGTTCAAGGTCATTGCATTCTTGTCTTCTTTGTTCAATTTAGTTGTTAAATTTTCTCTAGCACCACTAGATGGCACTATAATTTACTCCCAATAATCTTTTTTTTTATTGAAAAAGTTTTACAATACAAAATTTTTTCATTTCCCCCCCCAACCCCCCTTCCCCCCTCCCTCCCTCCACCCCAACCCCGTTCCCCTCCTCATCCCCCCCTTGACTTCCGCTACAGATTTTAAAAAAAGTTTAAAAAAGGAAAAAAATTAAAGAAGGAAAAAAAAACACCAATACATATAACATAGTAATATAACAACTAAACCTGTAAATAATAAAATTTTTCTAAAATTAGCCATATTATAATAAAAAGAACTAATAATAATAAAATTTACCTCATTAATCAACCATCAATATTCATTTATCAATCAATAAGATACTTATAATATTTATACCCAATTAAAAAATATCATACCTTTCTGTAATCCATTAATATTAACATTACTAATTATATACCAAAATCAATCCCCCTTATAATAAAATATAATATATCACATCCATATCCATGTCAAATAATTTTATCCCAACTACACCCCTCGACTAAAAAACAAAAACATAAAACATATCTCTATTCTAATAAAATATAATATATATGATTTTACATATATAATTATACAATTATATCCAAAAAAAAATTTCTATCTCAATAATCCATGTTTCAGACTTCTCTTCATCTTGATTGAAGTTAAATATACTTTCAACGTAATTCCAATTCCAATAAGCTTCATCTTCCGGCTGCCCCCATCAGCAAAAAACATCTCTCCACATAAAAAATCCCCCCGAGTGACTTTATATTAATAATATCCAACCACGAAGGTATTTTATATTCCTCTAGGTAGAACATTCAGACTAGCTAATACTGTACCACCTAAAAAAAAAAGGAAAAAAACGAATGCAGCTCCTCCTAAATTTCAAGCCTTATATATAAAAAAACCCTACAAACTGCATTCCCAGATGTTCCTTTAAAACTCTTTCAAATCCTGTCACCCTTTCCACTTCCTTCCTTCGGGTTCCAAGATGTTTTCATCTTTATTCTCTTCTTCTAGATAATAAATTCCAAAAAAAAAACAAAACTATAGTAGGGTAACTACAGATCGCTTGCATATATTGCAGCAATCTGTTTACCTTTCTCAGGATGTTAAGTCCAACTCAGGATAAGCTTTGTAGAAAATTTTTATAATCCATTTTGATATATAAGTCAAATATAAATCCAACTCTGGATGAACTTTGAAAATTTATAATCCATCTTCAAATTTTTTGATCCTATCTGCAAGAGATTGGAAAATTTCATAAATCTCCTTGTGTTGCCCATCAGTGGTTTCCAGTCGAGTTTCCTCATTAGCTTCTACTTCCTGTTGATTGGCATCACCCCCCTTCTCTTGTAAAGCACTGGGCCTCTGCTGTTGCTCATCTTGAGTTGTAATTTTATTTTTTGATTCTTGCTCCAACAGTTCAAGGTCCAGTACTCCCCCTCTAGGGTCTCTGGGATGCTCAATTTTCTCATCTGGAAAATCCATAATAGAATCCTCTGAACAACCACCTGGTGCGCCTTTTTCTTCTGACACACTTTGAATTTCTTCCATCTGCTTACATTTCACAGACTCTCTTTCATGTTTTTTGTTCTTAACACATTCCGGGGCTCCCTTAAAAGTATTTTTATAAAAATGTTCCGCTTTCTGAATAGTATTCAAACAATGTCTCACACCATGGTATCTGAAAGTTACACCAACTGGTAAATCCCATCTGAATGGGATATTGCTTCTCTTCAATTCCTTGACCAAAAAACCAAAATCTTTTCTGTCCTTTAAGATCTTCGGTGGTAGCTCTTTAAAAATACTAATTTGTATACCTTCTACCTGCACATTAGCAGAGTAGGATTTTTGTAAAATATCATCTCTCAATCTTCTGTCAGTAAAGTAGACAACGACATCTCTAGGCAAGTTCCTTTGTTTAGCTACACGTGAGTTAACTCTGTAAACTTTCTCCATACAACCAAGAATTAGCTCATCTTCCAACTTTAATAATTCCGCAAAAGCCTTTGCACAAACTGTTCTTAAATTTTCTCTCTTATTTTCTCTTATGCCTCTTAATCTAATTGCTGATTCCATAGCTTTAATTTGAAGCATAATCACATCGTTCTCTATATTCTGGTTTTTAGCATCAGCTTCCACGAATTTTTCTTGTATTTCTTTCATCTGGGAGTCAAACTTACTACTGATTTCAGTCACTTTCCTCCCCATTTCCACCACTGCACTTGAAAGATCAGAAACTACCTTAGTGATAGTTTGATTCAATTGGTCATATTTTCCTTGAACCAGCTCCTCAAGATTCTTCTGTGAGCTTTTTATCTTCTCAACAACACTCCCTAGAGACCTAGTTATGAAATCTTTTAAATCCTCATCTGCAGTTCCCTGCAAATAGGTCACTTCTACTTTCTCCTTTGTCTGAATTGTAAGGGAGCCCCCCCTTCCTTTTGGTTTAGGAGTCATACTTCTAGCTTTTATTTTTCAAAAGAAGCAGAGAAATTCTTCTTTTTCCAAAAAGAAAGAAAAAACAGAAAAATTCTGTTTAAGTCAGTCCTTATTTCTTTATTTCTTTTCCCTACCAAAATATTTCTTTTAAAATACCTCAGCGCTAAACTCTGTTTTCACTTTCCACTCTCCATTTTCCCCGAGCAAAGCCAGTCGCCATTTTCAAAGCACTTTCACTAGTCGTTCTTTTTTTTTCTTTTTTTCCTCTAAAAATTAATAAAAAACAATGCTTGCATTTTTCCTTTTTGAATACTCCTTATTCTGCTTGTTTAAGTTTTCCATCGATCGTGGTGTTGCTCACGACGTCTAGCTCTGCTGCTAAAAGCAGCAGCAGAGATCCCTCTCGGCGCGGAGCCTCTCTGGGGGTGAATAGGGAGCCATCACCCTGAGCCCTCTCCAGGACAAAAAAGAGGTCCTGGGGGCAGTTCAGGGGGCTCAACCGCACCCCCAGAAGCTCTACCCGCTCTTCCCATTGAAGAGCGGGGTTTTTGAGCCGCCTGCCAGCTGTAAGGCGGCTCTTTACGCACCGGGAGGCCGGCGGTCATGAAAAGACCGCCGACAAGGACGGAGGCGCCACCCGGAAGTCTACTCCCAATAATCTTGAATTATAGTCTATTCAATTTTAGTCTTTCAGGTACAAATCTTGGGATTTCAGACTTCATTCATATATTAAACTTGACACAAAAAAAAGCCACTCTGCCCAATCTGCTTTCTATTTATTAAAATCAATTTTCAACCTTTGTCAATATTGTCTTCATTAATGGCTTCCGCTTTTTTGCCGCTATTACCGGAAGTGGGGATGTAGATTTGTATCTGCTCCCTCCCTTCTCCTCTTTTGCCGTTCTTTCTCAAATAAAGTTTTTTAAAGTCAGGGAGTAAGGTGAAAAAAGGAAATCTGTTTCTAAGACAGCAATTTGATCTCACCCAGATGTTTCACCTTTCTTTCTTCTTCTCTCTTTCCATGTGACCACCCGAACTTGTGACAGCTCCCACTGGCTGTCTTCCCAGCTGCTGAGTCAGAGGCTATTTGCTGGTGCTTCAGGGAATTTGTGATTTCCCTGTTCGCACCAGCCCATGCCTCCATTCTTCACTGTCCCTACAAGACAGCTATTATTATTATTTATTATTTATTAAATTTCTATACCGCCCTTCTCCTGGCGGACCCAGGGCGGTGTACAGCCAATTAAAACCAGTACATAAACAATTAAAACCATCCTAAAATCAATATAAGTTATGGCTGAAAGTTAAGGCTCTAAAAAATTTAAAATTTAAAAATGTATAAAAATATATAAATATAAATATAAAATATAAAATATTTAAAAAGAAGGGATCAGGCAAGTCCGGCGAGTTGAAAAAAGTGCGCCTTTAGAGCCCGACGAAAAGTCCGGAGGTCCGCAATAGTCCTCAGTTCAGGAGGCAGATCGTTCCAGAGGGTGGGGGCTACCACAGAGAACGCTCTCCCCCTGGGGGTCGCCAGCCGGCATTGTCTGGCTGACGGCACCCTGAGGAGGCCCTCTCTGTGGGAGCGAACCGGTCGGTGGGAGGCAATTGGTGGCAGCAGGCGGTCCCGTAAGTACCCTGGTCCTAAGCCATGGAGCGCTTTAAAGGTCATTACCAACACCTTGAAACGCACCCGGAAATCAACCGGCAGCCAATGCAGCTCACGCAGGAGGGGTGTCACGTGGGAGCGCCCTGTCGCTCCCATAATCCCCCGCGCGGCCGCATTCTGCACCAGCTGAAGCCTCCGGGTGCATCCCAAGGGGAGCCCCATGTAGAGAGCATTACAGTAGTCCAGGCGAGACGTGACGAGCGCCTGAGTGACTGTGCGTAGGGAGTCCCGATCTAGAAAGGGCCACAACTGGCGTATCAGGCGGACCTGATAAAAAGCCCCCCTGGCCACGGCTGTCGTATGATCCTCTAAAGACAGCCGTGAGTCCAGGAGGACGCCCAAGTTGCGCACCCTTTCCGTGGGGGCCAATGATTCGCCCCCAATAACCAACGATGGAGTCAGTTGGCTATATCGGGACGCCGGTAGCCACAGCCACTCGGTCTTGGAGGGGTTGAGTCGAAGCCTGTTTCTCCCCATCCAGACCCGCACAGCTTCAAGGCACTGGGACATCACCTCCACGGCATCATTGGGGTGGTCTGGGGTGGAAATGTACAGCTGAGTGTCATCAGCGTACTGATGGAATTCCACCCCAAAACCACGGATGATCTCACCCAGCGGCTTTACATAAATGTTGAACAGAAGGGGTGAGAGGACCGACCCTTGTGGCACCCCACACACTAGGCGCCTCGGGGTCGACCGCTGCCCCCCTGTCAACACAGATTGCGACCGGTCGGAGAGGTAGGAGGAGAACCACCGAAGGACGGTGCCCCCCACCCCCAATCCCTCCAACCGGCGCAACATGATACCATGGTCGATGGTATCAAAAGCCGCTGAGAGGTCTAACAGCACCAGGATAGAGGAGTACCCCCTACCCCGGGCCCTCCAGAGATCATCCACCAACGCGACCAATGCCGTTTCGGTGCTGTAACCAGACCTGAAGCCGGACTGGAGCGGGTCTAAATAGACAGCTTCATCCAGGCACCGAGGGAGCTGCCATGCCACCACACTCTCAACAACCTTCGCTAGAAAGGGAAGGTTGGAGACTGGACGATAATTTACCAAAGCAGCTGGGTCCAAGGAGGGCTTCTTGAGGAGGGGCCTCACCACCGCCTCCTTCAAGGCGGTCGGTAGGGCACCCTCACTCAGAGAAGCATTTATAATCTCCTGGAGCCAGCCTCGTGTAACCTCCCGGGAGGCCAGCACCAACCAGGAGGGACACGGGTCCAATAAACATGTGGTGGCGTTCAATCTCCCCAGGATCCTGTCCACGTCCTCGGGAGCCACAGGATCGAACTCAGCCCAGATAACACTCTCAAGACCGGGCTCAGTCACCTCGCCCGAACCAACCCAGTCGGCGGCCAACTCGTCCCGAATCTGAGTTATTTTATCATCCAGATATTGCACAAAATCCTCAGCACGTCCCTGCAAGGGATCCTCCCGCGCTCCCAGATGAAGGAGGAGGGTCACCCTAAACAGGGCGGCTGGGCGATTATCTGATGACGCAATAAGGGCGGCGAAATAATTAGATTTCGCCGCTTTTATTGCCACTAAGTAAGTCTTAATATAAGCTCTTACTAGTGTCAAGTCAGAATCGGAGCGACTGGCCCTCCAACCGCTCTCTAGGCGTCTTTTCCGGCGCTTCATCTCCCTCAGCTCCTCGGTGAACCAAGGAGATAAGTGAGTTCGGCGCCGGGTCAGAGGCCGCAAAGGCACGACGGGGTCCAAGGCCCCACCGGCTGCCCTATTCCAGGCAGCCACCAGGTCCTCGGCCGAGTCGCGTGTCAGTGTCTCAGGAAATGGCCCAAGCTCCGTCTGGAACCTATCAGGATCCATCAGGCGCCTGGGGCGGAACCACCTAGTTGGTTCCGCCTCCCTGCGGTGGGGTGCAGCGGTCAGAAAGTCGAGTCGAAGGAGCGAGTGGTCAGTCCATGGCAAGGGTTCTATAACTATATCCCCAATATCAAGACCACTCAACCACTGACCAGAGACAAAAACTAGATCCAGGGTGTGTCCACCAATGTGAGTCGGGCCCTGAATTACCTGGGTCAGGTCCATGGCCGTCATGGAAGCCATGAACTCCCGAGCCATCTCAGATGCTTCCCCGACGGATGGCAAGTTGAAATCCCCCATGACTATAAGCCTGGGGGTACCAACCGCCACCTCGGCTATCACATTGAGAAACTCGGGCAGGGTCGTTGCCACGTGGCAGGGAGCCAGGTACGTGACTAACAGACCCATCTGCCCACCAGGGCCCCACCTCACAAAGATGGACTCACACCCGGCTATCTGAGGTACAGTGGCCTCCCTCGGACCCAGACCCTCTTTAATAACAACCGCTACTCCCCCACCCCTGCCCTGGGCTCTCGGCTGGTGGAATGCAAGAAAACCTGGTGGGCACATCTCCACGAGGGGAACCCCCCCCTCGTGGCCCAACCAGGTCTCGGTGATACCAGCCAGGTCCGCACCCCCCTCTTTAAGGAGGTCACATATGAGAGGGGCTTTATTTACAACGGACCTGGCATTGCACAACAGCAGCCGGAGCCCCGGGTCCTGAGACTCTAGACAACCCGGGGAACAGGAATAGCTCTGGGGACCGGGGCAAGCAATCGCTCGAAGGCAGCGAGTGCGTGCCCCCGCCACACGATATGGTCCCCTGCTCTCGCCATATCTGCCCCTCCCACATAGCGTATTTATCACACAACCCTCTGCAGAGGGCTCAGTAAGAGCCCTCTTACCTCCAGAAACTAGACCCCCAGTGGCATCTAAGACTACCTGGCCTGTCCCTTTCCCCCCTAAATTTCCCCCCAAACCCACACCCTCCCCCACCCCAGAACCCCTTAAAACACCCGTTAAAAAAGTTCTTAAAAAACCCCTCAGTCCCCGTTTTTTCACATGCCACCTCTCGGGGTCCCAAAACCCGTCATTAAGGTAGGCCCTCGATAACGTAGAGGGCCAGGCCTGCGAGAGGGGGGAATCTCGCAGGGCAAGAAGCGAAGACCTAGGGAACATCCAGCAATTAGCAGACAAGAGAATGGGGGGCATGGCATAGGTCCATCATCAGAGTTCGAAAATGTCCTGAAGCAGGACCAGGTCGATCAGGAGAGACGCCGCTACCCTCTCACGGTAGCGGCTAGGAGTCCCCGCATTCTGCCCAGCTGAGGGGATGTCCGGGCCACCCTCTCACGGCGGTCCAACCAACGGCAGGAGCGTTAGAAAAGTCCAAGTCCAAGGCCACTCTCTCACCGTGGCCTGGCAAAATTCCTCCTGCCGGTATGGCCACCCCTCAGGGTAGGTGACAAAGATCAGCTCCATAAGTCCTCCCATGAGCTGGCCTGTTTCAGTGGCCAGCCAGCGGAATGATGGAAAAATGGTGAAAAAAAGCCAAAGTTTAAAATCTCGCTCCAGAGAATAACGGACAGATAGCAGGGAAGGTGGACAAAGTTCGAGGGCTGGCAAAAACAAGTGGGGCGGGAGGGGGGGGGGAGTAGGTCCGTAGGCCCGATGACAAATTTGGGGCACCGCTGGCGTCGCCGGAGCCATCTTCACATCGCTAAGGTCGTTAGATCAAACTCCAGACCAACTCCAGGCCGCCTCCACGCCAAGATCTTTCAATTCCACAGGCACTCTCCTGCCACTAGGGCGCCTGCAGACCAGCGCAGGGTCGCCTCCAAAACAGATGTGGCTCACGGCTCTAGCGCCTCCCCGGCGCCCCCCCAGCTTGACAGACTCCCTCACATTCGCAGTCACAGCGGCCACCAGGCACCCTCTCACCGCCACCGCCGCTCCCCGCTCGTTTGCCGCCCTTTCTTCGCTGCTCACCGCTGCGCTGCTATCCCTCGCAGCGCCTCTCAGCTGTTCTTTTTACTGACAGGAGCTCCGGAAACACATGGAGGGCTTCGCAGGGCTTCGCAGCGACAGCCAGCCCTCTCACCGCCGCTGCCGCCGCTCGCCACTCCCTGCTACCGCTTGCCACTTGCTTGCCACTTGCCACACGCGAACTCACCGTTCGCTTCCTCATCGTTCGCTCCTCGCTGCGCCGCCATCTTCTAAGCGCCTCTCAGCTGTTCAGCTGATTCCAGGCGGCGGGAGTGGCAGGAGCCTCCGGAGACACGCTGGTGGGCTACAAACCCACCAGCGTAATGGCCATACGATCCGCTGGCTGGGCGGGGGGTTGCTGATGGTCTGCAACCCCCCAGGACCCTCTAAGAAGCCAGCCAAACACCCATCCTCTCAGGGGACCCTAGGTACGTTCGCCATCTTGGGCATGCGCAGAAGTCTTTTCTATGATCTATGATCCTATAGGACCCCCAAAAATGGCTGGGATATCAGTGCTTCTTCGGAGCCCTGAAATTTCATGCCATATCACCACAATGCTGGCCACGCCCCCCCCCCCCAGGATTCAAATAATTTAACAAGTTCTCTGCCCTAATGACCAACTGGGTAGGTGTGGCTGGGTGGTTATGTGACTGGGTGGGCGTGGCCAACTCGACATCACTCACGTCAAGGGGCACTTCACCTTGCCTGGCCTCTTGTGACCATGAGGATGCTACAATGGTCGTAAGTGTGAAAAACAGTCATGTTACTTTTTTCAGTAGCATTGTAATTTTGAATGGTCAGTAAATGAACTGTTGTAAATCAAGGATTACCTGTACAAAAATACAAAAAGCTTAGTTGCTTGCAAAAAGCTGCCCTAAATACCAATCATTGGATTAGAAATACCTGCAAACTGGAGTTACAAATCAGGCAGGGTGCCAGATAACCTTGAGGAATTAAAATAGTTAAAATGCAATGATAACTATCAGCAGCCATCTCTTGCTCATAAAGTGAAACCCTTCAGCAGAGAGGTTATTTAAGCTCTCAAAAAAGAGCACACCCAGGAGAAGCAATCCTTAGATCCATTTGCACCACTTAAAGATACCAGCTGGTCTCACTCACCTCACAAGAGATCCTAAGGAAATCATCCAGATTTAAGGAAAGATCACATGCCCCCCAGAAAGGCAGTAAAAAAAAAATCAGTGCCAAGCTTGCATCCTGCCACTAAAGCAGTGAAGGAAGAACCCCGCCCCAGATAGAAAAAGAAACCATGAGGCAGGAAAAATGCAAACACAATACAAATACTTAAATCACAACACTTTAAATCCTTTTAAAACTAAAACACAAGCTCATTGCTGGAGCTCACGCCTCAGGCAAGCTCAAGTGTAAACACTTGAGATAAGCCTAATTACAAAGAAAGCAATTAGTGCTAGAATGTAGCAAAGGAGCAAGCACAGTACCTGTTGCTTGTTAAACCTATTACTAGAACAAATAGACACAGGAACTAACCAGATTTCTGAATCTTGCTTCTTTTCAGGAACAGAGATTAACCTTTTTCCTTCTAAACAAAGCTGAATAGGGGAAATTATCCCATCAATAAACACAGGATTAAATATCAGCAAGCACAGAATTGTTGTTGTTGTTGTTAGTTGCGAAGTCATGTCGGACCCATCATGACCCCATGGACAACATTCCTCCAGGCCTTCCTGTCCTCCTTACTGTCACTCAGGCACTTGTCACTTCCTGCCTGGACTACTGCAATGGTCTCTACATGGGGCTCCCCTTGAGGAACATCCAGAGGCTCCAACTGGTGCAGAATGCAGCCGCGTGGGGGATTATGGGAGCGAGGGGACGCTCCCATGTGACACCTCTCCTGCGTGAGCTGCATTGGCTTCCAGTGGTCTTCCGAGTGTGCTTCAAGGTGTTGGTTACCACCTTTAAAGCGCTCCATGGCATAGGACCTGGGTATTTGCGGGACCGCCTTCTGCCGCCAATAGCCTCCTACCAACCAGTATGCTCCCACAGGGAGGGACTCCTCAGGGTGCCATCAGCCAGGCAATGTCGGCTGGCAACCCCCAGGGGGAGGGCCTTCTCTATGGCAGCTCCTGCCCTCTGGAATGATTTGCCCCCGGAAATACAAAGGATATCTTAATCTAATTGCAGATTCTTTAACCTTAATCTGAAGCATAATAACATCATTCTGAATATTATAGTTTTTGGCCTCTGCTTCCAAAAGTTTCGTTTGCAACTCTTGTATCTGAGTTTCAAATTTATTACTCATCTCAATCATTTTCTTCCCCATTGCAGCCATCGCAGTTGTAAAATCTGAAGCTACTTGAGCAATAATTTGATTTAATTGGTCATATTTCCCAAAAACCAGTTCCTCAATATCCTTCTGTGAGCCTTTTACCTGGTCTACCACACTCTCTAAAGACCTTGTAATTAACTCTTTTAACTCTTGTTCTGTAAGTCTCTGCAAATGAGACATTTCAACTTTATTCATCTGATTCAAGGGGGAGCCCCCCCTTCCTTTAGGTTTAGGCATCTTTACTTTTAAAAAGGACCAAAAAAAAAGAATCCTTCTTACTTCAATAGAAAAAAAAAAGGAAAAGAAAAAACAGGAGAAATCTATTCAGGCTCTGTTCCTTTAAGTTCTTTGTCTGTAAATATTTCCGCTATTACTTTCCTTTCAAGCAGAGCCAGTCGCCATCTTAAAAACTTTCACTTTTCTTCCTCTCCTTCCCCCTTCCCCCCCTCCTCTTCCAAAAAAAAAAATCCGTTGAAAAAAAATCCATACTTGCTTAAATTTCCCTTCTTTCTTTTCCAACTTGCTCCAATTCTCATTCAAAGTGTGGTGTTGCTCCCAGCGTCTGGCTCCGCTAATTTAGCGGAGGTTCCTCTCGGCGCGGAGCATACCCTGGGGGTATGGAGGGAGCCATCCTTCTGAGCCTTCCCCAGGACAAAGAAAAAATCCTGGGGGGCTTGAGGAGGCTCAACCTCACCCCCAGAAGCTCTCCCTGCTCCTCCCGTCAAGGAGCAGGTTTTTCGAGCCGCCTGCCAGCTGTGAGGCGGCTCTAACGCGCCGAGAGACCGGCGGGCATGGAGGAGCCCGCCGCCGCCGAGGAAGGCGCCACAGGAAGTGCTGCCTTAGGTTTCTAAGCTCATCTTCTACATAGGGGTCTTCCCCCTGTTTCTTCAAAACGGGCTCGCAGCAGTTGTAAGAAACCATCTGCATCTTGTTGTTTTTGTACAGGGCCCCTGACCAGCTCCTTGCCTCTCCCTCCAGGCCTTCTGCGATGGCACTGACTAGGGCCCTGGGGAATGGGTAAAGGTGTGCGTAGCGCTCGATGTAAATCTCAGCCGCATCGAGGAATTGTGCTAGCTTGTCTGGATTCCCATCAAATTTCCCTCTAAACCGGGGTGGCTCCACCCTCGGCGGCCCCTCCTCCCATTGTGAGCCTCTCTCAGCCTGCCCATAATGTCGTTGGAATTCTTCATCATCTCTCCTTCGGAGGCGGGGGGGTGATGCCCTACGCAGGCTGATGGGCTTGGTGGGGGGAGGGGGAATCCATGGATGCCTGCCGGGGCTATCTCTTCTTCTGGTGTGGGAGGGGGGAGGACTGTGCTCCTGTTTATGGTGACTCAGTTCAGTGGGCTGGGCTGGCCTCTCCCTCTCCTTGGGCCTGCAGGATGGCTCCTCCCCCAGTTGGACAGCCCGGTCAAAATCTTCCTTTAACTTATCTATGGAGCTTTTGAGAGGCTGTTTTGAAGCTTTCGGCTGTCTGGCCTGCTGCCAGTCCCACATCCAATCCACCCTCGCTAATTCACTTAGAGGCTTGCTCTTACCTTTCCCGCCTGGAAAGGGGAATTCCATTTCTGCCGACTTTGGCAAAGCCCACAAAGGTTCTTTTTTCTTCTTCTCGGCTGGCAGCTTTGCTGGAGGAGGGAGGGGTTGGGCATTCTTTATATTCACGTTTGCTTCTAGTGCCGATGCCTGAAGTAAACTTTCAGTGGAGAGCTGGCTTTCAGCCATGGTTTCCAGGCTCTCTCTCCACTGTGTCCAGACTTCTGGCAAAGAACCAGAGCTCTGGAGGCTGGCCAGATTGGCTCGGAGAGGGAAAGGAAAAAAAAATCAGTACTGTCTGTCTGTCAGGAGTTTCGGTTTCATCCTCGAAATAAGTTAATTTCCAAGCAGCAAACTTTAGGAAATATTCTCTTTATTGAGCGATGCATCCGTGCCCAACAACCATGCAGACAGTACTGGCCCCTCCATCCATTGCCCCTCCTATTCTTTCCCCAGAAACTGCTCTCCATTGGCTGTCTTCCAGATCACTCTCTCTTATCTGTCTCTTCAGCACACAGGAATGTCACCCCTCCCATACATCTCCCAGGAGACTGAATTCACCAAAAGTTTTTCTAGGTGAAATGTCAAACTTTTTTCCTCATTGCTTCTATGTCAGTATTGGAACACTGACACCACAATTGAAACATTCTCCAATAGCATACGCTCTATCTGAACTATCGGGTCTTCTCAAAGGTTTTTCTTTCTTGTGGAAAGATGCCCTATGTTTTCGCAAGTTATCTTCTGCTATTAATTTACCAGATAGCACTTCTAGAGGTAAATTATTATAATTAACATTATCCAATTGAGTTATAAAATTATCCCAGCTAGGATCAAGGGAATTGATTATGACAGTAATGAGGGTTTGTTCAGATACTGTTTCCCCTCTCAAAATCAACTCTTCCCTTAATCTATTTAACTCACATAAGTGTTCATTAATATCTATTCCCGCCTTCAACCTCGCAGAATTAAACTCTCTGTAGATTCTGTTTGTGGCATGGGAGCTTTTATAATAGAATAGCTTATGCAGTTTTGTCCAAACTTCCATTATAGTCAGGTTATGTGATATACTGGGATATAAAGCGGGATCAATTGACATCAATAGGATACAAAAGGCCTTATGATGTAAAAGATCGACTTCCAAAGACCAAGGTTTAGGTGGGGATTTCAACAATAATGATAAAACGTTCTCTTTCATTAAAATGACTTGAATACTCTTGACCCATTCCTTAAAATTTCCTCCACCCACAGGCAAACTCTTAAAATTAGGAGGAAGAACCTGTACATTATTAAACATAGAAACAGACATTAATTGATGTTCAAGGTGTGGTTCATCCTGGAATGGGCAATAAGGCATTGGAATGGAAGCACATAACACAGTATCTTCCAGCTGACATTCTGATAATTGTTCCTCCCCAATGGGAGGGATCAAAACCTCGCATTGTGCAGGTGCAGAGCTTATTCTAGTTTGGTTATAAAGGTCCGAGGGTCCTCTTTGCCGCTCCTCTCTAGAAAATTTTGGACGTGCTCCTAGGTTCCTGTCTCCAGTTGAGGCAGTCTCTGGAATAGCCCTAGATGTCAGTGTTGTCACGGATGGGTATGTCCCGCTCATGGCGTGCGCTGAATTGGTCGCAGACATCGGGGTTGTATTAGCACATGCAGCTACTGTACGTTGAGCTGATGGCACTTGTGAACTGTCGCCTAAAATGGTTGTTAGCATTTCTATTGCACTTGCAACCCTACGCTCAACGTAAGAGTCTCTCGAACTTTCAGCTGGAGTCGTTGTAGTCATCAAGGGAGCTAGAATTTTTATAGCCTGATCTACAATAGTTTGAACAGCAAATGGTGCTGTATCGATTTGGCCACGCTGGTTTAACGAAGAAGCAGGTACATTCAAAGCAGGCAGTCTATTATCCCCCATTCTCAATTTAGAGTCCACAGTAGGGGTTTTGGAAAAGATTGGAAGTCTCTTACCAGTCCAGTGTTTTCTGGAGCTTCAATCCTATTTCTTTCAGTTGCCATCATAGCGGATCCTTCAGCAACATGCTAAGATCAGCAATCGGATTTTTACTTGTTGCTGGCAAACCTAGAGCTCGAAAAATTGCCTTCCTAAATTCATCATCCACTTCTGAATTTATGTTTGAAGCCAGAAGTGGCGTTCTTATGGTCTCTACTTCTTCAGATGATGATAGTTCACTCACGGCCTTAGGCATTTCAAAAACCAAGGCTTCTGCTCCAAAACCTATAGCTCCTCTACTCTCTTGCCCAATTAAAGTCTGGGATTTTTCAGCCAAAACCGTTTTGGCCTGAGTCCCAGATAGTCTATCTTGTGACTCCATACTTCTTACAGCAGCCCAAGTCAACATCTGTTTTTTCTGCTTCAATTCAATTGCAGACATTTCAGCCTAGTGCATTGAGATGTGAGCAAAGGTTCGCCAAACCATACTCTGCTACCAACTGTTACAAGGGGGTGAGGTTTGTCCCAACGAACCGTGAACCTGTTCACATGCAAACGCACTGAGGCTGAAATAAAACTGACAGAGGAGTCTTGTAGAAAAATATACTTTACTAAAAAACATTAAAAGGGCTATGTCTTTAAAAACACATAAATAACAAAACTTATCTTCATTGACAGAAGCCAGGCCGTCTCCTTAAATTCCTCTCCACAATACCAAAACTAGTCCTCTTAACCCTTTCCAAGGGGGAAGGAAGATACTAATAGAACACTAAGTGGTTTCAGAATCGGTACATCATCGAGGTGAAGAAAAGTGGCAGCATAGGCTTCTCAGCAGAAAGGATGAGAAAGGTCCTGAGTTAAAACACCTGTAGAGTTGATTCAATCCTGGCTTGAAGCTTCTGACAGGGAAACTCTCCAGCTCGCCCTCTTGGTCGTGGCTTCAGCAGCAGCAGCAGCAACAGCTCAGAGACATCAATGGATGCTAGCTTGCAGGCATATGCTAGCTTGCATGCTCAGCTTAGCAAAGGCAAGCTTTCCTCTTTCTGGCTTTCTAGCTCTGAGCTTCAGCTTTTAGCTCAGGCATTTAGTGACTTTGAATCAGCTCTGTTTGTTCCAGCACGTCGTTAGCTAGCCCTTCTATCTGTGTCAGGCCCCTGCGTTTGGATCTCTCTGGTTGACCATCTGACCAGCAGACCAGCATCTGGCCATCTTCTGGCAGGCAGCAAGCTCCTACTTATATAGGAAGTGAGTAGGCAATTAACTAGGGTGGGGAAGGCTTGCAGTTAATTGCGAGGCAGGGATAGGCCTGTTTGAATCCTTACAGTTTGTAGCTAATCACATAGTCACAGCAATACTGCAAGCACTTCTGACAAAATTTAATAAAATAAATAAATAAATAATAAATTGCATCCTTGCATGCTGACTTTTCTTGGAAGTGCCTTCAACGAACCATCGATCTTTGTGAGAACCCTCACAAAGTGGTAGCAGAGGATAATTTGAGGCAATGCTTCCAAGCCAGCAGAAGCAAGATGCCTGGAGGTTCCAGCAAGAACCCCTAAGAGATGGATGGCAGATCCCCGGTTGTGACCAGGAGTCTTCATTCAAGGATGGCAACCCTGCATCCAGTCCCTGATGTGAGCTTCGATCCAGAGGAGGGTACAGATGATCTCTATGCTCCCAGAGGACCCAGCAGAATGCAAGGGATCCCTTTGCACATTTCCTTGCAGCTGCAAGCCGCAGAGGAAAGCATGGAAGGCCAGCAGTCCACCCAGGACTGCCAGGACACCGGGGATGCGGCCAGGGACCAGGCCAGCATAGACCAGCTCACTGGCGAGGAATGCAGAGAGCTGGTAAGAACACTCCTAGCAGCCTGAGGGATGCCAGGAGCCAAGCCATGTGGGACACCAGCGCAGGGGGCCTCTGGACACCAGGTAAGTCCTTCCCCAGTGCCAAAGAGGCTCTCCAACATGGCGCCAGCCACCCTGGGTGACCCCGGGGCCCCAGAGCTTTTTCCCGCCAAATAGCAACCTGCAGCTTCTGGGGCCAACCGGAAGCAACATGGCGGCCCCCAGGTTATGTACTCCAGCGAGGCTTGGTAGGCCTCAGCTAGGCCATGAGGCCCAGCAACCAATAGAAGCCAGCTGAAGCAGCATGCAAACTGCTCGCCCCCCCCCCCCCCACTGGCAAGCCTCGAAGTCTGCCCAGCCACACCTGCTGCAGCGGGCATCAGAGCCACAATCCAAGTCCTGGTTGTGGCCTTGGAGGCCACGATGACTGCAACCTCAACCTAGGGGGCAGCCAGCTGCCCTCACTACCCCCAGGAGACCAACGAGGGGGGGCATCTAGTCCAGAGCCCCCCAGCCAGGACCCACACTTCCAGAGAGCCTCAGAAGAACCCCTGGGGGCTCCAGCCTTCCCAACACCCCCACCGAGGCAATGGAGGACTCACCTCAATGTCCTCAGGGGGCCTCCAGCTGAGCCTCCCACTTCAGATGATGGCTGCCTCCTCCAGAGTCTTCAGAACCAGTGGTGGGCCCCTCCAGGTGATCCTCATCTTCCTTGGGCATTTCAAACCCATCCTGCAGCCTTCACCCCCCCAGTAAGTGTTCCAGTACCGGGAAGGCTTCCAGAGGAATCTTCAGGGCCTCACAGGCTTGGACCCAGGCCTAGCCCTGCAGCACAGAGAGGAAAGCCCGCTCCAGTCAGCTCCTGGGCTGGAATGAGCTCTGAGCATGCTCAGCAGTTCGAGCATGCCCAGTTCGCTCCACCTGAAAAGGAGAAAAATAATCAGAGAAAAATACCTACACTCGCCAGCAGAGGGATCTCTCTCCCATTTACTTCAATGGGACCCAGGCAAAGATACCATGGACAGCAAATGGGATCAGCATTTTCTACCCCAGCTGTGTCAACACTCCCGAATAATTTTGAAAAATTACATCTGGGGGTTGAAAACTTCAATATATGGAACAAAGAGATACAGGTATGTCTCTTAAAGGAAGGGACCCTAGAAATGGTTTTAGACCCTCCACCTTTCCCTTGGGGGCCTCAAGAAGAGTGGTACCACAGGAAAGCCTATACCACTCTACTGAGCTCACTGGATGCTAAGTTGTACCCCAGCATTCCAGATGGGCTCACAGCTGGTGAGATTTGGGGGTTGTTATATAGCCTATTTAATAGTAATAGCTTGGGCTCCACCACAAGGTTTACATCAGAGTTCTATAATACCAAGCTGAAATTTGGGGATAGCATGGCTGAACACCTGGGAAAGTTGAAGGCACTCAAGGCAGAACTGGTGCTCAGGGACTACCCCGTGACTGAGGCCAACATGGTCACTGTTATTCTGGCATCCCTGGACAAAAGCTTGGGCAATTTTATTGTCTCACTGGAGGGAACCAGGAAGGAAGCCATGACTCTGTCCTACCTCATAGGGAGGCTCAATGAGGAAGACAGGAGGCGTTGAGATGCAGGAGAATTACACCAGGGCCACAACTCAGGGCATCAACAGGAGGCACCAGAGTGCAGAGCAGGTTAACCCTCTACCCAAGTGTTTCATCTGTGGCTCTGAGGAGCATCTGAAGAAGGACTGCCCCCACTACCAGCAAGGACCTAAGCGTGGTTCCAATCAAGGAAGGGGCAGGGGACAGAGAAGGGGGCCTGGCAGGGGCAAAGGTGGTGCCAAGGGCAATTTCATGTGTACTACTTACCTCACCCACGCCACAAAGGCTGATGGCCCTACTGGCCTCTGGTTACTGGACTCTGGGGCTTCATCTCACATTGCTAACATGAAACAAGGCTTTAAGAGGTTAAGGAGAATTAATTCCTCCGTCAAGGTTGCCAATGATAACAATGCTTTGGTTGTTGGGGAGGACACTGTCTCTGTACCAGGGCTGGGCAACATTGAAGGCATATTGCATGCTCCTTCTATCGCCAATTACCTGTTAAGTATAAACAAGTTACGTGATGATGGCAGAGTGGAGGTATTGTTTCGCAAAGGGGGAGGTCATGTCACTGGGAGACAAAAGGGTCATTGGGAGTGTTACCATTATAAATGGTTTGCCATATTTCTCCCCCGAGTACCCAGCTACAGGAGACAGCTCACAGGGTGCCACCCCAGAAGTGGCCTGCGCACAGAGAGAGAGAGAAGCCCCACAGCCAGCCTCGCGGCCTTCCAAGGCCAATGCAGGCAAGAAACCCGAGCCTCAGCAGGCACCTAAGGCAGATAAGCCCAAGAAAGGGCCTAAGGTGCCAGCACCGCCCAAGGCAACCAGAGCCAAGGGGGTGTCAATGGGGAAGCCACTTCATACCAAATGTGCCCACCTCTTAAATCAGAGGTTAGGCCATGTGAGCTTCCCTGTGGTCAAAAACATGGGGGAATTTGCTGAGGGGGTTCACCTCCAGAATTGGGAGGTGTTTCTGGACTGCGCCATCTGTAAGAGGGCAAAGAGGAAGGCAGCCCCAATACCTAAGGTGTCACAGCGAAAAACCCAATACCCATATCAATTAATACATGTTGATTTGGTTGGGCCATTTACACCATCCCTAGGGAAAAGTCAGTATTTCCTCACTGACGTCGATGACTTCTCGAGGTATGGCCATGTGTATACCCTCACAGAAAAGTCTGAAGCCTTTGATGCCATAAAATCACTGTACAACTATGTGGAAACTCAGTACAAGACCAAGATCGCACAGCTGCAGAGCGACCGTGGGGCTGAGTTCATGTCTTGAAAATTCCAGGACTGGGTAAGGCATAAGGGCATACACCATTTTCGGACAGCGCCTTTTACTCCTGCGCAGAACAGCGTGACTGAAACGGTGTCCTGCAGACCATGGTGCGTAGCCTGACTGCGGATGCTAGAGTTGCGGAATCGTACTGGGCGGAGGTGGTACATTACACCAATTAAACCCTGAACCGCACCTGGAGCAGCGTTGTGGATCAGACTCCATATTTTCTGGTCCACAGTAGGAAGCCAAGTTTGGGACACTTGCGCGTATTTGGCTCCTACGCTTGGGTGCACATCCCCAAGCAGCTACGGAAGAAGGGGAGATCCATGTCCCAGAGAATGAGGTTCTTGGGTTATGCCCCTGGCTCCAAGGCCTACTGGTTCCTGGGAGAAGGGGGTAGGACTGTGACTTCCCAATCTGCCTCCTTCGAAGTGGACTCCAATCGGACCCAGATCCACTCAAATGATTTGGGCCCATACATCAACCGGCCCAGCAAAGCCGCACCAACCAAGACACCGCCTGAGACAACCACAGATTCTGCCACCAAAGAGAGCGAGGAACAGGATGAAGAGGTCAGCCTACCTGGTCCAGATGGGGAGGATGAGCCATCCAGTGCTGAGGGGAAAGACACACCATCTTCACCTGACTCTTCGCCTCCAGCGACGCTTCAAAGGCCCATGATGGCCAATGCCTGGGACCGAGGGCCTCCACATCCCAGTCATGAACAGCCAGTCGGCAAGGAGCCTGCAGAAGAAAAGGGTGGTGAGTG
This sequence comes from Coluber constrictor foxii, assembly GCA_038048745.1. Lineage (NCBI taxonomy): Eukaryota > Metazoa > Chordata > Lepidosauria > Squamata > Colubridae > Coluber > Coluber constrictor. Next base: position 16,471,051 of record CM075966.1, read on the forward strand.
GCAAGGGGTCAGAAGGTCAAAGCGGTCCAACAAGGGGGTCCCACCTAAGAGAATTGACATTGGGCACATCGCATCCATCTACAGTGTCCTGGTCACCCCAAAGACTTTCTCTGACATCCAGGAGCTGCCCATCGAAGAACAGGAGAAGTGGCAGCTTGCGATGGAACTGGAGATGGAGAGCCTGAGAAAGCTCAAGGTCTTCACCCCCGGGCAACCACCCAAGGAGAAGAAGGTCATTGGCACAAGGTGGGTTTTCAAGGGCAAACCACTTGCCGATGGCCGCTACCTGTACAAGGCTCGCTTGGTAGCACAGGGGTTCACCCAACGTTACATGGAGGACTACATAGAGACCTATTCTCCAACCATCCGGGTAGAAAGCATCAAGGCCGCCCTCGTAACTGCAGCTGCTCTGGGGAAGGAAGTTTACCAATTCGACATCCAGATGGCCTACCTTCACACCAACTTGGACCGGCAGATCTACATGAGGGCCACTCCTGGTTACTGTTGTGGCCCCGTCCTCTGAGCCTATCCCATTGGAGGAAGGAAGCTCTGAGCAGGAGGAAGAGGAGCCAGCCAGATCTCCCAGCCCCCCCCCCCCCTCTGGCACCGTCTCAGGTGCCAGCTGAAAGAGAGCCAAGTAGTGGGGAAACAGGTGTCTCAGATGAGAGTGAGGGAGAGACGTCATTCCTGGACGCACGCCAAAGAAGGCGAGATAAACGCTTACTGCAGCTGTGGCGACGCATGAGGGAATAGACCTGAGTCACTGGACTGGAGTCACAGGATCAATGAGTCACTGGACCACACCCAGAGCCTATATAAGACAGGAGGGTGGGTCATGATTTCTGTGACGAACAACAAAGCAATCTCGTAGTCTTGGGAGCTAAAAGAACGGATTTTGGCAAAGCTACGTAGGTGATTTTCTTTTTGTGTGAACTAATAAAGTCCTTGGCAGACGGTGTGCATATCGCTGCCAAGTTTGAGATAAGAACTGTGGAGTGTGCCAAGTGCTTCTTAACCCTCGACTGGCTGTGTTTTTGTGGGTCTCTGAAGGGGGGGACAGATCATCTTGTTCATCACCCAACTCCATCGTTAACCCACGATGGACCAACAGCTGCAGCAGCAGGTACAGCAGATGCTGGAGGCCAATCAACTTCTGCAACAGCAAGTAGCACAGCTAACTGCACAACTTGCTTTGGGAAATGCTCCTGTAGCAGCTCCACCTGCTCCCCTTCCCCGTCCAAGATGCCCAGTGAACATGCCAGATAAGTTTTCTGGGCAGCAGGAAATGTTCCCGGCCTTCTTGGGACAGTGCCAGCTGTACATGGCGATGAGGCCGGAGGATTTTCCGGATGACCGGGTTCGGGTGGCCTTCATTATCAGCTCCCTCTCTGGCACTGCCGCCCGATGGGCCACGCCCCTGTTGCTGCAAGACAGCCCCTTGCTTCTGGACTATCAGGGCTTTTTGCAACACCTGCGCACCATGTTTGAGGACCCCCTCCGGGTGCAGACGGCAGCGAGGCGCATCAAGGACCTCCACCAAGGCAAGCGCCCCCTGCAGGACTATATTGCGGAGTTCCGATTGCTAGGCCAGGATTCGGCCTGGAATGAGGCGGCGTTGATGGATGCCTTCCAGGACGGCCTCTGCGATGAGATGCAGGACGAGCTGGTTCGGGTGGAGGCGCCACAGACCCTGGACGCGCTGGTGACCCACTGCCTGCGCATCGACGCCCGCCTACAATGGCGACGGCCCCGTAGGGCTCTTCCGGAACCACCGACAGTGCCGGCACCCCCGCGTTTCGTACCGACAGCGCCCCGGACCGTACCGCGTTTTGTGGTGACGGCTGAGGAGCCCATGGAGCTCGGAGCAGCCAGACCTCAACTGACGGCCCAGGAGCGGATGCGGAGACGCCAAGGGGGGTTGTGCCTCTATTGCGGCGAGGCTGGACATTTCGCCGCCTCGTGTCCCCGGAAGCGGAGTGGATCGCTCAAGCCTGTTCCGGAGCCTCGGCGTGACCAGCCGAGAAACGGGTCAGGCCTGGCTTAGGGGAAACTCTGGGTCAGGCAGGTGACCATGCCCTGCCGGAGGCGGCGGCTGTGGACTGTGAGCCCCCTCGGCACCTGATTTTGAACACCCGGGTGTTGTTGGCTAACCGGTCGGAGGGGCTCCAGGCGCACGCGCTGGTGGACTCGGGGGCCACCACGAACTTTATGGACCAGGCCTTTGTGGCCCATTACAAGGTTCCCTTGGTTCCAGTGGACCCTCCGTTGAGGGTCGAAACTATTGATGGGCGGGAACTTGTGGCGGGGCCCATCAACTTCGCTACCCAGCCCTTGCGCCTTGCCATTGGGAACCATGAGGAGGCGATCCAGTTTTATGTGACGGCGGACCTGCACTTCCCCTTGGTCCTGGGGATGGCCTGGCTTCGGGCGCACGACCCTCAGGTGGCGTGGTCGAGAAATGCCATCTCGTTCCCAAGCCTGCAGTGTGTTGACCACCTTCACCACACCTGTGCCGGCCAGGACGTCTCCGCCCCGAACGTCTCCTTGCCTGCGGAGCTGACATCCTTCGCTGACGTGTTCAGCGAGAAGGAGGCGGATCGCTTGCCCCCGCACCGACCCTACGACTGCACGGTGGACTTGATGCCCAACGCGCCCCTGCCCTTGGGACGCCTGTACTCCATGTCGGAGCCCGAGCTGGCCGCCTTACGGGACTTTCTGGACAAGAACCTGGCCCGTGGGTTCATCCGGCCTTCGACCTCCCCGCTCTCGGCCCCAGTCCTCTTCGTGAAAAAGAAGACGGGGGACTTGCGCCTGTGTTGCGACTACCGGCGCTTGAATGCCATCACGGTACGGAATCGCTATCCCCTGCCGCTGATCCCGGAGCTGATGGAGAGGTTGCGGGAGGCCTCGATTTTCACCAAGCTCGACCTCCGGGGAGCCTACAACCTGGTGCGGATGCGAGAGGGGGACGAGTGGAAGACGGCATTTGGCACCCGATACGGACACTTTGAATATACCGTCATGCCGTTCGGGTTGACCAACGCCCCCGCGGTCTTCCAGCACTTGATGAACGACGTGTTCCGGGACATGCTGGATCGGTTCGTGGTGATCTACCTGGATGACATTTTGATCTATTCCCGGACCCCGGAAAGTCACCTCCAGCATGTCTGCCAGGTCCTGCAGCGCCTGCGGGAGCACCAGCTCTATGCGAAGTTGGAGAAATGTTACTTCTTCCAGACTTCCATAGAGTTCCTCGGGCACATCATCACCCCTGAGGGCATCGCGATGGACCCACACAAGGTGGCGGCCTTGCGCAGTTGGGAACCCCCGCGTCGGGTGAAGGATGTCCAGCGTCTGTTGGGATTCGCCAACTACTATCGGACCTTCATCCCGGGCTTTGCCACCCTGACCTTGCCGTTGACCCAGCTCCTTCGGAAGAAGGTCCCGTTCCAGTGGGGGCCCCCGCAGGAGCAGGCCTTCGAGGTTCTCAAGCAGGCCTTTGTCACGGAGCCGGTCCTGAGGCACCCCGATCCACACCGTCCGTTCGTGGTTGAGACAGACGCATCCAACGTGGCGATTGGGGCGGTGCTGCTACAGGCTCCAGTGGATGGCGGCACTCTTTTTCCCTGCGCTTACTACTCCCGGAAACTCACTCCTTCCGAGCGCAGCTACACCATCTGGGAAAAGGAGTTGCTGGCTATCAAGGCCGCGTTCGAGGCTTGGCGACATCACCTCGAGGGGGCCCGACACCAGGTGGAGGTGCGGACGGACCATCGGAACCTGGAGCACCTCACCACGGCCAGAAATTTGAACCAGCGGCAGATCCGGTGGTCGTTGTTTTTCGCCTGGTTCAACTTCCACGTCACATACATTCCGAGCCACCTCAACCAGAGGGCGGATGCGCTCTCCCGTAAGCCGGAATACTTTTGCCCCAAGGACTCCCTTTCCCCCCGGACGGTGCTGCCAGCGGACTCCTTGGCCGCGGTCCAGGAACCGGTGGACCTGCGGACTCAGGTGCTGGAAGCGCAGCGACGGGACGACTGGTCGCAGCAGCGGAGAGCGGACGTCGGCCCTGCGTCCCCATGGACTGTGGAGGAGGGCTTGCTCAGGCACCGGGGTCGGCTGTACGTGCCCACAAGTCCGCTCCGAGCCCTCGTCATGAACCAGTGCCATGACAACCCCGCGGCGGGGCACTTCGGCTTCTTTAAGACCTTGAACCTAGTGACGCGGACTTTTTGGTGGCCTCGGGTACGGCACGATGTGCACGCTTACGTGACGTCCTGTGTGCCATGCCGACAGGCCAAAGCCACGTCCGGCCCCCCTCCTGGACTCCTCCAGCCGCTGCCGACACCGGAGAGACTGCGGGGAGCCATCTCCATGGACTTCCTGACTGACCTGCCCCTGTCCGCTACGTTCACGACTGTCCTCGTGGTGGTGGATGCACTCACGAAGATGGCACATTTCATCCCGTGCCGCGGCCTGCCCTTGGCCCGTACCACGGCTCGCCTGTTCCTGCAACACATCTTCCGCCTCCACGGCCTGCCGGACCGGGTGGTTTCGGACCGCGGGGCCCAGTTCACGGCCTGCTTCTGGAGAAGCCTGATGGCTGCGCTGGAGGTGCAGGTGTGCCTGTCGTCGTCGCACCATCCGGAGACTGATGGGGGCACGGAGAAGGTCATTGGCATACTGGAGCAGTACCTCCGCTGTTTTGTCAACCAGCAGCAGGACAACTGGGCCGAGTACCTTCCCCTGGCGGAGTTCGCTTTTAACAACTCCCAACATACCTCCACCCAGATGACACCGTTCCATGCCAACGTCAGGTACCATCCACGTTTTTTTCTGTTGACCATCATGGACTCCCCTGTTCCTGAGACCCGGGACTTCCTCTCGGAGCTGCAGGCGGTGCAGCAACTGGTGCGGCGGCAGCTGATCCAGGCGAAAGAGGACTATAAACGGTTCGGCGATCGCGCCCGCCGGGCGACACCACCGCTGGAAGTTGGAGATCAGGTGTGGCTGTCCACGAAACACCTCCCCACGGACCAGCCGGTGAGGAAACTGGCCCACCGCTTTATCGGTCCCTTCCCCATCGAGGCGGTCATCAACCCGGTGGCCTATCGGTTGACTCTACCCCGCTCCATGCGGCTCCACCCCGTTTTTCATCGGTCCCTCCTGGTCCCTGAGACTCCCGCAAGCCTTCTCCGCCGCCCGCCGCCACCTGCCCCCCCAGCCGCAGCCGACGAGGACGACGCCTCGACATATGAGGTGGACAGTATTCGGGACTCCCGTTGGCTGAAGGGGCGCTTCCAATACCTCATCGCTTGGAAAGGGTACGGGGCCGAGGATTTCACCTGGGTGGACGCGTCTGCCGTTCAGGCCCCTGACCTGGTGCGGGCTTTCCACGAACAGTTCCCGTCCCGACTCCATCCCGACCGTCAGACCCGGGGGAAGGGCCCTGCGGTGGGGGATAGTGTTGTGGCCCCGTCCTCTGAGCCTATCCCATTGGAGGAAGGAAGCTCTGAGCAGGAGGAAGAGGAGCCAGCCAGATCTCCCAGCCCCCCCCCTCTGGCACCGTCTCAGGTGCCAGCTGAAAGAGAGCCAAGTAGTGGGGAAACAGGTGTCTCAGATGAGAGTGAGGGAGAGACGTCATTCCTGGATGCACGCCAAAGAAGGCGAGATAAACGCTTACTGCAGCTGCGGCGACGCATGAGGGAATAGACCTGAGTCACTGGACTGGAGTCACAGGATCAATGAGTCACTGGACCACACCCAGAGCCTATATAAGACAGGAGGGTGGGTCATGATTTCTGTGACGAACAACAAAGCAATCTCGTAGTCTTGGGAGCTAAAAGAACGGATTTTGGCAAAGCTACGTAGGTGATTTTCTTTTTGTGTGAACTAATAAAGTCCTTGGCAGACGGTGTGCATATCGCTGCCAAGTTTGAGATAAGAACTGTGGAGTGTGCCAAGTGCTTCTTAACCCTCGACTGGCTGTGTTTTTGTGGGTCTCTGAAGGGGGGGACAGATCAGTTACCAGCAGGAAGGGGAAAACACATGGTTACTCTAAAAGGGATTATATGGCCTCAAGCAGTCGGGGAAACTCTGGTACAACTGCCTCAAAAAGGGGTTAGAGCGTATTGGCTTCAGGGCATCTCATGCAGATGAGTGCGTTTTTACACGTGACATCAAAGGTGATACAGAATGGGTGTTGGTTTACATGGATGACCTCCAAAATTGATTTAATTATGTTTTAAACAGTTTTAATTTTTATATTGTATGTATTTTAATTTTGGCTGTTCACCACCCTGAGTCCTTCAGGAGAAGGGCGGTATACAAATTTAATAAAACACTAAACTAAACTAAACTAAACTAAACTAAACTAAACTAAACTAAACTAAACTAAACTAAACTAAACTAAACTAAACTAAACTAAACTAAACAACTAAACTAAACTAAATGTAGGGCCTGGCAAGGAAAGGTGTGACAAATTTGCCAAGGCCCTGGGGGAAAAGTTTACCCTGAAGCCCTTGGGGCGGGTTGACAGGTATCTGGGTGTGCATATCTTGGCCACTAAAAAGGGATTTGCATTATCCCAGAAAGAAAAAATTGAAGAGTTGTTGGCCAAATGCAAAATGGCGGAGTCTAACCAAACGCGTAGTCCCATACAAAGTGATTACTATGGCCACAATCACAAAGACATCCCTGAATTCACAGACAATAAATTATACAGATCTGTGATTGGCTCCTTCCTATACATTAGCAATTGGAGCAGGCCTGACATAGCTCTAGCTGTAAATCTATTGTCCAGGCATGTGGAAAACCCAAAGGAATTCCACTGGAATGCTGTCAAGAGAGTACTTAGGTACCTCAGGGGCACGGCCGATGCCCTCCTTATGCTGGAGCCAGAGAAGGGAAAGCCGGCCCAGCTCTCTGCTTACTCGGATGCAGACTGGGCTGGTGACACCAAGAGTAGATGGAGCACCTCTGGTTTCCTCATACTGCTAAATGGCTGTCCTATCCATTGGTATGTTAGGCAGCAAAAATTTGTTTCTTGCTCCATGGCCGAGGCAGAATATGCCAGCCTATTGGACACTGCAAATGACTTGATTTGGTTCAATGCTCTGGTAACGAGCATCTGGGCAACCCCTACTCTGCCCATCCAAATTCAGGAAGATAACACGGCCGCAATTGGAATCTCAGGGGCATACGCGGTGGGCTCTAGGTCCCGCCACATAGACATCCGTTACAAGAATGTCAGGCCAGAATGGGGTTTGTACACATCAAACATTGTAACACAACCGACCAGTTAGCTGACCTGTTTACAAAACCTGTGCCCATTGACCGATACAACCTTCTGTGTAAGCATTTGTGTTTGGTCCTGTAAACGATGCATCTGTATGTCTGTGACACCTGTTTGCTCTCTCATACATATTCACCAGCACCTGTCATTGGCTGGCAAGAAGGGGAATTGTTAGGTGTTTTGTGCCAGCCATGGCAGTTTCTCAAAGGGCCACCAGATGGGAGCAAAGAGGGACTTTTGATCCCACTGGTGGGTCAAGGGGCTCCAGCTCCTGCAGCCCCATTGGGGAGAGTTAATGGCCCTCTGGCCCCCTCACACATTGGTAAGGGAGGGGCCAGGGACCCCTATAAGAACCTCTGCACAGGGGCTACTCTTTGTTCTCTTGTTCTAACTTCCTACAGGACTGAACCATGGGCTCAATCCAGGCATGGATGCCTCCATGCCAGAGAACTCATTTTACTCTACTTTTGCTTCTAAATAAAGACTTAATTTGATTGCATCCTTGCGTGCTGCCTTTCCTTGGAAGCGCCCTCAACGAATCATCATTCTTCGTGAGATCCCTCACATTAATAAAAACACTTAAAAACGAAACCTACAAGAAAGGCATCAACGGCCTGCAAGACTTTCCTCTTAGCAAAGTCCATCAGCTCTAGTCTTCTTTCCAAACATGGGAGGCTCTCTGTGTTCTTTGTCAGCCTTCTCAGGAGCAAGGCAGTGACTCAGCTCTTGTAGTGATCTCAGCCCATTGTAGTGACTTCAGCTGCTCAGCCTTCTGCTGAAGAGTCTCTGCTGGTCTCTCTGGTCTCAGAGTCTCTGGAGAAAGGCTACAATCTGCAGCTACTTATATACACATCCCTGACCGTTGGGAAGTGCGGGAAACTCAGAGCCAGGAAGCTGTGCTCTGATTGGTTCATTCAAACAGTTCAACCAAACAATCAATTAGTTGCAGCAAAAATGCTGAGAGGTTTTTCCTCTAACAATCCCCTTCTCTGCAACAATTGATTACAGAAATATATGTACATACAAATCATGAACATATACATTACAGTAGTACAAAATACAATCTTACATGGTCATGGATATCTTGCCCAAGAGATATTGGTGTTGATCCCTAGGCAATGGCTTCATGAGCAAGTCTGCTATTTGTTCCTTTGTTTCACAGAACACTGTCCTAACAAAGCCTATTTTGGTCAATTACCTAACATGCTTATACTTGATGTCAATGTGACGAGACCTCTGTCCCACTTCATCAGCCTGCAATATATTGGCAGCAGCCGTATTATCCTCATAAATGTCAATAGGATAAACTGGTTCTTCCCACAAGTTTATTAGAAGATCATCAAACCATACCAGCTCGTTCGATGCTTTTGATAAACACACATATTCTGTCTCGGCAGTTGAAGTTGTAATTAGCTTCTGTTTGCCTAAGTACCAATGGATAGGACTCCCATTCAGGAACGTAACATAACCTGAGGTACTCTTCCTGGACTTAATGTCCCCTGCCCAATCAGCATCTGCCTAACAGCATAAACTTGGTTTATCTGATATATCTGGCTCCAATAGAAGTGAATGTTTAACAGTGTTCTTTAAATACCTTAAGATTCTTTTGATTCCACTCCAATGGTATTGGGTGACGTTCTCAGAGTGCCTGGATAGAACGTTTACAGTCAGACTAATATCTGGCCTAGTCCATCTTGCAATATACAGCAATGATCCTATCACTGACTTGTAAAGTGACTTCTGCTCAAAAGGTTCACTTTCAGCATACATGTTCTTAAGGAAATCTGTCTGCATGGGTGTGTCACAAGGTTTGGCTTCTGTCATGTTGCATCTTTCTACCAATTCTATGATCTTGTCCTGTTGTGAGAGTTCATATCCTTTCTGTGTTTTTATGAATTGGACTCCTAAAAACTTACTGATGCGACCCAGAGGCTTTAGGGCAAAATTCTTACTTAATTCCTTGAAAAAGATTTTGCATCTATCCTCAGACTTACAGACATACAAAATGTCATCCACGCAAACCAGGACTGTTTCTTTAATACCCTGATGATTTTTAATGAACACACATTCATCGGCTGATGAGATTGTAAAGCCCATCTGTTTTAAACTACTGGTAAGGCATTCGTACCACCTTCTGCCAGATTGTTTAAGACCATAGAGGCTTTTTTTAAAAAGCCAAATGTCATTTCACTTGTGATCTATACCTTGAGGAGCCTTAACATATATTTTCTTATCTAGCTTGGCGTGTAAGTATGCTGTTTGTACATCAAATTGATACACACTCTCCCCTTGTATGGCAGCTATGGTGAGTGCAGTCTTCATATTTTCGGGCCGCACTGTGGGCGAGAAGGTGTCAACGTAATCATCAGGGAATTTTTGTGAGAAACCCTGTGCAACCAACCTCGCCTTGTAAATGAATTTGCCATCTTCAATGGGCTTTTTCTTAAAAACCCATCTTGTGCCAATTACCTTTTTGTTTGTTGGTAACTCTGTTGGAGTGAATACCTCTAGTTTTTTCAAACTCTGTAACTCGGTATCCATTGCTGCACGCCAATGTTGTTGTTGTTCTTTATCAGATAGCATAAGCACATCTTCATACCTTTGGGGTATGACTGAGACCTGGTCAACAGAAGTGGCAAAACCCTCATACCTTTTTGGCTTCTTCCCCCTGGTGGATCGAACTGGCCTTTTAACAGGTTCTTCATCCACCTCAGTACTATCTGATAGATTGTCCTCCTCACCATCACCATCCTTTGTTTTTAAAATGGGATGCCCTTGTTTCCATGCTTTCTGCATCTTCCCCTTCAAAATTCCTTCAAAGGTTTGGGAGGTGTACTGTCCTCCTCATCTCCAAAACCAGAGGTGTCACTATCAGTAGATAGGCCTTCAGACACCTTTTCTGCATTTTTGTTTTTACTACAAGGGAGGCCTTGAGCCAGGATCTCATTTGCATGGATCCTGCTCCAATTAGTGCCTTCATAAAAAGTGGCTGACCGGGATATTACGATACTCCCTTTTGGGTCCACAAACCTAAAGGACTTAGAACCTGTCTCATAACCCATAAACCTCAGTTAGGTTGAGACTGTAACCCCCTTCTTTCTATGTTCTTTTGGGATGTGGACATCAGCCATTACTCCAAAAATGTGAAGATGCACCAGTTTTGGCTTATGGCCATATACTATCTCATATGGGGTCTTTTGCACCTCACTGGACCATACCCGGTTGAGTGTATAATTTGCATACGAAACCGCTTCCGCCCAATATGAAAAACTTAAACAGCATCCTCAAGTGTGCATCTTACCATTGTCTGTAGCATGCCATTCCTTCTCTCTACAATTCCGTTCTGAAAAGGAGAGTGCGGCGAAGTTCGTAAGTGTACTATGCCTTTCCATTTTAACCAGTCAGAGAACTGTGCTGAGTTAAATTCAGTTCCCCTATCAGTCAAAATTTTTTGGATATTGACTTTATGCTGGTTCTCCACTAGGTGGCAGAATTCCTTAAATTTAGACAATGTTTGATCCTTAGAGTTAATAGTGTAAACAAAACAAAACCTACTATGGTCATCCACAATTGTCAGAAAGTAATGATTCCCACTAAAAGAAGCTTTCAGGGGACCCACCAAATCCATATGTACCAACTGAAATATGTGTTCAGAATATCTCTGGGATTTCTTGGGTGCAGGGCTTGTTTTTGACTTGGCAATCCTGCAAATAGAACAATCTAGAAAAATGTTACAATCTTTAACCCTAGTTTCGTTTGAACATTCAGATACCTTTTGTACTACTGGGAAGCTTACATGACCCAATCTATGATGCATGAGATGAGCACATTCATCATGCAATGGCTTGCCAATGGAGATTGCGTTGGCATTCTCAGGTTCACTTCTTCCCTGTTGTAAATTGAAACTTACAGACTTTTTATTACTTAAAAGATTTTTACCATTACCTTTAAAATTCCCTTTCTCTTGTGTACCTCCGAAGTCATCATCTGAATCAGAATAAGATTCATCATCATCACTATCAAAAGTGGTAACCTGGTTTGTAACATTAGATTCTTCAGCCCTTAAAATAGGAGAATAATAGGGTAAACTGCTAATTTTCAACACTTCCCCAACCACTTGCTTATTATTGGTAACCACAGCAGTTCCCTTTGTGAATAATATCTCTATGTTTGAATTCTCACTTATCTTTACAGTGCTGAGCAGATTATGATCAATATCAGGTACATATAAAATATAATCAACTTCCCCAAGCCCAGGAATGAAAACCTTACCAATGCCAGTAACTCTTACCCTTTTACCATTTGCAACCTTTACCATAGATTTATATCTCCTTAATTCAGTAAACAGCTTTGGGTTATTCACAATGTGCTTACTTGCGCCACTATCCAACAGCCATAGTTCTGCAAGTTGTTTCCTTGAGAGTTCTGATTCAGACGTCTCAACCACAGTAACAAGGTTAGTAGCAAAACCAAATTTGTCCTTCTTATCATCCCTCTTTGGCCATACACCCCTTCTCTGACTGGAAGGGTTACCTGATATTTTCCCACGTGGGGTTGGTGATCTTTTTCTATACCGGCCACCAGATGGCGCCCTTTGGCGTGCTCTAGCATTGCATGGGCAATCCCTTAGTAATGACCCTTAGACCCACAATTAAAACATTCTCCAATATTAAAAATCTTATTGGGGCTATTTGACCTTCTCATTTGCCTATCCTTCCCATGAAAAGTTGCTCTATCTTTCCTCAAATTGTCTTCAGCAATTAGCTTACCAGACAGAACTTCCAGGGACATATTTTCAGGACTAATATTATCCGATCGAGACACAAAATTATCCCAACTAGGATCTAAAGAGTTAATTATGATACTAATCAAACTCTGTTCATTTACATGCTACCCTCTTATGGTTAACTCCTCCCTCATCTTATTAAGTTCACAAAGGTGTTCGTTCATATCAACACCTGGTTTCAATTTAGCAGAATGAAATTCCATGGAAATTCTGCTTGTTACATGTGAATTCTTGCAACAAAACAATTTAAACAATTTTTGCCAAACCTCACATATAGTTAAACCATGTGGAATACTGGGATACAAAGCAGGGTCAATAGTTGATAACAAAACACAAAATGCTCTGTGATGCAAAAAATCAGTTTCTATAGTCTAGGGTTTGGGGGGAGGATCAAGCAGTAACAATAACACATCCTCCCTCATTAAAATCACCTGGACATTTTTAGACCATTCCTCTAAATTCTTTCCACTAATATGTAAGGTTTTAAAAACAAAGGGCAAAACATTTGCATTTGAAGGCATGAAATTAGGAAGATGCTGCCTTCCATGATGCCGTAGATTTTTAAACTGACAATAGGGCATAGGAATGACGGCAGTTGGCTTAAAAACTGCTGATTGGTCACTTGATGATGATCCCCTTTCAATAGGAGGGGTCGAAATCTCAAGCTGTATGTCCTCAGGATTCATCCGTGCCTGTGGTGCAGAATGAAAATATCTCCTTAGCTCCCCCCCCCCCCCCGCCCCTCAGAAAACCTTGAGCATTCTCCTGGAACATCAACTTTAGTTGGTATAGTCCCAGAGGTAGCTTCAAAAACTGGGAGCACGGCAGAAACACCCGCCTCATTCATAACAGATGAAGAGTGGGTTGTAGATATTGAGGGAGTATTAATACAGGTTGCATTATCACATTGAACGAGGAATGACTGAAAATTAGTTCCATAGACCACAGTTAGTGTCTCTATTGCACTCGTAATTTCAGATTCAGGAGGTAAACTCCTTACATTCAAGGCTGTGCCCGCCATCGCCATATTGGTCATCTGGGTAGTAGCCCACCCAGGCAGCATTGATGGTGCTTCAGGTGCAACCGGAATTAACGATGCTGCAGCCAAAGGAGGGGGGCGGGGTAGATATTTCAGCTGGCTGATCTAAAATCGGCAGCTGGGTTCTGAGACGTTATAGGTAGACCGAGGATTCGAAGTACTATCGACCTCATTTCATCTTCTCCCATCGGTCTTGCGCTCATTGCCATAGGGGATGCCCGTCCACTTACTGCTCCTCCAAATGTGGAATAATCACCTTCTGCAAGGTGTATCTCAAGAACTGGGGCGTCTGCTTTGAAACTCACAGCCTCTTCGCTGTCCTGCTCGATCGTTGCTTGAAGTCCTCCAGCTGAGGCCATCCTGGCTTGTTCTTCTATCAATTGGCCTTGGAGTTGCTTACTCTTGGTAAAGGCCCGGGTCTCAACTTTTTCCTGTTGCATTGGTTTAATAGTGGGCATGCTAATGCATTGTACTACAGATCAGATCCATCAAACCATCCTCTTGCTACCAATTGTTAGGAAAGAAAGGTTTCTGGGTTCGAATGGACCGTGGCCCGATACGCAGACAAACGCATTAGCATGAAATTGATTGACGAGTCTTGAAAAATTACTTTAATAAAAACACTTAAAAACAAAACCTACAAGAAAGGCATCAACGGCCTGCAAGACTTTCCTCTTAGCAAAGTCCATCAGCTCTAGTCTTCTTCCCAAACATGGGAGGCTCTCTGTGTTCTTTGTCAGCCTTCTCAGGAGCAAGGCAGTGACTCAGCTCTTGTAGTGATCTCAGCCCATTGTAGTGACTTCAGCTGCTCAGCCCTCCGCTGAAGAGTCTCTGCTGGTCTCTCTGGTCTCAGAGTCTCTGGAGAAAGGCTACAATCTGCAGCTACTTATATACACATCCCTGACCGTTGGGAAGTGCGGGAAACTCAGAGCCAGGAAGCTGTGCTCTGATTGGTTCATTCAAACAGTTCAACCAAACAAGCAATTACTTGCAGCAAACATGCTGAGAGGTTTTTCCTCTAACACTGTCCTTCTTTGATTGCTGTACCAAGCCAGACAGTTATAGAAGTACAAATGACAGACTCAATAATTCCTTTGTAGAACTGTATCAACAGCTCCTGCGGCAGTCTGAACTTTCTGAGTTGATGCAGGAAGAGCATTCTTTGTTGTGTCTTTTTAATGATAGTTTTAATGTTAGGTGTCCATTTTAAATCCTGAGAGATTATAAAACCCAGAAACCTGAAGGCCTCTACTGTTGATACTGTGCTGTCTAATATTGTAAGAGGTGGTAGAATAGGAGGGCTCCTCCTAAAATCCACTTTCATCTCTACAATTTTAAGTGTGTTCAGCTCGATTGTTCTGGCTGCACCACAGCGCCACTTGTTCAACCTCCCATCTGTATGCAGACTCATCACCATCTTGAATGAGACCAATGACTGTTGTATTATCTGCAAACTTCTCTACTTTAACAAAGGGATCCTTCAAGATGCAGCAATTGGTATAGAGCAGGGGTCTGCAACCTTAAACACTTAAAGAGCCATTTGGACCCGTTTCCCACAGAAAAGAAAACACCGGGAGCCACAAAACCTGTTGGCGTGGCCAGTTTGACATCACTCACTTTCACCCAGTCACACGCCCCCCCCCTTCAGCCACGCCTACCCAGGTTTTGTGGCTCCTGGTGTTTTCTGTGGGAAACAGGTATCTCTCTCTCTGTGTCTCTCTCTTTCTTCTCTGTGTCTCTCTCTCTTTCTCTCTCTTTCTCTCTCTTTCTCTCTCTTTCTCTCTCTTTCTCTCTCTCTTTCTCTATGTCTCTCTCTCACACCTGTCTCTCTCATCTCTCTTTCTCCATCTCTCTTTCTCCATCTCTCTCTCTCTCTCTCTCTCTCTTTCTCTATGTCTCTCTCTCACACCTGTCTCTCTCATCTCTCTTTCTCCATCTCTCTTTCTCCATCTCTCTCTCTCTCTCTCTCTCTCTTTCCCTGTCTCTCCTCTCTCTCTCATCTCTGTCTCTCTCATCTCTGTCTCTTTCATGCTTGTGAAGAAGGCACAGAAGAGGCTGTACTTCCTGAGAATGCTCAGGAAGATAAACCTATCTCAGCATCTACTTCAGTCCTACTATCGCAGCACCATTGAGAGTGTCCTGACATATGGCATTCTTGCATGATATGTGAGTAGCTCTGTAGCGGACAAAAAAGCTCTACAGAGAATCATTAAAACTGCCCAAAATATTATCGGACTCCAGCTACCAGCCCTGGACAACATCTTTGAATCTCGCTGTTTGAGGAAGTTGCATAACATTCTCAGAGACTCTTCCCATCCTGCTTACAATCTTTTTGGACTGTTGCCTTCTGGCAGAAGATACAGAACAATTAAAACTCGGACCACACGTTTTCTGAATAGTTTTTATCCCAGAGCTATAATTGCACTCAACAATGAACTAAAGGGCCACCATCAGTGAACTGTTGGACAGTATTACTTGGTCTGTTGTGTAGATGTTTGGGTGGTTTTAGGGGTGGGGAATTGTGGTGGGTAGGAGTGTGCTGGGGATTATGTATGTGGGACCTGGTCTTTGGGTGTCAAGTAAATTTTGTTGTATGTGTATACTGTGTATACATATACAATGACAATAAAGTTTATTTATTTATTTATTTATTTATCTATCTCCCCCCTCTATGTCTCTCTCTTTCTCTCTCTCATCTCTCTCTCTCTTTCTCCCTTTCTCTCTCTGTCTCGCTCTTTCTCTCTCTCTGTCTTGCTCTTTCTCTCTCTCTTCTCTTTCCCCACTCCCCCCCTCTCTCATCTCTCTCTGCCTCTGTCACTCTCTCTCTCTCTCTCGTGTGTGTGTGTGTGTGTGTGTGTGTGTGTGTGTGTTCCCTCTTGAACCATTTCCAAAACCAGGCAAGGGTTGGTTTTTTGTTGTTGTTTTTTTGCTGATGTTGTTGTTCTTTGGATGCTTTTTACCATGATTTAAATCAAGAGACATTTCAGGTTCCCAGATAATTGAAGCTCTTTTGTCCCCCTGCTCCCTGTTGGCTGGCCCCACCCCTCACCCTCCCCTCCCAGTCACTCCTTCTTCTTCCAGCCCTTGTTGGTGCTGCATGCACCTCGGTCGCTTGGGGAGATGTGTGACTTGCTCTCCACCCCAAGACAGTGGCCCAGCCCAGCTGCGGCCAATGCTCTGCATCGTAATGGGCTCCAGGAGGAGGAGGGGGTGTATTTATTGTGCTTCACAATGGGCGAGATTGCAACTGAGGTACATGCAGCGCCAACAAGGGCCAGAAAAAGTGTCAGAAAAAGCACCCACGAGATGAGGCAAATACATGGGCACTTCGCTCCCACTCTGGAATATGGAGCGAGTCTCCATCCCCCGCCGGCACCCTTACCTTCTCAGGCCAAGCGAGGAACGACTGGAAGGGGAGGGCGAGAGGTGGGGTCAGCCAGTGGTGGGTTCAGCTGACAGAGAGCCACAGCAGGGGGACAAAAGAGCCGCATGCAGCTCTGGAGCTGTGGGTTGCCGACACCCGGTACAAAGAGACAAGTAATGGAGAGAGCACACAGCCCTGGTGGGGCACCTATGCTAATTGAACAGGTATTCAATGTGATTTTACCTAGCTTCACCTGCTGCTTTCTATCTGTCAGAAAGCTTATAATCCACCTACAAGTGTGGACAGGCACAGCTAGCTAAGTCAGTTTAGAGTGAAGAATTTCTGGGATGATGGTATTGAATACTGAACTGAAGTCTACAAAAAGGACCCTTGTGACTTCCTGTGGCACCGCCGGCATCGGCAGCAGCTCTCTTGGGAGCGCTAACCCCTGCAATTCCGTGAAACCACTAGAACAGCAAAAATCAGCTGTCTAGCGGCTTGGAAACTTTCCCCCTGGGAGAAGGGGGGAAAGTGAGCTTTCAGATGTGGGTAGAGCTCCCCGAGACCTCCAGGAACGATCCTGGGGTGCGGAGGGTGAGAGCTCCCCAAGCATCTGAGTGAGAAGCTCCAGATCCGGGATGTTTCTGTTTTAAACAGAACAAGGCGTCGCGACCACCCCTGCAAGCAAAATTGTTCACAATGATTGGATTTAGAAGCAGGCAGAGCAAAGACAGGAGAAATCATAACTGCAAGTACTAAACTTTAACTCTAATAAACTAATACTTCCTTCAGAGTTGGAGACGGGAGAAAGTTCAAAGAAAATGGTGCTGATTGCTTAAGGGCGTGAAATTGAAACTTGACAATGCAGAATAAGAATTTAGAGGACTCATTAATCCAATTGGAAATGGATAGGGCGTCGTTCTACCTCCGCTTCCAGAACGTTGTAGAGGACAAAGAGGAGGAGCTGGGAGAAAAGATGGCAGAATTGATCACAGAGGTGCTCCAACAGGATAAACAAGAGATTATTAGAGAATTGGATGAGGTCTATCGTGTCCAAACAAATTATGCAAGAAGAAATAGATTACCTAGAGAAGTCCACGTCCGGTTCGCAAGAAAGAAAGTAAGAGATATATTATATAACATAGCCAGAGAAGAATCAATAACATATGGAGGAAAGGAAGTGATCATTCTGAAACAGGTGCCTAGAAGGGTGAGAGAGGCAAGAAAGGAATATAGATTTTTAGCGGTGCAATTGAATAAAAGAAATATTCTATTTAAATGGCTTCTTCCGGAAGGGATGTTAATCACTTGGCAGGGGAGAAAAATAAAAATCGACAGTCTGAGCATAACGCAAGATTTCCTCGATCAATTAAGGGGAGCAGAGGAAGAACAAAGTAGCAAGGAGGAGATAGAATCAACAAATCCAGTAGAGGAGACCCCGCATCAACAGAACAATAAGGAAGGAATCTCAGAAGAGAAGAAGACAGAAGAAGAGGAAGCTAAGGAGAAGAAAACAAGACCAGTAAGAGCCATAAGAAACAAATAGAATCTAAGAACCAGAAGGGGAAGGGGAGGAAAGGAAAGAAAAAAAACAGAAAAAAAAACACTAACAAACAAAAAAGCAGGAATGAATGATTTGAGATTAATATCAGTAAATGTCAATGGATTGAACGACAAGAAAAAAAGAAAATTAACACTCACAAAATTAGTAAAACAAAATGTAGATATAATTTGTTTACAAGAAGTTCATGTAAAAAAGGATGAGGGTAATTGTTTAGAGTATAAAAAATTTGGTAAAACATTTACATCGTTAGCAGAGAAAAAAAAGGGGGATAGTAATGTATGTTAAAAAAGGGATTGAATCAGACTTAAAATATAAGGATACAAAGGGAAGAACCCTTATGATTGAAATAATGAGAGGTAATTCTAAAGTATTATTAGTGGGCGTTTATGTTCCGAATAAAAAACAGGGAGAATATTTTAAAAATCTCCACGAGCAATTGGGAAAAATGGAATACGATGAAATTTGCTTAATAGGTGATTTTAATGGAATTGTGGACCCAGACAAAGACTATAAAAGTAATAAAATAAATAAAAATAAAAGAACAAAGTTACCAAGAGCTTTTTTTGACCTAGTTGAAGAACTGAATCTAATTGATATATGGCGAATCCTACACCCAAACGATAGACAGTACACATTTTACTCCAACCCACAAAAGTCTTGGTCGAGAATAGACATGGCTTGGGTTACCATGAAGCTTGGAGCAGAAATAGCATCAGCAGAGATCAGTCCAAACATTTGGGCGGATCACAACCCCCTGGAGATAAAATGGAAAAATACAACAAGAAGGAAACATCAGAGATGGAGATTTAATGCGAATTTATTGAACGACAAGGAGTGTATTGACAAATTGAAAGAAGAAGTAAGGTTCTTCTTTAAGGAAAATGAGAATCAAGGAACATCTCCTGAAATTGTATGGGATGCGATGAAAGCTTATTTAAGAGGGGTTGTGATATCATATAGCGCATACAAAAATAAAGAAAAAAGAAAATCCTTGGAAGAGCTTTTAAAACATCTAGGAGAAGCAGAAAAAAAGCTCCAAGAAAATCCCGGAGATAAAGTTACAAAAGAAAATTGGCTGATGTGGAGGCATAAATTAAATATTTTAGAACAAGAAGAATTAGCACAAAAACTAAAAAGAACAAAACAATACTATTTTGAGAATGCCAATAAGACAGGCAGGTGGTTGGCTTACAAATTAAAAAAGGAAAACGAAAAAGGGACGATTCAAACACTAGAAGATTCAGAGGGTAACCTCCTAAACGAAGAAGATGATATATTAGAAAGAGCGAGGGAGTATTATGAAACCTTATACAAAGCAGAGGAGGTCCCAGAAGAAGAAATAGAGCAATATTTGATAAATGCAGAGCTTCCACAAATAGCCGAGGAAGAGAGGGAGATGCTTAACAGGGAAATAACAATTGATGAACTTAAAACAGCCCTTTCAAAACTTAAGAATAATAAATCGCCAGGTCCTGATGGGTTCCCAGGGGAAATATACAAAAAACTTGAAGAAATTCTACATCCAAAGCTACTTGAAATTTTTAATGAGGCACTGAGGGGATCAAAAATCCCAGATTCGTGGAGGGAAGCGCATGTTACACTCTTGCCAAAAGAAGGTGCTGACCAAAAGCAAATTCAGAATTATAGGCCAATTTCTCTTTTGAACACCGACTATAAACTATTTATGACTATAATGGCGGAAAGAACCAAAAAAATACTAAATGCTTGGATATATAAAGATCAAAATGGATTCCTCCCAGGGAGACATATAAGGGATAATTTGAGAACAATATTAGATACATTAGAGTACTATGAGGAACACTCAGAAAAACAGATGGCCTTAATATTTTTGGATGCCCAAAAGGCATTCGATAATTTAAATTGGAATTTTATGATTAAACAAATTAGAATAATGGGATTTGGGATAAATTATGAAAAAATGATTAAAACTATATATGACAAACAAAGGGCGAGCATCCTGGTAAACAGAGATAGGACAAGAACATTTCAGATCAGGAAGGGGGTAAGACAGGGATGCCCCCTATCTCCGTTATTATTTATCTTGGCATTAGAAGTCTTGTTACGAAAAATTAGGAAAAATGAGGAGATTAAAGGACTAAAGATTAGGAAGGAGGTTTATAAAACACAAGCATTTGCAGACGACGTGGCCTTAATATTAGAAGATCCATTGGAATCTGGATCAAAAGTATTAGAGGAACTGGACAAATATGGAGTAGTGGCAGGTTTTAAATTGAATAAAACCAAAACTAAAATATTAACTAAGAATGTAACTGAGACACAGAAACAGGAGATAGAAGGAATGCTGGGGTTACAGGTTGTCAAGAAAATAAAATACCTCGGAATTTGGATAACTGCAAGGTGCTCATCCCTGAAAGATGATAATTATACCCCCCTACTTCAAAAAATAAAACAAGATCTGAACCGATGGAAGAGAATCAAATTGTCACTTATAGGTAAGATAGCTGCGATCAAAATGAACATCCTTCCCAAAATTTTATTCTTATACCAGAATATACCAGTGAATTTGAACAAAAAAAATTTCTTACAACTAAATAAAAACATTAGGGAATTTGTATGGGAGGGCAAAAAGTCGAGGATTTCACTTAAAGTGCTACAGGGGAAAAGAAATATGGGAGGATTTGGTCTCCCGGATTGGGAAACATATTTTAGGGTCGCCAAATTAGTATGGATAAGGGAGTGGGCCACTTTGGAAAATAAAAGAATTTTAGCGTTAGAAGGTCACGACTTACAGAAAGGGTGGCACTCATACTTATGGGACATAGATACAAAAAAAAGAACACATTTCCGTAGACATAAAATTAGAGACTCACTAATACAAACGTGGATTGAAATCAGACAGAGATATTACAATAAAGTTCCAAAATGGCTCTCTACGATCGAGGCCTTGATTCACCCAAACAGATGGGGGATGGAGAAAATATGTAGATATAATGATATTTTAGATGGAGGAGGAAATCTTAAATCAAATGAAGATCTGAGAGACCAAGGCATAAATTTAGATTGGTGGACATATTTACAAATAAA
Organism: Coluber constrictor foxii; assembly: GCA_038048745.1. Classification (NCBI taxonomy): domain Eukaryota; kingdom Metazoa; phylum Chordata; class Lepidosauria; order Squamata; family Colubridae; genus Coluber; species Coluber constrictor. The sequence goes on from CM075966.1 coordinate 16,492,167, forward strand.
GTCAAGATTCCAGAAAGACAAGGAAGAATACGGTATAGAATTAGGATACAATGGGTTGGATAAAATTTTGATGGGAAGCGAAAAAAAAGTACTAGCTAAATTTTATAACTATTTATTAGATCAAGATAGACCCGAGGTTATAGCCAAAAATCAACTGAGTGTGTGGGAAAAAAATATTGGATACAATTTAAATTTTTATGATTGGGAAGAGGCATGGAACAAAAATTATAAGTTGACTAGAGCCGCATCATATAAAGAGAATCACTATAAAATGCTCCATAGGTGGTACTTAGCGCCTGCTAGACTATCAAAGATGTTCCCTAATATGTCCCCGAATTGTTGGAAATGTGGCCACGGTCAGGGCACCTTCTTTCACATGTGGTGGACGTGCCCCGAAGCGAAAAAATATTGGACCATAATTGGGAGATGGTTACAGGAAATAATTAGAGAAGAAGTAGAGCTGATACCAGAATTATTTCTCCTGGGAATAGCGAAGAAGAGACTTGGAAAAACAAAGACCCACTTAACGATACATATAACTACAGCTGCCAGGTTGGCCTATGCCCAATATTGGAAGGAAAAAACCCTGCCACCAGAAGAACTTGTACTTAGGAAGGTAGAGTGTGCAGAGATGAGCAAATTAACCTATGAATTAAATAATGATGAAAACTCAGAGTACTATACTGTGTGGGAAAGGTGGTACGAATGGATGAATGAAAACCAAAAAACAGGAGTAAAAGGTGTGTTAAATAAATAATAACAAATGGTAAAAGTGACACCAAGCAATTTTATGTATATATGTATAAACACTGCGTATCCGATGTAAATAAAAATGAAAACTTTTTGTATCTATAAAAAATTAATAAAGTATACATTAAAAAAAAGAAAAAAAAAGAAATTGAAACTTAAAGGGAAAGTGCTTGTTAATGCCTGTTAATGCTTGCTGGAGAAATTGAAGTTTGCAAGCTAAAGAAAACAAGATTAATTTATCAATAAATTGCAATACCTATTAAAGAGTGAGAACAAGAAATTTACTGGCTTTGTTGTGAGGTTGCTGGAAAGTGCAATTTGGAAATGGCTGCGAAACAAATAAAACCTGCTGTGGTTAAAAGTGCTGGGTCTTCCTCAGCTCAAACTTCAAGAATGCAGTCCTTGTTAGCCCCCCCCCCCCGATACACATGTTTTAACCCTAGAAGCTCTGGAAGGGGCTTTGAAAAAATTACCTACTGATTTAGAAGAAAAAATCACACTCCGTTTAGAGGGAAAAATAAAAGAAGTGTCTGAGGAGCTGCTTGATATTAAAGACACAATTCAAACCCAAAACAAAGTAATAGGAGAAGATATAGTGGATGCTTTCAAGGGAGTGTGGGGCTATGTTACATCTCTAGAGGAAAGAGTTGATGAAATTGATCAGCATAATTTGAATGTGGAGGCTAGACTGGGGGAGGCTCAGACTAAAATGGAAAAAGCAGAAGCAGAACTTGTAATGACACAATATAAAGCAATGGAATGGGCAGTGAGCGTCAGAGGACTGAAAGAAAACAATCAGGAAAATCTCAGGGAGATTTTTGTGGAAGCGCTTGCTCAATTTACTGGAGAATCAAAAGCAGAATGCGCCTGGCAGATAGACAAGATCTTTCACGTTAATTCATGGATTGCAAGACAGAGACAATTACCAAGAGACATTGTGATATACTTTGTAACAAGAAGGATAAGAAATGGAATTTTACAAGCCTCTTACAAAAAGAAACTTCAAGTGGCAGGACAGGAGGTTGCAGTAATGAAGGAAATTCCCCCCAAAATGTTGAGGTCCAGAAAGGACTATGCCTTTTTAGTTGATGAGCTTAGAAATCATCAATTACAGTACATATGGGAAGCTCCAGCCGGATTAGTGGTGCATTATTTAGGTGAGAGATATCGTCTTAATTCAGTTTGGAAGGCAAGAGATTTTTACACTACCATACTGAAGGCTGGAAATCCTCCATCTCCAGACGCTAGAAGAAAGAAAGAGGCAGAGGAGGCCAGAAAGGGGGAAAAAGAAGTAACACAGGCTCAAGCCCAAGGAGGTGTTTTGACTACTCAAGAAGAATTGTTGCAACTTTCGGAGGATGTTCAACTACTGGATTTATTTGAAAAAATGGAAGACCCTAAAGAACAAAGACAATGTCAGGTATGCTTCCTTCAGTATCCAGGAAAGAAAGACCCAGACTTCATTGTATAATAAAGCATGGTACTTTTACTAGATATAAAGTGAATGCAACCATGGAAAGCAGGATTCTGAGGCAAAAAGCATGAAAGTTACAGATAGAAAGCATCCCCTCCCATTGTCCACCGTAAATCATCCAATCCAAAGGTCTCCCAGAGGTCAGGTGGGAGCACACGTCTGGCAGTGTCATCAATCAGGAATGTGGTGGCTGTTGACCTGATAGCAGCTTCACCAGTTCAGTAATAAGGTTTAAGAATTGCTTTTGTTTTCCTGGCTGGCATCATGCATAGCCCAGCTAGCTACCCCCCTCCCTCTATTACTACAACAGCCAAAGCAGAGAAAAGCGGAGGCTGACATTCGGCCCCCCTTCAGACGAGAAAACTTCTAGTCCTGAAACAGAGAGAAAAGAGGTAATATCACAACAATTAAAAACCAATACTACCTAAGGTTTGTCAGAGTATTTGGTGTGAAACAATTGCACTTTTTTAGGTGCCCGAACATCACGTTTATTCACCCATTCAGCTTGTGATAACGGGAAGTGTTTCCAGGCCACCAGATACTGCACTTTACCATGATGTTTTCTAGAATCTAAAATCTCCTTAACTTCAAAATGTTGTTCCCCTTCAATGAGTATGGGAACGGGAGGAGGTTTCTTGGCTGGACATAGAGGGGACGAATGTTCCAGTTTCAGTAAGCTACATTGAAACACTGGATGAATTCATCGCAAATTCTTTGGTAAATCTAATTCAACTGTTACTGGGTTAATGATCCGAGTAATGGGGAAAGGCCCCACATACTTTGGCCCAAGCTTCTTTGATTTTTGAGGAGTTTGTAAATATTTGGTAGAAAGATAAACCATGTCCCCCACTTTATAAACATGCGCAGGGCACCTCCTTTTGTCGGCTTGTGTTTTATGAGCTTGGTGAGCTTCATCTAAAGCTTTTCGAGTTACTGCCCAAGTCCCTCGTAACTGTTCGATCCACTCAATCAAAGAAGGATTCTGTGGGTTATCTTGAGGTAGCTCTGGGATTGGCACAAATTCTTGGCCAGAAGCCACCTTGAACGGAGTGAACCCTGTGCTGCTATGTATGGAATTATTATACGCCACCTCTGCAAATGGCAGTAAATCTACCCAGTTATCTTGCTGGTAATTTATATAACACCTCAGATACTGTTCTAACACAGAATTGGTTCTTTCACAGGCCCCATTGGTCTGGGGGTGGTGGGCGGAACTTAACCCCTGGGCGGAGCCTACCAGCATCAGGAACTCTTTCCAAAAGTTGGAGGTGAATTGTACTCCCCTGTCTGAAATTATACATTTCGGAGCCCCATGTAACTTATACACATGTTGAATAAACATTTTAGCAAGGGTTTTTGCTGATGGGATCTTAGGACATGGGATAAAATGCACCTGTTCGGAAAACAAATCAGTCACTACCCATATGACTGTGCACCCCCCACTATCTGGGAGGTCTACAATAAAATCCATGGATATTTCCTTCCAAGGGGCAGTGGGTCTGGCTACACTTTGGAGTAGACCAGGTGACTTCCCCGGAGGTCTCTTAGCTGAGGCACACACTGGACAGCTCGCTACATATGTCTCTGTGTCCTTTTTCAGTGCAGGCCACCAGAACTGTCTTTTGACAAGATGTAAGGTTTTGACAAATCCAAAGTGCCCCGCCACTTTGGCATCATGAGCGTACTGCAAAACTGTTACTCTTAGTCTGGCTGGAACATATAATTCAGCTCCAATCTTAGCTAGTCCATCACAAAGTGTGCATTCATTTGAGTGGGCTTGGAACCACTCGTCGGTTTTCAAAGTCTCTTGTAGTTTCTGGAGCAAATCGCCTGAGAGGCTTGGGTTGTTCTTCGACTGTGCTCTGGTAGTCACTGGTGCCACCAGTTGGGTTGAAGGGACGATCGGACAAACAACTTCCTCCCTGGTGCTGTTGTATTGAGGCAATCTGGACAGAGCATCTGCCATGAAGTTCTTCCCACCAGGGAGGTAGCGCAAGGTGAAATTAAAACGGTTCAAGTGTTGGGCCCAGCGAACTTGCTTTGGTGACAACTTACGTGGTGTTTTTAAAGCCTCAAGGTTTTTATGATCAGTCCATACTTCGAAAGGATGCTTAGCTCCTTCAAGAAATTGCCTCCAAGTTAGAAGTGCCCAGCATACAGCAAAAGCTTCTTTCTCCCATATGGCCCATCTCCTTTCAGTTTCTGAGAGTTTTCGGGATGTGTAGGCACAGGGCTGTAATTTTCCATCTGCATTCTTTTGCAGAAGTACGGCTCCTACTGCTACGTCACTGGCATCTGCCTGTACTACAAAAGGTTCATCCATGTCTGGGTGTTTGAGGACTGGTTCAGCAGCAAACAGCCGTTTCAACTTTTCAAATGCTGCCTGACAGTCCATAGTCCATTCAAGAGCTCGGGAGGGTTTTGGTTTTACTTCACCCTTTGTTTTCAGGAGATTAGTTATTGGCAGTGCGACTTTGGTGAACGAGGGGTTGAACTGTCAATAAAAGTTAGCAAACCCCAAGAAACTTTGTAATTGCTTGCGGGTGTGTGGCGCAGTCCATTCCAATACCGCCCAAACCTTCCCAGGGTCCATTTCTATTCCCTCATGTGAGATGCGATATCCAAGATAGTCAATTTTGCTTTGGTGGAATTTGCACTTAGAAAGTTTGGCATACAGTTCAGCAGCCCTGAGTTTTTTCAGCATGGTGCACACTAATTTCACGTGGTCGTCCATGTTCTTAGAGTAGATGAGAATGTCATCCAAATAAACCAGCACCCCTTTGTACAAATGCTCATGCAAAACTTCGTTGATCAATTGCATGAACACTCCAGGGGCTCCTTGTAGTCCAAAAGGCAGCACTCGGAACTGGAAACATCCCAGCGGGCAGTTAAATGCGGTTTTCCATTCATCCCCCTCCTTAATTCGCACTCTGTAGTAAGCTTCCCGTAAGTCCAGTTTGGTAAAAACTTTTCCCTTCCCTAGGTGGGCTAACATGTCCTTCATGAGGGGTAGGGGGTAGACATTTTCCACGCAAATGGCATTTAAATTCCTATAATCAACTACTAGACGAAAGGAGCCATCTTTCTTTTCCCGGAACAGAACTGGCGCGGCCACCCGTGGCCTAGCTGGTTGGATGAAACCCCGTTCTAGGTTTTTGTCAATGAAATTTCATAATTCCCCCAGCTCACGAGGGGTCATTGGGTAAATTTTTGGCTTAGGGAGCTTTACTCCAGGGAGTATCTCAATGGTACAGTCCGTAGCCCTGTGGGGGGGTAGCACATCTGAGGCCTTGGAAGCTGGAGCTAGCAGATCACTGGGAGATGATTTGTTTTATAATAGCCCCCAAGATGACTAATCCAGTCATACTGGGACTCTTCTGGCTAGACAAGTGGGGCCCAACTATCTGGTGGCAGAAGGGGACCAGCAGACTGAGAATAGCAAGGGAGCCTCACACCCTGCCACCCCAACCAGAGAGGATGCCTCCCACACAGAGGCTCCAACCCCTCCCGCCAGAGGGACAAAAAACTCCCCCAACCCAAGTGCCCCTGGTCAAGAGTACAGCAAAACAACTGGCAGCCGCATCCAACAGCTCCCGTGACATAAAACAGATCCCAAAAGAATATCACGACCTTGCAGAAGTATTTAGTGAGACCGAGTATGACGTTCTACCACCCCACCACGAAGCTGATTGTGCCTTCGAAATCATCCCTGGGGCTAAACTACCCAAACCTAAATTTTTATGCCATGACGCCCTGTGAAATGCAAGAAATGCGAAAGTAGATAGACAACAACCTACAAAGAGGCTTCATTGAGCCAGCCAAACCGTGGATAGCGGCACTGGTCCTTTTCAGAGAAAAAAGACAGTTCCATGCGTCTGGTGGTTGATTTTCGAGGTGTCAACGCGGTCTGCATACACAATTTCTATCCCCTTCCCCTCATGAAAGACATGCTAGCCCACCTGGCCAAAGGAAGGGTTTTCACCAAACTAGACCTCTGTGAAGCCTACTACCGGATACACATCAAGGAAGGAGACGAGTGGAAGACAGCATTCAACTGTCCCCTAGGAAGCTTCCAATTTAAGGTGATGCCTTTTGGACTACAGGGAGCGCCGGCGGTGTTCATGCAACTTATAAATGAGGTTCTTCATGACCACCTTTATAAGGGGGTCCTCGTCTACCTGGATGACATTCTCATTTACACGGAAACCGTAGACGAACACATACCCCTCGTCCGCCAAGTGCTTGAGAAACTGCTGAGGGAGAACCTTCATGTTAAACTATCGAAATGTGAGTTCCACCAGTCACGGCTAGACTACTTAGGTTACCGAGTGTCAAACAAGGGGATAGAAATGGACCCAGCCAAAGTGCAATCAGTCCTAGACTGGCGACCCCCTCGCACCCGAAGACAACTGCAAAGCTTCCTGGGGTTCACAAACTTCTACAGGCAATTCATCCCCTCCTTTGCAAGAATTGCCAAACCTCTGACGGACCTCTTAAAAACAGTGAGACCGGCAACAAAACCCCGCCCAGGACTACCTCTACAGTGGGACCCGGCCTGGCAACACATGTTCAAGACGCTAAAAGAAATGTTTGCAAAAGAACCAGTCTTGAAGCCCCCTGACCCCGAACAACCCTTCGTCATCCAAGCCGATGCCAGCGACGTGGCAGTGGGGGCAGTCCTACTCCAAAAGAACAGCCAGGACGACTTACAACCCTGTGCCTACACATCCCGCAAACTCACCGATGCAGAGAGACGATGGGCGGCGTGGGAAAAGGAAGCGTTCGCAGTGACGTGTGCGCTGTTAACCTGGCGACATCTGCTAGAAGGAGGCCAAACACCATTCGAGGTATGGACTGACCATAAAAACCTGGAGGCCCTCAAGACTCCAAGGAAGTTATCGCCCAGGCAAGTCCGGTGGGCCCAATACTTCAATTGTTTCAACTTCAAGCTGAAGCACATCCCAGGGGGGAAAAACTTTCTGGCCAACGCCCTCTCCCGAATGCCCCAATACAACAGTGAACAGGAGCAGGTGGTGAATGCCATCATCCCCTCTGCCCAAGGAGTGGGCCAGGTAACCACCAGATGGCAGCATTGTGACCAGTAGGGCCAGCCAGCGAGTGACCTGATGACAAAGCTCAAGTCAGAAACATTGGCGGACCCCTGGTTCCGAGACAATCAACATCTTTTGACAAAAAGGGATGACCTAACCTGGAAAGGGACAAAACTTTACGTCCCAGAGACTCTACGCACCCTGGTCCTCAAGAGGAGCCACAACGTTAAACCAGCGGGACATTTTGGGTTCCTAAAGACTCTGCATTTAGCACGGAGACAGTTTTGGTGGCCCCACATGAGAAAAGATGTAGACAGTTATGTAAAAAGTTGTACCATCTGTGCCACGATGAAAACCAGACCAGGGAGACCCCCCGGACTGTTGCAGCCAGTAGCTGAAACGTCAAGGCCATGGGAGGAGATTGCTATGGACTTCATAGTTGAGCTACCCAGGAGCGGCGGAAACACGGTGATCTGGACTGTAATAGACTTATTCTCCAAACAGGCACATTTCATACCCTGCAGTGGATTACCTTCAGCCTATCAATTGGCTAAACTGTTCATGAAACACATCTACCGCCTGCACGGAGTACCCAGAAGAATCATCTCCGACAGAGGTGTCCAATTTACAGTGAAGTTCTGGAGGGAATTCCTTCAATCCATAGGATCATCCCAAGGCCTCAGCTCAGCATTTCACCCGAGCACCAATGGGGGGGTGGAGAGATTGAATGCCATGATAGAGCAGTACCTGAGGTACTACGCTGACTACCAACAATCGAACTGGGCGGACCTCTTATCTTTTGCAGAGGTCGCATATAACAATGCTGTTCACAGTAGCACAGGACTAACCCCATTTAAGATAGTGAGCTGCATGGATTTTGTCCCCATGCCAGAGTACCCAAGGGAACCTCCTTCCTCAGTTAGTTTGACCGATTGGATGGCAATGCTGAGAGAATCCTGGGAGAACGTCAAGAAAGCGTTAGACAAGGCGGCGCGGGCTTATAAGTAACAAGCAGATAAGCACCGAGCACCCCCAAAGGCCGTTCCAAGTAGGGGAGAAGGTCTACCTCTCCACCAAGTATTTAAAACTCAGACTCCCGACTAGGAAACTCAGCCCGAAATTTATAGGTCCTTTTCCCATAGTTAAGATAATAAACCCAGTTACAGTACAATTGCAATTGCCCCGGTTACTAGGAAAGATACACCCGCTTTTTCACAGTAGCCTCCTGAAGCATGTGGTGGGGTCAAATTTAAGGCCGGTACCTCGTGACCCCCCAGGACCCTTGATCATTGGTGGCCAGACTCACTATGAAGTGCAGAAAATTCTTGATTTGAGGTGGCATAGAGGGCACCTCCAATACTTAGTTAAGTGGAAGGGTTACCCTTTGTCTGAAGCTTCCTGGGTGAAGAGCACCAACATCCAAGCTGACCGGCTCATAGCTAAGTTCCATGCAGATCACCCGGGCAAGGCGGGAGGGGGTGACACTACTAACCCTGTTGTTTCTCTTGCACAGGCCTCACTGAGAGAATGGAGGGAGAGGGGCCGGATGTCAGTGTTTCAGGGCTGACATAGAAGCAATGAGAAAGAGTTTGACATTTCACCTAGAAAAGCCTTTTCAGTGAACTCAGTTTCCTGGGAGACGCATGGGAGGGGTGACATTCCTGTGAGCTGAGGAGGGAGAGAAGAGAAGAATGATTTGGAAGGCAGCCAATGGGGAGCAGAGAATGGGGAAAGGAAAAGGAGGGTTTTGGATAGAGGGGCTAGTGCTGTCTGCATGGTAGCCAGGCATGGGTTGCATTGCTCAATAAAGAGAATATTTCCTAAAATCTGATGCTTGGAAATCAACTTTATTCTAGAGAATGAAACTGAAACCCTGACAGCGGTTTCATGAACTTTTGGGGTGCTTTGTCCATCTTCTTAGGCCCTCTGCTGGTAGGTTTTGGCACTGGCTTGGAGGAACACTCAGTGGCCCGGTGACCTTCCATGCCACACTTGAAACATGTGAAGGGTTTCGGCTTGGGTTTGGACTCCGCCCTCCCCCCGGTCATCTTTGGGGCTTCCTTGTGGTAGTAGGAGGATGAAGGCTCCCCTGCACGCCCTGTTTGGAGTTGACTTCGGGCTATCTTGATTTCCACGTCCTCAGCTACTATGTACCAACTGTGCAAATCTTCGGGGACCCCCCGTGCTCTACAGTCTTTGTAGATTTCCTCATTCAGTCCATCTTTGAAACTCTCCAGCAGAGCCGTTTCTGACCACCCTGTCATGTATGGTGCCTGCTCCCGAAACTCTTGGGTGTATTCAGCTACCGATCTCCAGCCCTGCTGGATACCCTTCATTCAGAGTCTCACCTTCCACTCAGCTAGGTGGTCCTCAAAACGCCTCCTAAGAGCTGCCATGAACTGGTTGTAATTACGCAGCAGGGGGGAATTGTTAATGTGGAGGACCACCATCCATTCATCTGCCACTCCCTCTAGGGCGCTAGTGACACATCTCACTCGAGCTGCATCCAATAGGTAGTCCTCCCCCCAGTCCTGCATGTGATTCCACAATTGGGTTAAGAAAAGCCCCAGGGTTTTCAGGTCTCCTCCATATTTTCCAGGCAGGGGGGGAATTTTCAGTTTCTTGCGTCTGCGGGGTGCGGCTTGCAAGGCTGGGGGTCCCTGGGCGGCTGCATCCCTCGCTTGGCCACCCGAAGCCTGAGATGTATCTTCGCCAGCTCCCTCTTCCTCTCCCCCACAATCCCCTTCCTCTGGATTTACTTTGGAGTATTCTCCTCCCTTCCCTGCAGGGGTTGCGTAAAACTCACGTTTTTTTCAGCTTTCTTCAACATCGTGGAGGAGTTGTAGTGCTTGTGCCATCATGAGGCTTTCCTTTTGCTCTTGCAGCCACACTGCCTCCCCCTTTCAAGGTCTGTAGCTGGTTACTCGGTAGGGGGTCCTCCCCAGGTCCGGCAACCTTCCTACTCCCTTCGACCATCTGGCTTCGTCTGGCTCCTCTCTCAGCTGTCCCTCTCTCAGCAGGGACGTGCTGAGGATTTTGTTCAATATCTGGATGATAAAATAACTCAGATTCGGGACGACCTGGCCGCTGACTGTGTTGGTTCAGGCGGGGTGACCGAGCCTGGTCTTGAGAGTGTTATCTGGGCTGAGTTCGATCCTGTGGCTCCCGAGGACGTGGACAGGATTCTGGGAAGACTGAACGCAACCACATGTTTACTGGACCCGTGTCCCTCCTGGTTGGTGCTGGCCTCCCGGGAGGTTACACGAGGCTGGTTCCAGGAGATTATAAACGCTTCTCTGAGCGAGGGTGTCCTTCCGCCTGCCTTGAAGGAGGCGGTGGTGAGGCCCCTCCTCAAGAAGCCCTCCCTGGACCCAGCTGTTTTAGCTAATTACCATCCTGTCTCCAACCTTCCCTTCCTGGCGAAGGTTGTTGAGAGTGTGGTTGTGTGGCAGCTCCCCCGGTACCTGGATGAAGCTGTCTATTTAGACCCGCTCCAGTCCGGCTTCAGGTCTGGGTACAGCACCGAAACGGCATTGGTCGCATTGGTGGATGATCTCTGGAGGGCCCGGGGTAGGGGGTACTCCTCTATCCTGGTGCTGTTAGACCTCTCAGCGGCTTTTGATACCATCGACCATGGTATCATATTGCGCCGGTTGGAGGGACTGGGGGTGGGGGGCACCGTCTTATGGTGGTTCTCCTCCTACCTCTCCGACCGGTCGCAATCTGTGTTGACAGGGGGGCAGCGGTCGACCCCGAGGCGCCTGGTATGTGGGGTGCCACAAGGGTCGGTCCTCTCGCCCCTTCTGTTCAACATTTATGTAAAGCCGCTGGGTGAGATCATCCGTGGTTTTGGGGTGGAGTTCCATCAGTATGCTGATGATACTCAGCTGTACATCTCCACCCCAGACCACCCCAACGATGCCGTGGAAGTGATGTCCCAGTGCCTTGAAGCTGTGCGGGTCTGGATGGGGAGAAACAGGCTTCGACTCAACCCCTCCAAGACCGAGTGGCTGTGGCTGCCGGCGTCCCGATATAGCCAGCTGACTCCATCGCTGGTTATTGGGGGCGAGTCATTGGCCCCCACGGAAAGGGTCCGCAACTTGGGCGTCCTCCTGGACTCACGGCTGTCTCTAGAGGATCATACGGCAGCCGTGGCCAGGGGGGCTTTTTATCAGGTCTGCCTGATTCGCCAGCTGCGACCCTTTCTAGATCGGGACTCCCTACGCACGGTCACTCACGCTCTTGTCACTTCCCGTCTGGACTACTGTAATGCTCTCTACATGGGGCTCCCCTTGGGGTGCACCCGGAGGCTCCAACTGGTGCAGAATGCGGCCGTGCAGGGGATTATGGGAGCGACGGGACGCTCCCACGTGACACGTCTCCTGCGCGAGCTGCATTGGCTGCCGGTGGACTATCGGGTACGTTTCAAGGTGTTGGTAATCACCTTTAAAGCGTTCCATGGCTTAGGGCCAGGGTACTTATGGGACCGCCTTCTGCCGCCAATTGCCTCCCACCGGCTGGTTCGCTCCCACAGAGAGGGCCTCCTCAGGGTGCCGTCAGCCAGACAATGCCGGCTGGCGACCCCCAGGGGGAGAGCCTTCTCTGTGGCAGCACCCACCCTCTGGAATGATCTGCCTCCAGAGTTAAGAACAATCTCTGACCTCCCGACCTTCCGGCGGGCTTTAAAAACCCATCTTTTTCAGCTCGCCGGCTTAGCCTGATTCCTATAGTATTTTATTATTTTAGAGTTTTATTTTAATATGAAGTTAGTTTTAATCTATGGCCATTTGTATTGTTATTTTATGAAATTTTAACTTTTGTATGTTTGTTTTTTAATTGGCTGTGCACCGCCCTGAGTCCGTAAGGAGAAGGGCGGTATATAAATCTAAATAAAGTAAAGTAAAGTAAAGTAAATTCTCCATCCACACTGCGGCCACTTCCCCCGGCTGGCATGAAGTCATCGCTGAGCCATATGCCCCCATCTGATCTAAATTACTTTCTTGATCAGACTGTCCGAGTTCGAGTTGTCTAAAGAAATAAAATGCCTCTCACATTTTGATAATAAAGAAAAAAAAAACTTTTATTTGTTAGAACAACGTCTTCACGGACTCATATGCAGTCAGGAAATGACCTCTGCTCCAAATTCCCTCCCTTTCCTGGCTTGTTTCCTTATCCTTATTGGTCATTATCTAAATCATTCTACGGCAGTCTCTCTTACTAATCCCACAGGAATTTAACCCCCTCTTTACTATGTCAGTCCTGAATGAGATGCAAGTTGAGAGGCTGACACAGACATCCTGTGAATTTCAGCCCCCTCGGTGTTTGGCCGGGATGGCTGAGAATGAGAATCCTGCTTAATGTCAGGTATGCTTCCTTCAGTATCCAGGAAAGAAAGACCCAGACTTCATCATATTATAAAGCATGGTACTTTTACTAGATATAAAGTGAACGCAACCATGGAAAGCAGGATTCTGAGGCAAAAAGCACGAAAGTTAAAAATAGAAAGCATCCCCTCCCATTGTCCACCAATCCAAAGGTCTCCCAGAGGTCAGGTGGGAGCACACGTCTGGCAGTGTCATCAATCAGGAATGCGGTGGCCGTTGACCTGATAGCAGCTTCACCAGTTCAGTAATAAGGCTTAAGAATCGGTTTTGTTTTCCTGGCTGGCATCATACATAGCCCAGCTAGCTACCCCCCTCCCTCCATTATTATGACAGCCAAAGCAGAGAAAAGTGGAGGCTGACAGACAAACTCGAGCTGCAACCAAATGCAAGGAACAAGAATTAAAGAAACAACAAAGTCAGATGATAACTCAAGAAATAGTAGCTACAAATACGGAAACTGTGGGAGGAGCTAGACTGAAGAGAAAATTCCATGGAGAATTCCAGTTGGTTCTATAGAAGCTTTCAGGAGCCAAAGATGGCAAATAAATTTTTGACCTGGAATGTTAATGGATTAAACTCACCACAAAAGAGGAAGAAGATATTTCACTATCTGAAACAATTTAAAAATGATGTAATTTGTTTGCAAGAGACACACATAAGAACAACGGATCAAAAATATTTAATAAATGCTAGATTGGGAACACATTTTGTAGCAGCCGCACCTGAGAAGAAAAACGGAATAGTTATATATATATAAGATCTGATCTAACGGCAAAATTAATTGAAGCAGACACACAAGGAAGATACATACCAATTGAACTATTAATAGAAGGGAAGAAAGTACTTTTAATGGGAATATATGCACCCAATCAACAACAAGAAAAATTTTACAAACTTTTGCATACAAAGCTAGTACAAATGGATTATAAATCATGTATAATGATGGATGACTGGAATGGGGTACTGGATACCAAGAAGGATAAAAAGACACTTTTGCAAAATTCCCAAAAACAGGCTAAATTGCCCAAATCTTTTTTTGACATGGTGGATGATATGGAGTTGAGAGATATATGGCGTGAACGAAATTTTGATGAACAAGATTTTACATTTTTTTCTGATAGGCACCAATCTTTTTCTAGAATTGATTTTATTCTAATTACAAATGATTTTCTTTCTAGGGTAAAGAAAACAAAGATTTGTCCAAGAACATTAACAGATCATAGTCCGGTATGGATGGAATTAGACTCTGGAGAAGGACCTAGGAGGTCCTGGAGATTAAATGAGAATTTATTTCGATATGTGGCAAATGTGAATGAATGTAAAAAGTTAATGAAGGAATTTTTTGAATTAAATATGCATAAGGGTACACCTATGGAAATGGTCTGGGATGCAAGTAAAGCATATATGAGAGGAGTTTTAATAAACTTAAAGAATGCATATAGGCGTAAACAGGGGAAGAAACGGAGAATTGGAAGAGGAAATAAAAAAGAAAGAACAGGCGTTAGTAGGTAAACCAGATGATAAGAATATAAAAGAAGCTATTACAATACTGCGAGGACAGTTTAATATGCTGATGTCAGATCAAGTGGCAACGAATTTGCAGTATGCTAGACATAATACTTTTTGTAATGCAAACAAACCTGGCAGGTGGTTAGCATATATGTTAAGGAAAAAACAAAAATCTCGTACAATAGAAAAAATAGAGTATAAAGGCAAAGAGGTATACCAACAGAATATGATTAAAAAGGCATTTCTAGATTTTTACATGAGGTTGTATGCTGGTGATAACATACAAGGTTTTGATATAGATAGATTTCTGCAGAAGGAGAATATCTCTTTAATTACTGATGAGCAAAGGGAAAGATTGGATTTATTGATAACTACTGAGGAAATTATCCTGGCAATTAAACAATTGAAAAGTGGAAAGGCCCCTGGAACAGATGGATTGACAGCAGCATATTATAAAAATCTTCAACTAGAAATGGTGGAACCACTTAAGGAATTATTTGTTAAAATACAAAGGAGAGGAGAGGCACCACCATCTTGGAGAACAGCTTTTATTTCTTTGATTCTGAAAGAAGATCAAGATCATAGCCAGCCTAAAAATTATAGACCTATATCATTACTTAACGTAGATTATAAGATCTTTGCAAAAATTTTAGCAAATAGATTAATGTCAGTTATGCAACAAGTGATTCACAATGATCAAACTGGTTTTATACAAAGGAGACAAATGAAAAGTAATGTAAGACAAATTGTTAATATACTGGAATATTTGGGGAAGAACAACCAGGTCCCTGCTGAAGTGGCTGGGCAATAACGAAGCAGCACAGACAGGCTAGTGACAACAGCTCTTTATTATATGGTGAGACTTCAGCAAAGCTATGCAGGCAGCAGCCCTCTTTATATATAGTTTGGCTGCTGGCCAGTAACCAATCAGAAACAACCCCCAGTTTGAACTTCCCGCTCAAAACAGTAACAACATAACACCCCTCCCCTCCCAGAATGCACATTATCACAAATATTAATGTATTTACAGACATAATCGCGCAGGTGACCTGGGCGTGACTTAGTCCAAGTCGACCTGCGCAGTTCAGTTGCAGGCGGGGTGTTGACCCGGTCAGAGGGACCTCCCGTCTCTCCTGGCTCCACCAATGGAACCTCCGGGATTCTTTCGGAGGTGTGACTTTCCCCAGCTGGGAGGAGTGGCTCGCTGGGGCAGCGCTGGAACTCCGGCTTGCCAGATAAGTATTCCGGCTCACTTGGGGTTGAGGTAGCTGTATTGGAAGGACCTTGGTAGTTAGGGACTGGCTTGTATTCAAGGTCTGGGTTCTCGCTAACTAATCTCTTTCTTAACTGGTCGATGTGACGCCTCCAAATTCTCCCTTGGCCGATATCCACAGTATAGGATTTAGGTCCAGTTACTCCTGTCACAATACCTTCCACCCACAAGGGACCAGTGGCATAGTTTCTTGCATAGATCATTGTGCCAATTGGGAAATGCCTGAGGCCTCCCTCTTCCCCCTTAAATTTATCGGCCGAATAATTTGGATGCAATCGGTCCAGGACACATCTGAGCTTACGGCCCATCAAAAGTTCGGCCAGACTGTGGCCAGTGGCTGTGCAGGGAATGGCATGTTGCACTGCCAAAAATTGATCGATCTTGGCCTGCCAATCGCCCGAGTCTAGTCGGGACAAGGCTTCCTTGGTGGTCCGAACGAATCGTTCGGCCTGACCATTCGAAGCTGGATGGAAAGGAGCCGAGAGGGCATGCCGAATGCCCAGTTCGGCAAGGTAACCCTCGAATTGGACCAAAGTGAATTGTGGCCCGTTGTCTGAAACCAATGTGTCGGGCAGGCTGTGCGTGGCGAAAAGGCAGCGGAGGACCCTAATCACAGTCTCCGAAGTGGTTGAGGGCATTAAGAAAACCTCCAACCATTTAGAAAATGCGTCCACTACTATTAGGAAGGACTGGCCGTGGAACGGCCCAGCGAAATCTACATGGACACGCCCCCATGGGCCCTTGGGTTTCTCCCATTCCCTAGCCGGGGCGACTGGGGGATCTGGATGGGACTCCTGGCAGGGTCTGCACTTCCCCACCCACTCAGCAATGTCCTGGTCTAAATGCGGCCACCATACGTAGCTTCGGGCAAGGCCCTTCATTCTAACCATGCCCGGGTGACCCACATGCAGCATCTCTAGCACTCTATGCCTTAAACTTTCAGGTACAACAACACGATCTCCCCACAGCAAACACCCCCCCAACATCAAAAGTTCGTTTCGCTTTGTACAAAATGGTTTAAATACAGCAGAGTCAGTTTGTGTAGGCCAGCCTCGCAGGACCCAACCCATCAGAGTTCTGATAACAGAGTCTCTCTTAGAAGCTTTGGCCACCTCAGCAGAAGATAGGGGCCCTGGCGGCACAGCGTCTAGTAAAAGAATTGGGGCCTCGGGAGTCGGGTTGTCTAAAATATCTGGCAGGGGGCACCTGCTAAGGGCATCTGCATGGCCCATGGCTTTTCCTGGTCGGTGGATTAGTTTGTAAGAGTATGCGGCCAAAAAAATTGACCACCTAGTCATTCGTGGAGAAAGTGCGGCAGGGGTGGGCCTGTCGCCGGCAAGGAGGCCCAGTAACGGTTGGTGGTCTGTAACTAATTCAAATGTTCGGCCGAACAGGTACTCGTGGAATTTTTTAACGTCGGCAATGGCGGCTAAGGCTTCCCTGTCAAGTTGGCTATAGTTGCGCTCTGCGCATGACAGAGTCCGGGAGTAGTAGGCAATTGGCGCCTCTAGGCCATTAGGTATTCTATGGCTGAGTATGGCGCCGACGCCAAACGGAGAGGCGTCACAAACCAAGACTAACGGCAGTTCAGAGCTATATTGCATTAGAAAACTGTCCTTGGAGAGGAGCTTCTTGACAGCGTTAAATGCTGTCGCTTCTCTTTTGCCCCAAACCCACGGAGTGCTCTTGCCTAAGAGTCTATGGAGTGGTTTGGCTACCGTTGCTTTGTCTTTTAAAAACATAGTGTAGAAGTTAAGAAGGCCTAGGAAGGCCTGCAGTTTGGTCTTGGTTCTGGGCATGGGAGCGTTCTTAATAGCTCTCACCTTGCTTTCGGTGGGGTGGATCCCCGATCCGTCAATCTTATATCCTAAGAACTCAACTGAGGGAACCCCAATTTTGCATTTCGACCTTTTAAGCTTTAGGCCAGCTTCACGGAATCTCGTCAGGGTTAACCTGATTCTTCCTGCCAGTTGCTTTTCGTTATGGCCACTAATTAGCACGTCATCGAAATACGGGATGACTCCGGGGAGGCCTTGTAGAAGGCGCTCCATCGTGCTTTGAAATAGTCCCGGGGCTATGCTGACTCCGAACTGCAACCAAGTGCATTTAAAAGCCCCTCTGTGTGTCACTATCGTTTGCGCTTCTGCCGTAGCTTCGTCTACCGGCAGCTGCTGGTAAGCTTGCGCAAGTTCTAATTTTGTGAATATTTTCCCTGGACCTAGGGAATGCAGTAAGTGGTGGACTACAGGGACAGGATAAGCGCTTTGCTGCAACGCCTTATTGATAGAACATTTGTAATCGGCGCAAATTCTGATAGACCCATCAGCCTTGATTGGGGTCACTATTGGGGTTTCCCATTTCGCATGGTCTACTGGCACTAAGATGCCCTGGCTAATCAGTTTATCTAGTTCTGCATCAATCTTGGGCTTCAGGGCAAAAGGGACTCTCCTCGCCTTAAGCCTAATTGGGGCTACCCCTGGGTCCAAATTAAATGAAATCGGGGTCCCCACGTACTTGCCCAAGCTGTCCTCGAAAACGTCCCGGAACTCATGCAGGAATTGTTCTTTGAGCGAAGCTCCACTGAGGCTGTGTACTCCAGTGAACCCCATGCCCAGGGCTCGGAACCAGCGTAGACCAAGGAGGCTCGGTAGCGGGTCTCTCACGGTGGTCAGCGGTAGTCTCTCCTCGAAGTCACCGTAGGAGATGGTGAAGGTGTTGACGCCTTCGACTGGGACACGGTTCCCCTGGTAGTTTAACAGTTGGATTCGTTGTCTCGATAGCTGGCTCTTTCTGTAGCGCGGAAGCAGGGACTGTAGCGTAGCCCACGACATGATGGAGAGTGCAGATCCAGTGTCGATCTCCATCTTACAGGGTTGTCCATTGATCTTGATGGTAGTGAAGACTTTTTCCTCGATCGCCGTGCTGGCTTGGCCGACTCTCGTGCTGTAAGTTTGAATCTCGCGCCGCTTTTCAGCGCCCTTGTTCTGGATTGGTCATTTTGAAGCTGGCAGCGGTTCTGATTGGCTGCCTTGGTCACGTGGTTTGGATGAATGTGGAAGCTGCACTCGGCATACTCGGGCCAGGTGACCTCTCTTCTCGCAGCGCCTGCAAATGGCCTCGCGATATTTGCAGGCTTGTCTTTCATGCTGGCCACCGCAACTCAGGCAGCTCTCTCGGCGGCGGCTGGGCTCGCCTTTTCTTTTTTCAGTTCGGAAGACGTCTTCGTCTGATTCTTCCTCCGAACTTGTTCTCGTCTCCTCGCGGTGAACTGGGACCGCTTTAGACCCGTTTTTCTCAGGCTGAGGACACTGTAAAGCCTCTGACGCCTTTGTCGATGCTTCGTGTGCCCTGGCCTCGTCCAAGACACTGGCAAGAGTCAAACCAGGCTTCTCGAGCAGCCGCCTCTGAAGCCTGGTGTCTCGAACGCCGCAGTTTAATTGTTCTAGCAGCACGTCGTCCAGGTCGCGGTAGTCACAGTAGCGGCTCTCCGGAGCGCTGCTTCATATGCGGTCACCAGTTCCCCCTCTTTCTGGATTCTCTGCCTCAGCTGGTAGCGCTGGATGAACTTGGCTGGTGCAGGGGCGTAGTGTGCCCTGAGGGTTGCTTGGAGTGTGTCCCAAGGAACCGTTTGCACCGGGGTCGGCTCACACAACGACTCGGCCATTTCAAAGACATCTGGTCCACAATGGCTCAGGAACAGGGCTCGTTTGCGATTTGCAGATAGCCCGTGCATGTCGCTAGCTTCAAGCGAGCACTCAAATCGGGTCATGTAGGACCCCCATTTTTCTCGAGTTGGATCAAATGGCGTTGGCAGAATGTACGCTGCCATGGCTGAAGTCTACGGTCCCGGTGGGCACCGTGTCTATCGTGAGCTCTTTTTGAGCCTTCTGTGTGCTATCCCACCTTCGTCACCAAATGAAGTGGCTGGGCCATAATGAAGCAGCACAGACAGGCTAGTGACAACAGCTCTTTATTATATGGTGAGACTTCAGCAAAGCTATGCAGGCAGCAGCCCTCTTTATATACAGTTTGGCTGCTGGCCAGTAACCAATCAGAAACAGCCCCCAGTTTGAACTTCCCGCTCAAAACAGTAACAACATAACACCTGCAGTGCTCATGTTTTTGGATGCAGAGAAAGCGTTTGCTCGATTGAATTGGCTTTTTTTAGAGAAGGTAATTCAAAAGATGCAGCTGGGAGAGTATTTTATAAAATCAGTCAAAGCAATATATCAGAAACAAACAGCACAAATAAGAGTTAATGGTAGTTTAACAGAAATATTTAAAATTGAAAAAGGAACAAGACAAGGGTGTCCCTTGTCTCCACTATTGTTTATTTTAACGCTGGAAGTATTGTTGAATAAAATACGTGGTGCAGATAAAATACAGGGTATTAAGATTAGGCAACAGGACTACAGACTACAAGCATTTGCAGATGACTTGGTTGTAACTTTAACCCAACCAGTAAATTCAGCTATAGGTTTAATGGACATAGTTAAGCAATATGGTCAAGTATCAGGATTTAAAATAAATGTAGGAAAAACAAAGATGATAACTAAGAATATGACTACAAATCAAAAAGAAGAATTGGAAAGAGTAACAGGTTGCGAGATAGTGAAGAAGGTTAAGTACTTAGGAGTCTATATTGCAATATCAAATGGGAAACTATACAAGTATAATTATGAAGTGTTATGGCATAAAATACAGACAGAGATGGATAAATGGAAAAAATTACAATTATCTTTGTTGGGAAGAATAGCAGTAATTAAAATGAATGTTTTGCCTTAGTTTTTATTCCTTTTCCAAATGATACCAATACTTTAAAAAGATGCAAATTTTGAAAAATGGCAGAAAGGCATTAATAAGTTTGTCTGGGCTGGGAAGAGACCGAGAGTTAAATTAAAAATAATGCAGGATACACGTGAAAGAGGAGGTTTGAAAATGCCCAATCTAAAATTGTACTATGAAGCAGTTGCTCTATCGGCAATTAGTGATTGGATTAATTTAACAGAAGAAAGAATATTGAATATTGAGGGGTATGATTTGATATATGGTTGGCATGCTTATTTAGTTTATGATAAGAAAGTGGACAGGACTTTTAAAAGCCATATATTAAGGAATGCTCTTTTGCGGGTCTGGAAAAAATATCAATATAAACTGAATGATAAGATACCCATGTGGGTAGTGCCCAGACATGCGATAGAGAATATAAGTATAGAACAAAGACAGGATGTAATTACATACAAAGAACTTTTGATTATAGAAAGGAATGTATTACAATTAAAGCCTCTGAATATACTAAGAGAGGAAAGGGTAATCCAAACATGGTTTCAGTATGTACAGCTACAGAACAGATGGAAAAAAGATCAGAAAATTGGTATTACACAAAATGAAGAATATTTGATAAAAGAGATTAGAGATCAGAGGCCAATACATATAAAAAGGTTGTATAACATATTGATAGAAATTGATTCGGAGACAGAGTTAGTTAAAGACTGTATGATAAAATGGGCACAAAATTTTGAAGAGCCAATAATGATGGAAACTTGGGAAACGATTTGGGTAAGAAATGTAAAATTTACACAAGCTCAAAATCTGAGAGAGAATTTTTATAAAATGTTTTATAGATGGCATCTGGATCCGAAAAAATTAGCTTGTATGTATTCGAATTTACAACCTAAATGTTGGAGATGTGATTGTGTTGATGCTACTTACTTTCATGTTTGGTGAACCTGTAAAAAAGTTAAAGCATTTTGGATAAAAACATGGTGGATTATTCAAAATATTCTTAAAAAACGGATAAAATTTACTCCACAGCTGTTTTCGTTAGGTATTATAAAAGACTGTACGGTTATAGAAACTGATTTGATTTTGATCTTAATAACTGCAGCAAGACTTTTGGTGGTGCAGTACTGGAAGAAGGAAGATCTATCATCTATTGAAGAATGGACATTAAAAGTAGTAAATTTAGCAGATGGCAAAAATTTCAGCATATCTAAAAGATCATTCAAATGAAAAATTTATGTTGGAATGGAAAAGATAGATAGAGTATATTCAAGGCAAATATCGGACTAAAAAATTACAAATAGCTTATGAATAAAGAATGAATAAAGAGAGTTTATAAAGTACTTAAAGTTAGGTTAGTAAAAGGGAGTTAAAAGCTCAAGAGAGTGATAAGAGACTATAGATTATTAGCTTATATTAGTTTAGGATTGTTAAATGTATTAAACCCTGTATTTTGCTCTGGGAAGTGGTGGGGGGGTTGGGGAGGGGAGGTGGGAAGGTGGGAAGGGGTGGAGGGAGGGGGAAGGGGAAATGTATGTAAATTTTTTCTTAAAATTTTCAATTAAAAAAAAGGACCCTTGCATAGGTCATTGAGGATTCAAGATGTTGTAAGGTGTAGTGCAGTGCCATATTGACAGCATCATCTGCCAGTCTATTTGCACGGTAGGCAAACTACAAGGAGTCTAGGTTTTCATAACTACAGATGTCAGAGCAACTGATCTGTAGACATTCAGCTCCTTGATGGAGAGTTTCTTGGGCACTGGGATGACAGTAGAGTGGAGCAAGAAGGAGCACAACATATCTCTAGTAATTTATTAAAGATGCGAGTGAAGATGGGGGCCACTTGATCATCACAGACTTTCAAGCAAGAACGAGTTACTCTGTCTGGGTCTGGTGCTTTTCCAGTCTTTTGTCAATGAAATAGACCGCTCACTTCTTTTTCTAGGATTACCAGAAGTATTTGGGGGGGGGGGGGGGAGGGGAGGGTCCAGAGGAATGGAGTCAGGTGTAGGAGATTTGGGTATTGTTGGTGTATCTGAGATGGGGAGGGTAACAATAGTTGACAGTGATTTCCTCTCAAACCTACAGTAGAACACATTCAGGTCATCTGCCAGTTGCTGATTCCCTTCAGTAAAGGAGGGAGATATGCTGTAGCCAATTATATACTTTAGGCTTGTCCAGACATTTGTTGGTTCATTTGCTGAGAGCTGATTCCTCAGCTTTTCAGAGTAGCTTTTCTTTGCTGCTATTTTTATCTGTTCTGATAAACATATTTTGGCTAGCAAATCAGGGTCCATGGAATGGATCCTCTGCAAGTATGTAAAAACTTTAATTATTGATTGGCTATGTATGGAGTAGATACCTATTTCTGCCCTGACCACAGGGGCTGATGTGTTATCAGTTCCCAGTATGCTTCTTAAAAAGTGGGTCTGAACGTGTTCAAGTGAAATAGCTTTTATAAGGCCCCACAATTCTGCACCATAATTTAGCATTGGGACTATTCTTGCCCTGAATATTTTCAGTATAGGGAACAAGGTACCTGGGTAACTATAAACAAAACTTACTGCGCATGCCCAAGATGGCGGACGTACCTGGGGTTCTCTGAAGAGATGAGTGTTTGGCTGGCTTTTTGAGGGTCCTGGGGGGGTTGCAGACCATCGGCAACCCCCCGCCCAGCCAGTGGATTGTATGGCCATTACGCTGGTGGGCTTGTAGCCCACCAGCGTGTCTCCGGAGGCTCCTGTCGCTCCCGCCGCCCGAAGCAGCCGAAACAGCTGAGAAACAGCTGAGAGGCGCTGAGCTGCGTTGCGGAAGATGGCGGCGCGGCGCGGCGAGGAGCGAACAATGAGGGAGCGAGAGGGAGCGAGAGGCTAATAGCAGGCGGCAGCATGAGGTGGCGAGCGGTGGCAGCGGCGGTGAGTGGGCTGGCTGTCACTGCGAAGCCCTCCATGTGTCCGGAGTTCCCGTCTTTTAACAAGAACAGCTGAGAGGCGCTACGGGGGACAGCAGCGCGGCGGTGAGCTGCGAGGAGAGGGCGGCAAATGAACAGCGTGTGGCTGCGAGTGGCTGCGACTGTGAGAGGGTGCCTGGTGGCCGCTGTAAAAGTGCATGAGGAGGGAGTTTTTCGAGCTGGGGGGACGCCGGGGAGGCGCTAGAGCCGTGAGTTACATCTGTTTTTGGAAGTGGCCCTGCACTGATTTGTGGGTGCCCTGGTGCGAGTGCCTATGGAAACGAAAGATCTTGGCATGGAGGTGGCCTGGAGGTGGTCTGTTTGACCCAACGACTTGAACGGTGAGAAGATGGCTCCGGCGACTCCAGCGGTGCCCAATTTGTCATCGGGCCTATGGACCCACCCCCCCCTCCCATCCCACCTGTCTTTGCCAGCCCTCGAACTTTTTGTCAACTCTTCCTGCTATTTGTCCGTTTCTGTCGGAGCGGTATTTTAAACTTTGGCCTTTTACCATTTTTCCATCATTCCACTGGCTGGCCGCTGAAACAGGCCAGTTCATGGGAGGACTTATGAAGCCGATCTTTGTCACCTACCCTGAGGGGTGGCCATACCGGCAGGAGGAATTTTGCCAGGCCACGGTGAGAGAGTGGCCTTGGACTTGGACTCTTCTAACGCTCCTGCCGTTGGTTGGACCGCCGTGAGAGGGCGGCCCGGACATCCCCTCAGCTGGGCAGAATGCGGGAACTCCTAGCCGCTACCGTGAGAGGGTAGCGGCGTCTCTCCTGATCGACCTGGCCTTGCTTCAGGACATTTTCGAACTCTGATGATGGACCTATGCCATGCCCCCCATTCTCTTGTCTGCTAATTGCTGGATGTTCCCTAGGTCTTCGCTTCTTGCCCTGCGAGATTCCCCCCTCTCGCAGGCCTGGCCCTCTACGTTATCGAGGGCCTACCTTAATGACGGGTTTTGGGACCCCGAGAGGTGGCATGTGAAAAAACGGGGACTGAGGGGTTTTTTAAGAACTTTTTTAACGGGTGTTTTAAGGGGTTCCGGGGTGGGGGAGGGTGTGGGTTTGGGGGGAAATTTAGGGGGGAAAGGGACAGGCCAGGTAGTCTTAGATGCCACTGGGGGTCTAGTTTCTGGAGGTAAGAGGGCTCTTACTGAGCCCTCTGCAGAGGGTTGTGTGATAAATACGCTATGTGGGAGGGGCAGATATGGCGAGAGCAGGGGACCATATCGTGTGGCGGGGGCACGCACTCGCTGCCTTCGAGCGATTGCTTGCCCCGGTCCCCAGAGCTATTCCTGTTCCCCGGGTTGTCTAGGGTCTCAGGACCCTGGGCTCCGGCTGCTGTTGTGCAATGCCAGGTCCGTTGTAAATAAAGCCCCTCTCATATGTGACCTTCTTAAAGAGGGGGGTGCGGACCTGGCTGGTATCACCGAGACCTGGTTGGGCCACGAGGGGGGGGTTCCCCTCGTGGAGATGTGCCCACCAGGTTTTCTTGCATTCCACCAGCCGAGAGCCCAGGGTAGGGGTGGGGGAGTAGCGGTTGTTATTAAAGAGGGTCTGGGTCCGAGGGAGGCCACTGTACCTCAGATAGCCGGGTGTGAGTCCATCTTTGTGAGATGGGGCCCTGGTGGGCAGATGGGTCTGTTAGTCACGTACCTGGCTCCCTGCCACGTGGCAACGACCCTGCCCGAGCTTCTCAATGTGATAGCCGAGGTGGCGGTTGGTACCCCCAGGCTTATAGTCATGGGGGATTTCAACTTGCCATCTGTCGGGGAAGCATCTGAGATGGCTCGGGAGTTCATGGCTTCCATGATGGCCATGGACCTGACCCAGGTAATTCAGGGCCCGACTCACATTGGTGGACACACCCTGGATCTAGTTTTTGTCTCTGGTCAGTGGTTGAGTGGTCTTGATATTGGGGACATAGCCATAGAACCCTTGTCATGGTCTGACCACTCGCTCCTTCGACTCGACTTTCTGACCGCTGCACCCCACCGCAGGGAGGCGGAACCAACCAGGTGGTTCCGCCCCAGGCGCCTGATGGATCCTGATAGGTTCCAGACGGAGCTTGGGCCATTTCCTGAGACACTGACACGCGACTCGGCCGAGGACCTGGTGGCTGCCTGGAATAGGGCGGCCGGTGGGGCCTTGGACCGAGTCGTGCCTTTGCGGCCTCTGACCCGGCGCCGAACTCACTTGTCTCCTTGGTTCACCGAGGAGCTGAGGGAGATGAAGCGCCGGAAAAGACGCCTAGAGAGCGGTTGGAGGGCCAGTCGCTCTGAGTCTGACTTGACACTAGTAAGAGCTCATATTAAGACTTACTTAGTGGCGATAAAAGCAGCGAAATCTAATTATTTCGCCGCTCTTATCGCGTCATCAGATAATCGCCCAGCCGCCCTGTTTAGGGTGACCCGCTCCCTCCTTCATCTGGGAGCGCGGGAGGATCCCTTGCAGGGACGTGCTGAGGATTTTGTTCAATATCTGGATGATAAAATAACTCAGATTCGGGATGATCTGGCCGCCGACTGGGTTAGTTCAGGCGAGGTGACTGAGCCCGGTCTTGAGAGTGTTATCTGGGCTGAGTTCGATCCTGTGGCTCCCGAGGACGTGGACAGGATTCTGGGAAGACTGAACGCTACCACATGTTTATTGGACCCGTGTCCCTCCTGGTTGGTGCTGGCCTCCCGGGAGGTGACACGAGGCTGGCTCCAGGAGATTATAAACGCTTCTTTGAGTGAGGGTGCCCTACCGACCGCTTTGAAGGAGGCGGTGGTGAGGCCCCTCCTCAAGAAGCCCTCCCTGGACCCAGCTGTTTTGGCTAATTACCGTCCAGTCTCCAACCTTCCCTTTCTAGCGAAGGTTGTTGAGAGTGTGGTAGCGTGGCAGCTCCCCCGGTACCTGGATGAAGCTGTCTATTTAGACCCGCTCCAGTCCGGCTTCAGGTCTGGTTACAGCACTGAAACGGCATTGGTCGCGTTGGTGGATGATCTCTGGAGGGCCCGGGGTAGGGGGTATTCCTCTATCCTGGTGCTGTTAGACCTCTCAGCGGCTTTTGATACCATCGACCATGGTATCATGTTGCGCCGGTTGGAGGGACTGGGGGTGAGAGGCACCGTTTTACGGTGGTTCTCCTCCTACCTCTCCGACCGGTCGCAATCTGTGTTGACAGGGGGGCAGCGGTCGACCCCGAGGCGCCTAATGTGTGGGGTGCCACAAGGGTCGGTCCTCTCGCCCCTTCTGTTCAACATTTATGTAAAGCCGCTGGGTGAGATCATCCGTGGTTTTGGGGTGGAATTCCATCAGTACGCTGATGACACTCAGCTGTACATTTCCACCCCAGACCACCCCAACGATGCCGTGGAAGTGATGTCCCAGTGCCTTGAAGCTGTGCGGGTCTGGATGGGGAGAAACAGGCTTCGACTCAACCCCTCCAAGACCGAGTGGCTGTGGCTGCCGGCGTCCCGATATAGCCAACTGACTCCATCGTTGGTTATTGGGGGCGAATCATTGGCCCCCACGGAAAGGGTGCGCAACTTGGGCGTCCTCCTGGATCCACGGCTGTCATTAGAGGATCATACGACAGCTGTGGCCAGGGGGGCTTTTTATCAGGTCCGCCTGATACGCCAGTTGCGCCCCTTTCTAGATCGGGACTCCCTACGCACAGTCACTCAGGCGCTCGTCACGTCTCGCCTGGACTACTGTAATGCTCTCTACATGGGGCTCCCCTTGGGATGCATCCGGAGGCTTCAACTGGTGCAGAATGCGGCCGCGCGGGGGATTATGGGAGCGACAGGGCGCTCCCATGTGACACCTCTCCTGCGTGAGCTGCATTGGTTGCCGGTTGATTTCCGGGTGCGTTTCAAGGTATTGGTAATCACCTTTAAAGCGCTCCATGGCTTAGGACCAGGGTACTTACGGGACCGCCTTCTGCCACCTATTCCCTCCCACCGGCCGGTTCGCTCCCACAGAGAGGGCCTCCTCAGGGTGCCGTCAGCCAGACAGTGTCGGCTGGCGACCCCCAGGGGGAGAGCGTTCTCTGTGGTAGCCCCCACCCTCTGGAACGATCTGCCTCCAGATCTGAGAACTATCACTGACCTCCGGACCTTTCGTCGGGCGTTGAAGACTTATTTCTTCCAACTCGCTGGACTTGCCTGATCCCTCCTATTTTTAATATACTTTTAAATATTTGTAAATATTTTAAATATTTTAAATTTTAAATTATTTTAAATTATCTAAATTTTTAGAGTTTTAGAGTTTTATTCGATATATTTCAGCCTAAATTTATATGGACTTTTAGTATGTTTTAATTCACTGTATTGTCATTGGTTTTTTAATTGGCTGTTCACCGCCCTGAGTCCGGAAGGAGAAGGGCGGTATAGAAATTTGATAAATAAATAAATAAATAAATAAATAAAATTAGTCTATATAATCTTTTAATACTTGCCTCAGCCCTTGTCGAGCTTCTTTTAAAATGATTTGCCCAAAACCCTGCGTTGGTAACAACCACTCCTAAATAAGCAAAAGAATTCACTTGTTCAATAGACTCCCCATTTATCTGATGTTTAAAAAATTAAGAGCACAGTAGGTACAGGTAGTCCTCAACTTATGACCACAATTGACCCCAAAATGTATGTTGCTAAGTGAGAAATTTAAGTGAGTTTTGCCCCATTTTATGACTTTTTTCACCACGTTTGTTAACTGAATCACTGCAGTTCTTAAATTAGTAACACAGTTGTTAAGTGAACTTGGTTTCCCCATTGACTTTACTTGTCAGAAGGTCACTAAAGGGGATCACATGACTCCGGGACACTACAACCATCATAAATGTGAGTCAATTGTCAAGCATCTGAATGTAAATTACATGATTATGGGGATGCTGCAACAGTCATGAGTGTGAAAAATGGTCATAAATTACTTCTTTCAGTGTCATTGTAACTTTGAACCATCACTAAATGAACTGTTGTAAATCGAGGACTACCTGTATTTGGCTTTTGCAACAGTCTTCTCAGGCCTATTTGAGAGTGCACCATTAAAACCATATCATCAGAATATAAAAGGATATTAATACTTTTATCATGGAACTTTGGCATATGAGTGTCTGAAGTATATAAAGAAATCCTGGAATATCATTGACATAGAACTTAAAAAGCATTGAATACAACCCTAACACCATTATGTGTATGTATACTGTTAGTTAGGGAAGTATTTAAACCCATGCAAACTTTAAAATGAGTGAGTAGAGGGCCTTAATGAAGAGTAAGAGTCTGGGTTCCATATTTAAATTAGCCAATTTCTCCCACAAAATGTTTATGTTGATAGACTCAAAAGCTGCACTGAGATCTATAAAGGCAGTAAACAGTTTCTTGCCATTAGTTGTTTTGTTATGAGATGGTGTAAAATTGTCTATTGTGGAATGTTCTGGTTGAAATCAAATTTGTTCCTTCCCTAGCTTTCTTTCATTACACAGTCTTCCATTTTGCTCAAAAGATCATGGGTGTTTCACAGAGGGATCATTGTACTCCAGTGATTCATCCCAAGGGAAAAGCAGCCATGCCTTCCAGCAGCCAATCAGGAATCTGAGGGGTGGGCCTCTGCTGAGCAGGGGAGGCACTGGCCAGTGGCGGTGGCAGGCGGGGCAGCAGCAGCGGTGGGATGCTCAGCCCATGATCAGGCCCTCCATGAAGGCGCTGGGGGGCAGCATTGCTGGGCAGTGGCATTCTCTCCTTCTCTCTCTCTCTCTCACATACACACACATATACACCAGGGGCCTGTTTCAAAACCTGTCGCTACCGGTTTGCTCATGGGCGCTCGCATGCTCGCGCACATACACAACACTTCTGCGCGTGCACAGAAGTGTCCGAGCAGGTGGGCGGAGCCTCCCGCCACCGTTGCTACCGGTTCACCCGATCCAGGGTGAACCGGTAGCAACCCACCACTGATACACACTCTGCTGCAAGATCAGGCAGGGGATCCTTGATCGGGAATTTTGTGAAGGTGCTGAGGTGGGGGCTATGTTGGCAGGCAGCGGCATTCTCTCTCTCTCTTTCACACACACACACAAACTGCTGCAGGATTGGGCAGGCAATCCTTTTCTGTGGGAAGGGGCAGGTTGCACAAGTATACACACAAACAAACACTTTCCGTTTTAATCCCCTGGATTCTGTGTTGATGCCTGGCAATTGCCAGGACAAATACAAGTATTTTTCTTTTTTCTTTTTTTACAAAGATGCAATGGAACGCTCATGATTTTCCTGCCAAAAGATTCAGGGCTGCATTACAGCTTTCATACAAAAATAAAAATCTATTTCAGCTGTGGGAAGGTCCCCCCTCCCCAGAATAAAATATTCTTCAGAATATTAAAAGAGGCAGAATAGACTATTTCCCCTAAAGGAGAAGAGGAGAATACACACACACACATATATACACACATTTTATATATATATACACACACAATACACTCACATATACATCTTTGTGTATATGTATATTTGCCGTTCCTCATGCAGAGAATATAAAATGAGCTGAATGTGCAAATCACAGCTGCAGAAAGTTATGTCAATCTGTGCCAAAGATGCCACAGTTGTAATGAAGAACCTGAAGATTTACTACTGACTCTGGTTACAAAAGGAAAGAGTCCCGAAGAGCAAACACCTCCATAAGGATCCATAAGGATACAAATAAACAGAAAATTGTACTGACGGAAAAGTTGAACATGCAGATAACTTAAAAAGTTAAATACCTGGGAATTTGGCTAACAACAAGATGTACATCCATTAAAAAAGACAACTATACTAAATTAATACAGCAAATAAGGAAAGATCTGGACAAATGGAAAAATCTACAGCTGTCGTCGATCAGAAGGATAGCCACATCATAAATGAATATTCTGTCAGTGTTCCAGAAAACCCCCAACTCCCAGTAAAGACGCGGAAGCAGGCATTTTCCAAAGTTCTCTTTACTAGAATAGGTAAACTGGCACATCTGGGAAATCCCGAATCTGAAAAGCCCGGGCTTTCCTTCAGTAATTCAAAGCTCCCAAAATCATCCCCCTTCTCCCCAGTCGATCACATGCTCCAATCAACGTCCGTTCCACCTTGACCCAGCCCCTGACCACTCCTCCTCCAGATGCTGGATTGCCCTGACCTTGACCGATAGGAAGAATGCTATTATGTCTACTAATTCCCCTCTCCTAAATCCCCCCTCCTACTTTCTCACACATGAGGAGGTGGCAGCATTGAAGCTTCTGGCCTAATACGGCTTCCAAGGCTGACAGACATCCCCCCCCCCCCGCAGAAAGAACCACATCCTGAAAAATAAAACAGACAAAACACAAAAGAAGGGGTTTTCACTTAGCACCAATCCCTTTACCCCCCCCCCCTCCCCACCCCCAGGAGGACCTTTTGGTTTGTCCGGAAATTTGTCATGAAACTGTTTCATGAGCACATCAGCCCTCACATCCCAACTCTTCATCCAAGTAGCTTCAGCCAAAGGGTAGCCTTTCCAGTGCACCAAATATTGTAATCAACCCCTGTAGAGTCAAGAGTCCAGGATTTTCTTCACCTCATAATGAATCTCCCCTTGTAGGAGGGAGCGGAGCCGCTGGCAAAGGTCTGAGGGTAGATTCTCTGACCGGTTTCAATAAGCTACTGTGGAAAACGGGGTGTATTTTCCCTAATATGCGAGGCAGTCTAAGTTGGACAGTCACTGGGTTAATCACTTTCACTATAGGAAAGGGACCTATGAATTTGGGTCCAAACGTCTTGCTGGGCACCCTCAATTTTAGGTACTTGGTTGATGGGGGGACAGAGGTCGACCTCGAGGCACCTTACTTGTGGGGTGCCACAAGGGTCAGTCCTCTTGCCCCTCCTGTTCAACATTTATGTGAAGCCACTGGGCGAGATCATCTGTGGTTTTGGGGTGAAGTGTCAACTGTATGCCGATGACACACAGTTGTACACTTCTACCCCGGACCACCCCAATTATGCCCTTGACATGATGCCCTGTTGCCTAGCAGCCGTGTGGATCTGGATGGAGAGGAACAGGCTCAGACTCAACCCTTCCAAGACTGAGTGGCTGTGGCTTCCGGCGCCCTGATATAGCCAGCTGATACCATCGCTGGCTATTGGGGATGAGACCTTGCCCCCAACTTGGGCTCGCAACTTGGGCGTCCTCCTGGATATGCGGCTGTCTTTAGACGATCATATGATGGCCGTGGCCAGGGGGGCTTTCTATCAGGTTCGCCTGATTTCCCAGTTGCGTCTCTTTCTGGATCAGGACACCTTACGCACAGTCACTCACGCCCTCATCACTTCCCGTCTGGACTACTGTAATGCTGTCTACATGGGGCTCCCCTTGAGGAGCACCCGGAGGCTCCATCTGGTCCAGAATGCGGCTGCGCGAGTGGTTATGGGAGCGACTCATCGCTCCTGGGTAACTCCCCTCTTGCGCGAGCTGCACTGGCTCCCAGTGGTCTTCCAGGTGCGTTTCAAGGTGCTAGTCACTATCTTCAAAGCACTCCATGGCTTAGGACAGGGATACTTACAGGACCGCCTTCTGCCACTGAATATCTCCCACCGTCTGATACGCTCTCACAGAGAGGGCCTCCTCAGGGTGCCGTCGGCCAGACAATGTCGGCGGGTGGCCCCCAGGGGGACAGCCTTCTCTGTGGGGGCTCCTGCCCTATGGAATGAACTGCCCCTGGATATAAGAAGGATTCCCGACCTCCGCGCCTTCTGTCAGGCTCTAAAGACTCTGTTGTTTCACCAAGCCGGCCTGACCGAATAGATAAATTTTAAATGGGTTTTAAATTGGTTTTAAATTGGTTTTAGTAAGGGGTTTTAAACTACGGCCAAATAGTTTTAAATTATTTTTGTAGTTTTAATTTTTGTGTTGGACTGTTTTAATATTGCTGTGAACCGCCCTGAGTCCTTCAGGAGAAGGGCGGTATAGAAATGTAATAAACTCAACTCAACTCAACTCAACAAATACACCTTATCACCTATTCAGAAAGGTGGTTGGAGACCCCAGTGTTTGTCAGCCTGGGCCTTATATTTTTCCGCTGACTCTGCTAAAGCCTTTTTAGTAATCTCTCAACCCTTTTTCAACGAGGTCATCCAGTCCGTTAAGGACATGGAATTGGGCAGCTCTCTAGGCAACTCAGGCATCGGTACAAAATCCATGCCTGTAGTTATTTGAAAAGGAGTCAACACAGTACTGCTGTGTACTGCATTATTGTAAGCGACTTCTGCCAATGGTAGCAAGTCCACCCAGTTCTCCTGTTGATAATTCACATAACACCTAATGTACCGTTCTACCATTGAGTTCAATTTTTCAGCCGATCCATTAGTTGGGTGAAAAACCGAGCTAAGTCCCTGAGACAACCCAATGGATTGTAGAAACTCCCTCCAGAACTTAGTGGTAAACTGGACCCCGCAGTCCGATATTCTTCTTGGGACTCCATGTAGCCTGTAGATGTGTTTCACAAACAACTTTGCCAGTTTTTTGGCCGAGGGTAGTCTGCTGCAGGCAGTGAAGTGGGCTTGCTTGGAGAATAAATCAATGACAGTCCAAATGACCTGGTTGCCCCCACTGTTAGGGAGCTCAACTATGAAGTCCATTGCAATCTCCTCCCAGGGCTTGGTGGGTTCAGCCACTGTCTGGAGAAGTCCAGGGGGCTTCCCTGGTCGGTACTTCATGGTGGCACAGCGCCTCACATAGTCTTCCACATCAGTTTTCATCTTCGGCCACCAGAATTGCCCCCTAGTCAAGTGGAGGGTTTTTAAAAACCCAAAGTGGCCCCCTAGGCGAGAATCATGACTTCTCTTCAGTACCAGGAGCCGCAGGCTGCACGGCACATAAAGTTTACTCCCCTTCCATGCCAACCAGTCCCTTAGGATTAGGTCCGTCTGGTTTTCTTTGAACCAAGAGTCATCAGAGAGCGCTGCTTTTAGCTCCGCTGTCAACTTGTCTTTGGTGAGATTAGAACCCTGGCGCATTTGCTCTCTGGTGCGGGCTTGGCCGGCTGGCTGAGTCTCTGAGATCATGGCATGAACTATCTCTTCCCATCGGCTGTCAAATTGGGGTTTGCGGGAGAGAGCATCAGCCAGAAGGTTCTTACCCGCTGGGATATATTTCAGGTTAAAGTTAAACCGTTTGAAGTATTGAGCCCAACAAACCTGCTTTGGAGAAAGCTTCCTCGGGGTCTTCAGCGCCTCGAGATTCTTGTGGTCAGTCCAAACTTCAAAAGACTCCTACACCCCCTCCAGGAAGTGTCTCCAGGATAGGAGAGCCCATCACACCACAAATCCCTCCTTTTCCCATACTGCCCATCTGCGCTTAGTGTCTGTTAACTTCCTTGATACATAAGCACATGGCATTCGATTGTTCTGGGGGTCCCTTTGTAGTAGAACAGCTGCCACCACCACATCACTTGCATCCGCCTGAACCACGAAGGGCTTATTTGGGTCAGGATGCTCCACCGCAAATAGGTGTTTTAACTGTTCAAAGGATTTTTGACAGTCCATCGTCCAATGATCTGTCCCCCCCCTTCAGAGACCCACAAAAACACAGCCAGCCGAGGGTTAAGAATCACTTGGCACACTCCACAGTTCTTATCTCAACCTTGGCAGCGATATGCACACCGTCTGCCAAGGACTTTATTAGTTTACACAAACAAGAAAATCACCTACGTAGCTTTGCCGTTCATCTAGCTTCCAAGACTACGAGGTTGCTATGTTTGTTTCGCTTTGTTCGTCACAAACTTCTTGACCCACTGTCCTGTCTTATATAGATAGGCTTCTGGGTGTGGTCCAGTGACTCACTGATCCTGTGACTCCAATCAGTGACTCAGGTCTATTTCCTCATACGCCGCAGCTGCAGTAATCTTTTCTCTCGCCTTCTTTGGCGTGCGTCCAGGAATGACGTCTCTCCCTCACTCTCATCTGAGACACCTGTTTCCCCACTACTTGGCTCTCTTTCAGCTGGCACCTGAGACGGTGACAGAGGGGGGGGGGGCTGGGAGATCTGGCTGGCTCCTCTTCCTCCTGCTCAGAGCTTCCTTCCTCCAATGGGATAGGCTCAGAGGACGGGGCCACAACAGTCCAAGCTAAGGGCTGGCTAGGTTTTGGCTTGGTGGGAGACGGGCCGGTTTTTAGCAATTCTGTCAAAGGGAGTACGACCTCAGCGAAGGAAGGGATGAATTGTCTGTAAAAGTTTGCAAACCCCAGGAAGCTCTGGAGTTGCTTACGGGTGCATGGGGGCTGCCAGTCCAGTACTGCCCTCACCTTCTCTGGGTCCATTTCGATCCCCTTATTCGACACCCTGTATCCCAGGTAGTCAAGGGCTTCCTTATGGAACTCGCATTTGGACAATTTTGCATAAAGTTTGGCTGCTAGGAGTTTTTTCAGCACTTGTCTGACCAATTTGATGTGGTCTTCCATGTTTTCGCTGAATATAAGAATGTCATCGAGATAAACAAGAACCCCCTGATATAAATGCTCATGCAAAATTTCATTGATCAGTTGCATGAAGACCCCTGGGGCCCCCTGGAGTCCAAAAGGCATGACCCAGAATTGGAAGCTGCCCAAGGGGCAGTTAAAAGTGGTTTTCCATTCGTCTCCCTCCTTTATGCGAACTCGGTAGTAGGTTTCTCTTAGATCTAGCTTGGTGACAATTTTTCCTTTTGATAGGTGGTTTAGTAAGTCCTTCATCAGTGGGAGGGGGTAGGTATTTTGTATGCAAATGGCGTTGACAGACCGAAAATCGATACATAATCTTAAAGTACCATCTTTTTTCTCTTTAAACAATACTAGAGCGGCCATGCTGGATTTCGCAGGCTCGATGACCCCTCTGGCTAGGTTGTTGTCAATGTACTTCCTCAATTCAGTCATCTCAGCAGGTGTCATGGAGTACATTCGAGGTTTTGGCAATTTAACCCCCTGTTGTAATTCGATGGCGCAGTCTGTGGGCTGGTGAGGGGGGAGGAGGTTACATTCTTCCTTACTGAAGGCTTCGGCTAAGTCTGCATACACTTTAGGGATTTGGTGTTTGCCTGGAGGCCTGTTTGAACAAGCTGCTGCTGTTTCTGGCTTCTGGCCATTCTGGCTGCTGGCCATTTGTCCAGCCAAGCCAGGCCCAGTATGATAGATTCTGACATCTTTGGGGTTACTATAAATCATATAAGTTCATGTTGTTTCCCCATCTCTAATTTAATCAGTTCAGTAATATGGGTGGCAGGGACTCCCCCAATCAACGTCCCATCCACCTGGTGAAATTTAATCGGGTGCTTTAAGGGTGTTGTTCTGATCCCCAGCTGTTCTACCACTTTAAGCCCAATTAAACATCTGGTGCAGCCGGTATCTATTATTGCTGGGAGTTCTGCTTGTTTCCCTGTTTCTAGCAGCACTAGTTTTACTTTAATTGAGAAGGGGGAGATGGGTGCACTCACCATTGGGTCTTCATCTCCGCTAGCCACATCGGGCAGGGCTCCTTTTGCCAGAGGGTCCATGCTCTCTTCAGTGGGGAGGGGAATCTCTACGGCTTGTCTGGCAAATTGGCTGGTGTCTGGGGCTTTCTTTGGAGCCCTCCTGCCTCGTGCAGTTGTGGCGGGTCATTGTTGTGGATCTGGGGCAGGGGCCAGGCACTGAGAAGCTCAATGTCCTGTCTGTCCACAGCGATAGCATTTAATCTTAAGATTTTTAGCTTTTGAAATGGGCTTTCTAGATAACGCTTTTCGAGGTGGCTGCTGTGCTGGGGTTTAGCTGGGGGGGGGGGTGGACTTCTCTGTTTAGAGCAATGGACATGGACGCTCAGGCACCCCCCGGATCCCACAGGCTTTTTTGACTTCTGGGTCAATAGCTTCTTTAAAGTAGTGCAGGAGTATGAGGTCAGGGCAATGGCCTAGATTCCCTGCGACTCATCTAAAGTCCCATACAAAGTCTTTTATGGGTCGATTACCTTGCTTCATGACCTTTAGCGTGGCTTCATTTTCATTTACATGGTGTGGGTCCTCAAATTGGGACCAGAGCAGTGCGATAAATCCATTGGCATCATTTAGTTCAACAGCGCCCTCGTTGTGCAGCTGGGCTATCCATTCAGAAGCCTCCCCCTCATTCATTCCATCTGAGATTGCTGACAACAAATCTTGTTCTGATTTGTATTGGTCACCATACTGATCCACGTGAGCCCAGACCCTGCTGAGGAAATAAGCTAGTTTGGCTGGCATCCCGTCAAACGTTGCTCTGAAGCGGGGTGGTGGTGGTGGCCTCGCAGGTGGGGGGGGCAGCAGCTGCGGCTGGTTGGGGTAGAACTTGCTGCGGGGCTGCTCCTGGTTGTTGCATTCCAACAGGCTGTTGCATTCCAACAGGCTGGTGTAAAGCTTGCTGGGCTGGAGGGGGGTGGGCAACGGTGTCGGCTGTTGGGGGAGGGGACCTGGCTGGTGAGCTGCTTGCTGTGCTGAAGGGGGGTTGCTCTAGCCGGCTGCTGGATTAGTCCCTCCTGCAGTGCCAAGATCGTTTGGCCATAGGAGGGGGGCCAGGGGGATCCCTGGAAGCTTGGAAGAGATGGCGTACCACTGGTACTGGATCCATCCCTGGCTGGGACAGAAAGCCCATCCAGGCAGTATGCTCTCCGCAGAAGGTAAGCTCCCCACTTCCATCTGCTCAAAACTCTCCCAGGAATCTGATGCCTCAAGTCAAAGGGCTTCCTCTGCAGTCTCCATGGCTCATCCCATCTCTTCAGAAAGAGCATGCAAGGGATAGGCAATTCCTTGAGCACCTGGGGCCCTGGCAGGCCTCCCTCCGATTTCTCCCTTCTCACCCAGGGTTTTAAGTCGATGCTGGGGCTCAGTACCCCTGACAGCCCCCTTACAGGGTGCTGTTAGGTTTTAGAGAGATTCAGGATAATGTCAGCATTCCAGAAAACCCCCAACTCCCAGTAAAGACGCGGAAGTAGGCATTTTCTAAATTTCTCTTTACTAGAATAGGTAACCTGGCACATCTGGGAAATCCCGAATCTGAAAAGCCCGGGCTTTCCTTCAGTAATTCAAAGCTCCCAAAATCATCCCCCTTCTCCCCAGTTGATCACATGCTCCAATCAACGTCTGTTCCACCTTGACCCAGCCCCTGACCACTCCTCCTCCAGATGCTGGAGTATTTGTTTTTACTTAAACTGCTTGGTCTCGACTTCTAAAGGAGGTGGAAAACAATAAAGCTTTAAATTGGAGTGGATTGGACAAACATTTGTACTGGATATTATCTGGAAATAAAAAAGAGACAATATGGACAATATGGACTTAAATCTTAATTAAATATCAGTTAAAATATCAATATTTTTTTTAATTGACAATATGGAGTCTTGGATGTGTGAGGAATTAATTGAGATGCTTAAAAACATGCATGAATCAATAAAGGGCAATAAAAAGTTAGAAACTTTGTTAGAACACACTAAACAGGAAAAAGAGAATATAAATGAGAAGCAAGAAAATAATATTGAAGGTAAAGAAATCGATGGTAAAAAGTTAGATGATTACACTGGGATTTACAGTGGCAAAAAAAAACAATGGCTGGGGTGGAATATTTTCCAAAAAAGAATCAATCAAAAAGAGGAGAAGGAAATGGGAAAAGATTAAGTAAAAGCTGGGGGTGAATTACAGGTGAAACTCGAAAAATTAGAATATCGTGCAAAAGTTCATTTATTTCAGTAATGCAACTTAAAAGGTGAAACTAATATATGACATAGACTCATTACATGCAAAGCGAGATAGTTCAAGCCTTGATTTGTCATAATTTTGATGATTATGGCCTACAGCTCATGAAAACCCTAAATTCACAATCTCAGAAATATGAATATTACATGAAATCAATAAAACAAGGATTGTATAAGCATGAAAAGTATAAGCATGCATATATACTCAGTACTTGGTTTGGGCCCCTTTTGCATCAATTACTGCCTCAATGCAGCGTGGCATGGATGCTATAAGCCTGTGGCACCACTGAGGTGTTATGGAAGACCAGGATGCTTCAATAGCGGCCTTCAGCTCTTCTGCATTGTTCGGTCTCATGTCTCTCATCTTTCTCTTGGCAATGCCCCAAAGATTCTCTATGGGGTTCAGGTCAGGCGAGTTTGCTGGCCAATCAAGCACAGTAATCCCATGGTCATTAAACCAGGTTTTGGTATTTTTGGCAGTGTGGGCTGGTGCCAAGTCCTGCTGGAAAATGAAGTCAGCATCCCCATAAAGCTCGTCTGCGGAAGGAAGCATGAAGTGCTCCAAACTCTCCTGGTAGACGGCTGTGTTGACCCTGGACTTAACGAAGCACACTGGACCAACACCAGCAGATGATATGGCTCCCCAAATCAACACAGACTGTGGAAACTTCACACTGAACTTCAAGCATCTTGCAGTGTGTGCCTCTCCATTCTTCCTCCAGACTCTGGGTCCTTGGTTTCCAAATGAGATGCAAAAGTTGCTCTCATCAGAAAAGAGGACTTTGGACCACTGAGCAACAGACCAGTTCTTTTTGTCTTTAGCCCACGTAAAACGCTTCTGATGTTGTTTGTTGTTCAGGAGCGGCTTGACAAGAGGAATATGACATTTGAAGCCCATGTCCAGGATCCGTCTGTGTGTGGTGGCTCTTGATGCACTGACTCCAGCCTCAGTCCACTCCTTGTGAAAGTCCCCAACGCTTTTGAATGGCCTTTTCCTGACAATCCTCTCCAGGCTGCGGTCATCCCTGCTGCTTGTGCACCTTTGTCTTCCACACTTTTCCCTTCCACATAACTTTCTATTCATGTGCTTTGATACAGCACTTTGGGAACATCCAACTTCTTTTGCAGTTACCTTTTGAGGCTTTCCCTCCTTATGGAGGGTGTCAATGATGGTTTTCTGCACAACTGTCAGGTCAGCAGTCTTTCCCATGATTGTGATTCCTACTGAACCAGACTGAGAGACCATTTAAAGGCTCAGGAACCCTCTGCAGGTGTTATGGCTTAATTAGCTGATTAGAGTGGGGCACTTTGAGCCTAGAATATGGAACCTTTTCACAATATTCTAATTTTCTGAGATTGCGAATTTGGGGTTTTCATGAGCTGTAAGCCATAATCATCAAAATTATGACAAATCAAGGCTTGAACTATCTCACTTTGCATGTAATGAGTCTATCTCAGATATTAGTTTCACCTTTTAAGTTGCATTACTGAAATAAATGAACTTTTGCACGATATTCTAATTTTTTGAGTTTCACCTGTATATTAGTAGATCTAAGGGAACTGTATTAACATTAGTAATTGTGAGTGCAAAAAGTAAATATGATGATGTATATTGTGTATTGTAAAATGAACAGCAGATGAAATATGAAGTGGTAATTTGGTTCAATTATGAAAATAACTGAAATCAAGAGATAAAATTGAAATGTAAAAAAGTGTGATGGGGATTTTGAAATATGTTGTAAATGATGAAATAAAATAATTGATGCCATAATAAGAAATTAGGAATTAAGGGTGGATAGTGATATTGTTTATTATGTACTTAGAAGAGTTTAAGATAAGATGTGGAAGTTAATTAAGTTAAAGGGTTTCAAAGTAAAAAATGAATAAGATGAAGTACATTGTTTATAACTAAAAATGTGATGGGGATTTTAAGAAATATACTTTATAAATGGAGAAATAAGATAATTAATTGAAGTAATGCTAAGGTAACTGCAAGGTAGCTCCACAGCAATGCTAATTTACATTAGTTTAAAGTTGGCGCTGACAGCAACTGCCTCTCAGCATTTTTTATATGTCCACGCAGGCTCCACCCTCCCACACACATAATGAACAGCTGAGCTATATCCAGCCGAGTGAGACATTCAAATGGGCCATCAATTATCCCTGTGCCAGCCCATGATGTCATCAAATGCTGCCGCCTCCCCTGCTCGTCTGTGATCCTTCCATTCACTGTCGAGCCTCTCCCCCGATGCGTCCGGCTGGCTAAACACCCTGTGCCACCATCACCAGCCCCTGTGAAGAGTATCCCCATGCTTTCAGGTATCTTCGGGTCGCATTCCCACAACCTCCTCTCCTCCTCCTCCCATATGTGTTGTCAAGCAGGAGATCGGGCTTGACAAAAGGCTTCATTAAGTGGTTCCACCCCAGGCGCCTATTTTTTATTTTTATTTTTTATTTTATTTTGATTTATATGCCGCCCTTCTCCAGAGACTCAGGGCGGCTTACAAGGCGTTAAGCAATAGCCTTCATACTTTTGTATATTTTATACAAAGACAGCTTATTGCCCCCACAAACCGGGTCCTCATTTTACCTACCTTAGAAAGGATGGAAGGCTGAGTCAACCTTGAGCCTGGGGAGAATTGAACTCGCAGTAATTGTAGGCAGCTGGAAGCTAAATACTACCTTTAACAGTAACATTAGTCTGCTGAGCCACTCAGGCTCCTAATGGATCATGAAGGGTTCCAGAAGGAGCTTGGGGAGATACCTGACTCCCTTGTCCACAGTCTGGCTGTGTCCCTGGCGTCTGCCTGGAATAGGGCGGCATCTGGGGCACTGGACCGGATTGCACCTTTGCGGTGGATCCAGGAAAGCTTCCTGGTTTACTGAGGAGCTCCAGGAGATGAAGCGCCAGAAGAGACGTCTAGAGCGACTCTGGAGGACCAGTAACTCCGAATCTGACTGAACACTCTTAGGAGCCTTTATTAGGACTTATTTAGTGGCGATACCGGCGGCAAAATGTTCGCATTTTTCTGCACTTATTGCATCCGCAGATTCGTGCCCAGCTGCCCTATTTAGGGTGACTCGCTCCCTCCTTAATGTAGGGGGAGTGGAGGAGCCCTTGCAGGGTAGAGCTGAGGAGTTTGCGCAGTTTCTGTCAGATAAAGTTGCTCAGATTCGGATGGACCTGGACTCTGATTGGGCAATTCTGACCGAGATGATGGGGACAGGTCTTAGTCCTATTGTGTGGGATGAGTTTGAGCCTGTGTCTCCTGAGGAAGTGGACAAGGCTGTAGGAGCAATGAGTTCCTCCACTTGTTTGTTGGACCCATGCCCCTCCTGGCTGGTTTCAGCCAGCAGGGAGGTGACATGGGGCTGGCTCCAGGCTTTAGTTAACATGTCCTTGAGGGAAGGGGCCTTCCCGCAACCATTAAAGGAAGCGGTTGTAAGGCCCCTCCTCAAGAAGCCTTCCCTGGATCCAGCAGAATTAAAGAACATTCGTCCAGTCTCCAACCTACCCTTTGTGGGAAAGGTTGTAGAGAAAGTGGTGGCATTTCAGCTGCTGCAGTCATTGGAGGAAACAGATTATCTAGACCCTTTTCAGTCTGGCTTCAGGCCTGGCTACAGCATGGAAACTGCTTTGGTCACGCTGATGGATGATCTCTGGCAAGCCCGAGATGGGGTTCATTCCTCCATCTTGGTGCTATTTGACCTCTCAGCAGTTTTCGATACCATTGACCATGGTATCCTTCTGGGACGACTAAGGGAGCTGGAAGTGGGAGGCACCGTGTTACTGTGGTTCTCCTCCTATCTCTCTGGTCAGTCACAGTCGGTGTTGGTAGGAGGACAGAGGTCGACCCCTAGCCCCCTTGTTTGTCGGGTGCCTCAGGGCTCGGTCCTCTCTCCCCTCCTATTTAACATCTACATGAAGCCACTGGGTGAGATCATCCGACAATACGGGGTGAGGTATCAGCAATATGCTGATGATACCCAGCTGTAAATTTCTACCCCGCGTCAATTCAGTGATGCAGTGGATGTGATGTGCCAGTGCCTGGAGGCTGTGAGGGTCTGGATGGGAGTCAACAGGCTCAGACTTAACTCAGACAAGACCAAATGGCTGTGGGTATTGCCTCCTAAAGACTATGTTTACTGTCCATCTTTGGTTCTGGGGGGGAGAAATTGTCCCCCTCAGAATGGGCTTGCAATTTGGGTGTCCTCCTAGACTCACAGCTAAGATTAGAGCAACATCTGGCAGCTGTAGCTAAGGGGACCTTTGCACAGGTTCGCCTGGTGCACCAATTGCGACCCTCATTGGATTGGGAGGCTCTCCTCATGGTCACTCATGCCCTTGTCACCTCACGGTTAGATTATTGCAATGTGCTCTACATGGGGCTACCCTTGAAAAGTGTTTGGAGACTACAGTTGGTCCAGAACGCAGCCGCGCGAGCTGTCGTGGGTGCACCTAGGTACACCCACATTACACCAATTCTCTGCGAGCTGCACTGGCTCCCTATTGGTCTCCAGTCACAATTCAAGGTGTTGGTTATTACCTTTAAAGCCCTACATGGTTCAGGGCCAGGTTATCTTTGGGACCGCCTTCTACCGCATAGCTCCCAGCGACCGGTAAGATCCCACAGAGTTGGTCTCCTCCAGGTCCCGTCAGCTAAACAACGCCAGCTGGCGGGCCTGTGGGGGAGGGCCTTCTCTGTGGCTGCCCCAGCTCTCTGGAACCAGTTACCTCCTGAGGTCCGGACCATCCCCACCCTATTGGCCTTCCGAAAAGCGGTGAAGACCTGGCTTTTCTGGCAGGCCTGGG
The DNA here is from genome assembly GCA_038048745.1 of Coluber constrictor foxii. Classification (NCBI taxonomy): domain Eukaryota; kingdom Metazoa; phylum Chordata; class Lepidosauria; order Squamata; family Colubridae; genus Coluber; species Coluber constrictor. The sequence goes on from CM075966.1 coordinate 16,534,864, forward strand.
GCTGTTGATCTCACTCTTGCGATCTGGCGAGATCCGGCCATGAATGGTATGAATGAGTTTTAATGTTTTAATGTTTTAAATTTTTAAATGTTTTTTATTAGGCTTTTAAATGTATTGTGAGCCACCCTGAGTCTTCGAAGAGGGGCGGCATATAAATTGAATTAAATTGAAAATTGAAAATTGAAATTCATTTTGAACAACATACTGACTGACAATAGTGTTTGAATGATAGAAGGGTTTAGAGTGTCTCCTGGATAGGAGCCATTCAACCTTTTGCAAATCAACCAACTGCCTTTTACGATGTAGAAGTTGGCTGAGGGAGAGAATGGGTGCCCTTCTGGATCCCCATTTTCCTCTATTTACTGTTATTTTGGATTTGTAATCTGATTTGGGTATAAGTAAGAGTTATGATTTGCTTGCCTTTTGTCTAATGCTTCCTGGGAGGGTGGAACTTGCTTTGCACACTCCTCTGGTTGTAGGTTTAAATCTCTTACTGCTCACTCTCTTTTTAGGTTCCAAATTAGGATCCACCTTTCCACCTCTATTATCTGTTTTTGAATCACAGTTGCCTCTGCATGAGCTTGTTTTAATTAAGTAGTATTTGGATGGCTGTGTTTAAGTTTAATAAAAGTCTCTTTTAGAGTGTCCACTTTGTTGTTAACTGTGGTCAGAAGCTCAAAAATTGACAAATTGTGTGTGCCGTCAGTAGGCATTGCCTGGTTATAAAGTCAGTAATATTGTTTTTGAAGTCCTCATCCCCTTGTTGCACAAGCCTTACAGCAGCTGGACAAATGGCTACAATCTAAGAAGGGGGAGCTTCTGAGAAGCAGAATGTGAATGCTGCCTCATCTTCTTCTTCCCCATGGCAGAGACGATAAAAATACTGGTCTCCAGCAGAAGAAATGAAAATAACGTAAAATAAAATTGGATGAAGTAAAACCAAAAATTAAAATAGGCTTTAGAGGGAGCTCTTACTAACAGATGCTACCTCTATGCCACTTTTCTGGATTCCTGAAAATAATGGAAATTAGCCTTTGAATTTAATTGACCAACTATGTGAAACAGGGATTCTAATAAGAGAAATGACTAAAACACAATACTAAAAAATCATAAATTACTGTCAGGCTGTTCTGTCAGCTCCTCAAAAAGGAGCTCACAAGAAGCTATACAGAACTAGGGCTTTGTCCAGTGGATCAAGCTAACAGCCTTGAGACTGAGTCACTGGGAGCATTGGCATAACACTAGAGGATTCTGGAAGAGCAAAAAGGAGCTCACTGTGAGCTACAGAGAAGTGGGACTTTGTCTCATGGATCAAGTTTACAACTAAGTATCTAAAGTGGGAAGTCTATGAGGGAATATCTATTTGCATCTGTACAACCCTGAAGAGTAACAATTTCAACTTCAAACTGAACCTGGCCGCAGCCATCTTTCTGTTCCTCAGTTGCCACACAGAGGGGGAACCGGGCGAAGGAGGTTGGAATGCATTACTAGACACAACAAAGAAACCACTCGAAGGCTTCAGCTGGTGCAGAATGCGGCTGCACGGGTTGTGATGGGAGCGTCCTGACACTCCCATGTTACACCCCTCCTGCGTGACCTGCATTGGTTACCAGTTGCCCTTCAGGTGAGGTTCAAGGTGCTGGTTATTACCTACAAAGCCCTTCATGGCCTAGGCCTGGGATATTTGTCGGACCCGCTGCAGCCAGTGACAATTCCCAATCGCCCAGTGCGTTCCCACAGACAGGGCCTCCTCAGGGTGCCGTTGGCCAGACAGTGTTGGCTGGTGACCCCCAGGGAGAGAGCTCTGTGGGCGCACCCACCCTCTGGAACCAACTTCCTTTGGAGCTCCGGATGGCCCCTGACCTTCACTCATTCCACCGTGATTTGAAGACCTGGTTGTTCCGCAATCTGGACTGATGGGGGGGTGGTTCTTAATGAATTTTAAATTGTTTTAAATTGGAATTTTAATTTTATATTGTTTTTAATGAGGAACTGTGCATTTTTACCGTGTGAGCCGCCCTGAGTCCTTGGAGATAGGGCAGCATATAAATTGCATTATAAATAAATATAAATAAATAAAAGAACTTTCTCATGAAAACCAAGGTAATCTCTACTGGCAACAGCTAAGGTTGGGGAAGGAGTACCTGAAGAGCCCGCCAATTAATCCAGTTGGCCGACATGACCTGTGACACTTGGGAATGGGGTTATTTCCTGGTTTAACTATACTGAAATCATGGGAAAGATTTAGATTTGGTTTTCCATTGAAGCTGTGCTGATATGATGTACTCATTAAAGAAGACATTTGAGAAGGAGCCAAGTCTCAGAGTTCTGATTTGCTTGGGTTCATTAGTCGGAGCCTTGACATTAAGCCAAATCTCCTAAACCTACACTGGGGTCCTGAGCCCTGACCACCCTTCCAACAACACTGGAGGAGTGGAAAAGACTCAGGGAAGATCAGAGATGGAGAAGACAGGGGAAGCAACCACTAAACCTAGTGCTGCCCCAGCTGGGGTCATGCCACAGGCAAGTTGCTCCAGTGAAGTGGCCCTCCTACTGGCAGCCAGGCCAAAGGTCCATGTGGAAAGGACCTAGAAGTCAGTGATGTGGGAGGAAGCCCTAGCCACTGAGGACCTTTACCAAGCAGAGGTGGGTGCCGGGCGCAAGTGGATGCCAAAGGCTGCTGAAGTGGAATTTCCCAAGGTCCCCTCGGTTGCCGGCTGCTCTCATCCCGAAATGGAAAGCGAAGAGGACTGAGTGGGACAAGCACAGGGAATGGAAGTACCTGACCACACTTCACAGCCCATTGGTAGAGCAGTTGAGGGAGAGGTTTGACTACATGGAGATCCAAGGAGTAAAATCGATTGAGATCCTACCAGGCGCGAAGCTCCCTAAACCAAAAACGTACTCCATGACCCCAAAGGAAATGAAGGAGCTAAGGGAGTACATCGACAAAAACCTAGCCAGAGGCTTCATCCAGCTGGAAAAATCCCAGGTGGCCGGTCCCGTGCTGTTCAAAGAGAAAAAAGATGGGACGATGAGACTATGTGTGGACGTTAGGGGGTTAAATGGCATGTGTGTGGAAAACATGTACCCCATCCCTCTAATGAAAGGCATGCTGGTCATCTAGCAAAAGGGAAGATCTTCACCAAACTAGACTTGAGGGAGGCATACCACAGGGTGAGGATCAAAGAGGGAGATGAGTGGAAGACTGCTTTTAACTGCCCACTGGGCAGCTTCCAATTCAAAGTAATGCCATTCAGACAAAGTGCTGCACGAGCACCTGTACAAGGGGTTCCTAGTGTACTTAAGATGACATTCTCATATTCACCAAAACGATGGAGGAGCATATCAAACTGGTCTGCCAGGTACTAAAGAAACTCCTGGCTGAAAACCTATATGCCAAGCTATCCAAATGTGAGTTCCATAAGACCCGCCTCTACTAACTAGGCTATCAAGTGTCGAGTGAGGGGGAAGAAAAGGACCCATGAAAGTAAAAGCCATCCTGGAGTGGCAACCCCCTCAAACCCACAAGCAACTGCACAGCTTTTTCGGGTTCACAAACTTCTACCGGCAGTTCATTCCCTTTTTTGCCAAAACAGCCCTGCCCATCACCAAACTGCTAAAAACAGGGAAAGGGGGTGGGGGCAAACCACAACCCAGCTAGCCACTAGAGTGGACTGTGGAGTGCCAGGGAGCATTTGAGAAACTCAAATGGCAGGCAGGGGTGTGGCCAGCGTCACAGCGAAACAACGTATTCTTTGGGTGCTCCCAAAGATTTGTTGATATCCCAGCCATTTGGGGGTCTTTTTTACAAGCCATCCTGTAGGGACGGTGAACAAGAGAGGCATAGACTGGCAAGCACAGGGAAATCACAAATTCCCTGGCTAGTCAGAAGAAGCTTCTCATCCCAATGACTGTGAAATCAACTATTGAATGTGCCGATACAAAGCTGGGGTGGTCACAACAGAAGCAAGGAAGCAAAGAAAGTGTGGATCATTTGGGTGAGATGCTTGTTTTTTAAATATACGTTTCATTCCATAATCTCCTGGAAACAGGCAAAAGAGCAGAAAGTGGCAAGAAGAGAGGAGGGGGGAGTGGGTGTGTGTCGGCTCTCCTCCTCTGGTAGTATAGCGGTGGAAAAAGTGAGGTAGCCCAAATGGAAGAAGGAAATTGAATGAAATTACAGAATTGATTTGGAGAGCAAGAAAATAAGAGCAGAAAGCCTGACTGATTATTTTTAAATGAAATTGAAGTAAGTTGAAGTGATGGAATGAACTATTTTTTTAAAAAAGGCTTCTTACTTTTCCTGTATGAAAATAAACTGCAGTGCCATCTAGAGGCTTTAGTGAAAAAACATTGTATTGTATGGAACAAATTAAACAAGAACAAGAATGTTCTTCACAATGTTGGCCCAGCTGATAAGAAACTGTTGTGTCTGATAGAGAGTTGCACAGTGGGAGTGTTATTCTTTTTTTTTAATGCAAGCGGGAAAAATGTGCCTTTGAACTTCATATAAGAAGAAATAACAGGAAAGATTGCTGATACTTGCTAAACAGAGCTGTCTTTGAGATTTTTTTTACTCTTGTTTTGGATAATAGAAACTAAAACTAAGACTCTACTTGTTAACTATTAGGGTTTTTTTTTCTCTACTTCAATTGCTTTTTTCCCCCCTCTTTTCCTTTTTTTGTGTGTGTGTGTATGACATGCAGCAAATGGGACAGAAGCTAGGTCCCTCCAAAGGACTAATTAGATCCTAAAGAGAGTCAGATGAACAGCAAAAAGCTAGTTTTGGGGTTGACTTTTCTTTCTTCTGCTCCTCAACCCAAAAAGCGGCAGAAAGATTTCCTTTGGCTGCTTCATCTCTTTACTCTTTCAGTCTGGAGACAAAGTCTGCCTCCTGGAAAACTGAAGGATTTTGTCAGAAGAAAATGCCTAATGGCATATCATGGGTTAAACAAGGGGGCAAAGCAAGTACCACCCAATTGATCACTCCTTACCTTGACTCCGCCCATGATGTATAAATGGTCAGTGTCCAGGGGTCCAGCGCCATATCTGATGTGTACCTGCAAAAGAATAATACAACTTAATTATGAGAAATAAAGAACTTGAAACTACCAAGCTTGCATTGGAGTTATTTGGGCTCGATCCTCAAAAAATCATCTAACAAAATGGTAGCAGAGGATGGTTCGCAGCCCATCTAACTCGGGACATGCAAGAGAGCCCTAATCTATTAGAAAAAAAGAAGAGACCAGTCACTAGGGCATTCGCAAAAAAATGGCAGCACAACAGCAAGCGGCAGAAAACAAAACAGAAGAAGCGTCGGAAGAGATTGAGAGGATCTCCAGCCACAACTGCACAGCAGTCGAAACAAAAGAAAAAGCCACACTTAAAAAGAAGCTGCAAGACCTCCTAGATTCCATGACCAACACCACTGACCTAATCGCGAACCTCCGGGACCTCATCAAAGATGATGGAGCAGCGACCGAGGAAGATGACTGCGAATCGACCCCAGAAGAAAAAGCCACGGTAGGAAACCTATCCATTGAAAAGTTTCCCACTGAAACCACCGAGGCTGAATTCGCGCCTTTTACATGGTGGCCATCTTGGGTAATGATGCCACCCAAGATGGCCGACCTCCAACCAATCAGGGACCAGGATTCAAATTTCTTGGCGGGAACCGGGGCCTACCCGCAAGAAATCCAAAAATATGAAAAAAATGAATGGGGGGATCACCCATCCAGTGTGCCTACCAAACTAGAAATAGACCACGCCGTGCGGACCCTAACCGCGGCCTACGGCCATAAAATAAAACTGCCGGGCCCGCTTCGCGACCTTGAAGTAGGCCCCAACAAAGAAACTGACTCTCTATGGCGCCTAAACAACCTAAGACCAAAACAAGAAAATGCCCCGAATTGCCTATACCAGAAACCACCACCCTCCGGGGAAACCTACGCAATTCCACTGGGGCCCGCACCCGAACCCTGAAGAAAGGAACAATACTTACCAGGCCGGTGTCTTCCACCATGGCTCCCGGATGATCCTGAAGACGATGGCCTGGGACCAGCCATCTACTGCGACCTCCATGACGATCCAGCTCATCCAGGCGTCCGACCAGCCGACCGAAGCCTCCCGCAGCTCCTGCGTGATCCGGCGAGCGATCCGGCCTTCCCGACGGCGTTCCCGAGGAGCTACAACCAACAGAGACCACCTAAGGCCGAAGCCTTAAGTTGCCCAGCCGGTTGGGGCCTGCATCCAGGAGCCGCGGCCACAAGCTCCTTCTCCGGCGACTGCTGGAAGAAAATGATTCCCGGGCATGCGCAGTCTTTGCCTGCAAGAAAAGAGAAAGAGAACATAAATACAAGTCACTACAGAGAAGCACCAGCCTACGCAGCGTCGAATTGCGAGAAGTGGACCATAGACACACAGCAGTACAGACATGCCTCCACCATACCCGAGCCATATTGTGAGTTCACTTGAGTAAAAAACCATGGACAGCGACCGAATGTAAGTAATCTTACATTAAGCACAGGGACTCTACCAACTGACTTTTCCAAGTTAAAGCTAGATGGGACTAACTTACTGGAGTGGGATAGACAACTCCAGGTTGCTCTCCTGAGAGAAAACTTATTGTTTATGATCACTGACCCACCACACAGACCATGGACTTTAGAGATGGATTGCATGCACCATAGAGCTCATTACATTGTATTAGTTAGTATTGATCCAGGTATTTACCCCATCGTAGACAATCATTTAACTGTGTCTGAAATCATGCAGAAAATATTCAACATGTTCTATAGTAAGAGTGTGGCCACCACCACTAGAATTTCCAGAGAGTTCCATTCTGCCAAGCTAAAATCTGGCACATCAATGAGTGAACACTTGTTGAACCTAAGTGCTACAAGGGCTGAATTAATCCAGAGGGGGGAGACCGTATCTGAGTGCAACATGAAGAGTGTGATCATTAATTCCCTTGATTCAAGTTGGGAAAATTTCATTACACATTTAGATAGCCTCAGCATTGATAACATCTCTTTGGAGACACTAAGTAATAAATTAATAGCTGAGGACAATCTCAGGAAAGAGCGACACACACACACCGCAGGGAGAGCAGGCCCACAAAGAGGGTAGAATTTCAAACAAGCCACAACACCAACATAGAATGTTTCCTGTGTGGCTCTAGGAACCACTACAGGAGGGATTGCCCCAGGAACTCGAGGGAAAGGGATCAACACTACCGGGGAAGCAGACAGGATAGATGGCAGAGACAACCTGACAGACAATCCCCCGAACCCAGGTATAGACGCAGGGACTCACCAAATCTGAGAAATAGGAGGGAATACAGAAATAGCTCCAGGGACAACCGCTCAGGGTCCACATATGGACTCGGAGAACACATAGACATGCATAAGTGATCAGGGAAAGGAGGCACCTGGCTCATTGACTCCGGAGCCACAAATCACACCACGTACGATAAAGACATACTCACATCATTCAAAAAGGAGAATTACTACATAAAAGTAGCCAACCAAAACAAAGTCCTAGTGACAGGGAAGGGAACCACTCACATACCCGGCATAGGAAAAATAGAGGGGGTGCTCCTAGTACCAGAGATCCCCCACAATATATTGGCCACCCTAAAGTTGAGTAGAGAGTTGGGGATTGAGACCACATTCAAGGAAGGTAAAGTTCACATGATCAAGGACGGGAGTGAGATAGGCCAGATCGCCATCAATGGAGGGCTACTATACTTACAGAGGAAGCCCACCATCCTACCATTAACACCCACATAAACAGCCAGGAGGTAGAAGCAGAAAGACACACAAAGACACACACTGACAAGATGAGTAGTAACAATGAGGAAGCACACAACCAGGGGCCCGCTCAGGAAGGTAAACTATCGATAGGAAAGCTAATGCATGATGACTGTGCCCACTTGTTACATAGAAAACTGGGCCATGCCAGCTTCCCAGTTATACAGAAGTTGATGGACTGTTCAGATGGTGTCAAATTAAAAGGTTGCAAAAATTACTTAGAGTGTTCAGTGTGTAAATGTTCAAAGCTAAGGACAAAACCCCGACCAAAAAGGGCCACTTGCACCACAGACTCAATATTTCGACTTGTACACATGGACCTAGTGGGGCCCATGAGGCCCTCCATAAAATATAAGAAAAGATTCTTTCTGACTATAGTGGACGACTTCAGCCGCTATGGCTTCGTCTACACCCTTAAGCATAAGAGTGAAGCCTTCCAAAAATTCAAGAATTTCCACAAACGAGTAGAGACTCAACACAATTTAAAAATAAAACAGATAATGACAGATAGGGGGACAGAATTCCTGTCCAGGGAGTTCTCAGCATGGCTTGACAGGCAAGGGATCATACGATTTATGTCATCTCCGTTCTCAGCATTCCAGAACGGAGTGGCAGAGAGGAAACAGGGCACACTACAGACTATGATGAGGTGCGTATTGGAAGATGCTGGCTTAGGACAGTCATTCTGGGCGGAAGCCCTCACATACTCCAACTACACCATAAACAGGTTATGGTCCAGTGTGATTGACAAAACCCCCTATGAAGTAATGTACGGAAGGAAACCAAAGCTCACACACCTGCACATATTCGGGGTTACTGCTGATGTCCATATTCCAAGGCAACTAAGACGCAAGGGAGATAAGGTGTTGAGGAGACTGAGGTTTATGGGCTATGAAACCGGAACAAAGGGATACAGATTCATAGATAGGGACAACAAATTCATAATATCCAGGACTGCGGTGTTCCATGAGAATGCCAACTGGTCAAAAATACACCTGAACGATTTACAAATCTGTCAGGAAAACACCCGCAATGAGACAAACGAGCCTAAACAAGACACAATTAAGAATGAACCACACGCAGACCATCACACCAAACACCAAGACATAGATGTCAGGGAGTGGAAAGAAAATCACTCCACAATAAAGGTAGACACACTCACCAATAAAGAGGCAAGATATATGCACAACACCGAGACTCCACCAAGCAGACCAGTTAGGACCACCAGGAACAAAACACCAAAAAGGCTTGATGGTTACGTACTGTCCATTGATACCAACAGAACACCCCCAAACTCATATGAGGAAATACTCCAGCTCTCACCAGAAGAAAGGGTAAAGTGGGAACAAGCCATGGACAGGGAGATGGCCAGCTTAAGGGAGCTCAATGTGTACACTCCCATCAAAGCCCCAACTGGGAAAACCCCCATAGGGACAAAGTGGGTTTTCAAGGTAAAAGAGCTAGAGGGAAATCAACTATTGTATAAAGCTAGACTAGTGGCCCAAGGCTTTGCCCAAAAATACCCTGACGACTATACAGACACTTACTCCCCCACAGTCAGAACCGAGAGCATGAAAAGTGCCCTGGTGATAGCATCCATACTAGGACTGGAGGTGTACCAGTTCAATGTGCAAACCGCCTACCTGCATGCAGAACTGTGAGAGTGAGAGGCGATGGTTGACCCAGTAAATCTCCATGATGCACAAGAGTTTGATCAAAGCATCCTTTATTGACATATGTTTCCTTCTGCAGGTACAGGAACAACAAGAGGAGCACATGGTGTGGAGCTTATATACCCAGTGGGAGTGGCAACAGGTAAGTGGGGTTCATGGGAGTGGGAGGAGGATTGAGGTGTGTGGGTTAACCCTTGAGGTGCTGCGCTAGGTAGGAGGGGAGAAGCAGGGGAGGCATTTATCCCTAACAAATCCCCCTCTAAATGCCTGACCTGCTGATATGTGTTTTCTGGCCTATCTGTGCTGTTAAGAAATACACCTAGTTTGGTAGTGAGGTAGGAGTGCTGTTTGGGTTGTAGTGGTTTGGTGAGGATATCTGCTGCCTGTTCTTTTGTCTCACAGTGTGTGGTGTTTATGAACCCTACCTTGGAGAGTTCCCTTACGTGTTTATGCTTTATGTCAATGTGCCTGGACCTCTGGCCAACTGCATCTGCCCTGGATATTTCGATGGCTGCCTTGTTGTCCTCAAAGATGGTGATGGGGTATTGAGGTTCGGCCCAGACGCTGGTGATGAGGTCATCGAACCAGACTAAATTGTTGGCGGCCTTTGAGAGGCATATGTATTCTGCCTCGGTTGTGGATGTGGCGACTAGTACCTGTTTTCCGGTGTACCAGTGTACTGGGCTGTTGTTCAGGAAGAGGATGTAGCCCGACGTGCTTTTCCTGCTCTTTGTGTCTCCGGCCCAGTCGGCGTCTGCGTAGCATGTGAGGGATGGTTGCTTGGAGGCTTTGGGTTCCAGCAGTAGGCAGGCTTCAGAGCTATATTTGAGGTAGCGGAGCACCCTCTTGACTGCCTCCCAGTGATACTCTGTGGGTTTACTTACATGCCTGGAGAGGAGGTTGATGGATAGGGCGATGTCAGGTCGGGTCCAGTTCGCAATGTACAGCAGTGAGCCGAGGGTGGATCTGTACAGGGTATTGTCTTTGAACTCTGGGGATTCGTTGTACATATTCTTTGGGAAGTCGGCATGCATGGGTGTGTCGCATGGCTTTGCCTCGGCCATGTTGCACTTGTGGAGTAGTTCAATGATTTTCTCCTTTTGGGTTAGCCGGAAGCCCTTGTCTGTCTTGCTTATCTGCACCCCTAGGTACTTGCTTATTCTCCCTAGGGATTTGAGTGAGAAGTGTTCCCCTAATTTGTTGGCGAAGGCTTCGCACTCGCTTTTCTGTTTGCCCATGTAAAGAATGTTGTCTACGTAGACGAGCACGAATTCAGGGAGGTTGCCGGTCTTCCTTATGAAGAAGCAGTGATCTGCAGATGTGACCTTGAACCCCAGGGATTTGAGTACGCTGAGCAGGCATTCATACCAGCATTTTCCTGACTGCTTTAGCCCGTATAGGCTCTTGTATAGTAGCCAGGTCTCTCCTCTTTGGGTGCTTTTGCCGGGTGGGGCCCTGACATATATCTCCTTGTCCAGCCTGGCGTGCAGGTAGGCGGTTTGCACATCAAACTGTTGCACCTCCAGGCCTAGGAGTGTGGTGATGACTAGGGCGCTTTTGACGCTCTCTGCCCTCACAGTGGGGGAGTAAGTGTCTGTATAGTCCTCGGGGTACCTCTGTGCGAACCCCTGGGCAACAAGTCGAGCTTTGTATAGGGCCCCACCGTCTTCTAAGGTCTTGATCTTGAACACCCACCTGGTTCCAATGGTGCTCTTGCCTTCTGGGGCCTTGGCTGGGGTAAAGACGTTTAACTGCCTGAGGCTGTCCATTTCCCTCTCCATGGCATCCTCCCACCTTAACCTTTCCTTGGTGGGCAGCTTGGTCACCTCCTCATAGGAATTTGGACTGACGGGGTTGGAGTGTGTGTGGAGCACGTAGTCCCTCAGCCTCTTGGGGATCTGATTTCTGGTGGCTCTGACTGGTCTCGTGGGTGTTGTCTCGATGTCATGCAGGTACCTGGCTTCCTTCTGGGTGAGTGAATCTATGTTGATTTTGGGGTGTTTTTCTTTCCACTCACCTATTTTGATTTCTTTGTGCCTCGGCCTGCTCTTGTTTTCTGTTGGTTTGGCGTGTGCGTTGGGCTCGGGTGGTACTTGGTTGTCTGCAGCTGTCTCTAGGTGTGGTTGGATCTCGTTCAGGTGTATTCTGGACCAACTCGCCTGTTCATGAAAATTGGCTGTTCGGGATACTATGAAGCGGTTGTTATTATCAATGAACTTGAACCCCTTGGTCCCCGGTTCATACCCCATAAACCTTAGGCGCCTAGACACCTTGTCCCCCTTTCTGCGTAGCTGCTTTGGGATGTGCACATCAGCAGTGACCCCAAAGATGTGCAAGTGGGCTATCTGGGGCTTCTTCCCGTACATTACCTCGTATGGGGTTTTGCCTAGCACGCTGGACCATACCCTGTTTAGTGTGTAGTTGGAGTATGCCAGTGCTTCGGCCCAGAAATGTTGGCTGAGTTGGGAGTCTTCTAGGACGCATCTGACCATTGTTTGCAGGGTGGAGTTCCTGCGTTCTGCGGCCCCGTTCTGGAACGCTGAGAAAGGGGAGGAAGTGTAGTGCACGATGCCCTTTGACCTCAGCCATCTGGAGAACTCGCCAGATAGGAACTCTGAGCCCCTATCTGTCATTATTTGTTTTATCTTGGTGTCATTCTGTACCTCTACCCTTTTGTAGAAGTCCTTAAACCTTTGGAAAGTCTCGCTTTTGTGTCTCAGGGTGTAGATGAAGCCGTACCTACTGTAGTCATCAACTATGGTAAGGAAGAACCTCCTCCTGTGTTTTATGGATGGCTTCAGGGGGCCCACCAGGTCTATATGTACTAGGTCAAAAGGGTGCTTGGTTGAGCGTATTGCTTTCTTGGGTCTGGGTGCGGTTTTTAGCTTGGAGCATTTACACACCGAGCAGTCCAGGTAGGTTTTGCAGTTTTTTATTGTGATACCTTCGCTACATTCCAACATTTTTTGCAGTACCGGAAAACTCGCATGGCCTAGTCTGCGATGTAGCAGGTGTGCGCAATCTTCGTGTATGGGTTTGCCTGTGTCTATCTTCTTTGGGTGTTGTGGTTTGCTTGTGTTGCCATTGGTGTTGATGCTGGGTGCGTTTGTGTGTGTAGCGTGCAGGTAGGGCAACCCCCCTCGTGATCGTGACTTTCCCTATTGTCTCACCCCCTCTCTTCATGGCTATGTCCCCATCCTTGAGGGATACTTCTATTCCTAGGTCCCTACTAAGCTTCAGTGCCGCTAGTATGTTGTGGGGTATCTCGGGGACTAGCAGCACCCCCTCTATCTTCCCTATCCCTGGCAGTGTCACCTCGCCTTTCCCTATCACTTGTACTTCGCTCTGGTTGGCTACTCTGATTTGAAAACTCTCCTCCCTGAATGATGTGAGTAGTTGTTTGTCACACGTGGTGTGGTTGGTTGCCCCAGAGTCGATGAGCCACAGCGTGTCCAGTTTATCTGGAATGTGGGTTTGGGTGTGTCTGCCTATCCCGTAAGAGGACCCGTTCCTGCTGTCCCTGGAGCTATCTCTGCTCCCCCTTCGGTCCCTGGGGGAGGGTGATTCCCTGCGCCTATGCCTGCTCTCGGGTGACTGTCTGTCTTGGTAGCGGTGTTTGTGTTCATGTCTCTCCCTTTCCCTGTGGTTCTGGGGGCAGTCTCGTTTATAGTGCCCCCTGGATCCACATATGAAACACTCTGGGGATTCTGATGCCCTGTCTTGGAAGGCCACCCTTCTGGTATACTTGTGATCCCTGTGTGTAGGCTGCCTATCCCTTCTCATGTTGTCTTCAGATATGAGTTTGTTGAATAGGCCCTCAACTGATAGGTAGCCTAGGCTTGTGATGTCCAGGCGGGAGATAAAGGGTTCCCATGAGGGGTCTAAGGAGTTGATGACCACACTCTTCATTGTTTGTTCAGAGACCACCTCCCCTCTTAATTGTAACTCTGCTCTGGTGGCACTTAACCCCATTAAATGTTCCCCCATGGTGGCCCCTGCCTTCATCCTGGCTGAGTAGAAGTCCTTTGAAATTCTACTGGTGGCAGCCACGCTCTCGTTATAAAATAGTTTAAACATTTTCTGGGTTATCTCAGAGACAGTCAGGTGTTGCCCTATACCCAGGTACATAGAGGGGGAAATGCTAGTAATTAGTATGCAGAAAGCCTTGTGGTGTAGGCAGTCTTGCTCGAGAGTCCAGGGTCTATTTGGGGGGTTAGTCACAAAAGTTAGAACATTTTCTTTAAAAAGTACAACTTGTAGGTGCTGGTACCATTCCAGCAAATTTGTCCCATCTAATTTAAGTTTAGGGAAGTCATTAGGCAAGTTCCCAGCACCATTGTCCTTATTACTTACATTGGGAGTCTGTCCATGGTGCTGCAGGCTTGGGAACTCACAGAAAGGCATGGGTATGCTGTTAGGCAATTCAAAAATCCCTCCCTGAATTTTTTTTTCTCTTTCTGTCCACAGGTGGCTCTGCGCATGCGCGAGAGTCATTCCGGCCATGGATTCATCGAGGAAGGAGCTCGTTGCGGCTGCTCCGGCGGGAAGGCCTCCTCCGGTTGGGTGGCAGTCCAGCCACGGTCCTGAGGTCCAGCGATGGTCATTCGGAGTCCCCTCATTGTCCGGACGGCGGTCTGGCTTCGCTCGGTAGGTTTGGGGTGGCGGCGGCGGTGGCAGCGGTGATTGCCGGCCCCGGCGGTCGCAGTCCGTCGTCTGCGGCTTCGGCGGTGGTAGGTGAAGGTAGGCTGGGGGTTGCAGCGGCCCTGGCGGTCTTCCGAAGGTGTTCGCAGCCCCCGGTCGGTAGTTTAGGAGCCCCCTCCCCCTGCCTCTGGCTTCGGCAGGCGTCTCGGGTGTTTTTCCGGCCCTTTTTGTTTTGGGCCCGAAGGCGGCGGTGAGGACTTTCATGGCCTCCTCCACCTGCTGCTCAGTCGGGGGTTCTTCGGTCCCCAATTCTTCGCCCCCCTTAGAGTATTCGCCCCATTTTTCATTTTTTAGGGGCTTTTTCGGTTTTACCGCCGGCCATTTTGAATACTCGCTTTCGATTGGCCGGCGGTCGGCCATTTTTGGGGGGCACGTGGTCCAAGATGGCCACCATTCAAATATGAGCGCGGCATCTTTCTCCCCTTTTGGGCTGGTGGATTCGGCTGGGGGGCTGCTTACCGGGTGGTCGTGTCCTTGCTTCGTGGCTCGTCCTCTGTTGCTGTCGATGAGCTCGCCGATGCTGGCCATGAGCTCTTCGTCGGCGGTGGATGATCCCAGTAGGCACAGCAGGTCGCGCCTGAGCTTGCTGATGCCGGGATCGCGGCTCCTTGTTTCTTTTGCTCCCTTCGCTCCCCTCTCATCGTCCGATGAGTCGGTCTCGGGGGCGCTTGTCTCTTCCTCCCTCTCGGTCGATCGTGCCCGGGGGTTGTTCCAGTTCATTCATCGTTCGTCCTCCATTCTTTTCTTTTCGGCCCTGGTGAGGGGTTTGTTCCTCTTCTCTTCCAGGTAGTCGTTCCTTTTCTTGTGTTCTGTTCCTCGGGTCAGGGAACCATCCTCTGCTACCATTTTGTGAGAGTGAGAGGCGATGGTTGACCCACTAAATCTCCACGATGCACAAGAGTTTGATCAAAGCATCCTTTATTGACGTATGTTTCCTTCTGCAGGTACAGGAACAACAACAAGAGGAGCACATGGTGTGGAGCTTATATACCCAGTGGGAGTGGCTACAGGTAAGTGGGGTTCATGGGAGTGGGAGGAGGATTGAGGTGTGTGGGTTAACCCTTGAGGTGCTGCGCTAGGTAGGAGGGGAGAAGCAGGGGTGGCATTTATCCCTAACAAGAACTGGACAAAAAAATCATTGTAAGAGCCCCTCCTAGTAAGAACACACAAAAGGGAGAAACGTGGCTGCTCAACAAAAGCCTGTATGGGTTAAAACAATCAGGCAAGAGGTGGTATGAATGTCTGGCCAAGGTACTCAATTGCATGGGATTCACACCCACATCAGCAGACCTATGTTTCTTTACCAGAAGAAGGGGCCCATCCATCGAATATGTTCTCGTCTACGTTGACGATATATTATACTTTGGTCAGCAAAAGGCAGAATGTGACAATTTTGCCAACGAACTGAACAAACATTTTACACTGAAAATACTAGGGAAGGTTAACAAATACTTAGGGGTCCAAATAGAAAAGACTGACAAGGGGTTCAAGTTATCCCAAAAAGAAAAGATTCTTGAACTACTGATGAAGTGTAACATGATGAACGGCAAGACATGTGAAACACCTATGCAACCTGAATTCCCCAAAGCCATGTATGAACAAAGCGAGCCGTTTAAAGACAATACCTTGTACAGGTCCACAATAGGGTCCTTACTGTACATAGCCAACTGGACTAGGCCTGACATCATTTTACCAATCAACCTACTTTCATGGCACGTCAGCAGTCCTACCACCTATCATTGGGAGGGAGTTAAACGTGTTCTTAGATATCTAAAACATAGTGCTGATGCATGTTTGATATTAGAACCAGAACACTCAGAAAGACCAATCTTAACTTGTTATGCCGATGCGGATTGGGCGGGAGACACTAAAAGTCGCAAGAGCACCTCTGGGTATATATTTTTCATTAACAACTGCCCCGTGTATTGGTACTCTGGGAAACAGAACTTGGTGGCTACTTCAACAGCAGAAGCGGAATATGTCTGTCTGTCTAAAGCTGCAAACAATCTGACCTGGTTTGATGATTTGTTATCCAGTATTTGGTCAGAACCAATGTACCCAATTGTAATACATGAAGACAACCAAGCAGCAATAGACATATCTATGGCCGAGGCAGTGGGGCAGAGATCAAGGCACATTGATATAAAGTATAAGCACGTTAGGCAACTGTCTAACATAGGTTTCATAAAAGCAGTTCACTGTGACACCAAAGAACAAACAGCTGACATCCTCACAAAGCCTCTGGCAGCCAAACAGCATATATACCTATCTTCCAAGTTAGGGGTACATCACATTGCACATCAGCACTCGCCATCAGGCATTTTAGAGGGGGATTTGTCAGAAGAAAATGCCTAATGGCATATCATGGGTTAAACAAGGGGGCAAAGCAAGTACCACCCAATTGACCACTCCTTACCTTGACTCCGCCCATGATGTATAAATGGTCAGTGTCCAGTGGTCCAGAGCCATTCCTGATGTGTATCTGCAAAAGAATAATACTGCTTAACTATGTGAAATCCTCAAAAAATCATCTAACAGATTTAAATCAAGGCTTCCAGTAATTTCACCCAGGCCCTAGCTTTCAGCAATCATAGTCCTGTGGAAAGGATCCTTACTCAGCTTATTCCTGGGTAGCCCTTTTCTTATCAATTGTTTGAATTACACAAAGATTTCAAAGTCATATGAGTATTTCAGCAGATTGGAGGTAGTTCCAAGATGGAGGACTGGTAGGATACATGCTTCTCCTGCTCAGCCTAAGTTTTTTTTTCATCCTTATTGTGGCTTTTTTAACTGTGCTTTCAGCTTTTAGCAGTTAATTTTCCAACTCTCCCCTGGCAACTCCCATTTTACTCTGGCAACGAGCCCGGTTTTGCAATTCTTCTGATATCTTTGTTTGTTAGGCCTAATTGCCTGGCCCAGCGCCCTGCCTTTATCACTCATACTGCCTGAGAACAACTCGGCAAATGTTCCCTACGAACTGCTTTAACTGCCTTGACTGTTTTGATATATATGGGCTGATCTCTGTTGAAGCTTTACCCATATAATCTGTTTTTAACTGGGAGACTCTATAAACCAGGGACTTTTTAAATCTACTATCAGAACGTTAACCTGCTTTAGGCCGTATTACTACCCAAAATCTTCCTCCAAGAGATCAGCCGGCTGCCCTGATACGAGTCCACACAAATGTCATCGTTCCTTATCCCCGAGGAACCCTTGTCTGGAGGCCTCCCTTGAAAACATAATGGGCTCCTTGCCTAAGATAAAAAAGACTGACACCATGAAATTGAACCAAGATCCGAACATATCAACTACTTCCTTGGACGAATTCTTCCAAAACTTAATATCTCTGGACTCTCTGCCCAGCTCTCCTTTGGAAGAATCGGAATCCCTGGCTGCCTCACTCTGCAACACACCTTCTCTGCTGGATTGTCAGACACCATCAGATGCTAGTTCTGTCTTGCCCTGTTTCACCGCTTTGCCATCCCTTACCGACTCAGTTCAGTCCTCGGATATCCAGCTTTTGCAACAGTTCTGTCTCTGTCTGGCCAACTCTATTACCCTTCTGACATCCTCTGTTGGAGTGCTGGAGGGCAAAGTGGAATCCCTTAGTAAGTCGGTCTCAGCATCACATTCCTGTAGAACCATCAGGCATGCACTGAGCCCGTCCCGAATGGATAGCCATCTCCCTCCACGACCGTTGCCGTTAGTGAATCTCCAATTGCTCACAGCCAATTTATGTCTGAACCTGGCCCATTCTCATTTTAACAAGCACGACTGGACCAACCGTAAAACCATATTAGACACATTGAGGCTCTTATCCAATTCTCACATCCGGGACAATGAGCTGCTTTCTGTGGAATGGCTTCCTAGCACATCCCACCATAAACACCTGATTCTCAAGTTCAGCTCATCCAAGACCCCCTCGCTTTTATGTGGTCTTCGCAACCATCTGACCCATTTTGGAGTCTTCCCTCAGAGATGCTTTATAAATACCCACCTATCTTCTCTTGGGAGGAAGCCGATCAACGTGGACACTTGTCGCCGGACGGGAACGGAGTGCAAGGACCTTCGCACGGAAGCTGGTAGCTCTTTGAGGGCCTCAACTACCAGTTCCACAAATCTGCTGGCGACCCAGCAACAACAGGAGGATGACCTCCGGACTAGAAATGTTGCGCTCCCAGACCAACCCCTCTCTACCTCTGATTCCGAAGGTTTATCAGGACTCAGCCCCTTATCTTTGATCACTTGTTCCCCTTCTGCTCCAAGAATCTCGCCTCCCGAAATGCCACACTATCAGTCCCCACAACTGGCTGGTTTGACTTTTCAGACTCCTCGAGCTCCCCCTCTTTCGCCGTCTATCATCGTCACCAACTAACATAACGGCTGCATTTATTTTGATGACAACAACACCATACAGTTGTCTCCCCCGACAGTTTTACCTGTACGATATTCAAGCCACTACCAAGACCAGGATGATAACCTCAGTCCAAATCTGGCTTCCCACCAGAATTCTCCAAGTTCTAAAAATGACCCCAAAACCAAGCAAGAAAAACAAGGCAAGATAACCGATTTTTTTGGTCTGTCCCCCGGTCTTTCTACCAGCCCCCTGTTGCTACTAAACAACAGTCAAAGATCCACCCTCCAACTCCTCCATGGTCCATCTTGAGTTGGAACATCGCAGGGTGGGCGTCCAAAAAAGCCGACCTGGACTTTTTGAACTACCTCAAAAACTTTCAAATCCTCATATTTCAGGAAACTTGGGAGGTCAACGACATTTCTCTATGTGGTTTTGAAATCATATCCTTGCCAGCCTGTCCCTCACTGCTTGGTGGTTGTTTGAAGGGCGGCCTTGCAACAGGTATCTCCCTGGATTTGCACGCAAACGTGGTTCCTGTGGACTCTCTTCCCCCTTATGCCCAGGCAAATCTGATATCCATCGGGAAACTCTCGCTCCTGGTGTTTAACGTCTACCTTCCTCCTGGGGGCTCTCACCGGGACTTGGATGAGCTGTGGGCCGGTCTGGAAGATTTTCTCGCTACCATCACACTTAGGTTCCCTCATTCTTTGGTTCTTCTGGCAGGGGATCTAAATGCCTGCACTACGGGGACTTGGGAAACACTAGTTGCCTCCCGTTGGTGGACAGGCCTGGCCAGGGATGACCACCCCCTGGACACCCTGAAAGGGAGAGTTTCCAAGGATCGGAAAGTTGGCAAAGCGGGGATTTGTCTAGCTCTCCTTACCATCAAAATAGACCTCTTCCCCCTTAATGGCAGATGTGTCCCGGATGTCCCCGGGGAATTTACCCACTTGGCCAAAAATGGCAACAGCACAATAGACTATACTTTGGTTTCGAGAGCCTTTTTGCCATACATTTCCTCCTTCAAAGTAGACGACAGGATTTTCAGTGACCATCTTCCTCTTATTACAGTTGCACAGCTATATAGACCTCAAGGCCATCCCACTCATGCTGTCTCCATAGACTCTAATCCCAGAGGCTCCCCAATGTTGCCGAAATGGTCAAAGTCTCTGGCCCTTTTCCACGCACGCTTTTATCATCAAGAAGCAGCCAATACCTTGTCAGCCTTGATCAGAACCAAGGCTACACCTGGTGTGCTACTGACTGCCTTCACTGAGTGTCTAAATGGTCTTATAGCCTCCTTTCAGCCCCCCCTCTTATCCCCGGTAGAGTTTCCCGGAGGAAGGGAGCCCCTTGGTTTAACTCACAATGCAAACAAGCCAGGAACCATATGAGATCTATATATTCTGCCCACAAACGAATAGGTTCACCGAAGGCCCCCCCCCCCATTTATTTTGAGGCCAAGAAGGCATACAAGCTAGCCCTTTTAAGAGCTAAGCAAGACTGGCACCGGCTTAGGTGGAATGCATTACTAGAGGCCGCGAAATCCAGCAACCCTCATGATTTCTGGAGTCTGTTAAACAGGAGGCCAACTAGTAGGCTCACCCATTCCATCTCTGCCACTACATGGGAACTCTTTCTACGCTGAGTCTTTTACGACACTGACGTGCCAGTCTCTTCGACCGCAGGCTCTCTCCCTAACCACCTTCCCAGATGGCCTCCTGTCGAACCATCCACGATTGCCAAGCTAATCGGACAACTCAAACTTTGAAAAGCTCCCGGCCCGGATCTCATCCCAGCCGAAGCCATCCTAGCCCATAAGGACTGGTGGATCCCGGTTCTTACCAAGGTATTCAATGCAATCAACCAAATGGGCCTTATCCCCAAGCTCTGGAAGGATGCTATAATTATCCCAATGCATAAGAAAGGTGCCCACTCCAATCCCGGCAACTTCCATAACATCAGTCTTCTTTCAATTTTGGGGAAACTCTATGCCCGCTATCTTCTGTCCAAACTGGAGTGCTGGGCTGAAGAGGCTGACCTGCTCGGTTATGAGCAGGCTGGGTTCTGTCCAGACCACTCTACAATTGACCATGCTCTGATCCTTCATCATCTTGCCGTAAAATACTCCACCCCCAGGAAGGGTCGTCTCTGCATTGCCTTTATAGACCTAAAGGCTGCCTTCGACAGCATCCCTAGAGCTAAGCTGTGGGCCAAACTTTCCACCTGGGGTATTGACAAAAGATTACTTTGTCTTATCTCCCAACTGCATGAAGGAACAGAAGCAAAAGTGTGCCTTACCCCATAGGGGGATCTCTCTAAAGCTATCCCCGTTAATAAGGGGGTTAGGCAGAGGTGTATACTGGCACCCTTTCTCTTTAACCTATATATCAGTGACTGGAGAAAGGCATTTTTGGATCACATGGTCTACATCCATGCTCCTAGATTAGCTGATTACAGATGTCCGCTCCTGCTCTACGCTGACGATGCCACAATACTTTCATTTTCCCGGGTGGGCCTATGTAGAGCCTTAAAAATTCTTTCTGCTTATTGCTCTGCTAACCAACTGCATATAAACCACTCTAAGTCTAAAATCATGGTATTTGCAAGAAGCAGGAAAATTTATCACTGGAACCTTGATGGCATCCCAGTGGAACAAGTCCACAGATTTCAATATCTAGGTATCCTCTTTCAATCTAATACCAAGTGGCCTGCGCAGGTTGAATCTCTCTGTAATAAGGCTAAGATTTCCACCCATGCCCTCTTGCACTTTTTTCATACTGAGGGAGCTCATCATATCCCCTCAGCAATAAAAGTCTATAGGGCAAAGGTGATAGCAGCTATCACCTATGGCGCCCCCCTATGGGTCCAATCCAACATCTCCTCTCTTGAGTCTGTCCACAGCAAGTTCCTACGCCATCTGATGGGAGTCCTTCCCTGTGTAAGCACGCCGCAATTTGGTTGGAACTGGGCATATCTTCACTTGCTACAATCATGTGGAAACGTGCAATTGGTTATTGGTTGTCCCTGTGGACCAGACTCCCAGGCTATTACCTAGGCCAATGCCTATGGCGGGACTCTTTTCATAGTCCCTGGGCCCATAATATCCATACAAAACTTTTGAAGATCGGGATTTCCCCCATTGAAGCTTTTATTTTAGGCCCTGATGCTGCCAAATCGTTGATTTTTCAACGGCTGGACGACATTGATAGACAACTAAATCTGGCAAATGGATCGGGAACATGCTCACCATTTTCCCTTGGAATTGTTCCCTTGCCTCACCCTCCGCCTTACCTCACCGCGTTACACTCTATCAAACATAGGCTCGCATTTATGAAGGCAAGATTTAATGTGATCCCCTCGAATGTCCTCGACAGTAGGCTCTCGGGGGGAGTAAAATCCACCTATTGTCCATGTGATGGCTGATCCCCGGAATCTCTGTTCCACATTACATTCATATGTCCCCACTATCGAGACATAAGATCAAGATTCATTTCCCCTATTTCCCAGAGATTCCCTGGATCACCTGATCTGTTCAGCCTTTATTTCCTACTCCAGGATGCAGACCCTAATATAACTTAAAAGGTGGCAAAAAATTTTGCTGCAGTCGTGGCTGAAAAAAAAACGGGGGAAGAGACGGGTAATCCCTACGGCAGAGGATCACTAGTATTGATAGTACAGATTGTATCTGAGGTAGTAGATGGTGTACTGTCGCATGATCTATTTACATTTGTAAAATCTACCCCCCCCCTTTTATGTGTATTTTAATTTGGTCTTTGACTGCAATAAAAGCTATCTATCCATCTATCTATCTTTTTTGTGTTTATCCTTTTCCCCTTTTCTTTCCTTTTCTTTTCTTTTCTTTCTTTCTTTCTTTTTTTTTTTTTGGAAAGATTGGTTGGAGTGCATCCCTTTTTTTTTGTCCTTTTGTTTTTCTTTTACATAGACATTTTTTGGTGTGCATTTCTTTTTGTGGGCTTTTTGGATGCTTTAATTCCTCATTAGAGAGAATTTGGATTATGATAAGAAGAACCTGAAGAGTGAGAAGTAAATGAGAAAGTGGGATTTGATATTCTCCTTTTTTCTTTTTCTTTTTTTTTTATTCAACCTTCTTGCTTGTTTTTCTTTTTCATTTCTGGTTTGGGGATTGGTTGATTGCCCCCCCCCCTTTTTTTTCCTAATCCATCCAAAGGGGTGGATTAGATATTTGGATTATAAATTAAAGCCGTATTTGAATTATAAACCTGGTGGATTATAGTATCAAGACGTGATGAGATGAAGAAAACAACAACACATCTGCCTACAACAGCTTCTTCAACAACTTCAAGTCCTGCAGCCCAGAGAACATTGGACACCATGGCTATGCAATTGGAAATAAAAAATATGATATAAGGGTTTCACATAGAT
Organism: Coluber constrictor foxii; assembly: GCA_038048745.1. Lineage (NCBI taxonomy): Eukaryota > Metazoa > Chordata > Lepidosauria > Squamata > Colubridae > Coluber > Coluber constrictor. Next base: position 16,557,816 of record CM075966.1, read on the forward strand.
TTTAAAGAAAGAATAGGCAAACTAGATGAGAGAATGGAAAAAGTATGGTAAGAAAGGAATCTGTGATGTATAAAGGAAAAGAGGTGATAATATTAAAGCAAGTCCCCAGGAGAGTGAGGGAACTAAGAAGAGATTACAGATTTCTAGCAATACAGCTAAATAAGAGAAATATCCTCTTCAGATGGATACTGCTGGAAGGCATGTTGATCACCTGGCAGGGGAAGAAGATTAAAATAGATAGCCTCATAACAGCCCAAGACTTCCTAGATCAGTTGAGAGGGACAGAGGAGGACCAAAGCAGCAAGGAGGAATTGGAAGCAATAGCACAAGAAGAGGAAACCATCCAACAACGGAGATCTAAAGAAGGAACCCCAGAGGACAAGGAGACAGAAGACAAGGAAAGCAAAGAGACCAAGAAGAGGCAAAGACCGCAAAGAACCACATGTGCAAACAAAAACTAAGATAGTATAAAAGAAACAGAAATGGAGGATTGGAAGTTAATATCCATCAATGTGAATGGACTAAATGACAATAAAAAGAGGAAACAACTTTTCATAAAACTAGCCAAACAGAATGCCGATTTAATTTGCCTTCAGGAGGTCCATATAAAAAAAGAAGATAGAAAATACCTAGAGTATAATAAATTTGGAAAAACCTTTACCTCCCTAGTGAAGAAAAAAAAGAGGGGTGTCGTGCTGTATGTTAAGAAAGGAATTGTAGCGGAATTAAAATATACCAATGCCAAGGGTAGAACATTAGCAGTGGAGATTAAGAGAGGCAATCTTTCAATACTATTGATAGCTATTTATGCCCCGAACAAAAAACTGGGGGAATATTACAAAAAATTAGGAGAGAAAATAAGCAAAATGGATTATAGTAGCATTTGTATAATTGGCAATTTTAACGGGATAGTAGATTCGGATAAAGACTACAAAAGTAGCAAAGACAAAAAGAAAAAAAGGAACAATCTACCAAGAACTTTCTTTGACCTAGCTGATGAGCTAAATCTTGTAGACATTTGGCGAACTTTACACCCAAATAAGAAACAATACACCTTCTATTCAAATCCCAAAAATCGTGGTCAAGAATCAATATGATGTGGGTAAGTAGGAATTTGGGAATGGAAATTAAATCCGCAGAAATAACATCAAATATATGGGCAGACCATAACCCATTAGAAATTAGATGGAAAACCCTATATAGGAAAAAGTATAAGAGATGGAGGTTAAATACACAATTTTTGAGGGACAAGGAAAATATTGGGAAAGTAAAGGGAGAACTAAAATTATTTTTTGAAGAAAATGAAAACCAACAAATGTCTCGAGTAATAATATGGGACATGATGAAGGCATATTTAAGAGGCTTGGCAATGTCCTACAGCATATACAAAAACAGAGAAAAAAGGAAAATGCAAAGGTTACTACCTTTAAAGCGCTCCATGGCTTAGGACCTGGGTACTTGCAGGACCGCCTACTACCACCAATAGCCTCCCACCGGCCAGTACGCTCTCGTAGAGAGGGGCTCCTCCGGGTGCCGTCAGCCAAACAATGTCGGCTGGCAGCCCCCAGGGGGAGAGCTTTCTCTGTGGGGGCACCTACTATCTGGAATGAGCTCCCCCCAGAGATACGGAGGATCCCGGATCTGCCCACCTTCTGCCGTGCTCTTAAGACTCTTCTATTTCGCCAGGCGGGCCTGGCCTAACCACTCCCCGTTTTTAGTGTCAAATTTTAAAAAATTTTAAATTATATTGGGGTGTTTTAATTCTGTCCGGGCCAAATTCATTTAATCTGTTTTTAGTTGGTTTTTAAATTTTGTACGTATGTATTTTTATTGTTGGCTGTACACTGCCCTGAGTCCTTCGGGAGTAGGGCGGTATATAAATCCAATAAATCCAAATCCAAATCCAAATCCAAATCCAAAAGGAACTCTTAGAAGGATTGGGAGAAGCAGAGAAGAACTTACAGCAAAATCCAGGAGACGAGGTAGCTAAAGAGAACTGGATGATTCTTCGACACAAACTAAATATTCTAGATCAGGAAGAATTGGCTTATAAGATAAAGTGAACCAAACATTACTATTTTGAAAATGCAAACAAACTGGGCAGGGGGTTGTCCTATAGATTAAAAAAAGAAAATGAGAAAGGCACCATTTATCAATTGGAAGACCCAGAGGGACGCATTGTGAACAAAGAAGAGGACAAGCTTGAAATTGCCCGAGAATGTACCAAAGGAAAAAATTGATCTATATCTATCAGAAGAAAAACTCCCATTGATCAGAGAAGAAGAGAGGGAAATGCTCAATAGGGAAATCACAATAACAGAACTAAAGATGGCAATATCTAAACTCAAAAATAATAAATCACCAGGCCCAGATGGATTCCCAGGAGAATTGTACAAAAATTTGGAATTAGAGGAGATACTTTTACCAAAATTGTTGGAAATTTGTAATGAGGCCCTGACAAGATCAAAAATTCCAGAATCGTGGAGGGAGGCATACATCACACTGTTACAAAAAGAAGGTGCAGACCCAAAACTGATAAAAAATTACAGGCCTATCTCCCTCCTAAACACAGATTATAAAATCTACATGAGTATAATAGCAGAAAGAATCAAGAAAATTCTAAATAATCTGATACATACCGACCAAAATGGATTTCTACCTGGAAGACAGATAAGGAATAACACAAGAGCGGTGATCAATATCCTTGAATACTACGAAGCACATCCGGATAGGAAATGGCATTGGTCTTCTTGGACGCCCAGAAGGCGTTCGACAATTTGAATTGGGATTTTATAGTTCAGCAAGTTAAAAAGATGAAATTTGGACTAAACTTTGAAAATATGATAACCACAATTTATGATAAACAAAAAGCAAACATCTTATTAAATGGAGACATGACAAAAACTTTTCAAATTAGAAAGGGGGTAAGACAAGGATGCCCCTTGTTACCATTATTGTTTATACTAGCCCTAGAAGTCCTATTAAGAAGGATTAGGAATAATAACGAAATTAAAGGACTAAAAATTAGGAAGGAGACATACATGAAACCGTCAATTAAGTACAAAAAAAGATACTTCCTGACTATAGTTGATGACTTTAGCAGATATGGATTCGTGTACACACTCAACAATAAATATGAAGTATTCAAAAAATTCAAAGAATTTCACAAAAGAATAGAAACACAACATAATGTAAAAATCAAACAAATAATGACAGATAGGGGATCAGAATTTTTATCAAAAGAATTTTCCAATTGGCTCAAAATGCAGGGAATACTACATTTCAAAACTTCACCTTTTTCACCTTTCCAAAATGGGGTCGTAGAACGGAAAATCGGTTTATTACAAACCATGTTTAGATGTGTGTTAGACGATGCTGGTTTAGGACAAATTTTCTGGGCCAAAGCACTCACTTATTCAAATTACACTATAAATAGATTGTGGTCCAGTGTAATTGGTAAAACGCCATATGAGGCATTGTATAACAGAAAACCAAAAATTGGTCATTTGCATATATTTGGTGTCACTGCTGATGTCTATGTCCCAAAACAATTAAGACGCAAAGGTGAGAAAGTGTCAAAAAGGTTACAATTCATGGGATATGAATCAGGAACTAAAGGGCATCAATTTATAGATAAAAATAACAGATTTGTCATATCTAGGACAGCCATATTTCATGAACACACTAATTGGTCCAAAATACATCTTAATGAAATTTATCACAAAACAGAAAATACCATACACACTCATAAAGAATGCAAATCACTTCTAAAAGAATACCAGCTAAATTGATAGAAGCGGATGATGAAGGAAGATATATTGCAGTTGAAATAAATATACAGAATGTTTTGATGCTTCTTATTGGGATTTATGCCCCAAATCAGCAGCAGGAATTTTTTTATAAATTATTGAATACTAAAATATTGCAGTGGAATTATAAGTCTTTTTTGATTATGGGTGATTGGAATGGAGTGATTGATACAAATCTTGATAAGAAGACATTGGCCAAGAAGGGGAACAAACTACCACAGACGTTCTTTGCATTGAAAGAAGAATTGGAATTGAAGGATGTATGGAGAATTCATCATCCGAAGGAATTGGACTTTACCTTTTTTTCTGACAGACATAAATCTTTTTCGAGAATTGATTTTATGCTGGTTACTTCTGATTTACTGACTAAAGTGGTTAAGACAAAAATATTTCCCAGAACTTTAACGGATCATAGTTCGGTATGGATGGAGATGGATTTCGGCAAGAGGGAGAGAAGATCTTGGCGAATGAACGAGAATTTATTTAGATATGAAAAGAACATTATGGATCTTAAAAAACATGTTAATGAATTTTTTTATATTAATTTGAATAAGGGTACACCTATTGAGACTGTATGGGATGCAAGTAAGGCTTATATGAGAGGTGTACTGATTTATATGAATTCTAAATATAGATCAACACGACAGAAGTCTAGAATAGAATTGGAGTCAGAAATAAAGGAGAAAGAACAATTGCTTATTGAAAATCCGACTGATGAGAAATTACAGCTAACGATAAAACTTTTGAAAGATCAATTTCAAATATTGATGGCTGATCAGACGGCAATTAATTTGCAATATGCCAAACATAATACCTTTTGTAATGCCAATAAACCTGGTAGATGGTTGGCCTATACTTTGAGAAAGCAACAAAGTTCTCGTGTTATAAATACTACTGAGTATAAAGGGAAACAAGTTTTTCAACAGAACTCAATGCATCAAGCTTTTTTAGATTATTATTCTAAATTGTACCATGCTGATAATATTAAAAAGGATCTTATTGATGACTATTTTGAGAAGAAGAGGGTCACAAAAATTTCAAGTATACAAAGTGATAGATTGAATCGACCTATAACATGTGAAGAGATTTTATTTGCAATAAAACAACTGAAATTATCCAAAGCTCCTGGGACGGATGGTTTGACGGCAGTATATTATAAGACTTTACAATCGGAATTGGTTGAGCATCTTAAGGACTTGTTTTGTAATATTCAGCAGGGGGGCAAAATACCCCCCTCATGGAAGACGGCTTTTATTTCATTGATACCTAAGGAAGAAGAATCTACAAAACCAGAAAATTTTAGACCAATATCTCTCCTGAATACGGATTATAAAATTTACGCAAAAGTATTAGCCAACAGACTGATGCCAGTTATTCAAGATGTGATTCGTGCAGATCAAGCAGGTTTTATAGAAGGTAGATATATGAAGGACAATGTCAGGCAACTCATAGACTTATTGGAATATCTTGATAAAAATAAACAGACTTCTGCGGTGCTGGTGTTTTTGGATGCGGAAAAGGCCTTTGATCGAGTCAACTGGGATTTTCTAAAAAAGACTTTGCATAAAATGGATTTTGGGGATCAGTTTATACAAGCGATTTCGGCAATTTATCAAGAACAGACGGCACAAATTATTATTAATGGGAGTTTAACTACCAACTTTAATATACAGAAAGGAACTAGACAAGGTTGCCCATTATCCCCATTGTTGTTTATTTTAACTCTAGAAGTGTTGCTGAATGCTCTACGGGACTCGGACAATCTGAATGGAATAGTTGTAAGGCAAAAAGATTACAGAACAAAAGCATTTGCAGATGATCTGGTTGTTACCCTAACACGACCTTTGGAATCAATCATATAGATGAAAAACATTATAGAGGAATATGGTCTGGTCTCAGGTTTTAGTCTGAACCAGAAAAAGACTAAGATGATAGTTAAAAACATGTTGGAACCACAAAGGAGTGAACTGGAAAGGTTGGCAGGCTTTGAAATAGCTACAAAGGTGAAATATCTAGGAGTTCAGGTTGCAGCATCTAATATAAAACTTTTTCAAAATAATTATGAGGAATTGTGGCATAAGATTCAAAAGGACCTTGAAACTTGGAAGAAGCTGCAACTATCTTTACTTGGTAGAATAGCAGCTATTAAGATGAACGTTCTACCTAGATTTTTGTTTTTATTTCAAATGATTCCGGTGCTTAAAAGTGATAAGACTTTGATGGAATGGCAAGCAGGTTTAAATAAATTTATTTGGAATGGGAAAAAACCAAGAGTTAAACTTAAAATTATGCAAGATGCTCATGAAAGAGGTGGCCTTAAAGTCCCAAACCTACGTTTATACTATGAGGCAGCAGTGTTGACACAAGTGGGAGATTGGTTTGGAACAACAAAAACAGAAATTTTGAATATAGAAGGCCACGACTTGCAATTTGGATGGCATGCATATTTATTTTATGAAGACAAGAGAGATAGAGTATTTAACAGTCACATCTTAAGATATGCTTTGATGAGAGTTTGGAAGAAGCACCAGCTTCAATTGGATTACAAAATACCTTTGTGGTTGGATCTTGGGCAGATTATGCCAAATATAAAGTCACTCGGGGGGGTTTTATATAAAGAGATACTTTTTAATGATGGGGGCAGATGGAGTTTGAAACCTTTGAATATTCTGTTGGAAGAAGGAACGAATTTAACTTGGTTGCAGTACCTTCAACTTCAAGCGAGATGGAGAGAAGATCAGAAAATTGGACTAATGTTACATGAAGAAGATTTGGTGACTCAGATAAAATGTAAAGGGCCGATGCATATTAAGCGAGTGTATAATTTATTGTTAGAAAGAGATTCAGAGGGTGAATTAGTTAAAGATTGTATGATAAAATGGGCACAGAATTTTGCAGAACCAGTAATGTTGGAAACATGGGAAAAGATTTGGGTCCAGAATGTTAAATTTACACAAGCACAGAACTTGAGGGAAAATTTTTATAAGATGTTTTATAGATGGCATTTAGATCCTAAAAAGTTATCATGTATGTATCCAAATGTTCAACCTAAATGTTGGAGGTGTGATTGTTTGGATGCAACATATTTTCATATTTGGTGGACGTGCAGAAAATTGAAAGCATTTTGGATTAAACTTTGGTGGGTAATGCAGAACATTTTGAGGAAGAAGCTTGAGTTTTCTCCTCAGTTTTTTTTGCTGGGAATAGTTAAGGGTTGTTCATCAACTGAAACGAGATTAATTTTATACATGCTTACTGCAGCCAGATTACTGATTGGACAATATTGGAAGAAGGATAGTGTACCTACTATAGAGGAATGGATATTGAAGATGTCTAATTTTGCAGAAATGGCTAAGATCTCTGCATACCTGAAAGACAGGACCCATGAAGCTTTTGTTAAGGAGTGGAATAAATGGGTAGAATACATGCAGAATAAATATCAAAGTAAGAAGTTTCAAGTAGCACTTGAGTTATAACAATGTTTATTAATTATATTGTTACATAACTGAATTTATATTTTTATGATGATGTACTGTTTGAATTTGATATATTTTTATATTTTTTTTGATATATATTTTTTTTGCATTTATATCATATTTTATGCTAGAATTTATATTTGTTAGATTTTCATGAGTTTTTATAAATTATGTATTTGATTAGGGGTTTAAAAGATGTCATGAGTTTAGTTTAACTTTTTTACTATTTAAGGTCAAACTTGTTATTTTACTTAATTTTTTTTTTCTTTTTTTGCTTGATGCTGATTGTTATACATGACTGGTTAAGAAACACTATTAAGATTGAATATTGGGAATTATAGTTAATGTTAAACATTTACACGATATTTTAATCTAAAATTTATGATGCTCAAAGTTACTTTATTACTCTTTTTAAAGATAATTGCTATATTTGTTAGATTGCGATGAGTTTTTATAAACGTTTTATGTTGTTATATATTTGGTTAGGGGGGAAATAGATGTTATAAGTCTAGTTTAATTTTTTATTACTTAAGGTTAAATTTGTTATATTTTTAGCTGGATCTCACCTAAAAAGTTGTTTGATGTTGATTGCTATATATGATTGTTTAATAGTGGAAGTCAGGGGGGGGGAAGGGGGAGGGACAGGGGGGGAAAGGGAGGGTGTGGGATTGGGGGGGGAAGGGGTATCAAAAACTGTATTGTAAAACTTTTTCAATAAAAAAAAAGAATGCAAATCACTCACGATTAAACCCAAAGCAGAAAAAATTAAGAGACCCAGACATCAAGAGATAAACACTAACGAATGGAAAAGGGACCATCCGATCATACAAGTAGATACTCTGACAGAAAAAGAAGCAAAATACATGCATGATGCAGATTCATACCCAAATAGGCCAATTAGAACCAATAGAAACGTAAAACCAAAAAAATTAGAAGACTATGTAGTATCCATCAATGCAAATAAAATCACACCAAACACATATGAAGAAATATTAAAATTACCACAGAGAGAGAGAGAACAATGGGAACAAGCAATGAAAAAGGAAATGGATAGCTTAAAAGAATTAAACATATATACTCCTGCAAAAACACCAGCATGTAAAACAACCATAGGTACCAAATGGATTTTTAAAATTAAAGAATTAGAGGATAACAAATGTTTATATAAAGCCAGATTAGTAGCCCAGGAATTCGCACAAAGGTTCCCAGATGATTATGCAGATACATATTCACCCACAGTTAGATCAGAAAGTGTTAAGAGCGCACTAGTGATTGCATCAATTCTGAAATTAGATGTATACCAGTTTGATGTTCAAACTGCGTACTTGCACGCAAATCTTGACAAGGAAATTTATGTGAGGGCACCCCCTGGGAAGGATACTCAAAAAGGAGAAACTTGGTTGTTAAATAAGAGTCTATACGGGTTGAAACAATCAGGAAAAAGATGGTACGAATGTTTGGCAAAAATACTTAAGGAAATGGGTTTCTCAGCCACATCTGCAGACTTATGTTTTTTTACCAGAAAAGCAAGCAACTCTCCAGAGTACATACTTATTTATGTAGATGACATTTTATGTTTTGGACAACACAAACAAAGATGTGATGAGTTCACAGAAAAATTAAACGAACACTTTACCTTGAAGACCTTAGGGAAAGTAAATAAATACCTAGGCATTCAAATTGACAAAACCAAAGGAGGATTTAAATTATCTCAAAAAGAAAAAATATTAGAACTCCTAGAAAGATGTAACATGATGAATTCAAAACCGTGTGAATCTCCCATGCAAACTGATTTTTCAAAAAACATGAACAACGAAGGTGATCCCTTTAAAGACAACACTTTATACAGATCTGTCATTGGATCATTATTATACATCTCTAATTGGACCAGACCAGATATCACTCTTGCTGTAAATCTTCTATCTAGACATGTAAGCAATCCAAAATCTTATCATTGGGAAGGGATTAACAGGATTCTCAGATATTTAAAATTCAGTGTTGATGCTTGTTTACATTTAGAACCTATCCATTCAGAAAAACCCATTTTGACAAGCTATGCTGATGCAGATTGGGCGGGGGACACAATAAGTAGAAAAAGTACATCTGGATATGTTTTTCTTATAAACAATTGTCCTGTACATTGGTACACTAGTAAGCAAAATTTAATCGCGACCTCTACAGCTGAAGCTGAATATATTTGTCTATCTAAAGCAGCCAACAATCTAACTTGGTTTGATGATTTGTTATCTAACATCTGGACTGAGCCTGTTTATCCCATAGTAATTCATGAAGATAATAAAGCTGCCATAGATATCTCAACATCTGAAGCTATAGGCCAAAGATTGCATCATATAGATATAAAGTATAAACATGTTAGGCAATTATCACATATAGGCTTTATTAAAGCAGTACATTGCGAAACTAATGAACAAATTACAGACATTTTAACTAAACCTCTACCAATCAAACAACATGCTTATCTAACTTCAAGACTTAATGTATATATTCAAAGTCCAATGAATCAATAATAGTTGGGCATTTTAGAGGGGGATTTGTTGCAGGTAAAAATACCCAACTGTGTGTAAATAAATGTGTACAGATATGTAAGGGTTAATGTACAAGTATACCCAATGTCCCTCCCATTAACTCCTCCTTACTGTCAACCTCGCTAGTTTTGCCTTGCTGCTTCGGTTGTCATAGAAACGCAGGGAGGGGGGTTTAGGCTCACGCTTTGAAAATCGGAGAAACGAAACCATTTCTTAAGCTGTTATCAGACCAACGGACACTGCATTCCTGGATGCTGACATGACCAGGCGTTTGCTCCCACCTGACCTCTGGAAGACCTGTGGATTGGATGATTTATGGTGCACAGGGGAGGGGATGCTTTCTAATTGTAACTTTCGTGCGTTTTGCTTCAGAATCCTGCTTTCCACGGTTGCGTTCATTTCATATCTAGTAAAAGTACCAGTCTTAAACCTATGATGAAGTCTGGGTCTTCCTTTCCTGGATACTGAAGGAAGCATACCTGACAATAAGCAGGATTCTCATCTCAGCCATCCCGGACAACACCGAGGGGGCTGAAAACTACAGAATGTCTGATCAGGAAAGTGATACAGATCAGATGGGGGCATATGGCTCGGCAATGTCTTCGTACCAGCCACTGGAAGAGACTGCGGTGTGGATGGAGAATTTACAGCGGAAAGAGCCGAGGGAAGAACCAGCCCGATGGTCGACAGGGGTCGGAAGGTTGCCGGACCTGAGAAGGACCCCCCGTGGAGTAACAACCTCCAGACCCCGAAAAGGAGAAGGCGTGTGGCTGCAGGAGCAGAAGGAACGTCTCATGATGGATCAAGCCCTACAACTCATTCGTGAGGTTGAAGAAAGCCGGAAAAACCGTGAGTCTTATGCAAACCCTGGAGGGGGGGAAGGAGAAGACTCCAAACTAGATCCTGAGGAAGGAGCCTGTGGGGGAGAGGAAGAGAGAGCTGACGATGATACATCCCAGGCATTGGGTGGTCAAATGAGAGATGCAGCAGTCCAGGGGGCCCCAGCCTTGCAGGCCCCACCCCGCAGACACAAGAAACCTAAAATTCCCCCCCTTCCTGGAAAATATGGTGGAAACCCAAAAACTTTGGGGTTTTTTTTAACCCAAGTGTGGAATCACATGCAGGACTGGGGGGAGGATTACTCATCGGATGCAGCCCGAGTGAGATGTGTCACCAGTGCCTTAGAGGGGGTGGCAGCCGAGTGGATGGTGGTACTCCACAATAACAATTCCCCCCTGCTGCGGAATTACAACCAGTTCATGACGGCCCTTAGGAGGCGTTTTGAGGACCACCTAGCTGAGCGGAAGGCGAGGCTCCGTATGAAAAGTACCCAGCAGGGCCGAAGATTGGTAGCGGAATACACCCAAGAATTTCGGGAGCTAGTGCCATACATGACAGGGTGGTCAGAGATAGCCCTGCTGGAGGGTTTCAAAGACGGGCTGAATGATGAAATCTACCACGACTGTAGAGCACGGGGGGTTCCCGAAGATCTGGACAGTTGGTACATAGCAGCTGAGGATGCGGAAATTGAGATAAGCCGTAGTCAACTACGAAGGGGGCGTGCCGGGGAGCCTTCATTCTCCTACCACCGCAAGGAAGCCCCAAAGATGGCTGGGGGAAGGGCGGAGTCCAAACCCAAGCCGAAGCCCTTCACCTGCTTTAAGTGTGGCATGGAAGGTCACCAGGCCGCTGAGTGTTCCTCCAAGCCAGTGCCAAAAACTACCAGCAGAGCACCAAAGAAGATGGACAAAGCACCCGCAAAAGTTCGTGAAGCCGCGCTGGAGGGGGAAGTCGTAGAGTTCGCTCCCCGGGCCAAGGGTGAGTTGGGAACTCCGACCAACGCGGATGACAGCGAGACCGACTCCGACTCCGATGATCTGGTGAGTCACACTGAGGGGCCCCTGCTCATCCCCATAGAACTAAAAGTGCCATCCACAGGGGCCCACGCACAGATGCCAGCCTTATTAGACTCTGGGTGCACCAGGTGCATTATCAGCCCGAAAGTAGTAGAAAAGATGGGCCTGGGACTTAAGGAACTGAAAAGGCCTATTGCATTCTGCCAGCTATATGGATCGGTGGCAGGGGGGGCCCAACCAGTTTCATAACGGAACCCATTGAAATGAAATTAGGGGACCACGTAGAGACTCTCAGTTTTGTTGTGGCCCCTAGCATGGAACGACCCCTTATTCTTGGCTTGTCCTGGTTACGTAAATGGAACCCGCGAATTAACTGGAAAATGGGGATTCTGCGCATTCGTGCTGGGAAGCCACCACGGGAGGGGAAGGAAACCTCCCTTGAAGGCAGAGGGGAGCCTGAAGAAGTGGAGATGGCAATAGACCACATAGAGGGGGAGGAGAAAATTCCAAAAGAGTATTGGGATCTCCGTGAAGTCTTTAGCGAGAAAGCCTCGGATGTGCTGCCCCCCCACAGGGCTACGGACTGTGCTATTGAGATACTCCCTGGAGTAAAGCTCCCTAAGCCAAAGATTTACCCTATGACCCCTCGTGAACTGGGGGAACTACAAAATTTCATTGACATAAACCTAGAACGGGGTTTCATCCAACCAGCTAGACCACGGGTGGCCGCACCAGTTCTATTCAGAGAAAAGAAAGATGGCAATTTCTCGAAGGAGCTAAACATCCTTTTGAAGTTTGGACAGATCATAAAAATCTCGAGGCTTTGAAAATTCCACGTAAGCTGTCGCCAAAACAAGTTCGCTGGGCCCAACACTTCAACCGTTTTAACTTCACCTTGCGCTACCTTCCTGGTGGGAAGAATTTCATGGCAGATGCTCTGTCCAGATTGCCTCAATACAACAGCACCAGGGAGGAAGTTGTCCGTCCAATTGTCCCATCAGCCCAACTGGCGGCACCAGTGACTACCCGAGCACAGTCGAAAAATGACCCAAGTCTCTCGGGTGATTTGCTCCAGCAACTAAAAGAGACTTTAAAAACCGATGAGTGGTTCCAAGCCCACTCAAACGAATGTACACTTCGTGATGGACTAGCTTGGGTTGGGGCCAAATTGTACGTCCCAGCCAGCTTACGAGTAACTGTTTTGCAACACGCCCATGACTCCAAAGTGGCGGGACACTTCGGATTTGTCAAAACCTTACATCTCGTCAAAAGACAGTTTTGGTGGCCTGCACTCAAAAAGGACACAGAGGCATATGTCGCGAGCTGTCCAGTGTGTGCCTCAGCTAAAAAACCTCCCGGGAAGGCACCTGGTCTTCTCCAGAGTGTGGCCAGACCCACTGCCCCTTGGAAAGAAATATCCATGGACTTCATTGTAGACCTTCCCGAATGTGGGGGTTGCACAGTTATATGGGTAGTGACTGATTTGTTTTCCAAACAGGTGCATTTTATCCCATGCACTAAGATCCCATCAGCAAAAACCCTTGCTAAGATGTTCATTCAACATGTATATAGGCTACATGGAGCGCCAAAACGTATAATTTCAGACAGGGGCGTGCAGTTCACCTCCAGCTTTTGGAAAGAGTTCCTAATGTTGATAGGCTCTGCCCAAGGACTAAGCTCCGCCCACCACCCCCAGACCAATGGAGCCTGTGAAAGAACCAATGCCGTGCTAGAACAGTATCTGCGATGTTATATAAATTACCAACAAGACAACTGGGTAGACTTGCTGCCATTCGCAGAAGTGGCATATAATAATTCCATACATAGCAGCACAGGTTTCACTCCTTTCAAGGTGGCTTCTGGACAAGAGTTTGTACCAATCCCAGAGTTACCTCACGATGACCCACAGAACCCTTCTCTAATTGAGTGGATCGATCAATTACGAGCGACTTGGGCAGTTACTCGAAAAGCGTTAGATGTTGCTCACCAAGCCCATAAAGCCCAAGCCGACAAAAGGAGATGCCCTGCACATGTTTATAAAGTGGGGGACATGGTTTATCTGTCTACCAAGTATTTGCAAACTCCTCAGAAATCAAAAAAGCTTGGCCCTAAGTATGTGGGCCCTTTCCCTGTTACTCGGATCATTAACCCAGTTACGGTTGAATTAGATCTACCCAAGAACTTGCGATGAATTCATCCAGTGTTTCATGTTAGTTTACTGAAACTGGAACAATCATCCCCTCTACGATCTTTCCTTCTGCGCATGTCCAAGATGGCTGCTCCCAGCTGATCGGCGGTGAGGTGGGGAGTATGTCCCCGGCTTTTTGGGTGTTTTCGGGGGCCGGACCAGCTCGTTGAGCCCCATTGACCGGCACAGGAGCTCTCCGCCGATCGTTTGATCCATTCTGGGAGCCGAATGCTCCCCAGGACGCTGCAAACGGGGCGAGGATGTAGGCGGCTGTTGGAGGATCATGCAGCCAGCCGAAAGCGGCCTCGGCGTCTTCTGGCGTCTCCTGTTGACTCTGCAGCTCAGGGATTGCCGCGGCAACGTCGACCTTAACCCTAACCCTAACCCTAACCCTAACCCTAACACCCCCCCCCCCCGTGGGAGCTCCAAGGCAGCCGTTGGAGTGGCTGGAGTTCCCTGGGTGTTCCAGCAGGGGATGAAGATCGTTTGGGGGAGAGTGGAAAGGACGATGAAGAGGTTGTCGGCTGGCGGTGATTCCAGGACAAACGGCTGCAGAGAAGGGGCGCTAGAAAGGGCCAGAGAGGGCAAAGAGAGACTGGAGGTTTCCATTGGTGAGAGAGTGGGGCGTTATACTAATTATGCCATGAATATTAACAGGGTTACCTGGGGCGGCCATGGAAGGCGGACCCATCTTAAGAGGGCCCACCCCCGGTTGTCTCAGAGGCTCTCCCCCCCACTCCCTGTGTGGATTGGGGGTGATTAGAGCTACCACTGGTTTACCACTGGTCTAAACCCTGGAATAGATCTTTAGCCATTTCTTTTGTATGGATTTGGCTTTGGCCTTATGGCCATTTATCATCTAGACCCCTGAACAACTGTGATATCTGCCTCCCATGGACTTTACTACCTCTTTTCACCTAAAATGAGATCATCGAAATACCCCCGGGGCCAGCAGTTCCTGGAGATTGGTGACTACCATCGATTGCTTCTCAACCATTGCAGGATACACCCTGGTTTTTCTAGTCTGGTATAGAGTCGGACTAAGACTGCTGCTTTTCAGCCCTCCCCAGCTTCTGTGAGAGGGCGGCTGGTGTGAACATCTGGGCCGAAGTAGCTTAAGACTCTACCCACTGCGGTGAGAGAGCAGTGGAGTTTATTGACTGAACTGGAGTGGACATCCCTTGCCGGAACTTTTGGATCTATTTTAATCAACCCCTGGCCATGGACTTCTCCCAAACATTAAATGTATTCATCAGCGGAGCTTCTTATCCTGCGAGACTCCCCCCTCTCGCAGGTCTGGCCCTCCATTTTATTGAGGGCCTACCTTTATGACGGGCTTTGGAGCCCCGAGAGGTGGCATGCAGCGAAAAGGAATTTGAGGGGTTTTCTAGGGAAATTGTTAAACAAATTTTTAAGGGGTTCTGGGAAGCGGGAGGGTTGTGTGGGTGTGGGGGTTAACCCACAGGAGGAGGGGTCAGGTTCAATTGTTAGTGGGGCTACGGGGGGTGCAGATTCTGGGGGTAAGGGGTACATTGATGTTCATTCTGCAGAGGGCCTTTTTATTAATACACTGAGTGGGAGGGGCAGATATGGCGAGTGCAGGGGACCATATCATGTGAGGGGGGCGCGCACTCGCTATCTTCGAGCGACGGCATGCCCCGGTCCCCAAAGCCCTTCTCGCTCCCCAGGTTGTGCAGTGTCTCAGGGCCCGAGTCTCCGGCTGTTGCTGTGCAATGCCAGGTCCGTGGTAAATAAAGCCCCCCTCATCTGTGATCTTGTCCAGGAGGGGGGAGCGGACCTGGCAGGTATTACGGAGACCTGGTTGGGCCAGGAGGGGGGAGTCCCCCTTGTGGATATGTGCCCTCCAGGCTTCCATGCATTCCATCAGCCGAGAGCTCAGGGCAGGGGTGGGGGGGGTGGCGGTTGTCATAAAAGAGAGTCTTGATCCGCGGGAGTCCACTGTACCTCAGATAACAGGGTGTGAGTCCCTCCTTGTGAAGTGGGGTCGCGGAGTTCAGATGGGTCTGCTGCTTACGTACCTGGCTCCCTGCCACGTAGCAACAGCCCTGCCTGAGCTACTCAACGTGATAGCCGAGGTGGCGGTTGATATCCCCAGACTTTTGGTCTTGGGAGATTTCAACCTGCCATCTGTCGGTGAAACGTCTGAGGTGGCTCGGGAGTTCATGGCTTCCATGACGGCCATGGACCTGACTCAGTTAATTCACGCTCCCACTCACACGGGCGGACACACCCTGGACTTAGTTTTTGTCTCTGGTCAGTGGTCGAGTGTTTTTGATATAGGGGATATAGTCATCGAACCCTTGTCATGGTCGGACCACTCTCTCCTTCGACTAGACTTTCTAACCGCTACACCCCGCCGCAGGGAGGCGGAACCGATTAGGTGGTTCCGCCCCAGGCGCCTGATGGAACCTGATAGGTTCCAGATGGAGCTTGGGCCGTTTCCTGAGACTCTGGCTCATGATTCGGCTGAAGACCTGGTGGCCGCCTGGGATAGAGCGGCCGCCGGGGCTTTGGACCGCGTCGTGCCTTTGCGGCCTCTGACCCGGCGCCAAACTCAGCCAGCTCCTTGGTTTACTGAGGAGCTGAGGGAGATGAAGCGCCGGAAAAGACGCCTGGAGAGTAGTTGGAGGACCAGCCGTTCCGAATCTGACCGAACACTGGTGAGGTCTCATATTAAGACCCACCTAGTGGCGATAAAAGCGGCAAAGTCTAGCTACTTTTCCGCTCTTATCGCGTCATCAGATAATCGCCCAGCCGCCCTGTTCAGGGTGACCCGCTCCCTCCTTCAACCGGGAGCTCGGGATGACCCCTTGCAGGGTCGAGCTGAGGACTTTGTTCAGTATCTGTATGACAAAATCGCTCAGATCTGGGAAGGTCTGGCCTCTGACTGGGTAGATCCGGATGGGATAATCGAGGCAGATCTTGGGGATGTGGTTTGGGAGGAGTTCGATTCTGTGGCTCCCGAGGACATGGACAGGATCCTGGGGCGGCTGAATGCAACCACATGTTTATTGGACCCGTGTCCCTCCTGGTTGGTGCTGGCCTCCCGGGAGGTTACACGAGGCTGGCTCCAGAAGATTGTTAACGCTTCTTTGAGTGAGGGTGTTCTGCCGGCCGCTTTGAAAGAAGCGGTGGTAAGACCCCTCCTCAAAAAGCCCTCCCTGGACCCGGCTGTTTTGGCCAATTACCGTCCCGTCTCCAACCTTCGCTTTGTTGCGAAGGTTGTTGAGAGTGTGGTTGCTTGGCAGCTTCCCCGGTTCCTGGATGAAGCTGTCTATCTAGATCCGCTCCAGTCCGGCTTCCGGCCTGGGCACAGCACGGAAACGGCATTGGTCGCGTTGGTGGATGATCTCTGGAGGGCACGGGATAGGGGATGTTCCTCTATCCTGGTCCTATTAGATCTCTCAGCGGCTTTTGATACCATCGACCATGGTATCATGTTGCGCCGGTTGGAGGGGTTGGGGGTGGGGGGCACCGTTCTACGGTGGTTCTCCTCCTATCTCTCTGACCGGTCGCAATCTGTGTTGACAGGGGGGCAGCGGTCGACTCCGAGGCGCCTTGTTTGTGGGGTGCCGCAGGGGTCGGTCCTCTCGCCCCTTCTGTTCAACATTTATGTAAAGCCGCTGGGTGAGATCATCCGTGGCTTTGGTGTGGAGTTCCATCAGTACGCTGACGACACCCAGCTGTACATCTCCACCCCAGGCCACCCCAACGATGCCGTTGAAGTGATGTCCCGGTGTCTGGAAGCTGTGCGGGTCTGGATGGGGAGAAACAGGCTCCGACTAAACCCCTCCAAGACTGAGTGGCTGTGGCTGCCGGCGTCCCGATATAGCCAGCTGACGCCATCGCTGACCATTGGGGGCGAGACGTTGGCCCCCACGGAGAGGGCTCGCAACTTGGGCGTCCTCCTGGACGCACGGCTGTCTTTAGAAGAACACATGACGGCCGTGGCCAGGGGGGCTTTTTATCAGGTTCGCCTGATACGCCAGTTGCGTCCCTTTCTAGATCGGGACTCCCTACGCACAGTCACCCATGCTCTCGTGACTTCCCGCTTGGACTACTGTAACGCTCTCTACATGGGGCTCCCCTTGAGGTGCACCCGGAGGCTCCAACTGGTCCAGAATGCGGCCGCGCGGGGAATTATGGGAGCGACGTGGCGCTCCCACGTGACACCTCTCCTGCGCGAGCTGCACTGGCTGCCGGTGGTCTTCCGGGTGCGCTTCAAGGTGTTGGTGACCACCTTTAAAGCGCTCCATGGCTTAGGACCTGGGTACTTGCGGGACCGCCTTCTGCCGCCAATAGCCTCCCACCGGCCAGTACGCTCGCACAGAGAGGGCCTCCTCCGGGTGCCGTCGGCTAGACAGTGTCGGCTGGCAACCCCCAGGGGGAGAGCCTTCTCTGTGGCGGCGCCCGCCCTCTGGAATGACCTACCCCAGGAGATACGTAGGATTCCAGATCTCCGGACCTTTCGTCGGGCCCTTAAAACCCACTTATTCCATCTAGCTGGGCTAGCCTGATCCTATCCTCCGTTTTTAAATTTGAATTTAATTTTAAATTGGGTTGTTTTAATTTTCTGCCAAATGATATTTAATAGTTTTTAATTGTTTTTAATTTTTGTGTACTATGTTTTATTCTGGCTGTTCACCGCCCTGAGTCCGCAAGGAGAAGGGCGGTTTATAAATTGAAATAAATAAATAAATAAATAAATAAATACGTCCATCCAAAGAACCTCCTCCTGTTCCCATCCTCATTGAAGGGGAACAACACTTTGAAGTGAAAGAGATTTTGGACTCTAGAAAACATCATGGAAAAGTACAGTATCTCGTAGCATGGAAGCACTTCCCGTTATCACAAGCTGAATGGGTGAATAAACGTGATGTTAGGGCACCTAGAAAAGTGCAGTTGTTTCACACCAAATACCCTGATAAACCTTGAGTCATGATAAGTATTAATTGTTGTGATATTACCTCTTCTTTTCTCTGTTTCAGGATTAGAAGCTGTCTCTTCTGAAGGGGGGCCGAATGTCAACCTCGCTAGTTTTGCCTTGCTGCTTCGGTTGTCATAGAAACGGAGGGAGGGGGGTTTAGGCTCACGCTTTGAAAATCGGAGAAACAAAACCATTTCTTAAGCTGTTATCAGACCAACGGACACTGCATTCCTGGATGCTGACATGACCAGGCGTTTGCTCCCACCTGACCTCTGGAAGACCTGTGGATTGGATGATTTATGGTGCACAGGGGAGGGGATGCTTTCTAATTGTAACTTTCGCGTGTTTTGCTTCAGAATCCTGCTTTCCACGGTTGCGTTCATTTCATATCTAGTAAAAGTACCAGTCTTAAACCTATGATGAAGTCTGGGTCTTCCTTTCCTGGATACTGAAGGAAGCATACCTGACACTTACCTTTTGCTCTGCCTCCAGTGTATATATATTGATGTACTGTGTTGTTGCTGTGCTTGTCTGATGTTTTCCTGTAAATAGAGAAGAACAAATAAATATGCTTGAACTGTCTTAACTTGTGTCCTGTTTACTGGGCCTATACTATGGAAAATAAGCAACAGACAAGATCAGCGAAAGCTAGTAATAAGTAAACTATGAAAGAAGAAATAAAAGCAATCTCAATAAATATAAATGGATTAAATTCTGTGATAAAAAGGAACTCTTAACGAATTAAATAAATCGAAAATGGACATAATATGTTTACAAGAAGTCCATATTAGAAAACAACACAAAAAATTGCTGGAATATTCAAAATTGGGAGAATTATTTACTGCACTAACACATCAAAGTAAAAGAAGTGTGGTATTATATATTAAAAACACATTAGAACCTAAACAAATATTTGCTGATGAAGAAGGGAGGATTCTTATGGTGGAAGTAACAATGAACTATAAACAAATACTTTTGGTGGTGATATATGCAACAAACGACAATCAAGAAGAATTTTATGGAAAATTACACAGGAAAATAACAGAATTTGAATATGAAAATATCTGGATGACGGATGATTTTAATACAATAACAGAAGTTGATTTGGACTATAGGACAACAAAGACAAATAAGAAGCTTTCCAAACGCTTTCTTTACAATGGTTGAGGAATTAAGTATTCAAGATGCCTGGAGAAAAAGACACTTGAAGGAAAAACAATATACTTTTTATTCAAACAGACATATGTTATGGTCTAGAATAGATATGATGTGGATGTCAATTGATTTGTTAGCTAATGTACAAGAAATAAATATTGAAGCAAACATATGGGTGGATCATAATCCGATTATAATTACATGGAAGGGGCAAAGAAGGAGACCAAGATGGACTTTGAATCAAACAATATTAAATGAAAAAGAGTTTCAACAATTTATGGAGAAGGAATTGGTTTTCTTTTGTAAGGAAAATAAAAAAGAAGATACCTCACTGCAGAATGTGTGGGATACAGCGAAAGCATATATTTGTGGGTTGGCAATGACTTATTTGGGAAAAAGGAACAAAAAGAAAAGGCAAACTCAAAAAAAAAAAACCAACAACCTGGAAGAGGAGTATAAGAAACTAGAGATGGAATTACAAAAAGATACTCAAAATAAAAGGATTAAAAACCAAATGGATTTGAAAAAATATGAAATGAATTTAATTGAAAAAGAGGACTTGGCACATAAAATAAAGATTTTTCTTTCATACGATATACATATCCATATCTAGAGCAATTATCATCAATTGTTAGAAAATATTTTTTACCACCAAGTGTTGGCTTGAAAGGACCTACTATGTCAGTGTGTACCAAATCAAAAATGCGTGTTGACAGTTCTAACTGCATCCAAATATTGCTGAAATGGTGCTCCTAATGAATGACTGTATTTCTTTTGAAGTTTGGGTCATGGCTCATGAATTAATTAGGGCATCTTTCGGAAACTTCACAGACAGTTAGAACTCCTTTTAAAATCTATCAAGATTACCAGCTTTCCTGAATCCTGGACTCTCCAATCGCTCCCCAATGTCTGGGGTGCTGGGAGGGAAAATCAGGCAACCATGGTCGAAGACAGGCTATCTGAAGAGAGCCTAATTGCAGCCAGAGTGTAGCCTCCCTCAGACATCAAAGCTGAGATGCCTGCTCCAGCAGCAGAAGCAAGAAAAGATGAGTATTGGTGGGAGTTAATTCCTAAAGCAGCTGAAGTTGCGTTCCCCCATCCCAATGCCTGGGAAAAGGGGAAGCCCCTGAGCGAACTGGGAAGAGTGGAGTGGAGGTTGGACTGGAAACAAGCCAGGCTCACAAAGCCCCTGGGGAGTTCCAGACAGCAGCCAAGGGAGGAATTTGACCAAGCCACCCTTTCCGATGAGGGGACGTCATGCAAAAGGAGAGGGGAGGAGCAGTGGATCCCTTTAAAGTGAGGAGAAGCAGACAGGAGCACAGCCCCCCTTCTCTACCCATCAGAAGGAGACCACAACCAGTGTCTTTCCCATGCAGCAGGCAGGCTGCCCAGGGCAGACAAACCCCTCTCTCCCTCTAAACTAGAGCTGAGGAAGAGGGCCAGCTACATCAAATGCAAGCATACAGAGGCCGACAGGGGGAGAGAGGAGCAGTGCTGAATGAACTGCCCCAGTTCAGAGGAAAGTTTGATGGGGACTCAGACCAGCTAGCTCTATTCCTTGACTCAAGCTGAGATCCACCTAGAATGTTATGGACACCTCTACCCACCCCCCAGAGCCATGGTGAATACCATAGCAGAGGGGCTAGAGGGGGAAGCAAGGGAATGGCTAGCAGCCCTCCACAAGAGGAGAGCCCCCCAACTGCAAGATGTAGATGACTTCCTATGACTGCTAGAGGCCAGATTCAAGGACGCAGAGGAAGACCTGTATGCAGAGGATGAGCTCAGCTATCTAAAGGAGAGGGGCCGTCCCATTAAAGAGCACATCCCCGAATTTAGGAGAGTCATTGGGAGGCTACCCCCTTTGCCAGAGTGGTTGCTAGTGCACTTTTTCAGAACAAGCCTGGAGAAACAAATTGCCCAGATAACCGCTTACTTGGACATCCCAAACCAGCTCTCTGAGTAGTTCCGAGTAGCAATAAAAGTCGACAGTGGATTGCGTGCCAAGAACATGAGAGAGCAACCAGACACGAAAGAGAGGGGGCAACCCGACCTGAAACCAGCCCTCCCTCGAAGCCTGCTGAAGTGCTAAAGTTGTGGGGGGGGGAGGGCCACACGGTATGTGTGCACAACCCCAACCCCAAGGCCTAGGCCAAAGCCACCACCCAGGGCACAGCTGGAATGAGGCCCCAAATGAGCCACCAACACGTCCCGGAGGGCCCTCCAGGCTGAAGAGGTCCCTTCCCACCCAGCCAAAGGGGGGGGGGGGTAACACCAGGCAACAATGACCAGTTGCCAGAACCCTATGATAGCGAGGACGAGGGCAAAAACGACCCAATGGTGAGGGAACCAGTCCACCCTTTCGTTTTCCCAATACATCTCACAGCCCCCCAAAAAGGGACCCAGGGGGCCTTTCAAGCCCTGATAGACTCAGGCTGCACTAGATGCTTGATCAACCTAACCACAGTCCTGAAACTGGGGATCAGAGCAAAAAGACTGACCCACCCAATCTGGTTCACACAGGTTGATGGGTCCCTAATGGGGGGAGCCTATGCCACTCACCTGACCGAACCAGTGAGGCTAGAGCTAGCAGATCACTGGGAAGTAATTTGATTCGTAATAGCCCCCAAAATGACAGATCCAGTCACACTGGGACTCTCCTGGCTAGACAAGTGGGGACCGACCATCTGGTGGCAAGGGGGTACCCGCAGACTGAGAATAGCAAGGGGGCCCCAACCCCTCCCACACCAGCGAGCAGACACACCACCCATGCAGGGAACCCTCCAAAAGAGCACACCAGAACAACTGGCAGCCACATCCGACAAAACCCCAGAGACTGAACAGATCCCAAGGGAATATCAGGACCTTGCAGAAGTATTCAGTGAGGCTGAGTGCAACGTCCTTCCCCACCCCCGACCACCACAAGGCAGATTGCGCCATCGAAATCATCCCTGGGGCAAAACTACCCAAGCCCAAGCTGTATGCCATGACACCTCGGGAAATGCAAGAAATGTGCAACTACATAGACAAAAACCTAGAAAGGGGGTTCATCGAGCCAGCCAAACCACGGGTCGTGGCGCCAGTCCTCTTCAAAGAAAAAAAAAGATGGGACTATAAGATTGTGTGTCGACTTTCGTGGTATCAATGAGTGTGTGTACACAACCTATATCCCCTCCCCCTCATGAAGGACATGCTATTTCACCTGGCCAAAGGTCTTCACCAAACTAGACCTCAGAGAAGCATACTACCGAGTACGCATCAGGGAGGGAGACGAGTGGAAAACAGTGTTCAACTGCCCCCTAGGGAGCTTCCAATTCAAGGTGATGCCTTTCGGACTGCAGGGAGCCCCAGCGGTGTTCATGCAATTAATAAATGAGGTGCTGCATGAGCACCTCTACAAGGGGGTTCTTATCAACCTAGATGACATCATCATTTACACTGAGACCATGTATGACCACATACCCCTTGTCTGTCAGGTACTGGAAAAACTTCTGGAAGCCAACCTGTATGTCAAGCTGTCAAAATGTGAGTTCCACTGCGCACGGCTAGACTACCTGGGTTATCGAGTGTCAAATGAGGGAATAGAGATGGATCCAGCAAAAGTGGAAGCAGTCCTAGGCTGGCAACCCCCTTGCACCCGTAGACAGCTACAAAGCTTCCTAGGGTTTGCAAACTTCTACAGGCAATTCATCCCCTCCTTTGTGAAGACTGCCAAACCCATGACAGACCTCCTAAAGACAGGGAGCCCAGGAATGAAACCCCACCGGAGACAACCTCTACAGTGGGACCTAACCTGCCAAGAGGCATTTGAAACACTAAAAGAAATGTTTGTGAAGGAACTGATGTTGAAGAATCCTGACCCCAAACAACCCTTCATCATCTAAGTAGATGCCAGTGATGTGGCAGTGGGAGCAGTGCTACTCCAAAGAAATAGTCAAGGAAATCTACAACCCTGTGCCTACACCTCCCGCAAGCTCACAGACACAGAGAGACGATGGGCAGCATGGGAAAAGGAGGCATTCACAGTGAGATGGGCACTGCTAACCTGGTGACACCTGCTGGAAGGGGGCCAGAAACTGTTCGAAGTCTGGACTGACCACAAAAACCTGGAGGCCCTCAGGACCCCATGGAAACTATCGCCCAAACAAGTCCGTTGGGCTCAATACTTCAACCGCTTTGACTTCGTGCTAAAGCACATTCCAGGAGGGAGGAACTTTCTAGCCGATGCCCTCTCCCGCATGACCCAGTACAAATGTGAGCAGGAGCAGGTAGTGGATGCCATCGTTCCCCTTACCCAAAAAGCGGGCCAAGTAACCAACAGACGACAACGCCACAACCGGTACGACCAACCAACAAGCGATCTAACAGCAAAACTCAAAACTGAACTGCTGGCAGACCCCTGGTTCCGAGACAATCAACACATTCTGACAAAAAGCGATGACCTCTCATGGAAGGGGACAAAGTGCTATGTCCTGGAATCCCTATGCACCCTGATCCTCCAGAGGAGCCACAACGTTAAACCAGCAGGCCACTTTGGATTCCTAAAGATTTTACACTTAGCACGGAGGCAGTTCTGGTGGCCCAGCATAAAGAAAGACGTGGACAGTTATGTGAAAAGTTTCACCATCTGCGCCATGATGAAGAAGTGACCAGGAAACCCCCCTGGACTGCTACAATCAGTAGCAGAGCCTATAAGACCATGGTAGGAGATTTCAATGGACTTTATAGTGGAGTTGCCGGAAAGTGGGGGAAACACGGTGATCTGGACTGTAATAGATTTATTTTCCAAACAGGCACACTTCATACCCTGCAGCGGACTACCCTCAGCCCACCAGTTGGCCAAACTGTTCCTGAAACACATCTACCGCCTCCATGGAGTACCAAGAAGAATTATCTCTGACAGAGGGGTCCACTTCACAGCTAAGTTCTGGAGGGAGTTCCTGCGTTCCATTGGGTCATCCCAGGGCCGTAGCTCAGCCTGTCATCTGAGCACCAACGGGGGGGCAGAGAGACTGAATGCCATGGTAGAGCAGTACCTGAGGTGCTACATGAACTATCAGCAGTCCAATTGGACGGACCTCCTGTCTTCCGCTGAGGTTGCGTATAATAATGCTGTTCACAGTAGCACGGGGCTAACCCCATTTAAGGTAGTGAGCGGCATGGACTTCATCCCAATGCCTGAGTACCCAAGGGAGCCTCCCTCCTCAGTCACCTTGACCAATTGGATGACAACATTGAAAACAACCTGGGAGAATGTCAAGAAAGTGCTAGCTAAAGCAGCACAAACCTATAAGAAACAGGCAAACAAACACCGAGCTCCCCAGAGGCCATTTCAATTGGGGGAGAAAGTTTACCTCTCCACAAAATATTTGAGGTTAAAACTCCCTAGCAAGAAATTGGGGCCAAAGTTTATGGGACCATTCCCCATAGTAAAGATAATCAACCCGGTCGCAGTGCAATTGAAGTTGCCCCGACTGCTGGGGAAGATACACCCAGTATTCCATAGTAGCCTCTTAAAACCCATGGTCGGATCGACCCTGAGGCCATTACCCCATGATCCCCTGGACCCCGTGGTCATAGGGGGCCAGACCCATTATGAGGTGCAGCAAATCCTCAATTCGAGGTGGCACAGGAGACAACTCCAATATTTAATCAAGTGGAAGGGTTACCCCTTATCAGAGGCATCTTGGGTAAAGAGTCGAAACATCCAGGTTGATCGCCTTATAGCCAAATATCATGCAGAAAATCCAAACAAGCCAGGTTGGGGGTCACGTCTCTAAACTCTGCATCTGTACTCAAATTGTTTTGCTTTGCACAGGTTGTGCTCAGGAAGTGAGGGGAGCCGAATGTCAACTTGCAAAGCTTTCAAGTTGCCATGAGCAGGAGGGAGGGAGAACTGATAGAGATGATTGAAGTTACATTCCATACATGCTTCCTGACCGCAATCAGAAGGAGGGTGTTGGATTTCACAGCCAGCCAAAGTGGTTAATTGGAGAATGTGATTTATGACATGGCCAGGGAGGAGGGGAGAGACAGGGTCATAGGGGAATGTAAATCTACATGGGATTAGTTCTAACTGCATCCAAATATTGCCAAAATGGTGCTCCTCATAAATGACTGTATTTCTTCTGAAGTTTGGCTCATGGCTCATGAATTAAATAGGGCATCTTTCGGAAACTTCACATTAGTGAATTTTCAACATTAACAGTTTTATGAGGAACCTCAGGCTTACTCTGAGCAACCAGTTTCCCAATTTTCTTTTTGTTGGCTTTAGGAGCCTTTGGAGTAGCAACAGGATCTCTCACTAGAACATCTCTCTCTGGGCCTGTGTTCTCCTCTTTTGGAGTCTGTATACTTGCCTGTTCTTTTATTTCTATTACAGTGGGGCAAAAAAGTATTTAGTCAGCCACCAATTGTGCAAGTTCTCCTACTTAAAAAGATGAGAGAGGCCTGTAATTGACATCATAAGTAGACGACAACTATGAGAGACAAAATGAGAAAACAAATCTTAGTTCAGGAAATTGGAGTGGTAGAGATTGGAATAAATGAATGGGCGGACCATAATCCCATATTAATAGAATGGAAAGGGCAGATACCAAAAAAAGGAAGATGGATGATGAACGTAAGAACAATTAAGGAGGAGGAATATACTAAAACGTTAGAAAAAGAACTGAAAGGGTTTTTTAAAGATAATACTAAGGAGCAAACATCCTTACAGACCCTATGGGATACCACAAAGGCCTATATTAGAGGCATAACTATTGCCTATAATAGTAAAAGGAAGAAAGAAAGGGAAAGGGAGTATAATAAAATACAAGAAGAAATCAGAACCTGGGAAGAAAAATTAGGTAGCCATCCAGGAGATGAAAAGATAAAAATTAATTGGATAACAGCTAAACACAAATTGAACCTGTTAGAGCAGGAAAAAACTATCAACTCTTTGAAATATATAAAACAAAAATATTTTCAGCATGCAAACAAACCAGGGAGATGGATGACTTACAAATTAAGAAAAGAAAAAGAGAAAAGGACTATACATCAATTACAAGATAAACAAGGAAACTTACAGAAAAATATCGAACAGAAAAAGGAGATAGCAATCCAGTATTTTCAGGA
This sequence comes from Coluber constrictor foxii, assembly GCA_038048745.1. Taxonomy (NCBI): domain Eukaryota; kingdom Metazoa; phylum Chordata; class Lepidosauria; order Squamata; family Colubridae; genus Coluber; species Coluber constrictor. The sequence continues at coordinate 16,584,907 of CM075966.1, forward strand.
ACTATACAGTCAAGAGGAGACATCAGATGTGAAAATAAAACAATACTTGGAGGAGGATGAGACCTCAGTAATTATGGAAGAGGATAGAGAGATGTTAAACAGAGAGATAACTAAAGAAGAATTACAGGAGACAATTAAAAGACAGAAAAATAATAAGACACCAGGAACAGACGGGATCCCAGTAGAATTATATAAAAGGGTAGGCGAGATTTTGAATTCAATTCTCCTGGAAGTATATAATGAAGCCTTGAGAAATGCAAAAATACCAGAGACTTGGAGAGAAGCATATATTTCATTGATCCCCAAGGAAGAGACGGATACTACCCATATAAAAAATTACAGACCTATCTCGTTGCTGAATTCGGATTATAAAATTTTTATGAGTCTACTGGCTAACAGGATAAAGATAATATTAAATCGAAAGATACATGTAGACCAGAACGGATTTCTACCAGGTAGGCAAATAAAAGATAACCTGAGGACAGTTATAAATATAATTGAATATTATGATAAACACCCAGAAAAACAGGCAGCCTTAATCTTCCTAGATGCACAGAAGGCATTCGACCGAGTTAACTGGGAATTTATGACCAAACAGATAAAAAATATGAAATTTGGAAAGAACTTTGAAGAATTAATTTCATCGATATATACTAACCAAAAGGCAAGAATATTAATTAATGGAGAAGCAACTATTTTTTTTGGAATAGGTAGAGGAGTAAGGCAAGGATGTCCTCTTTCACCACTATTATTTATTTTAACCTTAGAAAATTTGCTTCAAAGGATAAGAGCTAAAGAAAATATCAGGGGGCTTAAAATAAAAGGAGAAGAATACAAGGTCCAAGCCTTTGCAGACGACCTTGTATTCTTTCTGGAAGATCCTTTAGCAACTGAACCCTACTTAATGAAAGAAATTGAAAAATTTGGAAAAGTAGCCGGTCTGAAAATTAATAAGGATAAGACAAAAATAATAACAAAAAACCTAACAATAAAACAGACAGAGGAATTAGAGAAACAATCCGGACTAAAAGTAGTTAAGAAAATAAAATATTTAGGAATAAATTTGATAAATAAAAATATAGATATAAAGAAAAATGTTACAAGTAAATGTTCTCCCTGGGCATATTCAACATTGTACACTGGCATGCCAAGAGTTAACCAGCTTAAACAAACCTAACCCCTCCTTCTTCCCCCTTCCATTACCTGTAACTCCACCTCCTGGGTATTTAAGGTCTCCTCCTGTTGTTGCCACCATTGTTCCTGATGATACCTGTAATGAAGCAGATGTAAACAAATAAAGATTTGTTCATGATAAATAACCTAGTGTGTCTTCGTACATTATTGGGCCCCAAATTGATCCAAGCTAACAAAATGGTAGCAGAGGATGGTTGGGCAACCCAATAATCAGAAGACATGCCAAAAAGACCGCAGACGAGGTCAGAGACCAAAAGGCGGGAAAAACAACAAAATCCAATTGAAGACATGGCAACGCCAATGACTTCGGAAGAAGAAAAAGAAAACAGCCCCGAAGACTATTCATCGGATGATGAACAGGGGCAAAAAGACCTAAACGAAGAAAAAACCCAACAAAAAGAAACCAGCAGACTCAGGAGAGAGATGATGAGCCTGCTAGAAACCCCTGCAACGGACGAAGATCTCCTGGCCGGCATCAGCTACCTCATTCAAAGCCAGAACAAGGCCAGGAAGATCCAAAGACGACAAGCGAGACAACCGGACACAAGCCCGGTAAGAAAAACCCCTCAAAACTGTTATATTCCAAAGGCTGAGGGGGGGATTCCCGCGCAAAATCAAGACTGGCGGCCATCTTTGAACACGTGGCCAAAAAAGATGGCCGACCTCCAAAAAACTAAATTTGAATATGCAGATTCGCCAACCAATGAAGTGCCCGAACCCCAAAAACTACAAAATAATGATGATTCCTCGGAAGAAAGTGAGGAATCACCCCCCGAGGACATCCCTAGTGATCAGGCGGTGGAAGAAGCGATAAAAACGCTCACCGCCGCCTTTGGGACAAAAATAAAAATTTTAAAGGGGCTTCCGAAAAACGCTAAAAAACCCAAAGGAGAAAAGAGAAGACCCCCCAACTGTTCACCAAGGGACGCGGACACCGCTGAGGACCCACCGACACTGCAGCGCCCCCCGGTCGCGATACGCCACCCCACTCCCAAGCCGCGCCTGCCGGAAAGAACCGAATGGAGAGAATACTCACCGCCGCCGCCTCCGCCGCAGAGAGAGACCAGGAGCCGTCCAGCGGAGAGGACAGCCTTCCCAGACCGCCGCTGGACATCTGGAGCCGGAGCAGAGGCCTTCCCATCCTGGACAGACAGCCAAGCCGGAGCGGAGACAAAGAGGTCCTTCCTCGACGAAGTCCCAGCCGAAATGAGCGCCGCGCATGCGCAGAAGCTCCTGTGGATCAAAAGAGAAAAAAAAATGCAAGGAGGGACTTTTAAACTACCTACCAGCGTTCCTGAGCCGCTCTGCTATTTCCAGCATGTCAAGTACCATGGACAGCAACACCCACCTGTGAGTAATACACAAAATAACACAGGAAACTTACCAAATGGGTTTCCTATTTTAAAAATGGAAGGTTCAAACTTAATGGAGTGGTATCAGCAACTCCAAGTTTTATTTCTAAAAGAAAATATGATGTTTTTTATAACTGACCCACCTGATATACCATGGACATTTGAACTGGACTGCATGCACCACAAGGCATTTTGCCTCCTTATCTCTAGCATATCACCCACCATTTATTATAGCATTGAGAATAATTTGACTGTACATGATGTTGTTCAGAAAATATTTGGGTACTTTTACAGCGACAGTGTAGCCACTACAACTAAAATTTCCAAAGACTTCTATTCAGCTAGGATTAAACCAGGGGTGTCAATGGGAGAGCATTTAATGGAATTAAATGCAACTAGGGCAGAATTGCAACTAAGGGGAGAAATTGTGTCAGAGCAGACCATGAAGAGTATCATTCTCAATTCACTAGACCCTTCCTGGCGAACATTCCTTACACAACTCAACATACTTAGCCTAGGCCACATGACAATAGACAGCCTATCTAATCTACTTATAGCAGAGGACAATCACAGAAAGGAACACCAGGTGACTCACAGAGAACATAAACAAACACGAAAAGTGGCCTTCACTGACACCACCCGCGACTCCCCCGAGTGCTATAATTGCGGGCGAAGAGGTCACTACAAACGGGATTGCACTAAAGGGCACAGGGATAGATACAAACATGAACCACGCGAAAAGCACACAGATAGGCGCCACCATGACAGCAGGATGAGACGAAGGGATTCCCCCAGGCCCTGGGAGAAGAAAGAAGGCAGAGACAACTCAAGGGATAGCAGAGACGGATCCCTATGCAGAGTAGGAGGGGCCACACAGAGTAGCAAGACAAACGAAAAAGGGTCCTGGTGGCTCATTGACTCAGGGGCCACCAATCACACCACATGTGAAAGGGGACTCCTCTCTTCTTTCACAGAGGAAAATTACTTAATCAAAGTGGCTAATCAAAATGACGTGAGAGTGACAGGGAAAGGGAACGTAACCCTCCCCAGATTAGGAAAAATAGAAGGAGTGTTGTTGGTACCAGAAATACCCCACAACATACTCGCCTCCTTGAAACTCAGCAAGGAGGCAGGAATAGAAATTAGCATTAAAGAGGGGGGAATCACCATGACCAAAGGAAACACAGTCATAGGAAAAATCACAATTAGAGGGGGACTACCCTTCCTTTACGTAGACAGGACCAACATCAAGGAAGAGACCGAGGGCAACAAAGAACAAGAGAAGGAGGGCACCCAACCCCGCAAGGAAGGCACACAAGACAAAGAAAAGGTTAATATAGGGAAGCCGCTCCATGATGAGTGCGCACATCTACTGCACCGCAGGTTAGGACACGCTAGCTTCCCTGTTATTCAAAGGGTGAATGATTGTACAGAAGGTTCACGAATAAAAAACTGTGAAACTTACTTGGACTGCTCTATATGTAAGCGCTCTACACTAAAGGTAGCCCCCAAACCCAAAAAAGCCACACGCTCAACGGATCACATATTCGAAATGGTACACATGGACCTCGTAGGCCCACTTAGGCCTTCCATAAAGTATGGTAAGAGGTTCTTCTTAACTATAGTGGATGACTATAGCCACTACGGCTTTGTGTACACCCTAAAATACAAAAGTGAGACCTACCAAAAATTTAAGGAATTCTATAAGCGTGTGGAAACACAGCACAACACAAAAATCAAGAAAATCATGACTGACAGGGGATCAGAGTTCTTGTCTAATGACTTCTCCCGTTGGCTGAGGTCAAAGGGCGTCCTGCACTTTAAGTCATCGCCATTTTCACCATTCCAAAATGGCGTCGCAGAACACAAAAATTCGGCATTGCAGACGATGATGAGGTGCGTCCTCGAGGACGCTGGGCTTGGCCAACACTTCTGGGCCGAAGCCCTGGTTTATTCTAATTACACGATCAACAGACTCTGGTCCAGTGTGCTAAACATGACACCTTACGAGGTGATGTACAATAGAAAGCCAAGGATATCCCATCTCCACATCTTTGGGGTCACAGCAGATGTGCATATACCCAGACAACTCCGTAGAAAGGGAGACAAAATATCAAAACGACTTAGATTCATGGGTTATGAGACAGGCACGAAAGGATACAGGTTTATAGACAGTAACAACAAATTCATCATCTCCAGATCTGCCATTTTTCACGAACAGGCTAATTGGTCAAAAATACACCTCAATGAATTACATCACCAGGTAGAGAACAGTCAGCAGAAATCAGACAATATTGATCACCCATACAACAACTACACACAAAAATCACTCCAACCCAAACAGAAAGTAGATTCACTCACCAATAAAGAGGCAAGATACATGCACGACGCGGAGACCCTGCAAGGTAGGCCAGTCAGAAACAATAGGAACCAAAAACCTAAAAGATTCGAAGATTACGTCATGCACTTGTAGACAGAACCCATCACCCCTGAGACATATAGCGAAATAACAAAGTTGCCATTGGAAGAAAGACAAAAGTGGGAAGCCGCAATGGAAAAAGAAATGAACAGTCTTAGGGAGCTAAATGTATACACACCATCTAAGGCACCGGAGGGTAAGACCGTCATTGGGACAAAATGGGTCTTTAAAGTAAAGACTTTAGAGGGGGGCCAGAATCTATATAAGGCCAGGCTCGTAGCACAAGGATTCGCCCAAAGATTCCCCGATGATTACACAGAGACATACTCACCAACTGTAAGGCCCGAGAGTGTCAAAAGCGCACTGGTCATCGCAGCCACCCTAGGTCTTGAAGTGCAGCAATATGACATACAAACAGCCTACCTACACGCCAAATTAGATAAAGAGATTTACGTGAGGGCTCCACCTAGTAAAGACACTACCAAGGGCGACACCTGGTTACTAAATAAGAGCCTATACGGGCTTAAACAGTCGGGTAAACAATGGTATGATTGCCTGGTCAAAGTATTGGAATCTATGGGGTTCAAGGCTACCTTAGCCGATAACTGTCTTTTCACCAGGAAAAACAACGGGGGCATAGAGTATGTCCTCATATATGTGGATGATATATTATTCATAAGTAAGAACAAAGAGGATTGCGATGTCTTCGCAAGTGAACTGGGCAAACATTTTGCTCTCAAATCATTGGGGGGTATCAACAAATACCTTGGAGTACATGTTACTAGATCACCCAAGGGCTTCCTTCTAAGCCAAAAAGAAAAAATCAGCGAACTTCTTGTTAAATGCAATATGTCAGGTGCCAAACCTTGTGAAACTCCCATGTTAGCAGATTTTCAAAAAAACGTGTACAATGACTCACCCCAATTCCCAGAAAACACCTTGTACAGATCCACAATAGGTTCCTTGTTGTACATTGCTAACTGGACACGGCCGGATATTGCCCTGCCCATGAACCTACTCTCAAGGCACATAGCCAACCCCACCGTATTTCATTGGGAAGCAATAAAAAGAATACTTAGGTATCTAAAGTACAGCATCAATAACTGCCTCAAATTAGAACCCAATACCAGTAAGAAACCTCTCCTCTACTGCTACGCTGATGCTGATTGGGCAGGCGACACCAGAAGTAGGAAAAGCACTTCTGGGTACGTTCTCTTCTTAAATGATTGCCCAGTATATTGGTATACCGGTAAGCAAAACCTAGTAGCCACCTCCACCACTGAGGCAGAGTATATTTGCTTATCCAAGGCCATAAACAACCTCGTTTGGTTCGATGAGCTGCTGACTAACATCTGGGCCGAACCCATACACCCCATCCAAATTTATGAAGATAACAAGGCAGCAATAGAAATTTCCACATCAGATGCTGTAGGCCATAGGTCAAGACATATTGACATCAAGAACAAACACGTAAGGCAACTTCACAAATCAGGTTTCGTTACCATTACACACTGTGACACCGGGCATCAAACGGCAGACATACTCACAAAACCCTTACCAGTTAAGCAGCATTCATACCTTACTTCTAAACTCTGTGTTCTACCCATGGACATCAATCAGGTTGAGACTGTCAGTCCCAGGGATAAGCATTTAGAGGGGGATTTGTTACAAGTAAATGTTCTCCCTGGGCATATTCAACATTGTACACTGGCATGCCAAGAGTTAACCAGCTTAAACAAACCTAACCCCTCCTTCTTCCCCCTTCCATTACCTGTAACTCCACCTCCTGGGTATTTAAGGTCTCCTCCTGTTGTTGCCACCATTGTTCCTGATGATACCTGTAATGAAGCAGATGTAAACAAATAAAGATTTGTTCATGATAAATAACCTAGTGTGTCTTCGTACATTATTGGGCCCCAAATTGATCCAAGCTAACAAAAAACAATTATGATAAATTGGTTTACCAAATTAAAAACAATCTAGAAAGGTGGGGAGGACTAAATATTTCATTTTTGGGAAGGATAGCTGCACTAAAGATGAACATCCTGCCAAGGCTCCTCTATCTATTCCAAACCACTCCAGTGAAATTAGAAAAAAGTTTTTTTATTAATTTGAATAAAATCACAACAAAATTTGTATGGGAAGGTAAAAAGCCTAGAATAAGCCTGAGCACACTTCAAGACGATAAATTTAGAGGAGGGTTTGGGTTTCCTGCGTGAGACAAATATTACAAAGCAGCAAGCCTGTTATGGATAAAGGAGTGGGTTAACTTAGAGAACCAACGTTTACTAAAATTAGAGGGGCATGATCTAATGATGGGGTGGCACGCCTTCCTGTGGACTGCCGGGAACAAAAGTTATCATCATTTTAAGAACCATATAATTAGAGGTGCCTTAATCAATATTTGGCTGGAAATAAAAAAAACTGTTATAAGAATGTTCCCGGGTGGTTTTCCACTGTGGAGGCGGTCATGCACCCAAACACCATATCCTTTCAAAAAATTATACAATACCGAGACATATTAGACTCAGACGGGATATTAAAAACGCGCCAGGAACTCAGAGATGGGGGAATAGAATTAGATTGGTGGCCCTACCTTCAAATACAAAATAGATACAGAAAAGATAGGGATGAAGGAGGAGTTGAGTTAAACCCAAATAGATTAGACAAAATTATGGAAACGAAAGAAGGGAAGACGATATCTAAAATATATAAATATTTATTAGAATTGGAATTGAGTAAGAATTTAATTAAAGGGCAGATGATTGCCTGGAACAAAAACATAGGCGGAAATATCCAATTAGAAGAGTGGGAAAGAATTTGGGAAAATAATATTAAAATGACAAAATCGGTAAGTTATAAAGAAAACCAATATAAGATATGGTATAGATGGCACTTACCCCCGTCGAGGCTAGCACAAATGTATCCCAACTTAGACTCAAAATGCTGGAAGTGCAAACAGGCTAGAGGAACGTTTTACCATATGTGGTGGCTATGCCCCAAAACTAAGGCATACTGGGAGAAAATTAGAATGTGGATAATACAAATAGTAGGAGAAGAAATTGAACTAGACCCCAAGATATTTCTATTAGGAATTTACAAACAAAACATTAGAAAAGAAAAGATATACTTAATACACCACATAATTTACAGCAGCAAGAATAGCGAATGCACAAGTATGGAAGAAGAAATATTTGCCAAACGATCAGCAAGTAATACAAAAGATATATTTGTGTGCGGAATCGGATCAATTAACGCAGAAATTAAAAAATGAGGAAAGCTCAAAATATTCTAGGGTATGGAATAGATGGTACGATTGGATCAAACAAAGACAAAATGGATAATGATACTTTTAATTGAATATGAAAGCTAATTTGAACGAGCAATGTATGTTATTATACTCTTAGTGAATTTTAAATTAAGAATGAAAATTGGAAAGGTATTTGTATGTTAACCTTATATAAGTACCCATGATGACTTCACTGACAAAAGGCATGTGGATGAAAATGGGACAAGCAATGAACGGTATAATGTATGTATATATATGTGTATATGTATAGTAATCACATATAGATACTTAAGAGAGTAGAAACGAATTTCATCATTGATTACGATTTATGGACATGGATATTTTAATATGGTTTTTAACTGTTTTTGTATACATTTGAAAGTTAAATAAAGTTTGTTTTGAAAATTAAAAAAAAAAGAGAGAGAAAACAAATCCAGACAATCACATTGTCTGATTTGGAAAGAATTTATTTGCAAATTATGGTGGAAAATAAGTATTTGGTCACCTACAAACAAGCAAGATTTCTGGCTCTCACAGACCTGTAACTTCTTCTTCTTTAAGAGGCTCCTCTGTCCTCCACTCATTACCTGTATTAATGGCATCTGTTTGAACTTGTTATCAGTATAAAAGACACCTGCCCACAACCTCAAACAGTCACACTCCAAACTCCACTATGGTGAAGACCAAAGAGCTGTCGAAGGACACCAGAAACAAAATTGTAGACCTGCACCAGGCTGGAAAGACTGAATCTGCAATAGGCAAGCAGTTTGGTGTGAAGAAATCAACTGTGGGAGCAATAATTAGAAAATGGAAGACATACAAGCCCACTGATAATCGCCCTTGATCTGGGGCTCCACACAAGATCTCACCCCGTGGGGTCAAAATGATCACAAGAACGGTGAGCAAAAATCCCAGAACCACATGGGGGGACCTAGTGAATGACCTGCAGAGAGCTGGGACCAACGTAACAAAGGCTACCATCAGTAACACACTAATCCAGGGACTCGGATCCTGCAGTGCCAGACATGTCACCCTGCTTAAGCCAGTACATGTCCAGGCACGTCTGAAGTTTGCTAGAGAGCATTTGGATGATCCAGAAGAGGATTGGGAGAATGTCATATGGTCAGATGAAACCAAAGTAGAACTGTTTGGTAGAAACACAACTCATTGTGTTTGGAGGAGAGAGAATGCTGAGTTGCATCCAAAGAACACCATACCTACTGTGAAGCATGGGGGTGGCAACATCATGCTTTGGGGCTGTTTCTCTGCAAAGGGACCAGGATGACTGATCCGTGTGCAGGAAAGAATGAATGGGGCCATGTATCGTGAGATTTTGAGTGCAAACCTCCTTCCATCAGCAAGGGCATTGAAGATGAAACATGGCTGGGTCTTTCAGCATGACAGTGATCCCAAACACACCACCCGGGCAATGAAGGAGTGGCTTTGTAAGAAGCATTTCAAGGTCCTGGAGCGGCCTAGCCAGTCTCCAGATCTCAACCCCATAGAAAACCTTTGGAGGGAGTTGAAAGTCCGTGTTGCCCAGCCACAGCCCCAAAACATCACTGCTCTAGAGGAGATCTGCCTGGAGGAATGGGCCAACATACCAGCAACAGTGTGTGTCAACCTTGTGAAGACTTACAGAAAACATTTGACCTCTGTCATTGCCAACAAAAGATATATAACAAAGTATTGAGATGAACTTTTGATATTGACCAAATACTTATTTTCCACCATAATTTGCAAATAAATTCTTTCCAAATCAAACAATGTGATTGTCTGGATTTGTTTTCGCATTTTGTCTCTCATAGTTGAGGTCTACTTATGATGTCAATTACAGGCCTCTCTCATCTTTTTAAGTGGGAGAACTTGCACAATTGGTGGCTGACTAAATACTTTTTTGCCCCACTGTATTTGTATTTCAATCTCTTGTATGTCTATTTCTATTCCTTCAATTTCTGTTTCTATTATTTCTATTTCTTTATCTTTTATGTCTATTTCTATGTGTAGTATTTCTTTTTCTATTATTTAATTTCTATTTGTTTTATTTCTATTTCTAGTATTTTTATTATTTCTATTTCTATTCCTTCTATTTCTATTTCTATTATTTCTATTCCTTCTATTTCTATTTCTATTATTTCTATTTCTATCTCTTTTATGTCTCTTTCTATTCCTACAATTTCTATTTCTATTATTTCTATTTCTTTTATTTCTTTTATTTGTATTTCTATCTCTTTTGTCTATTTCTATTCTTTCAATTTCAATTTCTATTATTTCTATTTTATTTCTGTTTCTATTTCTTTTATTTCTATTATTTCTATTTTTATATCTCATGTCTATTTCTATGTCTAGCATTTCTATTTCTATTATTTTATTTCTATTTCTTTTATTTCTATTTCAAGTATTTCTATTATTTCTATTTCTTTTATTTCTATTATTTGTACTTATATCTCTTTCATGTCTATTTCTATTCCTTCTATTTCTATTTCTATTATTTCTATTCTATTTCTTTTTCTAGCATTTCTATTTCTATTATTTTATTTCTATTTCTATTAATTCTATTTCTATTTGTTTTATTTGTATTTCTAGTATTTTTATTATTTCTATTTCTATTATTTCTGTTTCTATTTATATTACTTCTATTACTTCTATTTCTGTTATTTCTATTCCTTCTATTTCTATTTCTATTATTTCTAATTCTTTTATTTCTATTTCTATATCTTTTATGTCTATATCTATGTCTAGTATTTCTATTTTTATTATTTGTATTTGTATATCTTTTGTCTATTTCTATGTTTTATTTCTATTTCTATTTCTTTTATTTCTTTTTCTAGGATTTCTATTTCTAGTATTTTTATTACTTCTATTTCTATTATTTCTGTTTCTATTTCTATTATTTCTATTTCTATTTCTATTATTTGTATTTCTACATCTTTTGTCGTATTTTATTCGTATTTCTTTTATTTCTATTTCTATTAGTTCTATTTCTTTTATTTCAATTTCTATTATTTCTGATTCTATTTCTTTTATTTCTATTTCTATTTCTCTTATTTCTATTTCTTTTATTTGTATTTTTATTATTTGTATTTTTATTATTTACTATTTCTTTTATTTGTATTTCTATTAGTTCTATTCCTTCTATTTCTATTTCTATTAGTTCTATTTCTTTTATTTCTATTTCTATTTGGCATGCCGCAAAAAGGGGTCTGAGGATTTTTTTGGGTAAATTTTTAGAGACATTTTTAAGGGTCTTGGGGGGGCGGGAGGGTTGTGTGGGTTTGGGGAATAACCCACGGAGGGAGGGGTCTGACCCAGCTTTTAGCTGGGCCACTGGGGGTGTGGATTCTGGGGGCAAGGGGGGCATTAGAGTTCACCCTGTTGAGGGTTTTTCCATCAATACGCTGAGTGGGAGGGGCAGATATGGCGGGGGCAGGGGGCCATATCATATGCTGGGGGCGCACACTTGCTATCTTCGAGCAGTGGTGTGCCCTGGTCCCCATAGCCCTTCTCGTTCCCCAGGTTGCGCAGTCTCTCAGGGCCCAAGCCTTCGGCTGTTGCTGTGCAATGCCAGGTCCATGGTAAATAAAGCCACCCTCATCCATAACCTTATTCAAGAGGGGGGAGCGGACCTGGCACGTATTACGGAAACCTGGTTGGGCCAGGAGGGGGGAGTTCTCCTCATTGATATGTGCCCACCAGGCTTCTGCACATTCCATCAGCCGAGAGGTCAGGGCAGGGGCAGGGGGTGGCGGTTATCATAAAGGAAGGTTTTGATCTGAGGGAGACCACTGTACCACAGATAACCGGATGTGAGTCCCTTTTTGTGAAGTGGGGCCATGGAGTACAGATGGGCCTGTTGATCACGTACCTGGCTCCCTGCCATGTGGCAACAGCCCTGCCTGAGCTGCTCAACGTCATAGCTGGGGTGGTGGTTGATACCCCCAGACTTTTGGTCATGGGGGATTTCAACATGCCATCCATCAGTGAAACGTCTGAGTTGGCCCGGGAGTTCATGGCTTCCATGACGGCCATGGACCTGACTCAGTTAATTCATGGTCCTACCCACACGAGTGGACACACTCTGGATTTAGTTCTTGTCTCTGGTCAGTGGTTGAGTGGTCTTGATACAGGGGATATAGTCATTGAACCCTTGTCATGGTCTGACCACTCACTCCTTTGACTTGACTTTCTAACCGCTACTCCACGCCACAGGGAGGCGGAACCAACCAGGTGGTTCCGCCCCAGGCGCCTGATGGATCCTGATAGGTTCCAGATGGAGCTTGGGCCATTTCCTGAGACTCTGGCTCATGACTTGGCTGAAGACCTGGTGGCCGCCTGGGATAGTGCAGCCGCTGGGGCTTTAGACCGCGTCGTGCCTTTGCGGCCTCTGACCCGGCACTGAACTCGCCTCGCTCCTTGGTTCTCCGAGGAGCTGAGGGAGATGAAGCGCCGGAAAAGATGCCTAGAGAAAGGTTGGAGGACCAGCCATTCCAAATCTGATCGAGCACTGGTGAGGTCTCATATTAAGACCTACCTAGTGGCAATAAAAGTGGCAAAATCTAGCTATTTTGCCGCTCTTATCACATCATCAGATAACCGCCCAGCCACCCTGTTTAGGGTGACCTGCTCCCTGCTCCATCTGGGAGCACGGGATGATCCATTGCATGGTCGAGCTGAGGATTTTGTGCAGTATCTGTATGATAAAATCACTCAGATTCAGGAAGGCCTGGCCTCTGACTGGGTAAGTCCGGACGGGATGATTGAGGCAGGTTAGATGTTAGATGCATTGTTTGGCAGTTTCTATCTGAATAGGGTCTCCAAAGTGGTCTCTAAACCTAGTGAGGAAGTTTGGGAAACTATCTAGGACAGGGTCCTTGCTTTCAATAAGTGGAAGCTCCCATTTGGCAGCAGAGTTGGTTAAAAGACTGAGGATGAAGGTGACTTTTGATCTGTCTGTTGGAAACTCCCCCAGTCAGGTGCCGATGAACACTTTGCACTGGGCTAGGAATGTTCTCATCTCATCAGACTCACCAGTGAATCTCTGCGGTAAGCAGATGGGAGTTTATTATTTTATTTTTATTTTATTAGACTTCTATACTGCCCTACTCCTGAAGGACTCAGGGTGGTGAACAGCCTCAGATAAAATCCGTCATACAAAAGTTAAAAACTATTAACAATAGATTAAATAATTTGGGCTCAAAAACAAATTTAAAACATCCAATTTATATAAAACATTAAAACCCATTTTAAAAGGGAGAGTTAGGCCAGATCAGCCTGTTGGAATAAAAACGTTTTTAGGGCGCAGCGGAAAGTGCATAAATCTGGGATCCTCTGTATCTCCGGGGTGAGCTCGTTCCAGATGGCAGGTGCCCCCACAGAGAAGGCTCTCCCCCTGGGGGCCGCCAGTTGACATTGTTTGGCTGATGGCACCCTGAGGAGCCCCTGTCTATGGGAGTGAACTGGTCGGTGAGAGGCTACTGGTGGCAGAAGGCGGTCTCGTAAGTACCCTGGTCCTAAGCCATGGAGCGCTCTGTAGGTGGTAACCAAGACCTTGAAGCGCACCCGGAAGACCACTGGGAGCCAGTGCAGCTCGTGCAGGAGGGGGGTCACATGGGAGCGCCATGTCGCTCCCATCACCACCCGTGCGGCCGCATTCTGGACCAGTTGGAGCCTGCGGGTGCTCCTCAAGGGGAGCCCCATGTAGAGAGCATTGCAGTAGTCCAGGCGTGAGGTGACAAGGGTGTGAGTGACCATGCGTAATGAGTCCCGATCCAGAAAGGGACGCAACTGGCGAATCAGGCGAACCTGATAAAAAGTCCTCCCGGCCACGGCCATCATATGCTCTTCTAAAGACAGCCGTGAGTCCAGGAGGACGCCCAGGTTGAGAACCCCATCCATAGGGGCCAACGACTCGACCCCAATAGTCAGTGATGGCGCCAACTGACTATATCGGGACGTTGGAAACCACAGCCACTCGGTCTTGGATGGGTTGAGCTTGAGTATGTTCCTCCCCATCCAGATCCGTACGGCCTTCAGGCACCGGGACATCACTTCGAGGGCATCATTGGGGTGGTCTAGGGTGGAGATGTACAGCTGGGTGTCATCAGCGTACTGGTGGTACTTCACCCCAAAACCATGGATGATCTTGCCCAGCAGCTTCACATAAATGCTGAACAGAAGGGGCGAGAGCACCGATCCTTGCAGCACCCTACATACAAGGTGCCTCGGGGTCGACCTCTGCCCCCCTGTCAACACCGACTGCAACCAGTTGGAGAGAAAGGAGGAGAACCACCGTAGAATGGTGCCTCCCACCCCCAACCCTTCCAACCGGTGCAGCATGATACCATGGTCGATGGTATCAAAAGCTGCTGAGACATCTAACAGGACCAGGACAGAGGAGCAACCCCTGTCCCGAGCCTTCCAGAGATCATCAACCAATGCGACCAATGCCGTCTCCATGCTGTACCCGGGCCTGAAGCACGAGTGGAACGGATCTAGATAGGTCGATTCATCCAGGTACTGAGGCAGCTGTCACGCAACCACACTCTTAACAACCTTTGCAACGAAGTGAAGGTTGGAGACTGGACGGTAATTTGCCAACACTGCCGGGTCCAGGGAAGGCTTCTTGAGGAGAGGCCTCACCACCGCTTCTTTCAGGGCAGCGGGGAAGACACCTTCTTTCAGGGCAGCGGGGATGAGCGCGGCAGGAACTGGAAGTTGTGCCTGGGTGGGTGGAGCAGGTGGTTGTGGTTGCGAAGGAATCCCTTGTTGAGTCAGGATCAGCATTTGTTGCATCATTTGTTGAAAATTGGCTTCAAGATTTCTGATTTCATATTCAGTGCCATCTTGGTGTCTGCTGATAGAGCAGAGGACTGGCTCATCTGCTATTGCTGCAATTAGCCTTCCTGACTCCATCCTTGCAGATTTGGGCTATTTGCTGGTATTCTGTTCTAGTTATGTGCCCATCTTTCCTTTTTTTTTATGCTTGTCCTTTTTGTCCCTCAGTTTGTCATAGAGTTCTTTGAGCAACCATGCTGGTTTCATCTGGAGTCTCCTGTGTTTTTTTTTTCTCTGTTGTATTGTTTTGTTTGGGCCTTTATTAGCTCCTTTTTCAAATTTTCCCAAGCATCCTGAACTGTTTTTTCCCTCCAGGATTTCTATCTAGGGAATCAGTGGTGGGATTCAAATTTTTCTACCTCCGGTTCTGTGGGCATGGCTTGGTGGGTATGGCTTGGTGGGATAGCATCTTGCTGTGAGTGACATCGAGTTGGCCACACCCACTCAGTCACATGACCCCCACCAAGCCATGTGCACAGAACCAGCAGAAAAAGCAGCTCCTGCGGCCTGTCCCTTTATGCCCCCCCCCCTTGCCCCTGTGTCAAAGGACCTTAAAGGGACACTGCAGTCCAGCTGCCTTCCGAGCAGGTCTGCTGCAACGCTGTCCCTCCGGTGCAGCAGGCTGTTCTCCTGGCCGGGTCTGGCAATGGGGTGTGGCCACGCATGTGCACTGGCAGGCAATAGGGTGCGCAGCCAGCGAGAAGAACAGGGTGGCAACGGCAGTGACGGGACTTCAGGCCTCTATTTTGGCCTGTAGTTTTTGGTAGTTTTCGGCACAAGAAGCCTGCAGCCACTGCCTCTTTCTCCTGTGTGCTGGTTAGAGAGTCCAAGCAATGAGTGTTAACTTTTTCTGATTGGCCAGAGACTGAGTTAAGATTTGTTTAACCACACCTCCTGCTCCTGGCTGGACTACAGTTTCTTTAACTCAGTCGGCCTAAAGACACGTATTTTTTCAACTTCCATTGCTTGGACTTTGCTCTAACATCGCATTTCCAAAAAAAAGGAGAATAACAACTTCTCGGTCTGCTTCCAACTGTAGCGGTGCCTCGTCAGCTTTCGCCAGCGAGCACCGATCAGCTGAGCCGCTCGGCATTGCCGCCGCGGCGTTTTCTTCATTCTGGCTGACCAGGAGGCCACATGCAAGCTCCCAGGACAGAGGAGTTGGATCGCATGAGTTTGGCGGCTGGAATTGCATCCCTATGGGGTTATTCCGTCACAATCTTTTAAAAACCCTATTGTTTAAGGCAAAAACAATGGCGAACATGGGAGTGATTGGGCATTCTGAGGGATCCACGGACCCTCAAGATCCCTACTCTCTTCTTTTCACTGAACCAGTGCAAGAGCAGGAGGTCATACCTTCACCCAAGCTCTTTTTTTAAAAGTTTTTTATTTTTTAAAACAAACAAACATTTAATACATCAGTCATTCCTTCCGTGTGACATCTCGGTGTTGTCTCCAATCATTCTTCTTTTTGTTATTTCTTCTGTCTTCGTTCTCATCGAATCAATTACAACAATTCATCACTAACAAAATATTCTGATTATGGCATTTTTATATATAACTATTAATTTACTTATTTATATCTCTTTTCTAACCAATAGTAAAATTGATTCCATATCTTAAAGTATTCTGAATCTTCTCTTTCTTTAATCATCAAAGTCAATTTATTCATTTCTGCACAATTTAAAAAAAATTTAATTATTTCTCCTTCCAAAGGCATTCTCTCTGCTTTCCAGTGTTGTGCATAAACAATCCTTGCAGCCGTTATTACATGTATAATCAAATAAATATTTTCTTTGGTAATTTTTTCTGGTAAGATACCCAGTAGGAACAGTTCTGGTTTTAAATCAATATGTTGTTGTATCATTTCTTCTAGCCATATCTTAATTGTATTCCAATAATTTTTTGCTTCTGGACATGTCCATCACATATGGTAATTAGAACCTGGTAACTGGTGACATTTCCAACATTTAGCTGACTTATCTTTAAACATTTTTGCCAGTTTCTCAGGGGGCATATGCCATCTATAAAACATTTTATATTGATTCTCCTTATATGCAGTGGACATTGTTAATTTATAATTCCTTTCCCATAGCTGTTGCCATTTATCTAGATCTATTGAATGTCCAAAATTCTTTCCCCAGGCTGTCATTGTTTCCTTTACCTGCTCCTCCTCCAGTTCGATGCCTAGTAAAAAATTATAGATCTTTTTAATTAATTTATCCACTGTTCCCATGAATATCCCATCCAACTCTGTTTTTTTCTAAGTGAAAACCATATAGTTTAGCATCTTTTTCATATCTTGTTTGTATGTGCATGTACATATACCAATCCATCTCAATCCCCTGTTCTTCCAGCTCTCGTTTCCCTTTCAAATCCACCTTATCTGTTAGTAAGTCCTTATATCTAACAATATTTCCAACATTAAAAACATTTGGGTATATCAAAGCTTCCGTTGTTAATAACCATATTGGTATTTTCAGATAATATTTATCTCTGACCTTCTCCCATACC
Organism: Coluber constrictor foxii; assembly: GCA_038048745.1. Taxonomy (NCBI): domain Eukaryota; kingdom Metazoa; phylum Chordata; class Lepidosauria; order Squamata; family Colubridae; genus Coluber; species Coluber constrictor. The sequence continues at coordinate 16,602,509 of CM075966.1, forward strand.
AATAGCATTCCTTATATAATGTCTATGAAAGTATGTATGTATGTTATTTCTACCATACCATAAAAATGCATGCCATCCCAATTGTAGATCATGACCTTCCAGTGTTAATAATGTTGTATTTCTTAATTCAACCCATTCTCTCATCCAAGTCAATGCTGCTGCCTGGTAATACAATTCCCAGTTCAGTAACCCAAATCCTCCACATAGTCTCGTGTCCTGAAGCATTTTTATGCTTATTCTTGCTTTTTTCCCTTGCCATATAAATTGCCATATAAATGGCCATATAAATTTCCTTATTATCTTATTAAGCTGTTGAAAATAAGTCTTTTCAATTTTTATTGGTACTGTCTGAAATATAAATAATAATCTTGGTAATATATTCATCTTTATTATTGTAATCTTGCCATTATTATTATTAAGATTATTATTGTAATATTGCCATTAGTGACAATTGAAGGTTCTTCCACTTCTCCAAATCTTTCTCAATTTGTTGTTTTAATCTATAATAATTATCCTCTTTTATCATTACACATCTTGAAGTTAGATATACTCCTAGGTATTTAACTTCTTTCACCACTTGTATATCTAATTTCTCTTCTCTATCTCTTTTGTGTTTTTGTGTAATATTTTTCACCAGAATTTTAGTCTTATCTTTATTTTTAAACCAGACACCTTTCCATAATTCTCTATTTGTTCTATTAATTTGGGACCTGTTGTTTGTGGTTCCTATAAGATGAATACTAAGTCATCTGCAAAAACTTGCAATTTATACTCTTCTTTTTGATTTTCATCCCTTTTATCTCTTCATTTTGCCTAATATTTCTATTTAAAACTTCTAAGGTCAAAATAAACAGCAATGGAGATAGAGGACCATAGAGGATAAATCGTTTTTATAGTGTTTATAAATCTATCCCCCAAATCCATTCTCTGCAGTTGTTCTATCATAAATTGCCAGTTCACATTGTCAAAAGCTTTTTGGGCATCTAGAAACATCATCGCCATTTGTTTTTCTGAATGTGTCTCATAATATTCCAAAGTGTTCAAAATTATCCTCATATTGTCTCTAATTTGCCTTTTAGGTAAAAATCCATTTTCGTCCATGCAAATAAATTCATTTAACAGCTTTTTAAAATCTATTTGCCATTACTGAGGCAAAAATCTTATAATCCACATTTAGCAACAAAATCGGTCTATAGTTTTTTTATCAATTGTAGGTTTGTATCCTCTTTAGGTATAAGTGTTACATAAGCCACCCTCCATGAGTCTGGCATTTTTGCCTTCATTACTAATTCATTAAATAGTTCCAACATTACATTACTGATTCCTTCTTGTAGTGTTTTATATAGTTCAGCTGGTAATCCATTTGGTCCTGGTGCTTTCCCATTTTTTTGTCCTTTTTTCACTTCTGTTAATTCCATCATTGTTATTCTATCTTCTAACGTTCCCTTATATTGTTCTGGTATTTTAGGTAAATCTGATTTTTCCAAATATTTTATTATCTCTTCCTCTGAAATCTTTTCTTGGGAATAAAGCTTTCCATAGTATTTTTGAATTACAATCTTCTGTTCTTCATTTCTATAATGTAATTTCCCCTCTTCATCTTGTAAATATTTTATTTTCTTCTCCTTCTCTTTTTTTAATTTATATGCTAACCACCTTCCTGGTTTGTTTGCATTTTCAAAAAAACCAATCTGTTTAGATGTTCTTAATTTGTTTGCTAATGATTCCTGTTCATTTAAATTTATTTCATGTTTTTTCAGTTCCATAAGCTTCTTAATTTAATTTTATTTTTTTGGAATTCTTTCTCTAGGTTCTTATACTCCTCTTCCAATCTTATATGTTTTTGCCCTTTCTTTTTATTCTTTCTTCCCAAATACGTTATTGCCAAACCTTTAATATCGGCTTTCATTGTATCCCATACGTTCTGAAGTGATGTATCTTCTTTCTTATTTATTTTAAAGAAAAAATCTAATTCTTTTTCCATAAATTGCTGAAAGTCCTTTTCATTTAATATTGTTGCGTTCAAAGTCCATCTTGTCTTTTTCTTCTTTCCTTTCCATATTATTGTCATTGGGCTATTGTTAGGATATGATTTGGGCCTAACAGTTGTCCAGGCAATATATGTGTTCTGTGACTTTAAGTTTTAATGCTGCATCATGCTGTAATGCTGAGTCATGCTATAATTAGTTGTAATTTAGCAACGTATTTAAGAAAGGTACTGTAATGTATTCAGTTGATGATAAGCTGCCATTGTGCTATCATCGCGTGCATGTGTGGGTGGATCTGCTACCATCCGGGGTTTGTGAACCAGAGTGAACCAACTACTGTTTGTTTGGTAAGAAGCTTTTTGGATTTAACCGGTAAAGACTTGGACTGTTTAGAAGACTACGAGATTGTTTATTTTCCACTATAAAGAAAACTTTTGATAACACCAGTTTGCACGTATCTCTATCTCATTGCTCTCAGCAACGTTTCTCTGTGCACTTTACTCTGCTAGTTGTTACACAACAACAATATCCTTAACATTGGTTATGGGCCCAGGGCCACCCAGGGCCAACCAGGACCAACCGGAACTAACTAGGATTTTTTCAGAGTTAAACTGAGAGCTAATGTGAGTAGTACAAACTGTGTTTGTGATAAACAATCTAAGTGAAGATGGCACTAGAACAAGCAGCAAATTTTTCCATGATAACCTAGCTGGACGGAACAAACTATGTATCCTGGTCTACAAAATGTAGTCTACTTTTGCGTAGAGAAGGACTGTGGGACATAGTTAATAATCCACCAGATGTAACAACATGGGATCCTGCTGATGAGGAAGATGCCAAGAAATTAGCCAAGTTTAACAGAGACAATGAACGAGCTCTTTGTATTATTGGACTGACACTGGGTGACCAGCAGCTTGTCCATATTCGTGGCGAAGAGTCTGCTGCTAGGTGTTGGACCAAGTTGAAAAGACTATATGTTCGTGACTCTGTGGGTGCTCATATATATCTCACACAAAAATTATTTAGACAACATCTTCTAAAAGGGGGAGATATGATGGCTCATTTGGAATCCATGACCAGAATTTTCCAGGAGCTGCATGAAAAGGACCTTGTTTTCTCTGAACTACAACAAGTTTACATAATTCTTTCTTCTTTGGACGATAGTTATGACAACTTTGTTTCTTCGTTAGAGGTTTTGTCCAGAGATGAACTGACATTGGCTGGCATAACTGGTAGGTTGTTGGAAGAATCCAAAAGAAGACAAGAAAGGGATCATTTGAGAGTGCAACAACCAAAAGAAGAAAAAATGTACTCAACTGCTTATTTTGTAAAACGTTGTTTTGCTTGTGGGGCTAAAGGGCATATAGCTAAGTATTGTAAAAATAAGAAAATGCCTGTTAGGGACAATAATAGACCCAAGAAGGGTTGTAATTTAGCTATATCTAGTTCAACTACTGATGTTAACCAGGATTGTTGGGTTGTTGATAGTGGTGCTTCTCAATCTATTACTAGAAATAGAAAATGTTTTGTTAAAATGGAGAAGAGTAACCAACATGTTAAACTAGCAAATGGCTGGAAGGTTAAGGTAGCTGGAAAGGGTGTTGCTCGTTGGTCATTTAGTAATGAACCATTGCCTATGTTATATATTCCTGGTTTAAAAATCAATTTATTATCTGTTAAATCTTTAGTACAATTTGGGTTTACACTAACATTTAAAAATGATAAGTGTCTTATAGAAAAAGATGGCAAGGTTGTTACTGCAAGTTTAGAAAATGATTTATTCATTTTAAGGGAGAACCCAGTATTGGTGGCTAAGTCTAAGTCTATTTATAAGAATGTTAAACCACATGATGAATGTATTCATCTGTTACATCGGAGACTTGGGCACTTAAATTTCAGGACGTTAAAGAAGACAGTGCAATTATCAGAAGGGATAAAACTACAAGCATGTAGTAAATACCTGAACTGTAATGCCTGTAGTCAGCAAAAAAGTAGGGTTACACCAGCAAACCGTGTTAATGGTTTTAAAACTACAAAGCCGTTAGAGGTAGTGTTTATAGACCTAATTGGACCCAAGAAACCCAGTATAGGAGGTGTCTGCTATATTCTAAGCATAGTAGACCATTATTCAAGATATGGATTCTGTTATCTTATGAAAACAAAATGTGAAACATTCCAGCGTATAAACAACTGGCTGCGTTTTGTGGAAAGGAAGCAGAAATTTAAAGTTAAATGCTTAGTGACCGATAATGGTACAGAATTTACTAACCAAAGGTTAGAAAAGTTTTTGCAGGATGCAGGGATCCAGCATAAACGATCTGCTCCTTAAAGACCACAGCATAATTCCCATATTGAGAGACGAGGTCAAACATTACAAGCCATGATCAGAACTATGTTGGCAGATTCTGGTTTGCCTGAAAATTTATGGGGTGAGGCTGTTATGTGTGCTAACCATGTGCTAAACAACGTGGTTCATTCCTCTACAGGTGAAATACCATTCACCTTATGGCATGGGAGGAAACCAAATCTTAGTTATTTACACACATTTGGAGCCCCAGCTTGGGTACATATTCCATCTAGTGTTAGAAGAAAGGATCAACAAAGAGCCAGAAAAATGTTTTTCGTTGGCTATGAATCAAATCATAGATCTTTCAGATTTTGGGCACAGGGTACTACTAGTGTTTACTGTAGTGCAAGTGCTAAATTTCTAGAGCACGAAGGATGGGATAAACTAGAGTGTGCAGATTTCAGACATGATAATAATACTGTTAGTATAGAGCATCATATCCCTGATGAGATTCCTGAGGATATAGATACTGTAGAATCCTCTATTAAAGTTGAGGAACAGGAAGTAGGTTTAGGGGAGGATGAAACTGAAACATCTGAAATGAGTCCAGTATTGCCTAGAAGATCTACTAGGGAAAGCCATCCACCAGATCGATATAAGGCAACTGTAGTTTGCCAAGTTAACATCGAACCTTCAAGTTATGATGATATCAGGCTTTATCCTGAAAAGGAGCAGAAGGCTTGGAAGGAGGCAATGAGTAAGGAAATTAATTCATTGACTGATCTAGATGTTTATGAAAATGTGAAATTGCCACCTGGTGAGAGATTAATAGGTTGTAGATGGGTTTACAAAATTAAGAAAAGTATAGATGGGACAGTAACCCATAAAGCTCGCCTTGTAGCTCAAGGTTTTTCTCAGACCGGAAAAGATTTCGATGAGGTTTTTGCACCTAGTTTACGTGCTAGTACTTTAAGAACAATGCTGGTATGGGCGGCTAAGAACAAATATAGTATTAACCATATAGATGTGGAGACGGCATACTTGCATGCTCCATTAAGGCACACCATCTATATGAGGAAGCCTTTAGGAGTTGAAACACAAAACCAAACTGATTGTTGGAAGCTCAAGAAAAGCCTTTATGGTTTGAAACAATCAGGGTTTGAGTGGAACCAATGTATAGTTAAAGAGCTAAATAGGATCGGTTTCCATGAAGGTGTAGCAGATAAATGTCTCTTTAAGAGAGAAAGTAATGGGTTAGTTTCATTTTTGTTATTGTTTACAGATGACATAGCTATAATAACTAAAACAGACAAGGAAGCCATAGATATCATTCACCAGTTACAAACTAAATTTAAGATCAGAAATTTAGGAAATATCAGGCATTATTTGGGACTAGATATTAGTCAAACAGCTAGAGCTTATAAAATATCTCAATCTAGCAAAATTAGCCAGATGTTGAAGCGTTATGGCATGGAGCTATGTAAGCCAGCCAAGACACCTATGGCACAGGATTTTAACCATGAAGAAATCCAAAGTCCGAACTTTAGTAAGGAGATCTACCAGTCTCTTATAGGTAGTCTATCTTATATCAGCAATTGGTCGAGACCTGATATCTCATTTGGAGTAAACCAATTAGCAAGGTATAATGCAGAGCCAACTGATAGGCATTGGCAGGCCGCAAAGCATATACTAAGATATCTAAAAATGACGATGCATTATTCATTGTATCTAGAACCTAACCAAGAGTTAGTACTGAGCGCATATGCTGATGCCAGTTTCGCTACTGATGTGACCACTAGAAAGTCTACATCGGGTATAGCTATAATGTTAGGCAATTGTTTGAAAATTGTCTGGAAATCAATTCATCAAAAACATATTAGTCTATCTACTATGGAGGCAGAATTTTCATGTCTATCACTGGTATGCACTGATCTGATATATTACAAACAACTAATGATGGATATTGGTTTAAAGATGGATTATCCAATTGTAATACATGAGGACAACCAAGCTGCTATAAAAATGGCAACTAATTTAGCAGTTAAAACTAGATCCAAGTATACTGACATTCGGTATCTGAATGTTCGCCAAAGTATCCAAAGCAACATGGTTAAACTGGAATATTGTATGTCGGAAGACAATATTGCTGATAATTTCACCAAAGCTCAAGGTGCTGTCAAACATAAAGCATGTTGTGAAAGCTATGGATTAAGGATCTAAACTGTATATATTGTATATAAACTGTATATATTGGCCTGTCCAAAGGGGAGCATGTTAGGATATGATTTGGGCCTAACAGTTGTCCAGGCAATATATGTGTTCTGTGACTTTAAGTTTTAATGCTGCATCATGCTGTAATGCTGAGTCATGCTATAATTAGTTGTAATTTAGCAACGTATTTAAGAAAGGTACTGTAATGTATTCAGTTGATGATAAGCTGCCATTGTGCTATCATCGTGTGCATGTGTGGGTGGATCTGCTACCATCCGGGGTTTGTGAACCAGAGTGAACCAACTACTGTTTGTTTGGTAAGAAGCTTTTTGGATTTAACCGGTAAAGACTTGGACTGTTTAGAAGACTACGAGATTGTTTATTTTCCACTATAAAGAAAACTTTTGATAACACCAGTTTGCACGTATCTCTATCTCATTGCTCTCAGCAACGTTTCTCTGTGCACTTTACTCTGCTAGTTGTTACACAACAACAATATCCTTAACAGCTATGGTCCGCCCAAATATTTGAACCAATATTTACTACTTGTATATTATCTATAAGTTCTGTTGACATCCATATCATGTCTATCCTTGACCATGATAAATGTCTATTTGAATAAAAAGTATATTGGTTTTCTTTCAGGTGTTTTTGTCTCCAAATATCCTGAATACTCAACTCTTCTATCATTGTAAAAAAAGATTTCAGCAATATTTTTCTGGATTTTTTATTTGTCTTCATTGTTTTATAGTCCAGATCCACATTTGTTACAGCATTAAAATCACTCATTATACATACATATTCATAACTGAATTCTAAAAATTTTCTGTGTAGTCTCTGATAAAATTCTTGTTTTTCATTTGGTGCATATATTGCTAACAAAAGTGTTTGTTTAAAGTTCATATTTATTTCCACCATCAAAATCCTGCCCTCTTCATCCTCAAAAAGTAATTTAGTTTCTAATTTTTCTTCAATATACAACACCACTCCTCTTTTGCTTTGTTGTATCAATGATGTAAATAGAACTCCTAACTTTGGATATCGTAATAATTTTAAATGTTGTTTTCTAATATGTACTTCTTGTAGGCATATAATGTCCATCTTCAAGCTATTTAATTTAGATAAAGTTCTGTTTCTTTTTATTGCCGCATTCAATCCATTTACATTTAAAGATATTGCTTTAATTTCTTCTTCCATGTTTTACTTGTTACTAGATTTTGACTTCATCACCCTTGTCTCTCTTTGTTCCATTGGATCTTTAGATCGCACTCCTTTTAGGGATCTTCCTTCCTCTACTTATTTATCTTTCTCTTTCTCTTTTTGCTTTGTGTCTCCTATTGCTCCCAAGTCTTCTTCTACTGTTCCACAAAATTGTTGATAAAATAGTTTTGCTTTTTCAATGGAGTCAAGCCTATGTGTTCTGCCCCAGCTCCGGATTCCCAAGGATTGTGACACACACCAATGGTCCTTATCAAAGTTATAATGTACCAACAATAAACAAAGTCCGACAAAGGTTGGCAATCAGCCCAGAAAACAAGATATGAGAAGTCTCTCGCTTTCCAAAATGCTCTTTAGTAATGAGACGTTGTTTCTAGCAAGAAAGCACTAGCTGCATGCGACTTAAATAGGCTAAGGGAGTGGCCAATTATCCTCAAACCTTACTCTCGAGGAGACCTCCTCCTCCTGAGTAGCCACTCCTGCCTTTGGCAGCCCTGCATGCTCGAGCATTGAGGAGAGGCTCCTCCACTTCGCTGTCTCCACTTGAAGGAGCCTCTGGAGGTTCTGAAGGCCCAGACTGAGTCTCTGCCTCTGGCACCACATCCTCTTCAGCCTCCTCACTGTCCAACACGAGCGCCAGCTGCGCAGGCTGCTGGCGTGACCCCACACCAGCCTCCTCATTGTCGGGATCAGCCACGATCTGTGCAGGCCGCTGGTGGGCCACAACACTATGTCTTTGTTCTTGCCATGTCACCAAAATTCCTTTCAGTATTAACCATCTAAAATTCACTCCTTTGAATATTAGGAACTTCGTTAGAAACTGATATTCTCTCCTCAATCCTCTAACTCTTCTAGGTATTTGTCTTAATACCACAATTTCTTTATCTTTGTGTTTTGGTGCTGTATTTCTTGCTGCTTGTAATATCTCTGTTTTCACTGCCTTCTTCATAAATCTTACATGTACTTCTCTCTGTAGTTTGTTCCTCATTGAATATCTTGTGTATACTCTGAAGGCTTCATCAATCTCATTTAAGTTCTTTTCCTTGGATTGTTCCGAAATTTCTGATAGTATCTCAGCAATCATCTCAGGTAAATTTTCTCCTTTTTCTTCCTCTATATTTTGGAATCTTAAGTAAAACTCAGAACGTTCCATCTCCAACAGGATAATTGACTTTTCAGTTGGTGCCAATTTTTCTTCTAATTTCTCAACTTTCTTTTCTGTCATTTCTGCTTTTTCTTCTACTTTCTGGATTCTCTCTTCATTTTTCCCAATCATGGCTTTCATTTCTTTTATTTCCTGTTTTAAGTCATCATGAAGTGACACCGATTGGCTGAGGAATTGCCGCAGGTTATTTAAAGAGTGCTGGGAGGCGGCGGCTCCCAGCACCGACTTCATGTGATTTCTCTTTTTTTATTAACAAGTTTTTTATTTTTATAATCAAACATACAAACATATAGGCATATAAACAATACATAGTCAGTCATCAGAATGTAGCATCTAATACATCTTTTATATTTTCTTTTTTTGAGAGAGAGAGTTTTAAAAAGCTTGAAAAGGTTTTAAAAGTTTTTACACATATTTTCCCCCTCCTCCCCCCTCCTATCCCACCCCCCCACCCCTGGACTTCCCAGAGCAAATACAGGGTATAGCATTTGACAAACACACAAAAACCACACACTAACTATCTATAGATTTAACTCCTTCTTGCACTTTAACTCGCCTTGTTCATATCTAGATATAACTGTTCTTGCTTGAAAGTAATTAGTCCCACTTCATTCTTATCCATTCTTCAGCAATAAGCAGGTCTTCTTTCTTCCAGTATTACCTAATCAAAACCTAATAACAGTTAACCATCGCATCTCCAACCCTTACATATATTAACACAGTAACAAAATACTTCAGCTAATCTCAAGTAAAATATATTGTAAAAAACCTTATACTTTTATGAATTTATATTAACCATAAACTTATTCATCTTGTTCTCTACAAATCCACTACATAAATGGATTAATCATTAATGTGACTTAAAACAAAATATAGAAGTTTTAATAATATCCTTCTTGTAACCCTTGAATTTGTATTGAGAGATCTACACTGACCTTAATTTTAACATCCACAATATTTTCCTTTTAATCCATCAACTTTCATAGATTTTAAACAAAACACTGTTCAAAATGTACTTCCAAACACAAGTAAAAATTTAGCCTGTAGCCTATAACAATTCAAACATAACATTACTTAATATAACTTTCCAAAGTAAATCATGTACCTAAATATAAGTAAATCATTCATTTTCACTCTAATATAACTTTTCAAAACAAAACAAATCATATCCCTAAGTACAGGTATAGTAATTCTTTTTCACCATTACTATCCTCTCCAACAAGGAGGATTATAATTCTTCCATCTCCATTTTTTCCTGGCTTTTTTACAAGCCTTCTTCTTTAGTCTTATTCCTCCATCTTTTTTTTATTTTTACAAACGCTTGAGTTTTCAGCTGGAATTTTTGAGCCTTGCAGTCTTGTGCACTTCGCAAAATGATTCCTTTTAATAAGCACACCTCTTTAACTAGAATTGAAAGTCCATTTTTGTAAAGAAATTGTAATGTTCCATTTCGAATCCTTCTTCTTATATTAAAAATCACAATGCCTCCTGACACTTTTCCATTTGACTGCATCAGAACCTCTGAAAAGATCTCTCTCAATATCTCCTGGTTAGTCTCCTTCAAGCCTCTCAGCTTTCCATTCTTAATTTGAAGAACGTCCACTCCTTTTTCCACAGGCACTCTGAACTGGGTTACTTCTTCCTCCTCTTCATTCAGCATCTCAGTATTATTTGGCATCTGGGATACCAATACAGTGTCTCCCCTTGTATCTTTGTTACAAATTTGAGTAAAAATCTTCTCAAAACGTCTTTCCAATCTTTCCATTAATGAGGAGGTAAATGATTCTAGCATTTCTTCAAAGAGATCCACTGTCAGTATTTGTATATTTGCTGATGTGTGTAATAGTAAGCCTTCATCCCTTTCAGAAATCTTGACCACTGCTGTTTTTACTTGTTTAGCAGCCATTTCCAAAATACACTTTCCAGCAGCCTCACAACAAAATAAAGTAAAATTCTTATTCTCAGTCTTTAGTCAATAAATCCTATTTTCTTGAGCTGCAAACCTTAATTTCAACTTCATTCAGCAAGACCTTAAAATACTGACAGCTTTAACAACTTTAACAAGTGCTAATGAGCATTAACGATCACCGTCTTCTTTAGCTTTTGTTTTCACTCCTTCTATCAAATCAGTGCCATTTTGTTTCTTTTAAAAACTTTCTCTCGCCTCTGGAAGGAAGTAGTATTTATTGGAGTTAAAGTATAAGTAAAATACTTGCAGTAATTCTCCTGTTTTGCTCTGCCTGCTTTAAAATCCACTCCTTGGAATCAATTGGTCCGCAGGGGTGGTTGCGACGCCTTGTTCTGTCATTGACAGAAACATCCCGGATCTGGAGCTTCTTCAGGCGCTTGGGGAGCTCTCACCCTCCACATCCCCAGGATTAATCCTAGGGGGTTTTGGAGAGCTCTACCCATGCCTGTCCGCTCGCTTTCCCCTCTTCGCCCAAAGGGAAAGTTCCGAGCCTCTAGAACAGCTGATTTTCGTTGTTCTGGAGGCTTTACAGATCATGGGGGTCGGAGGTCCCAAAAGAGCTGCTGCAGCACCGGCGGTGCCACCAGAAGTCCATGTGATTTCTCTTGCACTTGGCTTTGACTACACCTGTCCTGGAGCTGAAATAAACCACAATTTGGCATCTACATGGTGCGAGTGAGGCGTGGTTCTTTGGAGTAACTGGCTTAGGGTGAGCAAACTGAGAGAAAGTCAGCGCTGCTGCTTCTTCCCTTTCCTCTTGTGTGTCTGCTGTGAATCTGTGTGATGGCAGAGGGATTAGCAACAGCCGTTCTGAGACTGGAGGAAGTGGGTGAAGAGACTGTGTTGGAAATAGTACTGGAGGCACAGGCTGTCAGCGAGCTGCCTGTGGTATGCCCAAAAGAGAGGAAAACACAGCAAGGGGAAGATGAGTTGGAGGCGTCTGTCCCCAGTGGGATGAAGTCTTTGTCTGGTGAGTGGTGGCATAGTTCAGCCCTTACTGGCTCTGTGGCAGCTAAATCCCCACACACCCCTCCGGGTGATATAGCATTCCAAGGTTGGAGAGAAAGGTGATGGATGGAAGATGAGGAAGGGGAGTGGAGCTACTCTACTGGGCCTGGTACTACTACTCTTGATGTTTTGAGGGAACAGTTTGGAGAAGCAAGCTTCCGGGATGCCCCCTCGTGGCAACCATGGGTGACAGGAGTGGATTCTTTGGTTGCCTGGCAAGGGCGGGGGGACACATGGTGGGTTGGTTAACTGCTTCCACATGGCCAGTCCAAAATTACGTATTGATAAAGGGGCTAGTCGGCCTTGGGTACCAAACCATAAAGTAACTGTGCCTACATCTACGTCATTGGGAGAGGCTCTACGAGGTATGGACCAGGAGTTGCAAAGGCGGCAAGGGCCACATGATATGGGTCAGGCTGTTTCACGGAAACTGAGCAGCCAGCACAGGGTTGATAGAAGGGATACACAGGAGGCCTGACTACCACCTGGACAAACCCCAGTGTGGGGGCCAGGGATGTGGCCCCAACAGCAGTTTTGGGGCCCTCCACCAATCCAAGCCACTTTCGATGGCAGCGTGGATAGAGTGTCGCTGTTTTTGAGTCAGATAATCAGCCATATGGACTTATACGGGCATCTCTACCCTTCACAGTGGTCCATGGTAGTTGCCATCACCACTGTCTTAACAGGGGAGGCTGCTGACTGGGTTGCCGACCTCCATAGTGACCACGCTAAGGAACTGGTGAATGTTAGAATGTTCCTGGAAGCTTTGCAGGCCTGTTTTGAAGATGACACCAGAACCCAGCTGGTGGAAGGGGAGCTGGTGTCACTAAAGCAAGGAGGATGGCCTGCAAAGGACTATGTTAAGGAGTTCCGTGCCCTCACCAGATGACTCAGGGCCTGGCCAGAACGACTCTTGGTGCACCATTTTTGCCTGGGTTTGGACAAGGAAGTCAGGCAAGTGTGTGTGTACAGGGATTTGCCTCCCCGGTTAACAGAGTGGTTTAAAGCGGCTGTAGATTTGGATGTGGGGCTAAGAGAATTCCGGCCTCGGGGGCTGGAACCCAGTCAGCAATGGCACGTTGCAGATAAACCCGCTATAGTCAGAGGACCGGGACCGGGTGGTTCTTTTCCTACCCATACTCTGGATGCTAGTAGGAGAGGAGCGTTCCGGTGTTTCCGGTGCAACCAATTGGGGCATAGGGCGCTAGAGTGTCCTATGCCCCCATGCAATCTGTTGGGCCCCAACCCTCACCCAAAGGTGGAAAGACGCAAGGCCAGGAACAACTTCACTCAACCGTAGACCAGTCCAGGTTGGCCACCCAGAGCCCAAGCGGTGGTCCCCGCACTACACCGCAGGAGGCAAAGAGTCCTGTTGGGTCAGAGAGTGTACCAGCTACTTCGCTTGATAGCGAGGACAGTGATCCAAACGACCCCATGGTAAGTGCACCTATACGTCCCTTTGTCATACAGGTGCTTTTGAGGAATCTCCGCACATCTGTTACAGTCTACCATGGAGCTCTGGTGGACTCCGGGTGCACCTGTTGTTTAATGTGTCGCGCTATAGTCGATAGCTTAGGCCTCCAGACTGTACAGTTGAGAACCCCAATCTGATTTGAGCAAATGGGTGGGTCATTGTTGGGGGGAACCCCGGCAAGGCAGGTTACCGAACCCATGGGGTTAGAGATAGGGGAACATAAAGAGAACATCCAGTTCATCATTGTGGAACAGATGATAGAACCTCTCAACCTCAGATTAGCGTGGCTAGATAAATGGAAACCCCATATATGGTGGGAGGATGGGTTTCAAAAAATAAGACTTGTGGTTGGGCCGGAACCAGAACCAGAAGAACAAACCAGACAGATTAGGAAGGTGCTAGGTGAAGGAGCGGGGTTTCCAGAAACATATAGGGATCTTGGCAACATTTTTAATGAGGAGTGTGAGACGCTACCCCCCCCCCCCCCATAGATCAACCGACTGTGCCATAGAGTTGATACCTGGGGCCAAGCTACCAAAGCCCTGCATGTATGCCATGACCCAAAATGAGCTCGAGGAACTCTGGAAATACATCGATAAAAATTTGGCTAGGGGCTTTATACAACCCAGCAGGTCATGTATGGCTGCACCAGTGTTATTTCAGGAAAAGAAGGATGTGGGGCTACGTCTATTTGTGGACTTTCGTGGTCTGAACACTGTGTGTGTTCAACATTTATATCTTTTACTGTTAATGTAAAGATATTAATGCACCCGGTGCACCTGGACACTCCAACTGGTCCAGAATGCGGCCGCGCAGGTTGTTATGGGAGCTTCCTGTTACACCCGGGTTACACCTCTCCTGCGTGAGGTTCACTGTCTGCCGGTGGTCCTCCGGCTCCGCTTTAAGGTGCTGGTGCTTACCTATAAAGCCCTTCATGGCATGGGTCCAGGGTACTTGCAGGACCACCTCCTACCAGTCTCCCACTGCCCAGTGCGCTCAAATAGGACTGCCCTCCTCCAGGTGCCATCAGCCAGAAAATGTCGGCTGCGGGCGCCCAGGATGAGGGCGTTCTCTGTGGCCGCACCGACCATCTGGAACGAGTTACCCACTGGGCTCTGGACAGCCCCTGACTTCCACTCTTTCTGTAATGACCTCAAGACATGGCTTTTTCAGCAAATCTTCTGATCTGTTTGCGAGCTATAGTTTTAATTTGGGAATTTTAATTGGATTTTTAGTATTATTTATTGTTTTGTTTTATTGCTGTGAGCCACCCCGAGTCCTTTGGGAGAAGGGCAGCATATAAATATTATCAAATAAATAAATAAATAAATAAATAAATAAATAAATAAATAAATAATCAAAGACCTACTAGCAATGTTGTCCACTGGGCAAGTCTTCACCAAACTTGATCTGCGCAAGCCCTATTACAGAGTTCGCATAAAACCAGGTGACGAGTGGAAAACCACCTTCAGTTGCCCCTTAGGGAGTTAAAAATTTAATGTGATGCCTTTTGGACTACAGGGCACTCCGGCTGTGTTCATGCAGGTTATAAACAAAGTCCTGTATGAACATTTGTATCAAGGAGTTCTTGTCTATCTGTGTCACTGAATTTTTATATTTACCAGCAGAGCTATTATTTCTGGACTGTCAGACTTACCGTAGTTTGCAAAATTTCTTATCAGCACCTACTGCGCATGTACTGCATTCTTTTACTTCTTCTAGAAACTTTCCTTTGTTCTCCAGCCAGCTAAGGTCAGGCTGGGGATTCTTTGCCAACATGTAATCGAATTTAGATACTGAGATGTCTTTATTTTCTTACAATAAATATGAGTTTAATTAGAGAATGTTTCTTTGGTTTATTGATCAAAGTATACAGAAGGATAAAAGTCACGATCCAACTCAAAATGAGGGCAATTACCCCACGCAAGGTAACGGGGCTGATTGCCGCTCTGACAATGGTAGCAGGAGGATGGTTGATTTATGGCTTTTCCTTGTTCGTTACTTTTGATGGTAAACGCATAGGCAATTAGTTTTTAGCTACTGAGGTAACCTAATTATTTTTTGCAAAGATGCCGAGAAAGAAGAAAAAGGGCAAAATGAAGCCCAAAGCTTTACCCTCTTCGGATGAAGAGGAAATAGAAAAATCCTCAAGATTTCAGCCCCTGGCATCAGCCACTCAGCTAGAAGGAGGAGCAGAAGAAACAGACAAAATGCTCTTTTTTTTTTTTAAAAATTTGATTTATATGCCGCCCTTCTCCGGAGACTCAGGGCGGCTTACAATGCGTTAAGCAATAGCCTTCATACTTTTGTATATTTATACAAAGTCAGCTTATTGCCCCCACAAACTGGGTCCTCAATTTACCCACCTTAGAAAGGATGGAAGGCTGAGTCGACCTTGAGCCTGGCTAGGATTGAACTCAGAGAAATTACAGGCAGCTGGTGTTAATTGCTGCCTTTAGTAGGAGGCATTAGCCCTCTACGCTACACAGGCTCCGTTTTAACGGAGCTACAGGAGGAAAATAATACAAGAGCTGCTTTTGAAGGCGAAGTACTACGACTGAGGTCAGTAACTCCCCCTTCTAATTATGCATGCTCTCAAACTGTATTCCTAGAGCCTTCTGAATTTGAAATGCTTGGGGCCAAGCCAAAAATTCCACAAACGGCAAAGCCTTTTTCCTCCCACGCAGAGGGAGAATCATTTTATTATCCCTCTCAAACCTTCAGGGTCACTCCTCATGAGCAAGCTATAAGAAACTATTGTGACCAGATAGAAATATTTGAACGTGAGCTATCCCAGGCAAAAATGGCTTTATCTAGGCTTGAGCCAGATAAGAGAGAGTCCCGCGTTTTTGAAACCTCTAAAAACGCCATTTTGCCTTCTTCTCACTCAGAGCCAAAGACACAACCCTGGTGGATATTGTGTCAGGCAAATCAGAACAGAGAGCTGTGCACATGTCACATTTGCTACATTATTCTCAAATTACAAACGCCACGCAGGCAGAAAGATTATCTGAGCTGCCTACAACTAAAGTTGCAGCATCATCTGCCGGCGAAAGTAATTTACAAGAGAAAGCTGAAATGCATCACGATTTGAGAGAGCAATTACAGGCATTGCAACAGACTTTGTCAGATATGTCCTTAACTCACTCAGAGATTCAGACTGCAATGCCACAAGTGTCTCCACAGGCTCAATTTTCAGCACCCCCTGGTGGTACTGGTGTCTTTTTAGATGGAGCACAACAACGCTTAATGCAGCAAAGGCAAATGACTGCATCTCCAGCAAGTCATTTTAATATTGCAGCTCAAATGCCACAGCTCCAAGCTCATGCACACGTGCCTCCAGCTGTACAACCAGGGCCAGCCCCTGGTCCACCTCCAGCACAACAAGTGCCTTTACCCCCACAGCCAGCACCTCAAATACCTATTCCTCAGCAGGCATACTCTGTTGCTCCACTGGCTGGTGAGTCAAAATTAAAGATGTCAGGGCAGAATTACAAGGCCTGGGTCAGTGAGGTTGGACTTCTGCTACATAGAGAAGGCACCCATTGTATGGTGTTTAACCCTCCTGCCCAACCATGGATGCCTGAAATAAGAGACTTAGAGACTAAAGCCTGCACAACATTATTGATGTCGATGGATACTGAACTGCAGGTTACTTTTCCGCCTGTTGCAACAGCCCAACAAATTTGGGTCCAATTGGAAAATTGCTACAGGCCTGTCTCAATTGAGTCTTCATGTTTGCTCATGTCTGAATTCCACGGTTCGAAATTGAAACCTGGTGAACAAATTGGAGGACATTTGACCAAACTGAAAGGTATGAGGAAAGAATTAAGAGAAAGGGACTATCCTATTGAAGATATTCAAATGATCAGCATTATCATTAACTCTTTGAACTATGAATGGAAAGATGCCATTACAAAGATTAACCAAGTGCCTATTGCTCAATGCACAGTGGACAATGTATGCAGACTTTTAATTGAAGAAGAAGCACTGACGTTAGCTACGACACACTTGAGAGGACCACCCGCATCAAGAGCTCCAGCTAGGCGTCCCTTCCGAGGAAGGACCTATGCTCCAAGGATGCCAAGATGCAACATCTGCAACCGTGTGGGACATGCCACCCGGGATTGTCCCCAACCAGTTCCAGCTCCTGTCACGTACCAGCCCAGAGGAATAGACTCCAGAGGCAGAGGCCGAGGTGGTAGACAAGGTCGTCGTGGTCCAAGACGTGATTCGCAACCTCCACTTGCCACATTGGCTTTAACCAATGATCCACAACCTCATCCAGAGTACAACAGATGGTTTTTGTGGACTTTGGACAGTGGTGCAGCTGTGCATGTTTCTTACCGAAAAGAACTTTTCACAGATTTGCATGAGCCTGAACCTGAACTACGTGAACTTTATTCTTTTTCAAATCATCCTTGTCAGGTCAGAGGAAAAGGAACTGTTTATGTTGAAGAGCTCAATGCATTCATTCCTGATGTCTACTACATACCAACAGCAACTTTTAGTTTGCTTAGTCAGGCTCACTTGTCTAGAGTTTGGCCTTTATATAGTGAGATGTCTTTATTTTCTTACAATAAATATGAGTTTAATTAGAGAATGTTTCTTTGGTTTATTGATCAAAGTATACAGAAGGATAAAAGTCACGATCCAACTCAAAATGAGGGCAATTACCCCACACAAGGTAACGGGGCTGATTGCCGCTCTGACAATCTGGAGGATATTTTAATTTACACCAAGACAATGGAGGAGCATAGTTGTTTGGTACGACAAGTGTTAACAAAACTACTGAACACTAAACTTTTTGTAAAGTTATCGAAATGCGAATTTCACCGTACAAAGTTGGATTACCTAGGATATTGCATTTTGGGGGATGGGGTGGAAATGGACCCAAAGAAGGTGACGACAGTGTTGGAGTGGCAAGCACCAAAGACAAGGAAACAATTACAGAGTTTCCTTGGCTTTGCCAATTTTTATTGACAATTTATTCTGGCTTTCGCTCAGGTAGCCCTACCCCTGACTAACTTGTTGTATACCAAAGAAACTGGACAGAAGGCAAGGCCAGGGCAATCATTGATGTGGATGCCCAAGTGTCAACAAGCATTCGAAAACCTGAAGTCCCTCTTCTCCTGTGAGCCAGTCCTTAAACATCCTGACCCTGCCCTAACGTTTATCATGCAAGTGGATGCTAGCGATGTGGCTGTTGGAGCTGTGTTGCTACAGAGGATGAAGGAGGGCGTATTACAGCCTTGTGCTTATACTTCCCATAAATTAATACCTAAGGAGAGGGATTGGGCAATTTGGGAAAAAGAGGCATTTGCGGTACGATGGGCACTACTGACGTGGTGACACCTCCTTGAGGGGATTGGTAATAAATTCAAAGTATGGACTGATCATAAGAATCTGGAGGCCCTTCAAACCCCCAGAAAATTATCCCCAAAACAAGTACGCTGGGCACAATATTTTCAATGCTTCAACTTCGAGCTGAAGTATGTGCCGGGGGGAGGAATTTTCTAGCTGACGCCTTATCGCAAATGCCTCAATACAATAGTAAGAGGGAGGAAGTTGTCCAAACCATGATACCTAAACATCAGCGGGCGGGGTGTTCCCATTATAGGGAACCCCCGCAGTCATGGCATGATGATTTATGCTCAGAGCTATGCAAGGACCCATGGGTTGACAAGCATAACTCATTGCTGATGCACCAAGACGGGCTTGTCTGGATGGGGACTAAGTTATATATACCAACACCTTTGTGGCCGTCCGTATTACAGAGGTGCCATGATGCGAAACTAGCTGGTCATTTTGGCTTTCTTAAAACATTACACCTGATGAGGTGCCAATTCTGGTGGCTGCAAATGCGTAGTGTGTCAAGATTTCGGTTTCATCCTCTAAAATAAAGTTAATTTCCAAGCATCAAACTTTAGGAAATATTCACTTTATTGAGAGATGCAGCCGTGCCCGACAACCATGCAGACAGTACTGGCCCCTATATCCAAAACCCTCCTATTCCTTTCCCATTCACTGCTCCCCATTGGCTGTCTTCCAGATCACTCTCTTCTTATCTGTCTCTTCAGCACACAGGAATGTCACCCCTCCCATACATCTCCCAGGAGACTGAATTCACCGAAAAGCTTTTCTAGGTGAAATGTCAAACTTTTTTCCTCATTGCTTCTATGTCAGCATTGGAACACTGACATCCGGCCCCTCTCCCTTCATTCTCTCAACGAGGCCTGTGCAAGAGAAACAACAGGGTTAGTGCTGTCACCCCATCTGAGGAGGTGTTCCACCCCCTCCCGCCTTGCCCGGGTGATCTGCATGGAACTTAGCTATGAGCCGGTCAGCTTGGATGTTGGTGCTCTTCACCCAGGAAGCTTCTGACAAAGGGTAACCCTTCCACTTAACTAAGTATTGGAGGTGGCCTCTGTGCCACCTTGAATCGAGAATTCACTGTACTTCATAGTGAGTTTGGCCCCCAATGATCAAGGGCCCTGGGGGATCACGTGGCACCGGCCTTAAAGTTGACCCCACCACAGGCTTCAGAAGACTACTGTGAAAAATGGGGTGTATCTTTCCTAGTAAGTGGGGCAACTGCAATTGTACCGTGACCGGGTTGATTATTTTTACTATAGGAAATGGTCCTATGAATTTTGGGCCCAATTTCCTAGTCGGAAGCTTGAGTCTCAAGTACTTGGTGGAGAGGTAGACCTTCTCTCCTACTCGGAACGGTCTTTGAGTTGCTCGGTGCTTATCTGCTTGCTTCTTATAAGCCTGTGCCGCCTTGTCTAATGCCTTCTTGACGTTCTCCCAGGATTCTCTTAGCATCGCCATCCAATCGTTCAAGCTGACTGAAGAAGGGGGTTCCCTGGGATACTCTGGCATGGGGACAAAATCCATACCGCTCACTACCTTGAATGGGGTTAGTCCTGTACAACTGTGGACAGCATTGTGGTACGCGACCTCCGCAAAAGATAGGAGGTCTGCCCAGTTCGACTGTTGGTAGTCTACGTAGCACCTCAAATACTGCTCTATCATAGCATTCAGTCTCTCCGCCCCCCCCATTGCTGCTCGGGTGAAATGCTGAGCTGCGACCTTGGGATGATCCTATGGATCGTAGGAATTCCCTCCAAAATTTCGCTGTGAACTGGACACCTCAGTCGGAGATGATTCTTCTGGGTACTCCATGCAGGCGGTAGATGTGTTTCATAAACAGCTTTGCCAATTGGCGGGCTGAGGGTAGCCCGCTACAGGGTATGAAATGCGCCTGTTTGGAGAATAAGTCTATTACAGTCCAGATCACCGTGTTTCTGCCGCTCCTGGGTAGCTCGACTATGAAGTCCATAGCAATCTCCTCCCATGGCCTTGACGGTTCAGCTACTAGCTGCAGCAGTCCGGGTGTCAGTGTTCCAATACTGACATAGAAGCAATGAGGAAAAAAGTTTGACATTTCACCTAGAAAAGCTTTCGGTGAATTCAGTCTCCTGGGAGATGTATGGGAGGGGTGACATTCCTGTGTGCTGAAGAGACAGATAAGAGAGAGTGATCTGGAAGACAGCCAATGGAGAGCAGTGTCTGGGGAAGGACTAGGAGGGGTTTTGGATGGAAGGGGCCAGTACTGTCTGCATGGTTGTCGGGCACGGCTGCATCGCTCAATAAAGAGAATATTTCCTAAAGTTTGATGCTTGGAAATTAACTTTATTTTGAGGATGAAACCGAAACTATGACAGACAGACAGTACTGATTTTTTTTCCCTTTCCCTCTCCGAGCCAATCTGGCCAGCCTCCAGAGCTCTGGTTCTTTGCCAGAAGTCTGAACACAGTGGAGAGAGAGCCCGGAAACCATGGCTGAAAGTCAACTCTCCACTGAAAGTTTACTTCAGGCATCTGCACTAGAAGCAAACATGGATGCAAAGGGGGCTCAACCCCTCCCTCCTCCAGCAAAGCTGCCAGCCGAGAAG
Organism: Coluber constrictor foxii; assembly: GCA_038048745.1. Classification (NCBI taxonomy): domain Eukaryota; kingdom Metazoa; phylum Chordata; class Lepidosauria; order Squamata; family Colubridae; genus Coluber; species Coluber constrictor. Next base: position 16,623,789 of record CM075966.1, read on the forward strand.
AAGAAAAATGAACCTTTGTGGGCTTTGCCAAAGTCGGCAGAAATGGAATTCCCTTTTCCAGGCGGGAAAGGTAAGAGCAAGCCTCTAAGTTAATTTGCGAGGGTGGATTGGATGTGGGACTGGCAGCAGGCCAGACAGCCGAAAGCTTCAAAACAGCCACTTGAAAGCTCCATAGATAAGTTGAAGGAAGAGTTTGACCGTGCTATCCGACTGGGGGAGGAGCCATCCTGCAGGCCCAAGGAGAGGGGGAGGCCAGCCCAGCCCACTGAACTGAGTCTCCATAGACAGGAGCGCAGTCCTCCCCCCTCCCACACCAGAAGGAGAGAGAGCCCCGGCAGGCATCCATGGATTCCCTCTCCCCCCAGCAAGCCCACCAGCCTGCGTAGGGCATCACCCCCCTGCCCCCGAAGGAGAGATGATGAAGAATTCGAACGACATTATGGGCAGGCTGAGAGAGGCCCACAATGGGAGGAGGGGCCGCCGAGGGCAGAGCCACCCCGGTTTAGAGGGAAATTTGATGGGAATCCAGACCAGCTAGTGCAATTCCTCGATGCGGCTGAGATGTACATCGAGCACTACGCACACCTTTACCCGTTCCCCAGGGCCCTAGTCAGTGCCATCGCAGAAGGCCTGGAGAGAGAGGCAAGGAGCTGGTCAGGGGCCCTGTAAAAAAACAGGGCCGCCCAACAACAAGATGCAGATGGCTTCTTACAACTGCTGCGAGCCTGTTTTGAAGAAACAGGGGAAGACCCCTATGTAGAAGATGAGCTTAGAAACCTAATGCAGAGGGGAAAGCCCATCGAAGAGCACATTCATGAGTTCAGGAAAGTTGTTGGGACTTTACCTCCTTTGCTGGAACGACTGCTCGTGTACTTCTTTAGAATGAGCTTAGATAAACAAATCGCCCAAGTGACCGCTTATCGTGATATTCCGAACCGACTCACTGACTGGTTCGGGATAGCGGCACAAGTCGAGAGAGGGCTAAGGGCCAACGACATGCTAAAGCAACCACAGGCAAAGGAGAAAGCCCAGCTGGACCAGGAACCGTATACCAGATGAGGAACTTCAGCACCACGGGCCACCCAGAGACCACCCGCCACCCGGAGCCTGCTGAGATGCTACAGATGTGGAGGAGTTGGCCATTTGGCAGCGATGTGTGGAACCCCGGGACCGAGACCAGAGCCAACGGGCAAGTCACGGCCAGAACGAGGACCCAGGTGCGCCACCAACACACCACGAAGGGCCCCCCCCAGTTCAGAAGTCTTCGCCCACTTGACTGAAGCAAGGGAGAACCCAGATGATACGAATCAGCCTCCCGAACTGTATGACAGCGATGACGATGGAGAAGACGACCCAATGGTGAGTGGACCCATCCACCCTTTCCTATTCCCTGTACGTCTAACGGCCCCAAAAACAGGGACCCAAGGGGTTTTCCAAGCCCTAATAGATTCAGACTGCACGAGGTGCCTGATCAACTTACCCACGATCCAAAAATTGGGAATACGAGCAAAAAAACTCAGCCACCCAATCCCATTTGAGCAAGTTGACGGATCCTTAGTAGGGGGGCGCAGGCCGCACATTTAACCGAGCCAGTGAAACTGGAGCTAGCAGATCACTGGGAGATGATTCATTTTATAATAGCCCCCAAGATGACTAACTCAGTCATACTGGGACTCTCCTGGCTAGACAAGTGGGGCCCAACTATCTGGTGGCAGGAGGGGACCCGCAGACTGAGAATAGCAAGGGGGCCTCACCCCCTGCCGCCCCAGCCAGAGAGGACGCCTCCCACACAGAGTTCCCAGCCCCTCCCACCAGGAGGACAAAAAACGCCCTCAACCCCAGCGCCCCTGATCAAGAGTACAGCTAAACAACTGACGGCCTCATCTGACATCTGACAGCCCCCATGACACAAAGCAGATCCCAAAAGAATATCAAGACCTTGGGAGCCTGTGTAGCGTAGGGGGCTAATGCCTCCTACTAAAGGCAGCAATTAACACCAGCTGCCTGTAATTTCTCTGAGTTCAATTCTAGCCAGGCTCAAGGTTGACTCAGCCTTCCATCCTTTCTAAGGTGGGTAAATTGAGGACCCAGTTTGTGGGGGCAATAAGCTGACTTTGTATAAATATACAAAAGTATGAAGGCTATTGCTTAGCGCATTGTAAGCCGCCCTGAGTCTCCGGAGAAGGGCGGCATATAAATCAAATTAAAAAAAAAAAAAAGACCTTGCAGAAGTATTTAGTGAGGCCGAGTGTAATGTTCTACCACCCCACCACGAGACCGATTGCACCATCGAAATCATCCCTGTGGCAAAACTACCTAAACCTAAGTTGTATGCTATGACACCCTGGGAAATGCAAGAAATGCGAAAATACATAGACACTAACCTACAAAGGGGTTTCATTGAGCCAGCCAAACCCCGAATAGCGGCACCAGTCTTCTTCCGAGAGAAGAAAGACGGCTCCATGCGTTTAGTAGTTGACTTTCGAGGTGTCATCGGTGTCTGTGTATGCAATTTATATCCCCTTCCTCTCATGAAAGACATTTTAGCCCACCTGGCCAAAGGAAAGGTTTTCACCAAACTAGACCTCCACGAAGCCTACTACTGGATACGCATCAGGGAAGGAGACGAGTGGAAGACAGCATTCAACTGCCCCTTAGGAAGCTTCCAATTTAAGGTAATGCCTTTTGGACTACAGGGGGCACCGGCGGTATTCATGCAACTTATAAATGAGGTGCTTCACGACCACCTTTACAAGGGGGTCCTCGTCTACCTGGATGACATTCATTTACACGGAAACCATCGACGAACACATACCCCTCGTCCGCAAAGTGCTTGAGAAACTGCTGAAGTCGGACCTTTATGTCAAACTGTCGAAATGCGAGTTCCACCAGTCACGGCTAGACTATTTAGGCTACCGAGTGTCCAATGAGGGGATAGAAATGGACCCAGCCAAAGTACAATCAGTCCTTGACTGGCGACCCCCATGCACCCGCAGACAACTGCAAAGCTTCTTGGGGTTCGCGAACTTCTACAGACAATTTATCCCCTCTTTTGCAAAAATTGCCAAACCTCTAACCGACCTCCTAAAAACAGGGAGCCCAGCAACAAAACCTCACCCAGGACAGCCTCTACAGTGGGACCCAGCCTGCCAACACGCATTTGAGACACTAAAATAAATGTTTGCAAAAGAACCGATCTTAAAGCACCCCAACCCTGAACAACCCTTCGTCATCCAAGCCAATGCCAGCAACGTGGCAGTGGGGGCAGTCCTACTCCAAAAAAACAGCCAAAGGAACTTACAACCCTGTGCCTACACATCACGCAAACTCACTGACACAGAGAGACGATGGGCAGCGTGGGAAAAGGAAGCGTTCGCAGTGAGGTGGGCGCTGTTAACGTGGCGACATCTGCTGGAAGGAAGCCAAACACCGTTTGAAGTTTGGACTGACCATAAAAACTTGGAGGCCCTCAAAACTCCAAGGAAGTTATCACCCAGACAGGTCCGGTGGGCCCAATACTTCAATCATTTCAACTTCGAGCTGAAGCACATCCCAGGGGGGAAAAACTTTCTGGCAGCCGCCCTCTCCCGAATGCCTCAATACAACAGTGAATGAGAGCAGGTGGTGAATGCCATCATCCCCTCCACCCAAGGAGCGGGCCAGATAACTACCAGACGGCAGCATCGTGATCAGCAGGGCCAACCAGCGAGTGACCTAACCACAAAGCTCAAGGCAGAAACATTGACGGACCCCTGGTTCCGAGACAATCAACATCTCTTGACAAAAAGGGATGACCTAGCCTGGAAAGGAACAAAACTTTACATCCCAGAGACGCTACGCACCCTGGTCCTTAAGAGGAGCCACGACGTTAAGCCAGCGGGACATTTTGGGTTCCTAAACACTCTGCATTTAGCACGGAGACAGTTTTGGTGGCCCCACATGAGAAAAGACGTAGACAGTTATGTAAAAAGTTGTACCATCTGTGCCACGATGAAAACCCGACCAGGAAGACCCCCCGGTGTCATAGTTTCAGTTCCATCCTCGAAATAAAGTTAATTTCCAAGCATCAAACTTTAGGAAATATTCTCTTTATTGAGCGATGCAGCCGTGCCCGACAACCATGCAGACAGTACTGGCCCCTTCCATCCAAAACCCCTCCTAGTCCTTCCCCAGACACTGCTCTCCATTGGCTGTCTTCCAGATCACTCTCTCTTATCTGTCTCTTCAGCACACAGGAATGTCACCCCTCCCATACATCTCCCAGGAGACTGAATTCACCGAAAAGCTTTTCTAGGTGAAATGTCAAACTTTTTTCCTCATTGCTTCTATGTCAGCATTGGAACACTGACATAGTGATGTTAAGAGATATGTTAGAGGTTGTACGGTGTGTGCAATGGCCAAACCACAACCTGGGAAGCCTTTAGGTTTATTACAGTCAGTGGCAGAGCCCAATAGACCATGGGATGAAATCACCATGGATTTTATTGTGGATCTTCCAGTTAGTAACAGAAATACCATCATATGGACTGTAATCAATCTCTTCTCCAAACAGGCCTATTTTATCCCCTGTAGTGACCTACCTTCTGCTAGTAAATTGTCCACAATGTTCATACAACATATATACCGGCTGCACAGGGCTCCTCAGCATATTCTATCAGATTGGGGTGGGGGTTCAATTTATAGCAAAGTTTTGGTGTAATTTTGTTACATTGATAGGTTCCTCGCAAGGGTTAAGTTCAGCCTTCCATCCCAGTACCAACGGATCAGCAGAACGCGCTAATGCCATGGTGGAGCGGTATCTACGCTGTTATGTAACTTACCAACAAACTGATTGGTCAGACCTTTTACCCTTTGCAGAGGTGGCGTATAATAATACTGTACACTGCAGCACAGGGGTGTCACCTTTCCAGGTTGTGAATGGCAGGGAGTTTACTGCAATCCCCGAACTGGGTGAACATAGCCAGGAACCGATGTCCCCAGAAGATTGGGGTGTTTGGATAGGAAAAGTATGGCAACAGGTTAAGGCTGCATTGACCAAGGAGGCAGAGGAGTACAAAAAGCAAGAGGACAAGAAAAGAGCAGACCATAAGCCATTTCAGTTGGGGGACATGGTTTATTTAGTTAGTTTAGTTTAGTTTAGTTTATTAGATTTATATACCGCCCTTCTCCTGACGGACTCAGGGCGGTGAACAGCCAAACATTAAAACATTAAAATACAAGCAATATAAAAGTTAAAAATAATCTAAAAACGTAATTAAATCAAATTTTGGCTTCCCCAAATTTAAAATCCCTCCTAAAATTCACCCATTAAAATCTACGTTAAGCCAGCCCGGCTTCCTGGAATAGAAAAGTCTTTAATGCCTTGCGGAAAGTGCGGAGGTCTGGGATTAATCGAATCCCTGGGGGTAACTCGTTCCAGAGGGCGGGAGCCCCCACAGAGAAGGCTCTCCCCCTGGGGGTCGCCAGTTGACATTGCCTGACCGACGGCACCCTGAGGAGGCCCTCTCTATGAGAGCGTATTGGCCGGTGGGAGGTTATCGGTGGCAGAAGGTGGTCTCGTAAGTACCCGGGCCCTAAGCCATGGAGCGCTTTAAAGATGAGAACCAAGACCTTGAAGCGCACCCGGAAGACCACTGGGAGCCAGTGCAGCTCGCACAGGAGAGGTGTCACATGGGAGCGCCAAGTCGCCCCCATAGTCACCCGCGCGGCCGCATTCTGGACCAGTTGGAGCCTCCGGGTGGTCCTCAAGGGGAGCCCCATGTAGAGAGCATTACAGTAGTCCAGGCGAGAAGTGACCAGGGCATGAGTGACTGTGCATAAGGAGTCCCGATCCAGAAAGGGACGCAACTGGTGTATCAGGCGAACCTGATAAAAAGCCCCCCTGGCCACGGCCGTCATATGCTCTTCTAAAGACAGCCGTGGATCCAGGAGGACGCCCAAGTTACGAACCCTCTCTGTGGGGGGAAAAGACTCGCCCCCAATAGCCAGCGAAGGCACCAACTGGCTATATCGGGACGCCGGCATCCACAGCCACTAATTTATCCACTAAGTACATCAAATTAAGAACTCCTAGCAGAAAGCTGGGACCTCAATCTATTGGACCATTCCCAATCACTAAGGTGATCAATCCTGTAACCATAGTCCTGAAATTATCACCCCTATTGGGTAAGACCCATCTGGTCTTCCATAGTAGTCTATTGAAACCAGTGAACGTAGGTATGGAGACCCCCCCCCCCCAGTCCCATAGAAGAGGATTGTTACAAAGTAGACGACATCCTCGATTCAAAATACAAAAGAGGGAAACTCAAGTACCTAGTGAAATGGAAAGGCTACCCTTTCTCGGAGGCATCCTGGGTGCCTAGTACAGACCTCAGCACCACAAAATTACTTAAATGATACCATAGGAAACATCCCCACAAACTCGGGTCTGTAGATATAACATAACCGAATGTGTTGTTAACCTATCGTGTTTTTGTCTTGCAGGTGGACTCCTGGTAGAGGGGGCCGCCTGTCGAGACTCACATTAGCTCGACATATTGGGGAATAGGAAAAAGCATTGTGGGCTCAGAAACCTCAGAGACCACCTACAAGAAATCCCAACTATTCCCCGATGGACTCTGACGGGCTACGAGGACAAGTGGGCAGTGGGGTGTGCACAACGGTGGTGGGGGTGCACGATGATTTGTTGTAATAGGCGGTTGGGTACACTGCGGCCAGGCAAGGCAGCTCTCTACATGTTGATAGTAATCAAGCAGCAACGTGCGATAGCTAGCTATGTAACCCGGAAGAGACACCGATTTAAATAAAGAGGTTATTTAAAGAGCGCTGGGAGGTGGCGGCTCCCAGTGCTGACTTCATGTGATTTCTCTTGCACTCAGCTTTGACTACACCTGTCCTGGCTTAGGGTGAGCAAGCTGAGATAATAATAATAATAATAATAATAATAATAATAATAATAATAATAATAATAATAATGAAAATGAAACATAAGATACAAAAATTAAAAAACAAAAATTCCAATCAACCACCTCCCTCAAATTTCCAAATACTCCAACAGAGAGGAAAAGAGAGAGAGAGAGAGAGAGAGAGAAATTCAACTGCAAAAAGTAAAAGATAAAAATACAAATCCAAACTACCAAAAAGGAAAAATTTTCTTCCAACTCTTCCAGTCTTAATCCAATTTCTTGTCAAACTAGGTTTTTTTTTTGAAAAAAAGGCATTAAAAAAAAGGTCCCTAAAAAAAAGTAAAAATAAAAGACACAAAACACAAAATAGAGTGCCTTTCATCCACCAGCAAAAATCAAAACATGGAACTTCAAAGCAATCATCAGTCAGTGAATGATAATAATAAAAGATTAAAAGCCAAAAGGAAAGTTCAAAATCCAGTCTTCTCTCTTGTACATCTGTTTTCTTTATCAGTCTACTGAAGTGTCAAGGTCAACATGGCTTAGGACCAGGATACTTACGTGATTGCCTTCTGCCACCAATAGCCTCCCACCGACCAATGCGCTCCCACAGAGAGGGACTCCTCAGGGTGCCGTTGGTTAAGCAATGTAGACTGGCGACCCCCAGGGGGAGAGCCTTCTCTGTGGGGGCACCCGCCCTCTGGAATGAACTGTCCCCGGGGCTATGTATGATTCCCGACCTGCGTACCTTTCGTTGTGCTATTTCAACAGGCTGGACTGGCTTAAAAAGAATTTGGATGGGGGGGGGTTGTCTTAAATTTGTGAGTTTTTTAATGGAAAAGCCAAAAGTATTTAATTTGTTTTAATTGCTTTTAAATTTTGTATCTTATATTGTTTTATTGTGGCTGTACACCACACTGAGTCCTTCAGGAGAAGGGCGGTATAAAAATTGAATAAATAAAATAAAAATAATAAATAAATAAACTATAGTCAGAGTTTCTTCCAAGTCAAAATCTTTTCCCTTCTGCCACTAGATGGCACTGCAAACTAGCTTTCAAGAACACAGCAAACTTTTTAAAGCAATCTTCAGTTTAGTTTTATCTTTTAAGAACACAGTAGTTTTTTTAAAAAAAAACATTCTCCAAAGTTTTGTTTTCTCAGTTATCATCATTCCACCATTTCAATAGAAATGGGATGCAATCATTAATTCATTTAGTCCCAATTTCTTATTTTTAAGAAATTACTTTTCTTTTCTCAATCACAAAGAAAAATATAAGAAAGAAAGAAAAAGAGACTTTTGTCTCTTCTCCGCAGCCAGATTCCCAGTTGTGAAAGTGGATACACACCCCTTCTCACTCCCCACTCTCAGCCCATCTATTCTTATTTAAATTCCAGTTGGATTCAAAGGGAAAAGTCTTTTGTAAAAATCAGAGTCTCTCTCACCTCGATGTCTCACATTGCTTTCCTGTCATCTTCTTTCATTACTGCTGCCACAGCTTCCTAGCAACTTCTAAGGCTGCTTTCTCAGCAGTCCAGTTTGAGGAGCTTCTTCGGGTTTAGCCAGGGACTTTGCGATCCCCCTATGCTGACCAGTCCGTGTCCCCCTTGTTTATCATCCCTTCAGGATGACTTAGGTCACTTCAGACCCCCGAACTGCAGAGATATCAACGGGTCTTCAAGTGATCTTAAAGAACCCAACTTGCTGCTGCAACATTGGCCACCCATCTTTGTCGATGTCATACAGCGACAGTGGAATCAACCAGGGACCACTTCGGCCCCTAGTGGGTTGGATAAGCGACTGTACACTGCAGAACAGGAGGTGGAGGAACTCTTGAAGTTGCCAACTCTGGATGTTCCTGTTGTGGCTCCGTTGCCTGAGCCTGCGTCATCAGCAGGAGAGGACTCTGAGAGTGAGGGAGAGGAGTTGGCAAGGCCTCCTTCTCCAAGACCCTCCTCTCTGGTAATGCCTCTGGAGGACACCGAAGGGCAAGAGATAGGCCCAGAGCGAAGCTCGTCCCCGCAGCCACAGGTGGACAGTGATGAGGGTAATGAGTTTTGGCTGGACCCTCGCCAGCGTCGCAGAGACAGGCGTGCGCAGCAGAAGAAAAGGCGTGCCCGTGATTAGCTGACTCGCTGGACCACACCCCACAGGCTATAAAAGAGAGTGAGTTCAGCCTTCAACTCTGTGACGGACAAAAACAAATATTCCTGCATCTCAGCTTCGGCTATTATTTCTGGACACTTGTGGTGTGTATTTTTCTGCTACGTTAATAAAGGTCTTGGCAAGCAGCTGCTGGGATTGCTGCCAAGCATCTTATCGGACTACTTGGTTGCCTGCCAGCTTATTTAACCCCCGACTGTCTGAGTGTGTGTGTGCGTGGGATCTGGGACACAACAGTTCCACTGACCAACCTTGCCACCTACAATATCCTCCTTTCAGATTCTGCTGAGGGTTTGAAAACCAAGGACAGGCAGGTGGAGCTCGCTGCCCATAAGTGTTGTGGCTGCCAGTGGTCTGCACGGATCGTGGCTGATCCCAATGACAAGGAGTCTGGTGTGGTGTCGCGCCAGCAGCCTGCACAGCTGGTGCTCGCGTTGGACAGTGAGGAGGCCGAAGAGGATGTGATGCCAGAGACAGAGACTCAGCCAGGGCCTTCAGAACCTCCAGAGACTCCTTCCAGTGGAGAGAGCGAAGTGGAGACACCTCTCTTTAATGCTCGGGCACGCAGGGCTGCCAAAAGGCAGGAGTGGCTACTCAGGAGGAGGAGGTCTACTCGAGAGTAGGGCTTGAGGATAATTGGCCACTCCCTTAGCCTATTTAAGTCGCACGCAGCTAGTGCTTTCTTGCTAGAAACAACGTCTCATTACTACAGAGCATTTTGGAGAGCGAGCGACTTCTCATATCTGGTTTTCTGGGCTGATTGCCAACCTTTGTTGGACTTTGTTCCTAATAACTTTGATAAGGACCCTTTGCACGGGAATCCTGCATTCTTGAAAGGGGTTTGTTTGGAATTAAACAGTGTTTGCAAAGCTTGGTGTGTGTCACATTCTCTGGGAATCCGAAGCTGGGGCAGAACAGTAAGACCCACCAGGTGGCTGCCTGAGCAATTAGATCTGCCACAGCAGAGTCCTTCTTCACCAGGACGTCTTTAATCTGGCTTCAACAAATGCAGTCCTGTGCATCTCCCGAGGACACTCGGTTGCAACACAACTTAAATAAACTCATCACTGCAGCAGAATTTTCTGCAGACGCAACCCTCAAGTCGGCAAAGTTTGCTTTTTGTGCCATAGCATCTAACATCACTTCCAGATGCCTTGTATGGCTGAGGCATTGGCAAGCCAATATGAAAACAAAATGGAGACTGGCATTGGCTCCCTTTAAGGGAGGCACCCTTTTCAGCGAGGCCTTAGAACCTATTTTAGTGGAAGGCAAGGATAAGAGAAAAACTCTTCACCAGGTATACAGTCGGACAGATAGGAGATCCTTCTTTCCCTATTGTAGACAGCCCCTTCGGGTTCCTGATACTGGGTTTCAGGCCCTGGCCTACCACAGGTCCTTTCCACAGGGCATGGATCAGCCTCAGGACAGACAGTCCTTTCAGGACCGCACCAGACAACCACAGGCCAGCTGTCCCTTTTGGGGAGCCAGCTACCGACCTTACCGTCAGACCAAGTGACTGTCTAGACATAGGCCCCATAGGCAGTCATCTTGGGATGTTCGTCAGCCACGGGCAGAGCACAACCACCGATTCCTGGGCATTGCAAACTGTAACTCTCGGCCTCACTTTGGAATTCAACTCCGAACCTCCTTGGCGTTTCATTCAATGCTCGGTGTCCAAGGACACCACCAAGAGATCTCTGATGGAAGCCAAAATTCAGCATTTACTGACCATTAAGGCAATTGAAGCGGTACCTGTACATCATCAGGGTTTCGGCTTCTATTCGATTCTTTTCTTGGTTCAAAAGAAGTTGGGTGGAAAAAGGGCCATCCTAGATTTGAAAAAAACTCAATGTACAGGTCAAATACAGACGCTTCAAGATGCAATCTCTGCATTCCATCCTCAGTTACATCAGACAGGGAGATTTCTTAACATCAATCAATCTCAAGGAAGCATACCTCCACATTCCCATCAGAACATCTCACAGGAGGTTCCTTGGGTTCTGCTATGCAGAAGCTCATTTCCAATACAGGACACTGCCCTTCGGACTCTCTTCTGCCCCAAGAAACTTTACCAAATTACTAGGAGTAATGGCAGCCCACCTGCGGGTGAGGCCTGTCAGAATCCAATATTACTTAGATGACATTAATACAGTCGGCATCTCCTCAACAAGCGAGGTGAGACCTTCACATTACAATCCAAACCCTTCAGGAACACAGCTTCACCGTGAACCTGCAGGAAAGCCACATGACTCCCTCCACCAATCTGATCCATTTGGGAGCAAGGATCGATACCCTGAGCTGTCAAGTCTTTCTTTCTCCAGAATGCTTAACCAACATTCGGTCCACAGTCAAACGAGTCAAGGCACTCCGACGAGTCCCACTGGCACTCCTATCCCAATTACTGGGGAAAATGATCTCCTGCCTCGCAATAGTGCCCTGGGCGAGATTACATTCTCGGCCCCTTCAGTGGCTCCTTCTACCATCTCAAAAAGCTGGTCTCAGCAACTCCAACACATGGATCAAGGTACCTCAAAAGGTAATCAGATCCCTAAAGTGGTGGACATCGACCGCCATGACAAGGGGCTGCCTCTTTATGGATCCCTCCCGGCTAGTCCTGACCACGGATGCCAGCCTCTTTGGCTGGGGTGCCCACCTGCATTCCAGTGTGATCCAGGGGTGTTGGACTGCAGAGGACCTCTTAAATGACATCAATTGGCTGGAGTTGAGAGCAGCACACCTGGCGCTATGCCACTTCCAACAACCTTGGAAAATATCTCCAGACAGGATCTCCCTCAGCCAGGGGGCTGTCCTCCACCCGGAGCCTCAGTGGCTCCAATTGGCCATCTAGAACTTGAAAGGGAGATCCTAAGGGAAAGACCAATTTTCTACGAAAGTCATTTCTACCATTCAGGCTTCCCGCCGTCCATCCACGAACCGCATCTATGAAGCCACATGGACCTCATTTTGCCGCTGGTGTACCAAAGCTGGACTGGTTCCCACGTCAGCATCCATCCCACATATCTTGGATTTTCTCCAAGAAGGTTTGGATAAAGGACTTGCCACTAACACTCTCCGCCGGCAGGTAGTGGCATTGGCTACTTTCCTACCTAGCAACAACACATTGACCCTCTCCCACCACCTGAGGGTCCGCAGTTTCTTAAAAGGGGCATCCAACTTACAACCACCACCAGTCCATAGATACCCATCATGGGATCTGTCGCTGGTGTTACAGGTATTGACTTCCCCACCGTTTGAGCCATTGGGGTCTGCCAGTCTTAGACTCTTAACATTCTAAGTCGCTTTTCTAATCTCAATAACATTTGCTAGACGAATTTCAGAAATGGCAGCCCTTTCTGTTCGCAAGGACTAGTGCATATTTCACTCCGATAGAGATATACTTCGACTGGACCCAAGGTTCATTCCCAAAATCAACACCTGGTTCCATCAGGCCCAGGAGGTTATTCTACCCAATTTTTGCCCAAATCCCAGACATCCCAGGGAACGATGTTGGCACACCTTAGATGTATGCAGGGCCCTGTGCAAGTACATCACCAGAATGGTTTCATTCTGGAAAACTGAATCATTATTTGTTTCATTTCAGCCCAGATCCATGGGTTCCAGGGTGAGGCCATCCACGATTGGCTTCTGGCTCAAAGCATTGGCCTACAAACATCAGGCCAGGCCTCAGCCTGGCCGTATTACGGCACACTCAACATGGAACACGGCAACCACGGTGGCCTGGGCTACACAAGCCTCAATCCTGGAAATCAGTGTTTGGCAGGAGGGTGCTGCAGCAGGTGCTTCCAGTTGACCAGGTCCTGGACCAATCCGTTTCCTGCCCTAGGGATACTTAGCTTGGGTGTCAGCTTTGGAAGCCATATTAGGCCGGAAGCTTCCATGCTGCCACCTTCTCATGTGTGGGAAAGTAGGAGGGGGGATTTAGTAGAGGGGTTGTCTGTAGACATAATAGCATTCTTCCTGTTGGTCAAGGTCAAGCCGATCCTGCATCTGGAGGAGTGGTCGGAGTGCTGTCTTGAGATGGGACGGATGGTGATTAAAGCATGTGATCGACTGAGGAGTGAGGGGATGGTTTTTGGGGTTTTGATTTACTGAGGGAAAAACCCGGACCTCTCAGATTCGGGTTTTCCCAGATGTGCCAGGTTACCTATTCTAGTAAATAGAACTTTGAAAAATGCTTGCTTCAGAGTTTTTACTTGGAGTTGTGTGTTTTTCTGGAATGCTGACATTAACCCGAATCTGCCTTAAAGCATAATGGCACCCCGAAAAGGGGGCTGTCGGGTGCTGAGCCCCAGCATCTACCTAAACCTTGGGTGGTGTGAGGACTCAGGGAAAATGGAGGAGAAAGAAGAGATCACAGAGGGGGCCGTGGGGACGGATACTCAAGGATTTACTGACACCATGTTTTCTCCTTCTGAAGAAATGGTGCAATCCATTGAGGCTGCAGAAGAGGCCCAAAGGCTAGGCGCTCGGCCCAAGGAATCAGATTCCTGGAAAAGTTGCCAGTCTGATCCAACTCCAGAAAGGGGACCAGAGGAGAGACCGCCTGGATATTGTGCCACTCCCAGCCCAATGAAGTCACCCCATGAGCCAGAGTGGAGGAGGGGGTCAGCTTTTGGATCCTGAAATTCCCGGGACTAGAACCTGTTGCCCCCATCACGAAGCGAATCGTTAACCGGGCTCCCTGAGCGTTTTGAACAGATGGAAGTGGGAAGTTATGCACCCCCTCCCAACCTCCTCAAGTGAGATGGAGTTTAGTGCAACCTACGTTCACCTTCCCCGATCCAGGACCTGGCAGAGGAATCAGTGGGGCACAGGCACATCTCTATCCAGCCAAGGATGAAATGAGGAGTGGCTCAGCACAGCATGGCTATCCTGCAGCTGGGAGACATCAGACGCAATTGGCATAGGGATGAATGCCATGAAAATGAACCTGAAAACAATATTGAGTGATTACGAACAGCTAGGCAAGAAAGTTAAGCAGTTAGGTGCACAGCTAGTTTTTTCATCTGTGCTTCCAATGAAAAGTCAAAATCCAGTAAGAGAACAAAGGATTTTGGAAGCGAACCACTGGCTAAAGGGTTTGTGTTGCCAAGAGAACTTTGGATTCCTGGACCATGGTCTGCACTATCTCCATGATGGGCTTTTGGCAAGGGATGGGTTGCACCTCACAAAAACCAGGAAGAATGTTTTTGGGAAATGACTGGCTCAACTTATCAGGAGGGCTTTAAACAAAATTTGAGGGGGGAGGGTGACTAATCTTTAGGATCTGCAGGGCTTAATTCCAAGCAAATCCCCTAGAAAAAAAATCAAATAATGAGGTAAGGAGGGATGGGAAGGAAGACAAACTCAAACATCAAATAAGAGACATAGCAAGCATACCTAGAGTCAGACATAAAGATCTCAAATGCCTATATGCAAATGCCCTGTTTGGGGAACAAACAGGGTGAACTTGAATTATTAATACATGAGTGTAGATATGATATAGTTGCAATTACTGAAACTTGGTGGGATAAAACCAGGGGTGAAATGCTACCAGTTTGCTCCGGTTCAGGTGAACCGGTAGCGATAAAAACTAAAAGCTATGATCCAATGATCACCTGTGCCGCATGGTTTAGCTTTGCTAGAAAGCAGGATTTGCTTTCTAGCGAAGCTAAACTGCGTGCAACAGATGATTCTCCCCCCTCGCTGTTCTACTTACCTTCCAAGCCTCCTTTTGGTGTGTACTGAGCTACTGAACCGGTAGCTTTTTTTTACTACCGGTTCAACTGAACTGGTAGCTAACTACCGGTTTGTCCGAACCAGTAGCTAACTACCGGTTTGCCCACACCGGTAGCTTTTTAAATGTGTAGCGCATGTTTGGTGCACACTGTGCATGCACATGCAGTGTGCGTTTGGTGTGCATGCATGTGCGCAGTGCGTGCTTGGAGCGTAGCGCAAATGCGTGGCCAATGAACCGGTAGCAAACTGGTTCAGATTTCACCCCTGGATAAAACCCATGACTGGAACACATTGACAGAAGGATACAAACTGTTCAAAAATCTTTTAAAAAACCCCAGACCCCATAAAAGATTGCTTCCCAACTGTCGAGGAATTCACTCTGGTTTTCAAGTCTAGCATGGAGTCGGACTAAGACTGCTGTCTCTTGGCCCTTCCCAGCTTCCGTGAGAGGGCGGCTGGTGTGGACATCTGGTCCGAAATGGCTTAAGACTCTATCCACTGTGGTGAGAGAGCAGTGGAGTTTATTGACTGAACCTGAGTGGATATCCCTTTTTTGCCGGAATCTTGGATCATCTTGATTAACCCCTTGCCATGGACTTCCCCCGAGTATTAAATGTATTCATCGGCGGAACTTCTGATTCTGCGAGATTCCCCCCTCTCGCAGGTGTGGCCCTCCACTCTATCGAGGGCCTACCTTTATGACGGGCTTTGGAGCCCCGAGAGGTGGCATGTAGCAAAAAGGGGTCTGAGGGGTTTCTTGGGGAAACTTTTAGATAGATTTTTAAGGGGTTCTGGGAAGGGGGAGGGTTATGTGGGTGTAGGGGTGTGGGGGTAAACCCACAGGAGGAGGGATCTGGCCCAGCTGTTAGTGGGGCCGTGGGGGGTATAGATTCCGGGGGTAGGGAGCAGATTGATGTTTATTCTGTTGAGGGCTTTGCTATCAACACGCTGAGTGGGAGGGGCAGATATGGTGGGTGCAGGGGACCATATTATGTGAGGGGGCGCGCACTCGCTACCTCCGAGCGGTGGCGCGACCCGGTCCCCATAGCCCTTCTTGCCTCCCAGGTTGTCCAGACTCTCAGAGCCCGAGTCTCCGGCTGTTGCTGTGCAATGCCAGGTCCGTGGTAAATAAAGCCCCCCTTATTTGTGATCTTGTTCAGGAGGGGGGAGCGGACCAGGCAGGGATTACGGA
The DNA here is from genome assembly GCA_038048745.1 of Coluber constrictor foxii. Lineage (NCBI taxonomy): Eukaryota > Metazoa > Chordata > Lepidosauria > Squamata > Colubridae > Coluber > Coluber constrictor. Next base: position 16,639,786 of record CM075966.1, read on the forward strand.
GACCTGGCTGGGCCAGGAGGGGGGTGTTCCCCTCGTGGATATGTGCCCACCAGGCTTCCGTGCATTCCATCAGCCGAGAGCTCAGGGCAGGGGCGGGGGGGGGGGGGTGGCGGTTATTATAAAAGAAGGTCTTGAGCCAAGGGAGACCACTGTACCACAGATAGCTGGCTGTGAGTCCCTCCTTGTGAAGTGGGGCCGCGGAGTTCAGATGGGCTTGTTGATCACATACCTGGCTGCCTGCCACGTGGCAACAGCCCTGCCTGAGCTGCTCAACGTGATAGCCGGGGTGGCGGTTGAGACCCCCAGACTCTTGGTCTTGGGGGATTTCAATCTGCCATCCGTCGGTGAAACTTCTGAGGTGGCTCGGGAGTTCATGGCTTCCATGATGGCCATGGACCTGACTCAGTTAATTCACGGCCCCACTCACACGTGCGGACACACCCTGGACTTAATTTTTGTCTCTGGTCAGTGGTCAAGTGGTCTTCATATAGGGGATATAGTTATTGAACGCTTGTCATGGTCGGACCACTCTCTCCTTCGACTGGACTTTCTAACCGCTACACCCCACCACAGGGAGGCGGAGCCGACTAGGTGGTTCTGCCCCAGGTGCCTGATGGAACCAGATAGGTTCCAGATGGAGCTTGGGCCATTTCCTGAGGCTCTGACTCATGGCTCGGCTGAAGACTTGGTGGCCACCTGGGATAGTGCGGCCGCCGGGGCTTTGGACCGAGTCGTGCCTTTGCGGCCTCTGAACCAGCACCGAATTCACCTGGCTCCTTCATTTTCTGAGGAGCTGAGGGAGATTAAGCACCGGAAAAGACGCCTGGAGAGTGGTTGGAGGACCAGCCGTTCCAAATCTGACCGAACACTGGTGAAGTCTCATATTAAGACCTACCTAGTGGCGATAAAAGCGGCAAAATGCAACTATTTTTCCGCTCTTATCGCATCATCAGATAATCGCTCAGCTGCCCTCTTTAGGGTGACCCGCTCCCTCCTTCAATTGGGAGTGCAGGATGACCCCTTGCAGGGCCGAGCTGAGGACTTTGTGCAGTATCTGTATGACAAAATCGCTCAGATTCGGGAAGGTCTGGCCTCTGACTGGGTGAGTCCGGACGGGATGAGTGAGGCAGGTCCTGAGAGTGTGGTTTGGGAGGAGTTCGATCCTGTGGCTCCCGAGGACGTGGACAGGATTCTGGGACAGCTGAATGCGACCACATGTTTATTGGACCCGTGTCCCTCCTGGTTGGTGCTGGCTCCCCAGGAGGTTACACGAGGCTGGCTCCAGAAGATTATTAATGCTTCTTTGAGCAAGGGTGTCCTGCCGACCGCTTTGAAAGAAGCAGTTGTGAGACCCCTCCTCAAGAAGCCCTCTCTGGACCCGGCTGTTTTGGCTAATTACCGTCCAGTCTCCAACCTTCGCTTTCTTGCGAAGGTTGTTGAGAGTGTGGTTGCATGGCAGCTTCCCCAGTTCCTGGATGAAGCTGTCTATCTAGATCCACTCCAGTCCGGTTTCCGGCCTGGGTACAGCACGGAAACGGCATTGGTCGCATTGGTGGATGATCTCTGGAGGGCATGGGATAGGGGCTGCTCCTCTATCCTGGTCCTATTAGATCTCTCAGCGGCTTTTGATACCATCGACCATGGTATCATGTTGCGCTGGTTGGAGGGGTTAGGGGTGGAGGGCACCGTTTTGCGGTGGTTCTCCTCCTATCTCTCTAACCGGTCACAATTGGTGTTGACAGGGGGGCAGCGGTCGACTCTGAGGCACCTTGTTTGTGGGGTGCCGCAGGGGTTGGTCCTCTCGCCCCTTCTGTTCAACATTTATGTAAAGCTGCTGGGTGAGATCATCCGTGGCTTTGGGGTGGAATTCCACCAGTACGCTGACGACACCCAGCTGTACATCTCCACACCAGGCCACCCCAATGATGCCCTTGAAGTGATGTCTCAGTGCCTGGAAGCCATGCGGGTCTGGATGGGGAGAAACAGACTCCGACTTAACCCCTCCAAGACCGAGTGGCTGTGGCTTCCGGCGTCCCGTCATAGTCAACTGGTGCCATCGCTGACTATTGGGGGTTAGACGTTGGCCCCCACGGAAAGGGCTCGCAACTTGGGCATCCTCCTGAATGCACGGCTGTCTTTAGAAGAGCATATGACGGCCGTGGCCAGGGGAGCTTTTTATCAGGTTCACCTGATACACCAGTTGCGTCCCTTTCTGGACCAGGACTCCCTACGCATGGTCACTCACGCTCTTGTGACTTCCCTCCTGGACTACTGTAATGCTCTCTACATGGGGCTCCCCTTGGGGTGCACCCGGAGGCTCCAGCTGATCCAGAATGCGGCCGCGCGGGGGATTATGGGAACGACGGGGCGCTCCCATGTGACACGTCTCCTGCGCGACCTGCACTGGCTTCCGGTGGTCTTCCGGGTGCGTTTCAAGGTGTTGGTGACCACCTTTAGAGTGCTCCATGGCTTAGGGACTGGGTATTTGCAAGACTGCCTTCTGTCGCCAATAGCCTCCCACCGGCCAGTGCGCTCACACAGAGAGGGCCTCCTCAGGGTGCTGTCGGCCAGACAATGTTGGCTGGTGACTCCCACAGGGAGAGCCTTCTCTGTGGCGGCACCCGCCCTCTGGAATGACTTACCCCCGGAGATACGCAGGATATCAGACCTCCGGACTTTTCGTTGGGCCCTTAAAACCCACTTGTTTCATCTAGTCGGACTGACTTGATCCCATCCTCTGTTTTAAATTGGAACTGATTTTAAATTGGATTGTTTTAATTGTCAGATGAAATTATTTAATATTTTTTAAAATTGTTTTAAATTTTATATATATCATTTTTTACTTTGGCTGTTCACTGCCCTGAGTCCGCGAGGAGAAGGGCGGTTTATAAATTGAATCAAATAAATAAATAAATAAATAAAAGAGGAGGTGGAGTTGCATTATATGTAAAAGACCACTATATTGCCACAAAAATACATGAAACCAAAGATGAAAACCTCCTAGAATGCATATGGGTCAATATAAAAGAAAAAAAGAATGACATGGCCATAGGTGTATACTATAGGCCACCCAATGAAGCAGAAAAAATAGATATCCTTTTTGCTAACAAATTAACAAATATATGTAGGACTCACACTACAATAGTAATGGGGGACTTTAATTACCCTGATGTCAGCCTCTCAAAGTTGCATTTCATTCAGGGCTGACATAGTAAAGGGGGGGTTAAATTACTGTGGGATTAGTAAGAGAGACTGCCGTAGAATGAGTTAGATAATGACCAATAAGGATAAGGAAGCAAGCCAGGAAAGGGAGGGAATTTGGAGCAGAGGTCATTTCCTGACTGCAGATGAGTCCGTGAAGACGTTGTTCTAACAAATAAAAGGTTTTTTTTCTTTATTATCAATATGTGAGAGGCATTTTATTTCTTTAGACAACTCGTACTCGGACAGACAGTCAGGAAAATTTTCACATCTAAAAAATGCTCTCTTCAAAAACTTTTCTTCTAAAAATATTTATGCATTCCTAAGCTACTCCACGCCGACGTTGGCAGACCTTCAGATGTCTCCGGAAGTAAACAACCTTATCAGAGGCCATGAAAGAAAGCCATCTCCACCGGAGGTTTGCCTCAGAAAAGGAAAAAATTATGATGCCTTTTGCTGGACTCTCACCAAGTGCCAGATAACGGGGGAAGGTTCAATGGCTCTCCAAACGGCAGCATAGCCCCCCCCCCCACACACACACACAAGAAAAAAAAAAGATGAGAGAAGAAAGCTCCAAAATGCACTCAGGGCTTCCCTCCCTGCTCAGCAAGCGACCCAGCCCAGCCACGGCATCACTCCCCTGCACCCAAATGGGAGATGATGAAGAAGCCCAAGGGCACCGTGGGCAGGCTCACAGACCCCCGCAATGGGAGGAGTGGCCACTGAGGGTGGAACCACCCCGATTCAGAGGGAAATTCAATGGGGATCCGGACCTGCTAGCTCAATTTCTCGATGCAGCTGAGATTTACATCGAGCGCTACGCACACCTTTCCCCTTTCCCCAGGGCCCTGGTCAGTGCCATCGCAGAAGGTCTGGAGGGAGAAGCAAGGAGCTGGTCAGCAGCCCAGTACAAATACAGGGCCCCCCAACTGCAAGATGCAGATGGTTTCTTACAACTGCTGCAAGCCCGCTTCGAAGAAACAGGGGACGATCCCTATGTAGAAGATGAGCTCAGGCACCTAATGCAGAGGGGGAAGCCTATCCAAGAACATATCCGCGAGTTCAGGAAAGTTGTTGGGACTTTACCTCCTTTGCCTGAACGACTGCTAGTATACTTCTTTAGAACAAGCTTAGATAAGCAAATCGCCCACGTGACTGCTTATCGAGATATTCCGAACCGACTGTCCGACTGGTTCCGGATAGTGACGCAAGTTGAGAGAGGGCTACGTGCCAACAACATGCTAAAACAACCACAGGCAAAGGAGAAAACCCAGCTGGACCAGGAACCGTCTACCAGACCAGAAACTACAGCATCACGGGCCACCCAGAGGCCATCCACCCCACGGAGTCCACTGAGGTGCTACAGATGTGAGGGAGTTGGGCATTTGGCAGCAGCATGTGGAACCCCGGGGCCAAAAACAGAGCCCCCGGCCAAGGCACGACTGGAACAAGGACCCAGGCACACCACCAAGGCACCATTAAGACTTTCCCCGAGTGCAGAAGTTTTTGCCCATCTGACTGAAAATAGGGGGAGCTCCGACGATGCGAATCGACCCCCCGAACTGTATGAGGGCGATGACGATGGTGAAAACGACCCAATGGTGAGCGCACCCATCCACCCTTTTCTTTTCCCCATATGCCTAACAGCCCCAAAAACAGGTACCCAAGGGACTTTCCAAGCCCTAGTAGATTCGGGTTGCACCAGGTGCCTGATTAACCTACCCACAGTCCTAAAACTGGGGATCCGGGCTAAAAGGCTCAGCCACCCAATCCGTTTTCAGCAAGTTGATGGATCCCTGCTGGGCGGGGCGGATGCCACACATTTGACTGAGCCAGTGAAGCTGGAGCTAACGGATCACTGGGAAATGATTCGGTTCATAATAGCCCCCAAGATGACCAACCCAGTCATACTGGGACTATCCTGGCTGGACAAGTGGGGCCCCACCATCTGGTGGCAAGAAGGGACTCGCAGACTGAGGATAGCAAGGGGACCCCACCCCCTGCCGCCACAACCAGAGAAAACGGCCCCTCCTCCCACCCAGGGGGTCCAACCCCTCCCTCTAGAGGGACAAAAGACGCCTCCAACACAGGCGCCCAACCCGCCCTGTAAAGGGACAACAGAGCAACTGGCGGCCACCTCCAGCACCTCCCACGGCCCGGACCAGATCCCAAAAGAGTACCAAGACTTGGCAGAAGTATTTAGCGAGACCGAGTGTGACGTACTACCACCCCACCGCGACGCCGATTGCGCTATCGAAATCATCCCTGGTTCGAAACTACCAAAACCTAAACTGTACGCCATGACACCCCGTGAAATGCAAGAACTGCGAAAGTACATAGACAAGAACCTACAAAGGGGTTTTATCAAACCAGCCAAACCACGGGTAGCGGCACCAGTTTTCTTCAGGGAGAAGAAAGATGGCTCCATGCGTCTGGTGGTCGATTTTCGCGGGATAAACTGTGTCTCCGTGCACAACTTATACCCCCTCCCCCTCATGAAAGACATGCTAGCTCACTTGGCCAAAGGGAAGGTTTTTACCAAACTAGACCTTCGTGAAGCCTACTACCGCATACGCATCAAGGAAGGAGACGAGTGGAAGACAGCATTTAACTGCCCCCTAGGAAGTTTTCAATTTAAAGTGATGCCTTTCGGACTACAGGGAGCACCAGCGGTGTTCATGCAACTGATAAATGAAGTTCTACATGATCACCTTTATAAGGGGGTCCTCGTCTACCTGGATGACATTCTCATTTACACGGAAACCATAGATGAACACATACCCCTCATCCGCCAGGTGCTCGAAAAACTGCTGAAGGTGAACCTCTATGTCAAACTGTCGAAATGCGAGTTCCACCAGTCACGGCTAGACTACTTAGGCTACCGAGTGTCCAATGAGGGGATAGAAATGGACTCAGCCAAAGTACAATCAGTCCTTGACTGTTGACCTCCACGCACCCGCAGACAACTGCAAAGCTTCTTGGGGTTTGTGAACTTCTACAGACAATTTATCCCCTCTTTTGCAAAAATTGCCAAACCTCTAACCGACCTCCTTAAAACAGGGAGTCCAGCAACAAAACCTCGACCCAGGACAGCCTCTACAGTGGAGCCCGGCCTGCCTACAAGCCTTCGAAACACTAAAAGAAATGTTTGCAAAAGAACCAGTCTTGAAACATCCTGACCCCAACCAGTCTTTCCTCATCCAAACAGATGCCAGTGACGTGGCAGTGGGAGTGGTTCTACTCCAAAAGAACAGCCAAGGGAACCTTCAGCCCTGTGCTTACACTTCCCGCAAATTCACCAACACAGAGAGACGCTGGGCAGCATGGGAAAAGGAAGCGTTTGCAGTGAGGTGGGCGCTGTTGACCTGGCGACATCTGCTAGAAGGAAAGCAGACACCGTTCGAGGTTTGGACTGACCATAAAAACCTGGAGGCCCTTAGGACCCCACGGAAATTATCACCCAGACAAGTCCGATGGGCCCAATACTTCAATCGGTTCAACTTCGAGCTGAAACACATCCCAGGGGGGAAGAATTTTCTGGCCAATGCCCTCTCCCGAATGCCCCAGTACAACAGTGAATGGGAGCAGGTGGTGAATGTCATCATCCCCTCGCCTCAAGGAGTGGGTCAAGTAACCACCAGACGCCAGCATCGCAACCAGCAGGGCCAACCAGCGGGTGACCTGACGACACGGCTCAAAACAGAGACATTGGCGGTCCCCTGGTTCCGAGACAATCAGCATCTTTTGACAAGGAGGAACGACGTAGCATGGAAAGGGACGAAACTTTACGTCCCAGAGACTCTACGCACCCTAGTCCTCAAAAGGAGCCACGACGTTAGACCAGCAGGCCATTTCGGCTTTCTAAAGACTCTGCACTTAGTACGAAGACAATTTTGGTGGCCTCACATGAGGAAAGACGTGGACAGCTATGTGAAGAGCTGCACCATCTGTGCCACGATGAAAAACCGACCAGGAAAACCTCCTGGGTTACTGCAGCCAGTAGCTGAACCGACAAGACCATGGGAGGAGATTGCAATGGACTTTATAGTAGAGCTGCCGAGGAGTGGCGGAAACACAGTGATCTGGACCGTAATACACTTATTCTCCAAACAGGCACATTTCATACCCTGTAGCGGGCTACCCTCAGCCCGCCAATTGGCCAAGCTGTTTGTGAAACACATCTACCGCTTGCATGGAGTACCCAGAAGAATCATCTCCGACCGAGGTGTCCAGTTCACAGCGAAATTTTGGAGGGAATTCCTACGATCCATAGGATCATCCCAAGGTCTCAGCTCAGCATTTCACCCGAGCACCAATGGCGGGGCGGAGAGACTGAATGCCATGATAGAGCAGTACTTGAGGTGCTATGTAGACTACCAACAGTCGAACTGGGCAGACCTCCTATCTTTTGCGGAGGTCGCGTACAACAATGCTGTCCACAGTAGTACAGGACTAACCCCATTCAAGGTAGTGAGCGGTATGGATTTTGTCCCCATGCCAGAATATCCCAGGGAACCCCCTTCTTCCGTCAGCTTGAACGATTGGATGGCAATGCTAAGAGAATCCTGGGAGAACGTCAAAAAGGCATTAGACAAGGCGGCACAGGCTTATAAGAAGCAAGCAGATAAGCACCGAGCCCCTCAAAGACCGTTCCGAGTAGGAGAGAAGGTCTACCTCTCCACCAAGTACTTGAGACTCAAACTCCCAACTAGGAAATTGGGCCCGAAATTTATAGGACCATTTCCTATAATAAAAATAATCAACCCGGTCACGGTACAATTGCAGTTGCCCCACTTACTAGGAAAGATACACCCCATTTTTCACAGTAGTCTTCTGAAGCCTGTGGTGGGGTCAACTTTAAGGCCGGTGCCACGTGATCCCCCAGGGCCCTTGATCATTGGGGGCCAAACTCATTATGAAGTGCAGCGAATTCTCGATTCGAGGTGGCACAGAGGCCGCCTCCAATACTTAATTAAGTGGAAGGGTTACCCATCGTCAGAAGCATCATGGGTGAAGAGCACGAACATTCAAGCTGACCGCCTTATAGCTAAATTTCATGCAGATCACCCGGACAGGCCGGGAGGGGGTGGGACACAGTCCCAGACGAGGTAATGGTATTAGACCTGTTGTTTTATCTTGTGCAAGTTTTGCTGAAGAATGAAGGGAGTGGGGCCGGATGTCAGCCTCTCAAAGTTGCATTTCATTCAGGGCTGACATAGTAAAGGGGGGGTTAAATTACTGTGGGATTAGTAAGAGAGACTGCCGTAGAATGAGTTAGATAATGACCAATAAGGATGAGGAAGCAAGCCAGGAAAGGGAGGGAATTTGGAGCAGAGGTCATTTCCTGACTGCAGATGAGTCCGTGAAGACGTTGTTCTAACAAATAAAAGTTTTTTTTCTTTATTATCAATATGTGAGAGGCATTTTATTTCTTTAGACAACTCGTACTCGGACACCTGACATCAACTGGAAGACTAATTCTGCATCAAGTGAGAGATTAAACAGGTTTCTGACCAACCTAGCTGACAACTATGTCATCCAGCATAGTTGCACAAAGATCTCTCTGATAAACTGAAACACAAAAAGGATAAGTACAAAAAATGCAAAGAGGGACACATAACTAAAGCAGAATATCAGCAGATAGCCAGAAACTGCAAAGCTGACAAATCATACTCAACGTGTAGTCCTCAACAGCAGTGGTGTACCCCAAGGTTCTGTTTTAGGCCCAGTACTCTTCAATATCTTCAAATAAAGTAAATAAAAGTGAATAAAACAATAATGGGAATAAGGTAAATGGGAATAAAAGTGAATAAAGTAGGAATCATACAGAATCAGTTACATGAACCCTACAAGACACTCTTTGTTCACTTTTATTATAAGGGAGAAAGGGTCAGTTAAAGGACACTCTCTATTCTCATTATTATAAGGAACAAAAGGGCTTGGAGATTATATTAAAAATCAGCTAAAAGCCATTATTGGTAAATATATCTTCTGATGAGGAAATCTCAGCTAGCTACCAAGGAAGGAAAAGCCATATTGAAAACATTTGATGGGCATCACTGTCAAAGACACAAAAATATGTATGTTACAAAAAGTCACTTATGACCCAAGGATAGCAGTAAATTTCCCATTAGCAACTACAAGCACTTAAGGAAAGTGTAATAGCTTAATAATTAGTAAACTAATGGAGTAGTAAAATTGTGTAGCCAAAATAATTTCATTTACTAGTATGTAATGGTTTGATGTTTAGTAAAGTGTAATGTAAGTTTAATGTATTTATAATGTAACCATATATGGAAGTCGGAAGAGCTAATAGCGCTCCCTGTTTTGAAAACAGATAAAAACAGTGTAAGAAAAGCTGCTCTTTGTTCAGATTTGCGAGAACCAATACTGCACTGAACCTTTGCGCAAAATAAATGTATCTATCTGACCCAGGAATGTTTTCCAGTCTTTCATTTTCTACAACACATAAATGATCTAGATGAGGGAATTGAAGGGGAATTCATCAAATTTGCAGCTGACACTAAGCTGACAGGAATAGTCAACACCCCAGAAGACAAACTCAGGATCCAAAAAGATCTTTTTTTTTTTTTGGAATATATGTTTTATTGGTGCATTTTTTCATTAAAAACATAAAAAATTCCATGTCTATCTGAACAGCGTGTTGTCTGGGCATAATTAATTTTAAGTAAAGGTACAACAATAACCATAATCATGCTAGTAATCTTAATAAACATATCAATATTAATCATAAAATAGTAACACAATTAGTTTATCTATCTTGCAATATTTTCAATACATATTTTTATTATCTCTTTGAATTCTTTTTAAATTCTAACCTCTATTTTTCATTTCATTCATTTCATTTCATTTATTAAATTTGTATACCACCCTTCTCCTGACGGACTCAGGGTGGTGAACAGCCAAAAATTAAAATACATACAATATGAAAGTTAAAATAATTTAAAACATAATTAAATCAATTTTGGCTTCCCCAAATTTAAAACCCCTCACTAAAATTAACCCATTAAAAACTTTTTAAGCCAGCCCGGCTTGCTGAAATAGAAAAGTCTTCAGGGCCTTGCAGAAAGTACGGAGGTCTGGGATCAGTTGTATACCTGGGGGTAGCTCGTTCCAGAGGGCGGGTGCCCCCACAGAGAAGGCTCTCCCCCTAGGGGTTGCCAGTCGACATTGCCTGACCGACGGCACCCTGAGGAGACCCTCTCTGTGAGAGTGCATTGGCCGGTGGGAGGTTATCGGTGGCAGAAGGTGGTCTCGTAAATACCCAGGCCTTAAGCCATAGAGCGCTTTAAAGATGAGAACCAAGACCTTGAAGTGCACCTGGAAGACGACTGGGAGCCAATGCAGCTCGCACAGGAGATTTTATTTATTTATTATTGTGATTTATATGCTGCCATTCTCCCTGAGGACTCAGGGCAGCTTACATACAACAATCATCCATACAAATCACAGTAAAGCAGTTAAAATAAAGTTAAACCCCCATTAAAACATTATAAAATTATATCACCCCTCAATCAGATTATAGCTGGAACAGCCACGTCTTTAGACCGCGACGAAAGGAGAGGAGGTTGGGGGCCATCCTGAGCTCGGTAGGCAGACTATTCCAGAGGGTTGGCACTCCGACAGAGAAAGCCCTCCCCCTGGGGGTCGCCAGCCGACATTGTTTGGCTGACGGCACCCGGAGGAGGCCCACTCTGTGGGAGCGCATAGGACGATGGGAGGAAGGCAAGAGATGGTCCTGTAAGTACCCCGGGCCTAAGCCATGTAGGGCTTTATAGGTAAGCACCAGCACCTTGAAACGGACCCAGAGAGCAATTGGTAGCGAGTGCAGCGAGTGCAGGAGAGGTGTAACACAGGAGTAACGAGGAGCACCCGTAACTACCTGCACGGCCACATTCTGAACTAACTGAAGCCTCCGGATACATCCCAAGGGCAGCCCCATATAGAGGGTGTTACAGTAATCCAACCGAGAAGTAACAAGGGGATGAGTGACCGTGGCGAGGGCAGCTTGGTCCAGGAAAGGGTGCAACTGGTGCACAAGTTTAAGTTTAAGTTTTATTAGATTTATATACCGCCCTTCTCCTTGCGGACTCAGGGCGGTGAACAGCTAAATTAAAAAGCAAATACACAAAAGTTAAAATTTCATAAAAAGAACAAATATAAATAGCTGTAGATTAAAACAAATTAATTTAAAAAGATAACAAAACTCTAAAAATAATAAAATATTTGACAGGAATCAGGCTAAGCCGGCAAGCTGAAAAAGATGTGTTTTTAAAGCCCGCTGGAAAGTCAGGAGGTCAGAAATTGTTCTTAACTCTGGAGGAAGGTCGTTCCAGAGGGTAGGAGCTGACACAGAGAAGGCTCTCCCCCTGGGGGTCGCCAGCCGGCATTGTCTGGCTGACGGCACCCTGAGGAGGCCCTCTCTGTGGGAGCGAACCGGCCGGTGGGAGGCAATTGGTGGCAGAAGGCGGTCCCATAAGTACCCTGGTCCTAAGCCATGGAGCACTTTAAAGGTGATTACCAACACCTTGAAATGCACCCGGTAGTCCACCGGTAGCCAGTGCAACTCGCGTAGGAGAGGTGTCACATGGGAGCGCCCAGTCGCCCCCATAATCCCCCACGCAGCCGCATTTTGCAGCAGCTGGAGCCTCCGGGTGCACCCCAAGGGGAGCCCAAGGGGAGCCGTACTTGTGCGAACGCCCCCCTGGTTATAGCCGTCAGATGGTCATTCAAGGACAGCCGAGAATCCAGGAGGACACCCAGATTGCGAACCCTATCGGATGGGGTAAGAGTCTCCCCACCGATCACTAACGATGGTATCTCTAGATCCCGAGATGCCTGCACCCACAGTCACTCGGTCTTGGAAGGGTTCAGTCTGAGCCTGTTCCTTCCCATCCAAACCTGCCAGGCAGTGGGACATCACGGAAAGGGCATCCCCAGAGTGGCCCGGGGTGGAGATGTAAAGCTGGGTATCATCAGCATATTGGTAATACCTCACCCCAAAGCCACGAATGATCTCACCCAGCGGCTTCATGTAGATGTTAAAGAGCAAGGGGGAGAGAACCGATCCCTGAGGCACCCCACATGTGAGAGGCCTCTGGGAGGATCTCTGACCCCCCGCCAATACAAACTGCGAGCGGCCCGAGAGGTAGGAGGAGAACCACTGCAACACAGTGCCTCCTATCCCGAACCCCCTGAGTCGCTGCAGTAGGATACCATGGTCGATGGTATCGAAAGCCGCTGAGAGGTCAAGAAGGACCAGGATGGAGGAGCAACCCCCATCACAGGCCCGCCAGAGATCATTCACTAGGGCAACCAATGCCGTTTCCGTGCTGTGACTGCGCCTGAAGCCAGATTGATAAGAAGCGAAGGTTGGAGACAGGACGGTAGTTGTTAAGGGAGTCTGGATCCAGGTTAGGCTTCTTAAGGAGCGGTCGTAACACCACCTCTTTGAGTACAGTGGGGACAAAATCCTCCCTCAGTGAGGCGTTAACAACTGCCTGGATCCAGTCTCCGGTTACCTCTCTGGCTGCAGAAACAAGCCAGGAGGGACACGGGTCCAATACACAAGTGGAGGCCCCCAGTCGACCCATAATCCTGTCCACTTCATCCAACGAAACAGGCTCAAACTCAGCCCAGAAGACTTCACAAAGACTAGCCCCGGTCTCCTCAGTGGATTCTGCCCAGTCGGAGTCCAACTCAGTCCGGATTCAAACGATTTTATCTTGCAGAAACAGTGCAAAATCCTCAGCTCGACCCTGCAAGGGGTTCTCCCTCGCTCCCTGGTTCAGGAGGGAGTGGGTCACCCTAAACAGGGCGGCTGGGCGGTTTTCTGCAGATGCAATGAGAGCAGCGAAATATTGAGGTTTTGCTGCTTCCATCGCCACAAGATATGACCTAATATAGGTTGTTAACTGTGTTCGGTCGGATTCAGATCAGGAGGACCTCCAACCACCCTCCAGGCATCTTTTCCGACGCTTCATTTCCCTGAGCTCCATGGTGAACCATGGAGCCACCCGGGATCTGTGCCGGATCAGAGGCCGCATAGGTGCGATTCAGTCCATGGCCCCTACCGCAGCCAGCTCCCAGGCCGCCACTAGGGCCTCGGAGGAATCATGGGTTAAGGAGGCGGGAAACGACCCAAGCTCCATCAGGAACCTTTCAGGTTCCATCTGGCGCCTGGGTTGGAACCAACTCACCAGTTCCGCAACCCAGTGGCAGGGTATGGTGACAGGAAAGTCTAGCCTAAGGTGGGAATGATCGGTCCATGACAGGGGGTTGATGGACAAAGACCCCTCCCCCCAATCATTTATCCACTGCCCAGAGAGAAAAATCCTCTGTGTGTCCTCCTTTATGAGTTGGGGCCTGTACAATCTGAGTTAGGTCCATGGCCGTCATGGAGGCCATGAACTCCCGCACCAACTCAGATGTCTCCCCAGCTGAGGGCAGGTTGAAATCTCCAACAACCAGAAGGTTGGGGGAGTTTCACTGTCAACTCGGCCAAGACATCTAGTAGTGCGGGCAGGGCTGAGGCTACGCAGCTGGGTGATAGGTGCGTAACCAACAGAGCTGACTGAACTCCAGGATCCCACTTCAAAAGGAGCAATTCACACCCGCCTATCTGAGGGACAGTGACCTCCCTAGGACTAAGACCTTCCTTAATCACTACTGCCACTCCCCCGCCACTCCCCTGGAGTCGTGGCTGGTGCAGTACCTGAAAATCTGGAGGGCATAAATTGGAGAGGGGAACACCTCCCTCCGTCCCAAGCCAGGTTTCGGTGATGCAAGCCAGGTCCGCATCCTCCTCATCAATTAAATCCTGGACGAGGAGGGCCTTGTTTGCCACAGACCTGGCATTCAGGTACAACAGCCGGAGTCCAGGGGACTGCACTCCGTCCACACCGGGGGAACAGGATGGGTGAAGGGGGCTGGAGAGCCGCACCGCCTGAATGAAGCGGTGGGGGTCTCCAGACCTCCTCCTCCCAACACCTCTGCCCCTCCCAATCATCACAGGGATTGGAAGACCCTCTCTCCATTCCCTCCCCCTCCCCCCTCCCCCCACAGGCACGCGACGGGCCTAAATTCTGATTGGCAAGAGCCACCCCCGGCTCGTCTCTCACCACCCACCTCCCTGGTCCCCTTAAAATTTGATATAAAACCCTAGTTAAAAAACCCCTTAGATCACGCTTAGAGGCATGCCACCTCTCGGGGTCCCAAAACCCGTCCTTGAGGTAGGCCTTTGATAAAACCGAAGGCCACGTCTGCGAGAGGGGGGCATCTCGCAGAGCAAGAAGGTCCACCGACATGTAGGCCAGATTGAAACATATGAGGTAGGTGAAAATGACGCAGCATCCAAGATGGTAATGGAGAAGAAGAGAAGGGGCACATACAATATAAACAGACGATGGTACATGGGACAAGAAAACCATCGCTCCCTCACAGCAATGGAAGAGTCAAGAATCTGTTCTACAGAACAGTCAGGAGTTGCTACGAGTAAATCCACCGGAACCCGCTGCAACCATCCTCTCACGATGGCTGGCGGGAAACCACCAGCAGAGTCATAGTTCAGTTCCAGTGGTAACGAAGCAGCAGTAATCTTCTGAGACTCTCAGTCTCCCAGTCTGAGGCCCGCCATCACACACGAGCATCCCAAGTCCGACAATAGTGACAATAGGAGAATGAATGTGGCGAGATCGTCAATAAGGAGAGCACAGGGATCACAGGCAGCATAATAAGGAGGTGATAACATAAAGACCCATACACAGCTGGAGGTGACAGATAGATAGGGCCAACAGGGACCAGTACTATCAGGGGAGGGCCTCAAAAATGAGGCAGGGGGAGGGAGACCCCAGGGGAGAGGACAGATGGAAATTTCCTACTCCCCCTCCGGTCAGCTCCCAAACCCCTGATCTTCCACTTCACTCACCCTGAAACCAATCCGGACCATACAGGCAAATTAATTGCCCAGTTCTCAAAGGCCATATACCCTTCAAGGGACTGTAAAAAGCCAGCAGGAGAGTCCACTGGGCGGCAGTCCCAGGCATCTTCAGTGGGTGGGGGGGGGTTGGGGGGCGCCATACACATGGCCACGGTAAAGCAGCGTCACTGAAGCCTTTCCCAGCTGATCCCCTGGGGGCCCAAACCGCTCCCCATGGATCCGGATCGCTGGATGCTGCTCCGATGGAATTGGAACAGCAACCACACAGCGCAGATCGATAGCAAGCTCTCCATAGCTGATGCGCTATTTCCGAGGCCGCAGCCGCCCTCCAAACAGCGCCCAGATGATGCGATCTCCAAAAAGCTGATTCACAGTCTCAGATCATCCGAGGTCGTCCTAGATCGTCTGTGAGCCTGCTCCGATACAGGAATGGCTCATTCAGGTCAGTAGAAGCTTGGAGTGTCAGGAGGTGGGGTCAAAGATGGAAAATATGATCCCCCGATGCTTAAAAATCATCATTTTCACCCACTGCTCATTAGCCAAAACTCAGGGAGCCGCCATCTTGCGCATGCGCAGGTCTAGATGTGTCACATGGGAGTGCCAAGTCGCCCACATAATCACCAACGCAGCTGCATTCTGGACCAGTTGGAGCCTCCGGGTAGTCCTCAAGGGGAGCCCCATGTAGAGAGCATTACAGTAGTCCAGGCGAGAAGTGATGAGGGCATGAGTGACTGTGCATAAGGAGTCCCGATCTAGAAAGGGATGCAACTGGCGTATCAGGCGAACCTGATCGAAAGCCCCCTGGCCACAGCCATCATATGTTCTTCTAAAGACAGCCGTGCGTCCAGGAGGATGCCCAAGTTACGAGCCCTCTCCATGGGGGCCAAAGACTAGCCCCCAATAGCCAGCGAAGGCACCAGCTGGCTATATCGGGATGCCAGCAGCCACAGCCACTCGGTCTTGGAAGGGTTGAGTCTGAGCCTGTTTCACCCCATCCAGACCCGTACGGCCTCCAGACAGTGGGACATCACTTCAAGGGCATCATTGGGGTGGTCCAGGGTGGAGATGTACAGCTGAGTGTCATCAGCGTACAGATGGCACTGCAACCCAAAACCACGGATGATCTCACCAAGCGGCTTCACATAAATGTTGAACAGGAGCAGTGAGAGGACCGACCCTTGCGGCACCCCACAAACAAGGCGCCTCGAGGTCGACCTCAGTCCCCCTGCCAACACGGACTGCGACTGGTCAGAGAGATTTATTTATTTATTTATTTTATTCAATTTACATACTGCCCTTCTCCTGCTGGACTCAGGGCGGTGAACAGCCAAGAATAAAAAATATACCCATACAAAATCTAAAAATTTTGTACGCCACTCAGGCAGCATTTAACATCCAGCTGCCTGCAATTACTGCGAGTTCAATTCTCACCAGGCCCAAGGTTGACTCAGCCTTCCATCCTTTCTAAGGTGGGTAAATTGAGGACCCAGTTTGTGGGGGCAATAAGCTGACTTTGTATAAATATACAAAAGTATGAAGGCTATTGCTTAACGCATTGTAAGCCGCCCTGAGTCTCCGGAGAAGGGCGGCATATAAATCAAATTAAAAAAAAAAATTAAAAAAAATTATTAAAAGAATTACACAACTTTGGCCCGAAATTTAGTTTAGTTTAGTTTAGTTTTATTAGATTTATATACCGCCCTTCTCCTTACGGACTCAGGGCGGTGCACAGCCAAATTAAAAAGCAAATACACAAAAGTTAAAATTTTGTAAAAGAACAAATATAAATAGCCGTAGATTAAAACAAATTAATTTAAAAGATAATAAAAACTCTAAAAGTAATAAAATATTGACAGGAATCAGGCTAAGCCGGCAAGCTGAAAAAGATGTGTTTTTAAAGCCCGCCGGAAAGCCCGAAATTTAAAAACATCCCAACCTAAAACCCATTAAGACTTTAGAATTAAAAAAGTTAAAATAGGTTAAAAGGTTAAAAAAGGTTAAAAAAAAGGGGAGGGGGTTACGCCAGCCCTGCTTGATGGAAAAGAAAAGTTTTTAGGGCATGGCGAAAGGCCCCAAGATCTGATATCCCTCGTATCTCCGGGGGCAGATCGTTCCAGAGGGCAGGTGCTGACACAGAGAAGGCTCTCCCCCTGGGGGTCGCCAGCCAACATTGCCTGGCTGACGGCACCCTGAGGAGTCCATCTCTGTGGGAGCGTACTGGTCGGTGGGAGACTATCGGCGGCAGAAGGCGGTCCCGCAAATACCCAGGTCCTATGCCATGGAGTGCTTTAAAGGTGGTAACCAACACCTTGAAGCGCACCCGGAAGACCACTGGAAGCCAATGCAGCTCACGCAAGAGAGGCATCACATGGGAGCGCCCCCTCGCTCCCATAATCCCCCGCGCGGCTGCATTCTGCACCAGTTGGAGCCTCCGGGTGGTCCTCAAGGGGAGCCCCATGTAGAGAGCATGACTGTGCTCTGTGTGACTGTGCGTAAGGAGTCCCGATCCAGAAAGGGTTGCAACTGGCGAATCAGGCGAACCTGATGAAAAGCCCCCCTGGCCATGGCTGTCATATGCTCTTCTAAAGACAGCCGGAAGCCACAGTCACTCGGTCTTGGAAGGGTTGAGTTGAAGCCTGTTACTCCCCATCCAGATCCGCACGGCCTCCAGACACCAGGACATCACTTCAAGGGCATCGTTGGGATGGCCTGGGGTGGAGATGTACAGCTGAGTATCATCAGCGTTCTGATGGAACTCCACCCCAAAGCTACAGATGATCTCACCCAGCGGCTTCACATAAATGTTGAACAGAAGGGGCGAGAGGACTGACCCCTGCAGCACCCCACAAACGAGACGCCTCGGGGTCAACCTCTGCCCCCCTGCCAACACCGACTGCAACCAGTCAGAGAGATAGGAGGAGAACCACCGCAAAACGGTGCCCCCCACTCCTAACCCCTCCAACCAGCGCAGCAAGATATCATGGTTGATGGTATCAAAAGCCGCTGACAGATCTAACAGGACCAGGATAGAGGAACAACCCCTATCCTGAGCCCTCCAGAGATCATCCAGCAACATGACCAATGCCGTTTCCATGCTGTGCCCAGGCTGGAAGCCGGACTGGAGTGGGTCCAGATAGACAGCTTCATCCAGGTACCCAGGAAGCTGTCACGCCACCACACTCTCAACAACCTTCGCCAAAAAGGGAAGGTTGGAGACTGGACGATAATTTGCCAAAACAGCCGGATCAAGAGCAGGCTTCTTGAGGAGGGGCCTCACCACCACCTCTTTCAAGGTGGATGGCAAGACACCCTCATTCAAGGAAGCTTTTATAATCCCCTGGAGCCAGCCTCCCGTAACCTCCCGGGAGGCCAGCACCAACCAGGAGGGACACGGGTCCAATAAACATGTGGTTGCATTCAGCCACCCCAGGAACCTGTCCACGTCCTCGGGAGCAACAGGGTCGAACTCCTCCCAAATGACATTCTCAAGACCAGCACCCATCATCCCGTCTGTACCCACTCAGTCAGAGACCAGGCCTTCCCGAATCTGAGTGATTTTATCGTGCAGATACTGGACAAAATCCTCAGCACAACCCTGCAAGGGATCCTTCTGCGCTCCCAGGTGGAGGAGGGAGCGGGTCACCCTAAACAGGGCAGCTGAGCGGTTATCTGCCAATGTGATAAGAGCAGAAAAATAGTTGCATTTTGCCGCTTTTATCGCCACTAGGTAGGTCTTAATATGAGACCTAACCAATGTTCGGTTGGATTCAGAGCGACTAGATCTCCAACTGCTCTCTAGGCATCTTTTCCGCCGCTTCATCTCCCTCAGCTCCTCGGAGAACCAAGAAGCCAGGTAGACTCGGCGATGGGTCAGAGGCCGCAAAGGCACAACTCGGTCCAAAGCATCAGCGGCCACCCTGTCCCAGGGGGCCACCAGCTCCTCAGCCGAGCCATGAGTCAGAGCCTCAGGAAGTGGCCCAAGCTCCGTCTGGAACCTATCAGGATCCATCAGGCACCTGGGGCGGAACTATCTAGTCTGTTCCGCCTCCCTGCAGTGGGGTGTGTTGGTTAGAAAGTCAAGCCTAAGAAGGGAATGATCCGACCATGACAAGGGCTCAATCACTATCTCCTCTATCTCGAGATCATTCATCCACTGCCCAGAGACAAATATCAAGTCCAGAGTGTGTCCTCCCCTGTGAGTGGGTCCATGAATTAATTGGGTCATGTCCATGGCCGTCATGGAAGCCATGAACTCCCAAGCCACCTCAGATGCTTCACTGACAGATGGCAGGTTGAAGTCCCCCATGACCATAAGTCTGGGGGTCTCCACCGCCACCTCGGCAATCACGTTGAGTAGCTCAGGCAGGGCAGCTGACACGTGGCAGGGAGCCAGATATGTAATCAGCAAGCCCATCTGCCTCCCTTGTCCCCACTTCACATGGAGGGACTCACATCCAGCTATCTGAGGTACAGTGGCCTCCCTTGGAACAAGACTTTCCTTTACCAGAACCGCCACCCCCTCCCCTCCCCTGGGGCCTCGGCCGATGGAATGCATAGAAACCTGGAGGGCATATCTCAACAAGGGGGACCCCCGCTCCTGGCCCAACCAGGTCTCCGTAATGCCTACCAGGTCCTCACCCGTCCCCTCCTGAGCCAGATCACAAATGAAGGGGGCTTTATTTACCACAGACCTGGCATTGCACAACATCAACCAAAGGCCCAGGGTCTGAGGATCTGAACAACCCGGGGAGTGAGACAAGCATTGAGGGCCGGAGCACACCGGAGCAAGATAGGAGGAGAACCACCGCAACACGGTGCCTCCCACTCCCAATCCCTCCAGCCGGTGCAGCATGATACCATGGTTGCTCCCCCTCTTGAATTAACTCGCAGATGAGGGGGGCCTTGTTAACCATGGACATGGCGTTGCACAGCATGTTTTTGTTAGTTAAATATATCCCATGCTAAAAAGTATTCTGTTTCTTCGTTTTCTTTTATCTTAAGTGTTAAGTCCAGGCGATGGAAGAGACAGGACGTGGCTTGAGTAACAGGAACAGCTCTTTATTCAAGTAGATCGGTACAACCCAGCGGCTGGTCTGTCTGACAGCCGGCTCAGCCAATGAGATTCAATTATTTTTTTCGGAAGCTTCCGGTCGGCGTCTCCGCCGTTGTCGGACGGTCTTTTTATGACCACCGGCTTCGTTGTTTGTAAAGACCCGCCCCAACAGCTGTGAGGCGGCTCGGAAAGGCTGCATTCCATAGGGAAGGACAGCTAGAGCCGGCGAGACGGGTAGAGCCCCCTGAGGAGCCCCCAGGATTGTTTTTTTTTGTCCTGGGGAGGATGTCAGTGTTCCAAAACTGACATAGAAGCAAGGAGGAGAAAAGTTTGACATTTCACCTAGAAAACCTTTCGGTGAATTCAGTCTCCTGGGAGATGTATGGGAGGGGTGACATTCCTGTGTGCTGAAGAGACAGATAAGAGAGAGTGATCTGGAAGGCAGCCAATGGAGAGCAGTTTTTGGGGAAGGAAGAGGAGGGGTTTTGGATGGAGGGGCCAGTACTGTCTGCACCGTTGTCTGGCTTGGATGCATCTCTCAATAAAGAGATTATTTCCTAAAGATACTGCTTGGAAATTAATTTATTTCGAGGATGAAATCGCAAGCTTTGACAGAGGACTCAGGGAAAAAAAAGGCTCCCCTTTCAATTCACCAGGGCTCCGGACAGCGGAGGATCTCTGCTCAGGCAGAGCAAGACGGTGAGAGTAACGCCTACAACAATAACAGAAATCTGCAGCAAGGAAAAAAGGGTGAAATCTGGATCTCAATACTGCAAGTATTCCTGCTAATTTTTTTCTTTAAAAGAAAGACTCAAAGAGGAGAAAGAGACACAAAGTAGCTTAAAATGGCGACAGGTTAAAAAGGAAGAAGAGAGAGTTAAAAGTGAAAGTGAGAGACTCTGACTGCTTAAAGCACTTAATTGGGAAATTTAAACATCTAAGAAGATAGATTTAATTTCTGCCTCCACAAAACTGGGGAGAAAAACTGGAAAAGGAGGGAAATCCTCTTTTTTGGGAAAGCTAAGACTGTGTGGAGGTATGGCTTTGAAACAAACCAAAACGGGGGGGGGGGGTTCCCCTACCCACCAGACAAAGGAAAAGTCAGAAAAGCCACAAACGCAGATTCAAAGCCACGAGCAGGGAACTGGAAATGAGGACTTGAAGGAGTTTATAGCTATGACTTTGGGAAATGTTGTGGAAAAAATGGAAAGATCAATGGAAAGATCTCAAAAGGAAATTAAGGAGTTGGTACAAGAAAAATATGATAAACTGAACCAAAATATAATTAAAGTAGTTTCTGGTCTCTCAGATGCGGTGGTGGAAACTGAGAAAAAAGTGGGAGAACTTAGCACAGAAGTTGAATGTAAGATGAAAGTTACAGAAGAAAAAAATTTTAATGCTGATGTCAGAACACAAAGAATTGAAAATGAGGTGACAATGATTCAATTCAGATCTATGGAGTTCGCTCTAAGACTGAGAGGTATAAAAGAAAATAACAGAGAAGATCTAAGAATAGTTTGTGCTGAGGCTTTAGCTGTGTTGTTAAAGGTAGAATCTGACCAGATTTTTAGCAGAATTGATAAAGCTTACAGGGTGAACTCACATGTGGCAAGACAAAGGAATTTGCCTAGAGATGTTGTTGTTTATTTTACTGACAGAAGACTGAGGAACGACATTTTGCAGAAATCCTTCCTGGCTACTGTCCAGGTAGAAGGAAATCAGATTGGTGTATATAAAGAGTTACCACCCAAGATGTTAAGAGACAGAAAGGATTTTGGATTTTTGGTGACTGAATTGAAAAGATGTCAGATTCCATTTAGATGGGATGCCCCAGTTGGTATAATTTTGAGATATGAGGATCAAAGATATCATTTAAACACTATTGAAAAAGCGGAACATTTATATTATAATATTTTTAAAAGGACTGCCACACCTCCACGTTCATCTACGTTGTTAACTATGGAGGAAGGTGTTAAAGACAAAGAATCTGAAAGAGAGACTGAGGAATACTGCAAGCAGATGGAATTAGAAACTCAAAGAGCAATAGAAGAAGCTCAAGGAGCAGTACGTGGTCTTTCAGATGATGTTCTCATGGACTTTCCAAAGATTAAAAAGAAGCCCCTTAGAAGCACAAGAGAGGTGGCAATGGACCTTGAACTGTTGCTGCAGGAACCTAAAGATAAACGTATAACTAGAGCAGCTGAGAAGCAAATGTTAGAGAAGCAGAAACAGCAGAGGTCCAGTATACCACAAGAAGAGAAAGGGGCCAGCGGTACACCACAGAAATCTGAAGCCATGGGAGGAGCCAGACCGAAAACTACTGCTCTGGAACAGAGACTTCGGCAAATGGTTGATTCACTTCGTGAAACTCCAAATGACAGTTAAATTTCTATCTTGGAATGTGAATGGGCTGAATTCTCCACAGAAAAGAAGGAAAATATTTCATTATTTGAAACAATTTAATAATGATGTTGTTTGCCTGCAAGAAACTCATATTAGAATTCAGGATCAAAAATACACCTGATTTACACCTGATTTACTTACTAAAACGACAAAGACCAAAATATTTCCCAGAACGCTAACGGATCATAGCCCAATATGGATAGAAATAGAACTGGAGAAGAAAGAGAGAAGGTCTTGGAGATTGAATGAGAACTTGTTTAGATATGAAAAGAATATAACCGATCTTGGAAAACACGTGAAGGAATTTTTTCAAATGAATTTGAATAAGGGTACACCCATTGAAATCGTTTGGGATGCGAGTAAGGCATATATGCGAGGTGTACTTATCTATATGAACTCTAAGCATAAGTCAATTCAACAAAGGAAAAGAACAGAATTGGAATTAGAGATAAAGGAAAAGGAACAACTACATATTAAAAATCCACAAGATAATAAATTGCAAGAATCTATAAAACTTCTGAAAGATCAATTTCAAATGCTTATAGCAGAACAAACGGCAACTAATTTACAATTTGCAAAACATAATACATTTTGTAATGCCAATAAACCAGGCAGATGGTTGGCATATACATTGAGAAAACAGCGATGCTCCCGTATTATTGACACTATTGAATATGGAGGGAAAGAAGTTTTTCAACAAAATTTAATAAAACAAGCTTTTTTAGACTACTACTCGAAACTATACCATAAAGACAATATAAAAAATGAGCTTATAGATGAATACCTTGATGGGACTAGAATTACAAAAATTTCTACTGCACAAAAGGAAAGAATGAATCAAGGAATAACTTCTGAAGAGATTATACTTGCGATTAAACAACTGAAAACAGCCAAAGCTCCTGGGACGGATGGTTTGACAGCAGTGTATTACAAAACATTACAAACAGAATTGATTGAACATTTTAAGGATTTATTCTGCAGTATACAACAGGGGGGTAAAATACCCCCATCATGGAAGACGGCCTTTATCTCACTGATACCAAAGGAGGATGGTTCTACAAAACCAGAAAATTTGAGACCAATTTCTCTTTTGAATACGGACTATAAAATCTTTGCAAAAGTACTAGCCAACAGATTGATGCCAGTTATCCAAGAGGTGATTCATCATGATCAAGCTGGATTTATAGAGGGCAGATACATGAAGGATAATGTAAGGCAACTCATAGACTTATTGGAACATCTTGAGAAAAGTAAACAGATCCCTGCAGTGCTGGTGTTTTTGGATGCGGAAAAGGCCTTTGATCGGGTTAATTGGAACTTTCTATTGAAGACTTTGTCTAAAATGAACTTTGGGGACCAGTTTGTTCAGGCGATATCAGCAATTTATCAAGAGCAAACAGCGCAAATTATTATTAATGGGCGTTTAACAACCAACTTCAATATACAAAAGGGAACAAGACAAGGATGTCCGCTATCCCCATTGTTGTTTATTTTAACCTTAGAAGTCTTGTTGAACTCAATACGGGACTTGAACGCTTTGAGGGGAATAGTTGTAAGGCAAAAAGACTATAGAGTAAGGGCATTTGCAGATGATCTGGTGGTTACCCTGACACATCCTTTGGAATCAATCATCCAGATGAAACACATTATAGAGGAATATGGTTTGGTCTCAGGATTCAGACTGAATCAGAAAAAAACAAAGATGATAGTTAAAAATATGTCGGAAGCCCAAAGGAACGAATTGGAAAGGTTGACAGGCTTTGAAATAGTTTCAAAGGTGAAATATCTAGGAGTGCAGGTTGCAGCTTCAAATATAAAACTCTTCCAAAATAATTATGAAGTGTTGTGGCGAAAGGTGCAAAAAGATTTGGAAATTTGGAAAAAACTGCAACTATCTCTACTTGGCAGAATAGCAGCAGTTAAGATGAACGTTCTACCTAGATTTTTGTTTTTGTTTCAAATGATTCAGGTGCTTAAAAATGATAAAAACTTGACTGAGTGGCAGAAAGGACTGAATAAATGTATTTGGAATGAGAAAAAGCCAAGAGTAAAACTGAAAATCATACAAGATGTTCGGGAAAGAGGTGGCCTCAAAGTTCCAAACCTACGGCTATATTATGAAGCAGCAGCGTTGACACAAGCGAGTGAATGGTTTGGAACAACAAAGACTGAAATTTTGAATATAGAAGGCCACGATTTGGAATTTGGTTGGCATGCATACTTATTTTATGAAAACAAAGTGGACAATGTATTTAGAAGCCATATATTCAGAAATTCTTTGATGAGAGTTTGGAAGAAGCACCAGTCTAAATTGGATTACAAAATACCTTTGTGGTTGGATCTTGGGCATATTACAAATATAAAGTCACTCGGGGGGATTTTATATAAAGTGATACTTTTTACTGATGGGGGCAGCTGGAATTGGAAGTCATTTAAAACTCTGTTGGAAGAAGGGATAGATTTAACTTGGTTACAGTACAGTCAACTTCAATCAAGATGGAGAGAAGACCAAAAAATTGGTCTGATGCTGCATGAAGAAGATTTGGTGACGCAGATAAAACAGAAAGGGCCGATGCATATTAAAAGGGTTTATAATATATTGTTAGAAAGAGATTCAGAGAGTGAATTGGTTAAAGATTGTATGATAAAATGGGCACAAAATTTTGCAGAACCAGTTATGTTGGAAACATGGGAAAAGATATGGGTTCAGAATGTTAAATTTACTCAGGCTCAGAATTTGAGGGAAAATTTTTATAAAATGTTTTATAGGTGGCATTTAGATCCTAAGAAACTGTCATGCATGTACCCTAACGTTCAACCAAGATGTTGGAGATGTGACTGTTTAGATGCTACATATTATCACATATGGTGGACTTGCAGAAAAGTGAAAGCTTTTTGGATTAAACTCTGGTGGGTAATGCAGAATGTTTTGAAGAAGAAGCTTCAATTTTCCCCGCAACTGTTTTTATTGGGTATAGTTAAGGATTTTCCAATGAACGAAACAAGATTGATATTATACATGATTACTGCAGCCAGATTACTTATTGGGCAATATTGGAAAAAAGACATTTTACCTACTATTGAAGAATGGACTTTGAAGATGGCTAGTTTTGTAGAAATGGCAAAGATTTCAGCCTATTTAAAAGATAGGACCCAAGAAACTTTTGTTAGGGAATGGAAAAATGGATAGATTATGTGCAGAATAAATATCAAACAAAAAAGTACCAGTTAGTATTTAGTTGAAGTAGGTTAAGTTGTGCAGAGGGCCTACAAGTAAGTGGAAGTAATTAAAATTAGAATAGAGATTGACATATTGATACAGAATCTTATTTGATATATGTGATTTTATTATATATTATATTATATTTTATTATTATTATATATTGGGGGGATCGATAAAGGTAAATAATTATTATTAGATTAGAGAAATGTTTGATATCTTTTATTTTGATTTAATCATTATAATACTTGTAGACTGAAAAATTTTATTACTGATGGGGGGTAGATCAGATGAGAGAAAGGTTTCATATGTTTTATTTGGATTTTTCCCCCTTTGTGTTTAATATTTGTAGAATTTGAATTATGTTGATTGATAACTGAAGGTAATTATTATTATTATTTGGATGTTATTTTTAGAAAAATTTTGTTATTAATAGTGGGTTTTGATATCTTATCTTATTCGGATTTCACCGTATTCCTTTTGTCTAATATTTGTAGTCTGTATAAAATAATATTTTTTGTAAGGGAAACCAAGGGGGGGATGGGGGGGATATGGGGTTGGGGGTGGGGGGGAAACTGGGGGGAGAGAAATATGAAAAATTTGTACTTGTAAAACTTTTCCAATTAAAAAAAAAAGAGATTCAATTATTTTCCCGCCGTTCTGGTGGACCTGAGTGAAGCCTATGCTCACTCCAAATTAAGTATTCAACACCCCTCCCCACCAGGATGGAGCAATGGCCAATCAGGTTGTTACATATGTAGTCATGCAAGTAGGCAGGGCATTCTTGTGCTCTAGTTGACCTGCACAATTCATTTGGCTCCGCGGCAACTGACTGATCGGTCAGGCCTGCTGCTGCTCCTATATCTGCCAATGGAAGCATCTGGACTTCGTCATGGGGCATGGTTGGTTTATCCAGGCCCAGCCCCTTGGGAGGTCCCCGCTGGAGTCCTGGTTCCTCAGGTGGGTGATACTGGGGTCTAATTGGGTTTGAGTTTACTTTAGGTGTATTGTTTTGTTGGCTAGGGTCTGTAGGGGTGTGGCTCTTGTCGGTTTGAGCTATTTCTGGTTGCCTTAGTGTTGATTTTTCTAATTGGCCTCGGAGTTGGTTCAAGTGCCTTCACCATAGTCTGCTGTCCTCCAGCTCTAGTTTGTATGAGTGAGGGCCGGTAATTTCAACCACTTTGTCAGGAACCCAGAAAGCACCCCCAGTGTAATTGTGAGCATATACTTGGTCACCTATGTTAAAGGATCTGATTTTCCCTGTAGAATCGGGGGGGTGGGGGGGTGTTTCCGCGATATAACTTGGATATAGGCGGTCTAATTGTGATTGGATTCATTGGCCCAGTAGCAAGTCTCAGGGGCTTCTATTTGTAGCAGCGCTAGGAGTGATGTGTTGGACTAGGAGAAATTTGTCAATCCAGGTTTGCCAATCTCCTGGGTCCATTCTTGAGAGGGCTTCTTTAGCTGATTGCACCATCCGTTTGGCCTACCCGTTACTGGCCAGATGGAAAGGTGCGACGAGGGCGTGCCTGATTCTCAGCTCGGCGAGGAATATTTCAACTTGAGTGGCTGTAAATTGGGGCCCATTGTCTGAGACTAATACGTCTGGGAGGCCATGAGTGGACAAGAGCCTCTGTAATATTCAGATGACTGCCTCTCCTGTTGTCGTTGACATGAGTATTATTTCTAGCCACTTAGAGTATCCGTCCACAAGAATGAGGAATGTTTGGCCCTTTACCAGTCCCACAAAATCTATGTGCACCCGTGACCAGGATGCTTTTGGCGTTTCCCATTCCTTTGCCAGGGCAGAGGGAGGTGCTGGTTGGGATTCCTGACAAGGTGTGCAGGTAGCTACCCATTTGGCTATCTCCCGGTCCATATTAGGCCACCTGTCAGGTATGCTTCCTTCAGTATCCAGGAAAGGAAAACTCAGACTTCATTATAAAATAAAGCATGGTACTTTTACTAGATATAAAGTGAACACAACCATGGAAAGCAGGATTCTGAGGCAAAAAGCGCGAAAGTTACAGATAGAAAGCATCCCCTCCCATTGTCCACCGGAAATCATCCAATCCAAAGGTCTCCCAGAGGTCAGGTGGGAGCACACGTCTGGTCGTGTCATCAATCAGGAATGCGGTGGCCGTTGGCCTGATAACAGCTTAAGAATCGGTTTCGTTTCGACTTCCGGTTTGGGTGCGCTCCGTCACCGGGCGGCTCGTTAAATCGGCCGCCGCCCCCGCCGCCTGTAGAGCCACTTTTCCGACCTAAAAGCGGCTCGTAATGCTCCCCCTTGGAAATTAAGGGGGAGCTAGAGTGGGCAGCTTCAGGTAGAGCCCCAGAAGCGCTGCCAGGGTGTTTTCTTTGCCTTGGCAAGCGCTTCGTGTGTGGGCTCCCTCTTTAAGCTGCCGATCCTCCGAGCGGCGTGGGATCTCTGCAGGACAGAGCGAGGCGGAGAAGGCAACTCCAACGAATAGAATATATTTTCAACGAAGCAGAGTGAATTTGGTGAGATTCGGAATTTTTTTTGGATTTTATAATTATCTTAAATGGACTTTTTTTAACTTTAAAATGCAAGCTGTCCCTGTGGGAAAGTGCCTTAAAATGGCGGATCAAAACTGAGCTAATGAAAGGAGAAAGTGAAGTAAGAAAGTGAAAGTTTGCCTGCCTGCAACTATAGACTTTATTTATAAGTTTTACAAGTGCTTTTCAACTTCAAAATACAAAGTATTGGTCTCCTTTTCTGTAAAACTGAGGATAGGGAAAGGAGGAAGATTTTTTTTCTGCTTTTTAAAGTTTTAAACATTGTTCAGGCATGGCTTCAAAGAAGGCGGGGGGGGGGGGAGATTCCCCCACACATCAGACAAAGGAGAAGCCAGTCTCAGCTTCAAAGCAGCCACAGGGCAGTGAATCAGAGGATTGGAAAGCATGTATATTAAATATGCACAAATCCTTGGGAGAGCTCTCTGGAAAAATGAATAAAATGGATGAAAGGATGGGGAAAAATCAAAGAGAAATGAAGGAAATGGTGGGGGAAGTCAAGGAGCTAGTGGAAGAAAAAACTGAGGGATTACATCAGAGTGTTGCTAAAGTAGCTACAGCTCTCACAGACGCCCTACTGGCAGTTGAGAAAAAAGTAGAAGATTTAAACACAGAAGTGGCAGCTAATAAGAAGGAAGCAAAGGAACAGATTTTTAAGGTGGTGGCTCAGAATCAGCGTCTGGAGGATGAGATTACAATGATACAATATCAGAATATGGAATATGCCATAAGATTGCGGGGTCTGCGTGAGAATAACAGAGAGAACTTAAGGGCAACATGTGTGGAAGTTTTGGCCAGGATTTTAAAATGTGAACCGGATGTGATTGCCAACAGGATTGACAAGCTGTATAGAGTTAATTCACGTATAGCGAAACAGAGAAATTTGCCAAGAGATGTTGTGATTTATTTCACTGAGAGAAGATTGAGGAATGATATTTTGCTTAGCTCGTTTCATATGACCGTTCAACATGAGGGCAATCAGATTGGTGTGTATAAAGAGCTGCCACCAAAAATGCTAAGAGATCGGAAAGATTTTGGTTTTCTTGTAAATGAGTTGAAAAAGCGCCAGATTCCATTTAGATGGGATGCTCCTGTTGGTATCATTTTGCGGCATGAGGATGTGAGATATCGTATTAATTCTGTGGAAAAGGCAGAACAATTTTATAACAACGTTCTTAAAAAAATTTCAACACCACCTCTCTCATCTACACTTTTGCCTATTGAAGACACTTCAGTTGAAAAGAGGCCGGAACAGGGGAGTCAAGAAGTAATCTTGTTAAAAGAAGGACAGGCATTTCAAGAAGCAGTAAGGGAGGAAACTCTAGGTGCTGTAGGAGGTTTTGAAGAGGATTCGTTAATAGAACTTCTGGAAGCCAAACCAAAGCAACCTAGAGCTACAAGAGAGGTGGAGCCTGATTTGGATTTATTGATGCAAGAACCGAAAGACCAACGTATAACCCGAGCCGCAGAAAAGCAAAGATTAGAGAAATACCAGGGGCCAAAGTCACAGCAGGAAGAGAATGGTGCGAAAGGGAAAAAATCACACTCTGAAGCCATGGGAGGGGCCAGACCGAAGACGTCTGCTGTTGGTGAGAGTCTTCGTCAAATGCTTAAAGGGCTTCATTCATTCTCAGAATGACACTTAGATTTTTATCATGGAACGTCAACGGTCTGAACTCACCACAGAAAAGAAGAAAAATATTTCATTACTTGAAGCAATATAAAAATGATGTGGTTTGTTTGCAAGAAACTCATATCAGATCCCAGGATCAAAAATTTTTAATTTCAAAACTTGGATCACATTTTATATCCTCTAGCCTTGCGAAAAGAAATGGACTTGTTTTTTATATTTCTAATAGAATACCAGCTAAACTGATAGAGGCAGACGAGGATGGGAGATATTTGGCTGTTGAAATAAATATACAGAACATCTTGATACTTTTGATTGGCATTTATGCCCCGAACCAGCAGCAGGAAACTTTTTATAAACTGTTGAACAACAAGATCTTGCAGTGGAATTATAAGTCTTTTATGATTATGGGTGACTGGAATGGGGTGATTGATGCAATGTTTGATAAAAAGACGACAGCCAAAAAAGGGAATAAGTTACCACCGACTTTCTTTGCGTTGAAAGAAGAAATGGATTTGAAGGATGTATGGAGAATTCATCATCCTAAGGAATTGGATTTTACTTTTTTTTCTGACAGACATAAATCTTTCTCAAGAATTGATTTTATGTTGGTTACTACGGATTTACTTACTATGGTGACTAAGACAAAAATTTTTCCTAGAACATTGACGGATCATAGCCTGGTCTGGATGGAGATAAATTTGGGTAAAAGAGAAAGGAGATCTTGGCGTATGAATGAAAATCTATTTAGATATGAAAAGAATATTTTGGATCTTAAGAAACATGTTAAAGAATTTTTTGACGTTAACCTAAATAAAGGTACACCGGTTGAGATAGTATGGGATGCAAGCAAGGCTTACATGAGGGGTGTACTGATTCATATGAACTCTAAATATAGATCTCTACGTCAGAAGTCAAGAATAGAATTGGAGACAGAGATAAAGGAGAAAGAGCAATTGTTGATTAAAAACCCAACTGATGAGAAGGTACAACTAACGATAAAACTCTTGAAAGATCAATTTCAAACATTGATGGCTGATCAAACAGCAACTAATCTGCAGTACGCTAAACATAACACCTTTTATAATTCTAACAAACCTGGCAGATGGTTGGCTTATACGTTGAGAAAACAACAAAGTTCTCGTATGATAAATACTATTGAGCTGAATGGGAAACAAGTGTATCAACAGAATTTAATACATCAAGCTTTTTTAGCTTATTATGCTAAATTGTACCAAGCTGATAAAATTAAAGAGGACTTTATTGATGATTACCTGCAGAAAATGAGAGTTACAAAAATTTCAAATACTCAATGTGATAGACTGAACCGACCTATAACATCAGAAGAGATTTTATATGCAATAAAACAATTGAAAGTATCTAAAGCTCCTGGGACAGATGGCCTGACAGCAGTATATTATAAGACTCTACAAATGGAACTGGTTGAGCATCTCAAGGATTTGTTTTGTAATATCCAGCGGGGGGGTAAAATACCCCCCTCATGGAAGACAGCATTCATTTCACTGATACCTAAAGAAGAAGAATCTGTAAAACCTGAAAATTTTCAACCAATATCTCTCCTGAATACAGATTATAAGATTTATGCTAAAGTATTAGCCAACAGACTGATGCCAGTTATCCAAGATGTGATTCATGAAGACCAAGCAGGTTTTATAGAGGGTAGATACATGAAGGACAATGTTAGGCAACTCATAGATTTGCTGGAACATCTTGAGAAAAAGAAGCAGACTTCTGCGGTGTTGGTGTTTTTGGATGCGGAGAAGGCCTTTGATCGAGTCAACTGGGACTTTCTAAAAAAGACTTTGTACAAAATGGACTTTGGAGAGCAATTTATACAAGCGATTTCTGCAATTTATCAGGAACAGACGGCACAAATTATCATTAATGGTACGTTAACTACTACCTTTAATATACAGAAAGGAACAAGACAAGGTTGTCCATTATCTCCATTATTGTTTATTTTGACGCTAGAAGTGTTGTTGAACGCTCTACGAGACTCGGACAAAATGAATGGAATAGTTGTAAGGCAAAAAGATTACAGAACAAAGGCATTCGCAGATGATCTGGTTGTTACCCTAACACGACCTTTGGAATCAATCATCCAGATGAAAAATATTATAGAGGAATATGGTCTGGTTTCAGGTTTTGGCCTGAACCAGAGAAAGACCAAGATGATAGTTAAAAATATGTTGGAACCACAAAGGAAAGAACTTGAAAGGGTGGCAGGCTTTGAAATAGTTACAAAGGTGAAATATCTAGGGGTACAAGTTGCAGCATCCAATAGAAAACTTATTCAAAATAATTATGAAGAACTCTGGCATAAGATTCAAAAGGATTTTGAAAAATGGAAGAAGCTGCAACTGTCTTTGCTTGGTAGAATAGCAGTTGTCAAGATGAACGTTCTACCTAGATTTCTGTTTTTGTTTCAAATGATTCCGGTGCTTAAAAATGATAAGCTGTTGATGGAATGGCAAGCAGGTTTAAATAAATTTATTTGGAATGGGAAAAAACCAAGAGTGAAACTTAAAATTATGCAAGATGTGCGTGAAAGAGGGGGCCTTAAGGTTCCCAATCTACGTTTATATTATGAGGCTGCAGCTCTGATACAAGTTGGAGATTGGATTGGCATAACTAAAATAGAAATCTTGAATATAGAAGGCCACGATTTGCAATATGGATGGCATGCATATCTACTTTATGAAGAAAAGAGAGACAGTGTATTTAATAGTCATATTTTGAGACAGGCCTTGATGCGAGTTTGGAAGAAGCACCAACTTCAATTGGATTACAAAATACCTTTGTGGTTGGATCTTGGGCAGATTTTGCCAAATATAAAGTCACTCGGGGGGTTGTTATATAAAGAGATACTTTTTAATGATGGGGGCAGATGGAGTTTGAAACCTTTTAACATTCTGTTGGAGCAAGGGGTGAATTTAACTTGGTTGCAGTATTTTCAACTTCAAGCAAGATGGAGAGAAGATCAGAAAATTGGACTAATGCTACATGAAGAAGATTTGGTGACCCAGATAAAATGTAAAGGGCCGATGCATATTAAACGTGTGTATAATTTATTGTTAGATAGAGATTCAGAGGGTGAACTAGTTAAAGATTGCATGATAAAATGGGCACAGAATTTTGAAGAACCAGTAATGTTGGAAACTTGGGAGAAGATTTGGGTCCAGAATGTTAAATTTACACAAGCACAGAATTTGAGGGAAAATTTTTATAAGATGTTTTATAGGTGGCATTTTGACCCTAAAAAGTTAGCATGCATGTATCCAAATGTTCAACCTAAATGTTGGAGGTGTGATTGTTTGGATGCACCATATTTTCATATTTGGTGTACGTGCAGAAAACTGAAAGCATTTTGGATCAAACTTTGGTGGGTAATGCAGAACATTTTGAAGCGGAAGCTTGACTTTTCACCTCAGTTTTTTTTGTTGGGAATAGTTAAAGGTTGCTCATCAACTGATACTAGATTGATTTTACACATGATTACTGCAGCTAGATTACTGATTGGCCAAAATTGGAAGAAGGATAAAGTACCCACGATAGAGGAGTGGGTATTGAAGATGTCTAATTTTGTAGAAATGGCTAAAATTTCTGCATACTTAAAAGATAAGACTCATGAAGTTTTTGCTAAGGAGTGGGTGAAATGGGTAGAATATATGAAGTATAAATACCAAAGTAAGAAGTTTCAGCTAGCACTTAACTGAATGTATATTTTTTACACATAAGTAATTTAAAAGAAAAATGTATTGAATTTGATAATTTCTATTTTTACTTTATGTTAAATGATTGAATTTATATTTTTAATTTTTGGTTATAGTATAAAGAGAAATGTACTAAGTATACAATATTAAGTATTGTTTGATTCAGATTATGATATATGGAATAGGGGGAAGTAGAGTTAATGTTATATATTATTATTACTTATATGATATCTTAAATTAAATGTTTAAAATTATTAGATCTTTTTCTTAACAAAGGGAAAAATTGTTAAGAGTTAGGATTTTTTTTTTCTCTAAATTTGATTATATACTGTTTGAAAAGCGATTTTTTTTCTTTTTTTCTATTATCATTATTATTATTATATAAAATAATGTTATAGTTTTAGTTTATTAGTTGGATCTCACCTTGAAAAGTGGATAAATATGGATTGTTAATGCTTGTTTAATAGCGGAAGTCAAGGGGGGGTTGGGGAGGGAGGGGAGGAAAGGGGTTTTTTTTTATAAATAAAATGTAATGTAAAACTTTTTCAATTAAAAAAAAAAAAGAATCGGTTTCGTTTCCTGGGCTCATCCATAGCCCAGCTACCTACCCCCCCTCCCTCCATTACTATCACAGCAAAAGCAGAGAAAAGTGGAGGCAGAGAAAAGCGGAGGCTGACATTCGGCCCCCCTTCAGAAGAGATGACCTCTAGTCCTGAAACAGAGAGAAAAAGAGGTAATATCAAAACAATTAAAAACCATCACTACTTAAGGTTTATCAGAGTATTTGGTGTGAAACAACTGCACTTTTTTAGGTGCCCGAACATCACGTTTATTCACCCATTCAGCTTGTGATAACGGGAAGTTTTTCCAGGCCACCAGATACTGCACTTTACCGTGATGTTTTCTAGAGTCCAAAATTTCCTTAACTTCAAAATGTTGTTCCCCTTCAATGAGTATGGGAATGGGAGGAGGTTCTTTGGCTGCACGTAGAGGAGACGAATGTTCCAGTTTCAGTAAGCTAACATGAAACACTGGATGAATTCATCGCAAATTCTTGGGTAAATCTAATTCAACTGTTACTGGGTTAATGATCCGAGTAATGGGGAAAGGCCCCACATACTTGGGCCCAAGCTTTTTTGATTTTTGAGGAGTTTGCAAATATTTGGTAGAAAGATAAACCATGTCCCCCACTTTATAAACATGTGCAAGGCACCTCCTTTTGTTGGCTTGGGTTTTATGAGCTTGGTGAGCATCTTCTAAAGCTTTTCGGGTTACTGCCCAAGTCCCTCGTAACTGTTCGATCCACTCAATCAAAGAAGGATTCTGTGGGTTATCTTGCGGTAGCTCTGGGATTGGCACAAATTCTTGGCCAGAAGCCACCTTAAACGGAGTGAACCCTGTGCTGCTATGTATGGAATTATTATATGCCACCTCCGCAAATGGCAGTAAATCTACCCAGTTATCTTGCTGGTAATTTATATAACACCTCAGATACTGTTCTAACACGGAATTGGTTCTTTCACAGGCTCCATTGGTCTGGGGGTGATGGGCGGAGCTTAACCCCTGGGCAGAGCCTACCAGCATCAGGAACTCTTTCCAAAAGTTGGAGGTGAATTGTACTCCCCTGTCTGAAATTATACGTTTCGGAGCCCCATGTATCCTATACACATGTTGAATAAACATTTTAGCAAGGGTTTTTGCTGATGGGATCTTAGGACATGGGATAAAATGCACATGTTTGGAAAACAAATCAGTCACTACCCATATAACTGTGCACCCCCCACTATCTGGAAGGTCTACAATAAAATCCATGGTCTGTTGTGCAATGCGAGGTCCGTTGTAAATAAGGCCCCCCTCATATGTGATCTTCTTCAAGAGGGGGGTGCGGACCTGGCTGGTATTACCGAGACCTGGCTGGGCCACGAGGGGGGGTTCCCCTCGTGGAGATGTGCCCACCGGATTTCCTTGCATTCCACCAGTCGAGAGCCCAGGGCAGGGGTGGGGGAGTAGCGGTCATTATTAAGGAAGGTCTGGGTCCGAGGGAGGCCACTGTACCTCAGATAGCCGGGTGTGAGTCCATCTTTGTGAGGTGGGGTCCTGGTGGGCAGATGGGTCTGTTAGTCATGTACCTGGCTCCCTGCCACGTGGCAACGACCCTGCCCGAGCTTCTCAATGTTATAGCCGAGGTGGCGGTTGATACCCCCAGGCTTATAGTCATGGGGGATTTCAACCTACCATCTATCGGTGAAACATCTGAGATGGCTCGGGAGTTCATGGCTTCCATGACGGCCATGGACCTGACCCAGGTAATTCAGGGCCTGACTCACATTGGTGGACACACCCTGGACCTAGTTTTCGTCTCTGGTCAGTGGTTGAGTGGTCTTGATATTGGGGATATAGGTGTGGAACCTTTGTCATGGACTGACCACTCGCTCCTTCGACTCAACTTTCTGACCGCTGCACCCCACCGCAGGGAGGCGGAACCAACCAAGTGGTTCCGCCCCAGGCGCCTGATGGATCCTGATAGGTTCCAGACGGAGCTTGGGCCATTTCCTGAGACACGGACATGCAACTCGGCTGAGGACCTGGTGGCTGCCTGGGACAGGGCAGCCGGTGGGGCCTTGGACCATGTTGTGCCTTTGCGGCCTCTGACCCGGCGCCGAACTCACTTATCTCCTTGGTTCACCGAGGAGCTGAGGGAGATGAAGTGCCGGAAAAGACACCTAGAGAGCAGTTGGAGGGCCAGTCGCTCTGAATCTGACTTGACACTAGTAAGAGCTCATATTAAGACTTACTTACTGGCAATAAAAGCGGCGAAATCTAATTATTTCGCCGCTCTTATCTCGTCATCAGATAATCGCCCAGCCGCCCTGTTTAGGGTGACCCGCTCCCTCCTTCATCTGGGAGCGCGGGAGGATCCCTTGCAGGGACGTGCTGAGGACTTTGTTCAATATCTGGATGATAAAATAACTCAGATTCGGGATGATTTGGCCGCTGACTGGGTTAGTTCAGGCGAGGTGACTGAGCCCGGTCTTGAGAGTGTTATCTGGGCTGAGTTCGATCCTGTGGCTCCCGAGGACGTGGGCAGGATCCTGGGAAGACTGAACGCTACCACATGTTTATTGGACCCGTGTCCCTCCTGGTTGGTGCTGGCCTCCCGGGAGGTTACACGAGGCTGGCTCCAGGAGATTATAAACACTTCTCTGAGTGAGGGTGCCCTACCGACCGCTTTGAAGGAGGCGGTGGTGAGGCCCCTCCTCAAGAAGCCCTCCCTGGACCCAGCTGTTTTGGCAAATTATCGTCCAGTCTCCAACCTTCCCTTTCTAGCAAAGGTTGTTGAGAGTGTGGTGGCGTGGCAGCTCCCCCGGTGCCTGGATGAAGCTGTCTATTTAGACCCGCTCCAGTCCGGCTTCAGGTCTGGTTACAGCACCAAAACGGCATTGGTCGCATTGGTGGATGATCTCTGGAGGGCCCGGGGTAGGGGGTACTCCTCTATCCTGGTGCTGTTAGACCTCTCAGCGGCTTTTGATACCATCGACCATGGTATCATGTTGCGCCGGTTGGAGGGATTGGGGGTGGGGGGCACCGTCCTTCGGTGGTTCTCCTCCTACCTCTCCGACCGGTCGCAATCTGTGTTGACAGGGGGGCAGCGGTCGACCCCGAGGCGCCTAGTGTGTGGGGTGCCACAAGGGTCGGTCCTCTCGCCCCTTCTGTTCAACATTTATGTAAAGCCGCTGGGTGAGATCATCCGTGGTTTTGGGGTGGAATTCCATCAGTACGCTGATGACACTCAACTGTACATCTCCACCCCAGACCACCAGGTGCGGGTCTGGATGGGGAGAAACAGGCTTTGACTCAACCCCTCCAAGACCGAGTGGCTGTGGTTGCCGGCGTCCCGATATAGCCAACTGACTCCATCGTTGGTTATTGGGGGCGAATCATTGGCCCCCACGGAAAGGGTGCGCAACTTGGGCGTCCTCCTGGACCCACGGCTGTCTTTAGAGGATCATACGACAGCTGTGGCCAGGGGGGCTTTCTATCAGGTTCGCCTGATACGCCAGTTGCGGCCCTTTCTAGATCGGGACTCCCTACGCACAGTCACTCAGGCACTCGTCACGTGTCGCTTGGACTACTGCAATGCTCTCTACATGGGGCTCCCCTTGGGATGCACCCGGAGGCTCCAGCTGGTACAGAATGCGGCCGCGCGGGGGATTATGGGAGCGACGGGGCGCTCCCATGTGACACCTCTCCTGCGTGAGCTGCATTGGTTGCCGGTTGACTTCCGGGTGCGTTTCAAGGTGTTGGTAATCACCTTTAAAGCGCTCCATGGCTTAGGACCAGGGTACTTACGGGACCGCCTTCTGCCACAAATTGCCTCCCACCGGCCGGTTCACTCCCACAGAGAGGGCCTCCTCAGGGTGCCGTCAGCCAGACAATGCCGGCTGGCGACCCCCAGGGGGAGAGCGTTCTCTGTGGTAGCCCCCACCCTCTGGAACGATCTTCCTCCAGAACTGAGAACAATTGCTGACCTCCGGACTTTTCGTCGGGCTCTGAAGACCTATCTCTTCCAACTTGCCGGCCTTGCCTGATCCCTTCTACTTTTTAAATTTTTTAGAGTTTTATTCTGTTTTATACTCTCAGCCTAATTTATATTGGTTTTAGTACGTTTTTAACTTTTTTGTATTGGTTTTTAATCGGCTGTTCACCGCCCTGAGTCCGATAGGAGAAGGGCGGTATAGAAATCTAATAAATAAATAAATAAATAAATAAATAAATAAATATTTCCTTCCAAGGGGCAGTGGGTCTGGCTACACTTTGGAGTAGACCAGGTGACTTCCCTGGAGGTCTCTTAGCTGAGGCACACACTGGACAGCTTGCTACATATGCCTCTGTGTCATTTTTTTTTTAAATTGAAAAAGTTTTACAATACAATTTTTAACCCCATAATCCCCCCTCCCATCGACCCACCTTCCCTTCCCTCCCTTCCCCTCCCCTTGACTTCCGCTACATATTAACAGAAAAAAAAAGAAAAGAAAAAAGAAAAAAAATACAAGTACGTATACCAAATAAGTCTATAAGTGATAAAATTTTCTTAAAAAAAAATTAGGAAGATTAACAATATTATAATAATAATAAAAAAAGTGATAATAATAATATTTACCTCATTAATCATCCATGAACCCCATAAAAAAAAGAAAAAAAATTATCATACCTTTCTCTAATCCATTAATATTAACATTACTAAATATATACCAAAATCCATCCTCCTGATAATAGAATATAAAACATTTCTCTATTCTAATAAAATATAATTATCAATCAAAACCATACTTATAATATTTAAATCCAATTAAAAGATATCATACCTTCCTCTACTCCATTAATATTAACATTACTAAATATATACCAAAATCCATCCCCCTAATAATAAAATATAATAAAGCACATCCATATCCAAGTTCTCTATTCTAATAAAATATAATATATAATTATACAGATATAATTATAGTTATACAATTATATCCAAAAAAAATTTTTTTTAACTCAATAGTCCATATACCAATCTTCTCTTCATCTTAATTAAGATTAAATATCCAACATAATTCTTCTCTTTGTCTTCTTGATTGAAATTAAACAGCTATTCCAGCTGCCCCCATCAACAACAAACATCTTCTTCAAATATAAATCCCCCCGAGTGACCTTATATAAAATCCAACCACGAAGATCTTGTAATCCTCTGGATAAATCAGTCATCCAAACTCGTAATATATCCATTAAAAGAAAAAACAAAAAACAAAAAACAAATGCAGCTTACACAAGCTGCACTAGATGTTCATTTAAAACTCTTTCAAATCCTGCCAACCTTTCCACCTCCTTTCTTCGGGTTTCCAAGATGTTTTCATCTTCAATTTCATCTAGATAAAACAAATATAAATCCCCCCGAGTGACCTTATATAAAATCCAACCACGAAGATATCTTGTAATCCTCTAGATAAATCATTCATACTAACTCCTAATATATCCATTAAAAGAAAAAACAAATGCAGCTTATACAAGCTGCACTAGATGTTCATTTAAAACTCTTTCAGATCCTGCCAACCTTTCCACCTCCTTTCTTCGGGTTTCCAAGATGTTTTCATCTTCAATTTCATCTAGATAATTCCAATAAAGTTATAATAGGGTAATCCCAGATCCTCTACATATTTTGCAATAATCTGTTTAACTTTGTCCAGTTAAAATCAGGATAAGTTTTATAACAAATTTTAAGTCCAATATCATGTAAAAATTAAATATAACAATAATTATCTTCCGAGCTCCTTCAAATAATCCTGTATGTAGTAGATTCCATGTATTCAAAAATAACCTTTAGAATTTACCATACAATTCTGTAAAAGGACACATTTTCAACTGCAGTTCAGATTCAGTGGTCTTCAATTTCTTTCCTCCCTTGACTTGTATTTTCTGTTGTTCCTCCTCCTCATACTCAACTTGTGGAATGCTGGACCTCTGCTGTCTCAACAATCTTTGTTTTTCATCTTGCTTCAACAGTTCAAGGCCCGGTTCCAGTTCTCTTGAATCTCTAGGATGCTTTGTTACCAAGTCTGGATATTCCATAATATAATCATCTGGAAAACCACCTACTGCTCCTTTTTCTTCTAACACGCTTTGGATATTTTGATTTTGTAATTCCATCTGCACGCATTGTTTCTCAACCTCTCTTTCAGACTCTTTATCTTGCTTATCTTCAATAGATGACAACGTAGCAAAAGATAAAATTATGGGGGCTCCCTTAAGAATATTATTATAAAAATGTTCAGCTTTTTCAACGGTATTTAAACAATATCTCACATCTTGGTAACTCAAAATTACACCAACTGGTACATGCCATCTAAATGGAATCTTTCTTCTATGCAATTCCTTCACCAGAAAACCAAAATCTTTTCTGTATCTGAAAATCCTAGCTGGTAGCTCTTTATAAACCCTAATTTGTGAACCTTCTACCCTTAAAGTAGCTGAATAAGATTTTTGTAAGATATCACTTCTTAATCTTCTATCAGTGAAGTAAACAACAACATCTCTAGGTAGGTTCTTCTGTCTGGCAACACGAGAGTTAACCCTGTAAACTTTTTGAATACAACCAAGAATTTGGTCAGCTTCCAGGTTTAAAAATGCAGCTAGTGCCTTAGCACAAAGTGTTCTCAAGTTTTCTCTTTTATTCTCTCTTATACCTCTTAATCTCAAGGCAGACTCCGTAGCTTTAAATTGAAGCATCAACACGTCATTCTGATTTTCCTGATTTATGGTATCAGCTGCAACTAATTTTTCCTGTAAATCTTTCATCTTGGAATCAACCTTTCTACTAACTTCATCCATTTTCTCCTCTATTCTCTTCACTGTGACTGTAAAAGCAGAAACTACCTCCAAGATAATTTGGTTCAAGTGATCAAATTTTCCCTGTACCAGCTCTTCAAGGTTCTTCTGTGAGTTCTCTATCTTCTCCATAATACTTCCTAGAGACCTAGTTATGAAGTCCTTCAAATCCTCGTTAGCAGTCCCCTGCAAGTGCTCTTGAATCCTTTCTGCTTTTTCCTTTGTCTGACTTGTGAGGGAGCCCCCCCTTGCCTTTTGTTTCGGAGTCATTCTTCCAGAGAGAAAAAAAGGGGGGAAAAAATCTTTACTAACTTTTCTCAAGAGAAAAAAAAAAGAAGTAACAGAAAAGTCCCATTAATCAATTTATTTCCATTTCTCTGCCAGAGTGTTTCTTTTAAAAAGCTTCTGCTCTGGTTAAACTGGCTAAGCTCTTACTTTCACTTTCCACCCTCCACTTTCTCAGGCATTTTTCGAGCAAAGCCAGTCGCCATTTTCAGAACACTTTCTCCAATCTCTCTTCTTCTCCCTCTTCTCTTTTTTTAAAAAAATTGACAAAAAACAATACTTGCATTTTTCCTTCTCTAATCAATCCAGATTTCATCAACTTGCTTGCTGTGGTGTTGCTCATGACGTCTGGCTCTGCTGCTAAAAGCAGCAGAGATCCCTCGCAGCATGGAGCTTCTCTGGGGGTGAATAGGGAGCCTTCATCCTGAGCCCTTTCCAGGACAAAAGAAAAGTCCTGGGGGCAATTCAGGAGGCTCTACCTCCTCCCCAGTAGCTCTTCCCTCCCTTCCGACTGAAGAGGGGGGTTTACGAGCCACCTGCCAGCTGTAAGACGGCTCTTTCATGCGCGGCGAGGCCAGCAGTCATAAATGACTGCTAACAACGAAGGAGGCGCCACCCGGAAGCCGCCTCTGTGTCCTTTTTGAGTGCAGGACACCATAACTGTCTTTTGACAAGATGTAAGGTTTTGACAAATCCAAAGTGACCCGCCACTTTGGAGTCATGAGCGTGCTGCAAAACTGTTACTCTTAGGCTGGCTGGAACATATAATTTAGCTCCAATCCAAGGTAGTCCATCACGAAGTGTGCATTCATTTGAGTGGGCTTGGAACCACTCGTCGGTTTTCAAAGTCTCTTGTAATTTCTGGAGCAAATCGCCCGAGAGGCTTGGGTCACTCTTCGACTGTGCTCTGGTAGTCACTGGTGCCGCCAGTTGGGTTGAAGGGACGATCGGACGAACAACTTCCTCCCTGGTGCTGTTGTATTGAGGCAATCTGGACAGAGCATCTGCCATGAAGTTCTTCTCACCAGGGAGGTAGCGCAAGGTGAAATTAAAATGGTTGAAGTGTTGGGCCCAGCGAACTTGTTTTGGTGCATTCTTTTGCAGAAGTACGGCTCCTAC
Organism: Coluber constrictor foxii; assembly: GCA_038048745.1. Lineage (NCBI taxonomy): Eukaryota > Metazoa > Chordata > Lepidosauria > Squamata > Colubridae > Coluber > Coluber constrictor. The sequence continues at coordinate 16,682,299 of CM075966.1, forward strand.
CGCTACATTGCTGGCATCTGCCTGTACTACAAAAGGTTCATCCATGTCTGGGTGTTTGAGGACTGGTTCGACAACAAACAGCCGTTTCAACTTTTTGAATGCTGCCTGGCAGTCCATAGTCCATTCAAGAGCTCTGGAGGGTTTTGGGTTTTCTTCACCTTTTGTTTTGAGGAGATTAGTTATTGGCAGTGCGATTTTGGCGAACGAGGTGATGAACTGTCGATAAAAGTTAGCAAACCTCAAGAAACTTTGTAATTCCTTGCGGGTGCGTGGCGCAGTCCATTCCAATACCGCCCGAACCTTCCCAGGGTCCATTTCTATTCCCTCATGGGAGATGCAATATCCAAGATAGTCAATCTTGGTTTGGTGGAATTTGCACTTAGAAAGTTTTGCATACAATTCAGCAGCCCTGAGTTTTTTCAGGATGGTGCGCACTAATTACACATGGTCATCCATGATCTCAGAGTAGATGAGAATGTCATCCAAATAAACCAGCACCCCTTTGTACAAATGCTCATGCAAAACTTCGTTGATCAATTGCATGAATACCGCAGGAGCTCCTTGTAGTCCAAAAGGGAGTACTCAGAACTGGAAACATCCCAGCGGGCAGTTAAACGCAGTTTTCCATTCATCCCGCTCCTTAATTTTCACTCTGTAGTAAGCTTCCCGTAAGTCCAGTTTGGTGAAAACTTTTCCCTTCCCTAGGTGGGCTAACATATCCTTCATGAGGGGTAGGGGGTAGACATTTTCCACGCAAATAGCATTTAAATTCCTATAATCAAGTACTAGATGAAAGGAACCATCTTTCTTTTCCCGGAACGGAACTGGCGCAGCCACCCGTGGCCTAGCTGGTTGGATGAAACCCCGTTCTAGGTTTTTGTCAATGAAATTTTGTAATTCCCCCAGCTCATGGGGGGTCATTGGGTAAGTTTTTGGCTTAGGGAGCTTTACTCCAGGGAGTATCTCAATGGTACAGTCCGTAGCCCTGTGGGGGGGTAGCACATCCGAGGCCTTCTCACTAAAGACTTCACGGAGATCCCAATACTCCTTTGGAATTTTCTCCTCCCCTTCAATGTGGTCTATTGCCATCTCTGCTTCTTCATGCTCCTCTCTGCCCTCAAGGGGGGGTTCTTCCCTCTCTAATGGCGGGTTCCTAGCGCGAATGCGCAAAACCCCCATTTTCCAATTAACTCACGGGTTCCATTTACATAGCCAGGGTAGGCCAAGTATAAGGGGTCATTCCATGCTAGGGGCCACAATAAAACTGAGAGTCTCTACGTGGTCCCCTAATTTCATTTCAATGGGTTCGGTCACAAAATTGGTTCCCCCCCCCGCCATCGATCCATCTAGCTGACAAAATGCAATAGGCCTTTTGAATGCTTTCAGTCTCAGGCCCATCTCCTCTACTACTTTTGGGCTGATAATGCATCTGGTGCACCCAGAGTCTAATAAGGCTGGCATCTGTGCGTGGGCCCCTGTGGACGGCACCCTTAATTCTACAGGGATGAGCATGGGGCCCTCAGTGTGACTCACCAGATCATTGGAGTTGGAGTCGGTCTCGCTGTCGTCCACGTTGGTCGGAGTTCCCAACTCACCCTTGGCCCAGGGAGCGAACTCAATGACTTCCCCTTCCAGCGCGGTTTCACGAACTTTGGTGGATGCTTTGTCCGTCTTCTTAGGCCCTCTGCTGGTAGGTTTTGGCACTGGCTTGGAGGAACACTCAGCAGCCTGGTGACCTTCCATGCCACACTTGAAACACGTGTAGGATTTTGGCTTGGGTTTGGACTCCGTCCTCCCCCCGGCCATCTTTGGGGCTTCCTTGTGGTAGTAGGAGGATGAAGGCTCCCCAGCACGCCCTCTTCGGAGTCGACTTCGGGCTATCTCGATTTCCGGGTCCTCAACTACTATGTACCAACTGTGCAAATCTTCGGGGACCCCCTGTGCTCTACAGTCTTTGTAGATTTCCTCATTCAGTCCATCTTTGAAACTCTCCAGCAGAGCCGTTTCTTTTTTTTTAATTAAAAAAGTTTTACAAATACAAATTTTCCCCCATTTCCCCCCATCCCCTATCCCCTCCCTCCCCTCCCCCCTCTCCCCTCCCCCCTCCCTCCCCTACCCCCTCCCCTAACCCCCCTCCCCCAGCCCCCCCTCCTCTAACCCCCCCCAGTCCCTCCCCCCCGGCTTCCCTGGGTGAAATCTAAATCATACCATCATTTACTATAACGTACATTACCCTCCTACAACCCTAACCCCTAACTACGCTACAAATTTCTACATCTTAACATTCAGCTAAAAACTAGCTAGTACTTCCTTGTTTGATATTTGTTCTGCACATAGTCTATCCATTTCTTCCATTCTAACATATAAGTTTCTTGGGTCTGGTCCCTCAAATATGCTGATATCTTCACCATTTCTGCAAAACTGGCCACCTTCAAAGTCCATTCTTCTATAGTAGGCATAGAGTCTTTTTTCCAGTATTGGCCAATCAGTAGTCTGGCTGCTGTAATCATGTATAATATCATTTTTGTCTCAGTCACTGAAGAATCCTTAACTATCCCCAATAAAAACAGTTGAGGAGAAAATTTCAATTTTTTCTTCAAAACATTTTGCATGACCCACCATATTTTAATCCAAAAAGCCTTCACTTTCTTGCAAGTCCACCATATATGATAATATGTAACATCTAAGCATTCACATCTCCAACATTTTGCCTGCAGGTACATGATAATTTCTTGGAATCTAGATGCCACCTGTAAAACATTTTATAAAAATTTTCCCTCAAGTTCTGCGACTGCGTAAATTTAACATTCTGAACCCATATTTTTTCCCATGTTTCCATCATAACTGGTTCTGCAAAATGCTGCGCCCACTTTATCATACAGTCTTTAACCAACTCATTTTCAGAATCTCTTTCTAGCAAAGCATTGTATACCCTTTTAATATGCATTTGGCTTTTATCTTTTATCTGTCTTACCAAATCTTCTTCACACAGTATTAAACCAGTTTTTTGATCTTCCCTCCATCTCAATTGAAGTTGATTATACTGTAACCAAGTTAAAGTTATCCCTTCTTCCAACAGTGTATTTAATGTTTTTAATTGTAAGCTACCCCGTCATTAAAAAGTACCTCTTTATATAAAATCCCCCCAAGTGACTTTATATTTATATTCCGTGTTATGTGACCAAGATTCAACCACAACGGTATTTTACAATCCAATTTAAACTGGTGCTTCTTCCATACTCTCATTAAGGAGTTTCTAAGTATATGACTCTTGAATACTTTATCAACTTTACTTTCATAAAATAAATATGCATGCCACCCATGCTCTAAGTCATGGCCTTCTATATTTAATATTCCAGTCTCTGTCATTTCAAACCAATCACTCGCTTGCGTCAAAGCTGCTGCTTCATAATACAGTCATAGGTTTGGAACTTTAAGGCCACCTCTTTCACGAGCATCTTGCATAATTTTTAGTTTTTTTTTTTTTTTATTGAAAAAGTTTTACATTACATTTTATAATATATAAACCCCCCCCCCTTCCCCCTCCCTCTCCCGCCCCCCCCCCCACCCTATCCCTTTTATCCCTCCCCCCTCCCTTGACTTCCGCTATTTGACAAACATTAATCTTAACATATTCAACATTCTTTAAAGGCGAGATCCCTTTAAATAAGAAATTAACTATTAACAATTCACTAGCATTACACATGCTTAAAAATCTAAAAATATATAGATTAGATTAATTAGATTAAGACAATTTAGCTAATTAGACTTAATACATTCTCTTTAAAGTTTAATCTATACATCAATTATATACTCTTCATTTTAATAATGATAATTAACCATATAACTATACCTTTCATACAATTATTTAGATATACTAACATTTGGTAACCTTAAATTTTAATCTATACTTCAATTATATACTCTTCAGTTTAATAATAATAATAATAAACCATATAACTATCCATACAATTACTTAAATACATTCTAATTCTAATTCAACTGAGCACTAATTGAAACTTCTTGCTTTGGTATTTATTCTTCATATAATCAACCCATTTCCTCCATTCCTTAACAAAAACTTCATGGGTCCTTTCCTTTAGGTATGCAGAAATTTTTGCCATCTCTGCCAAATTAGACATCTTCAGTATCCATTCCTCTATAGTAGGCACTTTGTCTTTCTTCCAATATTGACCTATCAATAATCTGGCTGCAGAAATCATGTACAATATTAACCTAGTGTCAATTACTGAAAAGCCCTTGACTATTCCCAACAAAAAAAACTGAGGAGAAAACTCCAACTTCTTCTTTAAAATATTCTGCATTACCCACCAAAGTTTAATCCAAAATGGTTTCAACTTCCTGCATGTCCACCAAATATGAAAATATGTTGCATCCAAACAATCACACCTCCAACATTTAGGTTGAACATTTGGATACATACGTGATAGCTTTTTTGGATCTAAATGCCATCTATAAAACATTTTATAAAAATTCTCCCTTAGGTTCTGTGCTTGCGTAAATTTAACATTCTGGACCCAAATCTTTTCCCATGTTTCTAACATTACTGGTTGATCAAAATTCTGTGCCCATTTAATCATACAGTCTTTAACTAATTCCCCCTCTGAATCTCTCTCCAACAATAAATTGTACACTCGTTTAATATGCATCGGTCCTTTACATTTTATCTGAGTCACCAAATCTTCTTCACGTAGCATTAATCCAATTTTCTGATCTTCTCTCCATCTTGCTTGAAGTTGAAAGTACTGCAACCAAGTTAGATTCACTCCATCTTCCAACAGAGTATTCCAAGACTTCAAACACCAACTGCCCCCATCAATAAAAAGTATCTCTTTGTACAACAACCCCCCGAGTGACTTTATTTTTGGCATAATATGCCCAAGATCCAACCACAAAGGTATTTTGTAATCCAATTGAAGCTGGTGCTTCTTCCACACTCTCAGCAAAGCATTTCTTAAAATATGCCTGTTAAACACACTGTCTCTCTTGTCTTCATACAGTAAATATGCGTGCCACCCAAATTGCAAATCATGGCCTTCTATATTCAAAATCTCTCTTTTAGTTGTTCCAATCCAATCTCCAACTTGTGTCAATGCTGCTGCTTCATAATATAAACGTAGATTTGGAACTTTAAGGCCACCACGTTCACGTGCATCTTGCATGATCTTAAATTTAACTCTTGGCTTTTTCCCACTCCAAATAAATTTATTTAAACCTGCTTGCCAGACCATCAGATATTTGTCATTTTTAAGCACCGGAATCATTTGAAACAGAAACAAAAATCTAGGTAGAACGTTCATCTTAACAGCTGCTATTCTACCAAGCAGAGAAAGTTGCAGTTTTTTCCATATGTCAAGATCTTTTTGGATCTTATGCCAGAGTTCTTCATAGTTATTTTGAAAAAGTTTTTTATTAGATGCTGCAACTTGAACCCCTAAATATTTCACCTTTGTAGCTATTTCAAAGCCTGCCACCTTTTCAAGCTCTTTCCTTTGTGGTTCCATCATGTTTTTAACTATCATCTTAGTCTTTTTCTGGTTCAGGCTAAAACCTGAAACCAGACCGTATTCCTCTATAATATTTTTCATCTGTATGATAGATTCCAAAGGTCGTGTTAGGGTAACAATCAGATCATCTGCAAATGCCTTTGTTCTGTAATCTATTTGCCTTACAACTATTCCACTCATTTTGTCTGAGTCCCGTAGAGCATTCAGCAGCACTTCTAGCGTCAAGATAAACAATAGTGGAGATAATGGACAGCCTTGTCTTGTCCCTTTCTGTATATTAAAATTAGTAGTCAAACTGCCATTAATAATAATCTGTGCTGTCTGTTCTTGATAGATTGCCGAGATTGCTTGTATAAACTGTTCTCCAAAATTCATCTTATGCAAAATCTTTTTTAGAAAATCCCAGTTGACTCGATCAAAGGCTTTCTCCGCATCCAAAAACACCAGCACCGCAGAGATCTGTTTCTTTTCCTCAAGATATTCCAACAAATCTATGAGTTGCCTGACATTGTCCTTCATGTATCTGCCTTCTATAAAACCTGCTTGATCTTCATGAATCACATCTTGAATAACTGGCATCAATCTGTTGGCTAATACTTTAGCAAAAATTTTGTAGTCCGTATTCAGGAGAGATATTGGTCTAAAATTTTCAGGTTTAGCAGAGTCTTCTTCTTTAGGTATCAATGATATAAAAGCCGTCTTCCACGAGGGAGGTATTTTTCCCCCCTGTTGAATATTACAAAACAAGTCTTTAAGAGGCTCTATCAGTTCCTCTTGCAAGGTCTTGTAAAAAACTACTGTCAAACCATCTGTCCCAGGAGCTTTAGATAATTTCAATTGTTTTATTGCATATAAAATCTCTTCCGATGTTATGGGTCGCTCCAGTCTGTCACTTTGTATACTAGAAATTTTTGTAACTCTCTTCTTCTGCAAATATTCATCGATAAGATCTTCTTTAACTTTATCAGCTTGATACAATTTCGAGTAATAAGTTAAAAAGGCTTGTTGTATTAAGTTTTGCTGATGTATTCGTTTCCCTTTATACTCAATAACATTTATCATACGAGAATTTTGCTGTTTCCTCAAAGTATAGGCCAACCATCTGCCAGGTTTATTAGCATTACAAAAAGTATTATGTTTAGCATACTGCAGATTAGTTGCTGTTTGTTCAGCCATCAGCATTTGAAATTGATCTTTCAAGAGTTTTATAGTTAACAATACCTTTTCATCAGTCGGATTCTTAATGAGCAATTGTTCTTTATCCTTTATCTCTGTCTCCAAGTCCAATCTCGACTTCTGTCGAATTAATTTATGTCTAGAATTCATATGTATCAGTACACCCCTCATATAGGCCTTGCATGCATCCCATACTATCTCGATGGGTGTACCTTTATTCAAATTAATATAAAAAAATTCTTTAACTTGTTCCTTAAGCTCCTTAATATACTTTTCATATCTGAAAATATTTTCATTCATACGCCAAGATCTCCTTTCTCTCTTGCCTGGGTTCATCTCAATCCAGACTGGACTATGATCTGTTAAAGTTCTGGGAAGAATTTTTGTTTTTGTCACTACATTAAGTAAGTCAGTAGTAGCCAGCATAAAATCAATTCTCGAAAAAAATTTGTGTCTATCTGAGAAGAAAGTAAAGTCCAATTCATTTGGATGATGAATTCTCCAAACATCCTTCAACTCTAGTTCCTCTTTCATAGCAAAAAAAGTCTGTGGTAGCTTATTCCCTTTCTTGGCAGATGTCTTTTTATCCAGTGTTACATCAATCACCCCGTTCCAATCTCCCATAATCAAAAAAGATTTGTAATTCCACTGCAAGATTTTCCCATTCAACATTTTATAAAAACTTTCCTGTTGCTGGTTCGGGGCGTAAATGCCAATTAGAAGCACTTCAACATTCTGTACAGTTATTACAACAGCAATGTATCTCCCCTCATCATCCGCTTCTATAAGTTTAGCTGGTATTCTTTTAGCAATATAAAAGACAAGTCCATTTCTTTTAGCCCTACTAGAAGATATAAATTGTAATCCAATTTTTGAAATTAAAAGTTTCTGGTCCTGGGTTCTTATATGAGTTTCCTGCAAGCAGACAACATCATTATTATATTGTTTTAGATAATGAAATATTTTTCTTCTTTTCTGCGGTGAGTTCAAACCATTCACATTCCAAGATAAAATTTTAAGTATCATTTTGACGATGGCTGAAGCCCTCGAAGCAATTCATGAAGAGTCCCAGCAACCGCCGACGTCTTCGGTCTTGCTCCTCCCACAGCTTCTGAGTATAACTTTTTCCCATTCGCTTCCTTCTCCTCCTGTGATATCTTCCCCTGGTCTGTTTCCAATCGTTGCTTCCCTGCCGCTCTGGTTATACGTTGATTCTTGGGTTCTTGCATCAGTAAATCCAAATCCGGTTCCACCTCTCTTGTAGCTCTAGATTGCTTTGGTTTCACCTCAGGAAAATCTATTAATGAGTCTTCTAAAACACCTCCTGCTGCACCTAGAATTTCCTCCCTTGGGGCTTCTTGACCTTCCTTTAACAGTCCCTCTTGAGAAACCTGCTCAACTGAGATATCTTCAATAGGTATGAGTGTAGAAGAGCGGGGTGAAGGAACTTTTTTCAACACATTGTTATAAAACTGTTCCGCCTTCTCCACCGAATTGATACGATATCTCACATCTTCAAATCTTAAAACAATACCAACTGGGACATCCCACCTAAATGGGATCTGACGCCTCTTCAGCTCATTCACAAGGAAACCAAAGTCTTTCCGGTCTCTTAACATCTTTGGTGGTAACTCTTTAAAAACCCCAATTTGATTGCCACCATGTAGAGGCGTAGACTGAAAAGAGTATTGCAAAATATCATTTCTCAATTTCCTCTCAGTAAAGTAAATTACCACATCTCTTGGCAAATTTCTCTGTTTTGCGATACGTGAGTTAGCTCTGTACAGCTTGTCTATTCTATTATCCACCACCTCTGGTTCAACTTTCAAAATCTTCGCCAACACCTCCACACAGGTTGCCCTCAGGTTTTCACGGTTATTTTCCCTTAGGCCTCTTAATCTTAAAGCAAATTCCATATTTCGAAATTGTAGCATGGTAATCTCCTCTTCAAACCTCTGGCTCTGCACCCCCACCTTAAACATCTGTTCTTTTACTTCCTTTTTGTTTGCCTCAACTTCAAGATTTAAATCCTCCACTTTTTTCTCAATCACCAGTAAAGCATCAGTAAGAACCGTGGCTACTTTAGTTACACTCTGCTGTAATCCTTCAGTTTTTTCTTCCACCAACTCCTTGACTTCCCCCACCACTGTTTTCATTTCTTTTTGATTTTTAGTCAACCTTTCATCCAATTTGCTCATTTGGCCAGAGAGTTCTCCCATATATTTATATATAAATGCTTTCAAATCTTCTGTATCACTATCCTGTGTCTGTTTTAACTGCTTTGAAGCTGACACAGGTTTTTCCTTTGTCTGGTGTGTGGGGGAATCCCCCCCCGCTCTCTTTGAAGTCATGCCTGAACAGAGCTTAAATCCAGGCAGAAAAGAAAAAAATCTTCCTCCTTTTCCTGATCTCCCCAGGTTTACAAAAGAGGAGCAAGTTCCATTAACTTTTATGAAGAAAAGATGCTTTAAAGAATTATTATTGTAAGAAACTTGTAGAACTTGTGAATAAACAAAGTCCAATTACAGCCAAGCACACTTTCGCTTTCTTGTTGCACTTTCTCCTTCCGCTTTCACTGACTCTGCTTTAATCAGCCGCCATTTTCACACACTTTAAATTCAAACAGCTTGCTTTCCAAATTTTAAAAAAAACTCATTAAAAACTTTATATTCATCAGCAAAAATTTCCAGATCTCACCAAACTTGTTGTTTTTCACTTGGGAATTAGCTTCGTTCGTTTCGGTTCCTCCCCAGCTTGTTCTGACTTGCAGAAGTCCCACGCCGCTCGGAGCTTCAGCAGCTTAAATAGGGAGCCCCAACAAAAGCGCTTACCAGGGCTTAAAGACCACCCTGGCAGCACTTCTGGGGCTCAACCTTTGCTGCCCACTCTCGCTCCCCCTTATTGCAAAAGGGGAGCGTTCCAAGCCGCTTTTGAAGGAAAAAAGCGGCTCTACAGGCGGCGGACGATCAAACGAGCCGCCCAGCGCCGAGGGGATCGAAACCGGAAGTCATAATTTTTAGTTTAACTCTTGGTTTTTTCTCATTCCAAACAAACTTGTTCACCCCTTTTTGCCATTCAGTCAAATTTTTATCATTTTTAAGCACCGGAATCATTTGAAACAAAAATAGAAATCTAGGTAGAACATTCATCTTAACTGCTGCTATTCTACCAAGTAAAGATAGCTGCAGTTTTTTCCAGGTTTCCATTTCTCTTTGTACCTTTTGCCACAACACCTCATAATTATTTTTGAATAATTTTTGAATAATAGTTTTGTATTTGAAGCTGCAACATGAACTAGATATTTCACCTTTGCTACTATTTCAAAGCCTGTCTTCCTTTCAAGTTCCTTTTTCTGAACATCTGACACATTTTTAACTATCATCTTGGTTTTTTTCTGATTCAGTCTAAATCCTGACACCATACCATATTCTTCTATAATGTCTTTCATCTGTATTACCGATTCCGTAGGCCGTGTTAGGGTAACAACCAGATCGTCTGCAAATGCCCTTATTCTGTAGTCCTCTTGCCTTATAACTATTCCATTCAAAATACTCGAATCTCGTATTTTATTCAGCAAAACTTCTAAAGTTAGAATAAACAACAGTGGGGATAATGGACAACCTTGTCTTGTCCCTTTCTCTATACTAAAGTTTGTAGTTAAACTTCCATTGATAATGATCTGTGCAGTTTGATCTTGATAAATTGCTGTGACAGCTTGCACAAACTCATCCCCAAAACCCATCTTTGTTAGTGTCTTTAATAGAAAGTTCCAATTAACTCGATCAAAGGCCTTCTCCGCATCCAAAAACACAAGCGCTGCAGGGATCTGTTTACTCTTCTCAAGATGTTCCAATAAATCTATAATTTGCCTCACATTATACTTCATATATCTGCCTTCTATAAATCCTGCTTGATCATGATGAATCACTTCTTGCATAACTGGCATTAGTCTGTTGGCTAATACTTTTGCAAAAATTTTATAATCCGTATTCAGGAGGGAAATTGGTCTGAAATTTTCCGATTTGTGCAACTTGTTTCCTCTTTTGGTATCAACGATACAAAAGCTGCTTTCCATGAAGTGGGTATTTTGCCCCCTTTTTGTATGCTACAAAATAAGTCTCTCAAGTGTTCAAGCATTTCTGCTTGTAAAGTCTTGTAATACACCGCTGTTAGGCCATCCGTCCCTGGAGCTTTAGCTGTTTTCAATTGTTTAATTGCAATAATAATCTCCTCGACTGTTATTAGTTGATTCATTCTTTCCTTTTGCTCCTTAGTAATTTTCATAACTCTCCCTTCTTCTAAGTATTTATAAGTTCATTCTGTATAACGTCTTTGGCATATAGTTTTGTATAGTAATCTAAAAAGGCTTCTTTGATTGCATTTTGTTGAAAAACTTTCTTCCCTCCATACTCAATTTTACCAATAACTTGAGAACTCTGCTGCTTCCTCAGTGTATAAGCCAGCCATCTGCCCGGATTGTTAGCATTACAAAATGTGTTATGTTTTGCAAATTGTAAATTAGTTGCTGTTTGCTCCACTATGAGCATTTGAAATTGATCTTTCAGAAGTTTTATAATTTCTTGTAGTTTTTTATCTGCTGGGTTTTTTATAAGTAATTGTTCTTTTTTCTTTATTTCTCCTTCCATTTCTAGTCTTTTTCTTTGCTGGTTCAGTTTATGTCTAGAGTTCATATGTATTAGTACCCCCCGCATATAAGCCTTGCTAGTATCCCAAATAATTTCAATAGGGGTACCCTTATTCAAATTAATTTCAAAGAATTCTTTCATTTGTTTTTTAAGCTCATTTACATTCTTTTCATATCTAAACAGATTTTCGTTTACTCTCCATGATCTTCTCTCCTTCTTCCCCATTTCTAATTCTATCCACACTGGGCTATGATCAGTTAAAGTTCTCGGAAATATCTTCGTTTTCTTTGTCCTAGAGATTATATCAGCTGTAATTAAAATAAAGTCAATCCTAGAGAAGGATCGATGTCTATCTGAAAAAAAGGTAAAATCCAATTCTTTTGGGTTTTGCTCTCTCCATATATCTTTCAGTTCCAAATCTTCTTTCATATCAAAAAATATTTGTGGTAATTTGGCACGTATTGACGACTTTGCCAGACTGTTCTTATCTTTTTTAGTATCTATTACACCATTCCAATCTCCCATAAGCAAAATAGATCTGTAGTCCCATTGCAATATTTTAGAGTATAATAATTTATAAAAATTTTCTTGTTGTTGGTTGGGCGCATAAATTCCAATCACCAATATTAATCCATTTTGAGTATTTAATTCAATCGCTAAATATCTTCCACAATCATCTGCCTCTGTTATTTTGGCTGATAGTCTTTTATTCACATAAATCACTATCCCATTCTTTTTCTCTAAATCTGATGCTATAAATTGTGCGCCTAATTTGGAATTTATCAGGTATTTTTGGTCTAGCAATCTAATATGAGTTTCTTGCAAACAGATAACATTGTTGTTAAATTGCTTCAAATAATGAAATATTTTTCTTCTCTTCTGTGGTGAGTTTAATCCATTCACATTCCAAGATAAAAATTTAATTGCCATCTGTGGCCTTTTGAAGCTTTAAGAGCATTTGCTGAAGTTCCTGTTCCAATGTAGTAGTCTTCGGCCTGGCTCCTCCCATTGCTTCAGATTTCTGTGATTTAGTATTAACTCCCATTGCTTCAGATTTCTGTGATTTAGTATTAACTCCATTCTTATCTTGTGGTGGCAAGGACCTCTGCTGCTGTTGTTTCTCTTGTAGTTGCTTATAAGCTGCTCTGATGATACGTTGATCTCTTGGTTCTTGTAGTTTCAGCTCCAGGTCCAATGCTATTTGCCTTGTGTTCTTAGATGATCCACTTATGGTTTCCAGGGGGAAATCTATCAATGGTTCATCCAATAACCCCCCTCCTGTTGCTCCTTGAATTCCAGCCGCCACCTCTGCATATGTTTGCTTCCGCTGCTCCTCACACTCTTGTTCAAATTCCTTCTCTTTATCACCCTCCTCTACACATGGAGATGAAGATACATGTGGAGATGCAAACCCAGTTTTTAGAACATTGAAGTAGAATTCTTTAGCTTTTAAAACAGTATTTAGTCGATATCTTTCTCCCTGGTACCTCAATATTTTGCCAACTGGAGCATCCCATCTGAATTGAATTTGCTGTTTCTTCAGCTAATTCACCAGGAATCCAAAATCCTTTCTATCTCTTAACATCTTCGGTGGCAGCTTTTTGTAGATCCCAATCTCCTTTCCATCCACTTGGACAGTAGAAACAAAAGATTTTTGCAAGATATCATTTCTTATTCTTCTGTCTGTAAAATAAATCACCACATCTCTAGGCAGCTGTCTTTGCCTTGCCACCCAAGAGTTCACTCTGTAAACCTTATCAATCCTGCTTAGAATATCTTCAGGGCTAGTCTTTAACATCACTGCCAGGGCCTCTGCGCAGATTGCTCTCAGATCCTCTCTGTTATTTTCTTTTATTCCTCTCAGTCTTACAGCAAACTCCATAAATCTAAATTGCATCATAGTCAGTTCATTTTCAATTATTTGGGTTTTATTATCCACATTAGCAATTTTATTATCAGCTTCCATCATTTTAGATTCCAATTCTGAACTAATTTCTCCCACTTTTTTTATCAATCTGAACAACCACTTTTGACAAACCAGTAATTGCTGTCAATATATCATTTTTCATTTTGTCATACTTTTCTTGGACCACATCTTTAATCTCCTGTTGAGATTTTTCAAATTTTTTGTTCAAATGTTCCATGGCTTTAGTTTGATTATTCAGAGCCCCTGCAATAAATTCCTTCAAATCCTTAAATCCAGTCTCCTGCTCTTGACTCTGAGTCTGCAAGTCTGATGGCTGCGCTTTTTGCTGGTGCGTAGGGGATCCCCACCCTGCACCTTTAGGAGCTGTTTTTATTTGCTTAGAAGCCATGCTGCTATGCAATCTTATTCTTTCAAAAAAAGGAATCTTCCTCCCCTCTTCACCACCACAGAATCTTTTCAAAAACTTCCCCAGCTTCAGTCCAGTCTCTAAGGGATTTTTCTTCTTCTGGCAGCTTTAGTTACTTTAGTTACTTTGTAGCGCGTTAGAGCACAAAATCCCGGTGATTACTTTCACTTTTGGCTCTCTTCTCTCCGCTATAACCCAGACGCCATTTTAAAGCCACTTTCACTCTGTCTCAATTCTTAAGTACAATAACAGGGCTAGTTCAAATACTTGCAATTTTAATTTTGCAGTCCAGATTTCACCCTGCTTGTTTTTAAACTTGCTTGATCTTTGCTGTTTAAAGTTGGTCACGTCGTCTGGCTCTGCATAAGTACAGAGTTGTCCCGGGGTCCGGAACTTCAGCAAGCTGTTTAGGGAGCCGCTCCCTGCTTCCTCCCCAGAATTAATCCAGGGGCTTCGCAGGGGGCTCTACCTATACTCGCTGGCTCTGCTCTCGCTTATCTCCAAAGCGAGTGTTTTTTCAAGCTGCCTCTCAGCTTCGGGGTGGCTTTTTGATGGACGATGGGGCTGGCGGTCATAAAAGACCATCCACGACGACGACGGCGCCAACCTGGAAGCCCAGCAGAGCCGTTTCTGACCACCCTGTCATGTATGGTGCCAGCTCCCAAAACTCTTGGGTGTATTCCGCTACCGATCTACGGCCCTGCTGGATACCCTTCATTCAGAGTCTCGCCTTCCGCTCAGCTAGGTGGTCCTCAAACCGCCTCCTAAGAGCTGCCATGAACAGGTTGTAATTACGCAGCAGGGGGGAATTGTTATGGTGGAGGACCACCATCCATTCAGCTGCCACTCCCTCTAAGGCACTAGTGACACACCTCATTCGAGCTGCATCCAATAGGTAGTCCTCCCCCCAGTCTTGCATGTGATTCCACACTTGGGTTAAGAAAAGCCCCAGGGTTTTCAGGTCTCCTCCATATTTTCCAGGCGGGGGGGGGGGATTTTTGGTTTCTTGCATCTGCGGGGTGGGGCCTGCAAGGCTGGGGGTCCCTGGACTGCTGCATCCCTTGCTTGGCCACCCGAAGCCTGGGATGTATCTTCACCAGCTCCCTCTTCCTCTCCCCCACAAGCCTCTTCCTCTGGATTTACTTTGGAGTATTCTCTTCCCTTCCCTTCCCTGCAGGGGTTGCATAAAACTCACAGTTTTTTCGGCTTTCTTCAACATCGTGGATGAGTTGTAGTGCTTGTGCCATCATGAGGCTTTCCTTTTGCTCTTGCAGCCACACTGCCTCCCCTTTTCGGGGTCTGGAGCTGGTTACTCCGTGGGGGGTCCTCCCCAGGTCCGGCAGCCTTCCTACTCCCTCGACCATCGGGCTTCATCTGGCTCCACTCTCAGCTGTAAATTCTCCATCCACACCGCGGCCTCTTCCCCCAGCTGGCATGAAGTCATTGCTGAGCCATATGCCCCCATCTGATCTAAATCACTTTCTTGATCAGACATTCTGTGAATTTCATCCCCCTCGGTGTTGTCCGGGATGGCTGAGGATGAGAATCCTGCTTAATGTCAGGTATGCTTCCTTCAGTATCCAGGAAAGGAAAACCCAGACTTCATTATAAAATAAAGTGTGGTACTTTTACTAGATATAAAGTGAACGCAACCATGGAAAGCAGGATTCTGAGGCAAAAAGCACAAAAGTTACAGATAGAAAGCATCCCCTCCCATTGTCCACTGGAAATCATCCAATCCAAAGGTCTCCCAGAGGTCAGGTGGGAGCACACGTCTGGCCGTGTCATCAATCAGGAATGTGGTGGCCGTTGGCCTGATAACAGCTTAAGAATCGGTTTTGTTTCCTGGGTTCATCCATAGCCCAGCTACCTACCCCCCCCCCTCCATTATTATGACAGCCAAAGTAGAGAAAAGTGGAGGCAGAGAAAAGCGGAGGCTGACACCACCAGACATAGCTCCTTGCCAATGCCTTCTTCCTGACTATCCCAGGATGCCCCACATGCAAGACCTCTAGCACCTCTCATCTTAATTTAGGGGGTATAACTACCCATTCCCTGCACAACAGACATCCTTTAACAACAGACAATTCGTGTTGGCACACATAAAATGGCTGCAATTCCCCTTTCCACGGACCCTTAGGCCACCCCCTCCAAACATATTTTAAAATTTGTATCAAGTTCTTATCTTTGGACGAATGCCTGGCAATTTTGGCCATGGTAATGGGTCCAGAAGCAATGACCTCGATCAATAGTACCAGTGCGACAGGAGTAGGGTCCTCAAGCCATTCAGGAAGTGGGCACCGGCTGAGTGAGTCCCCATGGCCTATGGTTTTTCTGGGCCGGTGGACCAGCCGGTACTTGTAGACTGCCAGAAAAATCATCCACCTGGTCATTCGTGGTGACAATACAGTGGCCATGGGATGGTCCCTGGCCAGTAAGCCCAGCAATGGCTCATGGTCAGTGATCAGTTTGAAGTCTCTCCTGTAGAGATATTCGTGAAACTGCCGGATGCCAGCGACTGCAGCCAGGGCCCCTCTGTCCAGCTGGCTGTAGTTCTGCTTGGCTGCAGCCAATTCCTGGAATAAAATGCAATTGGCGCCTCAGTTCCGTTGGGCATTCTGTGGCTAAGGACTGCCCCAACCCCAAACAGGGAGGCGTTGCACATCAGGACAAGGGGTAATGTCTCTCTGTATTGGATTAGAATGCTGTCCGATGACAATAGTCTTTTTACAGCTGCAAAAGCGGCAGATTCGGCCTGGCCCCAGGTCCACGTTGCCTTTTTGTCAAGAAGCCAGTGGAGCGGCTCAGCGATAGTCACTTTCTGCAGCAGAAACACACTCTAGAAATTTAACAAACCCAGGAATGACTGCAGTTCCGTTTTATTTTTGGGGGTGGGGGCTTCCTTAATTGCTGTAAGTTTACAATTTGTGGGCTGTATCCCTGAGCCGTCGATAAGGTAACCCAGAAACACGACCCTAGGCACCACGATCTGACATTTTTCCTTTTTTACTTTGAGGCCAGCCTCTCTAAACCGTGTAAGGACTTTTCTTAAATGGTTGAGCAGCTCAGTTTTGTTCACAGCAGACACCAGGACATCATCGAAGTAGGGCACTACCCTGGGAATTCCCTGTAATAATCATTCCATGATACTCTGGAACAGTCCTGGTACCATGCTTACGCCAAATTATAAACGGCGGCATTTGAAGGCACCTCTATGGATCACGATTGTTTGTGCCTTGGTCTTAGTGTCATCGACTGGGAATTGCTGGTATGCTTGTGCCAGGTCGAGTTTTGAGAATGTGTTTCCTTTTCCTAGTGAGTGCAGCTAGTGTTGTACAATAGGTATGGGATAGGCGCTGTGCTGTAAGGCCTTGTTTATTGTACATTTCTAGTCTGCGCAGACGCGGACTGAGCTGTCAGCTTTGATTGGCATGAATATCGGAGTTTCCCACTGGGCGTGATCAACTGGCTCAAGGGCCCCTTGGCCAATTAATTTATCCAATTCACTATTTTGGCCCTGAGGGCAAGGGGGACCCTTCGAGGCTTCAATCGGTTAGGGGCAATATTTGGATCTAAACTGAACAATAAAGGCATTCCCCTATACTTGCCCAGGCTGCTGTTGAACATGTCCTTGAATTCTCTGATCAGCTTGTCTGTGCTGTCATCATGGACAGTGTTGATTCCGGTTACTCCCATGCCCAGGGCCTCGAACCAGTCCAAGCCAAGCAGGCTTGGTAGCGTGCCACCGACCACAGTTATTTTCAGGGGTCCGGAAAACCCTTGAATGTCACTTGGAAGGTTCTGCTCCCTATAACAGGGATGCGGTTTCCTTGATAGTCTCTGAGCAGTATTCTTTGCAGTTTTATGTCCTCCTTTGATATCCCTGACACCAACTTCTTGATGGTTGCCCAGGATACTATGGTGAGGGACGATCCAGTGTTAATCTGCCATCTGTCGGTGAGACGTCGGCAGCGCCTCGGGAGTTCATGGCTTCCATGACGGCTATGGACCTGACCCAGGAAGTTCATGGCCCAACGCACACCGGGGGACACACTCTGGACTTGATTTTTGTCTCAGGTCAGTGGCTGAATGATCTAGATATAGGGGATGTAGTTATCGAACCCTTGTCATGGTCTGATCATTGGCTCCTCCAACCGGACTTCTGTACCACTGCCCCCCGCTGCAGGGAGGCGGAACTGGTTAAGTGGTTCCACCCCAGGCATCTGATGGATCCTGAGGGATTCCAGAGGGAGCTTGGGCCATTCCCTGAGGTTCTGGCTCACGATTCAACTGAGGACCTGGTAGCTGCCTGGGATAGGGCGGCCGCTGGAGCCTTGGATCATGTCATGCCTTTGCAGCCTCTGACCCAGTGCCGATCCTGTGTGGCTCCCTGGATTTCCGAGGAGCTCAGGGAAATGAAGCGCCAGAAAAGACACCTAGAGAGCGGTTGGAGGGCCAGCCGATCCAAATCTGACTGGACACTGGTGAGGTCTCATATTAAGACCTACCTAGTGGCGATAAAAGCAGCAAAATCTGAGTATTTTTCCGCTCTTATCATGTCATCAGATAATCGCCCAGCCACCCTCTTCAGGGTGACCCATTCCCTACTCCATCAGGGAGCGAGGGAAGACCCCTTGCAGGAGAGAGCTGAGGACTTTGTGCAATATCTGTATGACAAAATCACTCAGATTCGGGAAGGACTGGACTCTGACTGGGTAGTTTCAGGCGGGGTGATGGAGGCGGGCCTTGAGAATGTCATTTGGGAGGAATTTGACCCTGTGGCTCCCGAGGACGTGGACAGGATTCTGGGCAGGCTTAGCACGGCCACATCTTTACTGGACCCGTGTCCCTCTTGGTTGGTACTGGCCTCCCGGGAGGTCACACAAGGCTGGCTCCAGGGGATTATCAATGCTTCTTTGAGTGAGGGTAACTTCCCTGCCGCCTTGAAGGAGGCGGTGGTGAGGCCCCTCCTTAAGAAGCCTTCCCTGGACCCAGCTGTATTAGCACATTATGGTCCTGTCTCCAACCTTCACTTTGTGGTGAAGGTTGTTGAGAGTGTGGTGGCACGACAGTTTCCTGGAGGAAACGGTCTATCTAGATCCGTTCCAGTCGGGTTTCAGGCCTGGGCACAGCATGGAAACAGCATTGGTCGCATTGGTGGATGATCTCTGGAGGGCTCGGGACAGGGGTTGTTCCTCTGTCCTGGTCCTATTAGATCTCTCGGTGGCTTTTGATACCATCGACCATGGTATCATGCTGCGCCGATTGGAGGGGTTGGGGATAGGGGGCACCGTGCTGCGGTGGTTCTCCTCCTTCCTCTCCAACCAGTCGCAGTTTGTGTTGACGGGGGGACAGAGATTGACCTTGAGGTGCCTTGTGTGTGGGGTGCCGCATGGGTCGGTTCTCTCGCCCCTTTTGTTCAACATTTATGTGAAGCCACTGGGTGAGATCATCCGTGGCTTTGGGGTGAAGTTCCATCAGTACGCTGATGATACTCAGCTGTACATCTCCACCCCAGGCCACCCCAATGATGCCCTTGATGTGATGTCCCAGTGCCTGGAGTCCGTGCAGATCTGGATGGGGAGAAACAGGCTCAGGCTCATCCCGTCCAAGACCAAGTGGCTGTGGCTTCCGGCATCCCAATATAGTCAGTTGGTACCATTGCTGAGTCTTGGGGGCAAATCGTTGGCCCCCACAGAGAGGGCTCACAACTTGGGTGTCCTCCGGATACACAGCTGTCTTTGGAAGAGCATATGACGGCTGTGGCCGGGGGGCTTTTTATCAGGTTCGCCTGATCCGCCAGTTGCATCCTTTTCTGGATCGGGATGCCTTACGCACGGTCACTCATGCCCTCATCACATCCCGCTTGGACTACTGCAATGCTCTCTACATGGGGCTCCCCTTGAGGAGCACCCGCAGGCTTCAACTGGTCCAGAATGCGGCCACATGGGTGGTTATGGGGGCGACTCGGTGCTCCCATGTAACACCTCTCCTGCGTGACCTGCACTGGCTCCCAGTGGTCTTCCGGGTGCGCTTCAAGGTATTGGTTACCACCTTTAGAGTGCTCCATGGCTTAGGACCCGGGTACTTACGAGACCGCCTTCTGCCGCCGGTAGCCTCCCACCGACCAGTACGCTCCCACAGAGAGGGCCTCCTCAGGGTGCCGTCGGCCAAACAATGCTGGCTGGCGACCCCCAGGGGGAAAGCCTTCTCTGTGGGGGCACCTACCCTCTGGAACGAGTTGCTCCAGGAGATACGGAGGATCCTAGATCTGCACACTTTCCGTTGTGCCCTAAAGTCGTTTCTGTTTCATCAAGCCAGGCTGACCTGACCTACTCCTTTAAATTGTTTTACCTTAAATTGTTAAATTATGGGTTTTAATATGGGGGTTTTAACTGTGGGCCAAATTAATTTAATTGGATTTTAATACTGTTTTAAATTTTGTAGTTTTTGTATTTTATTTGCTGGCTGTTCACTGCTCCGAGTCCTTCGGGAGGAGGGCAGTATACAAATATAATAAACAAATAAACAAACAAACAATCTCCATGTCACATGTCAAACTCTCGATCTGGATCATGTCATGGAGCTTCTTGGCCTTGGGTGTGTTGGCTTGTCTGATATTAGTTTGGTAAGTGTCTTTTGCCTCCGCCTGTCTCTCGTCTCTCCGCTGGGGCTTCCAGGAGGGTGGTCTTCAGGCTCCCGATGGGGTAGCCAGCTGCCATGTGCGGAATATGGCAGGCTGGCTGGCATGGCAGACCCTTGCCAGATGCCCTTTTCGGTCACATCTTTGGCAGATGGTCTCTCAGTGTCTGCAAGCTGCCCTGAGATGTTTGCCCCCACACCCGGCACATAACAGCTGCCCTTCATTGGGTTCAGGGCTAGGTTTCTTCTCCTCTGCCTGGAGGCGACAAATGTTGTCTTCTTCATCGGTTGATTCTTCACGCTCAGCACTCTCATGGTGTACAGTGGCAGCTTGGCGTGAAACTGACAAGCTGCCAGATTTTTGAAGGGCTGCTGCTGATTTACTAGATGACTCGGTTGCTCTGGCTTCATCTAGTGCTGTCTGTAGAGTGAGGTTAGGCTTCACTAACAGCCGCCTTTGTAAACTTATATCCCTCACTCCGTTGATGAGTTGCTGTAGCAGCATGTCGTCCAGATCTCTATATTCACAATAGGCTGTGGCCTTTCTGAGCACCGCCACAAACTGATTGATGGTCTTGCCTTCTTCTTGGATTTGGCAGTGTAATTCGCACCACCTCACAAACTTAGATTGCACTGGTGTGTAGTGCACTTGGAGTGCATTCTGTAGTGTCACCCAGGGCATCGCTTGTACGGCCGTAGGTGTAATGAGTGCTTTAGCCATGTCAAATATGTCTGAGCTGCAATAACTGAGGAAGAGTGCTCTCTTCCTATTGTCAGAGAGGCCGAGGAAGTCGTTTGCTTCCATGAAGCACTCGAACCTCTGCATATATGAGTCCCACTGGTCTGTGGCTGGGTTGAACAGAGCTGGTGGAGCATGGGCAGTCATTTTGATGGCCGATGCAGATTTGAGTCTGCTACGATGAGGCCGCGGTTGACGGTTGCCCGACTCCTTTCATCGTGGGGCGTTGAACACAATCAGCTCTTTTGTTATTCAGCTCTCTTCCAATCCCATCCTTGTTGCCAGTGTTAAGTCTGGGCGATGGAAGAGACAGGATGTGGCTTGAGTAACAGGAACAGCTCTTTATTCAAGTAGATCGGTACAACCCAGCGGCTGGCCCGTCTGACAGCCTGCCCTTTTATAGAGGGCCGTCAGATGGCTCAGCCAATGAGATTCAATTATTTTCCCGCCGTTCTGGAGGACCTGATTGAAACCTATGCTCCAGGGGTGGGTTCTACTTACCATTACTACCGGTTCGCAATGGGGCCGCACGTATTTTAGTCCAGTATTGTTTTGCCTTTGGGCATGTCCACCACATATGATAATATGAACCTGGTGTCTGATTACACTTCCAACATTTAGCTGATAAATTTTCAAACATCTTAGCTAACCTCGCTGGTGGTAAATGCCATCTATAAAACATTTTGTATAGATTTTCCTTATAGGCCATTGACATTATTAATTTACAGTTTCTATCCCACAATTTCTGCCATTTGTCTAATTCTATTGAGTGACCAAAGTTTTTAGCCCATCTTATCATTGTTTCTTTCACTTGCTCTTCTTCCATTTTAATACTCAATAACTAGCTATAAATTTTTTAAATTAATTTTTCATCTGTTTCTTGTAATATCTGGTCTAGTTCTGTTGGTTCTTTATAGAAACCATGCATTCTTGCATCTTTCTCATATCTTGATTGTATTTGCACTTATGGCCACCATACTAAATCGATCCCTTGATTAATCAGTTCTTGTTTAGATTTGAGTTCCCCTTTATCATTGAAAAAGTCCTTATATCTTACAATTTTTTCCATATTAATCACATTCAGATGAACCAGTGCCTTCATTGTGGAGAGCCAGACTGGTATTTTTACATAGTGTCTTTCTTTAATTTCCCCCCATACTAACAGTAGTGCATTTCTAACAAGGTGCCTCTGAAAATTTCCGTGTATTTTATTTTTCCCATAACATAAAAAGGCATGCCACCCCAGTTGGAGATCATGTCCCTCCACAGTTAATAGTTTTTTATTTCTCAAATTTACCCATTCTTTCACCCAGACAAGTGCAAAAGCCTGGTAGTATAGCTCCCAGTCTGGCAACCCAAGGCCTCCTTTGTTCTGACCTAGGCTCCCTTAACAAGCAGGAGGCAGGAATTACTGGCAAAACCTCTTTTATTTACACGACTGTGAATTATGTTCATTCACAGTCAAGAAGGTTTGTCCAAACAGTTTTTCAAAGGAATATTTCTCAATACACCTTAGCTCGTTTGGCAAGCTGCCATGTGAATTGTTTCTAACTGCAGTACAAGGAAAAACTTGGAACAGAGTCTCTTAGAGTCACAGAATGAACAAATTGTTTCCTGCAAAAGCTCACTCCCTGTTTGCTCCTGTTTTATTTCCTATGGGAGGGGCCAATTATCTCCAAGGTGTGGCCTTACTCCTGAGGCGACCCTGCTTCCTTAATTGTTCTTGTCGTCTGGCAGCTCTGCACACACGTACACTGGGAACGACCTCCAGCTGTTCCTCTGCCTCGTTGCTATCTATCTTCCGCTCTGCCTCTGATGCAAAGCCCTCGTCCGAGCTTTCCCCAGCCGCCAGGACTGGCCCAAGTTCCTCCTCAACCTCCTCACTGTCCGACTCTGCTGCCAGCTCCACTGGCTGCCAGCGGGCCACAACACCCTTTCAGTTTAGTATCTTGTAGCAGTTTCTGTCAGAGCAGCAATCAGCCCCGTTCCCATCCTGGGGTAATTGCCCTCAATTGGAGGTGAATCGTGGCTTTTTCCTTCAGTATACTTTGCAAGAAAATGAACCTAAATACATTCTAATGAAAAACTCATATTTATTTGTAAAGAAATAAAAAAAACAATCTTACTAATCTAATTAGGTTACATCTTGGAAGCTTTCCCGGCTACCTCTCTTGGCAGGAGAACAAAGAAAAGTTTTAGAGAAGAAGAAAAGAATGTAGACATGTGTAGTAGTTACTGATAACGCTCTGGCAAACTACCGTAAGTCTAATAGTCCAAAAATAAGAGCTCAGCTGGTAAATACAAAAACGCAGTGACAGTTTCAGACTTATTCTTGCTTTTTTCCCTTGCCAAATATATTTTAGTATCATTTTGTTTAGGTCTTCTAAGAATTCTTTTTCTAACATTATTGGAAGAGCCTCAGATAGCTCGACGGGCTAGATAGCCTGTTATTAACACACAGCTGTCTGCAATTATGCGAGTTCGAGGCTCAAGGTTGACTCAGCCTTCCATCCTTTCTAAGGTAGGTAAATTGAGGACCCAGTTTGTGGGGGCAATAAGCTGACTTTGTATAAATATACAAAAGTATGAAGGGTATTGCTTAACGCATTGTAAGCCGCCCTGAGTCTCCGGAGAAGGGCGGCATATAAATCTAATTAAAAAAAAAAGAATAACAGTCTCAGCAGAATGTTGATTTTTATTGTAGCTATCCTTCCTATCAACAATAGCTACAGGTTTTTCCATTTCTCCAAATGTACTTTAATTTTTTGTAACAGTGCCATATAGTTATCTTCTTTTATAGTTGCACATCTTGCTGTTAACTGAACTCCTAAGTATTTGACTTACTTAACTATCTGAATCTTTTCCACCAACTCTTTTTTTTGTTTGTTTTTCTGTGATATTTTTAACTAGTATTTTAGTTTTCTCTTTATTCATTTTCAGTCCTGCAACTTCACCATACTCTGCTATTATTTTCATTAACTTGGGTCCCGATTCATGTAGTTCTTCTAAAATAAATACCAGGTCATCTGCGAATGCCTGTAGCTTATATTTTTCTCTTTTTATTTTCATTCCTTTTATTTCTGAGTCTTGTCTAACATTTCGATTTAGTAATATTTAATATTAATGTAAATAGTGAGGGGGGACAGCGGACATCCTTGTCTCATGCCTTTTCTTATGTTAAAGTTCTCGGTCATATCCCCATTAACCATCACTTTTGCGGTTTGCTTGGAATATATTGCCTCAATCATGTTAACAAATTTCTCCCCAAAGTGTGTGTGTGTGTGTGTGTGTGTGTGTGTGTGTGTGTGTGTATATATATTCTGAGGTTTTCGCGGGTGTTTGTATCTAGGTCTTTGGTTATTCGGGTCTTCTCCCATGTAGAATTGGAAGTATCTTGGCGACGTTTCGACGAAGTCTCATTCGTCATCTTCAGGCTGGTGTTCTCAGCTTCGTGCTTCCAGGAGCAATGTGAGATCGCAGCTGTCTCTTCCTTTTAACTGCTAGTGGGGGTGTGAGCTGATTGGGTGGGAGCTTGGCTGTGTTCTGATTGGGTGGAGGTGTGTTCTGATTGGTTAGGGGCTTGGCTGTGCTCTGATTGGATGGGGGGTTGGTTGTGCTCTGATTGGCTGGGGGTGTGTTCTGTTTGGGTGGGGGCTTGGTTGTGCTCGGCTTAGTCTGAGTTGCAGGGGGATTTGAGCTGGTGAGCTGCGTTGTTGTTGTTTGGCTTCGTGTTTGTGGCCGTGAGAGCTTTTCATGGTGGGTGTCGGTCTGCTTCATGTATGGATTGGAGGGGTTAAAAGTGGCTGATGATGCAGCTGCGGTCTGGCTTCTGGTCCTTGGTCGTGCCTCATTATCAGTGTGGGTTTGAGTCTGCTTTCTGCGTGGATGTGTGGTGGTGACATCCTGTGTGGCTCTTGTGAGTGTGGGTCTGGTGTCATTCATCGTATTAGGGACTCGTTTGTCAATAAGGGCGGGTTTCCAAATGGCTGGTAGGCGGGAGGTATCGTCTCGTTTGTTCATGCTGTGTGGGCGTTTTTCTATCTCAATGGCTTCTCTGATTATTCTGTTATTAAAGTGTTCAGTTTTGGCGATAGTTCTGCTCTTTTTAAAGTCAATTTCATGTCCTGTGGCTTTAAAGTGTTGGACCAGGGAAGAAGTTGGTTCCTCTTTTTTGACTGAGTTTTTGTGTTCTTCAATGCGTGCACGTATTCTTCTGTTGGTTTGTCTGACGTATGTGGTGGGGCAGGCGGTGCATGGGATTTCATATACTCCTTGATTTTCTAACTCAATTTTTCCAAAGGATCCAATTTTGCAGTCGCTCCCAAAGGCATCCCCACTGAAACCATTATATGCGGAGTTGAAACCAGCCTGACCAAAATCAACCCCGACGACGCAAACAGAATCAGACTCAAAATCACCAACATCCTCTGCACCAGCAAGCCACCCAAAAGCAACTTACCCAAAGAGGAACAGACAGCAGTACTTAACCTGAAAGAAGACACCAGCATAATAATCCTACCAGCAGACAAGGGCAACGCCACGGTGGTTATGAACACATCTGACTACCAAACCAAATTAACCAACCTACTCCAAGACTCCACATACAAACCCCTAAACAGCGACCCCACCACCTACCTGGAAAAAACCACCAGATCCAAAATAAAAGCCTCCCCCATCAGCGAAGAGATCCAGCAAAGAATCATTCCCAGAGAGAAATCATCCAGATGCCCTAAGCTCTATGGTCTCCCCAAGATACACAAAGAAGGAACCCCACTTAGACCCATAGTCAGCTCCATAGGCTCACCTCTACAAAACCTAGCCAAATTTCTTGCCAAACAACTACAGCCCTATGCAGAATCCATCACCTCGCACGTAAAAAACTCATTCCAGTTCATAGACATCATAAAGAAACAAAACTTACAGCCCAGTGACCTACTCGTGAGCTTCGATGTCATATCCCTCTTCACCCAAGTACCAATCAAAGAAGCCTTGACAGTTATCCAAAACAAATATAACCAGCACATCCTAGATCTGACCAACCACTGCCTATCCAACACATACTTCATCTATAACGGACAAAACTACTAACAAATAGAAGGAGCACCCATGGGATCACCCCTCTCACCTGTCGTTGCCAACCTCTATATGGAACACTTTGAAAACCAAGCTCTAGAAAAATCTGATCACTAACTGAAACTCTGGCTCAGATACGTAGACGACACCTTCATAATCTGGCCACATGGGAAAGAAAAACTGGACAACTTCCTCACACACCTCAACAGCCTACACCCCACAATACAGTTCACCATGGAAACGGAAGCGAACAACCAATTTCCCTTCCTGGATGTCTTAGTCTACAGGAAATCCGATGGCTGCCTAGGACACACTATCTACCAGAAGAAAACACACACAAACCGCTATCTGCATGCACTCTCACACCACCACCCAGCCCAGATCAACTCTGTAGCCAAGACACTCATCTACAGAACAAAACGCTTAGCTGACGAACAACACCTAAAAACTGAACTACACACTCTCACTAACATACTAACATCCAATGGATTCCAAAGAAATAAGATTACCAACCTAATCCAAAAAGAAACCCCCACTAAAATTCAAGACAGAGAACAAGAAAACGGCAAAACCCTCCTCCCATACATAAAAGGCAACACAGACAGAATAAGCAAAATCCTCCACAAACATAACATCAAGACAGCATTCTGCACAAACCAAAAAATATCCACCATCCTAAGGAACCCCAAAGACAAAATTGAGTTAGAAAATCAAGGAGTATATGAAATCCCATGCACCGCCAGCCCCACCACATACGTCGGACAAACCAACAGAAGAATACGTGCACGCATTGAAGAACACAAAAACTCAGTCAAAAAAGAGGAACCAACTTCTTCCCTGGTCCAACACTTTAAAGCCACAGGACATGAAATTGACTTTAAAAAGAGCAGAACTATCGCCAAAACTGAACACTTTAATAACAGAATAATCAGAGAAGCCATTGAGATAGAAAAACGCCCACACAGCATGAACAAACGAGACGATACCTCCCGCCTACCAGCCATTTGGAAACCCGCCCTTATTGACAAACGAGTCCCTAATACGATGAATGACACCAGACCCACACTCACAAGAGCCACACAGGATGTCACCACCACACATCCACGCAGAAAGCAGACTCAAACCCACACTGATAATGAGGCACGACCAAGGACCAGAAGCCAGACCGCAGCTGCATCATTAGCCACTTTTAACCCCTCCAATCCATACATGAAGCAGACCGACACCCACCATGAAAAGCTCTCACGGCCACAAACACGAAGCCAAACAACAACAACGCAGCACACCAGCTCAAATCCCCCTGAAACTCAGACTAAGCCGAGCACAACCAAGCCCCCACCCAAACAGAACACACCCCCAGCCAATCAGAGCACAACCAACCCCCCATCCAATCAGAGCACAGCCAAGCCCCTAACCAATCAGAACACACCTCCACCCAATCAGAACACAGCCAAGCTCCCACCCAATCAGCTCACACCCCCACTAGCAGTTAAAAGGAAGAGACAGCTGCGATCTTACATTGCTCCTGGAAGCACGAAGCTGAGAACACCAGCCTGAAGATGACGAATGAGACTTCGTCAAAACGTCGCCAAGATACTTCCAATTTTACGCGGGAGAAGACCCGAATAACCAAAGACCTACATATATAAAGATATATATATATATATTTCAATCTTTTGCGAAAGGGTCTCCCATGAAAGACAGCATGTCTGACCACTTCGATTACACAGTTTAAATACAGTTTTCAGGATACAGAAGCCTGATACAAACGGATACAAACGGTCCACCAGGGAATTGGTTTCAGGTCTTATATAAAATATTTGACACATGTTCCGCCCTGGAAATTCCTCTCCAACAATACCCTTTGAAAATACTCTACACAGATGTTTCCATGCTAAATGGTATCGTTATTTGTGGACTTCCCCTTCTGGAATGGGCAGGCCCCAAACAGGCCCATTTTGGAATTTTACCAGAACATTTATTTCCTCAAAAATATGCATCATATATCCCGCAAAACAAGCATCACAGGAGCAACACAGTTTCCTTTCTGATGTCCTCACTACCAAGTTATATTATCAGGTTATATCAGGTAAAACATGGTGTTTAAAATGGTTTTACTCAGGTTATGCTTTTTACAGGAATAATTCATTTTTCTCTCATACTTTATATGTAGGTTTTGTTGGTCTAGTCGATCTGACTTCACGTTGTTCCTTATGTTCCACAACCCCGCCGACAGCACCTTCTGTTGATTCATACATTGCCAATTCTTCTGTAAATTTTATTGGAACTACTGTAGATTGAGTTTCAACGTCCGTTTCTGCTTCTTTCTCTTTAAGGAATTCATCATAAAAAGCTCTCGCTTTATCAATTGTATTCAATCTATATCTTTGAAGTTACCATGTTAAACCTAATCCTTCTTGAACTAACCATCTATAGTTAATTCCTTTTTGCATCAAAATTTTAGTCAAAAATTGATATCCCCTTCTCAGCTCTCTCACTTTTCTTGGTATTTGTTTCAGAACTATCACTTCTTTCCCCTTCTATTTCAGAGTCTTTTCTCTAGCTGCCTGGAGAATTTGTGCTTTATTTGATTTCTTTGTAAATCTTATATGTACTTCTCTTGGCAGTTTATTACGCATTGTGTATCTAGTGTAAACTTGATAAATCTCATTGACCCCTTCCATCATCTTCTCTTTAGTGACTTCTGTCCCCTCGGCCCATCCTGCCCCCCCCCCCCCCCCGGTGGTGATGGAATGCGGTACCCTGGACTCCAGCTGGTATACCTGAATGCCAGGTCTGTGGTAAATAAGGCCCACCTCATCCGAGATCTTATTGACGAGGAGGAAGCGGACCTGGCTTTTATCACCAAGACCTGGTTAGGGATGGAGGGAGGCATCCCTCTCTCTGACTTATGTCCCCCAGGCTTCCAGGTATTACACCATGCCTAGAGGGTGGTTGGAGGTTCTCCTGATTGGAATCTGATCAGACACAGCTAAGAACCCATATTAGGTCTTATCTTGTGGTGATGGAAGCAGCGAAATGGCAGTACTTCGCAGCTCTCATTGCATCTGCAGAAAACCGCCCAGCCGCCCTGTTTAGGGTGACCCGCTCCCTCCTTAATCTTGGAGCGAGGGAGGACCCCTTGCAGGGCCGAGCTGAGGATTTTGCACATTTTCTGCAAGATAAAATCGCTCAGATCCGGACCGGGTTGGACTCTGGGCAGAATCCACTGAGGAGACTGGGGCTTGTCTTGGTGGGGACATCTGGGTTGAGTTTGAGTTTGATCTCTGGCAGGCCCGTGATGGGGGTTATTCCTCCATCCTGGTGCTACTTGACCTCTCAGCGGCTTTTGATACCATCGACCATGGTATCCTACTGCAGCGACTTGGGAGGTTGGGGATAGGAGGCACTGTTTTTGCAGTGGTTCTCCTCCTATCTCTCGGGCCGCTTGCAGTTTGTATCGGTGGGGGGTCAGAGATCCTCCCAGAGGCCCCTCACTTGTGGGGTGCCTCAGGGTTCAGTTCTCTCCCCCCTGCTCTTTAATATCTACCTGAAGCCGCTGGGTGAGATCATTCATGGTTTTGTGGTGAGGTATCACCAATATGCGGATGATACCCAGCTTTATATCTCCACCCTGGATCACCCTAGGGAACCCTTTCTGTGATGTCCTGTTGCCTGGAAGCGGTGCGGGCTTGGATGGATAGGAACAGACTCAGACTCAACCTATCCAAGACTGAGTGGCTGTGGATGCCGGCATCTCGGGATCTAGAGGTACCATCTTTAGTGATAGGAGGGGAGACTCTTACCCCCTCCGCTAGGGTCCACAATCTGGGTGTCCTCCTGGATTCTCGGCTGTCCATGGATGACCATCTGACTGCCGTAACCAGGGGGGCCTTCGCACAAGTACGTCTTGTGCGCCAGTTGCACCCTTTCCTAGACCGAGATGCCCTTGCCATGGTCACCCATGCCCTTGTTATCTGTTTTAAGCAGTTGTTGTTCCATGCTCTGAACTTTTTCATCTGTCTTCAATAGTTGTTGTTCCATCCTTTGTTGTTGTTGTTCCATCCTTTGAAGTGTTTGTGTAATCGTTTGTATTGATGATTCTTTCTCTTGTTGCAACATTGCCTGAATAGTACGTTGACCTCTAGATGGTGACAAAGATGGTGTAGTCGCTGCAACTCCCACTGTTGCAACTTTTCTACTCATTTCGTTTGTATTGATGATTCTTTCTCTTGTTGCAACATTGCCTGAATAGTACGTTGACCTCTAGATGGTGACAAAGATGGTGTAGTCACTGCAACTCCCACTGTTGCAACTTTTCTACTCATTTTGTTGAATTATCAGCTAAAACCACTTTCAAAAGACAAAAAGTTTAAAAAGGCCAAGTAAAAGAGGGAGAAAATCAAAGGAAGGAAAGGAGGGGAAAAAAAAAGAAAAAAAATTCTTCAGGTTCTTCCAAAACCCTAATCCTTTAAATGTTAACAAAAAAGAAAAAGTAGGAAAGAGAAGAAAAATGGGCAAAAAGGAAAAAAAAATAGAAGTCCTCTTCCAAATAAGAAGAAAGAGGAGAGAAAAAAAAAACAAAGTCAATATTAAATCAATAAATCTTCAGGCTCTTGGGTGCCTTAATCCAATGGAGTTGTATAAAGATCCCAATCGAAAAAATAAAAAGAAAAGAAGAAAAGGGGAAAAAAAGAAAGAATAAATAGTCCTTCAAACACTTTTATGTCCAGAGACCATAGAGAGTGTTTTTTTTTCCTTCCTTTATCCAGACCACAAATAACAAGGAAAAAAAAATAACTACTCAAAAGAGATCAAAAGCCTTCCAGAGTACTTCTAGGCTCCTTCTTCAATTGAAACTAACAAGAGCTGGACTTCCGTTTGGTGAATCCCAGCGACATGGGCTGTGACAGCGATTGCTGCCTTCAACACCACCTTTTTGCTGTGTTTTGGGGTCCCTTCGAGGCGTGGGAGCTTGGAGAACTCCGCGGATGATAGCGGGGTGTCGGCAGGCAGAGCGGTGAGGAGCAAGCACTCTCTGCTGGACTGACAGCCGCTGTCAAACTAACATGGCACGTCTGCCTTTAACGGCAGACTCGAAGCTGTGATAGCCGACAAAGACGGGAAGCAAGAAGATTTCGGTGAAGTTGGTGCCTATTATCATTCATACCCACTCCCCCCTGAACACGCTCGGAATGAGTTCAATTGGATTGTGCTGGCTGTATCGGATAAGAAGGATCCTGGAAGGAATTGGCAGCGATTGTGAGGCAGGAGGAGATCAGTGGGAAGCGAGATCGCAGACGAGCCAGTGAGACTGACGATACTTTTAGAACGGGAGATGGCGCTTCCAGGGGATAGGATCGATACTTTGTACTGAGCAAATAAACTTTGAAAGCTGATAGTGTGGAATGGACTAATTGAACAAAGGAGACTAGATTTTGGAAGTGCGGCTATTGTCAGGACTAATAATAAGACTTTCTGGAACTGAGAGAGGGAGACGGAGCCCTTGGGGAAGGCAACGTGGCTGATGAAACCTGAATGACAACACAAAATTGACAGTGACTGAACTTAAGAGCAATGTGAAATGGATCATACAGCAAAGCATGCCTGCTGCATCGTTGTAAAAGAACGTTTTTATATTTTTGGTTTTTTCCTCCTTTTTGCTTTTATGATTGAGAGAAGTTATTGAACAATTAATTAATTAACGATTTGTGCAAATAATAACAACAAAAATCATTAACACCAGAAAATCTACATATCTATAGTTATATATTTACATTTATATCATTCCATATAATCTAATTTAATCCTGACTTCATTTAATATTTATTAAGTATCTTCTAGACTCTTATACTAAGGAATTTATATACTCTATAATTTTATATACTCTATAATTGAATTCTTTTCTTCTTCTCTTTCCTTCTTCTTTCAATTATTGTTTCTTAATCTTGATAGTTTTTATATAATTTGGAATACTGAGATTGCATAATTAGTTAATTATCTATTTGTGTACTTATACTATCTAATATATATTTGAATATCATCGGTGATTAAGTGTTAAATAGGGATATGTAAAGTTTATTTGTCTAAGTAGTGATAGATGGTGGGAAGGTTATCTTAGTTTAAATTAATGAATTTTGGTAATTGATTAATAAGTGATTTATTACGGGACAGTCTTGTATAACATTTAATAATTTGAACCATTGTTTTACCAAAACAATACTGAATAGTGGAATGGGGGGGAGGGGCTAAATATAAATACACTTGACATTTTTAGGAGTGGGAAAAAAAGGATAATATTTGATAGAGGCAATTAAATATTGGTGGATGACAATCTGGAAAAACATTGAAAAGATAATAAGAGAACAGAAAAAGGTGTTAAAGGAGATGACAAGCCTCTCATCCACGGTGACAAAAACAGGAAAGAAAACACCCTCAAATCCCACAATTACAATGACATCACCTGCTATGCAGAAATCAACTGAAGGCCTTTCTAAAATGGAGAAATCAGGAATGATTCCCACAATGCAAGCAATGCAATCAACACTGACAGCAATACAGGACACGATGATCATGATGCAAGAAAAAATGTCTAACAATCACATAGAACTGAAGACAGACATCAGAGCAAGAGATCAAAAAATGAATGATATACAGGAATCAATACAAATCAATACACAGAAGATTAAAAGATGGAAGTCAAAATGGAGCAACAGGAAAAAAATTTGGACACGGTAGACCAAAAACTGATGGCACAGAATAGGGAATTAGAAGACTCAATTACCCAATTGGAAATGGATCAAGCCTCCTTCTATCTATGTTTCCAAAACATTGCGGAAGATAAGGAAGAAGATCTGGGCCAATTGATGGCGGAATTATTTGCTGAGGTGTTGAAACAAGATAAATTGGATATTATAAAAGAATTAGATGAGGTATATAGGGTCCAGACCAATTATGCACGAAGAAATAAATTGCCAAGGGAGGTGCATATAAGATTTGCAAGGAAGAAGGTAAAGGTTATTTTCTATAGTATGGCAAGAGATGAACCGGTGATGTATAAGGGAAAGGAGGTAACTATACTGAAACAAATTCCAAGGAGGGTAAGGGAGTTAAGGAGAGATTACAGATTTTTGGCTACTCAACTGAAAAAGAGGAACATCCTCTTCAGGTGGATCTTACCGGAAGGTATGCTGATTACGTGGCAAGGAAATAAAGTTAAGATAGATAGTTTAGTAGCAGCCCAAGAGTTCCTGGATCAATTGCAAGCGACTGAAGAAGATCAAAGCAGTAAAGAGGAGTTAGAGGCGATAACATCTGAAGAAGAAGCAACTCAGCAGAAAAGAGAGAAAGAAGGGACATCGGAAGAGAAGGAGGCGGAAGATAAGGATAGTATAGAGACAAAGAAAAACCAAAGACCACAAAGAGTTACACGTGCCAACAAGTACTAGGATAATATAAAAGAATTAGGAGATGGATGATTGGAAATTGATATCGATCAATGTAAATGGCCTGAACGATAATAAAAAGAGGATTTTTTTTTTACAAAATTAGTTAAACAAAATATGGATATAATGTGTCTTCAAGAGGTTCATATTAAAAAGGAAAATCAAAAATATTTGGAATATAAGAAATTGGGAAATCTTTTTACCTCTCTAGCTGACAAAAAGAAGAGGGGAGTAGTATTATATATCAAGAAGGAAATAAAAGCCAAACTAAAATATGCGGACCCGAAGGGAAGGATATTAATGGTGGAAGTAAAGAGAGGCAATTATCCAATTTTATTAACAGCAATTTATGCCCCGAATGAAAAGCTGGGAGATTTTTATAAAAAATTAGGTGAGAGATTAAGCATGATGGACAATAGTAAGATTTACATAATTGGGGATTTCAATGGGGTAATAGATCCGAATAGAGATTATAAAGGGACCAAAGGTAAAAAGAAAAAAAGGAAAAATCTACTAAAACCATTCTTTGATATGGTAGAAGAATTTAATCTAGTGGATATTTGGTGGGATCTGCACCCACACAAGAGGCAGTATACATACTACTCTAACCCTAAAAAATCTTGGTCCAGAATTGATATGATGTGGGTAAGCAGAGATATAGGGTTAGATATTATGTTAACAGAAATCATGCCCAATGTTTGGGCAGACCATAATCCATTAGAGGTTAAATGGAAATGTACGTACAAGAGAAGAAATATAAAATGGAGATTAAATAATCAATTCCTAAAGGATAAGCAAAATGTAGAGAAGGTTAAAAAAGAATTAAATTTATTTTTTGAAGTAAATGAAAAGGAAGCAACATCTCGAGGTATCATATGGAACACAATGAAAGCATACATAAGAGGATTAGCAATATTGTATGGCGCACATAGGAATAAGGAAAGAAGAGAGAGGCAGAAGGCACTGATAGAAGAATTAGGGAAAGCCGAGAGGGAATTACAACAAAAACCAGATAATAAGGCTGTTAAAGAAAATTGGATGGTTATACGGCACAAATTAAATATTATCGATCAGGAGGAACTGGCGTATAAAATGAAACAAACCAAACAATATTACTTCGAAAATGCAAACAAACCGGGCAGGTGGCTGTCCTATAGATTAAAAAAAGAAAAAGAGAAAGGTATAATCCATCAATTGGAAGACCTGGAAGGTCATTTTAGCAATAAAGAAGAAGATAAATTGGAGATTGCCTGAGAGTATTATGCGGCTCTGTATTCAGAAGAACAAATTTCTAACAAAAAGGTGGTCCAATACTTGTCAAAAGAAAACCTCCCAAAGATCGGGGAAGAGGATAAAGAAATGCTTAAAAAAGCAATAACAATGACAGAATTAAGGATGGCAATATCTAAACTCAAAAAGAATAAATCCCCAGGCCCAGATGGACTCCCAGGAGAATTTTATAAAAATTCAGACTTGGAGGAAATTCTATTACCAAAGCTGTTAGAAATTTACAATGAGGCCCTAATAGAATCCAAAATACCAGAATCATGGAGAGAGGCGTACATTACACTCCTCCAAAAAGAAGGAGAGGATCCAAAATTAATAAAAAATTATAGACCGATCGCTCTCCTGAATACGGACTACAAAATTTATATGGGCATCTTAGCAGGAAGGCTAAAAATAATTTTGAATAAATTAATACACAGTGATCAAAATGGATTCCTCCCTAGGAGGCAAATCAGGAATAATACAAGGACAATAATAGACGTATTGGAGTACTATGAGGAACATCCGAACAAAGAAATGGCATTGGTTTTTGTTGACACCCAAAAGGCATTTGACAATCTTAATTGGCAATTTATGAAACAACAAATTACCCAAATGGAATTTGGATCGAACTTTGTTAATACAATATCCACAATTTATCAAAATAAAAGGCTAACATATTACTGAATGGAGAATTAACAAATACTTTTCAAATTAGAAAAGGGGTTCGACAAGGGTGTCCTCTGTCCCCACTCTTATTTATACTAGCGCTTGAAGTACTTTTGAGAAAGATTAAAAATAACAATGAAATAAAGGGTTTAACAGTCAGAAAAGAGACATATAAGACACAGGCATTCGCTGATGATGTGGCATTAATTTTGGAAGAGCCATTGGAATCAGGCACTAAAATTCTGGAAGAATTGGGCAGTTATGGGGAGGTAGCAGGCTTTAAATTAAATAAATTTAAAACTAAATTATTAATAAAAAATATGACGGAGGTAAGAAAGCAAGCATTGGAAGAATTAATGGAGATCCAAATTGCCAAGAAGGTAAAATACCTGGGGGTGTGGATTTCATCAAGGTGCTCGGCCCTCAGAGAGGATAATTATATACCATTAATTAGAAATATTAAACAGGACCTAGAAAAGTGGGGAAGATTACAGATATCACTATTAGGCAGAATCGCGGCAAAAAAGATGAGTATATTACCCAAGCTATTGTATCTATTCCAAACGGTTCCTGTCAAATTAGAAAAAAAATTCTTTTTGGAGCTCAATACTATCATTAGAAAATTTATATGGGAGGGAAAGAAACCAAGAATAGCAATTAGGAACTTACAGGACAAGAAGGAAAGAGGGGGTTTTGGATTACCTAAATGGGAGTTATATCAAAAAGCTGCAAACCTAGTATGGCTGAAAGACTGGGCAACCTTGAGAAAGGAGCCTGAGTAGCGTAGGGGAGTAATGCCTCCTACAAAGGCAGCATTTAAGATCCAGCTGCTGCAATTACTTGTGAGTTCAATCCCAGGCAGGCTCAAGGTCGACTCAGCCTTCCATCCTTTATAAGGTGGGTAAATTGAGGACCCAGTTTGTTGGGGGCAATAAGCTGACTTTGTATAAATATAAATATACAAAAGTATGAAGGCTATTGCTTAACACACTGTAAGTCACCCTGAGTCTCCGGAGAAGGGCGGCATATAAATCAAATTTAAAAAATAAAATAAAAAAAATAAAATAAAAGATTATTAACCTTAGAAGGGCATGATCTCCAGAAGGGATGGCATGCCTGTTATGTTGTTACTGTTTTGAGCGGGAATTTCAAACTAGGGGTTGTTTCTGATTGGTTACTGACCAGCAGCCAAACTGTATATAAAGAGTGCTGCTGCCTGCATAGCTTCGCTGAAGTCTCACCATACAATAAAGAGCTGTTGTCACTATCCTGCCTGTGCTGCTTGTTATTGCCCAGCCACTTCATTTGGCGACGAAGGTGGGATAGCACACAGGAGGATCAAAAAGAGCTAACGATAAGACACGGTGCCCACCGGGACCGTAGACTTCAGCCATGGCAGCGTACGTTCTGCCTACGCCGTTTGATCCAGCTCGAGAAAAATGGGGGTCCTACATGACTCGATTTGAGTGCTCGCTCGAAGCCAGTGACATGCACGGGCTATCTGCAAACCGTAAATGAGCCCTGTTCCTGAGCCATTGTGGACCGGATGTCTTCGAAATGGCCGAGTCGTTGTGTGAGCCGACCCCAGTGTAAACGGTTCCTTGGGACACACTCCAAGCAACCCTAAGGGCACACTACGCCCCTGCACCATCCAAGTTCGTCCAGCGCTATCAGCTGAGGCAACGAGTACAGAAAGAGGGGGAACCAGTGACCGCATATGTGGCAGCACTTTGTAGAGCCGCGACACACTGTGACTACCACGACCTGTCAGTGTTCCAATAATGGCATAGAAGCAATGAGGAAAAAAGTTTGACATTTCACCTAGAAAAACTTTCGGTGAATTCAGTCTCCTGGGAGATGTATGGGAGGGGTGACATTCCTGTGTGCTGAAGAGACAGATAAGAGAGAGTGATCTGGAAGACAGCCAATGGAGAGCAGTTTCTGGGGAAAGAATAGGAGGGGTTTTGGATGGAGGGGCCAGTACTGTCTGCATGGTTGTCGGGCACGGATGCATCGCTCAATAAAGAGAATATTTCCTAAAGTTTGCTGCTTGGAAATTAACTTATTTCGAGGATGAAACCGAAACTCCTGACAGACAGTACTGATTTTTTTTCCCCTTTCCCTCTCTGAGCCAATCTGGCCAGCCTCCAGAGCTCTGGTTCTTTGCCAGAAGTCTGGACACAGTGGAGAGAGAGCCCGGAAACCATGGCTGAAAGCCAACTCTCCACTGAAAGTTTACTTCAGGCATCAGCACTAGAAGCAAACGTGGATACAAAGAATGCTCAACCCCTCCCTCCTCCAGCAAAGCTGCCAGCCGAGAAGAAGAAAAAAGAACCTTTGTGGGCTTTGCCAAAGTCGGCAGAAATGGAATTCCCTTTTCCAGGCGGGAAAGGTAAGAGCAAGCCTCTAAGTGAATTAGCGAGGGTGGATTGGATGTGGGACTGGCAGCAGGCCAGACAGCCGAAAGCTTCAAAACAGCCTCTCAAAAGCTCCATAGATAAGTTAAAGGAAGATTTTGACCGGGCTGTCCAACTGGGGGAGGAGCCATCCTGCAGGCCCAAGGAGAGGGGGAGGCCAGCCCAGCCCACTGAACTGAGTCACCATAAACAGGAGCGCAGTCCTCCCCCCTCCCACACCAGAAGAAGAGATAGCCCCGGCAGGCATCGGGGATCCACCCCACCGAAAGCAAGGTGAGAGCCATTAAGAGTGCTCCCACACCCAAAACCAAGACCGAGCTGCAGGCTTTCCTAGGCCTTCTTAACTTCTACACCATGTTTTTAAAAGACAAGGCAACGGTAGCCAAGCCACTTCATAGACTCTTAGGCAAGAACACTCCGTGGGTTTGGGGCAAAGCAGAAGCGGCAGCATTTAACGCTGTTAAGAAGCTCCTCTCCGAGGACAGCTTTCTAATGCAATACAGCTGTGAACTGCCGTTGGTCTTGGTTTGTGACGCCTCTCCATTTGGCGTCGGCGCCGTGCTCAGCCATAGACTACCAAATGGCCTAGAGGCGCCCATTGCTTACTACTCCCGGACTCTGTCATGCGCAGAGCGCAACTATAGCCAACTTGACAGGGAAGCTTTAGCTGCTATTGCCGGCGTAAAAAAATTCCACGAGTACCTGTTTGGCCGATCATTTGACTTAGTTACCAACCACCAACCGTTACTGGGCCTCCTTGCCGGCGACAGGCCCACCCCTGCCGCACTTTCTCCACGAATGACTAGGTGGTCAATTTTTTTGGCCACATACTCTTACAAACTAATCCACCGACCTGGAAAAGCCATGGGCCATGCAGACGCCCTTAGCAGGTGTCCCCTGCCTGACATTTTAGACAACCCGACTCCCGAGGCCCGAATTCTTTTGCTGGACGCTGTGCCGCCAGGGCCTCTATCTTCGGCTGAGGTGGCCAAAGCTTCTAAAAGAGACGCTACTATCAGAACTGTAATGGGCTGGGTCCTGCGAGGCTGGCCTACACAAACTGACTCTGTTGTATTCAAACCGTTTTGTACTAAACGCAACGAATTATCTATGTTGGGGGGGTGTTTACTGTGGGGAGATCGTGTTGTTGTACCTGAAAGTCTAAGACATAGAGTGTTAGAGATGTTGCATGTGGGTCACCCGGGCATGGTTAGAATGAGATGTTCTGGCCCGGTTCCCAGAAATAACCCCCCCTCAGACAATCAGAGTCTAATGAACTGGCAGGCAACCAAGTAAGCTGATAACAACGTTTGGCAGCAATCCCTGCAGCTGCTTGCCAACGTCTTTATTAATAATTCCGTCAAATACACACCACCGAAATGTTCAGAGCTGAGACGCAGGGCCGATTCAAAACCAGGATCCATGAATCTTTGTTTTGTTCGTCACAAAGATATAGGCTGCAATCCCTCTCTTATATAGCCTGTGAGGCGTGGTCCACCAGCTAATCATGACCACGCCTTTTCCTCTGCTGGGCTCTCCTGTCTCTCCGACGCTGGCGAGGATCCAACCAAAACATACTCCCCTCATCAATGTCCTCCTGTGGCTGCGGGGACGAGCTTGGCTCTGGGCCTATCTCCTGCTCGTCGGTGTCCTCTGGAGGCATTGCCAAAGAGGAGAGTCCTGGAGAAGGAGGCCTTGCCAACTCCTCTCCCTCATTCTCAGAGTCCTCCCCTGCTGATGACGCAGGCTCAGGCAACGGAGCCACAACATGAAGGGTCTCGCCTGAAGTTACATGTGGTGGCCACATTTAGACCAAGACATTGCTGAGTGGGTGGGGAAATGCAGACCCTGCCAGGAGTCCCGTCCAGATCCCCCAGTCGCCCCTGCTAGGGAATGGGAGAAACCCAAGGGCCCATGGGGACAACTCAACATAGATTTCGCTGGGCTGTTCCACAGACAGTCTTTCCTAATAGTGGTAGATGCATTCTCTAAGTGGTTGGAGGTTTTTCTCATGCCATCGACCACTTCGGAGGCGGTAATTAGAGTCCTCCGCCACCTTTTTTGCCACGCACGGCCTGCCCAACATGTTAGTTTCAGACAACGGGCCACAATTCACCTCAGTCCAATTCAAAAGCTACCTTGCCGAACTGGGCATTCGGCATGCCCTCTCGGCCCCTTTCCATCCGGCCTCGAATGGTCAGGTCGAACGATTCGTTTGGACCACCAAGGAGGCTTTGTCCCGACTAGATTTGGGCGATTGGCAGGCCAAGATAGATCAATTCCTGGTGGTGCAACATGCCATTCCCTGCACGGCCACTGGCCACAGTCCGGCCGAACTTCTGATCGGCCATAAACTCAGATGTGTCCTTGACCGGTTGCATCCTAATTATTCGGCTGATACTTTTAAGGGGGAAGAGGGAGGCCTCAGGCATTTCCCAATTGGCACAACAGTCTATGCGAGAAATTATGTCACTGGTCCCTTATGGGTAGAGGGCATTGTAACAGGGATGTCTGGGCCGAAATCGTATACGATCGATATCGGCCAAGGTAGAATTTGGAGGCGTCACATCGACCAGTTAAGAAAAAGACTAGTCAGTGAAAACTCAGACCTCGAGTACAAGCCAGTCCCTAACTACCAAAGTCCTTCCAATACAGCTACCTCAACTCCGAGTGAGCCGGTATACTTATCTGGCAAGCCAGAGTTCCAGCGCTGCCCCAGCAAGCCACTCCTCCCAGCCGGGGAAAGTCACACCTCCGAAAGGTTCCCGGAGGTTCCATTGGCGGAGCCAGGAGAGACGGGAGGTCCCTCTGACCGGCTCAACACCCCACCTGCAACTGAACTGCGCAGGTCGACTCGGACTAAGACACGCCCAGGTCACCTGCACGACTACATTTGTAAATATGTAAATAATTGTGATAAAATGCATTCTGGGAGGGGAGGGGTGTTATGTTGTTACTGTTTTGAGCGGGAATTTCAAACTAGGGGTTGTTTCTGATTGGTTACTGACCAGCAGCCAAACTGTATATAAAGAGTGCTGCTGCCTGCATAGCTTCGCTGAAGTCTCACCATACAATAAAGAGCTGTTGTCACTATCCTGCCTGTGCTGCTCGTTATTGCCCAGCCACTTCAATGCCTATGTCTGGGACACCGGGAAAAGGACAAAAACATATTTTCACAGGCATAAGATAAGGGAGACCTTAATACAAATATGGGGAGAGATAAGACAGAAGCACTATAGGACTTCCGGTGGCGTCCTCGTCGTCGCTGGGCGGCTTGTTTTTATGGCCGCCGCCTCCGCCGTTTGTAGAGCCGCTTTGCGATTGGCAAAGCGGCTTGGAAATCTTCCCTTCGGATCGGAAGGGAAGATAGAGTGGGTAGCTTCAGGTTGAGCCCACAGAACTGCTGCCAGGGTTCTTTCCTTGCCCTGGTAAGCGTTCTGAGTGAGGGCTCCCTTTCCAGGCTACCGGAGCTCCGAGCGGCAAGGGACCTCTGTTCTGAACGGAGCGAGACGACGAGAGTAACTCCACCTATTATAATCTACAGTCTTTCAACGTTTAAAGGATTTGGTGAGATCTGGACTATTTTTAAGAATTTAAGTATTTTTAAGGGATTTTTTAAAAAAGAAATTAAGTTGTCTCTGAGTGAAAGTGTCTGGAAAATGGTGGCTGGCTAAAGCAGAGCAAGTGAAAGTGAAAAGAGAAAGTGCTCATTATCAGTTTGCCTGCCAGTAATTGAAAGTAACGTATCTCCAAGAATTTAAATTGGAAAATATAAGTGATTTGATTCCTTTTCTGTAAAACTGGGGAGGATAGGAAAAGGAGGAAGATTTTCTTTTTTTCAGAGACTAAAATCCTGTTCTGCCATGGCTTCAAAAAAAGCAGGGGGAGATTCCCCCACACACCAGACAAAGGAAAAGTCAGCCAAGTTACCAGCGCCAGCTCAGACTCAGACACAGGACACTGGGACTGAGGATTTGAAAGTTTTTATACTTAACATACATAAGTCACTAGGAGAGCTTTCTGGAAAAATGAGTAAAATGGATGAAAGGATGGAAAAAAATCAAAAGGAAATGAAGGAGTTGGTTGAGGAAAAAACTGACAAGTTAAGTCAAAATGTGGCTACTGTAGCTGCTGCTTTTACAGATGCTTTGTTGGTGGTGGAGAAAAAAGTGGATGATTTAAATTTTGAAGTGGAATCTAATAAGAAGGAAGTAAATGAAAAAATCTTCAAAGTTGAGGTCAAAAATCAAAGGTTAGAAGATGAAATCACGATGATGCAATTTCGGAATATGGAGTTCGCTATAAGACTGAGAGGTTTAAGAGAAAACAGCAGAGAGAACCTGAGGGCAGCTTGTGTGGAAATATTGGCCAAGATTTTAAAAATTGAATCAGATTTGATTGCTAACAGAGTTGATAAGATCTACAGGGTTAATTTGCGTGTGGCGAGACAAAGGAATTTGCCAAGAGATGTAGTGATTTATTTTACTGACAGAAGGTTGAGAAATGACATTTTGCAAAGCTCTTTCCACACCACTGTTCAACATGAGGGTAGTCAAATTGGTGTTTTCAAAGAGCTGCCACCTAAGATGTTAAGAGATCGGAAAGATTTTGGTTTTTTGGTAAATGAATTGAAAAAGCGCCAGATTCCATTCAGATGGGATGCTCCCGTTGGCATTATTTTGAGACATGAGGATGTAAGATATCGTATCAATTCGGTGGAAAAAGCAGAATATTTTTACAACAATGTTCTTAAAAAAATTTCAACACCCCCACATTCATCTACACTTTTATCTGTAGAAGAAATTTCTAAAGAGAAGGATTTTGAAGAGGGGATTCAAGAATTGATTAAGCAAAAAGAACCACAGGCAATTCGAGAAACAGAAAGGGAAGAA
The DNA here is from genome assembly GCA_038048745.1 of Coluber constrictor foxii. NCBI lineage: Eukaryota > Metazoa > Chordata > Lepidosauria > Squamata > Colubridae > Coluber > Coluber constrictor. The sequence continues at coordinate 16,725,125 of CM075966.1, forward strand.
ACTTTAGGAGCAGTAGGTGGTCTCTCAGAGGATTTTTTTGCAGATTTTTTAGAGTCTAAACCAAAGCAGTCTAGAGCCACAAGAGAGGTGGAGCCGGACCTCGACTTGTTGTTGCAAGAACCGAAAGATCAACATATAACTCGTGCAGCAGAGAAGCAAAGATTAGAGAAACAAAATCAACAGAGGTCCAGGATGCCACAAGAAGAGAATGGTGCAAATGGGAAGAAACAGTACTCTGAAGCAGTGGGAGGAGCGAGACCAAAGACATCTGCTGTGGAACAGCGTCTTAGGCAAGTGCTCGAATCGCTTCAGTCATCCCCAAAATGACAGTTAGATTTTTATCATGGAATGTGAACGGTCTGAATTCACCACAGAAAAGAAGGAAAATATTTCATTATTTGAAGCAATATAAAAATGATGTTGTTTGTTTGCAAGAAACTCATATTAGAACCCAGGATCAAAATTTTTTGACAAACTCAAAACTTGGGCTACATTTTATATCCTCTAGTTCTGTGAAAAGGAATGGATTAGTTTTGTATATCTCTAAAAGAATACCAGCTAAACTGATAGAAACGGATGATGAAGAAAGATATATTGCAGTTGAAATAAATATACAGAATGTTTCGATGCTTCTTATTGGGATTTACGCCCCAAATCAACAGCAGGAAATTTTTTATAAATTATTGAACACTAAAATATTGCAGTGGAATTATAAGTCTTTTTTGATTATGGGAGACTGGAATGGAGTGATTGATACAAATCCTGATAAGAAGACTTTGGCCAAGAGGGGGAACAAATTACCACAGACGTTCTTTGCACTGAAAGAAGAATTGGAACTGAAGGATGTATGGAGAATTCATCATCCGAAGGAATTGGACTTTACATTTTTTTCTGATAGACATAAATCTTTTTCTAGGATTGACTTTATGCTGGCTACTTCTGATTTACTTACTAAAGTGGTTAAGACTAAAATATTTCCCAGAACTTTAACGGATCATAGTCCGGTATGGATGGAGATGGATCTTGGCAAGAGGGAGAGAAGATCTTGGAGAATGAATGAAAATTTATTTAGACATGAGAAGAATATTATGGATCTTAAAACACATGTTAATGAATTTTTCCATATTAATTTGAACAAGGGTACACCTATTGAGACTGTTTGGGACGCAAGTAAGGCTTATATGAGAGGTGTACTGATTTATATGAATTCTAAATATAGGTCAACACGACAAAAGTCTAGAATAGAATTGGAGTCAGAAATAAAGGAAAAAGAACAATTGCTTATAAAAAATCCGACTGATGAGAAATTACAGCTAACTATAAAACTTTTGAAAGATCAATTTCAAATATTGATGGCTGATCAGACGGCAATTAATTTGCAATATGCCAAACATAATACTTTTTGTAATGCTAATAAACCTGGTAGATGGTTGGCTTATACCTTGAGAAAGCAACAAAGTTCTCGTACTATAAATACTATTGAGTATAAAGGGAAACAAGTTTTTCAACAGAACTTAATACATCAAGCTTTTTTAGATTATTATTCTAAATTATATCATGCTGATAATATTAAAAAGGATCTTATTGATGAATATCTTGAGAAGAAGAGGGTCACAAAAATTTCAAGTATACAAAGTGATAGATTGAATCAACTTATAACATGTGAAGAGATTCTATTTGCAATAAAACAACTGAAATTATCCAAAGCTCCTGGGACGGACAGTTTGACAGCAGTATACTATAAGACTTTACAATCAGAATTGGTTGAGCATCTTAAGGACTTGTTTTGTAATATCCAGCAGGGGGGCAAAATACCCCCCTCATGGAAGACGGCTTTTATCTCATTGATACCGAAGGAAGAGGGTTCTACAAAACCAGAAAATTTTAGACCAATATCTCTCCTGAACACGGATTATAAAATTTATGCAAAAGTATTAGCTAACAGACTGATGCCAGTTATTCAAGATGTGATTCACGATGATCAAGCAGGTTTTATAGAAGGTAGATACATGAAGGACAATGTCAGGCAACTCATAGACTTATTGGAATATCTTGAAAAAAATAAACAGATCCCTGCGGTGCTGGTGTTTTTGGATGCGGAAAAGGCCTTTGATCGAGTCAACTGGGACTTTCTAAAAAAGACTTTGCATAAAATGGATTTTGGGGACCAGTTTATACAAGCGATCTCAGCAATTTATCCAGAACAGATTGCACAAATTATTATTAATGGGAGTTTAACTACTCATTTTTATATACAGAAAGGAACTAGACAAGGTTGTCCGCTATCCCCATTGTTGTTTATCTTAACTTTAGAAGTGTTGTTGAATTCTCTACGGGACTCTAACAATTTGAATGGAATAGTTGTAAGGCAAAAAGACTACAGAACAAAAGCATTCGCAGATGACCTGGTTGTTACCCTAACACGACCTTTGGAATCAATCATACAGATGGAAAACATTATAGAGGAATACGGTCTGGTTTCAGGTTTTAGTCTGAACCAGAAAAAGACTAAGATGATAGTTAAAAACATGTTGGAACCACAAAGGAGTGAACTGGAAAGGTTGGCAGGCTTTGAAATAGCTACAAAGGTGAAATATCTAGGAGTTCAGGTTGCAGCTTCTAATATAAAACTTTTTCAAAATAATTATGAGGAATTGTGGCATAAGATTCAAAAGGACCTTGAAACTTGGAAGAAACTGCAACTATCTCTACTTGGCAGAATAGCAGCTATTAAGATGAACGTTCTACCTAGATTTCTGTTTTTATTTCAAATGATTCCGGTGCTGAAAAGTGATAAGACCTTGATGGAATGGCAAGCAGGTCTAAATAAATTTATTTGGAATGGGAAAAAACCAAGAGTTAAACTTAAAATCATGCAAGATGTTCGTGAAAGAGGTGGCCTTAAAGTTCCAAACCTACTGTCAGGTATGCTTCCTTCAGTATCCAGGAAAGAAGGACCCAGACTCCATTAGAGGTTAACTGGTACTTTTACTAGATATGAAATGAACGCAACCATAGAAAGCAGGATTCTGAAGCAAAACGCGCGAAAGTTACAATTAGAAAGCATCCCCCTCCCTTGTCCACCATAAATCATCCAATCCACAGGTCTTCCAGAGGTCAGGTGGGAGCAGACGTCTGGCCGTGTCAGCATCCAGGAATGCAGTGTCCGTTGGTCTGATAACAGCTTAAGGAAAGGTTTCGTTTCTCAGATTTAGAAAGCCCGCGTGAGCATAAACCCCCCTCCCTCCGTTTCTATGACAACCGAAGCGGCAAAGCAAAACTAGCGAGGTTGACACCTACGTTTATACTATGAGGCAGCAGTGTTGACACAAGTGGGTGATTGGTTTGGTACAACGAAAACAGAAATTTTGAATATAGAAGGCCATGACTTGGAATTTGGTTGGCATGCACTTTTATTCTATGAAGATAAGTTGGACAGAGTATTCAACAGTCACATTTTGAGACATGCTTTGATGAGAGTTTGGAAGAAGCACCAGCTTCAATTGGATTACAAAATACCTTTGTGGTTGGATCTTGGGCAGATTATGCCAAATATTAAGTCACTCGGGGGGATTTTATACAAAGAGATGCTTTTTAATGATGGGGGCAGATGGAGTTTGAAACCTTTGAATATTCTGTTGGAAGAAGGGATGAATTTAACTTGGTTGCAGTACCTTCAACTTCAAGCGAGATGGAGAGAAGATCAGAAAATTGGACTAATGTTGCATGAAGAAGATTTGGTGACTCTGATAAAATGTAAAGGGCCGATGCATATTAAGCGAGTGTATAATTTATTGTTAGAAAGAGATTCAGAGGGTGAATTAGTGAAAGATTGTATGATAAAATGGGCACAAAATTTTGCAGAACCAGTGATGTTGGAGACATGGGAAAAGATCTGGGTCCAGAATGTTAAATTTACACAAGCACAGAACTTGAGGGAAAATTTTTATAAGATGCTTTATAGATGGCATTTAGATCCCAAAAAATTATCATGTATGTATCCAAATGTTCAACCTAAATGTTGGAGGTGTGATTGTTTGGATGCAACATATTTCCATATTTGGTGGACGTGCAGAAAATTGAAAGCATTTTGGATTAAACTTTGGTGGGTTATGCAGAACGTTTTGAAGAAGAAGCTTGAATTTTCTCCTCAGTTTTTTTTGTTGGGGATAGTTAAGGATTGTTCACTGACTGAAACGAGATTGATCTTATATATGATTACCGCAGCTAGACTACTGATTGGTCAATACTGGAAGAAAGATAGTGTACCTACTATAGAGGAATGGATATTGAAGATGTCTAATTTTGCAGAAATGGCTAAGATTTTTGCATACTTAAAAGACAGGACCCATGAAGCCTTTGCTAAGGAGTGGAAGAAATGGGTAGAGTACATGCAGAATAAATATCAAAGTAAGAAGTTTCAACTAGCATTTGACTCATAATTATATCTATTAATTATTTTATCATATATTTGAATTTATATTTTTATTATGCTATATATTTATATTAATATTTAGATACATTATAATGTTAAAAATAAGCTTATATATCTGATAGATTAGCCTTATTTTATCTAATTTTAAAAAGAAATTTATGATGTATTACTTGAATTTTATATACTTTTTAAAATAATATTACTAAGATTGAATATTGGGAATTATATTTAATGTTAAATATTTATATGATATTTTATTCTAAAAATTTATGATGCTCAAAATTAGTTTTTTTATATATTTGTCATATTTGTCATATTTGTTAGATTGTCATGTGTTTTTACAAATGATTTATGGTTGCTATATATTTGAATTAGGGGGGTAAAAGATGTTAGAAGTCTAGAAAAAAATTTTTTTTATTACTTAAAGTTAAATTTGTTATATTTTTAGCTGGATCTCACCTTTTTTTTGTTGTTGTTTGATGTTGACTGATATATATGATTGGTTAATAGTGGAAGTCAGGGGGGAAAGGGGGAGGGATAGGGGGGGAAAGGGAGGGGGTGGTAGCTGGGTGGGGGGAGTGGGGGGGGAAAGGGGTATAAAAATTGTATTGTAAAACTTTTTCAATTAAAAAAAAAAGACAGAAGCACTATATGAAAATCCCGAGATGGCTATCCACCATGGAGGCTATAATATATCCAAATGTACTAGAAATGGGTAAAACGGTCAGATACAATGAGTTATTAGATGGGGGTGTCAGTGTTCCAAAACTGACATAGAAGCAAGGAGGAAAAAGTTTGACATTTCACCTAGAAAAACTTTCGGTGAATTCAGTCTCCTGGGAGATGTATGGGAGGGGTGACATTCCTGTGTGCTGAAGAGACAGATAAGAGAGAGTGATCTGGAAGGCAGCCAATGGAGAGCAGTTTCTGGGGAAGGAATAGGAGGGGTTTTGGATGGAGGGGCCAGTACTGTCTGCATAGTTGTCGGGCTTGGATGCATCGCTCAATAAAGAGAATATTTCCTAAAGATAGCTGCTTGGAAATTAATTTATTTCGAGGATGAAATCGAAAGCTCTGACAGGGGGAGGGAATCTCAAAACAAGGGAAGAATTGATGGAACAAGGTATTTCTATAGACTCATGGCCATATAATCAAATTAAATCCCGATATAAAAAAGATAAGGAGGAATTTGGCATAGAGATGAGCATAAATGGATTTGACAAGATTTGGATGGGTACAGATGACAAAATACTAGCTAAATTATATAATTATTTATTGGAGTACGATATGGCAGAGGAAGTGGTTAAGGAACCGATGTTAGCATGGGCCAAAAATATCAGACAGAATATAAATCTGCATGAATGGGATTCAATATGGAATAATAATCTTAAAATGACAAAGGTGATGGCTTACAAGGAAAAGCTGTTTTATAGGTGGCATATGGCCCCAGCTAGGATAGCGAAGATCTACCCCAACTCGAGCTCTAAATGTTGGAAATGTGATCATCAACAGGGCACTTTCTATCACTGCTGGTGGACTTGTAATCAGGCACAAAAATTTTGGAGGATGATATGGAAGTGGATTAAGGAAATAATAAAAGAAAATTTCGATTTCAAACCAAAAGCCTTTCTCCTGGGAATCCTGAAAATTGAATATGCAAAAAAGAAAAAGTACCTAATCATACATACAGTATAATGACAGCCGCTAGAATTTCTTTTGCCCAGTATTGGAAAGAAAAACAATTACCACCTCAAGAACATGTTATCGGGAAAATACTGGAGTGCACCAAAATGAACAAATTGACTTTAGAAATTAATGACAGAGAAGATTCGGAATTTTATAGCGTGTGGGACATGTGGTATGAGTGGATGGAGAAAAGAAATAAAGAAGGAAATAGAGTATAGAGATTAATTATTAATTAATCAATAAAGACCATAGAGGAACGAGCAATATTACTTGTATTTTTAAGGATTGGACCACTATTATCCTTAATAGCCTTAAAATCAAATTTAACCTTAAGATGTAACATCAAATAAAAGACAAGTAAAAAGTATGTGTATATATATATATATATGTATGTATTTGCACCACAGAACCAAAAACGTATTGAGTGTATCACTATTTGTTATAATAAAAATCCAATAAATTAAAAAAAAATGAAACTAACAAGAGCACCTGTATAAACAGTACAAATCTTCAGTTGCTCTCCTCTCTTATCACTCAATACAGAGCCTCTTTATTATGGCTACAGTGTCTCTTTCTTCTGCTACTTAAAGAAACATAGAAACAAAGTTTCTTTTCCAGCAGATGGCAGCATTACACACTCTCCTATCTCTCCTATTCTTTAAAAATTCTTTTCATTTAAAATTGATCAAAAGTTACCTAAAAAAGGAAAGGCTCCAGTCCAAATAGCCCAATCAATATCAATCTAAAAAAGACAAATTTTAAAAAGTTCCCGATACTGCTCTTTTCTTCTTCAGTCCGTTACGGTTCAAGACAATAATAAAATTAAAGCAATTTCCATTTCTTTCTAATTATATACTTGGGTAAAAAAAAACTAATCCCAGATAGATTCACCGCTTCTCATCATTTGCTCTCAATCTCCATTTCATTCATCACTTAGGGTGTTCTTTGTATTATTTTTTTTTAAAAAAAATAAAAATCTCTCACTGATCTGTTCCCTGTTGTTCCTTCTTCCTCCTTCCTGAAACTGTCACAGCCTCGGCAGCTTAATGGCTGCTACTCCACCGCTGGAAAACGGGCTTTCCTGGGTCGACCAGGGACTTTGTGGTGTCTCTGGGATCCACAGGATGTGCCTTCCACTGCCACAGTCAAAACGAGACTATGGGGTCCAGGATGGACCGTCCAGCGGCGGGGCTATCAGTGGAATTTCTGGAGCCCCAGAAATTCTCGCTCGTCTCGCCGCAACTTCAGCTTCTCCAAGGCCATTTTTGTTAGTGCTGGTATGCAGTGGCCTCTGGTTGCCTAGCTACAAGGGGTTGGGCTGTACAATTTGTTTCAAGTTGCTGTTTTTGCACGCTTTGCCTCAGAGCTTGCCTGGAATTTCTTGCTTTCAAGTTTGTTCCTAGTAAAAGTATTTTTCTCTAAATCTATGGAGCCAAGGATTTTTCTTTCCTGACATTTTGCTATTTTGTTTGAGCAACTTTCGATTGCTTTGTGGACTATTGAGCCATTGCTCTGTGGATTAATCTTGGCCTGCTTGTGGCAGGACTTAATTGGGACAGTTCTGAGTTTTGGTGAAGGGAATTGCTGGGAAATATTAATAAACTCACTAAACCACAATTAAGTGTGTGTGGATGTGTGGATGTGAGTGAGTGGGGCAACACAAGTCATTGTGTTCACAAAAGCACTCCAAGTTCAACCCCTCCTCAATTCTGTTGACCCTTATCTGGTGCCAATTTAGCATTGACCTTTAGTTGACCAGAGTCTTGTGTATAGACTTAAATAAATATTCTATGCTGCAACCTTACAAATGGTTCTGATTCTTTGCACCTGACACAGGCAGTAAACAGCCTTCCCAAAAGGGAAATGGGAGACTGCAGATTTGGAATCCCTCATAGACCCTAACTGACACAAATGTCTCACCAAAATTTGAGGTGCTTTTCCACACCCAGAGGGACTTTCTAAATGAAGTACTGACCCCTCCTATTACCTGTCCAAATTTCAGGTGTCCTTTGGACACCTCAGAGGACTTCCCTTATGAAGTATTGACCCTCTGATTGATTGCTGGGCTTTTAGTCACAGAGCAGGCTCGTAGTTTGCCTAGAAGAGAAGACAGGCACTCCTTCCTTTTGCAACCTGTTGGAGCCTGTTGAATTCTTTCAACCTCCCTTGCGTTCCAAGGTACTTTGGTCACAACCTGATATGGGCTTGCAGGTGTTTGGGTGCAACTGAAGTTGGCACAGGATGCAAACTCTGGACAGCAGTGAGGGAACACAGAGAGGATCACAAACACACACACTTGCTGGGCACACACACACACAAAACACATTTTACAGAGTACTTAGCAACAAGGGGCCTATTTTCAATTTACATAACAATAAGCATTGTTCTGTAAATTGAAAACAAAAAATAAAATAAAATAAAAGCAAGGGGCCTCCGGGTTCAAGCAACTGTTTTGGCCCCAAACCAAAACTCCCTTTACTACATCTGCTGGGAGGGGCAGGGTCTGGAACAGCACCCTCCAGAAAAAACTGTCCAGTGCCAGCTAGGTGGAGTTACCTGGACCAGGTCCTCTAGCCAGTTTAGCCCCACATTGGGCTCCAAATTCTTAGAATTATTTTCTTCGGTGCAAAGCTAAGCAGGGTTGTGAATGAACACACTGGACAGCTGCTTGAAGAAGAGGATATTTTATATGACTGTGTAACATGGAGTGCAATTGAAGGTAGTTTACAAGTTTTGAAAGCTAAGTGTAAAGGCTGACTTGCTCTGCACTTTCGCTTGCAGCCAGACAACAGAAACCAGGGGGGGGGGGGGGGGGGGGGAGGGGAGGAATGAGTGGAATGTATGGGTGGCTGGGAGGGAATTGAGGAATTCATGTGCACGTTCTGTGGCCTGGGATAACTTTGATACCTCAAGGTTGAACAATGAGAACTTTCTGAGCTGAGCAGACTGTTTCTCAAAACAAAGAGACTGCACTAGATTGGTGGACACTGGACAGTAGGTGGCCCAGGGAGGAAAAGGGGGATTGTAACTATGCAGTTTTCATGTGAAAAGTCAGAACTGGCTTTGCTTTATACTGTGCCTATATGGATCTATCAGTAAAGTTATACTCTTGGATGGGGAGGAACAGGCTTCGTCTCAACCCTTCCAAGACCGAGTGGCTGTGGATGCCGGCGTCCCGGTATAGCCAGCTGGTGCCATTGCTGGCTATTGAGGGTGAGTCATTGGCCCCCACAGAGGGGGTTCGCAACTTGGGTGTCCTCCTGGACTCACGGCTGTCCTTGGAAGGGCATATGGCGGCCGTGGCCAGGGGGGCCTTCTATCAGGTTCACCTGATGCACCAGTTGCACCCCTTTCTGGATCGGGACTCCTTATGCACAGTCACCAATGCACTCGTCACATCTCTCCTGGACTACTGCAATGCTCTCTACATGGGGCTCCCCTTGGGGTGCACCCGGAGGCTCCAACTGGTCCAGAATGCCGCCACGTGGGTGTTTATGGGAGCGACAGTGCGCTCCCACGTAACACCTCTCCTGCATGAGCTACACTGGCTCCCGGTGGTCTTCCTGGTGCGCTTCAAGGTGTTGGTTCTCACCTTTAAAGTGCTTCATGGCATAGGGCCGGGGTATTTGCGAGACCGCCTGCTGCTACCGATAACCTCCCACTGGCCAATACACTTGCACAGAGAGGGCCTCCTCAGGGTGCCATCAGCCAAGCAATGTCGGCTGGCGGGCCCCAGGGGGAGAGCCTTCTCTGTGGGGGCACCCGCCCTGTGGAATGAGCTACCTCCTGAAATTTGATTGATCCCAGACCTCCGCGCTTTCCGAAAGGCCCTGAAGACTCACTTATTTCAACAAGCCGGCCTGGTTTAATTTGGTTTTAATGGGGTTTTTAAACTCTTGATATTATTGACTTTTGGGTTTTAAATTGGGTATTTTAATTTGTAGATTTGAGATTTTAAATTGAAACGCCGACAATTTTATTTTATTTTAATTTTTTTAAATATTTGTATTATATGTGTCTTAATTGGCTGTTCACCGCCCTGAGTCCCGCTGGGGAGAAGGGCAATATATAAATTTAAATAAATAAATAAATAAATAATAAATAAATAAATAATAAATAAATAAATAAATAAATAAATAAAATAATGTCCCAGGAATTTCTTTTGCTGCATATGCCAATGGGATGGTTGACACTAAGAGTAGAAATCTTTATAGGAAAGGTGAGCTTTGATTGTGGGGTGTGTGTTGATTGAATTGTTTAGATGTATAAATCAAGACATTCTCGTAAAGTCCAGGGAAGATGCTCATCCCTCACCTTGTGAGGCATGAAGATCTTAGATATGTAGATTTTTTCTTGTGAAGTGGATTTTATGAGGGGTTCTTGTGTCAGGGTGTAAAAGACCTATCTTGAGGGGATTCTGTTCTATATTTGTTTACCGGTGCCAGTGCACTGAATCGTTATTTTGAGACTTGCTGGTGGCTGGGACTGCCACTCACCCTGACTAAAGGAGGGGGCATTAGCAGGGCTTTTATCTTCGAACACTGGCACATGCAGAAACACTTTAACATTCCTTTCTAAATTTATTTTATTTTTATTTTATTGTGATTTATATGCCGCCCTTCTCCTGAAGGACTCAGGGCGGCTTACAAGATAATTCAACAATATGAATTAAATATAAATTAAAATCCAATTAAAATTAATTACAATCATTACAATGTAAAAACCTCCCTCAACGGGTCAGTCCATTTGATGAAAAAGCCACGCCTTCAGTTCGTGGCGGAAGGAGAGGAGGTTGGGGGCTGTCCTAAGCCTGGTGAGCAAACTGTTCCAGAGGGTTGGTGCTCCCACAGAGAACGCTGTCCCCCTGGGGGCTGCCAGCCAACATTGTTTGACTGATGGCACCCTGAGGAGGCCCGCTCTGTGAGAGCGCACAGGATGATGGGAGGATGGCAGAAGATGATCCTGCAAGTACCCAGGGCCTAAGCCATGTAGGGCTTTATAGGTGAGCACCAGCAACTTGAAATGAACCCGGAGGACCACCGGCAGCCAGTGCAGGAGAGGTGTTACATGGGAGTAACGAGAGGCTCCCGTAACAACCCATGCAGCCGCATTCTGGACTAGCTGAAGCCTCCGGGTGCATCCCAAGGGCAGCCCCATGTAGAGGGCGTTACAGTAATCCAACCGAGAAGTAACAAGGGGATGAGTGACTGTGGCAAGGGCATCCCGGTCTAGGAAAGGGCGCAACTGGTGCAACAGGCATACCTGTGCAAAAGCCCCCCTGGTTATGGCTGTCAAGTGATCTTCTAAAGACAGCCGTGAATCCAGGAGGACACCCAGATTGAGAACCCTTTCAGAGGGAGTAAGTACCTCCCCTCCTATCACGCGTGACGGAACCACTAGATCCCGAGATGCCGGCATCCACAGCCACTTGGTCTTGATGAAAAAGCCATGTCTTCAGGTCACTGCGGAAAGAGCGGAGGTCAGGGGCCATCCGGAGCCCAGTGGGTAACTCGTTCCAGAGGGTCAGTGCAGCCACAGAGAACGCCCTCATCCTGGGCACCGTCAGCTGACATTGTCTGGCTGATAGCACCTGGAGGAGGGCAATCCTATGTGAGTGCACTGGGCGGTGGGAGGCTGGTAGGAGGTGGTCCTGCAAATACCCTGGGCCCATGCCATGAAGGGCTTTATAGGTAAGTACCAGCACCTTGAAGCGGATCCGAAGGACCACCAGCAGCCAGTGCAGCTCGCGCAGGAGTGGTGTAACATGGGAGTAGCGGGAAGCTCCTGTAACAATCCGTGCAGCCGCATTCTGGACCAGTTGGAGCCTCCGGGTGCACCCCAAGGACAGCCCCATGTAGAAGGTATTGCAGTAGTCCAGATGAGAGATAATGAGAGCATGCGTGACTGTATGGAGGGCATCCCTATCTAGGAAAGGTCGAAACTGGTGCACCAGGCAAACCTGTGCAAAAGCCCCTCTGGTCACGGCCGTCAGACGGTCAACTAAGGACAGCCGCGAATCCAGGAGGATGCCAAGATTGTGGACCCTTTCAGAGGGAGTAAGTAACTCCCCTCCCATCAAAAGTGATGGGGCCGCTAGATCATGGGATGCCGGTATCCACAGCCACTCTGTCTTGGAGGGGTTGAGTTTGAGTCTGTTCCTACCCATCCAGACCCGCACCGCCTCCAGGCACCTAGACATCACGGAAAGGGCATCCCTGGATTGGTCCGGGGTGGAGATGTAAAGCTGAGTATCATCAGCATACTGCTGATAACTCACCCTGAAACTGTGAATGATCTCACCCAGTGGCTTCATATAGATGTTGAAGAGCAAGGGGGAGAGAACTGAACCCTGAGGAACCCCACAAATGAGGGGCCTCGAGGAGGATCTCTGACCCCCTGCCCAGACAAACTGCATACGACCCGAGAGGTAGGAGGAGAACCACTGTAAAACAGTGCCCCCCACCCTCACCCCCACCCCCCGAGTTGTTGCAGTAGGATACCATGGTTGAGGTCAAGTAGGACCAGGACAGAGGAATAACCCCTGTCCCAGGCCCGCCAGAGATCATTCACCAGGGCGACCAATGCCGCTTCCGTGCTGTGTCTGCACCTGAAGCCCAATTGGTACGGGTCTAGGTAGTCTGTTTCCTCCAGGAACTGTGTAAATTGGTGTGCCACCATGGACTCAACAACCTTCGCTATAAAGTGAAGGTTGGAGACAGGACAAAAGTTGTTTAGGGAGTCTGGATCCAGGACAGGCTTCTTGAGGAGGGGTCGAACCACCGCCTCCTTAAGGGTGGCGGGGAGGCTTCCGGTTGGCACCGCCGGCATTGTGGATGGTCTCCCCGGACCTCCAGCCCCGTGATCTTGTAAAAGCCGCTTTGACAGCACAAAACAGCTGTCAGGCGGCTGAAAAACCTCTCCTTCAGGAGAAGAAGGAGAGGAGAGCTGGTGAGGGTGTGTAGAGCCCCCCCAAAAGCTCTCTAGAATAATTCCAGAGGCTTGGAGGTGAGAGCTCCCCGTTTACCTCACTGGAAGCTCCAGATCCGGGACGACTCTGTTTCTACAGTGCTAGACATTGCGACCAATTCTGCAAGCAAGATATAGATTTAATGAATACAAGAGCAGACAGAGCGGGAGCAGGAGACCAAACTGTTGCAAGTATCTGTGCTTAACTCTGGGATTACATTGTTGCTAATTGTATTTAACTGAGCGGGAGGCTGGAAATAATGGCACCTTTGTTGTGGGCATGAAAGTGAGAAAGAAAAGTGCCTATTGAGAGTTTTGTGCTTTAAAAGTGGCTTAAAACTGCTGGAAACTGAGAAGCTGGTGGAGAAAGGACTATTTGGACTTATAAATTATAATTTACAAATTTTTGGAAGCTGTTTAAGAGACTTTGTGGCTGTGAAGAGGAAAAACGATTCTTTTTAAAAAATGGCTCCTAAACAAGCGAAGCCAGGAATTCCTAAAAGTGGAGGAGGCTCTCCAATAGTGTCAGTAGTGACACAGAAAGCCCGGCTTCCGGTGGATCCACAGAGTCAGGAGGCTTCTTTTAGAGACCTCAAAGAATTTATAAAAGAAGCCATGAATAATCAAACTGCAGCTATGAACAATCAAACAGTAATTATGGAAGGGAAACTCAAAAAATTTGAGGAGGATATAAAGGCAATTAAAGATGTGGTTGAGGAAAAGCACAATGAAATAAGAGATGATATCATATTGGCAGTTTCAGGATTATCAAAACACCTCATTCAGCTGGATGAGAGAGTAGAAGAAATTAATGAAGCTAATTTGAATTTGGAAGATAAATTTGGAGAGATCATGACTAAAACAGAGAAGGTGGAAGATGAATTGGTTACGTTACAATACAGATCCATGGAATTTGCTTTGAGATTGCGAGGGCTGAAAGAAAATAGCCGGGAAAACTTAAAGGACACCTGTGCTGAAGCTATAGCAGAGATTATTAAAGAAAGAGGGGAGGATGTGGCAATTCGGATTGACAAAATTTAGAGTTAATTCTTGGATAGCAAGACAAAGGCAGTTACCAAGAGATGTGGTGATCTATTTTACAGACAGGTGGATCAGAAATGATATCTTACAAGCTTCTTACAATAATAAGGTTCACCTGGATGGACAAGAACTACTGATTCTTAAAGAGATCCCTCCCAAAATGCTAAGAAGTAGAAAGGACTTTGGTTTCCTGGTAAACGAATTGAGAAAACAGCAACTGCAGTACAGATGGGATGTTCCAACTGGTTTAATAGTGACTTATCGTGGAGAAAGATACCGTTTAAATACAATCTGGAAAGCAAAAGATTTTTATGTCAATGTTCTGAAGGCTGGATACCCACCCTCACCTGGGGGTGGGGGTGTAAAAAGAAAATGGAGATGTTACAACAAGAGAAAGATGAAAAGCAGGTACAAACTTATGCTGAAGTGGCAGCTGGAGTAATCATTTTGGAAGAAGAACTTATGCAATTTGGGGGCCCACCTTCAACTCTTGAGGCACCTAAGAAGGTAGAGGAAACAAAAAAGCAATGCCTGACATGATCAACTTATAAACAGCTACAACAAAAAGCACAACAAACTCAAGATTTATCTCAAGAGGAAAAAAAAAACAGAAGCAGTGAGAGGGGCTAGGCTGAAGAGTAAGATGGAGGAGGATATTCAGCGGATGCTCATGAAGCTTCGAGGGGCCAAAGATGGCAACTAAATTTTTATCCTGGAATGTTAATGGCTTGAATTCACCACAAAAAAGAAAGAAAGAATTTCATTATTTGAAACAATTTAATAATGATGTTATTTGTCTTCAGGAAACACATATTAGACTTTCGGACCAAAAATATTTGATAAATTCAAGACTAGGTACACACTTTGTTGCATCAGCACCAGAAAAGAAAAAGGGATTAGTTATATATGTAAAGAAAGGATTACCAGTTAATTTAATAGAGGCAGATGTTCAAGGAAGATATATTGCAATTGAATTACTAACTCAGAATGTGAAGATGCTTTTAATTGGAATGTATGCACCTAATCAATGACAAGATAATTTTTATAAATTTTTATATGCTAAAATAATACAATGGGGCTATAAATCTCTTATACTAACGGGTGACTGGAATGGAGTAATGGATACTTTGAGAGATAAAAAAAATTTAACAAAGATTTCAACACGTGCAACATTACCCAAATCCTTTTTTGATATGATGGAAGATATGGAACTGAGAGATATTTGGAGAGAACGAAATGCTGAGGAAAGAGATTTTACTTTTTTTTCTGATAGGCATCAATCTTTTTCTAGGATTGATTTTATACTAACCACAAGTGATTTTCTTTCTAGGGTAAAGAAGACAAAGATATGTCCAAGAACTTTAACTGATCATAGTCTGGTTTGGGTGGAACTGGAACAAGAGAGAGGAGAAAGGAGGTCTTGGAGGTTAAATGAAAACTTATTTAGATATGAAGAAAATGTGAACGAGCTTAAAAAACAAATGAAAGAATTTTTTGCTATTAATATGTATAAGGTTACTTCTATGGAAATGGTATGGGATGCAAGTAAGGCCTATATGAGGGGAACTTTAATACACATGAATAATAAATATAGATTAAAACAACAAAAGAAACAGAAAGAGATAAAGGAGGAAATAAAAAAGAAAGAACAACTATTTATATCTAATCCAGGAGATAAAAAAGTAAACGAAGCAATAACAATATTATGAGAGCAATTTAATATGTTAATGGCCGATCAAGTGGCAACTAGTTTACAATATGCTAAACATAATACATTTTGTAATGCTAATAAACCAGGTAGGTGGTTGGCCTACATGTTGAGGAAAAACAGAAATCACGAGTAATTAGTAAGATAGAATTTAGAGGTAAGGAAGTTTATCAACAGAATTTGATTAAAAAAGCTTTTTTAGATTTTTATACAAAGTTGTATGCTAGGGATTCAATACAAGGCATAGATATAGACAGTTATTTAAAGGAAGGGAATATTCCTGAATTCACGTTAGAACAGAGGGAAGGATTGAATCAGCCAATAACTTCTGAGGAGATTATTGCAGCAATTAAACAAGTAAAAATAGGTAAAGCTCTGGGAACAGATGGATTAACAGCTGTTTATTATAAGAATTTACAGTCTGAAATGGTGGAACCGCTTAGAGTTTTATTTTGCAAAATACAAACAGGGGGAGAAGTCCCACCCTCTTGGAGAACAGCTTTTGTTTCACTGATCCCGAAGGAAGAACAAAATTGTATTAAACCTGAAAATTTTAGGCCAATCTCACTTTTGAATACTGATTATAAAGTTTTTGCCAAGATATTGGCGAATAGATTAATGCCAGTTATGCAGCAAGTAGTTCATAATGATCAGTCAGGGTTTATAAAAGGGAGACAAATGAAATATAATGTGAGACAAATTATAAATTTATTGGAATATTTGGAAAAAAACAACCAAGTCTCTGCAGCACTCATATTTTGGGATGCGGAAAAGGCATTTGATCGTTTGAACTGGCAATTCTTGTTTAAGATAATAGAAAAAATGCATTTTGGAGAGTATTTTATACAATCAATTAGACCAATATATCAGGAACAAACAGCACAAATAATAGTTAATGGAGGTTTAACAGATGTTTTTAAAATTGAGAAAGGAACGAGGCAGGGTTGTCCTTATCTCCACTGCTGTTTATTTTAACTTTAGAAGTTTTATTAAATAAGATACGTGACTGACAAAATAAAAGGAATTGTAATCAGACAGCAAGATTATAGACTAAGAGCGTTTGCAGATGACTTGGTTCTCACTTTATCTCAACCCATTGAATCGGCTCCTTATATGTTGGATATAATAGGTCAATATGGTAAGGTATCTGGATTTAAAGTAAACCAATATAAGACAAAGATGATAACTAAAAATATGTCTATATCTCAAAGAGAAGATTTAGGAAGATTAACAGGGTTTGAAATAGTTAAAAAGGTTAGATATTTAGGAGTAAATATTGCAGCTTCAAGTACGAAATTATATAAAAATAATTATGAGGTTCTTTGGCAAAAAGTACAGAAAGAAATGGATAACTGGAAAAAGTTACAATTATCTCTACTGGGGAGAATAGCAGCAATAAAAATGAATGTGTTACCAAGATTTTATATTTGTTTCAAATGATACCAGTGCTTAAGAAAGATGGGAATTTGAAGGAGTGGCAGAAAGGGGTCAATACCTTTATTTGGGGTGGGAAAAAACCAAGAATACAACTAAAAATTATACAGGATGTACGGGAGAGAGGAGGTCTTAAAATGCCCAATTTAAGATTGTATTATGAAGGTTTTATCACAAATTAGTGATTGGTTTAATTTAACTGAAGAGAGAATGTTAAATATAGAAGGATATGATTTGTTATATGGATGGCATGCTTACTTGTTATATGAAAAAAAGTGGATAAGGTGTTTAAAGGTCATATACTTAGAAATGCTTTGTTGAGGGTTTGGAAGAAATACCAATATAAGTTAAACTACAAGATACCTATATGGGCAAATCCCAGACATGCAATAGAAAATATAAGTATAGAACAAAAACAGGAGGTGATTAATTATAAAGAGCTTCTTATTATGGAAAGGGGCAAATTGCAATTGAAATCTTTAAATGTATTGAAAGAAGAATGGATAATCTATACTTGGTTTCAGTATAGTCAGCTTCAAGCAAGATGGAGGGAAGATCAAAAAATTGGTGTTATGCAAAATGAGGAAAATTTGGTAAAACAGATTAGAGACCAAAGCCAAATGCATATTAAAAGGCTGTATAACGTATTATTGGAAATAGACTCAGAAACGGAATTGGTTAAAGATTGTATGATAAAATGGGCTCAAAACTTTCAGGAACCAGTGATGATAGGAACATGGGAAAAGATCTGGGTTAGAAATGTTAAATTTACACAAGCACAAAACTTAAGAGAAAATTTTTATAAAATGTTTTATAGATGGCATTTGGACCCTAAGAAATTATCATGCATGTATCCAAATTTACAAGCTAAATGTTGGAGATGTGATTGTGATGATGCAACTTATTATCATATATGGTGGACTTGTAAGAAAATCAAAGCATTTTGGATAAAGATTTGGTGGCTGATGCAGAATATTCTAAAAAAAAGGTTGAAATTTACTCCGCAATTGTTTTTATTGGGTATAACTACGGACTGTACAGTATTAAAGACTAAATTGATTTTAAATTTAATATCAGCAGCTAGGCTGTTGGTAGCGCAATACTGGAAGAAGGATTCTTTGCCTACTATAGAAGAATGGACATTGAAAGTAACAAATTTGAATTGAATTGAATTGAATTGAATTGAATTTATTGAATTGAATTTATTAAATTTGTATACCGCCCTTCTCCTGACGGACTCAGGGCGGTGAACAGCCAAACATTAAAATACAAGCAATATAAAAGTTAAAATAATCTAAAACATAATTAAATCAATTTTGGCTTTCTCAAATTTAAAACCCCTCATAAAATTCACCCATTAAAATCTACGTTAAACCAGCCGGCTTGCTGGAATAGAAAACTCTTTAATGCCTTGCGGAAAGTGCGGAGGTCTGGGATTAATCGAATCCCCGGGGGTAACTCCTTCCAGAGGGCGGGAGCCCCCACAGAGAAGGCTCTCCCCCTGGGGGTTGCCAGTCGACATTGCCTGACCGACGGCACCCTGAGGAGACCCTCTCTATGACAGCGTATTGGCCGGTGGGAGGTTATCGGTGGCAGAAGGTGGTCTCATAAGTACCCGGGTCCTAAGCCATGGAGCGCTTTAAAGATGAGAACCAAGACCTTGAAGCGCACCCAGAAGACCACTGTGAGCCAGTGCAGCTCGCGCAGGAGAGATGTCACATGGGAGTGCCAAGTCGCCCCCATAATCACCGGCGCAGCCGCATTCTGGACCAGTTGGAGCCTCCGGGTGGTCCTCAAGGGGAGCCCCATGTAGAGAGCATTACAGTAGTCCAGGCGAGAAGTGACGAGTGCATGAGTGACTGTGCATAAGGAGTCCCGATCCAGAAAGGGACGCAACTGGAGTATCAGGCAAACCTGATAAAAAGCCCCCCTGGCCACGGCCGTCATATGCTCTTCTAAAGACAGCCGTGCATCCAGGAGGACGCCCAAGTTACGAACCCTCTCTGTGGGGGGCAGAGACTCGCCCCCAATAGCCAGCGAAGGCACCAGCTGGCTATATCGGGACACCGGCATCCACAGCCACTCGGTCTTGGAAGGATTGAGTTGGAGCCTGTTCCTCCCCATCCAGACCCGTACGGCCTCCAGACACTGGGACATCACTTCGAGGGCATCATTGGGGTGATCCGGGGTGGAGATGTACAGCTGCGTATCGTCAGCGTACAGATGACACTGCACCCCAAAACCACGGATGATCTCACCCAGCGGCTTCACATAAATGTTGAACAGGAGGGGCGAGAGGACCGACCCTTGCGGCACCCCGCAAGCAAGGCACCTCAAGGTCGACCTCTGCCCCCCTGCCAACACGGACTGCGACCGGTCGGAGAGATAGGAGGAGAACCACCACAACACCGTGCCTCCCACCCCCAATCCCTCCAGCCGGTGCAGCATGATACCATGGTCGATGGTATCAAAAGCCACTGAGAGGTCTAATAGGACCAGAACAGAGGAGCAACTCCTGTCCCGAGCCCTCCAGAGATCATCCACCAACGCGGCCAATGCTGTCTCCGTACTGTACCCAGGCCTGAAGCCAGATTGGAACAGATCTAGATAGACAGTGTCATCCAGGTACTGCGGGAGCTGTCGCGCAACCACACTCTCTACAACCTTCGCCAAGAAGCGAAGGTTGGAGACTGGACAATAATTTCCCAAAACAGCCAGGTCCAGAGAAGGCTTCTTGAGGAGGGGTCTCACCACTGCCTCTTTCAAGGTGGGAGGCAGGAAACCCTCACTCAAAGAAGCATTTATAATCTTCTGGAGCCAGCCTCATGTAACCTCCCAGGTAGCCAGCACTAGCTAGGAGGGACACGGGTCCAATAAACATGTGGTTGCGTTCAACCTCCCCAGGATCCTGTCCACATCCTCAGGAGTCACAGGGTCAAACTCATCCCATATAACAGTCTCAAGACCTGCCCCAGACACCTCGCCGGAACCTACCCAGTCAGAGTCCAAGCCTTACCGAATCTGAGCGATTTTATCGTGCAGATACTGTACGAAATCCTCAGCCCATCCCTGCAAGGGGTCATCCCGTGCTCCCAGATGGAGGAGGGAACGGGTCACCCTAAACAGGGCAGCTGGGCGGTTATCTGCTGATGCAATAAGAATAGAAAAGTAATTACACTTTGCCGCTTTTATCGCCACTAAGTAGGTCTTAGTATGAGACCTAACTAGTGTTCGGTCGGATTCGGAGCGACTGGCCCTCCAACCACTCTCTAGGCGTCTTTTTCGGAGCTTCATCTCCCTCAGCTCCTCAGAAAACCAAGGAGCTGGGCAGATCTGGCGCCGGATCAGAGGCCGCAAAGGCACGACTCGGTCCAAAGCCCCGGCGGCCGTCCTATCGCAGGCAGCCACCAGGTCTTCAGTCGAGTCGTGAGCCAGAGACTCAGGAAATGGCCCAAGCTCCCTCTGGAACCTATCAGGATCCATCAGGCGCCTGGGGCAGAACCATCTAATCGGTTCCGCCTCCCTGCTGTGGGGTGTAGCGGTCAGAAAGTCCAGCCTCAGGAGAGAATGGTCTGACCATGACAGGGGTTCAATAGCTATATCCCCTATAACCAGTCCATTCAACCACTGCCCAGAGACAAAAACCAAGTCCAGAGTGTGTCCTCCTATGTGAGTAGGGCCATGAATTACTTGAGTCAGGTCCATGGCTGTCATGGAAGCCATGAACTCCCGAGCCATCTCAGACATCTCGCCGATGGACAGCAGGTTGAAATCCCCCATCACCAAAAGGTTGGTGGTATCAACCGCCACCCTGGCTATAACACCGAGAAGCTCGGGCACGGCTGCTGTCACGTGGCAGGGAGCCAGGTACGCAATCAGCAAGCCCACCTGCTTCCCATAACCCCACTTCACAAGGAGAGACTCACATCCGGCTATCTGAGGTACAGTGGCCTCCCTAGGATCAAGACCTTCCTTTATAATGACCGCCACCCTCCCACCCCTCCCCTCCGCCCTCGGCTGATGAAATGCATGGAAGCCTGGTGGGCACAACTCTACCAGAGGGACCCCCCCCTTCCTGGCCCAACCAGGTCTCCGTAATACCCGCCAGGTCCGCTCCTCCCTCCTGAATTAACTCACAGAGGAGGGGGGCCTTATTAACCACGGACCTGGCGTTGCACAGCATCAGCCTAATTTAGCGGAAATGGCGAAAATATCAGCGTATTTGAAGGACTATACACAAGAAAGATATATATTGGAATGGAGAAGATGGAGTGAATATATTCAAAATAAGTATCAGACAAGAAAATATCAAATAGCTTATGAATGAATGTTAAATTCTAGAAATATTATGTTATCTATAGTGGAGTTAAGGTTTCAGGGGGTGATTTGTAGACTAAGGATAGATAGGTTACTTTAGCTTATGATTGTTAATTGCAATACCCTGTATTTTGCTCTGGGAAGTCTGGGCGGGGGAGGGGGGAATGGGGGGAGGGTTGTGGGGGTGAGGGAGGAGGGAAAGAGGTTGGGGGGAATACTGGGGGGAGGAATCTTTTTTGTAAAACTTTTCAATTTAAAAAAAAAGGGTGGCGGGGAAGACTCCATCCCTCAATAAAGCATTGACAATTGCTTGGATCCAGTCTCCAGTCACCTCTCTGGTTGCCGCAACAAGCCAGGAGGGACAAGGGTCTAGTAAACACGTTGAAGCCCCCAATCTTCCAACAATCCTGTCCACTTCCTCTAAGGATACAGAGTCAAAGTCAACCCAGATATTACCTTCAAGACTTGCTCCCATCTCCTCGTCAGACACTGCCCAGTCAGGTTCTAAACCCATCCGGATCTGAGCGATCTTGTCTTGCAGGAATTGAACAAAATCCTCAGCACTGCCCTGCAAGGGGTCCTCCCTTGCTCCCTGATTAAGGAGAGAGCAGGTCACTCAGAACAAGGCTGCTGGGCGATTCTGTTCAGATGCAATGAGAGCGGTGAAATAATCATATTTCACCGCTTTTTGACTGTTGTTGATGACCATAGTAGGTTTGGATCAGACCTTATTTAAATTTAAGGAATTCTGCAGTCTGATTGAGAACCAGCATAAGGTCAACATCCAGAAGATCTTGACTGACAGAGGAACTGAGTTTAACTCAGCTCAGTTCTCTGATTGGCTGAAGGAAAAGGGCATAGTCCATTTGCGTACTGCCCCTTACTCTGCTTTTTGGAACGGGGTGGTAGAAAGAAGGAATGGTATACTGCAGTCAATGATGAGGTGCGCTCTTGAGGACGCTGACCCAGATTTTTCATTTTGGGAGGAAGCTGCTTTGTATGCAAATTACACTCTCAACCGGGTATGGTCCAGTGTGGTGCAAAAGACCCCATATGAGGTAGTGTATGGCCATAAGCCAAGATTAACTCATCTTCATTTGCAGTTTCATTTGGAGTGATGGCCAATGTTCATGTCCCCAAGGAACTTAGGAAAAAGGGGGACAGAGTCTCAATCAAATTAAGGTTCATTGGCTATGAAACAGGCTCTAAGGCTTTTAGGTTTGTGGACTCAAACAGGAGAATAGTAATATCTAGGTCAGCCACGTACTATGAGAGTACAAATTGGAGTAGGATTCACGCCAACGAGATCCTAACTCAAGGCCCTCCTCATAATTTGGATGATCAGGTAGAAGATGTGTCAGAAAGTTCATCTATTGATAGTGACACATCTGGTTTTGAGGATGAGGGAGAGTATACCCTCCAGACCTTTAAAGGGAATATTAAGACAAAGGAAGGGAGTAGCCTGGAAAGAGGGGCACTCCACTTTAAAGGTCCAAAATCATAGTAATGAGGAGGAAGATCCATCAGATAGATCTGATGAAGATGAAGAACCAATAAGTAGGCCAATTCGGTCCACTAGGGGCAATAAGCCAAAGAGGTATGAAGGCTTTGTTACTTCTGTTGATCAGGATTCAACTACACCTCAAAGGTATGAGGATGTGTTAGCACTATCTGAAAGAGAACAACAAAATTGTTGTGGACACCGAGGGAGTCGACTTGTGCTGCTGCTGCCTACCGGATAGGCCTTTACTTACTGTCACCAGTCGCCGTGAGAGGGTGACTAGGTCATTACACCTCTGGGACAGCGGCCTGAGACTCCTCTTCACTGCCGTGAGAGGACAGTGAAGCCTGGTTCGACCCATACCGAAATGGTGGACCCTCTCTCTAGGACTTTGTCATCAGACTATTAACTCTGAATTATAGGCCATGTTCATATTTCCCCTGAAATTGAGATGTACTCATCGGCCGAGCTCTTGGCACTGCGAGATTCCCCCCTCTCGCAGGCTTGGCCCTCTACTTTAACGAGGGCCCACCTTAATGATGGGTTTTGGGACCCAGAGAGGTGGCATGTGAAAACCAGAGGATTGAGGGGTTTTTTATTAAAATTTTTAGCTAAACTTTTAAGGGGCCCCAGGGAGGGGGAGGGTCAAAATGAAATTCGGGTAGTGGGTATGGGGGATAACCCACAAAGGGGAGGGTTGGGTCAGGCTGTGAAGCGCGGTGTGGGGGGTGGGGGACCCAGGGTCGAGGGGGGGTTAAAGCTCATCTGGATGGTGTTTTGAACATCAATACAGTTGGTGGGAGGGGTAGATATGGCGGGATCAGGGGGCCATATCAAGTTAAGGGAGCACGCACCCGCTGTCTTCAAGCAGTGGCACACTCCAGCCCCCATGGCTCTACTCATTTTCCAGGTTGCACAGACCCACAGGGCCCAGGCTTACGACTGATGTTGTGCAATGCCAGGTCTGTAGTAAACAAAGCCCCCCTCATTTGTGATCTGGTTCAGGAGTGGGGAGCGGACCTGGAAGGTATTACGGAGACCTGGTTGGGCCCAGAGAGAGGGGTCCCTCTGGTAGAATTGTGCCCACCAGGCTTCCATGCATTCCATCAGCCGAGGTCACAGGGGAGGGGCGGGCGAGTAGCAGTTATTATTAGAGAAGGCCTTAGGCCGAGGGAGGCCACTGTTCCTCAGACAGCCAGCTGTGAGTCCCTCCTTGTGAAGTGGGGTCATGGGGTTCAGATGGGTTTGCTGATCACGTACCTGGCTCCCTGCCATGTGGCAGCAGACCTGCCCGAGCTACTCAACGTTATTGCCGTGGTGGCGGTTGATATCCCCAGACTTATGGTCATGGGGGACTTTAACCTGCCGTCCGTGGGTGAGGCGTCTGAAGTGGCTCGGGAGTTCATGGCTTCCATGACGGCTATGGACCTGACCCAGTTAATTCATGGCCCTACGCACACGGGGGGAAACACGCTGGACTTGGTTTTTGTCTCTGGACAGTGGCTGAGTGATCTCGAGATAGGGGATATAGTCATAGAGCCCTTGTCATGGTCGGATCACTCTCTCCTTCGCCTTGACCTTCTAACCGCTACACCCCGCCACAGGGAGGCGGAACCGACAAGATGGTACCGCCCCAGGCACCTGATGGAACCTTATAGGTTCCAGATGGAGCTTGGGCCAATCCCTGAGGGTCTGGCTCACGCCTCAACTTGAGACCTAGTGGCTGCCTGGGATAGGGCGGCCAATGGAGCTCTGGACCGAGTCATGCCTTTGCGGCCTCTGACCCGGCGCCAATCCCACCTGGCTCCTTGGTTCACCGAGGAGCTAAGGGAGATGAAGCGCCGGAAAAGACGCCTAGAGAGTAGTTGGAGGGTCAGTCTTTCTGAATCTGACTGGACACTGGTAAGATCTCATATTAAGAATTACCTAGTGGTGATAAAAGCAGCGAAATGTACTCATTTTACTGCTCTTATCGCATCATCAGATAATCGCCCGGCCACCCTGTTTAGGGGGACCCGCTCCCTGCTCCACCAGGAAGCGCGGGAGGACCCCTTGGAGGGAAGAGCCGAGGATTTTGTTCAGTATCTGTATGACAAAATCACTCAGATTCGGGAAGATCTGGACTCCGACTGGGTGGTCTCGGGGGAAGGTACCGGGGCAGGTCTTGAGAATGTTATCTGGGATGAGTTTTATCCTGTGACCCCTGAGGATGTGGACAGGATCCTGGGTGGACTGAACGCGACCATGTGTTTATTGCACCTGTGTCCTTCCTGGTTAGTGCTGGCTTCCCGGGAAGTGACACGAGGCTGGCTCCAGGGGATTATAAAGGCTTCATTGGGGGAGGGTGTCTTCCCTGCCACCTTGAAAGAGGCGGTAGTGAGGCCTCTCCTCAAGAAGCCTTCCCTGGACCCGACAATGTTGGTAAATTATCGTCTGGTCTCCAACCTTCGCTTTGTGGCGAAGGTTGTTGAGAGCGTGGTTGCGAAACAGTTTCCCCGGCACCTGGATGAAGCGACGTATCTAGATCCGTTCCAGTCGGGCTTCAGGCCCAGGTACAGCATGGAAACGGCATTGGTCACGTTGGTTGATGATCTCTGGAGGGCTCGGGACAGGGGGTGCTCCTCTGTCCTGGTCCTGTTAGACCTCTCAGCGGCTTTTGATACCATCAACCATGGTATCATGCTGCGCCGGCTGGTAGAGATGGGAGTGGGAGGCACTGTGTTGTGGTGGTTCTCCTCCTATCTCTCCGACCAGTCGCAGTCTGTGTTGGCAGGGGGGCAGAGGTCGACCCTGAGGCCCCTTATATGTGGGATGCCACAAGGATCGGTCCTCTCGCCCCTCCTGTTCAACATTTATGTGAAGCCGCTGGGTGAGATCATCCGTGGTTTCGGGGTGAAGTACCACCAGTACGCTGATGACACCCAGCTGTACATCTCCACCCCAGACCACACCAACGATGCCCTTGAAGTGAAGTCCCAGTGCCTGGAGGCCATGTGGATCTGGATGGGGAGGAACAGGCTCAGGCTCAACCCGTCCAAGACCGAGTGGCTGTGGTTTCCGACGTCCCGATATAGTCAGTTGGTGCCATCACTGACTATTGGGGGCGAATCACTGGCCCCCACGGAGAGGGTTCGGAACTTGGGCGTCCTCCTGGACTCACGGCTGTCCTTAGAATGGCACCTGACGGCCATGGCCGGGAGGATTTTCTATCAGGTTCGCCTGATCCGCCAGTTATGTCCCTTTCTGGATCGGGACTCCTTACTCACAGTCACTCATGCCCTTGTCACTTCCCGTCTAGACTACTGTAACGCTCTCTACATGGGGCTCCCCTTGAGGAGCACCCAGAGGCTCCAACTGGCGCAGAGTGCGGCCGCGCAGGTGGTGATGGGAGCGACATGGCGTTCCCATGTGACAACTCTCCTGCGCGAGCTGCACTGGCTCCCGGTGGTCTTCCGGGTGCGCTTCAAGGTTTTGGTTACCACCTTCAAAGCGCTCCATGGCTTAGGACCTGGGTACTTGCAGGACCGCCTACTACCACCAATAGCCTCCCACCGGCCGGTACGCTGTCATAGAGAGGGGCTCCTCCGGGTGCCGTCAGCAAAACAGTGTTGACTGGCGGCCCCCAGGGGGAGAGCTTTCTCTGTGGGGGCACCTACTATCTGGAACGAGCTCCCCCCGGAGATACGGAGGATCCCGGATCTGTGCACCTTCCGCTGTGCTCTTAAGACCTTTTTATTTCACCAGGCGGGCCTGGCCTAACCTCTCTTCTTTTTTAGCGTTATATTTTAATCTGTTTTAAACTATGTGGGGTGTTTTGTTTTTTTTTAATTGAAAAAGTTATACAATACAAAATTTTTCCATTTTTCCCCCCCAACCCCCCCCTTCCCCCATGCCCCCTTCCCCCATGCCTCCCCCCACCCCCACCCCCTTTCCCCCCATCTCCCCCTTGACTTCCGCTACGTTAAAAAGAAGAAAAAAAACCAAGTACATATAACAAAGTAATATAACAAATAAGCCTATAAGTAATAAAATTTTCCTGAAATTAACAATATTATAATAAAAAAAAACTAATAATAAGATTTACCTCATTAATCAACCATCAACCATCAATATTCATTTATCAATCAATACCATACTTATATTTAAACCCAATTTAAAAAATCATACCTTTCTCTAATCCATTGATATTAGCATTACTAATTATATTATTTATTTATTTATTATTATTTATTAATCAGATTTATATACCGCCCTTCTCCTTACGGACTCAATCAATCCCCCTAATAATAACATATAATAGATCACATCCATCTCCATATCAATATCAAATAATTTTATCCCAACTACACCCATCAACTAAAAAACAGATTATCAATCAATACCATACTTATAATATTTAAACCCAATTAAAAGATATCATGCCTTTCTCTAATCCATTGATATTAATATTACTAATTATATACCAAAATCGATCCCCTAATAATAAAATATAATAAATCACATCCATATCCTTATCAACTAATTTTATCCCAGCTAGGCCCATCAACTATTAAACAAAAACATAAAACATTTCTCTATTCTAATAAAATATCATATACGATTATACATATATAATTGTAATTATACAATTATATCCAAAAAATTTCTATCTTAATAATCCATGTTTCAATCTTCTCTTCATCTTGATTGAAGTTTATCCGCCATAGTTCTAATAAGCTTCGTATTCCTGCTGCCTCCATCAGCAAAAAACATTTCTCCATATGGAAATCCCCCCGAGTGACTTTATCGAATACATTTTCTATCTCAATAACCAGATTTTCATCTTCTCTTCATCTTGATCTTGATTAAAGTTGGACAACTATCTTCTGACACAATATTTATAAACTAGTTCTTATTCTTATTCAAGCTGCCCCCATCAGCAACAAACATCTCTTCGTGTGTAAATCCCCCCGAGTGACTTAGTATTTGTAAGATCCAACCATGAAGGTATCTTGTAATCCTCTAGGTAGATCAATCAACCTGACTCCTAATGTATCCGTTAAAAGAAAAAACAAATGCAGCTTATACAAGCTGCACTCCTAGATGTTCCTTTAAAACTCTTTCAAATCCTGCCAACCTTTCCACCTCCTTCCTTTGGGTTTCCAAGATGTTTTCATCTTCAAGTTCCTCATCTAGATAATTAATTCCAATAAAATTATAATAGGGTAATCACAGATCCTCTGCATATTTTGCAGTGATCTGTTTAACTTTCTCAAGATGTCAAATCCAAATCAGGATGAGTTTTGTGACAAATTTTAAGTCCAATATCATATAAAAATTAAATATAACAATGGTTATCTTCCAAACTATTTCAAATAGTCCTTTATGTAATGGATTCCATCTATTCAGAATTAATCTTTAGGGTTCACCATGCGATTCCATCGAAAGGCACATTTTCGGCTGCAGTTCAGTTTCAGTGGTTTTCAATTTCTTTCCTCCCTTGACTTGTGGTTTCTGTTGCTTCTCCTCATCATACTTTTCCACTTGTGGAATACTGGGCCTCTGCTGTCTCAAAAATATTTGTTTTTCATCTTGCTTCAACAGTTCAAGGCCCGGTACCACTTCTCTTGAATCTCTGGAATGCTTTGCTTTCAAATCTGGATATTCCATAATATAATCATCTAGAAAACCACCTAACGCTCCTTTTTCTTCTAACAGACTTTGATTATTTTGATTTTGTAATTCCATCTGCACACATTGTTCCTCCACCTCTCTTTCAGACTCTTTATCTTGCTTGTCTTCTTCCATAGATGACAACATAGCAGAAGATAAAAATATGGGGGCAACCTTAAAAATAATATTATAAAAATGTTCAGCTTTTTCAACGGTATTTGAACAGTATCTCACATCTTGATAACTCAAAATTACACCAACTGGTACATCCCATCTAAATGGAATCTTTCTTCTGTGCAATTCCTTCACCAAAAATCCAAAATCTTTTCTGTATTTCAAAATCCTAGATGGTAACTCTTTATAGACCCTGATTTGTAGACCTTCTACCCTTAAAGTAGCTGAGTAAGATTTTTGTAAAATATCATTTCTTAATCTTCTATCAGTGAAATAGACAACAACATCTCTGGGTAGGTTCTTCTGTCTGGCAACACGTGAATTAGCCCTGTAGACTTTTTGAATACAGCCAAGAATTTGGTCAACTTCCAAATTTAAAAATGCAGCTAATTCCTTAGCACAAAGTATTCTCAAATTTTCTCTGTTATTCTCTCTTATACCTCTTAATCTCAAAGCAGACACCATAGCTTTAAATTGGAGCATCATCACATCATTCTGGGTTTCCTGATTTTTGGCATCAGCTTCATCTAATTTTTCCTGTAAATCTTTCATCTTGGAATCAAACTTTCTACTGATTTCAGCCAACTTCTTCTCTATACTCTTCACCGCACTTGTAAAGGCAGAAACTACTTTAAAAATAGTTTGATTCAGTTCATCATATTCTCCCTGTACCAGCTCTTCAAGATTCTTCTGTGAGTTTTCTATCTTCTCAGCAATACTTCCTAGAGACCTAGTTATAAAGTCTTTTAAGTCCTCATTTGCAGTTCCCTGCAAGTGCTTTTGAATCATCTCTACTTTGTCCTTTGTCTGACTTGTAAGGGAGCCCCGCCTTGCCTTTTGTTTAGGAGTCATACTTCCAAAAAAGTTCTAACTTTTCTCAAAAAAAAAACAAAACAAAAAAACAGAAAGGTCCTGTTTAAATCAATTTGTTTCCTTTTCCCTACTAGGATATTTCTTTTAAAATACTTCAGCGCTGGCTAAGCTCTTACTTTCACTTTCCACTCTCCATTTTCTAAGCATTTTCCGAGCAAAGCCAGTCGCCATTTTCAAAACACTTTCTCCTCTTCTCATTTTTTTAAAAAAATTAATAAAAAAACAATACTTGCATTTTTCCTCCTCTAGCCAATCCAGGTTTCATCAGCTTGCTTTTTTGTAAATTTCAATCGGTCTGTGGTGTTGCTCACGACGTCTGGCTCTGCTGCTAAAAGCAGCAGAGATCCCTCGCAGCGCGGAGCTTCTTTGGGGGTGAATAGGGAGCCATTGTCCTGAGCCCTCTCCAGGACAAAGAAAAAGTCCTGGGGGCAAATCAGGGGGCTCTACCGCACCCCCAGTAGCTCAACCCGCTCTTCCAGCTGAAGAGCGGGGTTTTCGAGCCGCCTGCCTGCTGTGCGGCGGCTCTTTCACGCGCGGCGAGGCCGGCGGACATAAAGCGCCACCGACAATGACAAAGGCGCCACCGGAAGTCTATGTGGGGTGTTTTAATTCTGTCTGGGCCAAATTTATTTAATTTGATTTTAGTTGGGTTTTAAATTTTGTATACATGTATTTTTATTGTTGGCTGTACACCGCCCTGAGTCCTTCGGGAGTAGGGCGGTATATAAATCCAATAAATCTAAATCTAAATCTAAATCTATAGTATGACAAGAGAAGAACAGGTGATGTACAAGGGAAAGGAGGTGATAGTACTAAAACAAATTCCAAGGAGGGTAAGGGAATCAAGGAGAGATTACAGATTTTTGGCTACCCAACTAAATAAGAGGAACATCCTTTTTACGTGGATTTTGCCAGAAGGCATGATTATTACGTGGCAAGGAAATAAAATCAAGATAGATAGTTTGGTAGTAGCCCAAGAGTTCCTAGGTCAATTACGAGTGACTGAAGATCAAAACAGCAAAGAGGAATTAGAGGCAATAACACCAGAAGAAGAAGCCATTCAGCAGAAAAAAGAGAAAGAAAGGACACCGGAGAAGAAGGGGGTGGAAGATAAGAATAGTAAAGAAGTAACGAAAAACTAAAGACCACAAAGAGTTACACGAGCCAACAAGTACTAGGATAACATAAAGGACAAAGGAGATGGAAGACTGGAGGCTGATATCGATCAATGTAAATGGCTTGAATGAAAATAAAAAGAGGAAAAACTTTTTTACAAAATTAGTTAAACAAAATGTGGATATAGTGTGCCTTCAAGAGGTACATATCAAAAAGGAAAACCAAAAATATTTAGAACATAAGAAATTAGGAAATCTTTTCACTTCCCTAGCTGATAAAAAAGAAGAGAGGGGTTGCACTGTATATAAAGAAAGACATAAAAGCAGAACTAAAATATGCAGATCCGAAGGGTAGGATCTTAATGGTGGAAGTAAAGAGAGGTAACTGTCCAATCTTACTAACAGCAATTTATGCCCCGAATGAAAACTTGGGAGACTTTTATAAAAAATTAGGAGAAAGATTAAGTATAATGAATAATAATAATATTTGCATAATTGGGGATTTCAATGGGGTAATAGATCCGAATAGAGATTATAAAGGGGCCAAAGGTAAAAAGAAAAAAAAGAAAATTATACCCAAATCATTCTTTGACGTTGTAGAAGAGTTCAATTTAGTAGATATTTGGTGGACTCTGCACCCATGTAAGAGGCAATATACATATTTCTCGAACCCAAAAAAGTCATGGTCAAGAATTGACATGATGTGGGTGAGCAGAAATATAGGACTAGACATTATGTCAATAGAAATTACACCTAATGTATGGGCAGATCATAGCCCGTTAGAGGTGAAATGGAAAAGTACCTACAAGAAGAAAAACATAAGATGGAGATTAAATACCCAATTTCTAAAGGACAAGCAAAATATTGAGAAAGTTAAAATAGAACTAAAATTATTTTTTGAAGAGAATGAAAAAGAACCAACCCCAAGAGGAATTATATGAGACACAATGAAAGTGTATCTGAGAGGCCTGGCGATATCATATGGCTCACATAGGAATAAAGAAAGAAGAGAGAGGCAGAAGGCTTTGACAGATGAATTAGGGAAAGCTGAGAAGGAATTGCAACAAAACCCAGTTAACAAGGTAGCCAAAGAAAATTGGATGGTTGTACGAAATAAATTAAATATCATTGATCAGGAGGAGTTGGCGTACAAAATGAAAAAAAACTAAACAACATTACTTCAAAAATGCAAATAAACCGGGCAGATGGCTATCTTATAGATTAAAAAAAGAAAAAGAGAAAGGGATAATTTTCCAATTAGAAGACCTGGAAAGTCGGATTATTAATAAAGAAGAAGAAGCGGAAGTCAAGGGGGGGATGGGGGGGGGGAAATGGGGTGGGGATGGGGGGAGGTATGGGGGGAAGGGGGGGGTTGGGGGGGAAATGGAAAAATTTTGTATTGTAAAACTTTTTCAATAAAAGAATGTTTTGAGGGGAAAAAAAAATAAAGAAGAAGACAAATTAGAGATTGCCCGAGAATACTATGCCTCCTTGTACGCAGAAGAACAAATCCCTAAAGAAAAGGTGGACCAATACTTGGCAAAAGAAAACCTTCCAAAGATTGGGGAAGAGGAGAAACAAATGCTTAACAAAGAAATAACAATGATAGAAATTCAAGATGGCAATATATAAACTTAAAAAGAACAAATCCCCAGGACCAGACGGATTCCCAGGAGAATTGTATAAAAACCCTGATTTGGAGGAAATCTTATTACCAAAATTGCTAGAAATTTATAATGAGGCCTTAACAGAATCTAAAATACCAGAATCATGGAGAGAGGCGTATATCACACTTCTCCAAAAAGAAGGAGAGGATCCAAAATTAATAAAAAATTATAGACCGATCTCCCTCCTCAATACGGACTACAAAATATATATGAGCATTATAGCAGGAAGGCTAAAAATAATCTTGAATAACCTAATACACAGTGACCAAAATGGATTCCTCCCCAGGAGGCAGATTAGAAATAACACAAGGATAATAGATGTACTTGAGTATTATGAGGAACATCCAAATAAAGAAATGGCACTGGTTTTTGTTGACGCCCAAAAGGCATTCGACAATCTGAATTGGCAATTTATGAAACAACAAATCACTCAAATGGAATTCGGATCAAATTTTGTCAATACAATATCTACAATTTACAAAAAACAATGTGCCAACATCCTATTGAACGGAGAACTAATAAAAACATTTCAAATTAGAAAAGAGGTCTGACAAGGGTGTCCTCTGTCACCACTTTTATTAATCTTAGCTTTAGAAGTACTTCTGAGAAGGATTAGGAATAACAATGAAATCAAGGGATTAAGTGTTAGAAAAGAGACGTATAAGACCCAGGCATTTGCCAACGATGTGGCACTAATTATGGAAGAACCATTGGAATCAGGCATTAAAATATTGGAAGAATTAGGCAATTATGGAGAGGTAGCAGGCTTTAAGTTAAATAAATCCAAAACTAAATTAGTAACTAAAAATATGACGGAGGTACGAAAGAAAGTGTTGGAAGAATCAATGGAGATCCAAATTGCCACGAAGGTAAAATACCTAGGGGTGTGAATCTCATCTAAGTGCTCAGCCCTCAAGGAGGATAACTATATACCATTAATTAGGAATATAAAACAGGATTTAGAAAAGTGGGGAAGATTACAGATATCATTATTAGGTAGAATTGCAGCAACAAAAATGAGTATATTACCCAAGCTATTGTATTTATTTCAAACAGTCCCTGTTAAATTAAATAAAAAATTCTTTCTGGAGCTTAATACTATGATTAGGAAATTTATTTGGGAGGGAAAGAAACCGAGGATAGCAATTAGGAACCTACAGGACAAGAAGGAAAGAGTGGGTTTCAGATTACCTAAATGGGAGATGTATCAAAAAGTCACAAATTTAGTATGGCTGAAAGATTGGGCAACTTTGAGAAATAAAAGACTCCTAACCTTGGAAGAGCACGCTCTTCAGAAGGGTTGGCACACCTATCTTTGGGAAATGGGGAAAAAACCGAAAACATATTTTCATAGACACAAAATAAGGGACACCTTAATGCAAACATGGGGAGAGATAAGACAGAAGCAATATACAAAAGTTCCGAGATGGCTCTCCACCATGGAGGCCTTAATATACCCAAATGTATTAGAAATGGACAAAATGGTTAGATATAATGAGATATTGGATGAGGGAGGGAATCTCAAAACAAGGGAAGAATTGAAGGAGCAAGGTATCTCTATTGATTGGTGGCCATATGCTCAAATTAAATCCCGATATAAAAAGGACAGGGAGGAATTTGGTATAGAGACAAGCATTAATGGATTTGATAAGATTTGGATGGGTACAGATGATAAAATATTAGCCAAATTATATAATTATCTATTGGAGTATGATATGGCAGAGGAGGTGGTTAAGGAACCAATGTTAGCTTGGGCCAAGAATATTGGACAGAATATAAATCTGAATGAATGGGTTACAATATGGAATAATAATGACTAGGGCGGTGACTTATAAGGAAAATCAATATAAGATGTTTTATAGGTGGCACATGGCCCCAGCTAGGATAGCCAAGATTTATCCCAATTCAAGCGCTAACTGTTGGAAATGTGACCACCAACAGGGTACTTTTTATCATTGTTGGTGGACTTGTAATCAGGCACAAAAATTCTGGAGGATGATATGGAAGTGGATCTCAGAAATAATAAGAGAAAATTTTGATTTCGACCCAAAAGCATTTCTCCTGGGAATCTTGAAAACAGAATATGCAAAAAAGAAAAGGTATTTAATTATACATATAATGACAGCCGCAAGAATTTATTTTGCCCAGTATCGGAAAGAAAAAGAGTTACCATCTGAAGAATATGTTATTAGGAAAGTACTGGAGTGCGCCGAAATGAATAAATTAACTCTAGAAATTAATGACAGAGAAGATTCGGAATACTATAGCATGTGGGACATGTGGTATGAGTGGATAGAGAAAAGAAATAAAAAATGAGGTAGAGTATAGAGATCAATTATTAACTAATTAATAAAGATTATAAATCAATAATATCACTTGTACTTTAAAGATTTGAGCACTATTATTTGTAATAGCTTTTAGATTAAATTAAACTCTAAGAAATAATATTATGTTAATGGCAAGTAAAAAGTTTGTATATATGTATCTGCACCACGGAACCGAAAATGTTTTGATTGTATTGCTATTTTGTATAATAAAAATTTATAAAAAAAAGAAAAGAAAGAAAGACTGGGCCAGCCTATCTACAAGACAAAAGATCTCCAGCTCCAGGGTGATGGGATTAAGACATGATCCCTCAGGACATAATAGGATTAGCCCTCTACCCATCTAACAGCAGGGCTCACTGCAATTCAAATTTTCCTAAGGAGACTTCCAGTGGTGACGTCATCGTGAGAGGGGGGAAAACGGCCGCTGCCATCTCTGGAACCCCAATATTCATTGATAGAAGCTCTTCAAAGGCTTTTCTGATCCCGTAGAGATCAGGGAAAAAAAGGGGAAGTGCCAAAGCCTCTGGACGTAGCGCTAGCATTGGAGAGGAATCAGGACAACCCCCCCAAATCTATCAAGGAAAAAGTCCACTCATAGGGTGGACAGGAGCGATGGCGTCCGTCTAGAGCGAAGCTATTGATATAAAAGCAGTTTCAAGTGACAGTGGGGAGCGGAGATTCCCTGCAACGAGGGGAGGCGAGAGGAAAGCGGAGGAGAAGGAGCGCGATTGGAGGAATTAGTTGGTGGCGGCGATTCATGAGAGGAGCGTATATACTAAGTTACAGTGGCAGTGAGTGAAACAGATCCTCACGAAGTGACTAAGGGAAAATCAGTGAACTTGGAACTCTAAGACACTGTAAAGAAATTAGGCGGAGCTGGAATAAACATAATGTCAGCCTCCAGTGCTGACATAGTAAAGAGGGGGTTAAATTCCTGTGGGATTAGTAAGAGAGACTGCCGTAGAATGATTTAGATAATGACCAATAGGATAAGGAAGCAAGCCAGGAAAGGGAGGGATTATGGAGCAGAGGTCATTTCCTGACTGCATATGAGTCCGTGAAGACGTTGTTCTAACAAATAAAAGTTTTTTTTTCTTTATTATCAAAATGTGAGAGGCATCTTATTTCTTCAGACAACTCTAGCTCGGCCAGACAGTCAGGAAAATGTTTTTTAAAACAAAAAGAAATGCTCTCTTCAAAAACTTTTCTTCTAAAAATATTTATGCATTCCTAAGCTACTGCCGACATTGGCAGACCTTCAGATGTCTCCGAAAGTAAACAAACCTTATCAGAGGCCATGGAAGAAACAATCTCCACCGGAGGTTTGCCTCAGAAAAGGAAAAAATTATGATGCCTTTTGCTGGACTCCCATCAAGTGCCAGGTAAGGGGAGAAGGTTCTATGGCTCTCCAAACGGCAGCATAGTCCCCCCCCACACACACACACACAAGGGAAAAAAAAAGATGAGAGAAGAAAGCTCCAAAATGCACTCAGGGCTTCCCTCCCTGCTCAGCAAGCGACCCAGCCCAGCCACAGCATCACTCCCCTGCACCCAAATGGGAGATGATGAAGAAGCCCAAGGGCACCATGGGCAGGCTCACAGACCCCCGCAATGGGAGGAGAGGCCACTGAGGGTGGAACCACCCCGATTCAGAGGGAAATTTGATGGGGATCCGGACCTGCTAGCTCAATTTCTCGATGCAGCTGAGTTTTACATCGAGCGCTATGCACACCTTTACCCTTTCCCCAGGGCCCTGGTCAGTGCCATCGCAGAAGGTCTGGAGGGAGAAGCAAGGGGCTGGTCAGCGGCCCAGTACAAATACAGGGCCCCCCAACTGCAAGATGCAGATGGTTTCTTACAACTGCTGCGAGCCCATTTCGAAGAAACAGGGGACAATCCCTATGTAGAAGATGAGCTCAGGCACCTAATGCAGAGGGGGAAGCCTGTCCAAGAACATATCCGTGAGTTCAGGAAAGTTGTTGGGACTTTACCTCCTTTGCCTGAACGACTGCTAGTATACTTCTTTAGAACAAGCTTAGATAAGCAAATCGCCCAAGTGACCGCTTATCGAGATATTCTGAACCGACTGTCCGACTGGTTCTGGATAGCGACGCAAGTCGAGAGAGGGCTACGTGCCAACAACATGCTAAAACAACCACAGGAAAAGGAGAAAACCCAGCTGGACCAGGAACCATCTACCAGACCAGGAACTACAGCATCACGGGCCACCCAGAGGCCATCCACCCCACGGAGTCCACTGAGGTGCTACAGATGTGGGGGAGTTGGGCATTTGGCAGCGGCGTGTGGAACCCCGGGGCCAAAAACAGAGCCCCCGGCCAAGGCACGACCGGAACGAGGACCCAGGTGCACCACCAAGGCACCATTAAGACTTTCCCCGACTGCAGAAGTTTTTGCCCATCTGACTGAAAATAGGGGGAGCTCCGACGATGCGAATCGACCCCCCGAACTGTATGAGGGCGATGACGATGGTGAAAACGACCCAATGGTGAGCGCACCCATCCACCCATTTCTTTTCCCCATATGCCTAACAGCCCCAAAAACAGGTACCCAAGGGACTTTCCAAGCCCTAGTAGATTCGGGTTGCACCAGGTTCCTGATTAACCTACCCACAGTCCTAAAACTGGGGATCCGGGCTAAAAGGCTCAGCCACCCAATCCGTTTTCAGCAAGTTGATGGATCCCTACTGGGGGGGGCGGATGCCACACATTTGACCGAGCCGGTGAAGCTGGAGCTAGCGGATCACTGGGAAATGATTCGGTTCATAATAGCCCCCAAGATGACCAACCCAGTCATACTGGGACTCTCCTGGCTGGACAAGTGGGGCCCTACCATCTGGTGGCAAGAAGGGACTCGCAGACTGAGGATAGCAAGGGGACCCCACCCCCTGCCGCCACAACCAGAGAAAATGGCCCCTCCTCCCACCCAGGAGGTCCAACCCCTCCCTCTAGAGGGACAAAAGACGCCTCCAACACAGGTGCCCAACCCGCCCTGTAAAGGGACAACAGAGCAACTGGCGGCCACCTCCAGCACCTCCCACGCCCAGGACCAGATCCCAAAAGAGTACCAAGACTTGGCAGAAGTATTTAGCGAGACCGAGTGTGATGTGCTACCACCCCACCGCGACACCGATTGCGCTATCGAAATCATCCCTGGTTCGAAACTACCAAAACCTAAATTGTACGCCATGACACCCCGTGAAATGCAAGAACTGCGAAAGTACATAGACAAGAACCTAGAAAGGGGTTTTATCGAACCAGCCAAACCACGGGTAGCGGCACCAGTTTTCTTCAGGGAGAAGAAAGACGGCTCCATGCATCTGGTGGTCGATTTTCGCGGGATAAACTGTGTCTCCGTGCACAACTTATACCCCCTCCCCCTCATGAAAGACATGCTAGCTCACTTGGCCAAAGGGAAGGTTTTTACCAAACTAGACCTTCGTGAAGCCTACTACCGCATACGCATCAAGGAAGGAGACGAGTGGAAGACAGCATTTAACTGCTCCCTAGGAAGTTTTCAATTTAAAGTGATGCCTTTCAGACTACAGGGAGTACCGGCGGTGTTCATGCAACTGATAAATGAAGTTTTACATGATCACCTTTATAAGGGGGTCCTCGTCTACCTGCACGACATTCTCATTTACACAGAAACCATAGACGAACACATACCCCTCGTCCGCCAGGTGCTCGAAAAACTGCTGAAAGCGAACCTCTATGTCAATCTGTTGAAATGCGAGTTCCACCAGTCACGGCTAGACTACTTAGGCTACCGAGTGTCCAATGAGGGGATAGAAATGGACCCAGCCAAAGTACAATTGGTCCTTGACTGGCGACGCCCACGCACCCGCAGACAACTGCAAAGCTTCTTGGGGTTCGCGAAATTCTACAGACAACTTATCCCCTCTTTTGCAAAAATTGCCAAACCTCTAACCGACCTCTTAAAAACAGGGAGTCCAGCAACAAAACCTCACCCAGGACAGCCTCTACAGTGGAGCCCAGCCTGCCTACAAGCCTTCGAAACACTAAAAGAAATGTTTGCAAAAGAACCAGTCTTGAAACATCCTGACCTCAACCAGTCTTTCGTCATCCAAACAGATGCCAGCGACGTGGCAGTGGGAGCGGTTCTACTCCATAAGAACAGCCAAGGGAACCTTCAGCCCTGTGCTTACACTTTCCGCAAATTCACCAACACAGAGAGACACTGGGCAGCATGTAAAAAGGAAGCGTTTGCAGTGAGGTGGGCGCTGTTGACCTGGCGACATCTGCTAGAAGGAAAGCAGACACCGTTCGAGGTTTGGACTGACCATAAAAACCCGGAGGCCCTTAGGACCCCGCGGAAATTATCACCCAGGCAAGTCCGATGGGCCCAATACTTCAATTGGTTCAACTTCGAGCTGAAACACATCCCAGGGGGGAAGAATTTTCTGGCCGATGCCCTCTCCCGAATGCCCCAGTACAACAGTGAACGGGAGCAGGTGGTGAATGCCATCATCCCCTCGCCTCAAGTAGCGGGTCAAGTAACCACCAGACGCCAGCATCGCGACCAGCAGGACCAACCAGCGGGTGACCTGACGACACGGCTCAAAACAGAGACATTGGCGGACCCCTGGTTCTGAGACAATCAGCATCTTTTGACAAGGAGGAACGACGTAGCATGGAAAGGGATGAAACTTTACGTCCCAGAAACTCTACGCACCCTAGTCCTCAAAAGGAGCCACGACATTAGACCAGCAGGCCATTTCGGTTTTCTAAAGACTCTGCACTTAGTACGAAGACAATTTTGGTGGCCTCACATGAGGAAAGACGTGGACAGCTATGTGAAGAGCTGCACCATCTGTGCCACGATGAAAAACCGACCAGGAAAACCTCCTGGGTTACTGCAGCCAGTAGCTGAACCGACAAGACCATGGGAGGAGATTGCAATGGACTTTATAGTAGAGCTGCCGAAGAGTGGCAGAAACACAGTGATCTGGACCGTAATAGACTTATTCTCCAAACAGGCACATTTCATACCCTGTAGTGGGCTACCCTCAGCCCGCCAATTGGCCAAGCTGTTTGTGAAACACATCTACCGCTTGCATGGAGTACCCAGAAGAATCATCTCCGACCGAGGTGTCCAGTTTACAGCGAAATTTTGGAGGGAATTCCTACAATCCATAGGATCATCCCAAGGTCTCAGCTCAGCATTTCACCCGAGCACCAATGGCGGGGCGGAGAGACTGAATGCCATGATAGAGCAGTACTTGAGGTGCTATGTAGACTACCATCAGTCGAACTAGGCGGACCTCCTATCTTTTGCGGAGGTCGCGTACAACAATGCTGTCCACAGTAGTACAGGACTAACCCCATTCAAGGTAGTGAGCGGTATGGATTTTGTCCCCATGCCAGAATATCCCAGGGAACCCCCTTCTTCCGTCAGCTTGAACGATTGGATGGCGATGCTAAGAGAATCCTGGGAGAACGTCAAAAAGGCATTAGACAAGGCAGCACAGGCTTATAAGAAGCAAGCAGATAAGCACCGAGCCCCTCAAAGACCGTTCCGAGTAGGAGAGAAGGTCTACCTCTCCACCAAGTACTTGAGACTCAAACTCCCAACTAGGAAATTGGGCCCGAAATTTATAGGACCATTTCCTATAGTAAAAATAATCAACCCGGTCACGGTACAATTGCACTTGCCCCGGTTACTAGGAAAGATACACCCCGTTTTTCACAGTAGTCTTCTGAAGCCTGTGGTGGGGTCAACTTTAAGGCCGGTGCCACGTGATCCCCCAGGGCCCTTGATCATTGGGGGCCAAACTCATTATGAAGTACAGCGAATTCTCGATTCGAGGTGGCACAGAGGCCACCTCCAATACTTAATTAAGTGGAAGGGTTACCCATCGTCAGAAGCATCATGGGTGAAGAGGACGAACATTCAAGCTGACCACCTTATAGCTAAATTCCATGCAGATCACCCGGACAGGCCGGGAGGGGGTGGGACACAGTCCCAGACGGGGTAATGGTATTAGACCTGTTGTTTTATCTTGTGCAAGTTTTGCTGAAGAATGAAGGGAGAGGGGCCGGATGTCAGCCTCCAGTGCTGACATAGTAAAGAGGGGGTTAAATTACTGTGGGATTAGTAAGAGAGACTGCCGTAGAATGATTTAGATAATGACCAATAGGATAAGGAAGCAAGCCAGGAAAGGGAGGGATTATGGAGCAGAGGTCATTTCCTGACTGCATATGAGTCCGTGAAGACGTTGTTCTAACAAATAAAAGTTTTTTTTTCTTTATTATCAAAATGTGAGAGGCATTTTATTTCTTCAGACAACTCTAGCTCGGACACATAAAAGGAGAAGCCCAAAGACAATTAGAAAGAACTTGGAAACTTAAAGCAGTGGTTGAACGCTAAATTATTTACTGGTGTTATTGAGGACTATTGTGATAAGACGGAAAGGAAGAAAAGTCGTTCTGAACGGCAGCAGGAGTAGCCATATTAGACCTACAGAAGGGATTGAACCAAACACTGGACTAAAACGTTAAGTACGAGGAAAAAAGAAGGGGAGTGAACCTTGAGAACTTTTCTCGTTTATCAAATTTTGACTCGTGGTATATTTTATATATTTGTAAAGAGAGTAATTTCTTAGATATTTAAAAGTGATAGTGGATATATTTCTGTCAATTTAAATCGTGTAGATTTCCAATCTGATAACTCACACTTGAAAACTCATTTATCTACTTATTTGCTAATCTAATTATCTTTTCATTTATTTCTTAACCTATTTAAGTCATGAACTTTAATTGTTGATTGTGTTATAGCTTTATAAATCTGAGTAAAAAGAGGAAGGGGATTGAATGAAATTTATTTAAAATTAATTAAGAATTTTTGATTGAGATTGCAAATCAGAGGGGATAATTTAATGAATTGATTGCATGAATAATTGAAAAATAATTAATTGTTGATATAGTAAGTTAGCTGTGTAATTAACGAATATTGGGGGATTAAGGTGTGTTTAAGGAGTGACAGTTGATAATGATAAGAAAAAATTGCTGTAGAGACTAAAGAATCAGAGGATAGTAGAATAGCATATAAATATTATATGTTAGCCTGGGAAAGTTTCTCTAGCGTATTAAAGATGTCAACAACTTCCACTATAACAAAAACAGTTAAAAAACCAGCTGTAAATATGTCAACAGCGGCAGCATCACCTATTCAACAAAAAACATTAGATAGCATGGTGGTAAAAGATAAGGAGAAAGGGAAAACAGAAATGACATTAGATACGATGCAAAGCATGTTCTCCATGATACAGGAAACGCTCTTAAAAACACAAGAAAAAATGGCAGAGAACCAGGAAGAAATGAGATCACTCCATACAGAAATTAGAAATGAAATTGAAAAGTTAGAGGTGATATCAAAAATATGAATGATAGAATTGGAGATATTCAAAAATCAATAACTGATAATGAACAAAGAATTAGGAAAGCAGAAGTTAAAATAGACTCAGTAGAAATGAAAGTAGAGAAAATGGAACAGAAAACAGCCCAAATAAACAAAGAATTGTCCGACTCTCTAGCAATTCTCGAAATGGAAAAAGCCTCTTATTTTCTGTGATTTCAAAATATATCAGAAGAAAAAGAAGAAGACCTTGATGGAAAGATGGCAGAAATAATAGCAGAAATAGTAGAAAAAGACAAACAGGACATACAGGAACAATTAGAGGAAACTTACTGCGTCCAGACAAATTATATAAGAAGGCATCGATTGGCGAGAGAGGTACATGTGAAATTTTCTAAAAGATCAATTAGAGATGAGGTGTATATGAAATCTAGAGGAGGGACATTGACATATAAGGGCAAAGAAATTATTATTCTAAAACAGATACCCCGAAGAATTAGGAGTCAAAGACAACAGTATCAATTCCTTACTAACCAGTTGAATAGACATAAAATAGCCTTCAGATGGCTA
Organism: Coluber constrictor foxii; assembly: GCA_038048745.1. Lineage (NCBI taxonomy): Eukaryota > Metazoa > Chordata > Lepidosauria > Squamata > Colubridae > Coluber > Coluber constrictor. The sequence continues at coordinate 16,767,986 of CM075966.1, forward strand.
ACACCAGAAGGGATCCTGGTAACATGGGAAGAAAAAATATACAAACTGGACACACTAGAGAAAGCAAGAGAGTTTTATGAGGCACACTTCAATCAGGAGGAAGGCCAAGACAGTAAAGAGGAACTAGAAAGTAGAAGCCAAGAAGAAACTTTATCAGAGTCATCCCTAGAGAAAGAAATAAGGATAAGGCAGGATAAAGAAAGAGAGGAGAAAGAAGGGGCGAGGATGAAAACACGGATGGAGACAAGGAATGCAAAAACACAGCCGCACTAGATAATGGAAACTTTTTTCTGTTAATATAAACGGCTTGAATGCACAAAAAGAAAAAAAAGATCCCAAATTTTTACTAAACTACGGAAAGTAGGAGCGGATGTGACATGTCTTCAGGAAGTACACATAAAAAAAAGATATCAAAAGATTCTAGAAAACTCCAAATTAGGAAAGTTATATACATCGCTGACCGAAAAAGGAATAAAGGAGTGGCGGTATATGTTAAAGATTGGATTCTCTCAAAATTAATATATGCAGACGAAGATGGCAGAACAGTTATGATTGAATTAATATTGGAAAAAAGGAAAATATTGCTCATAGTAATTTATGCCCCGAACCAAAATCAACAGGACTTTTTCAAGGAAATACATAACAAAATAGTTGAGCTGGAATACGAAGATGTTTGTTTAATTGGCAACTACAACGCAATAGTAGATGTGAAAAAAGATTAAAAAACTGGGAAAAAGAATTTTTTAAAAAAGAGACTCTTCCCAAAGAATTTTTTGAAATGGCCAAGGAATTAAACCTGAGAGACGTCTGGAGGGAGACCCATGAAGACCAGTACCAATTTACTTTCTATTCCCACCCCCATCAATCTTGGTCTAGGATCGATATGGCGTGGATGACCACAAGTATTAGAAATGGGGTGGAAAAAATAGATATAGAAGTGAATCAATGGGCAGATCATAACCCTATATTGGTAACTTGGAGAGAAGCGAAAAGATTTAAATGATGGACAATGAATCAAAGAATTTGCAAACAATTGGAATTTAAAGAAATGCTAGAAAAAGAATTAGGTTGGTTCTTTAAAATAAACCAGAAAGAGGATACTTCCATTCAGAATACATGGGATACTGCAAAAGCGTTTATAAGAGGCCTGATCATAGCCTATACAGGGAGAAAGAATAAGGAGAGAAAACAACAACTAAATAAGCTCCAGTAAGACTTAAAAAAAATAGAACTCGAACTTCAACGTTACCCCCAAAATAAAACCATATGTTGTGGCTCCGTTGCCTGAGCCTGTGTCATTGTCAGGAGAGGACTCCGAGAGTGAAAGGGAGGAATTGGCAAGACCTCCCTCTCCAGGACCCTCCTCTCTGGCAATGCCCCTGGAGGACACCAAAGGGCAAGAGATAGGCCCAGAGCCAAGCACATCCCCGCAGCCACAGGTGGACAGCGACGAGGGAGATAAGTGCTGGCTGGATCCTCGCCAGCAACGCAGGGAGAAACGTGCCCAACAGAAGGCACGGCGTGCTCGTGATTAGCTGACTCACTGGACCACACCCCACAGCCTATAAAAGAGAGTGAGTCAGCCTACACTTTTGTGACGGACAAAAAACAAATATTCCTGCATCTCAGCTTTGGCTATTCTGGACACTTGTGGTGTGTATTTTTCTGTTACGTTAATAAAGGTTTTGGCACGCAGCTCCTGGGATTGCTGCCAAGCTTCTTATCAGACTACTTGGTTGCCTGCCAGCTTATTTTAACCTCCGACTGTCTGAATTGGGTTTATTCCTGGGAGCAGGGACAGAACATCTTGTCTGTCACCCAAAAAAGTTAACCATCGTTACCACGATGGATCCTCAGCTGCAGCAACTTATCCAACAGTTGCAAGCTGACAACCAGCTCCTGCAGCAGCAGGTCGGCCAGTTGACTGTGCAACTGGCTGGGGGAAATGTGCCTGCAGCTGTTCCTCCTCCCCCTCCTCCTCGTCGGAAAAGCCCTATCAGTGTGCTTGATAAATTCTCTGGGCAGCAGGAGATGTTCCCGGCTTTCATGGGACAATGCCAGGTGTTTATGGCAATGAGGCCGGAGGATTTTCCGGATGACCGGGCTTGGGTGGCGTTTGTTATCAACCTCCTCTCCGGCAATGCTGCCCGATGGGCCACGCCTCTGTTGCTGCAGAATAGCCCCTTGTTGGCAGACTATCGGGGCTTTTGGCAACATCTGAGGGTGATGTATGAGGATCCCCTGAAGACCCAGACGGCAGCCAGGCGCATCAAAGATCTCCGTCAAGGGAAGCGCCCCTGCAGGAATATGTGGCTGAATTTCGGCTTCTGGGCCAGGACTCGGATTGGAATGATGCAGCACTAAGGGACGCTTTCCAGGATGGCCTCTCCGATTACCTGCAGGACGATCTGGTTCGCGTGGAGGCACCCCAGACCCTCGACGCCCTCATAACGCAGTGTCTGTGCATCGACGCCCGCTTTCAACGGTGCAAGACCCATCGGCCCGTCCAGGAACCCCCGACCATTTCTGCACCCCCGCGTCCCACACCGACAGCATTCCGGGTCACCCCGCGTTTCGTGGCAGTGGCTGAGGAGCCCATGGAGCTTGGAGCAGCCGGACCGCACCTGACGGCCCAGGAGCGTATGTGGAGACGCCAAGGGGGATTGTGCCTCTATTGCGGGGAGGCTGGACATTTTGCCGCGTCGTGTCCCAGGAAGCGAAGTGGGGTGCTCAAGCCTGTTCCGGAATCTGGGGGAAACCTTATGCCGGGCACGTATCACTGCCCCGCCTGAGTCAGCGGAGGTGGACTGTGGGCCCCCTCGACACCTGATCCTGGACACCCGGGTGTTATTGGCCAACCGGTCGGAGGGGCTTCAGGAACTTGTAGAGGGGCCCATTAAGTTCACAACTCAGCCTTTGCACCTTGCCATCGGGGCCCACGAGGAGGCCATTCAATTCTATGTGACGGCAGACCTGCATTTCCCGCTGGTCTTGGGAATGGCCTGGCTTCGGGCTCACGATCTGCAGGTGGCCTGGTCGAGGAACGCCATCTCCTTCCCGAGCCTGCAGTGCGTCGATCACATCCGCCACACCTGTGCCGGCCAGGACGTCTCCACGCCAAACGTCTCCTTGCCTCCTGAGCTGACGCCCTTCGCCGACGTCTTCAGCGAAAAGGAGGCGGACCGCTTACCCCCGCATCGACCCTATGACTGCCCGGTGGACCTGATCCCCAATGCACCCCTGCCCGCGGGACAACTGTACTTGATGTCGGAGCCTGAGTTGGCTGCCCTACAGGACTTCCTGGACAAAAACTTGGCCCAAGGGTTTATCCGGCCTTCATCCTCCCCTCTCTCGGCCCCAGTCCTCTTTGTGAAGAAGAAGACGGGGGACCTACGCCTTTGCTGTGACTACCGGCGGTTAAACGCCATCACCGTGCGGAATCGCTACCCCCTGCCGCTCATCCCGGAGCTGATGGAGAGGTTGCGGGAGGCCTCACTTTTCACCAAGCTCGACCTCCGGGGAGCCTACAACCTGGTGCGGATGCGAGAGGGGGACGAGTGGAAGACGGCGTTTGGCACCCGATACAGACACTTTGAGTATACCGTCATGCCGTTCGGGTTGACCAATGCCCCTGCGGTCTTCCAGCATCTGATGAACGACGTGTTCCGGGACATGTTGGATCGGTTTGTAGTCATTTATCTGGATGACATCCTGATCTATTCCCGGTCCCCGGAGAACCACGTCCAGCACGTCCGCCAGGTTCTGCAGCGCCTGCGGGAGCACCAACTCTATGTGAAGTTGGAGAAATGTCTCTTCTTCCAGACTTCCATAGAGTTCCTTGGGCACATCATCTCCCCGGAAGGCATCGCGATGGACCCGCGTAAGGTGGAGGCCTTGCTTAGTTGGGAACCCCCTCTTCGGGTGAAGGACATCCAGCGTCTCTTGGGGTTCGCCAACTATTACTGAACCTTCATCCCGGGCTTCGCCACCCTGACCTTGCCGCTGACCCAGCTCCTTCGGAAGAAGGTTCCGTTTCAATGGGGTCCCCCGCAGCAGCAGGCCTTCGAGGCTCTGAAGCAGGCCTTTGTTACGGAACCTGTCCTGAGGCACCCCAAGCCACATTGTCCGTTTGTGGTCAAAACGGATGCGTCCAATGTGGCGATTGGGGAGGTGCTGTTACAGGCCCCAGCGGATGGCGGCACTCTTTTTCCCTGCGCTTATTACTCCCGGAAACTCAATCCTTCCGAGCGCAACTACACCATCTGGGAGAAAGAGTTTCTGGCTATCAAGGCCACGTTCGAGACTTGGCGGCATCATCTCGAGGGGGCCCGACACCAGGTGGAGGTGCGGACGGACCATCGGAACCTGGAGCACCTCACGACGGCCAGGAAGTTGAACCAGCGGCAGATCCAGTTGTCGTTGTTTTTTGCCCGGTTCAACTTCCACGTGACATACATCCCCAGTGGCCACAACGTGAGGGCGGACGCCTTGTCCCGCAAGCCGGAGTACTTCTCTCTGAAGGACTCCCTGCCTCCGCGGACGATGCTGCCAGCGGAATCCTTGGCCGCAACCCAGGAACCCATGGAATTGCGGGCTCAGGTGTGGGAAGCGCAGCGCCAGGATGACTGGTCGCAACAGCGGAAGGCGGACGTTGGCCCTGCCTCCCCTTAGACTTTGGAGGAGGGCTTGTTGAAACACCGAGGCCGGCTGTACGTGCCCACGAGTCCGCTCCGAGCCCTCGTCATGAACCAGTGCCATGACAACCCCGCAGCAGGACATTTTGGGTTCTTTAAGACTCTTAACCTGGTGACGTGGAATTTTTGGTGATCTCGGGTACGGCACGACGTGCACGCGTACGTGACGTCCTGCGTGCCATGCCGACAGGCCAAAGCTGCGTCAGGCCCACCGCCTGGACTTCTCCAGCCGCTGCCAACACCGGAGAGACCCTGGGGAGCCACCTCTATGGACTTCCTGACAGACCTGCCACCGTCCGCCACGTTCACCACCGTCCTCGTGGTGGTGGACATGCTCACAAAGATGGCACATTTCATTCTGTGCCGTGGACTGCCATCGGCCCGCACCACAGCCTGATTGTTCCTGCAGCACGTTTTCTGCCTCAACGGCCTGCCAGACAGAGTGGTTTCCGACCGCGGCGCCCAGTTCACGGCCCGCTTCTGGAAAAGCCTGATGGCCGCGTTGGAGGTGCAGGTGTGTCTGTCGTCGGCGCATCATCCGGAGACTGACGGGGGGACAGAGAAGGTCATCGGCATCCTGGAGCAGTACCTCCGCTGCTACGTCAATCAGCAGCAGGACAACTGGGCCGAGTACCTTCCCCTAGCGGAGTTCGCCTTCAACAACTCCCAACACACCTCCACCCAGATGACCCTGTTCCATGCCAACGTGGGATACCAACCACGGCTGTTCCCTCTGTCCCTCTCAGATTCCCCTGTTCCTGAGATCCAGGACTTCCTCTCGGAGCTGCAAGCAGTGCAGCAGCTGGTGCGTCGGCAGCTGATCCGGGCGAAGGAGGACTATAAGCGGGTCGCCGACTGCTCTCGATGGGCCACACCACCACTGGAGGTTGGGGATCGGGTGTGGCTGTCCACGAAACACCTCCCCACGGACCGGCCGGCGAAGAAGCTCGACCACCGTTTCATCGGGCCCTTCCCCATCGAGGCAGTCATCAGCCCGGTGGCCTACTGGTTGACCCTGCCACGGTCTATGTGGCTCCACCCTGTTTTCCATCGGTCCCTTCTGGTCCCTGAGGCTCCACCGTGCCGCCTCTGATGCACCTGCTCCCCCAACCACGGTCGCCGAGGACAGCTCCACAATGTACGAGGTGGACAGCATCCAGGACTCCCGTTGGCTGAAGGGCCGTTTCCAGTACCTGATTGCCTGGAAGGGGTACGGGCCTGAGGATTTCTCTTGGGAGGATGCTTCCTCCGTTCATGCCCCTGACCTGGTACGGGCCTTCCATGAACAGTTCCCATCCCGACTGCATCCCGACCGTCAGTGGCGGGGGAAGGGCCCTGCGGTGGGGGATAGTGTTGTGGCTCCATTGCCTGAGCCTGTGTCATCGTCAGGAGAGGACTCCGAGAGTGAAAGGGAGGAATTGGCAAGACCTCCCTCTCCAGGACCCTCCTCTCTGGCAATGCCCCTGGAGGACACCAAAGGGCAAGAGATAGGCCCAGAGCCAAGCACATCCCCGCAGCCACAGGTGGACAGCGACGAGGGAGATAAGTGCTGGCTGGATCCTCGCCAGCAACGCAGGGAGAAACGTGCCCAACAGAAGGCACGGCGTGCTCGTGATTAGCTGACTCACTGGACCACACCCCACAGCCTATAAAAGAGAGTGAGTCAGCCTACACTTTTGTGACGGACAAAAAACAAATATTCCTGCATCTCAGCTTTGGCTATTCTGGACACTTGTGGTGTGTATTTTTCTGTTACGTTAATAAAGGTTTTGGCACGCAGCTCCTGGGATTGCTGCCAAGCTTCTTATCAGACTACTTGGTTGCCTGCCAGCTTATTTTAACCTCCGACTGTCTGAATTGGGTTTATTCCTGGGAGCGGGGACAGAACACCATAAAAGAAAAATGGAAAGAAATAAAACATAACTTAAATCTGTTGAACCAAAAAGAATTAGCACAGAAAATAAAGATGGCCAAGCGGAACTATTTTGAATTCGCGAATAAAACGGGAAGATGGCTGGCCTACAAACTGAAAAAGAATAGAGACAAAAGAATGATATACCAACTCAGAGACTCAAAAGGGGAAATTCATTATAGTAGGAAAGAGAAGAAAGAAATTGTCCAGACGTTCTATACAGAATTATATAAACAAGAAGTAGATGCAGAAAAGATAAAACATTATATACAAAGATCGGATATGCGTCCTATCACAGATGAACAAAGAGATGCATTAAATAAACCAATAACTATGTTGGAACTGGACACTGTGTTGAAAAAACTTAAAAACAATAAAACCCTGGGACTGGATGGACTTCCGGGGGAATTATATAAGTCAGTACAGGAAATTATAAGAGAGAACATGTTAGAGGTATTCAATGAGGCCCTACAGAAAGCGGAAATCCCACAGACTTGGACAGAGGCAATAATCACTATCATTCATAAGGAAGACACTGATCCTCAACAAATTCAGAACTACAGATCGATATCTCTACTAAATACCAACTACAAAGTGTTTGCCATAATCTTAGCAGAAAGACTCAAAAAAGTATTGAATAACTACATACATTCGGACCAGAATGGATTTCTACCGGGTCACCAAATTAGAAATAACATGAGAGTAATATTAAACACGCTTGAATATTACGAAGCCCATCCAGAGAAACAATCTGCGCTGGTTTTCCTTGATGCCCAAAAAGCCTTTGATAATTTAAATTGGGAATTCTTAAAAGAACAGTTAAAAAATATGCAATTGGGACTAAATTTGGAAAATATTATAGGGAAATTGTATACAAAACAATCAGCGAAGGTAATTGTGAACGAGGACACGACCAACGAAATTAATATAACAAAAGGGGTCAGACAAGGTTGCCCACTTTCCCCTTTATTGTATATTCTATTGTTGGAGATTCTGTTAAAAAAAATAGGGAGGACCAAGAGACAAATGATTAAAAGTGAGACAAGAAGAGTATAAAACCCAGGCCTTTGCCGATGACTTAGTACTCATAGCAGAAGAGCCTCTAGAATCAATACCAAAACCCCTTAAAAAGATAGAAGATTACGGAGAGGTGGCAGGGTTAAAGATAAATAGAAATAAGTCCAAATTACTCAGCAGACAGAATTGGAAAAAAATGTACAAATTCAAATGACTAACAAAGTTAAATACTTAGGTATATGGCTGTCATCAAGAACATCTTCCATAAAAGAAAACAATTATGATAAATTAAATGTACAGTTAAAAAAAGATTTGGATTGGAAAAGATTGCAAATTTCATTTATGGGTAGAATCTCCATTATCAAAATGAATATATTACCAAAATTGTTGTATTTATTTCAGGTGTCTCCAATTAATTTAGGGAAAAAAAATTTTGTGGACTTAAACAAGATTATTTCTAAATTCATCTGGCAGGGAAAAAGACCTAGAATAAAACTAAAACTACTCCAAGACGCCAAGGAAAGACGAGGAACAGCACTCCCGGACTGGGAACTTTATCACCAAGCAGCAGGAATAGTATGGATTAAGGAATGGATGGAACTAAGTAATAACAGAATATTATCCATTGAAGGTCACGATCTGCAAGTGGGCTGGCATTCCTTTTTATGGGAAGAAAAATACAAGTCCCACACCTATTTCAAAAGGCATACACTTAGACATGCTTTATTACTAATTTGGTTAAAAACTAAAAAACAACAATACACAAAAATCCCGTTATGGTTCTCACCCTCAGAAGCCTTAAAACACCCAAATTTATCAGATTCTAAAAATATAATCAGATATAAAGAATTAATTGATCATCAAGGAAAGCTGAAATCCAAACAGCAACTGGAAACAGAGTTAAATAAGGAAATTGATTGGTGGACCTTTACACAGATACAATCCAAATACAAGGAACACATAAAAAAATACCAGATATGTAAAGAAAAGCAGGAATTAGATATCATCTTGTTAGACTCTGGAGAGAAACTAATCAGTAAAATTTATGAAGTTTTGTTAAGGTATAAGATGGAAGAGGAAACAGTTAAACACACAATGATTAAATGGATGCAGAATTTCAAATACTCAATAGAATTGGATAAATGGGAAGAATTCTGGCAAATGACAAATCGGGACTCCTTATGCACAGTCACTCATGCCCTGGTCACTTCTCGCCTGGATTACTGTAATGCTGTCTACATGGGGCTCCCCTTGAGGACCACCCAGAGGCTCCAACTGGTCCAGAATGCGGCCGCGCGGGTGATTATGGGGGCGACTTGGCGCTCCCACATGACACCTCTCCTGCGCGAGCTGCACTGGCTCCCAGTGGTCTTCCGGGTGCGCTTCAAGGTCTTGGTTCGCATCTTTAAAGTGCTCCATGGCTTAGGCCCCGGGTACTTACGAGACCATCTTCTGCCACCAATAACCTCCCACTGGCCAATACGCTCTCATAGAGAGGGTCTCCTCAGGGTGCCGTCGGTCAGGCAATGTCGACTGGCAACCCCCAGGGGGAGAGCCTTCTCTGTGGGTGCTCCCGCCCTCTGGAACGAGTTACCCCCGGGGATTCGATTAATCCCAGACCTCCGCACTTTCCGCAAGGCATTAAAGACTTTTCTATTCCAGCAAGCCGGGCTGGCTTAACGTAGATTTTAATGGGTGAATTTTATGAGGGGTTTTAAATTTGGGAAAGCCAACATTGATTTAATTATGTTTTAGATTATTTTAACTTTTATATTGCTTGTATTTTAATGTTTGGCTGTTCACTGCCCTGAGTCCGTCAGGAGAAGGGCGGTATACAAATTTAATAAACTAACTAACTAACAAACTAACAAAAACTACCCTGGCGGCGGCATACAAGGAAAACCAGCTAAAGATGTTCTATAGGTGGCATATGTCGCCAACAAGGCTGGCCAAAATAAATCCAAAAATCAGTTCGGCGTGTTGGAAATGCAAGAATCCACAAGGCACATTCTATCACCTTTGGTGGACGTGCCCAGCGGCTAAGAAATTCTGGTCCAACATCAAGAAATGGTTAGAACAAATTACCAAACTACAAATTGATAAAAAACCTGAAACTTTTCTATTAGGAATTTTTACCAAATCTTACCCCAAAGAAATAAAATATCTGCTAATACATATTTTAACGGCGGCACGGATAATATATGCTAGCAATTGGAAATCGGAAAAAAACCCATCGGAAGAAGAGATAAAAGATAAGATAACACAATGTGCGGAAATGGATAGGTTGACAAAAGAATTAAAGGAAAAAGAAGACACTGAATTTTATAAAGTTTGGAATAAATGGTATCATTGGCTCAGGGTTGCTAGGGAAGAAACATAATTAGAAAACAGTTAGAGTAGAAGTATAGTTGTGAATGTAACCACTCACTCATGGGCGATAATCACTTACAGAGAAATTCAGAAAGTGAAGGTAATACTTAGAATACAAAAAGATGTCTTAGTAAGCTGAAGAAAGGAGAGGCTAAAGAGGTAAAAACGAACCAGTGAGTTAAGATCTATGGGAATATGTATAATTGTGTAAATAGATATACCACTACAGAACAGACGCTTCAAATGATTGAATATATATAATGTTTTAATGTATAATGTAGTTTTGTTGTTGTTGTTGTTGTGCTTCGTTATATATGTTTTGTGCGTGTTTTTATTATTTGTTAATAAAGTTTATAATTTTTTTAAAAAAATTCCTAAGGACATTGCATCACCCAGCAAGGTTCAACCAAATTTATCTCAGACAACCTCAGCTATGACCCCTGCATAGTCCCATGGGAGTCTGACAGCAGCCAATAGAATACATATTCTTGCACAGGAACAAGAAGCTCAAATTCAAAGCTCAAGAGAGGGTATAAATACCTCTCACTCTCCACTCCATGTGGTCAGCTGCCCAGGACCTCAAAACCAGGGGTGAAATTTATTTATTTATTTATTTATTTATTTATTTATTTATTTATTTATTTATTATGCAATTTATATGCCGCCCTATCTCCAAGGTCTCAGGGTGGCTCACAATGGTAAAAATGCATATTTCTCATTAAAGTTATATAAAATTAAAAATCTAATTTAAAACAATTTAAAATTCGTTAAGAACCTCCCCCCGCCCCCATCAGTCCAGAAATGCTCCCGGTTCGGACCAGATCGCCTGATCCGGTAGCAATGGTGGCGGGTGGTTCAGAGAACCGGTAGCAAAAATCCCTGCCCCCCCCCCCCCCTCCATGCCCAGCTGAGCTGCACAATCATCAGAGGCCTTTTTTTTTTTACTTTTAAAAGCATTTTTTGTACAACTTCTTCCACCGAAAAATAAAAAGCCTCTGATGATCGCGCGGCTCAGCTAGGATCTCAGAGGCTTTTCAAAGCATTTTTTTCTGAAACCTCTTCCGGGGAAGAGGTGGTTTAAAAAATGCTTTGAAAAGGCTCTGATGATCCCAGCTGTGTTCCTGATTGGCAGAGGCTTTTCAAAGCAATTTTTTTTTGCATTTGCAGAAAAAATGCTTTGATAAGTTAAAATAAAAAAAAAAAGTTGGCCACACCCACCCAGTCACATTACCCCCCACACACCAAGCCATGCCCACAGAACCGGTAGTAACAAATTTTACATTTCACCCATGTGGTTCTGTCCATCGATAAACAATCTTTCCAATCAGCCTCCATGTTTCCAGTGTCTTTCTCCCCACTTGGAACTGAACCAGATGGATATTTCTCCCAACACTACTAGTAAAGTATATTAGAACATCACTCAAAATAAGACATTATAGGCATTTTTCATGATAAAATATACAGATCACTCTAAAGTGACACATAGTTTGGACTAAATAGTTTGGACTAAATTCAATGAGGCAGGGATGCATTTTACAAACAACTCTTATCAGGACATGGTCCTCCAATGAAACTGAAGAAATACCACATTGCAGACCAACGGATTGCCTGGATTGTTGGTGAATACAGCAACCAAAACCCTATTGATTACTTGCGTGCCATAGTACACAATTATCAAATCGACTAATGAAAGCTGTTTTTTGAAGTGGTTTTATTTCTTTTTCTTACCTATTACTTCTTCAATGGTGTGTGCTTAAAGGTGGGATGGTGTGTGCTCAAGGGACTGTGAGTATCCCAGGCAGAGTTGTTTGTAAAATGCATCCCTGCCTCATTGAATTTTGTGAAGGCCATCAGTGAACTTCCAAATGGTTGGATGGCACACAGCCCAACTGTGCACGGAGCCTTCGGTGAGCTGCTTCCAAGTGATTGTTTGTATGATCCTCTGTGGTCTGCACTTGGTGGAAAAGATTCCACATGGCTGTTGGGAACAAAGGTGGCTGTCTTCCTTGCCCCCTCCTGCCTGGATGATCTATGTAGGTATCCTCAAACCAGTGCAGAAGATGGAGCAGCTGTCCTGGCAGATAATCTTCAAGGGCAGCAACATATTCATCCAAATCTGAGACAGGCACGAAAGCCAGGGCCACAACCATTTTTACAGTCACAGCAAACTCGTTGTCAGTGTTGTACTCATGTGCAATTCCATCTCTAACCAAATGCTTCCTCGTATGTTGTACTAGATGAAAAAAGCACCCTTTCAAAGCCACTTCTGGAACGCATTCCCTGATGGCATTCATGGTAGCCATTTCAAAGTCGCAGTGAATAGACTGAGGCGAGGTGTCAGGCACCAGGTTTTTAACAAACTCAAACAGCCTTTCATATGTGGCACGTTGTTTGTTTGGCAGAAGTGCATACAACACAGGATGCACTCCCTCGTACTTCTTTGCTAGAATGACATACACCTGTGCAAAGGGTTTTGGAGCTATGGCAAAAGTCCCATCTACATACCAGTTGTCGAATGACTGCAAAATGTTCAACCAAGTCCTTCTGCCAAATATTAGGATCCTCCTTGATCCCTCTCCAAAATCTCCTAGTAGGAAAGATTCTTGTACACCAGGAGTTGGTGAATATATTTATTTATTTATTTATTTATTTATTTATTAAATTTCTATACCGCCCTTCTCCTGGCGGACCCAGGGCGGTGAACAGCCAATTAAAAAACCAGTACACAAACATTAAAAACATCCTAAAACCAATATAAGTTAGGCTGAAGGTATAAAAACCGACTAAAAACTCTAAAAAGTTAAAATTTAAAAATATTTAAAAAATATTTAAAAATAGAAGGGATCAGGCAAGTCCGGCGAGTTGAAAAAGGTGCGTCTTTAGAGCCCGACGAAAAGTCCGGAGGTCAGCAATTGTTCTCAGTTCTGGAGGAAGATCGTTCCAGAGGGTGGGGGCTACCACAGAGAACGCTCTCCCCCTGGGGGTTGTATTCCTCGGGTAAAACAAGGTCATCAAGGCTTACCAGGTCTGAGGGTGCCACACATATTTTGTTTCTTTTTCTGCAGATGGTTTTTCACAATGATGAGGTTGCTGGTATTGCAGCACAGAACGCTGGGCTCACATTAGCCAGGCACATATTGATAACTTTGGATGTGCCTTCCAATGTCTCTTTTGCTCGCTGTTTCATGCTGCTCAGGAAATGCCCCACTTCCACACACTCTGCTGATGACGGGTGTGAATACTCATTGATTCTTTTTATTACTTCTCCAAGTCTTGTGTGAATTCTGGCACTGCATCTATCACGCTGCTCACAGTGCCAAAAAGTAAGGCAAGAATCAACTACACTCAATTTATCAAATACATACAGGTACTCATCAGAAACAAACTTTTCTCTTCCTCTCTTGTTTGCTACAGTTACATCCATCTCACAGGCAGAAGTCTTCTCACCAGCAGTAACACAGCAATGAGTGCTTTTTGCCCTCAATGTATGCAATGTACACTATTTTATTGGATTCTCATGTCAGTGTTGGGGTGGAGGCTACGAGTTACATGGAATGATGCAGGCTGTTTGAAGACCAGAAGGAAAATCCTTAGGTGTGGCTCCTTAGGAGTGGTGTCTTAAGTTCTCCTGAAGTGTAATTGTAACTGTTTAGATGCAACATTTGTTTATTCGGGAAACACAGGTTGTTAAAGGTGAAAGGGAAGCAAATGGAAGCCAGAGCAATGTAAATACCCCAGGCCAAAGTAAGTGCTACAAAGGATTTTCATTCTGGTCTTCAAACAGCCTCCATCATTCCATGTAACTCAAAGCCTGTTAATATGCACACAGACCTGCTAAGATCTCCAGACTGCTGAGAATGAAATGGACAGGAGGAAAGCAGGAGGAGGTCTAGGACCTTCAGGCTCCCACCCTTGGCCGTGCCTCCTTCGCCTTCAGACTCCCACCTCAGCCCATTTGCAGCCATCTTTCCTCTGCTGGCCCTCCCCTGTTCATTCGCCCTGGCCAATGGGCCTCCAGCCCTCCTCCCCATGCCATTTGGCCCAGCCCATTTGCTGAGACACTGTTTGTCCTGGGCCTTTGGCCACATGGGACAGTTAGCCGCTACCCAATTGTGAAATGGGCAATAGGCAATCGCAGGAGCTGTGGGGCTATGGGGGAGATGCAGCAGCTGAACAGCAGAGGCTCAGGGCCTCATGTTCCCAGCAACTTTAAAGCAGCTTAAGTTTTTACATCCAGAGAGACGAAAGAAAGAAAGAAAGAAAGAAAGAAAGAAAGAAAGAAAGAAAGAAAGAAAGAAAAAAAGAAAGAAAGAAAGAAAGAAAGAAAGAAAGAAAGAAAGAGAAAGGGAGGGAGGGAGGGAAGGGAAAGTGAATGAGAGATGGATGGATGGATGGATGGAGGAAGGAAGGAAGAAAGAAAAAGGAGAAAGAGAAAGAGAGAGAGAGAGAAAGAGAAAGAGAAGGAGAAAGAGAAAGAGAAAGAAAAAAAAGAAAGAAAAGAAAAGAAAAGAAAGAAAAGAAAGAAGACTTCCTGGGAACATGACTAACTGAACACATGCCTGGGAAGAGATCTCCAAAGGAGTTTTCCCTGGGTGCTGCTCTTCTGCCTTCTAACTGAAGGGACTGGTATCCCATCAGCTTTTATGACCCACCCGGCCAGGGTGTGTCGAAGAATTTTCCCTTGGAACCAGAAGTGGATTTCAGCAGGTTCTGACCAGTTCTGAAGAACTGGTAGCGGAAATTTTGAGTAGTTCAGAGAACCAGTAAATACCACCTCTGACTTGCCCCACCCCCATCTATTCTCTGCCTCCTGAGTCCCAGCTGATCGGGAGGAAATGGGGATTTTGCAGTAACCTTCCCCTGGAGTGGGGAGGGAGTGGAGATTTTACAGTATCCTTCCCCTGTCACACCCACCAAGCCACGCCCACCAAGCCATGCCACGCCCACCAAGCCACACCCACAGAACCAGTAGTAAAAAAATTTGAAACCCACCACTGCTCGGAACCGTTCAATACAGCTGTAAGCCTGCAGTTTCTGGAGTTGAACTCCGAAGCTGTCTGCACATCAAAAGCTGGGAGGGGAGGGGCTGCAATCTGTTTGGGGGTTGAAGAAGCAGTCCTTTGGAAATTTACCTTTCAAACAGACAGTAAGTTATGCCTTCCTTATCTTAATCACTGTCAATGATTATTATTCTATCTTAAGTCAACTTAAAAGAGGCTCTTTCTAGCAACAGCCTGCTATACCTTCTTTTTTTATTATTGAAAAGTTTTACAAAAAGAAATTCTATACTTATATTTTCTATTGCATGTCTGGGATTTGCCCATATAGGTATCTTGTAGTTTAACTTATATTGATACTTTTTCCAAACCCACAAAAAAGCATTTCTAAGTATGTGACCTTTAAACACCTTATCCACCTTTTTTCATATAACAAGTAAGCATGCCATCCATATAACAAATCATATTCTTCTATATTTAACATTCTGTATTGAGTTAAATTAAACCAGTCACTAATTTGTGATAAAACAGATGCTTCATAATACAATCTTAAATTAGGCATTTTTAGACCTCCTCTCTCACGTACATCCTGTATGATTTTCAACTTTATTCTTGGTTTTTTCCCACCCCAAATAAAAGTATTAACCCCTTTCTGCCACTCCCTCAAATTTCCATCTTTCTTAAGCACTGGTATCATTTGAAACAAAAATAAGAACCTAGGTAACACATTCATTTTTATTACTGCTATCCTTCCCAATAGAGATAATTGTAGCTTTTTCCAATTTTCCATTTCTTTCTGTACTTTTTGCCAAAGGACTTCATAATTATTTTTGAATAATTTCGTGTTTGAAGCTGCAATATTTATTCCTAGATATTTAACCTTTTTAACAATTTCAAACCCCGTTATTCTTCCTAAGTCTTCTCTTTGAGATATAGACATATTTTTAGTTATCATCTTTGTCTTATGTTGATTTACTTTAAATCCAGATACCTTACCATATTGACCTATTATATCCAGCATATATGATGCCGATTCTATAGGTTGAGATAAAGTAACAACCAGGTCATCTGCAAACGCTCTTAGTTCATAATCTTGCTGTCTGATTACAACTCCTTTTATTTTCTCAGAATCACGTATCTTATTCAACAAAACTTCTAAAGTTAAAATAAACAGCAATGGAGACAGAGGGCAACCCTGCCTTGTTCCTTTCTCAATTTTAAAGATATCTGTTAAACCTCCATTAACTATTATTTGTGCTGTTTGTTCCTGATATATTGCTCTGATTGATTGTATAAAATACTCTCCAGAATGCATTTTTTCTATTATCTTCAAGAGGAATTGCCAATTCAATCAATCAAATGCCTTCTCTGCATCCAGAAATATGAGCGCTGCAGGAACCTGGTTGTTTTTTTTCCAAATATTCCAGTAAATTTATAATTTGTCTCACATTATATTTCATTTGTCTCCCTTTTATAAACCCTGACTGATCATTATGAACTACTTGCTGCATAACTGGCATTAATATATTCGCCAATATCTTGGCAAAAACTTTATAATCAGTATTCCTCCGTTTTTAAATTTGAAATTGATTTTAAATTGGGTTGTTTTAATTCTTGGCTGAATAATATTTAATAATTTTTAATTGTTTTTAACCTTTGTATACCATGTTTTATTCTGGCTGTTCACCGCCCTGAGTCCGCAAGGAGAAGGGCGGTTTATAAATTGAAATAATAAATAAATAAATAAATAAATAAATAAATAAATAAATAAATAAATAAATAAATTCAAAAGTGAGATTGGCCTAAAATTTTCAGGTTTAATACAATTTTGTTCTTCCTTTGGGATCAGTGAAACAAAAGCTGTTCTCCAAGAGGGTGGGACTTCTCCCCCTGTTTGTATTTTGCAAAATAAAACTCTAAGCGGTTCCACCATTTCAGACTGTAAATTCTTATAATAAACAGCTGTTAATCCATCTGTTCTGGCCCCGTGCCCAGAAATAACCCCCCCTCAGACAACCAGAGGCTAAGGAACTGGCAGGCAACCAAGTGAGATGATAACAAAGGTCGGCAGCAATCCGCAGCTGCTTGCCAACGTCTTTATTAAAAGGTCCGTCACATACACACCACAGCTAAGACGGCGGGCCGATTCAACACCGGGATCCACGTATCTTTGTTTTGTTCGTCACAAAGATATGGCGACAATCCCTCACTTATATAGTCTGGTAGAAGGCGTGGTCCACCAGCTAATCACGACCACGCCTTTTCCTCTGCTGGGCTCTCCTGTCTCTCTGACACTGGCGAGGGTCCAACCAAAACTCACTCCCCTCGTCAATGTCCTCCTGTGGCTGCGGGGACGAGCTTGGCTCTGGGCCTATCTCCTGCCCTTCGGTGTCCTCAAGAGGGATTGCCAGAGAGGAGAGTCCTGGAGAAGGAGGCCTTGCCAACTCCTCTCCCTCACTCTCAGAGTCCTCCCCTGCTGATGATGCAGGCTCAGGCAACGGAGCCACAACACCATCTGTTCCCGGAGCCTTACCTATTTTTACTTGTTTAATTGCTGCAATAATCTCCTCAGAAGTTATTGGCTGATTCAATCCTTCCCTCTGTTCTAATGTTAATTCAGGAATATTCTCTTCCTTTAGATATCTGTCTATATCTATGCCTTGTATTGAATCCCTAGCATACAACTTTGTATAAAATTCTAAAAAAGCTTTTTAATCATATTTTGTTGATAAACTTCCTTACCTCTGAATTCTATCTTACTAATAACTCGTGATTTCTGTTTTTTCCTCAACACATAGGCCAGCCATCTACCTGGTTTATTAGCATTACAAAATGTATTGTGTTTAGCATATTGTAAACTAGTTGCCACTTGATCAGCCATTAACATATTAAATTGCTCTCATAATATATTTATTGCTTCCTTTACTTTCTTATTTCCTGGATTAGATATAAGTAATTGTTCTTTCTTTTTTATTTCCTCCTCTATCTCTTTCCACTTTTTTTGTTGTTTTGATCTATATTTGTTATTCATATATATTAAAATTCCCCTCATGTAGGCCTTACTTGCATCCCATACCATTTCCATAGAAGTACCCTTATGCATATTAATAGCAAAAAATTCTTTCATTTGTTTTTTAAGCTCATTCACATTTTCTTCGTATCTGAATAAATTTTCATTTAATCTCCAAGACCTCCTTTCTCCCCTCTCGTGTTCCAATTCCACCCAAACCAGACTATGATCAGTTAAAGTTCTTGGACATATCTTCGTCTTCTTCACCCTAGAAAAAAGATCATTTGTGGTTAGTATAAAATCAATCCTAGAAAAGGATTGATGCCTGTCGGAAAAAAAAGTAAAATCTCTTTCTTCAGCATTCCATTCTCTCCATATATCTCTCAGTTCCATATCTTCCATCATGTCAAAAAAAGGTTTAGGTAATTTTGCACGTGCTGAGATCTTCAATAAACTTTTTTTGTCTTTCAGAGTATCTACTACTCCAAAAAATTATGGAACACTTCACGAATTTGCATGTCATCCTTGCGCAGGGGCCATGCTAATCTTCTCTGTATCGTTCCAATTTTAGTATATGTGCTGCCGAAGCGAGCACAACCTGCTATACCTTCTTGAAGACCCACACCATGTTAGGGATTTCCTTTTGCCTTAAAGAACAAGGAAGAAGGCTGCTAAAGCAAGCCAAATAAAGAAGTTTGCTGAGAAAAAAAAAGCTGATGGAGAAAGATAAAGATTGAAACCATGATTTTAGTTTACTATTGTAGCAACTGGTAGCTTGATCTTCTTAGCTGTGGGTGGCTAAAACCTTCTGATTCTGACTAAAAGAGGAAGCCAAGATGGTGGAGCAAAGTATTAGAGATATATTTGAAAGGTCTCTAAATAAAATACTCCAATTTGTTGAACAGTTGTTCTCTGATGATAAAAAATCCTCTCAAAGTACTTCTGAGATGCAAACATGTGGAGAAAGTTACCAAACTGCTGAGGCAACTTCACAAGTAGCTGAAAATGCAGAGGAGTTTAGTGCAGTTTTTAAAGAACCAGATATTAACTTTCACTTTCATCCTCATTACTATGGTTTAAATGTAAACCTCTCAACACAACTGAAAGAAGAACATTGAGAAAAAAAGACAAATTTGGGACTTTTTCTTCAAGGACATTAACAAGGTTGAGGATTTCATGATAAAAAGACAGGCCTACAAGTCTTTGATACTTCCAGAGAAGAAAAAGATTTTACTTCATGAAGGTAAGATGGAAGGAGTGAGTTAACTGGAATCAGGATGCATTTTTCTCTGCTTGATATGTGCAACTGAAAATTTTAACCCAAAATTTGAAAATGTATTTTTTTTACATACATACATACATACATATATACATACATGTCATGTAAAATGTCTAACCTGCTTGTACCCTCATTACTCACAGACCTGCAAGGGTTAACGTAAACACATACCCCATGACTTCCACAACCCCACCTTACCTCTGACTCCTCCCCTTGGGTATAAAAGGATCTCACCATGAGGTCATCCAGCAGTTCCAGTGCCACATCTGTAATGGAAAGGACATAGGTCAGATACAGATGCAACAGTAAGCTAAGTCTATACTTGAATAATTAAATAAATAAGTCATTAGAAATACTGTCTCGTGTCTGGAGTTATTTGGGCTAGATCCATCAACCTAACAGAATGGTAGCAGAGGATGGTTGCCCATAACTCTGAATAATGACTGAAAAAGCCGTTTATTCTGCAAAGAAGAACAGAATAAACACCAGAGCTTTCACCAGGCAAATGGCTGCACAGCTGACGCCCGGAGGTGCTACGCCAAAAATCAAACCGACTGGGAGTGAGCAGGACACCGATCTGGACTCATTACCAAGGGACAAGAGACAACAAGAAACAACAAGCAACAGCAAAATGAATGCATCGCAGGAAAGGGACGAACTCATACTAAAAATGATGGAAACGCCTGCCAGCAATGAAGAGCTCATTGTGAAACTCTAAAGCCTTCTAGAGAACCGTGGAGCAGCGATGGAAGCCCAAATACAAGTGCAGGACGCCGTCACTCTGGTAAGAGAGAGGCATGGCCAAACCCATTTTCGCCTTTCTCCCGGTGGCCATCTTGGAACAGCCAGCTGCGAATGGGAGGCCCGGGTTTAAATCTAATGGCGCGAACTGATCAGAACCCCAAAACAAATGGAGGACATTCCAAAAGTTTAAGTTTAAGTTTAAGTTTTATTAGATTTATATACCGCCCTTCTCCTTGCGGACTCAGGGCGGTGAACAGCCAAATTAAAAAGCAAATACACAAAAGTTAAAATTTCATAAAAAGAGCAAATATAAATAGCCATAGTTAAAACAAATTAATTTAAAAAGATAATAAAACTCTAAAAATAATAAAATATTTGACAGGGATCAGGCTAAGCCGGCAAGCTGAAAAAAATATGTTTTTAAAGCCCGCCGGAAAGTCGGGAGGTCAGAAATTGTTCTTAACTCTGGAGGAAGGTCGTTCCAGAGGGTAGGAGCTGCCACAGAGAAGGCTCTCCCCCTGGGGGCTGCCAGGCGGCATTGTCTGGCTGACGGCACGCTGAGGAGGCCCTCTCTGTGGGAGCGAACCGGCCGGTGGGAGGCAATTGGTGGCAGAAGGCGGTCCCGTAAGTACCCTGGTCCTAAGCCATGGAGCGCTTTAAAGGTGATTACCAACACCTTGAAACGCACCCGGTAGTCCATCGGTAGCCAATGCAGCTCGTGCAGGAGAGGTGTCACATGGGAGCACCCATTCGCTCCCATAATCCCCCGCGCGGCCGCATTTTGCACCAGTTGGAGCCTCTGGGTGCACCCCAAGGGGAGCCCCATGTAGAGAGCATTACAGTAGTCCAGGAGAGAAGTGACGAGAGCCTGAGTGACCGTGCGTAGGGAGTCCCGATCTAGAAAGGGCCGCAACTGGAGTATCAGGCAGACCTGATAGAAAGCCCCCCTGGCCACAGCTGTCGTATGATCCTCTAAAGACAGCCGTGGGTCCAGGAGGACGCCCAAGTTGCACACCCTTTCCGTGGGGGCCAATGATTCGCCCCCAATAACCAGCGATGGTGTCAGCTGGCTATATCGGGACGCCGGCAGCCACAGCCACTCGGTCTTGGAGGGGTTGAGTCGAAGCCTGTTTCTCCCCATCCAGACCCGCACGGCTTCAAGGCACTGGGACATCACTTCCACGGCATCGTTGGGGTGGTCTGGGGTCGAAATGTACAGCTGAGTATCATCAGCGTACTGATGGAACTCCACCCCAAAACCACGGATGATCTCACCCAGCGGCTTTACATAAATGTAAACATAATATTAAAAAAATAATGTAAAAAATAATATTTTTACATAAATGTAAAAATAACAATGGGGAACAAATCCAAAGAAACAAGAGCTCGCCTACCGAGCTCAAGATTGAGAAAGCCATCGAAACTCTAGCGACAGCATTCGGCTCCGCTTTTAAGCACCCCGTGCCAGCCGCAAACCGCAAAGACACTTCTGAGGCCCAGAAAACTAATAGGGCGACATCCAACGATGAAGCACCACCTGAGGGAAATGACACCCACAGACAACGACCACCGGTCAATGGTGGACGCCACACCGACCCCGCAACGAACCCCAAATGCGCCGCACTACCTGCTACCGACGTGAGACTCAAGGGAAGAAGAACAGACCAGGTACTCACCTATCCAACAACCTCCACCGGGCTTCTCAGCTCGCTCCGCAACCAACTCCTGTGAATCGGAGCCCGCCACTGCCACCGAACCATCGGACTCCTGGAGGCCTTGACCAACGACTGCGGAGTTCCCAAGCCTCCCGACAACATCCAATGGAGACCTGGTCATCCTGGAGCAGTTCTGGACATCCAACATTCAGTCCAGGTACTCCAAGGGTGGGCCCGGCCTTCCCCTGGCAGGCCTGGGCCTAGACCCAGGAGCCGCACTCACGAGCTCCTCACCCGACGACTTCCAGCGTGAAATGAGGTTCGCGCATGCTCAGTCCTCACCTACTGGGAAAGAAGAAAAAAAAATGACTGCCTGTCCAATTGTGTCACAAAATTATCCCAACTAGTGTCTAATGAGTTTAAGATTATGCTCATCATGCTTTCCTCTGTGATTGCTTCCCCCCTCTGTAGCAATTCAGCCCTTGTAGCATTGAGCTTCAAAAAATGTTCACTCATGGAGACCCCTGGCTTGAGTCCGGTAGAGTGAAAGTCTCTGTTGATGGATCTAGCCCAAATAACTCCAGACAATTTTTTCAAACTTCATCAGGCTTCTATCGCTGAGAGCCATTCTGGGATTTTCAAATATATTTTAGGTTTTATTTTTTCCCCATACAGATAATAGTGAATTTCTTATGTTTATGTTTATGTTTATTGTATTTATATACTGCCCCTCTCCCGAAGGACTCGGGGCGGTGGACAGCCAACAAATAAAATACAGAAATACAAAATTTAAAACAGTATTAAAATCCAATTAAATCAATTCGGTCCATAGTTAAAAACCCTATATTAAAACCCATAATTTTAGTAATTGAATTAAAACAGTTTTTTTTAAAAAGAGTAGGTCAGGCCAGCCCGGCTTGCTGAAACAAAAATGTCTTTAGGGCAGTTCGGAAAGCGCAAAGGTCAGGGATCCGCCGTATCTCTGGGGGCAACTCGTTCCAGAGGGTAGGTGCCCCCACAGAGAATGCTCTCCCCCTGGGGGCCGCCAGCCAGCATTGTCTGGCCAACGGCACCCTGAGGAGGCCCTCTTTGTGGGAGCATACTGGTCGGTGGGAGGCTACCGGTGGCAGAAGACGATCTTGTAAGTACCCGGGTCTTAAGCCATGGAGCGCTCTAAAGGTGGTATCCAATACCTTGAAGCGCACCCAGAAGACCACTGGGAGCCAGTGCAGCTCGCGCAGGAGAGGTGTTACATGGGAGCGCCGAGTCGCCCCCATAACTACCCGCGCGGCCGCATTCTGGACCAGTTGGAGACTCTGGGTGCTCCTCAAGGGGAGCCCCATGTAGAGAGCATTACAGTAGTCCAGGCGGGACTTATATAGTGATTTTGAAAGTATCTGTGAATTTTATTCTTCTCATACCATAAGAAGGCGTGCCATCCCAGTTGTAAATCATATCCTTCTAAAAATATCAGTCTCTTAATGCCTGAGGGTTATCCATTCTTTTAGCCATGTTATCACACATGCTTGGTAGCATATGTACCAGTCTGGTAATCCAAACCCTCCATTTTCTTTAGATTCTTGTAATGTTTTCAATTTAATTCTTGCTTTTCTTCCTTGCCAGATAAATTTCAAGATCAGTTAATTCAAATCACTGAAGAATTTCTTTTCAATTTTTATAGGTACTCTTTGGAACAGGAAAAGCAATTTTGGTAGGATATTCATTTTTACAGTAGCAATCCTTCCCAACATTGATGAGGCAGAGAGAGTTTTCTTTTTCTTTTTCCTCACCAAAAAAGGTAGGTGCAAAACTGCAAACAATGGGAAATTTAGGGCAAAAGAGGAGAGTTCAAAATTTTAAAACACAAAAGAAAAAAAGCTCTATTTAACTAGGGAATTGTAATAATTGAGATACTATTAATTGTATATTGTGTTGAAAGCAGAAATGGTTAAGTTGTGGTTTGGAGGAATATATGGGGGAAATTATTTGGTTTGTTATTATTGGTAAATATAATTAATTGATTTGTAAGAAATTGGATTGCGTGGAAATAATTGGAATATTCCTGTTCATATTGATTAATATACAAAAAAGATAGTTATATAACTAATTGATTTATATTAAAATGTTGAATTTGTATTAAACAACTGTAATATTACATAATTAACCAATGTGAGGATGGATATAAAAATAGATGACAATGGGAAGGGGTATAATATATAAGAGAAGGGAAATATTGAATTTGATTAAGATTAGTGATGAGGATGAAGAGTAATATTTATTTTTTTAAAAAATAGATGAGGAATAAATATGGCAAAAAGGATATATAGAAATTGTAAATTTAATTGAAATGACTAAACACTGTTTAAATTTGTGAACCAGCCAAATACTCTGTTCAAAGAAAATACATTGTATGTTTGTATGTGTGTTTCTAATTATTGTTATTTATTCATATTTGTTCTCTTTTATTCTTTAAAGTTTAACAATTCATTCTTTATCTTAATATCTTTATATTTGTTTGGGGTTGGCTTTTTCCCTTTCATCTTTTTTATTGTACAGCAATCTTTCTCCTCAAACCTACCACTTCTCTCTTTTCTTTCCTTCTTACTTTCTCTTCCCCCCCTCTTCTTCTCCTCCCTACTTCCTCTTCCTTTCTCCTTCTCCTCCTCTCTTCCTCCCTCTCTTACCCTCACTCCCACCCTAATTTCCCTTCCCTTCCTTCATCCCTCTCTATTGCTGTATCATTTTATGCATATGGACTACTCAGAGGGCTGAAAAAGTTAATTTCGACTGGTCCTCGCACTTTTGACCAGTCCTCGAACTTACGACTGTCCTCACATTTTACGTTTTTGCCCTATCTTGTCACCATGGTGAAGAGAAGCAGTTGTGAAATGAGTGACATGGTTGTGAGGAATGCTACAATGGGCATAAATGATAAGCAGTCATAAGTGCGAAGACCGGTCAAAAGTGCGAGGACCTGTCAGAAATGACTTTTTTCAGCCCTCTGAGTAGTTCCTATACACATAGCCATGGCCACCCAGTCACATGACCTCCAAGCCACGCCCACAGAATAAGCCACGCCCACAGAACCAGTAGTAAAAAAAATTTAGAAGCGCACCCTATTTGCGAGCGGTGGCGTGCTCCGGCCCCCAAGGCGCTTCATGTAACCCTGGTTGCGTAGAGCCTCAGGGCCCGGGCCTTCGGCTGATGTTATGCAATGTCAGTGTCACGCTAGAGTTGTCTGAACGAAATTTAGATGCCACTCACATTTTGATAATAAAGAAAAAAAACTTTTATTTGTTAGAACAACGTCTTCACGGACTCATATGCAGCCAGGAAATGACCTCTGCTCCATCATCCCTCCCTTTCCTGGCTTGCTTCCTTATCCTATTGGTCATTATCTAAATCACTCTACGGCACTCTCTCTCTTAATAATCTCACAGGAATTTAACCCCCTCTTTACTATGTCAGCACTGAGAAGCTGACATCCGGCCCCTCTCCCTTCATTCTTCAGCAAAACTTGCACAAGATAAAACAACAGGTCTAATACCATTACCCCGTCTGGGACTGTGTCCCACCCCCTCCCGGCCTGTCTGGGTGATCTGCATGGAATTTAGCTATAAGGCGGTCAGCTTGAATGTTCGTGCTCTTCACCCATGATGCTTCTGATGATGGGTAACCCTTCCACTTAATTAAGTATTGGAGGCGGCCTCTGTGCCACCTCGAATCAAGAATTCGCTGTACTTCATAATGAGTTTGGCCCCCAATGATCAAGGGCCCTGGGGAAAGGGGAAAGGTGTGCGTAGCGCTCGATGTAAATCTCAGCTGCATCGAGAAATTGAGCTAGCAGGTCCGGATCCCCATCGAATTTCCCTCTGAATCGGGGTGGTTCCACCCTCAGTGGCCTCTCCTCCCATTGCGGGGGTCTGTGAGCCTGCCCACGGTGCCTTTGGGCTTCTTCATCATCTCCCATTTGGGTGCAGGGGAGTGATGCCGTGGCTGGGCTGGGTTGCTTGCTGAGCAGGGAGGGAAGCCCTGCGTGCATTTTGGAGCTTTCTTCTCTCATCTTTTTGTGTGTGTGTGTGGGGGGGGGGCTATGCTGCCGTTTGGAGAGCCATAGAATCTTCCCCCCTTACCTGCCACTTGATTGGAGTCCAGCAAAAAGGCATCATAATTTTTTCCTTTTCTGAGGCAAACCTCCGGTGGAGATGGCTTTTTTTTTTCATGGCTTCTGATAAGGTTTGTTTATTTTCGGAGACATCTGAAGGTCTGCCAACGTCGGCAGTAGCTCAGGAATGCATAAATATTTTTAGAAGAAAAGCTTCTGAAGAGAGCATTTCTTTTTGTTTTAAAAAACAGGAAGATGTTTTTTTTTCCTGGCTGTCTGTCATGCTAGAGTTGTCTGAACGAAATTTAGATGCCACTCACATTTTGATAATAAAGAAAAAAAACTTTTATTTGTTAGAACAACGTCTTCACGGACTCATATGCAGCCAGGAAATGACCTCTGCTCCATCATCCCTCCCTTTCCTGGCTTGCTTCCTTATCCTATTGGTCATTATCTAAATCCCTCTTTACTATGTCAGCACTGAGAAGCTGACAGTCAGGTCCGCTGTAAATAAAGCCCCCCTCATTCAAGATCTAATTCAGGAGGGGGGTGCGGACCTGGCGGGGATTACAGAAACCTGGTTGGGCCAGGAGGGGGGGGGGGTTCCCCTCGTCGAGATGTGCCCACCGGGTTTCCATGCATTTCATCAGCCGAGGGCCCAGGGGAGGGGCAGAGGGGTAGCGGTGATTGTTAAAGGATATAGCCAGCTGTGAGTCCCTCTTCGTGAAATGGGGTCATGGGCTGCAGATGGGTTTGCTGATCACGTATCTGGCTCCCTGCCACGCGGCAGCAGCCCTGCCTGAGCTGCTCGTTGTAATAGCCGGGGTGGCAGTGGATACCCCCAGACTTATGGTTATGGGGGATTTCAACCTGCCATCCATCGGTGAAACGTCGGAAGCGGCTCGGGAGTTCATGGCTTCCATGAACCTGACCCAGTTAGTTCATGACCCCACCCACATTGGGGGACACACACTGGACTTGATTTTTGTCTCTGGCCAGTGGCTGAATGATCTTGTTTTAGGGGAGTTAGTCATCAATCCCTTGTCATGGACAGATCATTCGCTCCTTTGATTGGACTTTCGGACCGCTCCCCTTCGTTGCAGGGAGACGGAACTGCCCAGGTGGTTCCGTCCCAGGCGCCTGATGGACCCGGAGAGGTTTCTGATGGAGCTTGGGCCATTCCCGGAGGCTCTGGCACACGACTCGACTGAAGAACTAGTAGCCGCCTGGGATAGGGCGGCTGCTGGAGCTTTGGACCGTGTCGTGCCTTTGTGGCCTCTGACCCGGCGCCGATCTCAATTGCCTCCTTGGTTTTCCGAGGAGCTGAGGGAGATGAAGCACCGGAAAAGATGCCTAGAGAACGATTGGAGGGCCAGCCGCACTGAATCCGACCGGGCACTGGTAAGGTCTCATATTAAGACTTACCTAGTGGCAATAAGAGTGGCAAAATGTAACTATTTCTCCTCTCTTATTGCATCTGCAGAGAACCGCCCAGCCGCCCTGTTTAGGGTGACCCACTCCCTCTTGCAGATGGGAGCGCGGGATGGCCTCTTGCAGGGTAGAGCTAAGGAATTTGTGCAATATCTGCACGATAAAATCGCTCAGATTCGGGACAGT
The DNA here is from genome assembly GCA_038048745.1 of Coluber constrictor foxii. Lineage (NCBI taxonomy): Eukaryota > Metazoa > Chordata > Lepidosauria > Squamata > Colubridae > Coluber > Coluber constrictor. Next base: position 16,795,386 of record CM075966.1, read on the forward strand.
CTGGACTCCAATTGGGTAGCCTCGGACGGGATGACGGGGTGGATCTTGAGAATGTTATCTGGGAGGAGTTTGACCCTGTGGCTCCCGAGGACATGGACAGGATACTGGGGAGACTAAATGCTACCACATGTTTATTGGACCCGTGTCCCTCCTGGTTGGTACTGGCCTCCCGGGAGGTTACACGAGGCTGGCTCCAGGGTATTATTAATGCTTCTTTGAGTGAGGGTGTCTTCCCGGCCGCCTTGAAAGAGGCGGTGGTGAGGCCCCTCCTCAAGAAGCCTTCCCTGGACCCGGCTATATTAGCTAATTATCATCCGGTCTCCAACCTTCGCTTCACGGCGAAGGTTGTTGTGAGTGTGGTGGCACGACAGCTCCCTCGATACCTGGATGAAGCTGTCTATTTATTTTATTTATTATTTCAATTTATAAACCACCCTTCTCCTTGCGGACTCAGGGCGGTGAACAGCCAGAATAAAAACATGGTATACAAAAATTAAAAGCAATTAAAAATATTAAATATTTTCGGCCGACAATTTTAATTTAACCCTAACCCTTCCAAGACAGAGTGGCTGTGGCTTCCGGCGCCCTGATATAGCCAACTGGTACCATCGTTGGCTATTGGGGAGGAGATCATGCCCCCTTCAGAGAGGGCTCGCAACTTGGGCATCCTCCTGGATGCACGGCTGTCTTTAGACGATCATATGATGGCCGTGGCCAAGGGTGCTTTTTATCAGGTTTGCCTGATTTCCCAGTTGCGTCCCTTTCTGGATCGGGATGCCCTACGCACAGTCACTCACACCCTCATCACTTCCCGTCTGGACTACTGTAACACTCTCTACATGGGGCTCCCCTTGAGGAGCACCCAGAGGCTCCAACTGGTCCAGAATGTGGCCGCGCGAGTGGTTATGGAAGCGACTTGTCGCTCCTGGGTAACTCCCCTCTTGCGCGAGCTGCACTGGCTCCTGGTGGTCTTCCGGGTGCGTTTCAAGGTGCTAGTCACCATCTTCAAAGCGCTCCATGGCTTAGGACCGGGATATTTACAGGACCGCCTTCTACCAATGAATATCTCCCACCGCCCGATACGCTCTCACAGGGAGGACCTCCTCAGGGTGCCGTCGGCCAGACAATGTCGGTGGGCGGCCCCCAGGGGGACAGCCTTCTCTGTGGGAGCTCCTGCTTTATGGAATGAACTGCCCCTGGATATAAGAAAGATTCCTGACCTCCGCGTCTTCCGTCAGGCTCTGAAGACTCTGTTGTTTCATCAAGCCGGCCTGACCGAATAGATTAATTTTAAATGGAGTTTAAATTGGTTTTAAATGGGTTTTAAATTTACGGCCAAATAGTTTTAACTTATTTTAGTAGTTTTAATTTTTGTGTCTGATTGTTTTAATATGGCTGTGAACCGCCCTGAGTCCCCTGGGAGAAGGGTGGTATAGAAATGTAATTAACTAAACTAAACTAACCCCTGCATCCATCCATAAATCAATCAAAATATCAGAATAGACCTGGAAGGGACCTTGGAGGTCTTCTAGTCCAACCCTCTGCTCAAGCAGGAAACCCTATACAATTTGAAACAAGTCTCTTCCTAAAAACCTCCAGTGATGAAGCATCCACAAGTTCTGTGGGCAAGTTGTTCCACTGGTTAATTGTTCTCACTGTTAGGAAGTTTCTCCTTAATTCCATCTTGCTTCTCTCCTTGATTAGTTTCCATCCATTGGTTTTGTGTGTGTGTGTATGTGTCCTGTCTTCTGGTGCTTTGGAAAATAAGTTGACTCCCTCTTCTTTGAGGCAGCCCCTCAAATACTGGAATACTGCTATCATGTCACCCCTAGTCCTTCTTTTCTCTAGACTAGCCATACCCAAATCCTGCAACCGTTCTTCATATCTTTTAGTCCTCAGGCCCTTAATCCAGAGGTGAAATCCAGCAGGTTCTGACAGGTTCTGGAGAACCGGTAGCAGAAATTTTGAACAGTTCAGAGAACCGGTAGTGGAAATTTTGAGTAGTTCGGAGAACTGGCGAATACCACTTCTGGCTGGCCCCAGAGTGGGGTGGGAATGAAGATTTTGCAATGTCCTTCCCCCAGGAGTGGGGAGGGAATGGGGTTTTTGCAGTATCCTTCCCCTGCCATGGCCACCAAGCCATGGCCACCAAGCCACACCACAGCCACCAAGCCATGCCCACAGAACCAGTAGTAAAAAATTTGGATTTCACCACTGCTTTAATCAAACTCTCCTTGATCAGTTTCCATCCATTATTACTTGTCTGGCCTTTCGGTGCTTTGGAAAATAGCTTGACCCCCTCCTCTCTGTGGCAGCCCCTCAAAATATTGGAAGACAGCTATCATGTCTCCCCTGGTCCTTCTCTTCACTAGACTAGTCATGCCGAGTACTTGCAACTGTTCATCATACGTTTTAGCCTCCAGTCCCCTAATCATCTTGGTTGCTCTTCTCTGCACTTTTTCCAAAGTCTCAACATCTTTTTTGTAATGTGGTGACCAAACCTGGATGCAGTATTCCATGTGTGGTCTTACTAAGGATTTATAAAGCAATACTAATACTTCACATGATTTTGATTCTATGTCTCTGTTTATACAACCAAGGATCGTATTAGTTTTGTTGGCTGCTGCTGCACACTACTGGCTCATATTTAAGTGATCATCCACTAGGACTCCAAGGTCCTTCTCACAGTTACTGTTTTTGAGCCAGGTTTTGCCTAATCTATACTTTTACCTTTGGTTTTTCCTGCTTAAGTGTAGAGCCTTGCTTTTCTCCACATTAAATTTCATTTTGTTGGATAGGGCCCACTGTTCACATCTGTCAAGATCCTTTTGGATCCTGAACTAGTCTTCTGGGGTTTTGGCTATTCCTGCCAGTTTAGTGTCATCTGCAAATTTCATGAGTTCCCCTTTTATTCCCTCATCTAAGTCATTTATGAAAATATTGAAGAACACTGGGCCTAAGATGGAACCTTGTGGTACCCTACTGCTTCTACTGTAGATATAGTACCATTAAGGACTACTCATTGAGTATGGTTTGTCAGCCATTTACAAATCCATCTGGTGGTGATGCTGTCTATCCCACATTTTTCTAGCTTACCAAGAAGTAGGCTGTAGTCTACTTTGTCGAATGCCTGATTGAAATCTAAGTATATTATGTACACAGCATTTCACTGGTCTACTAATTTAGTCACTTTGTCAAAGAATGAAATAAGATTGGTTTGGCATGATCTGTTTTTAACAAACCTATGCTGGCTTCTAGTTATAACTTTATTTGTTTCTATGTGTTTTTTACTTTATTTTTATGTATACATCAACATCAATACATGAACAGTGTGACATCTGGGTATCATTCATTTTGATACAAATACCAATACTAATATCAATAATATTCATTACATTAATTATGTTTACATACTCCTAGTATTAATACTCCTATTTGTATTAAGATATAAACCTTCATTATTTAATTATTCAATATTTCAATGTATCATTCTAATGCCAATTACAACATGGTTACAACATTGTTTAAGCATGCATAATAATACTATCTTTCAATCTCTAATCTTTCCATTTAATTCTTTAATTTATTCTATTTAATCAGGCCATCCTTACTAATCCTAGTATGGTATACATATTGTATTAAAATCTAATTCCCTTATTCCATCCCGACAATAATCACCATATTATTTAAACATACATATTAAATCTATATTTCAACCTCTAATCTTCCATCTATTTATTACTTTTATAATATGTATATCTTTATTTCTACTTCTATTCTAACTTTTAATCAGGCCCCCATTATATTAAAGAAAGAAGGGGGGAGGGGAACCCAAGAAATAACATTTCCTTTCTATCCATCATCTCTTGCCCGTTTTAATATTTCAATTCTTATTTGTTTTTGGGCATACCTCCCATACTCCTCTCTTGGATCTTTGTCTCTATCGACCTCTGCATTTTTACTGTTTAGTCTAAATATTCCTTCCATCTCTGTCCTCTTATGCTGCCAAGCTTCCATGGTATCTGCCCAAACCCCTATCTCTTTTTCAATGGTATCTTCCCATTCCATTTTTAAATCTCTTAAGATACTTTCCCCCTGATTTGTTTCATTAATCATTATGGTCTTTACTATCTTCTCTTCTTCTTTTGCTTGTTGATTTATCTGTTCTGTCTTTCCTTCATTCTTTCCATTGTCTCCCCCCTCTCCTGGGCATCTTGGTCTTTAGTCATTGCCTCTTGTAGAATCTTTTCTATTTCACCATCTATGCTTTGCATTGGACTTCTGGATGACATCACAGCAATATTGGACATGTGGAGTGGGTCTCCACACTCCCATGCCAAGTTCTCCACATTAGAAGGCTCTGAAAGGAGCTAAAGCCACCCTGGAGGGGTGGTGAAGAAAAGAGGGGCATCCTGCAGGTCATGGAGAGCCGCAATCTCTCCTGCTTGGCCCAGGGTTCCTTTCTCTCTCCTTCACAACAAAAAGAAGAGGCAGCCATTATGGCTGCCACAAAGCTGGGACAGCCAAAGCAACAAAGAAAGTGCAGGAGTGGTGTAAATTAACAGTGAATGGAAATGGGTGAGATTTATTTATTGATTCGATTTATATGCCGCCCTTCTCCGGAGACTCAGGGCGGCTTACAATACGTTAAGCAATAGCCTTCATACTTTTGTATATATCTGCTTAGTATGGCTTTTGGCCCCCGCAAGCGGTGTTCTTTTTTATACAAAGTCAGCTTATTGCCTCCACAATCCGGGTCCTCATTTTACCTACCTCAGAAGGATGGAAGGCTGAGTCAACCTTGAGCCTGGTGAGATTTGAACTTGCAGTAATTGCAGGCAGCTGGCAGCTAAGTGCTACTTTAACAGCACTTTAGTCCTCTGCACCACCAAGGCTCCTTCTTACTCAAAACGATTCCTTCTTACTCAAAACCTAACCTTAAAAAGAAAAGAGGGAAAAAATCTGAAAGAGACTCTTAACTATTTATTAAAGCAGCAAATAATCACATAGAGAAAAACTACAGACCCAAAATAAAAAACAAAGAGAGGAAAAGTTAAAAATTTCAAAGCACAGAAAATTGGATGGCTAAATTGGGTAGGCCTTATTTTGGAAAGGCATTTCATAATGCTGGATCTATCTATTTTTCCAGGTGAGATCTTGGCTAAGGTGGTGTCAGGTATGCCTCCTTTCAGTACTCAAGAAAGAAAAACCCCAGCACTTCCGGTTTGGCGTCGCGGCAAGACAGGCGGGGAAATAGCGGGCTCTGATGAGTCCTGCGAAAACCCTAGCTGCTGAACTACTGCTGATGGGTCTTCGTACCAGAACTGTCCTGCAAGGATGGGGGAAAAGGAGGGGCACCTCAGATGACCAAGAGGAACAGGCAAATTCCTTGGAGGACAGAGGGAACCCTCTGTGAATCGGCGGCGGGGGGCATGGCAGCTGCCACGAAGCTATGACAACTGGGCTAAGAAAAGTGCTGGAGGAAAGTGGAGTGAAACGGAGCTCTCTGAAGCCAGATGAGTGACAACAAATCCAGGCTTGTAACAACGCGTGGAGCAATATTATTACTTAGAAGACCCCTAGCCTAAAATAGCGCTGTGCAACAAAGGGAAATGGAAAGTTTTAAACTGCAACTTTAAAGAGGCAAAGACCCGAGAAACAACTAATTTTTGTACAGAACTAAAGGAATTAATTATTGAGATATGATAAAAAGACTGGATACTTTAAAATTCGAATTGGATTCTAAAAAAAAAGAAGATTTGGTACTTTTGGTACAAATAACACAGTAACAACCCCTTCTTTTGTCAGTTGAGCAGACATCAGGTATAGCCATCTAGTAAGGCACATCTTCTTACGCAGATACTCATGCTGAGCTGCTGGAAGCAGTTTGTTGAGTATATCAGCAATCTGATCATGTGTAGGCACATACTGCAATTTTACAAAACCTTGTTTCACTAATTGTTTTATATTTTTATAACGGATGTCAATGTGTCTGGACCTAGAACCCGTGAAACGTGATTCAGAAATATAAACCACAGATTCATTGTCTTCCATCATGGTGATCGGTCGAATCGGGTGTGTCCAGATATCTGTGACCAAAGCATCAAACCACGTTAGAGAATTACATGCATCTGAAACACAAGCATATTCAGCCTCAGTAGGTGAGCAAGAAACAAAATTCTGTTTTTGCACATGCCTGTGAACAGGACATCCATTTAAGAACATCATATAACCTGAAGTACTTTTTCGTGATTTCTTATCACTCGCCCAATCAGAAACTGCATAACATCTTAATTCTGCATAATCAGTATGTGTCGGTTCTAACAATAACCTCATATTTTTAGTGTGCTTTAGATATTTCAATAATTTCTTAACACATGTCCAATGAAACTGTTTTGCCTTACCTACGTGTCGGGACAAAAGATTAACACTAAGTGTAATGTCGGGTCTAGTCCAACTACTAATATACAACAGTGACCCAATGACTGAATGATAAAGTGTTTGATCCTCGAATTCAGGACTTCGTTCATGTGCCAAGTTGTGAAAATCTGTTTGCATGGGTATGCGTACTGTATTAGCATCTTTCATGTTGCAATGATGCAAAATTTGCTCAATTTTATCCTCTTGTGAAAGACTAAACCCCTTCTGTGTTTTGACAATCTGAACACCTAAGTAAGTGTTAACATGACCTAAGATTTCAATGTGAAATATCTCTGCAAAGCTTTTGCAAAATTCTCACTCATCTGCTTATTTGGACCAATATAAACAATATCATCAACGTAAACAAGAACTATCTCATATATATTATCAGATCTTTTTGTAAACATGCATTCATCAGTTTCGGACTTAATAAAGCCCATTGAATTTAGTTTGTCAGTAAGACATAAATACCACATTAAACCAGACTGTTTCAGACCATAAAGACTTTTGTGTAGAAACCAGGTATCACCTTCTTGCTGTCAGAAACCTGGAGGACCTTTTACATAGATCTCCTCATCTAGGTCAGCATGTAGATAAGCGGTGTCAACATTGAACTGGAAAGCTTCTAAACCAAGGATAGTGGTGGTGGCTAAAGCAATTTTTACACTTTTAGTCCGGACTGTCGATGAGTAGGTATTTGTGTAGTCCTCAGGATAACATTGAGTGAAACCCTGAGCTACAAGTCTGGCTTTGTACAATGACTCACCATTTGGCTTCTTTTTGATTCTGTAGACTCATCGAGTGCCAATGACTTTTTTGTTTCTTGGAGGTTTTGCAGACGTAAACACCTTAAGTTTCTTTAGACTGTCCATTTCAGCCTGCATTGCATCATACCACTTCTCTTGCTCTGAATCAGGAAGATGTTTGATTTGTGTGAACGTATCAGGAGGAAGTGTAACATTAGAAATCAAAGGCAAGGGTGCTTTTGTCAGTTGCCACGAATATCGCTGTGGAGGGATTCCCTTTGTGGCCCTCTTGGAATGCCTCGGAACAGTCATCCATTCTTCTTCCGTTTCGTCCTCGTCTTCACTATCGTTGCTAGCCTCAGCATCCACGGCTTGTGAAAACAGAACATCAGGTTGAGAAGAACTAGTGGATGGAACATTTGCCTGTGAATCTTGGTCATCAGGCTGCGTGGCATCAGCAGTATCATCTCTAGGAAAATAAACTCCAGGATCATTGGAATGAATCCTGGACCAGTCAGCATCTTCCTCAAAATTGGCGGATTGGGAAATCATTATTAAATGTGTGGAGTCAATAAATTTGCTCCACTTTGAATTGTCATCAATACCCATAAATCTCATCCTTTTTGCTGCTGGACCTCCTTTCCTTCTTTGAGCTAAGGGAATGTTCACCATAGCGTATGAACCAAAAATATGGAGGTACTTGAGATCTGGCTTGTACCCATACAACATGAAGAAAGGAGTCTGATTTATTACACCGCTCCAAGTACGGCTGACAATATAATTTGCATATTTAATAGCTTCACCCCAGTATGGGTTACTGAGGTTGGCATCTTCTAGGAGACAACGCATCATGGTTTGCAGGACCCTTTGTCTCCTTTCTACCACCCCGTTCTGAGCCGGGGTATAAGGGGCCGACATCTGGTGAAGAATTCCATTCTTACACATTTAGTCCTGGAACCACTGAGACATGAATTCAGCACCACAATCACTTTGAATTCTGGCGATGCTTACTCTGTGTTCGGTATAAACAAGAGTGGCGAAGTCTTTAAAGATCTGAAAGGTCTCAGATTTTTCTTTCATAGGATATACATATCCATACCTAGAATAATTATTAACAATTGTTAGAAAATATTTCTTACCATCAAGTGTTGGCTTGAAAGGACCTACTATGTCAGTGTGTACCAAATCAAACATGTGTGTTGACAGGCGTGTAGCGCATTTTGGAATGGCTGCTGCTTTGGATTTGTCTTTTTTGCAGACAGCACAATCCAGAAACACCTTACACCCCTTTAGATCCAAACCTTTTGCGAACTCCAGCATTTTCCTAAGAACACGGAAACTGGCATGCCCCAATCTTCTATGCCACTTATGGATACACCTGTAATGTAAAGGTTTACCAGTTAGTGAATTTTCAACATTAACAGTTTTATGAGGAACCTCCGGCTTGCTCTGAGCAACCTGTTTCCTAATTTTCTTTTTGTTGGCTTTAGGAGCCTTTGGAGTAGCAACAGGATCTCTCACTGGAACATCTCTCTCTGGGCCTGTGCTCTCCTCTCTTGGAGTTTGTATACTTGCCTGTGCTTGAGGTTTAGACTTTGGATTTATGTAATAAACACCACCAATTAACATGGTTTCAGCAACAATATTTCCATTTTTAACTATATAACTTGCTTTTTTGAGGTGGTGGACCTGGAACTTTAACACTCTCTCGGCTCCGTCTCTCATCCGGTCTGAATAGTGAAAGAAAAACGACTCAAACCACGTAAGAACGGTTCCACAGGTTTACTTCTAGGTTCTGCAGCAACTCAGCCAGAAGAACAGAACAGGCCGGAATACAGGTTTAAAGTCAGCGCTGCACGCAGTCGCTGTGCAGTGCTATTTAATACCTTTCTGTGCCGTATTAACTAACATCCGGCACATAAGAACCCAAACACTCCCCCCCACATCAGCTGTTCATTGGCTTGACAATCGGTGCTGCACTGACGTCACTAGAGGGCACCGACAGCATGTCTTCTGATGCTGCCGGTGCCTTAGCTCATTGTCAGGGCTGTCGTCCTTCACAGGACTCCCACCAATCCACAGGCTAGATGCCTGGACGATCTGGGCTCCAACCTTCCAGCCCTCCCAGCGATGGTGAGTCCCAGCCAGGCTCGACACACTCTAGACAAGTGACTCTGACTAAGCAACTGTGGGATAAAAAAACAGAAGGATTAGACATGGCAGACACAGTTCCTGAAGGTCCTGGTTTATCCGGATACTTGTGTTGGTACCAGTGTATTAGACGAGCAGTGTGTACATGTGTAGACACCACCCAGGAGGCCTGTGCTAAGGGATAGCCTTTCCATCATACTAAATATTGGAGCCTGCCCCTACGATGTCTAGAGTCTAAAATTTTGTCTATTTCATACTGATCTGTATGTACTGGGCCTGGTGGGCCAGATGAATCACTAGTCCTGTCTACAGTAATGGGTTTCAACAAGCTACTGTGAAACACAGGATGTATTTTACCTATTAGAGGGGGTAATTTAAGAACCACAGTCACAGGATTGATCACTTTGGTTATTGGGAAAGGACCTAAGTATTTTGGGCCTAGCTTCTTACTCGATAATTTAAGTTTTAGGTATTTGGTGGACAAATAAACTCAATCTCCCACTACAAATGGTTTTGGGACTGCCCACTTTTTATCAATATGTGTTTTATATTCGTCCACTGCCTTTTGCAGAGCTGTTTTGACCTCCAACCATATACGGTGGATTTTGTCTGCCCAACCAGCCAGTGTATCTGAGCATATAGACGGAGGTTCTACTTCTGGTATAGCTGGGAATTCTCTGCCATATACTATCTGGAAGGGAGACAGACCCGTGCTATGATGGGTTATGTTGTTGTAGGCAACTTCTGTGAATGGGAGGAGATCAGACAAATCTGTTTGTTGATAAGAAACATAGCGGACTTCTGGTTGGCACCGCCGTCATCGCTAGACGGTCTTTTTATGACCACCAGCCCCGCCGCCCGTAAAGACCTGCCTCCACAGCTGAGAGGCAGCTTGGAAAACTCCCGTTTATAGATAAACGTGAGGAGAGCCGGCAAGAACAGGTAGAAACCCCTGTGAAGCCCCCAGACTGCTTTTTTTTTTTTTAGCTTCTGGGGAGGAAGCAGGGTGAGGCTCCCTATCCAGCTTGCCGAGGCTCTGCATCCAGCAGAGCCAGATGACGTGACCAACTACAGCAGCGAAAACTAACTGAATCTTTCAAAACAAGCAGGGTGAAATCTGGACTTAAAACTAAAAACCGCAAGTATCTTTGCTAGCCCTGTCATTGAATTTAAGAATGGAGAAAGAGTGAAAGTACATTAAAATGGCGTCCGGCTTTAGCAGAGGAAAAAAGCTGAAAGCGAAAGTGGATATGCCTGAGTGTCTCAAAGCGTTCAAAAGCATTTAAAGTAACAGTGCTTGCTAAAAGAAAAGGGAAAAGTTTTCTAAAGTGATTTTCATCTGTTCCTCCTCCCTCAGAGACTTGATTAAAGCTGGGGAAGTTCTTTAAAGGATTCTGTGGTGGAAAGGGGGGGAAGATTTCCTTCCTAGAAAGAATAAGATTGCGTAGCATGGCTTCAAAGCAGACAAAGCCAGCTCCCAAAGCTGCGGGGGGGGGGGGGGGGGGGCTCCCCTACTCACCAACTAAAAGTGCAACCATTAAGCTTGCAGACTCAGAGCCAAGAACAGGAGACTGGATTTAAAGACTTGAAGGAATTTATTGCTGTGGCTCTGATGAACCAAAATGAAGTGATGGAGCAGAAATTTGAGAAATCTCAACAGGAAATTAAGGAGGTGGTTCAAGAAAAGTATGACAAGATGAAGCGAGATATACTGACAGTTGTGACTGGTCTGTCAGAAGTGGTTGTTCAGATTGATAAAAAAGTGGGAGAACTCAGTTCAGAATTGGAATCTAAAATGAGGAAGCTGACAATAAAATTTCTAATGTGGATAACAAAACTCAAAGAATTGAAAATGTAGTGACCATGATGCAATTCAGATTTATGGAGTTTGCTGTAAGACTGAGAGGAATAAAAGAAAACAACAGAGAGGATTTGAGAATGGTTTGTGCAGATGCCCTGGCTGTGATGTTAAAGGTCAACCCTGAAGATGTTTTGTGCAAGATTGACAAGGTCTACAGAGTGAATTCTCAGGTGGCAAGGCAAAGGCAATTGCCTAGAGATGTGGTGATCTATTTTACAGATAGAAGAATAAGAAATGATATTTTGCAAAAGTCTTTTGTTTCCACTGTTCAAGTGGATGGAAAGGAGATTGGGATCTATAAAGAGTTGCCGCCTAAGATGCTAAGAGATAGAAAGGATTTTGGATTTTTGGTGACTGAGTTGAAGAAACAACAGATTCCATTTAGATGAGATGCCCCAGTTGGTATAATACTGAGGTATCAAAGAGAGAGATATCGATTAAATACTGTTGAAAAAGCAGAAGAATTTTATTTCTGTGTTTTTAAAACTGGTGCAGCATCTCCACGTACATCTTCAGTGTTAGGTATAGAGGAGGGTGATAAAGAGAAGGAATTTGAACAAGAGTCTGAAGAACAGCGGAAACAGATGGAGGTTGAGGCAATGGAAACTCAAGGAGCAACAGGGTTTTTTTTGGATGAACCATTGCTGGATTTTCCTTCAGAGGCTATAAGTGGGCCACCCAGAAGTACAAGAGAGGTGGCATTGGACCTCGAATTGTTGTTGCATGAACCTAAAGATCAGCATATAACTCGAGCAACCTACAAGCAAATTCTAGAGAAACAACAGCAGCAGAGGTCTATGCCACCACAAGATAAGAAGAGTGCCAATAGTAAACCACAGAAATCTGAAGCTATGGGAGCCAGGCCGAAGACTACCACTCTGGAACAGAAACTTCAGCAAATGCTCTTAGCGCTTCATGAGACCACAAATGACAATTAAATTTTTATCTTGGAATGTGAATGGACTGAACTCACCACAGAAAAGAAGGAAAATATTTCATTATCTGAGACAATTTAATAATGATGTTATTTGTTTGCAAGAAACTCATATTAGAATACAGGATCAAAAATATTTGATAAATTTTAAATTAGGTGCACAATTTATAGCTTCAAATTCAGAGAAAAAGAATGGTGTTGTGATTTACATAAATAAAAGACTCAGCTAAAATTATAGAAGCAGATGATTGCGGAAGATATATAGCAATCGAATTATATACACAAAATGGCCCACTTTTGGTGATTGGAATTTATGCTCCCAACCAGCAACAAGAAAACTTTTATAAATTATTATATTCTAAAATATTGCAATGGGATTATAGATCTATTTTACTTATGGGAGATTGGAACGGAGTAATAGGTCTTTAAAAAGATAAAAAGAGCTTGGCAAAGTCACGTGTTAAACTACCACAGATTTTTTTCGATATGAAAGAAGATTTGGAATTGAAAGATATATGGAGAGTGCAGAACCCAAAAGAACTGGACTTTACCTTTTTTTCAGATAGACACAGATCCTTCTCCAGGATTGATTTTATTTTAGTTACAGCTGATCTACTTTTAAAAGCAAAGAAAACAAAGATATTTCCGAGGACTCTAAATGACCATAGCCCTGTATGGATAGAAATAGAAATGGGAAAGAATGAGAGAAGATCATGGAGAGTAAATGAAAACTTGTTCAGATATGAAAAGAATGTAAATGAATTTAAAAAACAAATGAAAGAATTTTTTGAAATGAATTTGAATAAGGGTACCCCTATTGAAATCGTTTGGGATGCGAGTAAGGCGTATATGCGGGGGGTACTGATTCATATGAACTCTAAACATAAATTAAATCAACAAAGGAAAAGATTAGAAATGGAAGGAGAGATAAAGAAAAAAGAACAATTACTTATAAAAAATCCAATAGATAAAAAACTACAAGAAATTATAAAACTCATGAAAGACCAATTTCAAATGCTTATAGCGGAACAAGCAGCAACTAATCTACAATTTGGAAAACATAATACATTTAGCAATGCTAACAAACCGGGCAGGTGGTTGGCTTACACACTGAGGAAACAGCAGAGCTCTCGTCTTATTGGTAGTATTGAGTATGGAGGGAAGGAAGTTTTTCAACAAAGTCTAATTGATGAAGCTTTTTTAGATTATTACACCAAATTATACGCCAAAGATGACATACAGAATGAACTTATAGATAAATACATAGAAGAAAGGAGAGTCACGAAAATCTCTAGGGAGCAAAAGGAAAGAATGGATCAACTAATAACAGTCGAGGAGATTATTATTGCAATTAAACAATTGAAAACAGCTAAAGCTCCAGGGACAGATGGTTTAACAGCGGTGTATTATAAAACTTTACAAGTAGAAATGATTGAACATCTTAAAGACTTATTTTGTAGCATACAAAAAGGGGGTAAAATACCCCCTTCATGGAAAGCAGCCTTTGTCTCATTGATACCAAAAGAGGAAACAGGTTCTACAAAACCGGAAAATTTCAGACCAATATCTCTCCTGAATACGGATTATAAAATTTTTGCAAAAGTATTAGCCAACAGATTAATGCCAGTTATGCAAGAGGTGATTCATCATGATCAAGCAGGATTTATAGAAGGCAGATATATGAAGGATAATGTGAGGCAAATTATAGACTTATTGGAACATCTTGAGAAGAGTAAACAGATCCCTGCAGTGCTGGTGTTTTTGGATGCGGAGAAGGCCTTTGATCGAGTCAATTGGAACTTTCTATTAAAGACTTTAACAAAGATGGACTTTGGGGACCAGTTTGTTCAGGCGGTTTCAGCAATTTACCAAGAGCAAACAGCTTAAATTATCATTAATGGAAGTCTAACTACAAACTTTAGTATAGAAAAAGGAACAAGACAAGGTTGTCCGTTATCCCCACTGTTGTTTATTTTAACCTTAGAAGTCTTGCTGAACACAATACGGGATTCGAGTACCTTGAATGGAATAGCTATAAGGCAAGAGGATTACAGAACAAGGGCATTTGCAGATGATCTGGTTGTTACCCTAACACGTCCGATGGAGTCAATAATCCAGATGAAAGATATTATAGAAGAATATGGTATGGTATCAGGATTTAGATTGAACCAGAAAAAAACCAAGAGGATAGTCAAAAATATGTCAGAAGGTCAAAAGAAGGAACTCGAAAGGAAGGCAGGCTTTGAAATAGCAGCAAAGGTGAAATATCTAGGAGTTCAAGTTGCAGCTTCAAATATAAAGCTTTTTCAAAATAATTATGAGATGTTGTGGCGAAAGGTGCAAAAAGACATGGAAACTTGGAAAAAGCTGCAGCTATCTTTACTTGGAAGAATAGCAGCAGTTAAGATGAATGTTCTACCTAGATTTCTATTTTTGTTTCAAATGATTCCGGTGCTTAAAAGTGATAAACACTTGATGGAATGGCAAAAAGGAGTGAATAAGTTTGTTTGGAATGAGAAAAAGCCAAGAGTTAAACTGAAAATTATGCAAGATGTTAGTGAAAGGGGTGGCCTTAAACTTTCAAACCTACGATTGTATTATGAAGCAGCAGCGTTGACACAAGCGAGTGATTGGTTTGGAGTGACAAAGACTGGAATATTGAATATAGAAGGCCATGACTTGGAATTTGGTTGGCATGCATATTTATTCTATGAAAATAAAGTGGATAAAGTATTCAAGAGCCATATACTCAGAAACTCTTTGATGAGAGTATGGAAGAAGCACCATCTTAAACTGGATTACAAAATACCTTTGTGGTTGGATCTTGGTCATATTATACAGAATATAAATATAAAGTCACTCGGGGGGATTTTATATAAAGAGGTACTTTTTAATGATGGGGTAGATGGCAATTAAAGACAATAAATACACTGTTGGAAGAAGGGATTAATTTAACTTGGTTACAGTATAATCAACTTCAATTGAGATGGAGGGAAGATCAAAAAACTGGTTTAATGCTGTATGAAGAGGAATTGGTAAGACAGATAAAAGATAAAGGCCCAATGCATATCAAGAGGGTTTATAACATTTTGCTAGAAAGAGATTCTGAAAATGAACTGGTTAAAGATTGTATGATAAAATGGGCGCAAAACTTTGCAGAACCAGTTATGATGGAAATGTGGGAAAAAATATGGGTTCAGAATGTTAAATTTACACAGTCACAGAACCTGAGGGAAAATTTCTATAAAATGTTTTATAGGTGGCACTTAGATCCTAAGAAACTGTCGTGCATGTATCCTAATGTTCAGCCAAAATGTTGCAGATGTGATTGTTTAGATGCTACATATTATCATATATGGTGGACTTGCAAGAAAGTGAAGGCGTTTTGGATTAAAATTTGGTGGGTTATGCAAAATGTTTTGAAGAAAAAACTCCAATTTTCTCCTCAATTGTTTTTACTGGGCATAGTTAAGGATTCTTCATTGACTGAAACAAAACTGATATTATATATGATTACAGCAGCCAGGTTACTGATTGGTCAATATTGGAAAAAAGACATTATGCCTACTATTGAAGAATGGACTGTGAAGGTGGCCAGTTTTGCAGAAATGGCAAAGATATCAGCGTATTTAAAAGACCGGATTCAAGAAACTTTTGTGTGGGAATGGAAGAAATGGATAGACTATGTGCAGAATAAATATCAAACAAGGAAGTATCAGATAGCTTTTAGCTGAATGTTATGTAGAAATTTATAGTTTAGACAGGGGGCAGAATAGTTGGGGGGTATTGAATGATATGGTATGATTTGGATTTCACCTTGGGAAGTCATGGGGGGGAGGGGAGGGTTAGGAAGGGTTAGGGAGGGGAAGGGGGGAAAAGCGGAAAAATTTATGATTGTAAAACTTTTTCAATAAAAAAAAGTCTCGGAACCCCATGGAGGTGATAGACATGATGGAGGAACAGATCAGTCAATCTCTGTGTAGACGGTAAACCTCGGCAGGGCACAAAATGGGCCTGCTTCGAGAACATATCCACCACTGTCCATATTGCTGTATATCCATTACTGGCAGGGAGATCGACAATAAAATCCATAGTGATCTCCTCCCACGGTCTACTGGGATCAGCTACTGGTTGTAATAATCCTATTGGTTTTCCTGACCATGGTTTCGATGCTGCACATATAGGACACCCTTTCATGTAACGTTTGACCTCTCCACGCATCTGTGGCCACCAAAACTGTTGTCGAATTAGATGAAGTGTTTTCAGGAAGCCAAAATGTCCCGCCGGCTTGGAATCATGACAACGGCGTAAAACAGATGTTCGAAGGCGTTCCAGAACATACAGTCTATCCCTTTTCCAGGCTAACTCATCCCTAATAGTTACCACAGCTTGATTCAGTGCCACCCATTGATCCTGTTGTAGAACTGCTTGTAGTTCGGCTGTAAAGGAAGCATCTGAGTGGAGTACTGCTGATGCATCATGTACCTTCTGACAGGGTGATATAAGTGCATCTACCACCTCCTCCCATTTACTGTTGTACTGCGGCATACGGGACAAGGCATCTGCTAAGAAGTTTTTCCCAACTGGGACGTATTTCGAGCGGAATGAAAACCGATGAAAGTATTGTGCCCACCTAACTTGTTTTGGGGATAATCATCTTGGTGTCTGCAGTGCTTCCAAATTTTTATGGTTTGTCCATACTTCAAATGGTCATGTCGTCCCCTCGAGAAGGTGACGCCATGTCATTAACGCCCACCTGACAGCAAAGGCCTCCTTCTCCCAGATTGCCCATCTCCATTCTGTAGGACTCAATTTGCGGGAGGTGTAGGCACATGGTTGTAAGTGATCTCGTTCATCTTTCTGCAACAGTACTGCCCCCACGGTGACGTCGCTAGCATCTGCCTGAACAATAAACTCTCTTGTGGGATCAGGATGTTTGAGAACCGGCTTTCTTGTAAATAGGTACTTTAGCTGTTCAAACACTTGTTGACACATTGGTGTCCAATTCAATAATTGACTCGGTCTTGGTTTCGAAGTGGTTGGCTTAGTCCGTAAAAGGTCCATCGGGGTAGAGCTATTTGGGCGAAAGCAGGGATAAATTGACGATAAAAATTAGCAAAGCCGAGGAAGCTTTGGAGTTGTTTCCTCGTCTTTGGTCTTTGCCATTCCACTATTGCCTGCACCTTACATGGATCCATTTCCACTCTGTCCCCTGATATCCTGTAACCCAGGTAATCGATTTTCAACTTGTGGAACTCACATTTTGAGATTCACGAACAGTTTGGCCTCCAACAATTTCTTCAATACCTGCCGTACCAGGTTGATGTGTTCCTCCATGTCCCGGGTATATATTAAGATATTGTCCAGATAAACGAGGACTCCCCTGTACAGATGCTCATGCAGCACTTCATTAATCAGCTGCATGAACACTGCAGGGGCACCTTGGAGACCAAACGGCATAACCCAAAATTGGAAACTCCCGAGGGGACAGTTAAAAGCCCCCCTTCTCTGTGGGGGCTCCCGCCCTCTGGAACGAGTTACCCCCAGGGATTCGATTAATCCCAGACCTCCGCACTTTCCGCAAGGCATTAAAGATTTTTCTATTCCAGGAAGCCGGGCTGGCTTAACGTAGATTTTAATGGGTGAATTTTAGGAGGGATTTTAAATTTGGGGAAGCCAAAATTTGATTTAATTACATTTTTAGATTATTTTTTAACTTTTATATTGCTTGTATTTTAATGTTTTAATGTTTGGCTGTTCACCGCCCTGAGTCCGTCAGGAGAAGGGCGGTATATAAATTTAATAAACTAAACTAAACTAAACTAAAAGTGGTTTTCCACTCATCCCCCAGTTTGACACGAACCCTGTAATAGGCCTCACATAGGTCCAGCTTTGTGAATATTCGACCAGTTGACAATGTGGCTAGAAGATCTTTCATTAAAGGGAGCGGATACAAATGTTCTACACAGACCCCGTTCAAACCCTGGAAATCAATGCATAGACGTAACCCTCTGTCTTCCTTCTCTCTGAAAAGCACAGGGGCCGCCATACGGGACCAACTAGGTGTAATAAAGCCTCTCGCTAGGTTCTTATCAATATACCATCTCATTTCGGCTAATTCCGGTTGTGTCATGGAATACATCCGTGGCACTAACTCGACGGCACAATCCGTTGATTGATGAGGAGGTAACACCTCACACTCCTCCTCACTGAAGATGGCTGTGAGATCTTCATAAACACTAGGAAAACTGGGTGTTGGGGGAACCACCGACACACAACTACTTTCCTCAGCCCCTTCCAGTGTCTTTGTGGTTGGAATAATCTCCTTTGATACAGGCGGATCCGGGCCAATTGTTACTTGTAGTTTCCGATATTCCCCCTCCCATCAAATGTTAGGTTGCCATTTATCCAGCCATGCTAATCCCAATATCAGTGGTTCAATCATCTTCTCAATTACAATAAAACGGATAGCCTTTCGATGGTCTCCTATCTCTAGATACATTTTTTCTGTCACATGAGTGGCTGGCACTCCCCCCAACAATGAGCCATCCATTTGATCAAACGTAACTGGGGCTTTCAGCCATCTCACCTGCACCCCTAAAGCGTCCACTACAGCTTTACAGATGAGACACCGGGTACACCCCGTATCTACCAAAGCCCCATACTGGATACCAGTGGTACAATGAGGGTTTCTCAAAACCACGGGTATTACAAACAGGCAAATGGGGTCGCTCACCATTTGGTCTTCCTCGTCGTCACTATCACCAGACACCACCGGAAACTTCCCTGCCGTTGGTGCCGCCGACAAGACTTCCTTGGCCGTGGTATCCATGATTGCCTTAGGGCCTTGGACTGCCTGTGTTTGCTCTGCTGGGGTCTTTGCTCGCCCTCTCATGCAGCCTCCCAGGGCCTGTCTTTCTGGCTGTATTTGTGGCAACAGCATGGGGCATTCCACTGCCCGATGGCCTATCTGGTTGCACCTATAACAGAGAAACACCGGCCTCTGAGGCCTGTCAAGTGGGCCCACATTTACCCGTGGTCTAACATCTCTTACAGGTTGGGGTCTCTCTGGTGGCTTCTCCCCCGTGAGCTTCCTTTGTACAGGGTGTACATCTGGTTGAGCCTGAAATTCTCTAAGGCCCACATCTAACTCTTTTGCCGCCCTGAACCAAACAGCCAACCGTGGAGCTAAGCCTCTGTATACACAGGCCTGCCACAATTCCTGGTCCAATCCCATGCGAAACTGTTGAACTAACATTTGTTCTGGCCAATCCACCAGACGACTGGCAATCTTTCCAAAACTTTGTACATAATCCTTCGTGGGAGCACCTCTCTGTTTGAGTGCAATTAGATCACCCTCTGCCACCTGTACACTAGACTCATCCTCAAAGGTGGACCGAAGAGCCTCTAGAAACCTTCCTACATCCACCAGCTCTTTAGCGTGGTTGCTATGCAAGCTAGCCACCCAATCAGCAGTGTTTCCGGTCAAAACTGCTGTAATGGCCACAACCATGGCCCACTGGGATGGATACCATCAGCCATATTGGTCTAAATGGCTTATCACCTGACTTAAAAACCTTGCCACAGGGTCCGGGTTCCCATCAAAAGTGGCTTGCAATGCAGGAGGGCCCCAGGTGGTTTGTGGAACCCACACCCCCAGACCCGGAGGCCACACATGCAACGAATCAGGTGTTCTACTCGTCCCAGTCCCAACACCTCTCCTCTCTCCAACCCCCTTCCTCTCAGCACATGGGCGGTCCATCACTGACCACTGGCTTTTCTTTGTGGTCCCTGTCTCTGTCTTCTGGGTTTGGTGCTCTACGCCCCTTACAACCGTGTCTCCTAGGGAAGACCCTTGGTCCCAGGACATCGCAACAGGGTCTTCCAACCGACCTGGCTCTTGCTCCCTCCGTAATTTGGGACTAGCAATGCAGAACCGAACATCCAAACTAGATGTCCTAGCGTCCTGCCAAGTCAAGCCTTGTGAGGTTTCCAGTCCAGTAGCCCACAGTAGCCAAGAGGGGGTGTCACAGAAACTGGCCTCCCCAAAGCGGTCATGGAGTGTATCCATAGTACTAGGGCCAGGGCCAGTAGTAACATAGCCCCACTCCCCCTCCTCTTCATCAGTCCAGAGTCTTTCCCTCCAACCCTGGAAAGAGGGGCCCAAGGGTGGGGGGAGTTGGCTAGATGCCTGGATGATTGGGGCTCCAACCTTCCAGCCCTCCCAGCAATGGCGAGTCCCAGCCAGGCTCAACACACTCTAGACAAGTGACTCTGACTAAGCAAACTACTATTTGCTGTTGGTATATAATAAACATCAGGAATGAATGCATTGAGCTCTTCAACATAAACAGTTCCTTTTCCTCTGACCTGACAAGGATGATTGGAAAAAGAATAAAGTTCACATAGTTCAGGTTCAGGCTCATGCATCTCTGTAAAAAGTTCTTTTCTGTAAGTAACATGCAATGCTGCACCACTAACCAAAGTCCACAGAAGTTGTCTGTCGTATTCTGGATGAGGTTGTGGATCGTTGGTTAAAGCCAATGTGGCGAGTGGAGCTTGTGGATCATGCCTGGGACCACGACGACCTTGTCTTCTGCCTCTGCCTCTGTCTCCTTTGGAGTCTGTTCCTCTGGGCTGGTATGTGACAGGAGCTGGAAATCATTGGGGACAATCCTGGGAGGCATGTCCCACATGATTACAGATGTAGCATCTTGGCATCCTTGGAATGTAGGCTCTTCCTCAGAAGGGGTGCCTCACTGGAGCTCTTGATGTGGGTGGTCCTGTCAAATGTGGCATGGCTAGCATAAATGTCTCTTCTTCGGTTAAAATTCTGCATACATGATCCACTGTGCGTTGAGCAATGGGCACTTGATTAATCTTTGTAATGGCATCTTTCCATTCATAATTCAATGAGTTAATAATAATGCTGATCATTTGAAAATCATCAATAATAATCATCATCTTTTGCCCAAATCTTTCCTCATTCCTTTCATTTTAGTTAAATGTTCTTCAATATATCACCAGGTTTTAATCTTGAACCATGGAACTCAGACAAGAGCAAACATGTAGATTGTCACGCTAGAATTGTCTGAACGAAATTTAGATGCCACTCACATTTTGATAATAAAGAAAAAAAACTTTTATTTGTTAGAACAACGTCTTCACGGACTCATATGCAGCCAGGAAATGACCTCTGCTCCATCATCCCTCCCTTTCCTGGCTTGCTTCCTTATCCTATTGGTCATTATCTAAATCACTCTACGGCACTCTCTCTCTTAATAATCTCACAGGAATTTAACCCCCTCTTTACTATGTCAGCACTGAGAAGCTGACATCCGGCCCCTCTCCCTTCATTCTTCAGCAAAACTTGCACAAGATAAAACAACAGGTCTAATACCATTACCCCATCTGGGACTGTGTCCCACCCCCTCCCGGCCTGTCTGGGTGATCTGCATGGAATTTAGCTATAAGGCGGTCAGCTTGAATGTTCGTGCTCTTCACCCATGATGCTTCTGATGATGGGTAACCCTTCCACTTAATTAAGTATTGGAGGCGGCCTCTGGGTGGCCCGTGATGCTGTAGTTTCTGGTCTGATAGACGGTTCCTGGTCCAGCTGGGTTTTCTCCTTTGCCTGTGGTTGTTTTAGCATGTTGTTGGCACGTAGCCCTCTCTCAACTTGCGTCGCTACCCGGAACCAGTCAGACAGTCGGTTCGGAATATCTCGATAAGCAGTCACTTGGGTGATTTGCTTATCTAAGCTTGTTCTAAAGAAGTATACTAGTAGTCGTTCAGGCAAAGGAGGTAAAGTCCCAACAACTTTCCTGAACTCACGGATATGTTCTTGGACAGGCTTCCCCCTCTGCATTAGGTGCCTGAGCTCATCTTCTACATAGGGATTGTCCCCTGTTTCTTCGAAACGGGCTCACAGCAGTTGTAAGAAACCATCTGCATCTTGCAGTTGGGGGGCCCTGTATTTGTACTGGGCCGCTGACCAGCTCCTTGCTTCTCCCTCCAGACCTTCTGCGATGGCACTGACCAGGGCCCTGGGGAAAGGGTAAAGGTGTGCGTAGCGCTCAATGTAAATCTCAGCTGCATCGAGAAATTGAGCTAGCAGGTCCGGATCCCCATCAAATTTCCCTCTGAATCAGGGTGGTTCCACCCTCAGTGGCCTCTCCTCCCATTGCGGGGGTCTGTGAGCCTGCCCACGGTGCCTTTGGGCTTCTTCATCATCTCCCATTTGGGTGCAGGGGAGTGATGCCGTGGCTGGGCTGGGTCGCTTGCTGAGCAGGGAGGGAAGCCCTGAGTGCATTTTGGAGCTTTCTTCTCTCATCTTTTTTGTGTGTGTGTGTGTGGGGGGGGGGGGGCTATGCTGCAGTTTGGAGAGCCATAGAATCTTCCCCCCTTACCTGCCACTTGATTGGAGTCCAGCAAAAAGGCATCATAATTTTTCCCTTTTCTGAGGCAAACCTCCGGTGGAGATACTTTTCTTCATGGCCTCAGATAAGGTTGCTAGGGGCGACATCTGAAGGTCTGCCAACGCAGTAGATTAGGAATGCATAAATATTTTTAGAAGAAAAGTCTTTGAAGAGAGCATTTATTTTTGTTTTAGAAATCATTATTATTTCCTGGCTGTCTGTCACGCTAGAGTTGTCTGAACGAAATTTAGATGCCTCTCACATTTTGATAATAAAGAAAAAAAACTTTTATTTGTTAGAACAACGTCTTCACGGACTCATATGCAGCCAGGAAATGACCTCTGCTCCATCATCCCTCCCTTTCCTGGCTTGCTTCCTTATCCTATTGGTCATTATCTAAATCACTCTACGGCACTCTCTCTCTTAATAATCTCACAGGAATTTAACCCCCTCTTTACTATGTCAGCACTGAGAAGCTGACATCCGGCCCCTCTCCCTTCATTCTTCAGCAAAACTTGCACAAGATAAAACAACAGGTCTAATACCATTACCCCATCTGGGACTGTGTCCCACCCCCTCCCGGCCTGTCTGGGTGATCTGCATGGAATTTAGCTATAAGGCGGTCAGCTTGAATGTTCGTGCTCTTCACCCATGATGCTTCTGATGATGGGTAACCCTTCCACTTAATTAAGTATTGGAGGCGGCCTCTGGGTGGCCCGTGATGCTGTAGTTTCTGGTCTGATAGACGGTTCCTGGTCCAGCTGGGTTTTCTCCTTTGCCTGTGGTTGTTTTAGCATGTTGTTGGCACGTAGCCCTCTCTCAACTTGCGTCGCTACCCGGAACCAGTCAGACAGTCGGTTCGGAATATCTCGATAAGCAGTCACTTGGGTGATTTGCTTATCTAAGCTTGTTCTAAAGAAGTATACTAGTAGTCGTTCAGGCAAAGGAGGTAAAGTCCCAACAACTTTCCTGAACTCACGGATATGTTCTTGGACAGGCTTCCCCCTCTGCATTAGGTGCCTGAGCTCATCTTCTACATAGGGATTGTCCCCTGTTTCTTCGAAACGGGCTCACAGCAGTTGTAAGAAACCATCTGCATCTTGCAGTTGGGGGGCCCTGTATTTGTACTGGGCCGCTGACCAGCTCCTTGCTTCTCCCTCCAGACCTTCTGCGATGGCACTGACCAGGGCCTTGGGGAAAGGGTAAAGGTGTGCGTAGCGCTCAATGTAAATCTCAGCTGCATCGAGAAATTGAGCTAGCAGGTCCGGATCCCCATCAAATTTCCCTCTGAATCGGGGTGGTTCCACCCTCAGTGGCCTCTCCTCCCATTGCGGGGGTCTGTGAGCCTGCCCACGGTGCCTTTGGGCTTCTTCATCATCTCCCATTTGGGTGCAGGGGAGTGATGCCGTGGCTGGGCTGGGTCGCTTGCTGAGCAGGGAGGGAAGCCCTGAGTGCATTTTGGAGCTTTCTTCTCTCATCTTTTTTTTGTGTGTGTGTGTGGGGGGGGGGGGGCTATGCTGCCGTTTGGAGAGCCATAGAATCTTCCCCCCTTACCTGCCACTTGATTGGAGTCCAGCAAAAAGGCATCATAATTTTTCCCTTTTCTGAGGCAAACCTCCGGTGGAGATACTTTTCTTCATGGCCTCAGATAAGGTTGCTAGGGGCGACATCTGAAGGTCTGCCAACGCAGTAGATTAGGAATGCATAAATATTTTTAGAAGAAAAGTCTTTGAAGAGAGCATTTCTTTTTGTTTTAGAAATCATTATTATTTCCTGGCTGTCTGTCACGCTAGAGTTGTCTGAACGAAATTTAGATGCCTCTCACATTTTGATAATAAAGAAAAAAAACTTTTATTTGTTAGAACAACGTCTTCACGGACTCATATGCAGCCAGGAAATGACCTCTGCTCCATCATCCCTCCCTTTCCTGGCTTGCTTCCTTATCCTATTGGTCATTATCTAAATCACTCTACGGCACTCTCTCTCTAAATAATCTCACAGGAATTTAACCCCCTCTTTACTATGTCAGCACTGAGAAGCTGACATAGATTCAATTGAAACAGGCCGGTAGCATGTTTCTAATTGGGCACAAATTTGTTGGGCAGTTGCATCAGGTGGAAAAAAGGTGGACTGCGATCTAGGATGGGGCACCCTGCCAGCACGGAGAGGGCTTTTCTTCCCTCCGTGACTGAGCAGGGGGAAAATTGCGATGCGGAGAGTGGCGGGCTGCTCAGCTGGGCGGCGGTGGTACTTTCAGGGCGGCGGCAGCATTCTTTCCATGGCTGAGGCCATCTGGGTGTCGGAGCAGTGCTGCGCCAGGGACACCCACTGCGTGCAAGAGTTAAGTCCCTCTCTGTGGGAGCATACTGGCTGGTGGGAGGCTATCGGTGGCAGAAGGCAGTCCCGCAAGTACCCAGGCCCTATGCCATGGAGTGCTTTAAAGGTGGTCACCAACACCTTGAAGCACACCCAGAAGACCACTGGAAGCCAATGCAGCTCACGCAGGAGAGGTGTCACATGGGAGCGCCCCCTTGCTCCCATAATCCCCCGCGTGGCCGCATTCTGCACCAGTTGGAGCCTCTTGGTGCACCTCAAGGGGAGCCCCATGTAGAGAGCATTGCAGTAGTCCAGGTGGGAAATGACAAGTGCCTGAGTGACTGTGCGTAAGGAGTCCCGATCTAGATAGGGACGCAACTGGCGTATCAGGCGAGCCTGATAAAAAGCCCCCCTGGCCACGGCCGTCACATGCTCCTCTAAAGACAGCCGTGCATTCAGGAGGACGCCCAAGTTGCGAGCCCTATCTGTGGGGGCCAATGACTCGCCCCCAATGGTCAGTGATAGAGTCAACTGGCCATATCGGGACGCCAGAAGCCACAGCCACTCGGTCTTGGAGGGGTTGAGTTGGAGCCTGTTGCTCCCCATCCAGATCCGCATGGCTTCCAGGCACCGGGACATCACTTCCACGGCATCGTTGGGGTGGCCTGGGGTGGAGATGTACAGCTGAGTATCATCAGCGTACTGATGGAACTTCACCCCAAAGCCAACGATGATCTCACCCAGCGGCTTCACATAGATGTTCAACAGAAGGGGCAAAAGGACCGACCCTTGTGGCACCCCGCAAGTGAGGCACTTCGGGGTCGACCTCTGCCCCCCTGCCAACACCGTCTGCGACCGGTCGGAGAGATAGGAGGAGAACCACCGCAAAACGGTGCCCCCCACTCCCAACCCCTCCAGCTGGCGCAGCATGATACCATGGTCAATGGTATCAAAAGCCACTGAGACATCTAACAGGACCAGGATAGAGGAGCAACCCCTATCCCGAGCCCTCCAGAGATCATCCACCAACGCGACCAATGCCGTTTCCGTGCTATACCTGGGCCTGAAGCCGGACTGGAGCGGATCCAGATAGACAGCTTCATCCAGATACCCAGGAAGCTGACGCGCCACCACACTCTCAACAACCTTCGCCAAGAAGGGAAGGTTGGAGACTGGACGATAATTAGCCAAAACAGCTGGGTCCAGAGAAGGCTTCTTGAGGAGAGGCCTCACCACCGCCTCTTTCAAGGCAACTGGCAAGACACCCTCACAGTTGTCCAGAGTTGCGGTGTCTGGGCCTGAGGCTGATGCTGTGTAATGCCAGGTCCGTGGTTAATAAGGCCCCCCTCATTTGTGACCTTATTCAAGAGGGGGGTGCGGACCTGGCAGGTATTACGGAGACCTGGTTGGGCCAAGAGGGGGGTGTTCCCCTCGTAGAGATGTGCCCGCCAGGTTTCCGCGCATTTCATCAGCCAAGGGCCCAGGGTAGGAATGGGGGGGTGGCAGTCGTTATCAAGGAAAGTCTTGATCCAAGGGAGACCACTGTACCTCAGATAGCCAGATGTGAGTCTCTCCTGGTGAAGTGGGGCCATGGCGTGCAGGTGGGCTTGCTGATCACGTACCTGGCTCCATGGCATAGGGCCGGGGTATTTGCGAGACCGCCTGCTGCTACCGATAACCTCCCACCGGCCAGTACGCTCACACAGAGAGGGCCTCCTCAGGGTGCCATCAGCCAAGCAATGTCGGCTGGCGGCCCCCAGGGGGAGAGCCTTCTCTGTGGGGGCACCCGCCCTGTGGAATGAGCTACCTCCTGAAATTCGATTGATCCTGGACTTCAGCACTTTCCGAAAGGCCCTTAAGACTTACTTATTTCAACAAGCCGGCCTAGCTTGATTGGTTTTAATGGGGTTTTTAAAATTTTGATATTATCAATTTTGGGGTTTTAAATTTGGGTAATTTAACTTGTAGATTTGAGATTTTTTATACTGAAACGCCGATGATTTAATTTAATTTTAAACTTTTAAAATATTTGCATTATATGTGTTTTAATTTTGCTGTTCACCGGCCTGAGTCCCCCCGGGGAGAAGGGCGGTATATAAATTGAAATAAAATAAAATAAATAAATAAAATAATTCTTTCCACTGCTTCATCAGAGAGATGTATGTCTTCAGCAGACTGTGCCCTGTATCTGGTTTTCTTTTTCTTTCTTGGCATATTTGCAGTAAATAATCAGCGTTCCTCGGTCGCCAACTAAACTAACTGCTTAATAGCCTATTTACTTATCAGCTGAGCAACAGCCAAGGAAAACAACATAAATCAAACCATCCTCTGGTGCCATTGTCAAAGTGTGAATCAGCCTCGTTCCCTTCCTGGGGAAACTTTAATTAATTAGAGGTGAATGGATCTTGTTTTCCATGCTGTATGTTTTCAAAGAAAGAAAACCCAAAGTATATATTCTAATAAGGATTTTTTTATAAAAACAAACATAACTAGATAACTACATCTTTTTCGGCAGCTCATCTCAGAGACAAACAAAAGAAGTATAAATCAGGAAGTTAGAAAAGAAAAAATGTAGACATGCACAGTAGCTCAAATATCACAAGACAGTCTTATCTCAGTTGCTACAGAGACGTGATACAGTCCTCTGGCAGGCTACCGTAAGTCTTAGGATGGAAGCTCAGCTGGCAAATACAAATAACACAGTGACAAAAAATTAAAAGAAGAATTGCACAAGATGGATCCTTGCATGACTAATGGAAAATGTGGATTGTAGAGAGACACCATCTGGTTTAAAGAGGAACTTTGTAACTTTTTGTTTGATATGGAAAATTCTGAGTTCTACAGATAAAAGCTGTGGGACTTTGTGGAGGAGTTTTTTATTCCTGTCTGCAGACAGCTGGATTTTGGTGAAAAGAAAAGGAACTATAATGGAACTCCTATAGTTGAAACAACAATAATTAAAAATTGGTGCAGGAACAAAAGAAGGAATAAGCACAGGCCTAAGAGAGGGAGACTTGTTACATTATATCCGGAATAAAAATAAGAAAAAGATTTAATAAGATTTATGGAGGACAAAACTGAAAATTTTGAAAATGGAAGGAATATATGTTTGCAGGCGAGGAAATGAAGAAGTAAGATAAACACGACTGGAAAAAGAAAAAAGATTTAAACAATGTGATTTAAAATAAAATAATGTAAAGGTGGATTGTAATAATAAAAAGGTTTTTATAGAAATTAACAATGTTAAATGGAAATTCTTTGTAAAAGGAATTGATGAATATATTTAAAGATATGTTTGAAGCAAGAACCATGTTTCAATGTTAAATTGTTATGAAAAAGAATAAGGATCAATATGATTAATTTAAAGTGTTAAAAGGAATTTATAAATATATTTAAAGGTATGCCTTAAGCAAGAACCATGTCTCAATGTCAAATTGTCATGTAAAAGGACAAGGATAAATATGATTATCTGAAAATAAACAATGTATAGATCGATGGGAACAACAAAGAAAGGATTAAGAAGGGATTAATAGTTAAACCAACTATGATTATGCTGTGTTTAACAGCCAAAAAATAAAAATAGATATGCTGTGTAACAGCCAGAAAACAAAAATTACTATGCTGTATTTAACAGCCAAACAAAAATGACAATGCTGTGTAACAGCCAAAACAAAAATGGATATGCTGTGTAACGGCCAAGAAACAAAAATGAATATGCTGTGTTTAACAGCCAAAAACAAAATGGTTAGGCTGTGTTTAACAGCCAAGAAATAAAAATGATTGGTTTAACAATAAAAATAAAGATGCTGGGTTGTATAGCAAAAATAAAATGAGGTGGGATAGCCAAAATAAGGAGGAGTATGTTGAGATTAATAGTTAAAATGAAATGAATAAGTTAGGTTTAATAACAGAAATAAAGATTATAGATGTTGAGCTCAATAGTAAGAATAAAATGATTATGCTGGAATTCAATATTTTATGAATGTTTATAATAATTGTATGATTTATACTTTAAAAATATATCCATCTAAGCAAATGAAAGAGAAAAAGGGAATGATAATTGGTTAAGATTTAAGATTTAAGTAACAGGTTTTGGGGGATAATGGCATAGTTAAATAAAAGATTTGAGGGAAATAACTGAGTAAAATATTAAGTTGTATTAATTGAAAATTAAGATTTAGTGATTTGTATGAATTTGTGACTGGATCAAGAGCTTTGTTTTGAAAAGATGTGTTTTATGTTTATGTTTTGTCGGGTGAAATGTCTAACATGCACACAAACCTCTCCCCACACAGTCATGCAAGGGTTAACAAGATCACATACCCATAATCCCACCTTACCTGAGACTCCTCCCCTTGAGTATAAAAGAGATCACCACGAGGTCATCCAGCAGTTCCACATGTGCATCTGTAATAGAAGGATAGAGGTTTGTTAATGCTGTACACAGAAGAAGGCCTAGGACTTATACAGGTCTGCAATATATGATTATTGAAGATCAATAATTGTACTTGTGAGTTACTGGGTTAGATCCACCTCCTTGTCAGCCTCTCAAGTTGCATTTCATTCAGGGCTGACATAGTAAAGGGGGGGTTAAATTCCTGTGGGATTAGTAAGAGAAACTGCAGTAGAATGATTTAGAGAATGACCAATAAGAATAAGGGAGCAACCCAGGAAAAGGAGGGAATTTGGAGCAGAGGTCATTTCCTGGCTACATATGAGTTTGTGAGGAGGTTGTTCTAAGAAATAAATGTTTTTTTTCTTTATTATCAAAATGTGAGAGGCAATTTATTTCTTTTTAGACAACTCCGCTTGGACAGATAGCCAGGAAAAAAATCGTCTCTTCAAAAACTTTTCATCTAAAAATATTTATGCATTCTTAAGCTTCTCCACGCCGACGTTAGCAGACCTCCAGATGTCTGTGAAGGCAAACAGCATTTTCAAAGGCCATGGAAGACAGTCAACTCTCCACAGGAGGTTTGTCTCAGCAAGCTGCAAAATCAACAAGCTGGGAGGAAAAAAAAATTATGATGCCTTTCGCTGGACTCTCACCAAGTGCCAGGTAATGGGGAAAGGTTCAATGGCTCTCTAAACGGCAGCATAATCCCCCCCCCCCCAAGAAAAAAAAAAGATGAGAGAAGAAAGCTCCAAAATGCACCCAGGGCTTCCCTCCCTGCTCAGCAAGCAACCCAGCCCAGCCACAGCATCACCCCCCTGCACCCAAATGGGAGATGATGAAGAAGCCCAAGGGCACCGTGGGCAGGCTCACAGACCCCCGCAATGGGAGGAGTGGCCACTGAGGGTGGAACCACCCTGATTCAGAAGGAGATTCGATGGGGATCCGGACCTGCTAGCTCAATTTCTCGATGCAGCTGAGATTTACATCGAGCGCTACGCACACCTTTACCCTTTCCCCAGGGCCCTGGTCAGTGCCATCGCAGAAGGTCTGGAAGGAGAAGCAAGGAGGTGGTCAATGGCCCAGTACAAAAACAGGGCCCCTCAACTGCAAGATGCAGATGGTTTCTTACAACTGCTGCGAGCCCGCTTCGAAGAAACAGGGGACAATCCCTATGTAGAAGACGAGCTCAGGCACCTAATGCAGAGGGGGAAGCCTATCCAAGAACATATCCGTGAGTTCAGGAAAGTTGTTGGGACTTTACCTCCTTTGCCTGAACGACTACTAGTATACTTCTTTAGAACAAGCTTAGATAAGCAAATCGCCCAAGTGACCGCTTATCGAGATATTCCGAACCAACTGTCCGACTGGTTCCGGATAGCGACGCAAGTCGAGAGAGGGCTACGTGCCAACAACATGCTAAAACAACCACAGGAAAAGGAGAAAACCCAGCTGGACCAGGAACCATCTACCAGACCAGGAACTACAGCATCATGGGCCACCCAGAGGCCATCCACCCCACGGAGTCCACTGAGGTGCTACAGATGTGGGGGAGTTGGGCATTTGGCAGCGGCGTGTGGAACCCCGGGGCCAAAAACAGAGCCCCCGGCCAAGGCACGACCAGAACGAGGACCCAGGCGCACCACCAAGGCACCATTAAGACTTTCCCCGACTGCAGAATTTTTTGCCCATCTGATTGAAAATAGGGGGAGCTCAGACGATGCGAATCGACTCCCCAAACTGTATGATGGCGATGATGATGGTGAAAATGACCCAATGGTGAGCGCACCCATCCACCCATTTCTTTTCCCCATATGACTAACAGCCCCAAAAACAGGTACCCAAGGGACTTTCCAAGCCCTAGTAGATTCGGGTTGCACGAGGTGCCTGATTAACCTACCCACAGTCCTAAAACTGGGGATCCGGGCTAAAAGGCTCAGCCACCCAATCCGTTTTCAGCAAGTTGATGGATCCCTACTGGGGGGGGGGGCGGATGCCACACACTTGACCGAGCCAGTGAAGCTGGAGCTAGCAGATCACTGGGAAATGATTCGGTTCATAATAGCCCCCAAGTCGACCAACCCAGTCATACTGGGACTCTCCTGGCTGGACAAGTGGGGCCCCACCATCTGGTGGCAAGAAGGGACCCGTAGGCTGAGAATAGCAAGGGGACCCCACCCCCTGCTGCCACAACCAGAGAAAACGGCCCCTCCTCCCACCCAGGGGGTCCAACCCCTCCCTCTAGAGGGACAAAAGACACCTCCAACACAGGCGCCCAACCCGCCCTGTAAAGGGACAACAGAGCAACTGGCGGCCACCTCCAGCCCCTCCCATGGCCTGGACCAGATCCCAAAAGAGTACCAAGACTTGGCAGAAGTATTTAGCGAGACCGAGTGTGACGTACTACCACACCACCGCAACGCCGATTGCGCTATCGAAATCATCCCTGGTTTGAAACTACCGAAACCTAAGTCGTACGCCATGACACCCCGTGAAATGCAAGAACTGCGAAAGTACATAGACAAGAACCTACAAAGGGGTTTTATCGAACCAGCCAAACCACAGGTAGCGGCACCAGTTTTCTTCAGGGAGAAGAAAGACAGCTCCATGCATCTGGTGGTCGATTTTCGCGGGATAAACAGCGTCTGCGTGCACAACTCATACCCCCTCCCCCTCATGAAAGACATGCTAGCTCACTTGGCCAAAGGGAAGGTTTTTACCAAACTAGACCTTCGTGAAGCCTACTACCGCATACGCATCAAGGAAGGAGACGAGTGGAAGACAGCATTCAACTGCCCCCTAGGAAGTTTTCAATTTAAAGTGATGCCTTTTGGACTACAGGGAGCACCGGCAGTGTTCATGCAACTTATAAATGAAGTTCTACATGATCACCTTTATAAGGGGGTCCTCGTCTACCTGGACGACATTCTCATTTACACGGAAACCATAGACGAACACATACCCCTCGTCCGCCAGGTGCTCGAAAAACTGCTGAAAGCGAACCTCTATGTCAAACTGTCGAAATGCTAGTTCCACCAGTCGCGGCTAGACTACTTAGGCTACTGAGTGTCCAATGAGGGGATAGAAATGGACCCAGCCAAAGTACAATCAGTCCTTGACTGGCAACCCCCACGCACCCGCAGACAACTGCAAAGCTTCTTGGGGTTCGCGAACTTCTACAGACAATTTATCCCCTCTTTTGCAAAAATTGCCAAACCTCTAACCGACCTCCTAAAAACAGGGAGTCCAGCAACAAAACCTCGCCCAGGACAGCCTCTACAGTGGAGCCCGGTCTGCCTACAAGCCTTCGAGACACTAAAAGAAATGTTTGCAAAAGAACCAGTCTTGAAACATCCTGACCCCAACCAGTCTTTCATCATCCAAACAGATGCCAGTGACGTGGCAGTGGGAGCGGTTCTACTCCAAAAGAACAGCCAAGGGAACCTTCAGCCCTGTTCCTACACTTCCCTCAAATTCACCGACACAGAGAGATGCTGGGCAGCATGGGAAAAGGAAGCATTCGCAGTGAGGTGGGCGCTGTTGACCTGGCGACATCTCCTAGAAGGAAACCAGACACCGTTCGAGGTTTGGACTGACCATAAAAACCTGGAGGCCCTTAGGACCCCACGGAAATTATCACCCAGACAAGTCCGATGGGCCCAATACTTCAATCGGTTCAACTTCGAGCTGAAACACATCCCAGGGGGAAGAATTTTCTGGCCGATGCCCTCTCCCGAATGCCCCAGTACAACAGTGAACGGGAGCAGGTGGTGAATGCCATTATCCCCTCGCCTCAAGGAGTGGGGAACTTTCCAACACTTCAAATAGATGGAAAGAACCTTTTAGAGTGGAGCCAGCAATTGCAAATAGCCTTCATGAAAGAAAATGTATACTTTTTTATTTCCAAACCACCACCAGGTAGAGGATGAAACCAAAACTTTGACACCTTGGTCATTTGAAGTAGATTGTGCACACCACAAGGCATTTTACCTATTGTTAATCAGCATTTCACCCACCATATACCATAGCATAAGTGACAATATGACTGTGCATGAGATCATGCAAAAATTATATGGCCTATTTTATAGCCAGAGCAGAGCCACGACAACAAAGATATCCAGAGACTTCCACTCTGCTAGGCTGAGGCCAGGTGTTACCATGAGCGAACATTTATTAAGGTTAAATGCAACCAGGGCTGAGTTGCTTCAGAGGGGGGAGGTGATAACGGAGGAAAGTATGATGAGTGTTATCATAAATTCCTTGGACTCCAGCTGGGACAACTTTGTAATGCAACTTGACAGTCTATGTATTGAACGCATCACTTTAGACATATTCTCAAACCAATTAATTGTGGAAGATAACCTGAGAAAGGACCACCACACAACTAGGAGGGACCCTAGGCCCAATAGGAGGGTTGAATTCCAAGACAGGGCAAGCAGCGTAAAGGAATGCTTCTCCTGTGGTTCTAGGAACCATATAAAAAGGGACTGCCCCAGGAACTACCGGGACGGGATACACTGAACACAGGGACAGACACGAACCAGGGAGAAGATACCAGGGAAGACACTCACCAGAGCACAAACACTATAGGGAAAGAGGACGTGGGTGGTCTCCCAACCCCAGAAGGAACAACGAGCGCAGGGACAGTTCCCGGGACAGTAACCCAGGGTCAGTAAACGTTTTTAGGCATGCAAACCACAACCAGAAACATGAGACACGTGAGGACATGTGGCTATTAGACTCAGGGGCCACGAATCACACCACATGCAATAAGAAGCTATTCACTTCCCTCACAGAAACAGACTTTGAGATCAGGGTTGCCAACCAAAGCAACGCTAAGGTAAAAGGAAAGGGAAGTGTGTGTATCCCAGGAATAGGGAAAATAGAGGGGGTGTTATACGTGCCAGATATACCCCATAACATACTGGCAACCACCAAACTCACACAAAACACAAACACCGAAATAACATTCAAAGAGGGCAAGGTACAGCTATCCAACCATGGCAATAACACTGGGGAAGTAATCATGCATGATGGGCTACCTTACTATACACCAAGCGAGAGCAGTGAAGGGAGCATATACACAAACACTGTTGACAAAGATAAAATGAACACAGACACAGGGGTAACATACCAAGGGGCAGAAGATCGTAAATCAACAACTAAAAATAAGGTATCCATGGGTAAACCAATACATGATGAGTGTGCCCACCTTCTCCATAGGAGGCTGGGACATGCCAGTTTCCCTGTTGTAAAAAAGGTGTTGGAATGTACCGAAGGGTTGTGATCTGTCCCCCCCTTCAGAGACCCACAAAAACACAGCCAGTCGAGGGTTAAGAAGCACTTGGCACACTCCACAGTTCTTATCTCAAACTTGGCAGCGATATGCACACCGTCTGCCAAGGACTTTAATAGTACACAGAAAGAAAAGCACCACAAATATTCAGCAAAGTCTCTGATCAGCTTCAGCTTGTAAACTCCAATGCCTATCCGATATAGTATTTGTTCATCACAGAGATCATTACCACCCCTCTGTCTATTATATAGTCTCTCTGGGTGTGGTCCAGTGACTCATTGATCCTGTGACTCCAATCCAGTGACTCAGGTCTATTCCCTCATGCGTCTCCGCAGCTGCAGTAAGCGTTTCTCTCGCCTTCTTTGGCGTGCGTCCAGGAATGACGTCTCTCCCTCACTCTCATCTGAGACACCTGTTTCCCCACTACTTGGCTCTCTTTCAGCTGGCACCTGAGACGGTGCCAGAGGGGGGGGGGGCTGGGAGATCTGGCTGGCTCCTCTTCCTCCTGCTCAGAGCTTCCTTCCTCCAATGGGAGAGGCTCAGAGGACGGGGCCACAACAGGTTGAAAGTAAAAGACTGTAAAAATTATTTAGAGTGTGCTGTTTGTAAATGCTCAAAAATTAAGGTCAAGGCCAGGCCAAGGAAATCGGGGAGAACCACTGACTCTATTTTTCAACTCATACA
The DNA here is from genome assembly GCA_038048745.1 of Coluber constrictor foxii. Lineage (NCBI taxonomy): Eukaryota > Metazoa > Chordata > Lepidosauria > Squamata > Colubridae > Coluber > Coluber constrictor. Next base: position 16,830,605 of record CM075966.1, read on the forward strand.
CATGGACTTGGTAGGGCCACTAAAACCATCCATTAAGTATATAGAGAGGTTCTTCCTCACAATTGTGGATGACTATAGCAGGTACGGTTACGTATACTCACTCAGGCATAAGAATGAAGCATTCATAAAATTTAAAGAGTTTTATAAAAAGGTGGAGTTACAACACAACACCAGAATTAAGCAGGTCATGACAGACCGAGGTTCAGAGTTCATGGCCAGAGACTTTACCAAATGGCTAAGGGAACGAGGCATAATACACTACACTTCTTCTCCTTTTTCGCCCTTCCAAAATGGAGTCATAGAACGAAAAAATGGAGTGCTCCAAACAATGATGAGGTGCGTCCTAGAGGACGCAGGGATGGGCCAATCATTCTGGTCGGAGGCATTACATTACTCGAACTACATGCTGGATGGGTCATGGTCCAGCTCTATCAACAAGACCCCATATGAACTAATGTACAAGAGAAAACCAAATCTAGCCCACCTACACATATTTGGGGTCCCTACAGATGTACACATCCCCCAACAGCTCAGGAAGAAGGGAGAAAAAATATCCAAAAGACTACGTTTTGTAGGGTATGAACCAGGGACAAAGGGTTACGGATATGTGGACTGTAATAATAAATTTATTGTATCAAGGTCAGCAAACTTCCATGAGCACTCAGATTGGTCCAAGTTACACTCCAATGACATCTTCCTCAATAGAGACGCACACACACAGAACCAGAAGGATGAGGAACCACACAATGGAAAGACAGCCGAAACCGAACCATGCAAGCCCAAACAACACAAGCCATGTGCCAAGGAATGGAAGGAAGGACACCCCATCCTAAATCTGGACAACCTTACAAACAAGGAAGCTGAAAGCCTACAAGAAACCGACACTTCACCTGATAGGCCAGTAAGGGCAAACAAAAATAAGATGCCCAAAAGGTTTGAGGATTATATAATGACAGTGCAAGGGAACAATATTACACCCAACTCCTACGAGGAAATATTTAAACTCCCTCCAGATGAAAAAGAGAAATGGAGACAGGCTATGGAGAGGGAAATGGAAAGTCTCAGAGGCCTGCACGTCTACTCACCTGCTCATGCACCAGAAGGTAAAAAGCCAATTGGGACCAAGTGAGTGTATAGAATTAAAACCCTGGAGAACAACAAAACATTATACAAAGCAAGACTTGTCGCACAAGGTTTTGCTCAAAAATACCCTGAGGACTATATGGATACCTATTCACCCACGGTCAGGGCTGAGAGTGTCAAGAGCACTCTAGTGATCACTAACATCCTAGGACTTAGAGTTTTCCAATTTGACGTGCAGACAGCGTACTTGCACGCTGACCTGGACAAAGAAATCTATGTCAAAACACCACCAGGATACAATGAAGGGGGAAATGTCATCTGGCGTCTAAACAGGCCTGGGTACAGCACGGAGACGGCATTGGTCGCGTTGGTTGATGATCTCTGGAGGGCTCGGGACAGGGGTTGCTCCTCTGTTCTGGTCCTATTAGACCTCTCAGCAGCTTTTGATACCATCGACCATGGTATCTTGCTGCACCGGCTGGAGGGATTGGGGGTGGGAGGCACCGTGTTGCGGTGGTTCTCCTCCTATCTCTCCGACCGGTTGCAGTCTGTGTTGGCAGGGGGGCAGAGGTCGACCTCGAGGCGCCTTGCTTGCGGGGTGCCGCAAGGGTCAGTCCTCTCGCCGCTCCTGTTCAACATTTATGTGAAGCCGCTGGGTGAGATCATCCGTGGTTTCGGGGTGCAGTGTCATCTGTACGCTGACGATACGCAGCTGTACATCTCCACCCCGGATCACCCCAATGATGCCCTCGAAGTGATGTCCCAGTGTCTGGAGGCCATACGGGTCTGGATGGGGAGGAACAGGCTCCGACTCAATCCTTCCAAGACCGAGTGACTGTGGATGCCGGCGTCCCGATATAGCCAGTTGGTGCCTTCGCTGGCTATTGGGGGCGAGTCTTTTCCCCCCACAGAGAGGGTTCGTAACTTGGGCGTCCTCCTGGATCCATGGCTGTCTTTAGAAGAGCATATGACGGCCGTGGCCAGGGGGGCTTTTTATCAGGTTCACCTGATACGCCAGTTGCGTCCCTTTCTGGATCGGGACTCCTTATGCACAGTCACTCATGCCCTGGTCACTTCTCGCCTGGACTACTGTAATGCTCTCTACATGGGGCTCCCCTTGAGGACCACCTGGAGGCTCCAACTGGTCCAGAATGCGGCCGCGCGGGTGATTATGGGGGCGACTTGGCGCTCCCATGTGACACCTCTCCTGCGCGAGCTGCACTGGCTCCCAGTGGTCTTCCGGGTGCGCTTCAAGGTCTTGGTTCTCATCTTTAAAGCGCTCCATGGCTTAGGGCCCGGGTACTTACGAGACCACCTTCTGCCACCGATAACCTCCCACCGGCCAATACGCTCTCATAGAGAGGGCCTCCTCAGGGTGCCGTCGGTCAGGCAATGTCGACTGGCAACCCTCAGGGGGAGAGCCTTCTCTGTGGGGGCTCCCGCCCTCTGGAAGGAGTTACCCCCGGGGATTCGATTAATCCCAGACCTCCGCACTTTCCGCAAGGCATTAAAGACTTTTCTATTCCAGCAAGCCGGGCTGGCTTAACGTAGATTTTAATGGGTGAATTTTATGAGGGGTTTTAAATTTGGGAAAGCCAAAATTGATTTAATTATGTTTTTAGATTATTTTTAACTTTTATATTGCTTGTATTTTAATGTTTGGCTGTTCACCGCCCTGAGTCCATCAGGAGAAGGGCAGTATATAAATCTAATAAACTAAACTAAACTAACTAAACTAAAGTTAAATGCGACCAGGGCTGAGTTGATCCAAAGGGGGGAGGTGATAACGGAGGAAAGCTTAATGAGTGTTATTGTAAATTCTTTAGACCCTAGCTGGGACAACTTTGTGATGCAACTTGACAGTCTGTATAGTGAACGTATTACTCTTGACATACTCTCAAACCGGTTGATAGCAGAAGATAACCTGAGAAGGGACCGCCACATAGTAAGGAGGGAACCTAGGCACATTAGGAGGGTTGAATTCCAAGACAGGGCAAGCAACATGAAGGAATGCTTCTCCTGTGGTTCCAGAAATCATATAAAAAGGGATTGCCCCAAGAACTACCGGGACAGGGGACACACTGAGCACAGGGACAGACACGAACCAGGGAGAAGATACCAAGGGAGGCAATCACCCGAACGCAAACACTATAGGGAAAGGGGACGTGGGTGGTCTCCCAGCCCAAGGAGGAACAACGAACACAGGGACAGCTCACAGGATAGTAATCCAGGGGCAGTAAACGGTTTCAGACAGGCAAATCACAACCAGAAACATGAGACACGTGAGGACATGTGGCTATTAGACTCGGGGGCTACAAACCACACAACATGCAATAAGGAATTATTCACCTCCCTCACAGAAACTGACTTTGAGATTAAGGTTGCCAACCAGAGCAACGCCAAGGTAAAAGGGAAAGGAAGTGTATGTATCCCAGGGATAGGGAAAGTAGAGGGGGTGTTGTACGTGCCAGACATACACCAGAACTTACTAGCAACTGCAAAACTCACACAGGACACAAACACTGAAGTAACATTCAAGGAGGGCAAAGTGCAGCTATTCAACCATGACCACAACACTGGGAAGGTGATCATGCACAATGGGTTGCCTTACTATACACCTAGTGGGAATAGTGAAGAGAGCATATACACAAACACCACTAACAAGGGTGGGGCAGACACAGACACAGAGGTAACACACCAAGGGACAACGGACCATACCCCAACAGACAAAATTAAGGTATCCATGGGTAAACCAATTCATGATGAATGTGCCCACCTTCTCCATAGGAGGCTGGGACATGCCAGTTTCCCTGTTGTAAAAAAGGCGTTGGAATGTACCAAAGGGTTAAAAGTAAAAGATTGTAAAAATTATTTAGAGTGTGCTGTTTGTAAATGCTCAAAAATTAAGGTCAGCGCCAGACCAAAGAGATCAGGGAGGACCACCAATTCCACTTTCCAACTCATACACATGGACTTGGTAGGGCCTCTAAGGCCATCCATTAAGTACAGGGAGAGATTCTTTCTCACGATTGTGGATGACTATAGCAGATAAGGTTATGTATACACACTTAGGCATAAGAGTGAAACATTCACAAAATTTAAGGATTTTTAAAAAAGGGTGGAGTTACAACACAACACCAAAATTAAACAAATAATGACAGACAGAGGTTCAGAGTTCATGGCCAGAGACTTTACCAACTGGCTACGGGAACGAGGAATAATACACTACACATCTTCGCCTTTTTTGCCATTTCAAAATGGAGTTTCAGAACGAAAAAACGGAGTGCTCCAGACAATGATGAGGTGCGTCCAAGAAGACGCAGGGATGAGCCAATCATTTTGGTCAGAGGCATTACATTACTCGAATTACACGCTGAACAGGTCTTGGTCCAGTACTATCAACAAAACCCCATACGAACTAATGTACAAAAGAAAACCAAACCTGGCCCATCTACACATATTTGGGGTCCCTGCAGATGTACACATCCCCCGACAACTTAGGAAGAAAGGGGAAAAGGTATCCAAAAGACTGCGCTTTGTGGGATACGAACCAGGGACAAAAGGTTACAGATTTGTGGACTGTAATAATAAATTCATTGTATCAAGGTCAGCCAACTTCCATGAGCACTCAAATTGGTCCAGGGTACACTCCAATGACCTCCTCCTCGATAAAAACACACACACACAGAACCAGAAGGAAGGAAAACCACACAATGAAAAAACAGCCGAAACCAAACAATGCAAAACCAAACAACACAAACTATGTACCAAGGAATGGAAGGAGGGGCATCCCATACTTGATCTCGATAACCTCACAAACAAGGAAGCTGAGAACCTGCAAGAAACAGACATACCACCAAACAGGCCAATAAGGGCAAACAGAAATAAGATGCCCAAGAGGTTTGAGGATTACATAATGACAGTGCAAGGGAACAAGTTCACACCCAACTCCTACGAAGAAATACTAAAACTTCCCTCAGATGAAAAGGAGAAATGGAAACAAGCCATGGAGAGAGAAATGGAAAGACTCAGAGGATTGCAAGTCTACTCTCCAGCCCAAGCCCCAGAAGGTAAGAAACCAATCGGGACTAAGTGGGTGTATAGAATTAAAACCCTAGAGGACAGTAAAACTCTATATAAAGCAAGGCTTGTTGCACAAGGGTTCGCACAGAAATACCCTGAGGACTATACAGACACCTATTCACCCACAGTCAGGGCTGAGAGCATCAAGAGCGCTTTGGTAATTGCTACCATCCTAGGACTTGAGGTTTTCCAGTTTGATGTACAGACAGCGTACTTGCACGCTGACCTGGACAAAGAAATTTGTCAGAGCGCCACCAGGGTACAATGAAGGAGGGAACATCACCTGGCGCTTAAACAAAAGCCTTTATGGACTCAAGCAGTCAGGCAAAAGGTGGTACGAGTGCTTAGCCAAGGACCTCAATTCCATGGGTTTCACCGCCACCACAGCCGACAAGTGCCTTTTCATAAAGAGAGAAAAGGACTAATTCGAATGCATTCTGGTTTACATGGATGACATTCTATACATAGGCAAGGAAAAAGCCAAGTGTGACATGTTTGCTACTGAACTAGGAAACCACTTCTCATTGAAATCACTAGGAAAAATAGATAAATACCTAGGGGTCCAAGTGACAAAAACCGACAGGGGCTTCAGGCTGTCACAAAAGGAGAAAATAAGACCTGCTCTTAAAACGTAATATGTCAGATGCAAAGCCAAGCGAAACCCCGATGCAATCAGACTTTTTGAAAAATATGTATAATGAAGTTGAACCATTCCCAGACAATAAACTGTACAGATCAACGATAGGGTCTTTACTATACATAGCAAATTGGACCAGACCTGACATTGCCTTAGCTGTCAATCTGTTATCCAGGCACGTGAGCAAACCAACAACCTTTCATTGGGATGCAGTAAAAAGACTACTCAGATACCTAAAATACAGCATAGATGCCCAATTATGCCTAGAACCAAACCTATCCAGCAAACACAGACTATCATGCTACGCCGATGCTGATTGGGCTGGAGACATCAAGAGTAGGAAAAGCACTTCCGGATACGTACTATTTCTTAATGACAGCCCAATCCACTGGTACACCGGGAAACAAAAACTCGTAGCTACATCAACAACCGAAGCGGAATTCATCTGCTTATCTAAGGCCACAAACAATCTAATCTGGTTTGATGACTTAATCAGTAGCATCTGGACAGAGCCATCGTACCCAATAATAATTCATGAGGACAATAAGGCAGCCATTGAAATATCAAAGGCCGATGCCGTAGGCCAAAGATCAAGACACATCGACATAAAGTACAAACATGTTAGACAATTTTCTGAAATAGGGTTTATTAAGGCTATACATTGCGACACTGTGGAACAGACTGCAGACATACTTACAAAACCTCTTCCCCACAAGCAACATGTATACCTTATGTCAAAATTATGTATTCACATGTAATTTGTATATTGCTAGAATTGTTAATCATCCCATCACCTTCCGTCAACTGTTAGACATTTAGAGGGGGTTTTGTCAGGTGAAATGTCTAACACTCATACACCCCCTCAGTCACACAGCCATGCAAGGTGTTAGGATATGATTTGGGCCTAACAGTTGTCCAGGCAATATATGTGTTCTGTGACTTTAAGTTTTAATGCTGCATCATGCTGTAATGCTGAGTCATGCTATAATTACTTGTAATTTAACAATGTATTTAAGAAAGATACTGTAAGGTATTCAGTGAATGATAAGCTGCTATCGTGTGTGGGTGGATCTGCTACCATCCGGAGTTTGTAAACCAACTACTGTTTGTTTGGTAAGAGTTTGTTTGGAGTTAACCGGTAAAGACTTGGACTGTTTAGAAGACTACGAGATTGTTTATTTCCCATTATAAAGAAAACTTTTGATAACACCAGTTTGTATGTATCTCTATCTCATTGCTCTCAGCAACGTTTCTCTGTGCACTTTACTCTGCTAGTTGTTACACAACAACAATATCCTTAACATTGGTTATGGGCCCAGGGCCAACCAGGACCAACCAGAAGTAACTAGGATTTTTTCAGAGTTAAACTGAGAGCTTGTTTGAGTTTGTGAGTAGTACAAACTGTGTTTGTGATAAACAATCTAAGTGAAGATGGCACTAGAACAAGCAGCAAATTTTTCCATGATAACCCGGCTGGACGGAACAAACTATGTATCCTGGTCTACAAAATGTAGTCTACTTTTGCGTAGAGAAGGACTGTGGGACATAGTTAATAATCCACCGGATGTAACAGCATGGGATCCTGCTGATGAAGAAGATGCCAAGAAAGTAGCCAAGTTTAACAGAGACAATGAACGAGCTCTTTGTATTATTGGACTGACACTGGGTGACCAGCAGCTTGTCCATATCCATGGTGAAGAGTCTGCTGCTAGATGTTGGACCAAGTTGAAGAGACTATATGTTCGTGACTCTGTGGGTGCTCATATATATCTCACACGAAAATTATTCAGACAATATCTTCTTAAAGGGGGAGATATGATGGCTCATTTGGAATCCATGACCAGAAGTTTCCAGGAGCTGCATGAAAAGGAACTTGTTTTCTCTGAACTACAACAAGTTTACATAATTCTTTCTTCTTTGGACGATAGTTATGACAACTTTGTTTCTTCGTTAGAGGTTTTGTCCAGAGATGAACTGACATTGGCTGGCATAACCGGTAGGTTGTTGGAAGAATCCAAAAGAAGACAAGAAAGGGATCAGTTGAGAGTGCAACAACCAAAAGAAGAAAAAATGTACTCAACTGCTTATTTTGTAAAACGTTGTTTTGCTTGTGGGGCTAAAGGGCATATAGCTAAATATTGTAAAAATAAGAAAATGCCTGTTAGGGTCAAGAATAGACCCAAGAAGGGTTGTAATTTAGCTATATCTAGTTCAACTACTGATGTTAACCAGGACTGTTGGGTTGTTGATAGTGGTGCTTCTCAATCTATTACTAGAAATAGAAAATGTTTTGTTAAAATGGAGAAGAGTAACCAACATGTTAAACTAGCAAATGGCTGGAAGGTTAAGGTAGCTGGAGAGGGTGTTGCTCGTTGGTCATTTAGTAATGAACCATTGCCTATGTTATATATTCCTGGTTTAAAATTCAATTTATTATCTGTTAAATCTTTGGTACAATTTGGGTTTACAGTAACATTTAAAAATGATAAGTGTCTTATAGAGAAAGATGGCAAGGTTGTTACTGCAAATTTAGAAAATGATTTATTCATTTTAAGGGAGAACCCAGTATTGGTGGCTAAGTCTAAGTCTGTTTATAAGAATGTTAAACCACATGATGAATGTATTCATCTGTTACATCGGAGACTTGGGCACTTGAATTTCAGGACGTTAAAGAAGACAGTGCAATTATCGGAAGGGATAAAACTACAAGCATGTAGTAAATATCTGAACTGTAATGCCTGTAGTCAGCAGAAAAGTAGGGTTACACCAGCAAACCGTGTTAATGGTTTTAAAACTACAAAGCCATTAGAGGTAGTGTTTATAGACCTAATTGGACCCAAGAAACCCAGTATAGGAGGTGCCTGCTATATTCTAAGTATAGTAGACCATTATTCAAGATATGGCTTCTGTTATCTTATGAAAACAAAATGTGAAACATTCCAGCATATAAAAAACTGGCTGCGTTTTGTGGAAAGGAAGCAGAAATTTAAAGTGAAATGCTTAGTGACCGATAATGGTACAGAATTTACTAACCAAAGGTTAGAAAAGTTTTTGCAGGATGCAGGGATCCAGCATAAACGATCTGCTCCGTACAGACCAGAGCATAATTCCTATATTGAGAGGCGAGGACAAACATTACAAGCCATGATTAGAACTATGTTGGCAGATTCTGGTTTGCCTGAAAATTTATGGGGCGAGGCTGTTATGTGTGCTAACCATGTGCTAAACAACGTGGTTCATTCCTCTACAGGTGAAATACCATTCACCTTATGGCATGGGAGGAAACCAAATCTTAGTTATTTACACACATTTGGAGCCCCAGCTTGGGTACATATTCCATCTAGTGTTAGGAGAAAGGATCAACAAAGAGCCAGAAAAATGTTTTTCGTTGGCTATGAAGCAAATCATAGATCTTTTAGATTTTGGGCACAGGGTACTACTAGTGTGTACTGTAGTGCAAGTGCTAAATTTCTAGAGCACGAAGGATGGGATAAACTAGAGCGTGCAGATTTCAGACATGATAATACTGTTAGTATAGATCATCATATCCCTGATGAGAGTCCTGAGGATATAGATACTGTAGAATCCTCTATTAAGGTTGAGGAACAGGAAGTAGGTTTAGGGGAGGATGAAACTGAAACATCTGAAACGAGTCCTGTATTGCCTAGAAGATCTACTAGGGAAAGGCATCCACCGGATCGATATAAGGCAACTGTAGTTTGCCAAGGTGCTGTCAAACATAAAGCGTGTTGTGAAAGCTATGGATTAAGGATCTAAACTGTATATATTGTATTTAAACTGTATATATTGGCCTGTCCAAAGGGGAGCATGTTAGGATATGATTTGGGCCTAACAGTTGTCCAGGCAATATATGTGTTCTGTGACTTTAAGTTTTAATGCTGCATCATGCTGTAATGCTGAGTCATGCTATAATTACTTGTAATTTAACAATGTATTTAAGAAAGATACTGTAAGGTATTCAGTGAATGATAAGCTGCTATCGTGTGTGGGTGGATCTGCTACCATCCGGAGTTTGTAAACCAACTACTGTTTGTTTGGTAAGAGTTTGTTTGGAGTTAACCGGTAAAGACTTGGACTGTTTAGAAGACTACGAGATTGTTTATTTCCCATTATAAAGACAACTTTTGATAACACCAGTTTGTATGTATCTCTATCTCATTGCTCTCAGCAACGTTTCTCTGTGCACTTTACTCTGCTAGTTGTTACACAACAACAATATCCTTAACACAAGGGTTAACTGGTCCCATACCCATAATCCCACCTTACCTGAGGCTCCTCCCCTTGTGTATAAATGGGGCCACCACGAGGCCATCCAGCAGTTCCACATGTGTACCTGCAAGAGAAGGACAGAGGTTTATCAATACCTTATGATACAGAAGGCCTGTGATCTAAACAGGCCTACAATAAAGAACTATTGAAGAATAACCGTTGTAGCTGTGAGTTTTTGGGTCAGATCCACCTCTTAGCAGTTTGCCGCTCACTCGCACTCTGAGCCTTTCTTCCAGCCCGCTACCCCTCCGAAGTCCCACTTCTTCTCCTCTTTCAATATCAGCAAAAAATTATTTAAGTCCTTATTCTGCTCTCCCCGCTGATACTCGCATTGTACTCACTCTTCTGCTTCCCATTGTTCTTGCTCGGGGCATCAGGCCTCTGAGTCAGCTGTATAGGCTGTCTTCTTCCACGCTTGGATTGAGGGTCCTTCTTGGTGTGGTGGGAGATTGCACCTCTCCTCACCTCCTCCGAAGATTCCCCTCCTTTTTGCCGGTCCCATCAGGACCGATCCTTGCCCGCAAAAAGGCACCAAAACGCTAGATAATCGGCACTGGGAACGGAGCTGTCTTTTCCCGTGCCGCTTTGGCCCCACGTCACCGCTGGAAGTCCCTCTGTTCAATACTTCTAATGTTAGCACAAACAACAGTGGTGATAGTGGGCAGCCTTGTCTCATTCCTTTTTGTATTTCAATAGATTCTGTCAATTCTCCATTTATCATTACTTTTGCTGTTTGTTTGTGATATAAAGCTTCTATGGCTTGGATAAATTTCCTCCCAAAGCCCATCTGTTTCAGCTGTATTAACAAATCGCCAATTCACATTGTCAAAGGCTTTCTGTGCATCTAAAAACATCAAAGCCATTTGTTTTTCAGGGTGTGCCTCATAGTATTCCAAAGTGTCCAGAATTATCCTCAAATTGTCTCTGATCTGTCTTTTTAGAAGAAATCCATTTTGATCTGAATGTATAAAATTATTTAAATATCTTTTAAGTCTTTCTGCCAATATTGTAGCAAAGATTTTATAATCTGAATTTAGCAGGGATATAGTCCTATAATTCTTGACTTGTTGTAGGTCAGCATCCTCCTTTGGGATAAGTGTAATATATGCTTCCAACCATGATTTGGGTAGTTCCATTTTTAACATTACTTCATTCATAACTTCTAACAATGGAAGAAGCAATGATTCCTGTAAAGTCTTATAATATTCCACAAGTGCCAGGCCTGGCACCTTCCCAATCTTTTGTTTTTTAAGTGTTTTGGTCAATTCTATCATCATTATGTTTCCTTCTAGCATCATCTCAGTATCTTTTGAAATCTGGGGTAGATTCACCTTGTATAAATATTGTTTAACATTTTCCTCCTCTATATTTTCTTTTTCATATAATTTTTTGTAGTAATCTTGTATAATATTTTTCTTCTCTTCATTCCCAAATCTAATTTGTCCTTGTTCATCTACTAATTGTATTATTTTCCTTGATTCTCTCTCTTTTTTCAATTTACATGCTAGCCATCTACCTGGTTTATTAGCAGCTTCAAAATAGTTCTGTTTAGCACTTCTAATTTTTTTTTTGAAAAAAAGTTTTATTTTTAAACAAAAACAACATAAAAATATAATCCTTCCAAACAATTACAGACAGCGTTTTGATCGGTTAGAATCATTTTGTGCTCTCAACAATTTTCAAAATCTCATCATACGACAAATATTCTTTCCTCTAACAGAAAACAAGTATTTAAACATTTTGTCCAAATTTCATTCTATATATAATATCTCATCTCCATGTTTTATTGTCTATCCATTGATAAAATATCTCCCATATCAAATAATATTGTTTATCTTCCTGGTCTCTTATTTCAAATGTCAGTCTACTCATTTCAGCACAGTCCAACATTTTCTTAATAATTTCTTCATCAGTAATTATCTTCTCTCCAATTTTTTGCAAATACAATTCTAGCCGCTGTTAAAATATTCACAATTAGATATTGCAATTCTTTATTCAATGTCTCTGGTAAGATCCCTAATAAAAATATCTCTGGTTTAAAGTCAATATGTCTCTTTGTCATTTTTTCCAACCACGTGTGTATTTTAGTCCAAAATCCCCTTGCTTCTACGCATGTCCACCACATATGGTAATAATATCCTGGGGTCTGATGACACTTCCAACACTTCTCTGATTTATTCTTGAACATTCTGGCTATCTTTGTCGGGGGTAAATGCCACCTGTAAAACATCTTATACAAATTCTCCTTATACAGTGGGGCAAAAAAGTATTTAGTCAGCCACCAATTGTGCAAGTTCTCCCACTTAAAAAGATGAGAGAGGCCTGTAATTGACATCATAGGTAGACCTCAACTATGAGAGACAAAATGAGAAAACAAATCCAGACAATCACATTGTCTGATTTGGAAAGAATTTATTTGCAAATTATGGTGGAAAATAAGTATTTGGTCAATATCAAAAGTTCATCTCAATACTTTGTTATATATCCTTTGTTGGCAATAACAGAGGTCAAACGTTGTCTGTAAGTCTTCACAAGGTTGGCACACACTGTTGCTGGTATGTTGGCCCATTCCTCCATGCAGATCTCCTCTAGAGCAGTGATGTTTTGGGGCTGTGGCTGGGCAACACGGACTTTCAACTCCCTCCAAAGGTTTTCTATGGGGTTCAGATCTGGAGACTGGCTAGGCCGCTCCAGGACCTTGAAATGCTTCTTACAAAGCCACTCCTTCGTTGCCCGGGCGGTGTGTTTGGGATCACTGTCATGCTGAAAGACCCAGCCATGTTTCATCTTCAATGCCCTTGCTGATGGAAGGAGGTTTGCACTCAAAATCTCACGATACATGGCCCCATTCATTCTTTCCTGCACACGGATCAGTCATCCTGGTCCCTTTGCAGAGAAACAGCCCCAAAGCATGATGTTGCCACCCCCATGCTTCACAGTAGTTATGGTGTTCTTTGGATGCAACTCAGCATTCTCTCTCCTCCAAACACGATGAGTTGTGTTTCTACCAAACAGTTCTACTTTGGTTTCATCTGAGCATATGACATTCTCCCAATCCACTTCTGGATCATCCAAATGCTCTCTAGCAAACTTCAGATGTGCCCAGACATGTACTGGCTTAAGCAGGGTGACATGTCTGGCACTGCAGGATCCGAGTCCCTGGTGGCGTAGTGTGTTACTGATGGTAGCCTTTGTTACGTTGGTCCCAGCTCTCTGCAGGTCATTCACTAGGTCCCCCCATGTGGTTCTGGGATTTTTGCTCACCGTTCTTGTGATCATTTTGACCCCACGGGGTGAAATCTTGTGTGGAGCCCCAGATCAAGGGCGATTATCAATGGGCTTGTATGTCTTCCATTTTCTAATTATTGCTCCCACAGTTGATTTCTTCACACCAAACTGCTTGCCTATTGCAGATTCAGTCTTCCCAGCCTGGTGCAGGTCTACAATTTTGTTTCTGGTGTCCTTCGACAGCTCTTTGGTCTTCACCATAGTGGAGTTTGGAGTGTGACTGTTTGAGGTTGTGGACAGGTGTCTTTTATACTGATAACAAGTTCAAACAGGTGCCATTAATACAGGTAATGAGTGGAGGACAGAGGAGCCTCTTAAAGAAGTTACAGGTCTGTGAGAGCCAGAAATCTTGCTTGTTTATAGGTGACCAAATGCTTATTTTCCACCATAATTTGCAAATAAATTCTTTCCAAATCAGACAATGTGATTGTCTGGATTTGTTTTCTCATTTTGTCTCTCATAGTTGAGCTCTACCTATGATGACAATTACAAGCCTCTCTCATCTTTTTAAGTGGGAAAACTTGCACAATTGGTGGCTGACTAAATACTTTTTTGCCTCACTGTATGCTGTAGACATTGTCATTTTATAATTATGTGACCACAATTTTTGCCATTTCTCTAAATCAATACCATAACCAAAATTTTCCCCCCATGCTATCATTGATTCTTTAACTTGTTCTTCTTCCAATTTTACCTCTAGCAAATATCCATATAGCTTTTTAATTATATGGTCTTCAGGACCCATTAATATCTTATCTAAAATAGTCAAAACATTATAAAAAACTTCTTGTTTGAGATCTTCTCGATATCTAGAAAAGATTTGCATGTATGAAAACCAATCCATCTTATATCCCTGATCTTCTAGGTCTTGTTTTAATTTAAGTTCACCCTTTTCATCCAATAATTCATTATATCTGACAAAATGTTCCCCTTTGAATATCACTGGATAAGAAAAAGCTTCAATTGTAGATACCCAGACTGGAATCTTCAAATAATGATATTTTTTAATCCTCTCCCAATTCAAAAACAAAGCTTCACATATCTGATGTCTTCTAAAATACCCCTGTATGTTACTTCCTTTGTACCATAAAAAGGCATGCCACCCCATCAACAAATCATGTCCCACCAAATTCAATCATCTAGTGTTTTTCAATGTTATCCATTCTTTAATCCACATTAAACTAGCTGCTTGATAATATAGTTCAAAATTAGGTAGACCAAAACCACCCCTCATTTTAGCATCTTGTAACAACTTAAGTTTTATTCTTGCCTTCTTTCCCTGCCAAATGTATTTCAACACCATTTTATTCAAATCTACAAAGAATTCCTTACCCAGTTTTATTGGAATTGTCTGAAAAAGATACAAAATTCTAGGTAAAATATTCATCTTAATAGTTGCAATCCTGCCAATCAAAGATAACTGTAAATTTCCCCATTTCACCAAATCTTGTCCTATCTGTTCCTTAAGCTTATTATAATTATTTTCTTTAAGAGAACTACATCTCGTTGTCAATTGTATCCCCAAATATTTTACCTTATTTGTGACCTGCATCTTTGAAATCTCCATCAATTCTTCTTTTTGTTTTTTAACATATTTTTAGTCATTATCTTCATCTTTTCAGACCAGCAACTTCCCCAAACTCTCCAATTTTTTCTATCAGTTTATTTATTGATGCTAGTGGTTCTTCAATAATAAAGACCAGGTCATCAGCAAAAGCTTGTAATTTATATTCTTCTTTTCGGATTTTCATTCCTTTTATCTCTTTTTCTTCTCTAATATTTTTATTTAAAACTTCCTGTCAAGGTTCGAAGCCGTCTAAAATAAATCGCATCTCAGCCACACCTTTGATGAAAAAAATCATTGATTTATTAGAACAGCATTCTGACCTAGACTCATCGTAGCCAGGAATAGACTTTCGCCCCAAACTCCCTCCCTTCCTGGCTTGCTCTCCTATTCTGATTGGCCAATTGTCTTCGTACTAAGTGCAGAGTCTTTAGAAAACCGAAATGACCTGCTGGTTTAACGTCGTGGCTCCTTTTGAGGACCAGAGTGTGTAGAGTCTCTGGGACATAGAGTTTCATCCCTTTCCTTGCTAGCTCGTCCCTTTTTGTCACAAGATGTTGATTGTCTCGGAACCAGGGGTCTGCCAATGTTTCAGCTTTGAGTCTTGTCGTCAGGTCACTTGCTGGTTGGCCCTGCTGGTCGCGACGCTGCCGTCTGGTGGTTACCTGACCCACCCCTTGGGCGGAGGAGATGATGGCATTCACCACCTGCTCCTGTTCACTGTTGTATTGGGGCATTCGGGAGAGGGCGTTGGCCAGAAAGTTCTTTCCTCCTGGGATATGCTTCAGCTGGAAGTTGAAATGATTGAAGTATTGGGCCCACCGGACTTGCATGGGCGATAACTTCCATGGGGTCCTGAGGGCCTCCAGGTTCTTATGGTCGGTCCAAACTTCGAATGGTTTCTGGCCTCCTTCTAGTAGGTGTCGCCAGGTCAGCAGTGCCCACCTCACTGTGAACACTTCTTTCTCCCATGCCGCCCAGTGTCTCTCTGTGTCGGTGAGTTTGCGGGATGTGTAGGCACAAGGCTGTAGGTTCCCTTGGCTGTTCTTTTGGAGTAGAACTGCCCCCACTGCCACATCGCTGGCATCTGCTTGGATGACAAAGGGCTGGTCGGGGTCAGGATGCTTCAAGACTGGTTCTTTTGCAAACATTTCTTTTAGTGTTTCAAAGGCTTGTTGGAAGGCCGGGTCCCACTGTAGAGGCTGTCCAGGGCGGGGTTTTGTTGCTGGACTCCCTGTTTTTAGGAGGCCGGTTAGAGGTTTGGCAATTCTTGCAAAAGAGGGGATAAATTGTCTGTAGAAGTTCGCGAACCCCAAGAAGCTTTGCAGTTCTCTGCGGGTGCGTGGGGGCCGCCAGTCTAGGACTGATTGTACTTTGGCTGGGTCCATTTCTATCCCCTCATTGGACACTCAGTAGCCTAAGTAGTCTAGCTGCGACTGGTGGAACTCGCATTTTGACAGTTTGACATAGAGGTTCGCCTTCAGCAGTTTTTTGAGCACCTGGCGGACGAGGGGTATGTGTTCGGCTATGGTTTCCATGTAAATGAGAATGTCATCCAGGTAGACGAGGACCCCCTTATAGAGGTGGTCATGTAGAACTTCATTTATAAGTTGCATGAACACCACCGGCGCCCCCTGTAGTCCAAAAGGCATCATCTTAAATTGGAAGCTTCCTAGAGGGCAGTTGAATGCTGTCTTCCACTCGTCTCCTTCCCTGATGCGTAACCGGTAGTTGGCTTCGCGGAGGTCTAGTTTGGTGAAAACCTTTCCTTTGGCCAGGTGGGCTAGGATGCCTTTCATGAGGGGAAGGGGATATAAATTGCATACGCAGACTGTGGCTGTTACAGCAAAAAGAAAGATACCAGGCCAAGCTCTTCAATGCAGGAAAGAATTTATTGTGCACGGTTCAAACCGCCCAAAGGCAAACAAAAGTCTGAACCCCGAAGGGTTCTTCGGGACCAGTATTTACACCATTTCAACTACATATACATATCAGAGAACTTTACTTTTAACACGTAGAAACTAACCTTCATCAATTTGCAAGGATCAAAGAGGAGAGGAAATAATAAACACCCCCTGACACCTTCATATTCTCTGGTAAGTGTCCCAAGACAAAACATAAGAAGATAAGGGACAGGAAGACGCCTCTAGGGCAATAAAGGAAGCAGCAGTTGTTATCTGGGAATATACATGACATTTGGGGTGCAATAAACAGTGAATTACAGGATGCATTTGTTTTGGGTCAAGACACCCTTTACAGATAAGTACCTTCGTCAAATACCTTCGTCAATCCAGCAACCTTTTATGGCCCAGGAGAGGAAAGTCAGCCAGGGCCAAATATTAAGTCCCTAATATTTGAGGTTCAATCCAATATCAGAATTTGTGCTGCCTTCTATCCCCCCTTTGTGACTCATCTGATTTATCCAGAAGAGTCACACATTCAGGTTCCTCTCCCGGCTGGAGCCGTTCATATTCCCACATAGCCATTACCTGAGCAGTTGTCTTTCACTCCACCAGCAAGGATAGACTTTGAGAGATAGTTTTAACAAAAAGAGGCAGGATACATGGGAGAAAAATACACCCTGCAGCTATCAATCCAACAAGACCCATGATGGCTTGAAGACCGGGTAATTTTGGCCACCAACCTGAAAACGTATCTTCCCAATTCGGACTCCTCCAGGTTTGGACGGGTACATGAGCTATTTTAACCATTTTGTCTGTGATTTCCTTAATAATCTTCCCACTTTCATCTATCTCTATACAACAATTAGTCAAATTAAACTTTCCACATACCCCCCCCCCCTTCTTTGGCTAATAGGTAGTCCAAAGCTAATCTATTCTGCATAATATATGTCCTTGATTTAACACTTTCCCTGGCTAATTGAGTAAGCCCTTTTACAGTTTCATTGGTAATAATCTCAACGACTGCTTGCAAACGAATTAAACGATTCAGCATGTACATGGGGGTGCAATAGCCATACATGCCATCTTCCGCCCATGTAGCAGGTCCATAAACTTCTATAATTCCTTCTGCAGGCCATTCTTCATTTTCCCAACGGTGATTACCTCCTACTCTAACCTTACTTATAGCAGATGTATCCACATGTCTTTTCCATCGTTGATTCCCCACCTCATCGTATACTGGCACACCTAAAACCTGTTGTGTTTTAAGGGGAAGCAAAAAGAATCCTGGTCTGATGATCCCCAGGACACAGGCTCCACACCAATTCTTAGGTAGATACCCATATGCCATTTTGCCACAAATCCAATACAGTCCATCAGGAGCCATCCATCCAAGGGTTTGATTATCCGGATCCCTGAGAAAGGCTAATCCGTTTACTCTGAACAGAGCTGTTTCATCAATACCCTCTGTGACATTACTTCCTGACCACCATATCTTGCTCTCCCATTTTCCTGTGCATATGAGGTTTCCTACCTGTTTGCATCCAGGTTGAGCCTTCCTTTGGAAACATACATTTCCTACTAAACTTGTGGTGAGTGTCCAGTCCCCATCTTTTCCTTTATTATATGAAAGGTTACCCTGCCGATCCATCTCTAATACTGTGGAATAATTTAACTCCTGGGCTTCCCATGGCCATTTTTCTCCCATGTTAGTTCCTCCACATACAAAGCAATTTGATACATTCAGAGTATGGGCTATGTCTTCTGCCAATTTGACAAAGGTATTTGTTACATGGCTCGGAATTTCAGGGATATTTAATTTTTCCATTTCCAGATGATACGACCAAAACAGTCCCTTTGTGTCTTTGGTTGCCCTCGTGATTTTGGTAACCTGCCATCTAAGGGTTACCAGGGGATCTCTGCCCTTGGCATATATTCCTAATCCATACTCCTCCCTCCATGTTCGTGTGGGGGTGCAGATGATTTTTATAGGATTGCATTCATTCCGTTGACAGTCACTACTCGCTACCCCATTTTCCAATCTACATTTCTGTGTACCTCCCGGCTGATCTCCAGACCATATGACTGCACAAGACCAATACGGGCAGTAACTATATGTATCTCAATCACTACATTCTCCCTGCTTTCGACACATATTTTTTTTTCTAACATATAACTCCTTTCCCATTCTAAAATTCCACACGTCACCTTCCACACCTCACAATTGCGATTAATAGCAAAACAAGCATCAAATGACAGTTCTACTTGACTACCTAACTTCCTAAATTCTGTTTTATTCACTAATTCCTCCCTTCCACATACTGTTGTGTATATAGCCATTTCATAAGTAGTTATCTGTTTGGCCTCTGCCGGGTTATAACATTGTACCTTGTTGTTTAACTTACACATGTGGTATATGGTGTCATTTATCTGGCACGTTGTAGGGGCATGTTCCTGACACCCCTCAGGTTTTTGAGTATGATAGACCAAAGTTTTTGAGACCCTCATTCCCTGCAATGTTGTGTGAATACATGGGCTACAGTCCTCCTGACTTGTTAACGGCAGTGTTGGAATTTCAAAATCACTTTGTATTCCTATCACCCACACACTCATCCACATCCACCCAAATCCAACAATCTTCGTTCTTGGCATCCTCCCGGTCCCTTTGTTCCCTATACCAACGTTCCCTCGATATAACTTCAATCGTGGGGCTAGGCTTAAGGGTATAATAAAACCCCTCTGTATCTATCACCAGGTAATGTACTAACACGTCCTCTATAATTTTAACGTCACACTCTATCTTACAGCCTATACATAAAACACAATCAATACAGTGAGAACAACAACAACACTCGCACCCACAGTTACAAAACCAGCACATTGAAGGAGTATCCCCTGTTCTGTTCCGGTGGACCAACAGGCAGCTTCCAGCACGTTCGAAGCCGGGACTTCTTTTATTTGTGGGAAATTCACGCTAGTCCGCCCGGTGGGTTAGAGAGAAGAATGACCGAGAAATCAAATGTCTTTGGTTTGCCACAAAGCCTCTGCTTATATCTGTAAAACACAATAATCAGTAGAGCTAATCCCACAATCACCCACAGTGCCCACACCCACGGTTCATTCCACATAGGTCCGCAACAGTCTTCAATTTCCTATCAGAATCTGGATGCTGGAACAAGTCAGGGGTGCATGTCTTCCGTTAGTTGACTTGCAGCGGGTCACCGCAGCAGGTACACAGCAAAGTAACCTATTATAGGGAATACAAAAGCTTGCTTTAAGCACGTTTAAATGTCAGTTTTGTTGGATGTTGTTTGTCCATGGACACTTTCCAGCCTGTATCCGCTGCTGCCTTGACTTGCGTCCAATGGATCCATGATTTTGATTCTGCAACCTTAATAGCAAGTGGAGAAGTCATAATAACAGCAAAAGGTCCTTTCCATCTTCCTTCTAACGGCTCTTTCTTCCAGTGCTTCACCCACACTTGGTCCCCAGGTTTAAATGGGTGACAATGAGTGACTAGTTTAGGGGGTACTTGTTCCATCACATATCGTTGGATTTTCTCAACTTGCTTATTAAGTTCTTGTACCATCTCCATATTCCAGACCCCCCATTTATGTCCAAAGTCAGGCCATCCGGCCAAATTCCTCCGCAGCAGTCCTGGCGGATGGCCAAACATTAACTCATATGGGGATAGTTTATGTTGGCCTCTAGGCGAGTTTCTGATCGCATATAAGGCCAACGGTAAAGCATACGGCCATTTTAAATGACTATCTATACAAATCTTAGTTATTCTTTCTTTTAAAGTGCGATTCATCCTTTCTACCGGCGCTGCCGATTCAGGATGGAACAAACTGTGAAATCTCCATTTTATCCCCAGTGCTGTAGCTACTGCCTGATTAATATGATGAATAAACTCTGGCCCGAGACTTCCGGTGGCGTCCTCGTCGTCGCTGGGCGGCTTGTCTTTATGGCCGTCGGCTTCGCCGTTTGTAGAGCCGCTTTGCGATTGGCAAAGCGGCTTGGAAATCTTCCCTTCAGATCAGAAGGGAAGACAGAGCTGGTAGCGTCAGGTTGAGCCCCCAGAATTGCTGCCAGGGTCTTTCTTTTGCCCTGGAAGGCGTTCTGAGAGAGGGCTCCCTTCCCAGTCTACCGAAGCTCCGAGCGGCGAGGGACCTCTGTCTTGGACGGAGCGAGACGACGAGAGCAACTCCACCTATTACAATCTACAGTTTTTCTGCAATTAAAGGATTTGGTGAGATCTGGACTTTTTTCTAAGAACTTAAGTATTTTTAAGGGATTTTTTAAAAATTAAGTTTAAGTCTCTGAGTGAAAGTGTTTGGAAAATGGCGGCTGGCTAAAGCAGAGGAAGTGAAAGTGAAAAGAGAAAGTGCTAATTATCAGTTTGCCTGCCAGTAATTGAAAGTAACATACTTGCAAGAATTTAAATTGGAAAATATAAGTGATTTGATTCCTTTTCTGCAAAACTGGGGAGGACAGGAAAAGGAGGAAGATTTTCTTTTTTTCAGAGACTAAAATCCTGTTCTGGCATGGCTTCAAAAAAAGCGGGGGGAGATTCCCCCACACACCAGACAAAGGAAAAGTCAGCCAAACTGCCAACACCAGCTCAGAGTCGGACTCAAGAAAGTGGGACTGAGGAATTGAAAGCTTTTATACTTAACATACATAAGTCACTAGGAGAGCTTTCTGGAAAAATAAGTAAAATGGATGAAAAGATGGAAAAAAATCAAACGGAAATGAAGGAGTTGGTTGAGGAAAAAACTGATAAGTTAAATCAGAATGTGGCCAATGTAGCTGTTGCTTTTACAGATGCTTTGGTGGTGGTGGAGAAAAAAGTGGATGATTTAAATCTTGAAGTGGAATCTAACAAGAAGGAAGTAAATGAAAAAATCTTCAAAGTTGAGGTCAAAAATCAGAGGTTAGAAGATGAAATCACGATGATGCAATTTCGGAATATGAAGTTCGCTATAAGACTGAGAGGTTTAAGAGAAGATAGTAGAGAGAATCTGAGGGCAGCTTGTGTGGAAATATTGGCTAAGATTTTAAAATGTGAACCAGACTTAATTGCTAACAGAGTTCATAAGATCTACAGGGTTAATTCTCGTGTGGCAAGACAAAGGAATTTGCCAAGAGATGTAGTGATTTATTTTACTGATAGAAGGCTGAGAAATGACATTTTGCAAAGTTCTTTCCACACCACTGTTCAACATGATGGTAGCCAAATTGGTGTTTTTAAAGAGTTGCCACCCAAGATGTTAAGAGATCGGAAAGACTATGGTTTTTTGGTAAATGAACTGAAAAAGCGTCAGATTCCATTCAGATGGGATGCCTCTGTTGGCATTATTTTGAGACATGAGGATGTAAGATACCGTATTAACTCGGTGGAAAAAGCAGAATATTTTTATCATAATGTTCTTAAAAAAACTTCAACACCCCCACGTTCATCTACACTTTTATCTGTAGAAGAAATTTCTAAAGAGAAGGACTTCGAAGAGGGGATTCAAGAATTGATTAAGCAAAAAGAACCACAGGCAATTCGAGAAACAGCAAGGGAAGAAACTTTAGGAGCAGTAGGTGGTCTCTCAGAGGATTTCTTTGCAGTTCTCTTAGAGCCTAAATCAAAGCAACCTAGAGCCACAAGAGAGGTGGCGCTGGACCTTGACTTGTTGTTGCAAGAACTGAAAGATCAACGTATAACTCGTGCAGCAGAGAAGCAAAGACTAGAGAAACAAAATCAACAGAGGTCCAAGATGCCACAAGAAGAGAATGGAGCAAATGGGAAGAAACAGAAATCTGAAGCAGTGGGAGGAGCGAGACCAAAGACATCTGTGGAACAGGGTCTTAGGCAAATGCTCAAATCGCTTCAACAATCCCCAAATGACAGTTAGATTTTTATCATGGAATGTGAACGGGCTGAATTCACCACAGAAAAGAAGGAAAATATTTCATTATTTGAAGCAATATAAAAATGATGTTGTTTGTCTGCAAGAAACTCATATCAGAACCCAGGACCAAAAATTTTTGATAAATTTAAAACTTGGACTGCATTTTATATCTTCTAGCCCTGTGAAAAGGAATGGATTAGTTTTGTATATTTCTAAAAGAATACCAGCTAAACTGGTAGAAACGGATGATGAAGGAAGATATATCGCAGTTGAAATAAATATACAGAATGCTTCGATGCTTCTTATTGGGATTTACGCCCCAAATCAACAGCAGGAAATTTTTTATAAATTATTGAACACTAAAATACTGCAGTGGAATTATAAATCTTTTTTGATTATGGGAGATTGGAATGGAGTGATTGATACAACTCTTGATAAGAAGACTTTGGCCAAGAGGGGGAACAAATTACCACAGACGTTTTTTGCACTGAAAGAAGAATTGGAACTGAAGGACGTATGGAGAATTCATCATCCGAAGGAATTGGACTTTACATTTTTTTCTGATAGACATAAATCTTTTTCTAGGATTGACTTTATGCTGGCTACTTCTGATTTACTTACTAAAGTGGTTAAGACTAAAATATTTCCTAGAACTTTAACGGATCACAGTCCGGTATGGATGGAGATGGACTTTGGCAAGAGGGAGAGAAGATCTTGGAGAATGAATGAGAATTTATTCAGATATGAGAGGAATATCATGGACCTTAAAAAACATGTTAATGAATTTTTTCAAATTAATTTGAACAAGGGTACACCTATTGAAACTGTTTGGGATGCAAGTAAGGCTTATATGAGAGGTGTACTGATTTATATGAATTCTAAGTATAGGTCAACACGACAAAAGACAAGAATAGAATTGGAGTCAGAAATAAAGGAAAAAGAACAATTGCATATAAAAAATCCGACTGATGAGAAACTACAGCAAACTATAAAACTTTTGAAAGATCAATTTCAAATATTGATGGCTGATCAGACGGCAATTAATTTGCAATATGCCAAACATAATACTTTTTGTAATGCTAATAAACCTGGTAGACGGTTGGCCTATACCCTGAGAAAGCAACAAAGTTCTCGTATTATAAACACTATTGAGTATAAAGGGAAACAAGTTTTTCAACAGAACTTAATACATTAAGCTTTTTTAGATTATTATTCTAAATTATATCATGCTGATAATATCAAAAAGGATCTTATTGATGAATATCTTGATAATAAGAGGGTTACAAAAATTTCAAGTATACAAAGTGATAGATTGAATCAACTTATAACATGTGAAGAGATTCTATTTGCAATAAAACAACTGAAATTATCCAAAGCTCCTGGGACGGACGGTTTGACAGCAGTATATTATAAAACTTTACAATCAGAATTGGTTGAGCATCTTAAGGACTTGTTTTGTAGCATCCAGCAGGGGGGCAAAATACCCCTCTCATGGAAGACGGCTTTTATTTCATTGATACCAAAGGAAGAGGGTTCTACAAAACCAGAAAATTTTAGACCAATATCTCTCCTGAATACGGATTATAAAATTTATGCAAAAGTATTAGCCAACAGACTGATGCCAGTTATTCAAGATGTGATTCACGATGATCAAGCAGGTTTTATAGAAGGTAGATACATGAAGGACAATGTCAGGCAACTTATAGACTTATTGGAATATCTTGAAAAAAATAAACAGATCCCTGTGGTGCTGGTGTTTTTGGATGCAGAAAAGGCCTTTGATCGAGTCAACTGGGATTTTCTAAAAAAGACTTTGCATAAAATGGATTTTGGGGACCAGTTTATACAAGCGATTTCAGCAATTTATCAAGAACAGACTGCACAAATTGTTGTTAATGGGAGTTTAACTACTAATTTTTATATACAGAAAGGAACTAGACAAGGTTGTCTGCTATCCCCATTGTTGTTCATTTTAACTCTAGAAGTGTTGTTGAATTCTCTACGGGACTCTAACAATTTGAATGGAATAGTTGTAAGGCAGAAAGATTACAGAACAAAAGCATTCGCAGATGATCTGGTTGTTACCCTAACATGACCTTTGGAATCAATCATACAGATGAAAAACATTATAGAGGAATACGGTTTGGTTTCAGGTTTTAGTCTGAACCAGAAAAAGACTAAGATGTTAGTTAAAAATATGTTGGAACCACAAAGGAGTGAACTGGAAAGGTTGGCAGGCTTTGAAATAGCTACAAAGGTGAAATATCTAGGAGTTCAGGTTGCAGCTTCTAATATAAAACTTTTTCAAAATAATTACGAGGAATTGTGGCATAAGATTCAAAAGGACCTTGAAACTTGGAAGAAACTGCAACTATCTCTACTTGGCAGAATAGCAGCTATTAAGATGAACATTTTACCTAGATTTCTGTTTTTATTTCAAATGATTCCGGTGCTTAAAAGTGATAAGACTTTGATGGAATGGCAAGCAGGTTTAAATAAATTTATTTGGAATGGGAAAAAACCAAGAGTTAAACTGAAAGTCATACAAGATGTTCGGGAAAGAGGTGGCCTCAAAGTTCCAAACCTACGTTTATATTATGAGGCAGCAGTGTTGACACAAGTGGGTGATTGGTTTGGTACAACGAAAATAGAAATTTTGAATATAGAAGGCCATGACTTGGAATTTGGTTGGCATGCATACTTATTCTATGAAGATAATTTGGATAGAGTATTCAACAGTCACATTTTGAGACATGCTTTGATGAGAGTTTGGAAGAAGCACCAGCTTCAATTGGATTACAAAATACCTTTGTGGTTGGATCTTGGGCAGATTATGCCAAATATAAAGTCACTCGGGGGGGATTTTATACAAAGAGATGCTTTTTAATGATGGGGGCAGATGGAGTTTGAAACCTTTGAATATTCTGTTGGAAGAAGGGACGAATTTAACTTGGTTGCAGTACCTTCAACTTCAAGCAAGATGGAGAGAAGATCAGAAAATTGGACTAATGTCACAAGAAGAAGATTTGGTGACTCAGATAAAATGTAAAGGGCCGATGCATATTAAGCGAGTGTACAATTTATTGTTAGAAAGAGATTCAGAGGGTGAATTAGTTAAAGATTGTATGATAAAATGGGCACAAAATTTTGCAGAACCAGTAATGTTGGAAACATGGGAAAAGATCTGGGTCCAGAATGTCAAATTTACACAAGCACAGAATGTGAGGGAAAATTTTTATAAGATGTTTTATAGATGGCATTTAGATCCCAAAAAATTATCATGTATGTATCCAAATGTTCAACCTAAATGTTGGAGGTGTGATTGTTTGGATGCAACATATTTTCATATTTGGTGGACTTGCAGAAAATTGAAAGCATTTTGGATTAAACTTTGGTGGGTTATGCAGAACATTTTGAAGAAGAAGCTTAAATTTTCTCCTCAGTTTTTTTTGCTGGGGATAGTTAAGGATTGCTCACCGACTGAAACGAGATTGATCTTATATATGATTACTGCAGCTAGACTACTGATTGGTCAATACTGGAAAAAAGATAGTGTGCCTACTATAGAGGAATGGATATTGAAGATGTCTAATTTTGCAGAAATGGCTAAGATTTCTGCATACCTAAAAGACAGGACCCATGAAGCCTTTGCTAAGGAGTGGAAGAAATGGGTAGAGTACATGCAGAATAAATATCAAAGTGAGAAGTTTCAACTAGCATTTGACTCATAATTATATCTACTAATTATATTATTAAATATTCGAATTTATATTTTTATTAAGCTATATATTTATATTAATATTTAGATAATGTTAAAAATAAGTTTATATATCTGATAGATTAGCCTTATTTTATCTAATTTTTTTAAAAAAAGAAATTTATGATGTATTATTTGAATTCTATATACTTTTTAAAATAATATTACTAAGATTGAATATTGGGAATTATATTTAATGTTAAACATTTATATGATATTTTCTAAGAATTTATGATGCTCAAAATTAATTAGTTTTTTTTAATATATTTGTTATATTTGTAATATTTGTTAGATTGCTATGAGTTCTTACAAATGATTTATGGTTACTATATATTTGAACTAGGGGGGTAAAAGATGTTAGAAGTTTAGATTAATATTTTTATTACTTAAGGTTAAATTTGTTATATTTTTAGCTGGATCTCACCTATTTTTTTGATGTTTGATGTTGATTGATATATATGATTGGTTAATAAAGGAAGTCAGGGGGGGAAGGGGGGAGGGATAGGGGGGAAAGGGAGGGGGTGGTAGCTGGGTGGGGGGAGTGTGGGGGGGAAAGGGGTATAAAAATTGTACTGTAAAACTTTTTCAATAAAAAAAAACAAAAACAAAACTCCGGCCCATTGTCTGAAGATATACGACTTGGGATTCCAAACCTGGGGATAATCTCTTTCAGTAACACCTGGGCTACTTCCCGAGCTTGCTTAGTCTTAGTTGGAAAGGCCTCCGGCCACCCAGTATACATATCTACCATAACTAACATAGCCTTAAACAAACCACATCTAGGCATATCAGTAAAATCTATTATAACATATTCCATGGGGATGTACGACCATGGTATGGCACCAGGGGGCAGCAGCAGTCCTTGTCTTGGATTAACCTTTGCACAAGTGACGCATCTTGCAACCGTTCCTGTTACAATCCCCACCAGTCCATTGATGTAATAATCCCTGCCTAGGGCTTGCTCCAGAGCTGTCTTTCCCATAGGTGTGGTTTCATGGGCTGACCGAGCCAATGTCCATGCTATTGAGGACGGTACAAAAACCCTTCCATCAGGTAACACATACCACCCATCTTTAATTTGGGCTTTCAAATCTGTCACTGCTTTTACACTTTCCTGCTGTGAGTATGTTGGTTTAAGCTCGGAGGGCAAATCCATGGCTACACAAATAGATAAGTCTGGTAAGGGCTCATTCCGTTTTGCCACTTCCCTAGCCTCCACATCAGCTGCTCTATTCCCCAATGCCACCTTATCCTCACCCCTTTCATGTCCCTTACAATGCATAACTGCCACTGCCTTTGGACTGTTAACAGCCTCAATTAAACGACTGATGAGATGTCCATGCAAAATATATTTCCCTGCTGAATCTCTAAACCCTCTCTCTTTATATACAGCCCCATGTGTATGCAATGTGAGAAAGACATATTTGCTATCCGTCCAGATGTTCAATGTTTCTCCCTTGGCCCTTTCTAAAGCCCGTATCAATGCCCATAGTTCAGCCACCTGAGCACTATGTCCACCCCCCAACGGACCACTTTCCACCACTTTTTCATCATCTACAATAGCATAACCCGCTACTCGCCTCCCATCTATAACATAACTTGACCCATCCGTATACCAATTAAGTTGTGCATTGGGCAACGGAATATCCATTAAATCGGGTCGAGTGGAATAAACTTTCTCCAAGACTTGCAAACAATCATGCTCAGAAACAGTCTCTGTAGGCAGCAAAGTTGTAGGATTTAACCGATTAGACACTACCAGACGTACCTGTGGATTCTCAATCATAATTGCCTGATATTTCACCAACCTTTGTCCACTAATCCATAAATGTCCCTTAGTATCCAATATAGACTGAACCGCATGAGGGGAATGCACAATTATAGGACAAGAAAAAGTGAGTTTATTACAATCTTGAATTAATTCTGCAATTGCAGCCAGTACCTTCAAACAATGAGGCCAGCCCTTGGCCACTCCATCTAGCTGTTTTGACAGGTAAGCTACAGGTTGTTGCCAACTTCTCAAAGGCTGAGTAAGGACCCCCAAAGCAATGTTTCTACTAGTGTCTACATACAAGTTAAAAGGCTTCCTTAAATTCGGTAGAGCCAAAGCTGGGGCCCGAGTCAATTCTAGTTTGATGTCCTTAAAAGCCTTCTTCTGTTCCCCTCCCCACTCAAGGGGTTCTACATTAGCTCCTCTGGTGGCTGCATACAAGGGTGCTGCCATCAAAGCAAAATTGGGGATCCAGATATGGCAAAAACCAGCTAATCCTAAAAAGCTCCTCAATTGTCTTTTTGTCCGGGGTTCTGCCAGCATCAGGACCGCCTTTTTCCGCTCTGGTCCTAAAGCTCAACTACCCTTCTCAATATCGTATCCCAAATATCTAACTTTTCTCTTCACCAATTGAGCTTTTTTCCGTGATACTCGATAACCACATTCTAATAACAAATCTAACAACATCTTAGTATTGTCCCAACATAAATCCTCTGTCAACCCTGTGATTAAAACATCATCCACATTGCCGAGGCACATAATACTGTAAGTCTTTAGCTAACACTGTCCCAAACAATGTGGGGGAGTTCTTAAATCCCTGAGGCAGCCGAGTCCAAGTATATTGCATTTTTGTTCCTGTATGAGGATTCTCCCACTCAAAAGCAAACAGTGGCTGACTTACGGGGTGAATGGGAATTGTAAAGAAGGCATCCTTTAAATCAATAACAGAAAACCATTCAGCCCGCGGTGGAATTAAACTTAACAGGGTGTATGGATTTGACACGGCTGGGTGTAAGGTGACCGTCCGGTCGTTCACAAATCTTAAATCCTGGGCCGGCCGGTAAGACCCATCTGACTTTTTAATTGGGATAATTGGAGTATTCCAGGGGGATTGAATAGGTATTAAAACCCCCGCTTCCAAATATCTCTGAATGCTTTCATAAATAGCGCAAATCGCTTCCCAAGAGACGGGATGCTGCCTTATACTCACAGGTACCGCTCCAGGTTTTAGTTCCACCACCACTGGGGGGTGGTGAGCTGTAAAACCCGGCGGGTTATCCTCGGCCCATAATCCCAGCACTTCAAACAACTTCCACTTCTCATCTTTTTCCCTCTCTTCAACCTGCCTCCCTACCATCAACCTCCAAGTTTCCTCCGGAGAGTGTCTTATGGTCACCCTTTGGCGACCCTCATCGAATGAAATGGTTGCTCCTAATTTGCTAAGCAGATCCCTGCCTAACAATGGAATAGGGCATTCAGGAATATACAAGAATTCATGCTGTATTTCAGCCCCCTTAAAATCACATATCACTGGTTTTAAGACTTGTTGCCCCAAAACTTGCCCTGATACCCCCTGGACTTGAATTTTATGGGCTCCAGGGGCCGCGATCTGCTTATTGACCACTGATCTTCCTGGTTCCGTATCTACCAAGAATGTGGTTTGCTGACCCCCTATTTTCAATGTAACCAAAGGCTCAGGCGGGGGTCTTCCAAGCCTGGTCCCCATCAATCCAACCAATTCATATCTGCCAATCCGATGCTTTCTGCTTCTTGCTGTCTCACGCCCTCTCCAAATCCTCTACCAAACCCTCGACCTGACCTCACCTGTCCAAACCCTCTACTCAAACCTCCCCTCTGTCCTCGTTCTCCCCTTCTCCCAGAGAACTGCCCCCGCATCCTTGACCCAAAATCCGGTCTTCTCATCCCTCTACCTCTCACCATCCATCTTGGGCATTCTCTCTGCCAATGTCCTTCCCCTTTACAGTAGGCACATTGATTAGGACCCAGGGGAAAATTCTGAGACGCACCCCCTTGCATCCCACTTTGCAGCGCTACTGCCAACAACGCAGCCTTTTTATTCATCCGAGCCTCCTGCTCCTTCTTCTCCACCTTATCCCTGTTTGCATATACCTTTCTTGCGATCTCCAACAATTCACTCGTGTTCTTTCCCAACGCTCCTTCTAACTTTTGCAACTTTCTCCTGATATTCTCATAACTCTGCGCAATAAATCTTTTGTTCAACATCCTCACATTATCACCTTCTCTAGGATTCACTTGAGTATACAACTCATATGCCTCAATTAGTCTTTGGAGGAAACTCTCCGGACTCTCATCTGCTTTTTGAATGACCAGAGACGGTTTTGACATGTTCAATGGGGGTTTTCCTGCCTGTCTGAGAGCTTGTACTACCAGATTCTGGTAATCCTTCAATTTAGTCATATCATTTTGTTCTCTGGGATTCCATCCTGGATCTGCCTCCGGGGACCTTCGTTCTACCTCCGGTTGAATATTTTCTTCATTAGGAAGACTCACTTTCACACACTTTCTAACAGCCGCCTTCCACCTCTCTCTCTCTTCTGGTGACAGCAATGTATTCAATAACTGTTGTATATCCTGCCACGTTGGATTATGTGTCTGCATAATAGTTTGAAACAAATCTGCCATCTCAGTAGGCTTGGTAGTTAATGGCCCATAATGCTGTTTCCAGTTTAAAAGATCAGTAGTGGTAAATGGCACATACTGAAAAAGGTCCCTGTTGATCCATTATTATCTGATCCACTTGACGTAGAGGTGCTATGAAATCTTGCTTAGCAGTCTTCAACTTAGCTGTAGCCGCACGAGTTTTCATGCCCCCCTGGTCTTCTCCACCCACAGCCCCCAAGTCATCATCATCATCCTCTCCCTCACTCTTGCTACTATCTTTAGGCGAATAACTCTTCTTAACTTTTGGCTTCGCCCCAGGATCACTTATACGCCTCTGATTTCCCCCTCCGCTTCCCCTAACAGCCCCCTGCTGCTGCTGTTGTGTGGGCGGCCACGCTGGGGCGTAAGGGGGCGGTCTAACCAAATCCTCTGGCTCTTCTGCTAATACCTTTCAATGGGTGGTATATTCTTCATTTTCTTCTCCTGGTATCTTTCCTTGCTCACACCGCAACCCCCTACTTTTCCTGCCTGCTCTACATACACACAACCTAACCGTTTCCGCTTGGCATTGCAACAAATCATCAGCTTTCTCTGTTAAAGCTCTTGCCCATTGATCAATATAGGGAAATTGGTCAGGATATTTATCCTGATTTACTACTATCACCCCCCACAATTTATCCACTAATCC
Organism: Coluber constrictor foxii; assembly: GCA_038048745.1. Classification (NCBI taxonomy): domain Eukaryota; kingdom Metazoa; phylum Chordata; class Lepidosauria; order Squamata; family Colubridae; genus Coluber; species Coluber constrictor. The sequence goes on from CM075966.1 coordinate 16,862,213, forward strand.
TTCCCTAAAAGACCCCTGAGGGGGCCAGCCGGTCCTCATTTGTGGCCACACATTTTTGCATAGAAATTCTAATCGGTCTTTCGACCCTTTCGGGTATGAGGGGTTGCTAAAATAATTATCAAAGCCTTTTAACATGCACGCCAACGGAGTGTTGGGCATGCTTTGAGCCCCCACCCCCTCATCCTATCACACTGCCATCGACTCGGAGCCCCGGAACTCACAGTGACTAATGAGAAATGCGGCGGCTTACCCAACCCATACAACCTGACATGGACTTCGTTAGGGTCACTGCCCCGAGTCCAAGGGATGGATCAGATCCCTTCTTCCGTCTACAAATGAGGCAAGTACAATACTTTTACTATATACTTGCCTGAGATGTCTCTACTCCTCACCTTCCTGGCCAGGAATTTGTTCAGACCTCCTTTCCCGCACTGCAGGGTTCTTGGACTCGATCAGAGCACCGTCGGTCCCACAGGGCTGCCACTGCCGTCTCCTGGAGAGATACCCCCGTGGTGCCTGGAGAATGTTCGGGAGCGACTTCCCGATGATCCCAAGGGGTCGAATGGCCCTCAGCGAAATATCGTCTCGTACCTGGTCCTGCCGAGGTCGCCAGCTGTTACAGCTAAAAGAAAGATACCAGGCCAAGCTCTTCAATGCAGGAAAGAATTTATTGTGCACAGTTCAAACCGCCCAAAGGCAAACAAAAGTCTGAACCCCGAAGGGTTCTTCGGGACCAGTATTTATACCATTTCAACTACATATACATATCAGAGAACTTTACTTTTAACATGTAGAAACTAACCTTCATCAATTTGCAAGGATCAAAGAGGAGAGGAAATAATAAACACCCCCTGACACCTTCATGTTCTCTGGTAAGTGTCCCAAGACAAAACATAAGAAGATAAGGGACAGGAAGACGCCCCTAGGGCAATAAAGGAAGCAGCAGTTGTTATCTGGGAATATACATGACATTTGGGGTGCAATAAACAGTGAATTACAGGATGCATTTGTTTTGGGTCAAGACACCCTTTAGAGATAAGTACCTTCGTCAAATACCTTCGTCAATCCAGCAACCTTTTATGGCCCAGGAGAGGAAAGTCAGCCAGGGCCAAATATTAAGTCCCTAATATTTGAGGTTCAATCCAATATCAGAATTTGTGCTGCCTTACATTGACACCTTGGAAGTCGACCACTAGATGCATGGAGCCGTCTTTCTTCTCTCTGAAAAAGACTGGTGCCACTATCCGGGGTTTGGCTGGCTCAGTGAAGCCCCTTTGTAGGTTAGTGTCTATGTATTTTCGCATTTTTTGCATTTCCCGGTGCGTCATGGCATACAACTTAGGTTTTGGTAGTTTCACCCCAGGGATGATTTTGATGGTGCAATCGGCTTCGCGGTGGGGTGGTAGTACGTCACACTTGGTCTCGCTAAATACTTCTGCCAGGTCTTGGTACTCTTTTGGGATCTGTTCTGGGCCATGGGAGCTGCTGGAGGTGGCCACCAGTTGCTCTGTTGCACCCTTACGGGGGGGCGGGGCGCCTGTTTTGGGGGCACCTTTTGTCCCTCTGGCGGGAGGGGTTGGAGCCCCTGGGTGGGAAGCGTCCTCTCTGGTTGGGGTGGCAGGGGGTGGGGCCCCCTTGCTATTCTCAGTCTGCGGGTCCCCTCCTGCCACCAGATAGTTGGGCCCCACTTGTCTAGCCAGGAGAGTCCCAGTATGACTGGGTTATAAAATTGTCTATAATATTCTTGTATTATTTTTCCCATCTCTTTGTTTCCAAATTTACTTTGTCCTTGGTCATCAATTAATTGCGTTATTATTATTATTTTTTGATTCCCTTTCTTTTTTCAATTTATATGCTAACCATCTTCCTGGTTTATTCGCATTTTCAAAATAATTCTGTTTAGCGCTTCTTATTTTTTGGGCTAGCTCTTCCTTTTCCAGTAACTCCATTTTGTGTTTTAGTATATCCTTTTTCATTTTTACATCTTTCTTACATGGGTCTTTCTGGAGTTCCTTTTCAAATCTCTTATATTCATCAGTTAATATTGTAAGAGTTTGTCTTTTCTTCACATTTCTTTTCCTTGCATAGTCTATTATTAGGCCTCTAGCATAGGCCGTCATTGTATCCCAAAGATTTTGTGTCAATGTATCTTCCTTTCTATTCTCTTTGAAAAAGAAATCCAGCTGTCTTTGCATTTTCTGTACAAAATCTTTTTCTTTTAAAATTGTATTATTCAAAGTCCATCTAGCTTTTCTTTTTTGGCCTTTCCAGATTACTGTCACAGGATTATGGTAGGCCCACAAATTAGTTTCTATGTCCACCTGTTCTATTTTCAAAGTCAAGTCCATTGTTGTCCATATCATATCTAACCTGGACCAAGATGAGTGCCTGTTAGAGTAAAAAGTATATTTGGATATATATATGGATAAAGCAGAATTCTACCTCAGTTTTCAAAATGTGGAGGAAGAAAAAGGAGAAAATCTTGCTGATGTTATGATTTTGATGCTGGCAGATGCTTTAGAAATAACTAAAGAAGAGATGATGCATGGAGTGGACGAGATTTGTTTGTTTTTTTGGGTGTTTTTAGATTTACATGCCGCCCTTCTCCGGAGACTCAGGGCGGCTTACAATGCCTTAAGCAATAGCCTTCATACTTGTGTGTGTGTGTGTGTGTGTGTGTGTGTGTGTGTGTGTATGTAGGTCTTTGGTTATTCGGGTGTTCTCCCGCGTAGAATTGGATGTGTCTTGGTGACGTTTCGACGAAGTCTCATTCATCATCTTCAGGCTGGTGTTCTCGGCTTCGTGCTTCCAGTTCCACACATACTGCATTCAACCCCCAAAAATCAACAGATAAGCGAAGGCCACCATCTTTCTTCTCTTTGAACAGTACCGGTGCTGCCATATGTGATCTACTGGGTTTTATAAAGCCCCTGGCCAAATTGCTATCAATATATCTACGTAGCTCCTCCAGTTCCTGGGGAGTCATCACATACATACGAGGTTTGGGCAACTGAAGACCAGGCTTCAGTTCTATGGCACAGTCAGTAGGGCAGTGTGGTGGGAGGGATTCACATTCCTTTTTGATGAACACTCGTCTTAGGTCCCAGTATATTTTCAGGACCCTCTCCAATAAGGATGACTGTTTCTCTCCCCACAGCTCCTACACCATAACCATCCTTTGGGGGTTCAGTACCATTCTCAGTTTACGGTAACTCCCCTCCCACCAAATGGTGGGCTTCCACTTGTCCAACCATGATAGCCCCAGGATAACAGGTTCTATCATTGTGCCCACTACCACAAATTGCACCAACTCCCAATGTTGTCCAATTTCAAGCTTCACCAGTTCTGTCACGTGTAGCAGGCCGTCCGCCTAAGGTTGAACCGTCCATTTGTTCAAATTTAATGGGAACCTGCAGAGTTATAATATGGAGACCCAAACTCTCAGCCACTGACCTCTGTAATAGACAGCGCATACACCCAGTGTCAACCAAAACCCCTAAGTGTTCTGCCTTACCTGTTTGTGGATGTTTCAATGTCACCTGGACTATAAAGGGACGTATAGGGGCATATACCATGGGGTCCCGAGGATCCGTCTCGTCTTCAGTAACCTCTGACTCTTCTGGTACCCAAGCGATTCCCGGGCGACCGTGTCTTTCTTCATGTCTACCAAAACCACTCTCTGTTGCTTGGGTTGCAATGCGGGAACATTCCGATGTCGCTTGTGACCATGGCTTGGCTCTTTCCCCAGGAACCGATGGTTGTGGTGTTGATACCCGGAGTGGTGGAAGTGGGCATTCGACGGCTCTATGCCCTTCCTGGTCACATCGGTAACATCGAAATGGACGTCTTAGAGGAGCAGTAGCTCTGGTTCCTATAGGCAGGTTTGATCTCACTACTCCTTGGCTCATTTGCGGTCTTTCCAACAGTTTCCGTGGTTGGCCCAGTACCTCGCCTCGTGTACAAAACTTCTTTAAACCAATATCCAGTTCTATGGCCGCTTTATACCACTCCAATATATGAGGGCTAAGTCCCCTGTAAACACAAGCCTGTTGTAGCTCCCTGTCCAGACCCATGCTTCTCTGGCTCCCCGGTCTCTCGGGGGCTTTTTCAAAGACCCCAGCGTTTCTGGGGCACAGTGGGAGCCCTTGTGGAGGCGGCGGCGGCAGCGGTGGGAGCGCCCGCAGGGCCCTGACTGTTTTCCCGGCGGAGAGTGGAGGCGAGGGGGTGACAGTCAACTATTCCATCTATTTCCATCTTCAGTCGACGTGGCGAGAGGCTGACAGCCTGGACAGGCCAGGAGCTGGCTTTTTGGGCCGCTCCTGTGTGAGTCCGGAGGCCCCCATGAGGGGGGGGCTTTAAACTGGGGATACAAATGGCCAAAAGACCTTGGGTAGTGGGAGAGGACTGTTTCGGGCCTCCCCCCCCCTTTTTTTTGGCCTGTGCAGGCCTTATGGCCATTACCCCAGTTATTTTCAGCCTCGTAAGCCACTTTTGCTCCCGGGCTGTTATATCTACCTTCTGAACTGGCTCTACTGTAATCATCTCTCCTGACTGTGGGATTGGACTAAAGGACAGCTTGATGTGGGCCTTGAGGGAGTCCGGGTCATGGTTATATCTACCAGTGGGGACAGCTTCTTGCATTGTTTAACATCATACAGTGGCCCAAGCATCGTGAGAGGATGCCTGGAAAAAACACCCCCTGGATTCGCCGAAATGGCATAACGACTCTCTACATTGTCGTGGGAGGACAGTGGAGGCTATCCACATCTTTTAAGTCGCTGCCTTTCGTCCCCAGCACAGCTAGACTCTATGAACCTTGCCAGGAGCCATCTTCATTTCTTCCGTTTATAAATGTACTCTACCGCTGAACTTCTTGCGCTGCGAGACTCCCCCCTCTCGCAGGTGTGGCCCTCCACGTTATCGAGGGCCTACCTTGATGACGGGTTTTGGGACCCAGAGAGGTGGCATGTCGCTAAGAGGGGGCTGAGGGGTTTTTAATGTAAATTTTTATCTAAACTTTTAAGGGGTTCCGGGAGGGGGGAGGAGGGGATAGTGGGTATGGGGAACAACCCACCAAGGGGAGGGTTGGGTCGAGCCATAAAGCGTGGTGGGGGGAGTGTGGGACCCGGGGTCGTGGAGGGGGTTAGAGCGGATCTGGATAGTACATTGAACATCATTACTGTAGGTGGGAGGGGTAGATATGGCGGGAGCAGGGGGCCATATCGTGTTAGGGGAACACGCGCCTGCTGTTTACGAGCGGTGGCATGTTCCAGCCCCCAAGGCTCCTCCCGCTCCCTAGGTTGCACAGACCCTCAGGGCCCGGGCCTTCGGCTGATGCTGTGCAATGCCAGGTCCGCAGTAAATAAAGCCCCCCTCATCTGTGAGCTTGTTCAGGAGGGGGGTGCGGACCTGGCAGGTGTTACGGAGACCTGGTTGGGCCACGAGGGGGGGTGCCCCTTGTTGAAATGTGCCCGCCGGGCTTCCAAGCATTCCATCAGCCGAGGTCACAGGGGAGGGGCGGGGGGGTTGCGGTTATTATTAGAGAAGGTCTGAAACCGAGGGAGGCCACTGTTCCTCAGACGGCCAGTTGTGAATCCCTCCTTGTGAAATGGGGTCATGGGGTTCAGATGGGTTTGCTGATCACGTACCTGGCTCCCTGCCACGTGGTAGCAGCCCTGCCTGAGCTTCTCGGCATCATCGCCGCGGTGGCGGTTGATACTCCCAGGCTTATGGTCATGGGGGATTTCAACCTGCCGTCCGTGGGGGAGATGTCTGAGGTGGCTCGGGAGTTCATGGCTTCCATGACAGCTATGGACCTGACCCAGTTAATTCATGGCCCTACCCACACGGGGGGAAACACACTGGATCTGTTTTTTGTCTCTGGACAGTGGTTGAGAGATCTTGATATAGGGGACATAGTCATCGAACCCTTGTCATGGTCAGATCACTCTCTCCTTCGTTTCGACTTTTGAACCGCAATACCCCGTCGCAGGGAGGCAGAGCCAGTAAGATGGTTCCGCCCCAGGCGCCTGATGGAACCTGATAGGTTCCAGATGGAGCTTGGGCCATTCCCTGAGGCTCTGGCACACGCCTCGACTGGGGACCTAGTGGCCGCCTGGGATAGGGCAGCCGCCGGAGCTCTGGATCGGGTCATGCCTTTGCGGCCTCTAACTCGGCGTCGATCTCACTTGGCTCCTTGGTTTACTGAGGAGCTGAGGGAGTTGAAGCGCCGGAAAAGATGCCTAGAGAGTAGTTGGAGGGCCAGTCTCTCTGAATCTGACCAGACACTAGTAAGATCTCATATTAGGACTTACCTAGTGGCGATAAAAGCAGCGAAATGTAGCTATTTTGCTGCTCTTATTGCATCATCAGATAATCGCCCGGCCGCCCTGTTTAGGGTGACCCGCTCCCTGCTCCATCAGGAAGCGCGGGAGGACCCCTTGGAGGGCAGAGCCGAGGATTTTGTTCAATATCTGCATGACAAAATCACTCAGATTCGGGAAGATCTGGACTCCGACTGGGTGGTCTCGGGGGAAGGTACCGGGGCAGGTCTTGAGAACGTTATCTGGACTGAGTTTGATCCTGTGACCCCTGAGGATGTGGACAGGATACTGGGTGGACTGAACGCGACCACGTGTTTATTGGACCTGTGTCCTTCCTGGTTAGTGCTGGCTTCCCGAGAAGTGACACGTGGCTGGCTCCAGGGGATTATAAAGGCTTCATTGGGGGAGGGTGTCTTTCCTGCCGCCTTGAAAGAGGCGGTAGTGAGGCCTCTCCTCAAGAAGCCTTCCCTGGACCCGGCAATGTTGGTAAATTATCATCCGGTCTCCAACCTTCGCTTTGTGGCGAAGGTTGTTGAGAGCGTGGTTGCGAAACAGTTTCCCCGGCACCTGGATGAAGCGACGTATCTAGATCCGTTCCAGTCGGGCTTCAGACCCAGGTACAGCACGGAAACGGCATTGGTCACGTTGGTTGATGATCTCTGGAGGGCTCGGGACAGGGGGTGCTCCTCTATCCTGGTCCTGTTAGACCTCTCAGCGGCTTTTGATACCATCAACCATGGTATCATGCTGCGCCGGCTGGTAGAGATGGGAGTGGGAGGCACTGTGTTGCGGTGGTTCTCCTCCTATCTCTCCAACCGGTTGCAGTCTGTGTTGGCAGGGGGGCAGAGGTCGACCCTGAGGCCCCTTATTTGTGGGGTGCCACAAGGATCGGTCCTCTCGCCCCTCCTGTTCAACATTTATGTGAAGCCGCTGGGTGAGATCATCCGTGGTTTTGGGGTGAAGTACCATCAGTACGCTGATGACACTCAGCTGTACATCTCCACCCCAGACCACCCCAACGATGCCCTTGAAGTGATGTCCCGGTGCCTGGAGGCTGTACGGATCTGGATGGGGAGGAACAGGCTCAGGCTCAACCCATCCAAGACCGAGTGGCTGTGGTTTCCGACGTCCCGATATAGTCAGTTGGCGCCATCACTGACTATTGGGGGCGAATCACTGGCCCCCACGGAGAGGGTTTGTAACTTGGGCGTCCTCCTGGACTCACGGCTGTCCTTAGAAGGGCACCTGATGGCCGTGACCGGGAGGATTTTCTATCAGGTTCGCCTGATCCGCCAGTTGCGTCCCTTTCTGGATCGGGACTCCTTACTCACAGTCACTCATGCCCTTGTTACTTCCCGGCTAGACTACTGTAACACTCTCTACATGGGGCTCCCCTTGAGGAGCACCCGGAGGATCCAGCTGGCACAGAGTGCGGCCGCACGGGTGGTGATGGGAGCGACATGGCGTTCCCATGTGACACCTCTCCTGCGCGAGCTGCACTGGCTCCTGGTGGCCTTCCGGGTGCGCTTCAAGGTTTTGGTTACCACCTTTAAAGCGCTCCATGGCTTAGGACCTGGGTACTTGCAGGACCGCCTACTACCACCAATAGCCTCCCACCGGCCGGTACGCTCCCATAGAGAGGGGCTCCTCCGGGTGCCGTCAGCAAAACAGTGTCGACTGGCGGCCCCCAGGGGGAGAGCTTTCTCTGTGGGAGCACCTACTCTCTGGAACGAGCTCCCCCCGGAGATACGGAGGATCCCGGATCTGCGCACCTTCTGCTGCGCTCTTAAGACCTTTTTATTTCGCCAGGCGGGCCTGGCCTAACCTCTCTCTGTTTTTAGCGTTAAATTTTAATTTGTTTTAAATTATGTGGGGTGTTTTAATTTTGTCTGGGCCAAATTTATTCAATTTGTTTTTAGTTGGTTTTAAATTTTGTATTCATGTATTTTTATTGTTGGCTGTACACCGCCCTGAGTCCTTCGGGAGTAGGGCAGTATATAAATCCAATAAAATCAAAATCAAATCAAACCATGTGAAACTGATGCACAAGTAAACGCTTGGGCCCCCCCCCCCCAGCTGTTCTGCCAGTTTCCGAAAGTCTTGTACGTATTCTTTAGCTGCTCGACCTCTTTGCCTCAATGAGACCAAATCACCTTCGATGACTGCTTGGGTACTAGCATCATCCTCGAACCTACACCACAGGGCTTCCAGGAAGTGACCTAAGTCTGAGAGCTCCCAGGCATGCAGTCAGCTGCATCTCCGGTCAAAGCCATGGTAATAGCCACTACTCTCGCCCATGGAGAGGGATAGAAATGTCAGTAGGCATCCATGTAGCTAATTTCTTGGCTCAAAAAGGGAGCTACACGTTTTGGATTATCATCAAAAGTAGCTTGCAATGGAGGGGCCCCCCAGGGGATTTGCTGTGGCCACAATCCAGGCACCCAAATGGGCCCTGGGTCCCTACCACGTGCAGAACCTTCACCTCCCTGCTGGCTCCTCCGTGCTTCTGTCTGCTGACACCTAACAGCTGGTTCTCTTTCCCTTTCTCGCTGGACCCTTCCATGGGTTTGGGTTGCTCCATGCGGCCCTAACGTGGTTATCATCTCAGGGTAGGTGGGTTCCTCCCCCTCCCCCGATACTGCTCTTTATCCATTCTCAATTTGGGACTGGCCAGCCTGAACCTGCTCTCAGAAGTTCCTACCGATGCTCCACCCACTCCCTGCCAGGCAGCCAATGAGTCCAACCCCAGGGCCCATGGCTGCCAGGAAGGAGAGTCCCTAAAGCTGGCCTCCCCAAACCTCTCCCTCAACAAATCCATAGTGGTCACTCCCGATCCAGTGGAGTAACCCCACTCTCCCTCTTCTTCATCATTCCATTGTTGTTCTCTTCAGCCTTGGTATTGCAGGCCTGAGGGGGGAGGGGTTGGCACCCAAAACCCCAGCTTCCCTCACAAAGTCGAACTATGCCACCAATGTCCTGAGGAGGGCTGGGTATTCTCTGCAACTGTAATTTCCTGACTCCCCTGCTTCTCCTCTGGTTGAACTGCTTTCTGTTTGGGACACACCAGCAGCTGTTCACATTCCCCCTGTTCTTCTTTTTCATCCTTCATACCTTCAGGCACTTCCAAATCCAGAACAGCAATCCCCTCTTCCGTACCTTCTGCCATTGCTCCCTCACTTCGCACTGATTACTTGAAGATGGAAAGAGGGTCTCCAACTTCCTCTCAGCCCCTCTGGATCCACCAGTGCTTCACCGGGCACAAACGAACACACACACACAAAAGGAGGGATTCAATCCAAAAAGATTAAAAGAGCCTGTGTAGCGTAGAGGGCTAATGCCTCCTACTAAAGGCAGCAATTAACACCAGCTGCCTGTAATTTCTCTGAGTTCAATCCCAGGCAGGCTCAAGGTCGACTCAGCCTTCCATCCTTTCTAAGGTGGGTAAATTGAGGACCCAGTTTGTGGGGGCAATAAGCTGACTTTGTATAAATATAAATATACAAAAGTATGAAGGCTATTGCTTAACGCATTGTAAGCCGCCCTGAGTCTCCGGAGAAGGGCGGCATATAAATCAAATTTAAAAAAAACAAAAAAAAAACCCGGTTTAATGAAAGCAACACAGCGGCGAACAGTAGGCACTGACCTGCTGAGCAGAAACAAAGTCGGAGACAACTTAACTCCCCGCCCATACTGTTTTATAGGGCGTGGACACAGTTAACTATCATTAGGCAATCCCTCTCAGCTGTTACAATCAAATCTGCTGCTTATTCCATTCATTCGTTTGCCTCCGGTCGCAGGCATGTGACATCATCCTCCGCCTCACTATCATCTCTTCAGCTGCTGATGTACGTTCTCATTCCACCCCCCTCTTCTTATATTCTGTCCATCACCCACTATTAGTGTGCATAGTGTCCTAACGCAACAGCCCCCCTCCACCGTGTTCCATGTATGCTCCGGATCCTCAGGTGATGAACCCCCCCCCCTTCATGGTCTTCTGTACCGTCAAGGTGCTTTGGTGTTGAGGGGTATTTGACACTCGACAGTGACAATGGAAACAGAAACACAAGCTGCAGTGGTGCCCTAAAAATTTACAGAAGAGGAAATGGCAACAATTGAATCAACGGAAGGCGTAGTAGATGGGATTGTGGAATTCAAGGAACAACGGGAAGTAAGAACAACTAGAGCAACAAAACCTACATATAAAGTATGAATATGGAAACAATGAAATTAATTTCAATAAATATAAATGGACTCAATTCGGTTGTGAAAAGAAGAAAGGTGTTTCATAAATTAGAGAAATTAAAATTTGACATAATTTGTTTACAAGAAGTTCATATTAAAAAGCAACATGAACAATTATTGGTACAACCCAAACTTGGAAGAATCTTTTCATCATCATCACAAAGTAAAAAGAGAGGAGTTGTTTTATACATTAGAAATTCAATAGGACTTCCGGTTGGCGCCGCGGACATCGCTGACAACCTCCTTTTAGGTCGCCGGCTTCGTTTTCCGTAAAACCGCCCCCGACAGCGAAAAACAGCTGTCCGGCAGTTTTGCAGACCCCTCTTCAGGAAAAGAAGGGGGGAAGAGAAGTTTCTGGCAGGTAGAGCCGCCAAAAAAAGCCCCTGGGATTAAATCCAGGGGCTCGAAAGGTGGGCTCCCCAGGGAAACGATCTCCGGATTCGAAGCGCTGCTGCGAAAGCAGCATTAGATGTCGCGACCAGCTCTACAAGCAAATTGACAGCTTGAATGATTTCTGCAGCAGACGGAGTGAAAACAGGAGAGCTTGCAACAAAATTACAAAGCTTAACTCCTGTGTACTTTGCATTGAATGAGCTCAATTGAAAGAGGAAGTGCCTAATTAAGAGTATCCTGACTGTGCTGAGAAGTGAAAGTGAGTACTGAAAGAGTTTTTTTTTCTACTTTTAAAGTTAAAGCAAGCTGCCAGAAGGAAATAACTTGGGAAGGACATTGAAAGCAGCAGCTTAAAATAATTTGGACTGGATTTGGTGATATTTAAGACTAAGTAATTGCAAAGTGGGGTGAAGAGGAGAAAAGTTTTTTGGAAATTAAAATGGCTTCTAAACAGACCAAGCCAGCAACAACTAAAACAGGAGGAGCTTCTCCTATAGTCTCTATTGTGACACAAAAGGCTCAACTTCCGGTTGAGATACCAAGTAAAGAGGATTCTATAAATGAACTTAAAGAGTTTATAAAGCAAATTGCGAGTGCCCAAACAGCGAAAATAGAAGAGAGATTGGGGAAATTTGAGGATGACTTAAAAGACTTAAAAGAAATTAGGGAGATTGTTGAAAAGAAGCATGATGAAATAAGAGAAGATATTGTGCTGGCTGTTTCTGGTTTGTCCAAACATCTTGTGCAGCTTGATGAAAGAGTGGAAGAAATCAGTGAGGTTACCCAAGATTTGGAGGTTAAAATGGGAGAACTCCAGACCAAATCTGAGAGGTTGGAAGGTGATATTACTATGATGCAATATAGATCAATGGAGTTTGCTTTGAGATTGAGAGGACTGAAAGAGAATGGTCGGGAGAACTTAAGAGAGAAATGTGGTGAAGTGATTGCCTCAGTGGTTGGGTTGAAGAAGGATGAAATAATTGGCCAGATGGACAAAGTCTACAGAGTTAACTCATGGATTGCAAGAAATAAAAACCTGCCAAGAGATGTGGTGATCTATTTTACTGACAGAAGAATTAGAAATGATGTATTGCAAGCTTCTTACAATAACAAAGTACAGGTGTCTGGACAGGAAATCAAGGTGTTGAAAGAGATTCCTCTCAAGATGCTGAGAGACAGAAAGAACTTCGGTTCTTTAGTGGATGAGCTGAGAAGACAGCAAATAGTGTACAGATGGGATGTACCAACAGGCATAATAGTGGACTATGCTGGAGAAAGATATCAACTGAATAACGTTGGGAAAGCAAGAGAATTTTATCGCAGTGTATTAAAAGCTGGACACCCCCCTGAGGACAATAAAAAAGCAGAAAAAGGAAAGCAACAGATTCAAACATATGCTGAGGCGGTGGCTGGAGAACCTAAGAAGCAAGATGACCAGAATCAATTGGAATTAGCATCACTTCCCTTTCCTTTAAGTCAACTGGAAGGAGTGTCACCTGACCTGTCAAAATTGGAGGAGCCGAGAGAAAAACCAGAACAACGTGTGACAAGATCAACTTTTAAACAACAACAACAACACTTGGATACAAAATCAGAAGCTGGGGGGGGGGGGGGCAAGACTGAAGATAAAGGTGAAAGAAGATCTTCAGGATATGCTCTATAGGCTTCAGTCGGGCAAAAATGCCAGTTAAATTTTTGTCTTGGAATGTCAACGGTTTGAATTCACCACAAAAGAGAAAGAAAATATATCATTATTTGAAACAATTTAATAATGACATTATATGCTTACAAGAGACACATATTAGATTAACAGACCAGAAATACTTAATTATCTTTATTAGGCAGAATAGCAGCAATTAAAATGAATGTATTACCTAAGTTCTTATTTTTGTTCCAAATGATACCGGTGTTGAAGAAGGATGAACATCTGAGGGAATGGCAGAAATGTCTTAATACTTTTATATGGTCAGGTAAAAAACCTAGAGTTAAATTAAAAATTATACAGGATGTTCGGGAGAGAGGTGGTTTGAAAATGCCAAATTTAAGATTATACTATGAAGCATCAGTGTTAGTTCAGATTAGTGATTGGTTCAATTTAACCGAGGAAAGAATTTTAAATGTAGAAGGATATGATTTACTTTATGGATGGCATACTTATTTATTGTATGAAAAGAAAGTAGATAAAACTTTTAAAAACCATATGCTTAGAAATGCTTTGTTGCGAGTATGGAAGAAATATCAATATAAATTGGATTATAAAATACCTATTTGGGCAAATCCTAGACATGCAATAGAAAACATAAGTGTAGAACAAAAGATGGAGGTGATCACATATAAAGAACTCTTCTTTAATGAAAGGGGTAAATTACAACTTAAACCGTTAGAGGTTTTGAAGAAGGAAGGGATAATTTATACCTGGTTTCAATACGGTCAACTTCAAGCAAGGTGGAGGGAGGATCAAAAAATAGGTCTCATGGAAAACGAAGAAAATCTGGTAAAGCAAATTAGGGACCAGGGTATTATGCATATTAAAAGATTATATAATGTATTATTAGAGATAGATTCTGAAACAGAGTTGGTTAAAGATTGTATGATTAAATGGGCTAGAAATTTTCAAGAACCAATAATGATGGAAACATAGGAAAAGATTTGGGTTAGAAATGTTAAATTTACTCAAGCACAAAACTTGAGAGAAAATTTTTATAAGATGTTTTATAGATGGCATTTAGACCCAAAAAAGTTGTCATGTATGTATTCCAATGTACAAGCTAAATGTTGGCGGTGTGATTGTGAAGATGCAACTTATTTTCATATCTGGTGGACTTGTAAGAAGGTCAAGGCATTTTGGATAAAGATTTGGTGGGTAATGCAAAATATTTTGAAAAAAAGGTTGAAATTTACACCACAATTGTTTTTATTGGGTATCATAAATGATTGTACATTATTGGAGATGAAGTTGATTTTAAATTTAATAACAGCAGCCAGATTGTTGGTTGCGCAATATTGGAAGAAAGACTCTTTGCCCACTGTAGAAGAATGGATTATAAAAGTAATGAACTTAGCTGAGATGGCTAAAATCTCTGCATATTTGAAAGATCATACGCAAGAAAAATTCATCTTGGAGTGGAGGAAATGGATTGACTACATTCAGAATAAATATCATATAAGAAGACATCAAATTGCGTATGAATGAAGAAGAATTATAGAAATGTATTTTTTATTATATTGGAGTTAAGATTTAGATGGTGTTTGTAAACTAGAAATTTGATAGATTAATGTTGATGATTAGTTTACTTTTTTTTGAAAAAAAAAACCCTGTATTTTACTCTGGGAAGTCGGGGGGGAGGGATGGGGGGGTTGAAGGGGGGAGGGGGGGAGGGGTTTATATTTTTTCTAAATATTTGTACTTGTATAAAACTTCAATAAAAAAAAGAAATTCAATAATGGTGGAACAAATATATGCAGACACAGAAGGTAGAATTTTGATGGTGGAAATAATTGATAATAATATGAAAATATTATTAGTAACAATATATGTGCCAAATAATAATCAAAGTGACTTTTATCGAAACTTACATATGAAAATAATTGAAATTATTACGATAATATATGCATGATGGGAGATTTTAATGGAATAGTAGATGAAAATTGGATTACAAAACACTAAAAACAGAAAGACACAATAGAAAGACACTACCAAATTCTTTTTTTAAAATGATGGAGGAAACAAACTTGAAAGATGTATGGAGAGACAGAAATGGGAAGAATAGACAATATACTTTTTACTCTAACAGGCACTTCTAAGTTTTTGTGCTAGATCTTCTTTTTCTATTAATCCTATTTTATGTTTAATTGTATCCATTTTCATTTTAATATCCTTTTTTTGGGGGAATTTCTGTAGTTCTTTTTCAAGTTCCTTATAGTCATCCTCTAATGTTTTATAAAATTGTCTTTTCTTAATATTTCTTTTCCTTGTATAGTCAATTATCAGGCCTCTGGCATAAGCTTTCATAGTGTCCCACAGATTTTGCATTGATGTATCCTCTTTTCTATTTTCTTTGGGAAAAAAAGCCAATTCTTTCTCCATTTTCTGTACAAAACCCTTTTCTTTTAATACTGTAGTGTTTAAAGTCCATCTAGACCTTCTCCTTTGTCCTTTCCATCTCACTGTCATTGGATTATGGTCTGCCCAGGTATTAGCTTCTATATCAATTTTTCTATGCTAGAAGTCAATTCCATTGTCATCCATATCATATCTATTCTAGACCTTGATAAATGTCTGTTAGAATAAAAAGTATACTGTCTATTTTTTATGTTTCTTTCTCTCCATTCATCTTTTAAAATTATTTCCTCTAGCACCTTAATAAAAGATTTTGGCAAAATTCTTCTACTTTGTTTTATTGCCTTCTGTGTGTTATAGTCCATTTTCCCGTCCACTATGCCATTAAAATCTTCCATCATACAAATATTTTCATAGTCCAATTCAATTAGTTTCATGTGTAATCTTCTATAAAAATCTTCTTGATTGGCATTTGGCACATATATTACTATTAAGAATAGTTTCCTGTTATTATCTATCATTTCCACCATCAAAATTCTTCCCTCTTCATCTGCATAATTTTTTTCTGCTGATATTGTATCTCTAATATATAAAACCACTCCTCTTTTCTTACATTGTGGCAATGAAGCAAATAATTTCCCTAATTTTGGCTGTTCCAAAAGTTGTTTATGTTGTTTATTAATATGCACTTCTTGTAGACAAATTATATCCAACTTTAATTTCTCTAATTTGTGAAATACCGTTCTTCTTTTAGTTGCTACATTGAGTCCATTTATGTTCATTGTAATCAATTTTTTCTCTTCCATATTCATACTTTATATGAAGGATTTGTTGCTTTAGTGCATCTCTGTTCACGTTGTTCTTTGTATTCTACAATGCCCCCTACTGCACCTTCTTCCTTTTCAATCATTGCTAGATCTTCCTCTTGTAGTTGGAGCGATGACTCTTCCCTTCTTAACCCTTCTTCCTTCTCTCTAAAATATTCAGCATAAAATGCTTTGGCTTTATCAGTTGAGTCTATTTTCAATCTTTGCAGTTGCCATGTAAACACCAGACCTTCTGGTATCAGCCATCTATAGTTCACACCTTTCTGGAGCAATATTTTTGTCAGGAATTGATATTCTCATCTCATCTCTCTCACTCTTCTCAGTATTTGCTTCAGAACCATAATTTCCTTGCCCTTGTATTTCAGTGTTTTCTCTTTTGTAATCTACAGTATTTGTTTTACTAAGTAATTGGTTTCTTAGCAAATCTTATATGAATTTCTCTTGGTAATTTATTTCTCATTGCATATCTAGTATATACTCAAAATATCTCATCTATGTCATCCATCATCTTTTCTTTGGTGATTTCTAATGCTTCTCCTAAAATTTCTATCATTTTTTCTGCCAAGTTTTCTCCCTTTTCTTCTTTAATATTTTGAAATCTTAAATAAAATTCTGATTTGTCCATCTCCCATCCTATTCCACTCTTATCACGTTCAACCTCATCTAATCTGCTATCCATATCTCTAATTTTTTGTCTCTTTGTTCTTCCTTTTCTTCAATTTTGTGAAGCCTGTCCTCATATTTCTTCATCATTTGTTGTATGTTCTCCACTTTTTCATCTGTTTTTCCTGTTCTTTGTTCAATCTTTTCTGCTTTCTGTTCAATGCTCACTATTTTTGACTTTATGTCTTGTATTCCTTGTAAAATCATCTGCATTGTCGCATCCTTTTCCTTCTCACGTTCCCTCTTTTTCTTTTTCTTTTTCTTTTTCCTGTTGCAACATCATCTGTATTGATCTTTGTCCTCCCAATGGTGAAGAGGAGGGAGTCGATGCAGAAGAACTAATAGCTACTGCCTTTTTACTCATGTCTATAAAATAGTTACAAACTATTCAAACAATCAAAAAATCTTCAGGTTCTTCTATACCCTAATCGTTTTTATAGAAGACAGATATTATCCCAAATAACAATAAGCAAAAGGAAGATCCAAAGAAAACAAAATCTTTAGGCTCTTGTGTGCCCTAATCCAATTGAATAGAAAGATAAAAACCAAATTAGCCATCTCCAATTAAAAAAAAAGAAAAAAAAGAAAAGGTAAAACAAAAAAACCAAAAAGTAATTTCTTCAGGCTCTTGTATGCCTTAATCCAATTAGACAAAAGGGTATTTAACACATTAATAATCTCCCATCAAAGAGGAAGAGAAATATATATCAAAATTTAAAAATATTAAAGGTCTTCTAAAAGCAAAACACAATCCAATTAAAAATAGTTAAAAGAGGGAGAAGTGGAATAATACAAAAAATAATACCCGAAAATAAAAAAATTAAAAAAAAGATTTTCTATCTAGAAGAAAAATCCATAACTGTTTAATATCCAAACACTCTTTTATAAGTCTCACTGTCAGCCTCCAGTGCTGACATAGTAAAGAGTGTCTCTAGCGTGACACTCACCAAGTTTTGCAGCTCTCTTTCCATAGTCACTGCAATCATCTTCTTTCAAGTCTCAGCCGCCTGTCAATAATAGTTTGCCAGAAGAGCACCTGAATAAACAATCCTGTAACCAGTCTTTGATGCTCTTCTAACTATCTTATCTATGAGCAGGCTCAAAGTCCTTGGAATGTAACACAATTGCTACTTTCTTTTCAATAATAAAAAGATACATTGTTTCAATCCACTAGATGGCAGTGTTTCTTTTTTTTCATTTTTTTTTAAAAAAACATAAAACATAAAATACATCTTTTTAGAGCAAGGGTTAGGTCCAGCATAAAATGAGTAAAATTATTCACATTCCCTCAATCAATTTTGTTCTAAATTTTATCCATTTACATCTTAAAAAAAGAAAAAGAAAGAAAAATTTTTTTATTCTAAACATTAATCATTCTACTATTACACCCAAAATTCTAAACAATAAACACCGTTCTAAATCTTTATCATTTTAACAATCAATATTTCATATATATTCCTCAATCCTAAAACCCATTACCTCAAATCTATATTTTACTTCTCTTAAGTGACATCTAATATCCATAATCTTGACAAAAAGTATTTTCCTCCTCTCTTAAAGTCATTTCATAAACAATCATTTCCTTCTATAGTTTGTTACTTCCACAATACTTTATTTTATTTACTTCAAGTTTATTCTCGTATTTTATTGAATCTAATTTTTAACTGGTTCATAGTTTAAATATCTATTTCCCAGCTGTATTTTCCAATACTCTTGTCTGCATTTATTTAAACTGGTTCACAGTTTAGCTACTATTCTCCAGTAAAGTCTCTTCCACTTCCTCCTAAATTTATTTTTTAGCTGGTTTGCATCTTAATCAGCTGATTTCCAGCAATGCTTTCCTCCACTCCTTACCTTAATTATTTTAGCTGGTTCACAGTATAATTTTAACTGCACACCAACGTTCTCCTTAACTCCTCCTAAATCTATTCTAAAACTGGTTCACAACTCAAGTAGTTGCCTTCCAACAATGCTTTCCTCCACTCCTACCCCTATTTTTAACTGGTTCACAACTTTATTTCAATTGATCCCCAGGTATAGTCTCCTCCACTCCTAACTTTTTATTTTTGGCTAGTTCACAGCTTTGCTTTAACTGTTTTCCAGCACATGCTTTCCTCCACTCCTAACTCTTATTTTTATTTTTAACTGGTTCCCAATTTACTTTAACTGTTCTCCAATATTTTGATTTTTTTCGATTTTATTGAATTTATATACCGCCCTACTCCCGAAGGACTCAGGGCGGTGTACAGCCATAAAATAAAACATATAAATACAAAATTTAAAATAGACTAAAACGAAATTAAATAATTTGGCTGAAAAATTTAAAATCCCAATAATTTAAAACAAATTAAAATTCCCATTTAAAAGGGGGAAAAGACTTAGGTCAGGCCAGCTTGATGGAACAAATGAGTCTTGAGCGTGCGACGGAAGGTGCGCAGGTCTGGGATCCTCCGTATCTCCGGGGGGAGCTCGTTCCAGATGGTAGGTGCTCCCATAGAGAAGGCTCTCCCCCTGGGGGCTGCCAGCCGACATTGTTTGGCCGACGGCACCCAGAGGAGCCCCTCTCTATGGGAGCGTACTGGCCGGTGGGAGGCTATTGGTGGTAGTAGGTGGTCCCGTAAATAAACAGGTCCTAAGCCATGGAGCGCTTTAAAGATGATAACCAAAACCTTGAAGCGCACTCGGAAGACCACCGGGAGCCAGTGCAGCTCGCGCAGGAGAGGTGTTACATGGGAGCGCCACGTCGCTCCCATAACCACCCGTGCGGCCACACTCTGCGCCAGTTGGAGACTCCGAGTGCTCCTCAAGGGGAGCCCCATGTAGAGAGCATATGATGCTTTCCTCCACTCCTACCTTATTTGTAAAACTGGGTCACAGCTTTGCTTTCACTGATCTCCAGAATCATGCTTTCCTCCACTCCTAAATTCATTTATTTAACTAATTTGTAACATTAAATCCGAAATAAACTAAACATTTATCTCTTATTCAGTTGTTTAGCTCCAAATTACTTCGGAATGTATTACCAATATTGTTTTCCAATCTCTTCTCCTCCATATCTCTTACCAATTAAGATAAAAGTATATTTCAATAAATATCTTATTTCCTATTCTCTCTTAAGTTTTCTCCCATTCCATGCTCATTTCTTATTTTCAATAGGAAACATTTTGAAACACTTTAAGATCAATTTTTTATGGTTCTTAATTCTATAGATAATTCTTTTTAATATCCAACGCCTTTAAAGGTAAACATTTTCTTCCAGATTATTAAATCTGTAGGTAGTGCTAGTTAAAAATTCAAAGTTTAAAAAAGGCATTAGAACATCCAAAAATCATGTTTTTCTTCAATCATTTATGCTCTTATTTCTTAGTCAAATGTTTATATATTTATATAAGAATAACAATAAAAAGGAGAGAGTAATAGCAATAATAATAATAATTACAAAAAAAGAAATACAAAAAAATAAAGCAACACTAAAAAAGAGAAAGAAAAAAGGAAGAGAGTAGAAATATAACAAAAGAAGTCAAATGGATTAAAAAAGAAAATAGAGAGGGGGAAAAGAAACAAAGAGAAAAATACTAAAGGAAAGAAATAGAGAGAGAGCATAGAGAAGAAAAGGGAGAAAAAAAGTATCTCCTAGCATTATTCAACCACCCAGAAACTGTTACATTGATTTAAATCAAAATATAATATTTTATTGTCTTGTTACATAATATATTCCATTATTCCTTTCTCCCGTCTGTCCAAATATGTATCTTTTCCATTTCAATGTCATCAAAGTTATGAGTTCTACAAAGTTAATTCTGAAGCTATTCGATATATAGTATCATCATGTCCTTCTTCTATTGCCACACCCTTCTTTTGTTGCCACATTTATTTAGTTCAGTTTTCATTGTTCCATTTAATTTCTTCTTTCTAATCTTCAATAAATCCTCCAGTGAAGAAATTATGTATCCTAAGTCAAGTTTTCTGAGTCTTTTCCTCAAGATAGTCAAGTTTAAATAACAAGCAACAACGTCTCTCTTTTCAAGTAACAAGCAGCTTGGAATTTACACTTTCACTTTTCCAATAAAAGTTTTTTATTTTCATAATCAAACATACAAACAAGTAAACATATTGTTAGGATATGATTTGGGCCTAACAGTTGTCCAGGCAATATATGTATTCTGTTACTTTAAGTTTTAATGCTGCATCATGCTGTAATGCTGAGTCATGCTATAATTACTTGTAATTTAACAACGTATTTAAGCAAGGTACTGTAAGGTATTCAGTGGATGATAAGCTGCTATCATCACGTGTGGGTGGATCTGCTACCATCCGGGGTTTGTGTATCAGAGTGAACCAACTACTGTTTGTTTGGTAAGAGTTTGTTTGGAGTTAACCGGTAAAGACTTGGACTGTTTAGAAGACTACGAGATTGTTTATTTCCCATTATAAAGAAAACTTTTGATAACACCAGTTTGTATGTATCTCCTATCTCATTGCTCTCAGCAACGTTTCTCTGTGCACTTCACTCTGCTAGTTGTTACACAACAACAATATCCTTAACATTGGTTATGGGCCCAGGGCCAACCAGGACCAACCAGAACCAACTAGGATTTTTTCAGAGTTACACTGAGAGCTAGTTTGAGTTTGTGAGTAGTACAAACTGTGTTTGTGATAAACTATCTAAGTGAAGATGGCACTAGAACAAGCAGCAAATTTTTCCATGATAACCCGGCTGGACGGAATGAACTATGTATCCTGGTCTACAAAATGTAGTCTACTTTTGCGTAAAGAAGGACTGTGGGACATAGTTAATAATCCACCGGATGTAACAGCATGGGATCCTGCTGATGAGGAAGATGCCAAGAAATTAGCCAAGTTTAACAGAGACAATGAACGAGCTCTTTGTATTATTGGACTGACACTGGGTGACCAGCAGCTTGTCCATATCCGTGGCGAAGAGTCTGCTGCTAGGTGTTGGACCAAGTTGAAGAGACTATATGTTCGTGACTCTGTGGGTGCTCATATATATCTCACACGAAAATTATTTAGACAACATCTTCTTAAAGGGGGAGATATGATGGCTCATTTGGAATCCATGACCAGAATTTTCCAGGAGCTGCATGAAAAGGAACTTGTTTTCTCTGACCTACAACAAGTTTACATAATTCTTTCTTCTTTGGACGATAGTTATGACAACTTTGTTTCTTCGTTAGAGGTTTTGTCCAGAGATGAACTGACATTGGCTGGCATAACCGGTAGGTTGTTGGAAGAATCCAAAAGAAGACAAGAAAGGGATCAGTTGAGAGTGCAACAATCAAAAGAAGATAACATGTACTCACCTGCTTATTTTGTAAAACGTTGTTTTGCTTGTGGGGCTAATGGGCATATAGCTAAGTATTGTAAAAATAAGAAAATGCCTGTTAGGGACAATAATAGACCCAAGAAGGGTTGTAATTTAGCTATATCTAGTTCAACTACTGATGTTAACCAGGATTGTTGGGTTGTTGATAGTGGTGCTTCTCAATCTATTACTAGAAATAGAAAATGTTTTGTTAAAATGGAGAAGAGTAACCAACATGTTAAACTAGCAAATGGCTGGAAGGTTAAGGTAGCTGGAGAGGGTGTTGCTCGTTAGTCATTTAGTAATGAACCATTGCCTATGTTATATATTCCTGGTTTAAAATTCAATATATTATCTGTTAAATCTTTGGTACAATTTGGGTTTACAGTAACATTTAAAAATGATAAGTGTCTTATAGAGAAAGATGGCAGGGTTGTTACTGCAAGTTTAGAAAATGATTTATTCATTTTAAGGGAGAACCCAGTATTGGTGGCTAAGTCTAAGTCTGTTTATGAGAATGTTAAACCACATGATGAATGTATTCATCTGTTACATCGGAGACTTGGGCACTTGAATTTCAGGACGTTAAAGAAGACAGTGCAATTATCGGAAGGGATAAAACTACAAGCATGTAGTAAATATCTGAACTGTAATGCCTGTAGTCAGCAAAAAAGTAGGGTTACACCAGCAAACCGTGTTAATGGTTTTAAAACTACAAAGCCATTAGAGGTAGTGTTTATAGACCTAATTGGACCCAAGAAACCCAGTATAGGAGGTGCCTGCTATATTCTAAGCATAGTAGACCATTATTCAAGATATGGATTCTGTTATCTTATGAAAACAAAATGCGAAACATTCCAGCATATAAACAACTGGCTGCGTTTTGTGGAAAGGAAGCAGAAATTTAAAGTCAAATGCTTAATGACCGATAATGGTACAGAATTTACTAACCAAAGGTTAGAAAAGTTTTTGCAGGATGCAGGGATCCAGCATAAACGATCTGCTCCTTACAGACCACAGCATAATTCCTATATTGAGAGGCGAGGTCAAACATTACAAGCAATGATTAGAACTATGTTGGCAGATTCTGGTTTGCCTGAAAATGTATGGGGCGAGGCTGTTATGTGTGCTAACCATGTGCTAAACAACGTGGTTCATTCCTCTACAGGTGAAATACCATTCACCTTATGGCATGGGAGGAAACCAAATCTTAGTTATTTACACACATTTGGAGCCCCAGCTTGGGTACATATTCCATCTAGTGTTAGGAGAAAAGATCAACAAAGAGCCAGAAAAATGTTTTTCGTTGGCTATGAATCAAATCATAGATCTTTTAGATTTTGGGCACAGGGTACTACTAGCGTTTACTGTAGTGCAAGTGCTAAATTTCTAGAGCATGAAGGATGGGATAAACTAGAGCGTGCAGATTTCAGACATGATAATAATACTGTTAGTATAGAGCATCATATTCCTGATGAGATTCCTGAGGATATAGATACTGTAGAATCCTCT
The DNA here is from genome assembly GCA_038048745.1 of Coluber constrictor foxii. NCBI lineage: Eukaryota > Metazoa > Chordata > Lepidosauria > Squamata > Colubridae > Coluber > Coluber constrictor. Next base: position 16,885,559 of record CM075966.1, read on the forward strand.
ATTAAGCTTGAGGTACAGGAAGTAGGTTTAGGGGAGGATGAAACTGAAACATCTGAATTGAGTCCTGTATTGCCTAGAAGATCTACTAGGGAAAGGCATCCACCGGATCGATATAAGGCAACTGTAGTTTGCCAAGGTGCTGTCAAACATAAAGCTTGTTGTGAAAGCTATGGATTAAGGATCTAAACTGTATGTATTGTATCTAAACTGTATATATTGTATTTAAACTGTATATATTGACCTGTCCAAAGGGGAGCATGTTAGGATATGATTTGGGCCTAACAGTTGTCCAGGCAATATATGTATTCTGTTACTTTAAGTTTTAATGCTGCATCATGCTGTAATGCTGAGTCATGCTATAATTACTTGTAATTTAACAACGTATTTAAGCAAGGTACTGTAAGGTATTCAGTGGATGATAAGCTGCTATCATCGCGTGTGGGTGGATCTGCTACCATCCGGGGTTTGTGTATCAGAGTGAACCAACTACTGTTTGTTTGGTAAGAGTTTGTTTGGAGTTAACCGGTAAAGACTTGGACTGTTTAGAAGACTACGAGATTGTTTATTTCCCATTATAAAGAAAACTTTTGATAACACCAGTTTGTATGTATCTCCTATCTCATTGCTCTCAACAACGTTTCTCTGTGCACTTCACTCTGCTAGTTGTTACACAACAACAATATCCTTAACACATATAAACAATGCATATTCAATCCACAAAATATAACATCTAGTACATCTTTTATGTCATCTTCTTATCCTCATTTTTACTTCTCTATTATTACTTCTACCTGTCTTTTGTTATATTAAAAATCACAAAACAAATTTCCCCCCCGCCCCCCATTACCCTCCCTCCCAACCCCCCCCCCCCCCCCGACTTCCCAGAACAAAAACAGGATATAACATCTAACAAACCTAAGCTAACATATACTACCTTACTGTAAATTCCAAAAGAAAAAATTTCCACACACTCTTTAACTCCCCTATTTGACTTCAACATTACATTTATAAATTCTCTCATAACATCAACTTAGAGGGGGGGGGGGGAAGGAAAAAGATTTTTTCCTTTAAAGCCTGTCCTTGAAACAACATTATTACCATTAAATTAAATATCCTCTTACATAAACATTTCTTCATATATAAACTTTAAAGCTACAATAAGTTTTAAAAAATTATCCAGTTTTAATTAAACCTTACCCCTGAATACATATAAACCTTTTGAAAATTCTATTGTGTCATCTGAAACATTTAAAATTTCTTAACATATGAATCTTTTTTAAAAAAAAATTCTGTTATATCATTTTAAACATTAAAATCTCTTAAAATTCTATTGTGTCATCTGAAACATTTAAAATTTCTTAACATATAAACCTTTTAAAAAAATTCTGTTATATCATTTTAAACATTAAAATCTCTTAATAGACCTTTAACTTCAGCAACATATCAGCCAAATATAACCCTAGAAGTTCTATATTAATTCCAAAGCTTTCAATAAAATATCACTTAGATTTTTAGTTGATCATTTTAGTAATGCAATGTCTCTAAAAAATTATACCTTTTTAATTAAACCTTTGTATCAAACATCCAAAATCTACCAAATATAACCTTCAAGAAATACATCACACATTCTTCCTTTCTTTCTATATTTCTTCCAGTCTTTCTTTTTAAATAATACTTTCTTCTTGTTAGGCATGGCTTGTCCCCCTGCTTTTATTATCAAAAAATTTTGAGATTGAAATTGCAACTGATGTCTCTTAAAAATCCAGTCCCCTTTCAAAATAGTTTCTTTCACTTTAAAACTCCCATCTCTATTTTTCTTTCTTGTAAAATCAGTCAGTTTATTCTCTAAAAGTTGACTCTGTCCATAAAAACAAGAATTTTCATAATATTTAACAGTCTGCAGTAATGATTTTTTTAAATATTCTCCAACTGGTTGTGTGGAAGCCTCCACCATAACTTCTGTTTCCAGAATACTAGACTCCATTTCTCTGACTGCTTCTTCTTTGTTCTCCAAAATCACGTTTAACTGTATGATTTCTTCCTCTTTCACAGCCAGCAGATCCTTATGATGTTCCAACTTCCACTCCTGGATAGTATTTTTAACTGTATCCCTTATGTCCAAAATAAAAAGATCCAAATTGTCTTGCAAGTCCTTTAAAGTCACAATTCGTGTATTTGCTGACTCACCCCCTCTTTCCTTGGTAGCAGCCATACTTCAATTTTTGTTTTATATTTATTCAACTGTCAAGTCAAAGTCCAATTATTTTCCACTATCTTCAAAAATTTATATTGGTTGAAATCCCCATCATAATCTTCTCTTCCACTTTGCCTTTAAATCTACTTCTTGTTATATAGTCCAGTAGCTTTAACAATGTAGCAGGGGCTGACAAGCACTTTCAGTAGTAAGTTTCGTTTTTCTTAGTGCCATCTTCCCCTTCTCTTTTCATATGGAGTTAAAGCTTGTACTTGCCTACTTCAAATTCCGCTGTCCCGATTTCACTCTGCCAGCATCCAGAATTCAATTTTCTTAAAATCTTTGAAAAATTTCTTCAAATCTTTATTCCTAGGCTGCTGGTGTGGTTGCGATGCCCCGTTCTGCCAAGCCAGGCAAACACGTCCCTAATCTGGAGCACTGAGAGGTTTCCAGGGAGCTCTCACCCTCCAATCCCCAGGCTTAAAAAAGAAGAAAGCCTGGGGATTTTGGGGAGCTCTACCTAAGCCCCTCTGCTCTTCTCTCCCCCCTTTTCCCAGGGGGGAGTTTTTGCCGCTAGACAGCTGATTTACGCTGTTCTAGCAGCTTTTACAGATTTCGGGGCTGGAGCTCCAAAAAGGAGCTCCGTCAGCAAATCGCGGAGCCACCGGAAGTCTACACTTTCACTTTTCAGCTGGCAACCATTTTATCTGTCTCCGGTTGTCTTTTTCCTTTGCTTTGAAGGCATAATTATTTCCTCTTCTCCTTTCTCTCTCCCAAACATAGTCCAATCTCATTTATCCACCAAAAAGTAAAGAAAAAATATATCCAGATCTGTAATCAAACATTTCCAAAAAGTCAGTAATTTATGTTATCCACCAACAGGTCTTTTGTCTTTGTGCCCCAATAGTTCTCAGCTGCTGTTAAGGCTAGGGCAGACTAATTGTAGTTCAGCATTTGTGGGCAGTTCCTGCCTGGGTTGATGTCCACTCACCTGGCATGCAAACTCCCGGCTCCGCTCTCCACTTCTCCTCTTCTCTTCCTGCACATTCTTGTATCCCGGTTGCTGCGGTCTCAGGGCAGCCACCATGGCCACCATTCCACCACCGCCAGTTCCTCTCGGATGTCCGAGGGGTCCCTCTCTATCCCCCTGTCCCTACAGGACAGGGTAGGTCCAAAGACCTACCGGCGGGGGCTTGGCAGATGGGGTTTTTGCGGGGCTCCGAAGAGCCGACTAATTCCCCATCTGTATCCCCGCAGTGCCAGCCGGAAGTCCGTAGATGGCAGTGTTTCTTATTCCTTCCATTTTCCCTCTATGTCCAATAGACAATAAAACAAAAATAAAAAATAAAAATGTAGAGAAAGAAAAAAATAACAAGACTTATCCAAAATAATATAGAACTAAAAAGGCACAAGAAATTTAATAATTAAGCAGATAAAAAGAAAATCTCCAATCCAGTCCAGTCCAGTCAAATTTAAAAATAAAGTCCTCTATAGGCATCCACAAGTAAAAATAAATTGCAACATAGGAAAAACTAACTTAAACTCAGGCTCAATTCCGCCGCTTAACTTCTTCTTTCTTCAATTTTAATTATCTTTTCACCCCAGGGTGTTCTTAATTAATCTACTTTAAAAGTCTCTTACCAAACCGACACACTTTCACTCATTCTCTTCCATTCTGGAGCTGTCCCAACTTCAGCAGCTTAATAGCTGCCTCTTCACTGCCAGAAAACAGGGCTTCTCCTGGATCAACCAGGGACTTTGTGGTGTCCCTGGGATTGGCAGGATGTGCCCTGTTGGAGGCTCTTTTAGATAATAGTATTGATTCACCACAAGAGGGAGCCAAAACTCTATGATAGTGCTGATTCTGCTTAAGAATACCCTTAAGGCAGCTGCTTGGCCAACAGGGCTGCAGGAGCCGCAGATGAGCACTGCACCATCTACCTGCTTTTGATTGGCCAGTTTGAAGCTTCATTTGGATACCACCCCAAGCAGACTGTGAGAAGCCTCAACAGCAAGGGGTCCAGGGAGGGGTTCCTCATGGGGATCCTGAGGGGTCAACAGGGGTTGTCAATCGGAGAGACAGCCTGAGAGGGGGCGGCCCCCCACCGTTCTGGGCTCTGTGACAAGCAGGCATACCCCAAGGCCACCAGGCCCCATTGATGGCACCCAGGGTCCCAGGCCAATGCCAGGCTGACCAAGGTCTGCAGGGTCTGGGGTGGCCAGCTATTGGCCTTATCCACTGCCCATGGAACCCCTTCCCTTGAAGGCTACTTTTGATGGAGATCCCAAGCACCTGGTTTTATTTTTAAGCCAGGTGATCAGCCACCTGAATTGCTATGGCCTCCAGTACCCATCACAGTGGACGATGGTTGTGGTATTGGAGAGGTAGGTGGCCGAGTGGGTGGCATCTCTCCATAATGAATATGCTGGTGAACTGGCAGACATTGGCCTTTTCCTGGAGGCACTACAGGCCAGATTTGAGGACGTGACCCAAGTGCACCAGGCATAGGGGGAGCTTCTTGCACTATGACAGAGAGGCTGATCAGTGGGGGACTACGTCTGGGACTTCCGCTGGGCTGCCGGTAAGGTCAGAGGGTGGACTGAGCACCTGCTGGTCCAGCATTTCAAGACAGGCCTGGACAGGAGTCTACACCAGGCCTGTGCCTATCGGGGCCTTTCTCACTGGTTACCCAACTGGTACCAGGTGGCTATCGAGCTCAACGCTGAACTGCGGGAGTGTCACCCCAAGGGGGAGTTTGGTGCTGGACGACAAAGGGTCACAGAGCATCCACTTGTGGCTAGCCGGGTGACCCCCGTCCTTGTGGGGGTTCCACAGGATGGGACGGCACAACTGATATTGAAATGTTTTTGGTGTGGCCAACTGGGTCATTGTGCAGCTGAGTGCCCAGCCCCTTTTTTGCAATGCAAATAAACCAGGTAGATGGTTAGCATACATTTTAAGGAAAAAACAAAAGTCTCATACCATAGAGAAAATAGAGTATAAAGGGAAAGAAGTGTATCAACAGAATATGATCAAAAAGGCCTTCTTAGAATTTTATACGAGACTATATGCTGGTGATACAATATGAGACATAGATATAGATAGATATTTGGAGAAGGAGAATATTCCTATACTTACAGATGAACAAAGGGAAAGATTGAATCAACCGATAATCACAGAGGAAATTCTCCTGGTAATTAAGCAGTTAAAAGTTGGTAAAGCCCCTGGCACAGATGGACTGACAGTGGCTTATTATAAAAATTTCCAACTAGAAATGGTAGAACCTCTTAGGGAATTACTTATTAAAATACAACTTGGAGGACAGATCCCACCATCTTGGAGAACAGCTTTCATTTCTTTGATTCCAAAAGAAGATCAAGATCATAGTCATCCAAAAAACTATAGGCCTATATCATTACTTAATACAGACTATAAGATCTTTGCTAAAATATTAGCAAACAGGTTAATGTCAGTTATGCAACAAGTGATTCACAATGATCAATCTGGTTTTATACATGGGAGACAAATGAAAAGTAATGCAAGACAAATTGTTAATATACTGGAGTATTTGGGGAATAATAACCAAGTCCCTGCAGCGTTTGATCGAGTGAATTGGCAATTTTTAATGAAAATAATACAAAAGATGCAGTTTGGAGAGTATTTTACACAATCTATTAAAGCAATATATCAGAAACAAACAGCACAAATTATAGTTAATGGTAGCTTAACAGAATCTTTAAAATTGAAAAAGGAACAAGACAGGGGTGTCCCCTGTCTCCATTATTGTTTATTTTAACTCTGGAATTATTGCTGAATAGAATACACGATTCAGATGATGTACAGGGAATTAAGATTAGGCATCATGAATATAGATTACGAGCATTTGCAGATGACTTGGTTGTAACTTTAACCCAACCGGGGAAATCAGCTATAGGTTTAATGGACATAATTAATCAATATGGTCAAGTATCTGGGTTTAAAATAAATCTAGGGAAAACAAAGATGATAGTTAAAAATATGACTACAAATCAAAAAGAAGAACTAGAAAGAGTAACAGGATGTGAGATAGTAAAAAAGGTTAAATATTTAGGAGTCTATATCACAACTTCAAATGGGAAATTATATAAGTATAATTATGAACCATTATGGCATAAAATACAGATAGAGATGGATAAATGGAAAAAATTAGAATTGCCTTTGTTGGGAAGGATAGCAGTAGTAAAAATGAATGTTTTGCCTAAGTTTTTATTTCTATTTCAAATGATACCAATACTCAAAAAAGATGCAAATTTGGAAGAATGGCAGAAAGGTATTAATAACTTTGTTTGGGCAGGGAAGAGACCGAGAATAAAACTTAAAATAATGCAAGATATACGTGAAAGAGGAGGTTTGAAAATGCCCAATTTAAAATTATACTATGAAGCAGTTGTTTTATCAACAATTAGTGATTGGATTAACTTAACTTAAACCTCCCCTTTATAATGGGTTTTTAAATGTTTTATATGATTGGCTTTATATGATTTTATATGATTGGTTTTATATGATTTATATGATTGGATTTTAAATTTTTCAGCCTAATCATTTAATTTATCTTAACTATTTTTAACTTTTGTATGTTCTGTATTTTATTTGGCTGTTCACCGCCCTGAGTCCCTTCGGGGAGTAGGGCGGTATATAAATTTGATAAAATAAAATAAAATAAATAAATAAATAGAATATTGAATATTAAAGGATGTGATTTGGTATATGGGTGGCATGCTTATTTAGTATATGATAAGAAGGTGGATAGGATCTTTAAAAGCCATATATTAAGGAATGCTCTATTACATGTCTGGAAAAAAAAATATCAATATAAATTAGATGACAAGATACCTATGTGGGTAGTACCCAGACGCGCAATAGAGAACATAAGTATAGAACAAAAACAGGATGTAATTACATATAAAGAGCTTCTTGACATAGAAAGAGGTGTACTACAGTTAAAACCTTTGAATGTATTAAGAGAGGAAAGGGTAATTCAAACCTCGTTTCAGTATGGAATGTTACAGGCTAGATGGAAAAAAGACCAGAAAATTGGTATCACACAAAATGAGGAAAATTTGGTAAAACAAATTAGGGATCAGAGTCAAATGCATATAAAAAGGTTGTATAATATATTGATAGAAATAGATTCGGAAACAGAGTTAGTTAAAGATTGTATGATAAAATGGGCACAAAACTTTGAGGAACCAATAATGATGGAAACATGGGAAAAGATCTGGTAAGAAATGCAAAATTTACGCAAGCTCAAAATTTGAGAGAGAACTTTTATAAAATGTTTTACAGATGGCATTTAGATCCCCAAAAGCTAGCTTGTATATATCCGAATCTACAATCCAAATGTTGGAGATGTGATTGTGTTGACGCTACGTATTATCATGTATGGTGGACTTGTAAAAAAGTTAAAGCATTTTGGATAAAAATATGGTGGATTATTCAAAATTTCTGAACTTAATAACGGCAGCAAGATTGTTGGTGGCACAGTATTGGAAGAAGGAAGATTTGCCTACTATTCAAGAATGGACGTTAAAAGTAGTAAATTTAGCAGAGATGGCCAAAATTTCAGCATATTTGAAGGACCATTCGAATGAGAAATATATGTTGGAATGGAGAAGATGGATTGATTACATTCAAAACAAATATCGGACTAAGAAATTTCAGTTAGCTTATGAATGAACAAAGAAATGTTATAATTTAGTTTAATAAAAGGTGAGTTAAAGTAGAAGAGGAAGTTAGGAGGCTATAGTTAGTTAGCTTATGTTAGTGTACGATTGTTAAATGCTATACCCTGTATTTTGCTCTGGGAGTTGGGGGGGAGGGAGGGTTGGAGGGGGGAGGGTTGGGGGGGAGGAGGGAGGGGGAAGGGGAAACATTTGTAAAAGTTATTAAAACTTTTCAAGAAAAAAAAGAAAAAAAAGAAATGTTTTTAGTGTGGCCAACTGGGTCATCGTGCAGCTGAGTGCCCAGCCCCTACTCCTCAGGCCAAAGCAGGATTCCCTAGGGCAAGCCAGGTGAAAAAGACCCCTCTGAAGACCCCTGAAAAGTCCAGAGTGGCAAACCAAGCAGTGGAGGGTTCACCAGCACCAACTGAGGTGGGCAACGGAACAGTGGAAGGCGAGTACCAGATGGCCTCCTATGACAGTGATGACAACGGGGAAGGGGTTACGATGGTGAGTGCACCTGTTTGGCCCTTCCTCATCCCTGTGACCGTAATGGCCCCACAATCGGGTCGAGGCAGTACATATAAGGCACTGATAGACTCGGGGTGTGCCCAGTGCCTGATAAGTCAAGCAGTGGCTACTGACCTGGGGGTATGGGTCAAGAAGTTGGACAAGCCCATACGGTTTTAGCAGGTTGATGGGTCCCTGTTGGAGGGAGTCCCAGCAACAGATGTCACTGAGCTGGTGTGGCTAGATATGGCCCAGCATTGGGAAATTATATGGTTCATAGTGGTGCCTACGATAGCTGAAACCATAATCCTGGGGTTAACCTGGTTAGACAACTGGAGCCCTACGATATGGTGGGAGGGCAGGTTCTACAAACTGAGGATAGGGACAGGTCCCAGCCCCCTGCCACACGAATCTGTTCGGTGGGGGGGGGGAGATTGGGTCCTGGAGGTTGGGGCCATACCCCTGCCAACCCAGGTTCCACCCTATGCCTCCTAGTGTTGTGGTCCGCCAGCAGCCTGTGGACCTGGCAGCAGAGTCAGACAGTGAGGAGGTTGGGGAGGACAATGGGCCAGTCCTGGAGTCAGGGAAAGGCCTGGACAAGGGCTCTGTGTCGGAGGCAGAGATGGGGTCAGGGCCATCCAGAAGCGATGCACAGACTCTGGAGCCTCCAGACGCGGACAGCAGAGAGGCAGAAGAACAGGAGTAGCCTGTTCCTAGGGCATGCATGTGAAGAGCTGCCAGAAGGCAAGAGCAGCTGAAGCAAAAAGGACAACTTGAGAGTAAGGCCAGAAGTTGATTGGCCACTCCCATAAGGCTTAAAAAAGCAGCAACGAGCCATTGGGTACTTTGTAGAAAAGCAACGTTGATTCCAGTGCTTCTTGTCAGCATCTCTTGAACATTGTGGGGTTTTTGCCAAGAAAAGCCTTTGGCAGGTTGTCAAAGACATCAAAGGTTGGTGATAAGGCCAACGGACTGGTTATTAAGAATTTGTTTTGGACTAGGCTGAGAAGGAATTAATTCTCAGCTGTTTTAATAAAATAAGTTTGTTGAGGACTGAATTGTGAATTGAATCACTACTTGGGCCTCGGTCACAACACCTTCCCTCGAGTCTACGGGGATTTGGCAGAGGTATTTAGCGAGAAAGAATGCAATGTGCTGCCCCCACATCGGCCAACTGATTGTCCCATCGACATCCTATCAGGGGCATGACTACCAAAACCGAAATTGTACTCAATGACACCAAAAGAGATGGAAGAACTGCGGAAGTATATTAACAAGAACCTGGCTCAGGGATTCATTCAGCCAGCTGGCTCAAGGATTGCAGCTCCCGTCCTGTTTAAAGAGAAGGACGGGACTATGTGCTTATTTGTGGACTTCAGGGGCATCAACTGTGTGTGTGTTGAGAACATGTACCCTCTGCTCCTTATGAAAGACATGTTGGCCCACTTGACCAAGGGGAGGATCTTTACCAAATTGGACCTGAGGGAGGCATACTACAAGGTAAGGATTAGGGAGGAGGATGAATGGAAGACCACCTTCAACTGACCCTTGGGTAGTTATCAATTCCAGGTGATGCCTTTCGGTCTGCAGGGGGTTCCTGCAGTATTCATGCAGCTGATAAACGAGGTGTTACATGAGCATCTGTAATAGGGAGTGCTCGTGTACCTCGATGACATCCTCATTTACACAAAAAACATGGCTGAGCACACCCAGCTGGTTTGGCAGGTCTTGGAAAAACTACTGGCCGCCAACCTCTATGTAAAGTTATCAAAGTGCGAGTTCCACCAAACTCGGCTGGATTATTTGGGATATCGCGTTTCCAGCACCGGAAATGGTGGAAATGGATCCAGCTAAGGTCCAGGCCATCATGGGGTGGCAAGCACCAAAACCACACAGGCAGCTGCAGAGTTTCCTGGGCTTCGCAAATTTCTATCGGACTTTCATCCCCACATTCGCCAAGGTCGCTTTGCCATTGACAGACCTCCTAAGGACCAAGTACACAACATTGAAGCCCCAACTGGGCCAGCCACTTCACTGGACAATGGAGTGCCAGTGAGCATTTGAATCCCTCAAGTCTTTGTTCACCAGAGAGCCAGTTCTGAAACACCCAAATCTTGAACAAGCCTTTGTGGTCCAAGTGGATGCCAGTGATGTGGAGGTAGCCACTGTCCTATTCCAAGGTAATGAACAGGGCACGTTACAGCCGTGCACATATACCTCCCACAAACTCTCCAAAACCGAACATCAGTGGGCCACATGGGAGAAAGAGGCCTTCATGGTCTGGTGGGCCCTCATGACCTGGCGTCACCTCCTGGAGGGGAGTAAAATACCATTCGAGGTATGGACGGACCATAAAAACCTTGAGGCCCTCCAGGCCCCATGGAGGTTGTCACCCAACAGGTACGGTGGGCACAGTACTCACCTTTTTTTTAACAAGTTTTATTGGTTTTTTCTTTCACACACATATTTTATGAACAGAGTATTGACCAAATCATATCTTATATAACTTATCATATCCAAATACACTTTACATAATTTCAATTTCTGCATTCTTTTTCCCTACTTTTTTATTTTATCTTAATACTTCTATACTTATTATATAAACAGTATCACCATCCGCCGTCAAATCCTAATTTCATGTTATCTTATCCATTGTTAATCATATATATTCTCTTTTAACTTTCATATTAGTTCATTCTTCATCCTAATAAGTTTGAGTATACTCGCGGTTGCCCTTCTACCATTCCATCTCTCTTATTTTACAACAATCCTTCTTCTCCTTCTCTCTTTCCCTTCCCTTCCTTCTTCTATCCTTTTCTACTTTCTTCTTCCCTCCTCTCCTCTCCTTTCCCTTTTCTACTTCCCCTTCCTTTCCCCCACTTCTCCTCCCTTCCTCCCTTCCTAACCTTCTCTCCTACTCTTATTTCCCCTCCCTTTCTTCCTCTCCTTTCCCTTTCTTCTATTCCTCTCTCTCCTTCCTCTCTTCTCCCCTCCGTCTATCCCTCTACTCCTCTTTCCATTCTCTCTCCATTGTTGTATTCATTTTCAATTCAATATTTTCCAAAATGTACATTTGGAAAATGTTTCCAAATGTACTTCAAGGTGACGCTTCCAGTTCACCTTGAAGTACATTCCTGCAGGGAAAAACTTTCTAGCAGACGCATTGTCAAGGATGCCTCAATACAACAGCAGCCAGGAGGTGGTACATGCCATCATTCCCCCCTCACCACAGATGCAACCTGCTGCACGGATTTCGGCCCAGCGGCCGGCTGCAACTGCCGAAGAGCTAACGAGTCTCTTGCAGACCAAATTACTCACGGACCCGTGGTTCTTGGAGAACCAGCAATTGCTTACCCAATGTGACAGGGTGGTATGGAAAGGCAATAAACTGTATGTGCCACACGCCCTGAGGCCACAGGTGCTACAAAGGTGCCATGACATGAAACAAGCAGGACACTTTCGGTTCCTTAAAACTCTGCATTTAGTCAAGCAGCAATTCTGGTGGCCCAGGATGCAACATGAAATAGAGGACCAAGTCAGAAGCTGTCCGATCTGTGCAACTACCAAACCCCACACAGAGAAACCCCCTGCCCTCTTGAAGTCCATGGACAAACCCACCTGGCCATGGGAGGAGATAAGCATGGATTTTATTGTTGAGTTGCCAGAGTACAATGGCCACACCATCATATGGACGGTCATTGATTTATTTTCTAAACAGGCCCATTTTATACCCTATCCCAGTTTACTGTCAGCATGAAGGTTGACTAAACTATTCCTGCAGCATATCTATCGCCTCCACGGGGTGCCGCAGAGGATCATTTTTGATAGGGGGGTACAGTTCACAGCCAAGTTCTGGTGGAAGTTCATCTAAGATATCTTAGGTACTATGTCACCTATCAGCAAACTAATTGGGCGGAACCCCTGCCATTTGCGGAGGTGGCATACAACAATGCTGTCCACAGCAGTACCAGGTTTACCCCTTTCAGGGTAGTGCATGGAATTGACTTCGTTCCCATACCTGAGTACCTTCAAGAACTCCCTACCCCCATCAGCCCAAAAGAATGAATATATACCTTGCCAGGGGTGTGGGAAGCCATGAAGACGGCCTTGCGGAAAGCTGCAGACATCCAGAAGGTACAGGCAGACAGGAAACAGGATCCCCAGAAGCCATTAAAGACTGTCCTCCCTCAGTTTTATCAGTACGTAGACTGTCCCACTAGAGGGAATAATACCTTGGATCAGGTATATAGTAACATCATGCATGGATACAGGACTATGCCTTTACCCCACCTGGGACAGTCAGATCAATATTGAAAAAGGGTGTCAGGGATGCTAAAGCTATGTACAGACAGAGGATTGAACATCTTTTTGAGAACTCAGACTCTGGTCAGGTATGGCAAGGCCTGCGACAAATCACGGGGCAGAGCAATAAAAATAGTTTGTCTAGCAGTAGTGACTCTTTGGCTGAGCAGCTAAATCAATTCTTCAGCCGTTTTGATGTGGAAACAGGAGCAACCATCATTCCAGCATTTACCACTGATAGTACACCATTAACATCTACCATCGACAGACAACCACTTCTACTGCAGATCTCTGATGTGAGGCATGCTTTCCAGAATGTTAATATCCAGAAGGCAACTGGGCCTGATAGAATCATGGGATGAGTTGTTAGGGACTGCACTGCAGAGCTAGCTGGAGTATTTCACAGATATTTTCAATCTGTTGTGGCTCCGTTGCCTGAGCCTGTGTCATCGTCAGGAGAGGACTCCGAGAGTGAAAGGGAGGAATTGGCAAGACCTCCCTCTCCAGGACCCTCCTCTCTGGCAATGCCCCTGGAGGACACTGAAGGGCAAGAGATAGGCCCAGAGCCAAGCACATCCCCGCAACCACAGGTGGACAGCAACGTGGGAGATAAGTGCTGGCTGGATCCTCGCCAGTGATGCAGGGAGAAACGTGCCCAACAGAAGGCATGGTGTGCTCGTGATTAGCTGACTCACTGGACCACACTCCACAGCCTATAAAAGAGAGTGAGTCAGCCTACACTTTTGTGACGGACAAAAAACAAATATTCCTGCATCTCAGCTTTGGCTATTCTGGACACTTGTGGTGTGTATTTTTCTGTTACGTTAATAAAGGTTTTGGCACGCAGCTCCTGGGATTGCTGCCAAGCTTCTTATCAGACTACTTGGTTGCCTGCCAGCTTATTTTAACCTCCGACTGTCTGAATTGGGTGTATTCCTGGGGAGCGGGGACAACACAATCTATCCCTGTCGCAGTGCTCTATCCCTACCTGCCTAAAGACATCTATTATAGTGCCAGTCCCTAAGCAGACATTAGTGGTATCGCTTAATGATTATAGACCAGTAGCTTTAACATCTGTTGTCATGAAATGTTTTGAGAGGCTGGTGTTGAACTATATTAAGGCTATTCTTCCATCTACTTTGGACTGGCAGGAATGTGGAATGATCCTCAGGCAGGTTCCTTTGTTAGCAGCTTGATGCTTCCTTGCTTTTCTGGGAGCTGTTTCTTATGAGTAATATTTTATTTGGGGAAATGAAGAGGGGGGAGTTTGATTCCTTCCCAGAGCAGGTTAGTGGGGTGGGGAGGGAATGGGGATTTTGAAGTAACCTTCCCCAGGAGTGGGGAGGGAATGGGAATTTTGAAGTAACCTTCCCCAGGAGTGGGGAGGGAATGGGAATTTTGCAGTATCCTTCCCCTGTCATGCCCACCAAGCCACACCCACAGAACCGGTAGTAAAAAAATTTGAAACCCACCACTGCTGACGATGCTATGTCTATTGTTGTCCATTGAATCATTTGAAACAATAGGGAACATATGTGAGGCTGTTATTTGTGGATTATAGCTCTGCCTTCAATACCATTTTACCCAACAGGTTGTTTCTTAAAATGTCCAATTTGGGTATAAATCAGAGGATTTGTTTGTGGATAAAGGATTTTCTGACAGATAGGCCACAGTCAGTAAGGATGGGATCTCACCATTCTTCTGCTCTGATACTAAGCACAGGAGCACCCCAGGGTTATGTGCTAAGCCCTTTCCTTTATTCCTTGTATACACATGACTGCACCCCATTATATAACACCAACACAATTATTAAATTTGCAGATGACACAACAGTGGTGGGGCTCATTAATAAGAACAATGAGTCTGCTTATAGAAAGGAAGTACAAGGGCTGACATTGTGGTGTAAAGAAAATAATCTTACACTTAACACCAAAAAAACTAAAGAACTTATAATTGACTTCAGGAGGAAGAGAGATGTACATTTACCATTGTACATAAATGATGAGGAGGTGGAAAGGGTTGGTAGTTTTAAATTTCTGGGCATTTATATCTCGAAGAACCTCTCAGGACTATGAATGTTAACATGCTTGTGAAGAAGGCACAGAAGAGGCTGTACTTCCTGAGAATGCTCAGAAGCCTGGATAGCTCAGCGGACTAAAAGCATTGTGATTAGCACCAGCTGTCTGCAATTACTGTAAGTTCGAATCTCACCAGGCTCAAGGTTGACTCAGCCTTCCATCCTTGCTAAGGTAGGTAAATTGAGGACCCAGTTTGTGGGTGCAATAATCTGACTTTGTATAAATATACAAAAGTCTGAAGGCTATTGCTTAACGCATTGTAAGCCGCCCTGAGTCTCCGGAGAAGGGCGGCATATAAATCATTTTTTTTAAAAAAAGATACATCTATCTCAGCATCTACTTCTGTTCTACTATCGCAGCACCATTGAGAGTGTCCTGACATACAGCATTCTTGCATGATATGGGAGCAGCTCTGTAGCAGACAAAAAAGCTCTACAGAGAATCATTAAAACTGCCCAGAATATCATCGGGCTCCAGCTACCAGCCCTGGACGACATCTTCAAATCTCACTGTTTGAGGAAGTTGCATAACATTCTCAGAGACTCTTCCCATCCTGCTTACAATCTTTTTGGACTGTTGCCTTCTGGCAGAAGTTACAGAACAATTAAAACTCGGACAAATGTTTTCTGAATAGTTTTTATCCCAGAGCTATAATTGCACTCAACAATGAACTAAAGGGCCACCATCAGTGAGCTGTTGGACAGCATGACCTGGTCTGTTGTGTGGATGTTTGGGTGGTTTAGGGGTGGGGAATTTGTGCTGGGTGGGGGGTGGGGGGGTGTTTGGGGATTGTTATGTGTTTTGGACCTGGTCTTTGGGTGTTAAGTGAATTTCGTTGTATGGGTATACTGTGTATATATGTACAATGACAATAAAGTTATTATTATTGTTCTAGGTAGGAGAGAGTGTGTATCTATCAACCAAATACTTAAAGCTAAGGATCCCCTGCTGGAAGTTGGGTCCAAAGTTCCTGGACCCATTTCCCATTGTGCAGATAATTAATCATGTAACGGTGTAGCTGAAACTACCCCGACTGTTAAGAAAGGTGCACCCTGTAGTTCACAGTAGTCTGCTAAAGCCAGTAGGTGAGACCTCCATTCAACCACAACCATTACCATTACCTGGTCTCATTGAGGTGGGGGGGGGGGGAGACACATTATGAGATTGACCAGATACTGGACTCCTGACTACATAAGGGTCGACTGAAGTACCTGGTTTGATGGAAGGTATATCCCGATACAGAAGCCTCCTGGGTGGCAAGCAGAGATGTACAGGCGGTCCATCTGCTTAAGAAGTTCCATGGGGAACATCCCCACAAACCAGGGGGGGGGGAGTATGTTAGGTCGGGTGTAGTAATCTTTTGCTATGTGTCCTCACTATGTTTGCTTACTATCTTCCAGGTGCAGCCCTGGTAAGAGGGGAGCCCCCTGTCAAACCCCGGTTTCCCCCTCAGGGTTTGCCTTACAGGGGGGAGGGAAGCTCCTGGTGTTGGGGGGGGGGTTGTGAAGCCGGCAGCTGCAGCGGTGTGCCAAAGAACCACCATTGGGACTGTGGATCAGCTGCGTAGCAGGGAGGTGGGGCAGCACGAGACAACCGGGATGCCCGACAATCAGCTGGGAGAGGGGGTGAAGGCATCAGCCCTATGATCAGCTGTGAGGCCTCATAGAGCATCCAGGTGGGGCTCCAAACAGCTGTTCTGACACACAGCTGCCTTCTGGGTGAGGCCTGTGCTGACGGAGGGCATGGCCTGCCTAGATAACTGCTGTAATGACCCGGGGTGTGGCACGAAAGCAACACAACCAGAGAGCATGTCTACCTCCCCTTTATTGCTCCAACTGTGCCCTCAAATGTTTATGTTTATTATGTTTATGTTTATTAAATTTTTATACTGCCCTTGTCCCGAAGGAAAAACCACATACAATACAAAATTTAAGAACAATTTTAAAATAGATTAAATATTATGGCCCCTCAATTAAAAACCCACAAATTTAAAACACCCAATCCAAATTTTAATTAAGCCAGTCCAGCCTGTTGGAATAGCAGGGTCTTAAGGGCACAGAGAAAGGTACGCAGGTCGGGAATCCTACGTATCCCCAGGGGCAGTTCATTCCAGAGGGCGGGTGCCCCCACAGAGAAGGCTCTCCCCCTGGAGATCGCCAGTCTGAATTTTTTAACCGACGGCACCCTGAAGAGTCCCTCTCTGTGGGAGCGTGTTGGTTGGTGGGAGGTTGTCGGTGGCAGAAGGCAATCCCGTAAGTATCCGGGTCCTAAGCCATGGAGTGCTTTAAAGATGGTAACCAACACCTTGAACCACACCCAGAAGACCACTGGGAGCCAGTGCAGCTCGTGCAGGAGAGGTGTCACGTGGGTGCGACGAGTTGCTCCCATAATCACCCGTGCGGCCGCATTCTGGACCAGTTGGAGCCTCCGAGTGCTCTTCAAGGGGAGCCCCATGTACAGAGTGTTACAGCAGTCCAGACGAGGGCGTGAGTGACCGTGCGCAGGGCGTCCTGGTCCAGAAAGGGACGCAACTGGTAAATCAGGTGAACCTGATAAAAAGCCCCCCTGGCCACAGCCGTCACATGGTCTTCTAAAGACAGCCGTGCATCCAGGAGGACAACCTGATTGCGAGCCCTCTCTGAGGGGGCCAAACTCTCAACCCCAATAGCCAGCGATGGAGCCAGCTAGCTATACCGGGGCGCCAGGAGCCATAGCCACTCAGTCTTGGAGGGGTTGAGTCTGAGCCTGTTTCTCCCCATCCAGATCCGCACGCCCTCCAGACATCGGGACATCACGTCAAGGGCATCATTTGGGTGGTCTGGGATGGAGATGTACAGCTGAGTATCGTCAGTGTACTGGCAGACCCTCACTCCAAAACCACAGATGATCTCGCCCAGCAGCTTCACATAAATGTTGAACAGAAGGGGTGAGAGGACCGACCCTTGCAGCACCCCACAAACAAGGCGCCTCAAGATCAACCTCTGTCCCACTGCCAACACAGACTACATCCAACCAGAGAGGAAGGAGGTGAACCACCGCAACACGGTGCCCCCCACTCCTAACCCCTCCAGCCGGCACAGCATGATACCATGGTCGATGGTATCAAAAGCCACTGATGTCAGCCTCTCAAGTTGCATTTCATTCAGGGCTGACATAGTAAAGGGGGGGTTAAATTACTACAGTAGAATGATTTAGAGAATGGCCAATAGAATAAGGGAACAAGCCAGGAAAGGGAGGGAATTTGGAGCAGAGGTCATTTCCTGGCTGCATATGAGTTCGTAAGGATTTTGTTCTAATAAATAAATGTTCTTTTTTCTTTATTATCAAAATGTGAGAGGCACATTATTTCTTTCTTAGACAACTCCGTCTCGGACAGGCAGCCAGGAAAATTCTCTCTTCAAAAACTTTTCTTCTAAAATATTTATGCATTCCTAATCTACTCCATGCCGACGTTGGCAGACCTCCAGATGTCTCTGAAGCATTATCCAAGGCCATGGAAGAAAGCCATCTCCACCGGAGGTTTGCCTCAGAAAAGGAAAAAATTATGATGCCTTTTGCTGGATTCTCAACAAATGCCAGGTAAAGGGGGAAGGTTCAATGGCTCTCCAAACGGCAGCATAGCCCCCCCCACACACAGACACACAAGGAAAAAAAATGAGAGAAGAAAGCTCCAAAATGCACTCAGGGCTTCCCTCCCTGCTCAGCAAGCAACCCAGCCCAGCCACGGCATCACCTCCCTGCACCCAAATGGGAGATGATGAAGAAGCCCAAGGGCACCGTGGGCAGGCTCACAGACCCCCGCAATGGGAGGAGTGGCCACCGAGGGTGGAACCACCCCAATTCAGAGGGAAATTCGATGGGGATCCGGACCTGCTAGCTCAATTTCTCGATGCGGCTGAGATTTACATTGAGCGCTATGCACACCTTTCCCCTTTCCCCAGGGCCCTGGTCAGTGCCATCGCAGAAGGTCTGGAGGGAGAAGCAAGGAGCTGGTCAGCGGCCCAGTACAAATACAGGGCCCCCCAACTGCAAGATGCAGATGGTTTCTTACAACTGCTATGAGCCTGCTTCGAAGAAACAGGGGACGATCCCTATGTAGAAGATGAGCTCAGGCACCTAATGCAGAGGGGGAAGCCTATCCAAGAACATATCCGTGAGTTCAGGAAAGTTGTTGGGACTTTACCTCCTTTGCCTGAACGACTGCTAGTATACTTCTTTAGAACAAGCTTAGATAAGCAAATCGCCCAAGTGACCGCTTATCGAGATATTCCGAACCGACTGTCCGACTGGTTCCGGATAGCGACGCAAGTCGAGAGAGGGCTACGTGCCAACAACATGCTAAAACAACCACAGGCAAAGGAGAAAACCCAGCGGGACCAGGAACCGTCTACCAGACCAGGAACTACAGCATCACGGGCCACCCAGAGGCCATCCACCCCATGGAGTCCACTGAGGTGCTACAGATGTGGGGGAGTTGGGCATTTGGCAGCAGCGTGTGGAACCCCGGGGCCAAAAACAGAGCCCCCGGCCAAGGCACAACTGGAACGAGGACCCAGGCACACCATTGCTATTTTCTGTGCATGCTCCAAGATGGCAACTCCCGGTAGATCCTCCGAGGCTGAGTAAGGATTAAGGGGGCCTATGAATTCCTACGTGAGCCGAAATTCAGCTCCTGGCCCGGTCCCAGCTGGGCAGTAGTCAGGGCAGTCCGGCGATGGGTTTTTTAGCCTTGTCTGACATCTCGAGCCGGAATGGCTGGCAGAATTTGAGTTGGGCCGCAGAGCCGAGGAACGCGCTGGAGGACTGTGTGGGCGTTCAAGGCTCTGATGGCACTAACGGAAGACTTGGAAGACTTGGAGTTGGGACTTTGGATTCTGGAGCCAAGGATGGTGGTGACTCTCGGCTTCTTTGTAGCAACAGTAGAGAGTGGTGGTGGGGGAGTTGGTGAGGGTGGCTTGTTGCAGCCTCGCCACCCCCTCCCCCTTACGAGCCTCCGGCTGCCTTTTTTACAGCTATGGGCAGCTGGCTCGGCAGTTTTACAACACCGGCGGGGGAGGTGGAGGAGGGGGGCGATGGTGGCTGTTGTGGCCTCGCCCCCTCACCTCTCCGCAACCCCTGCAGCAGTGAGGGCGGCAATGGAGGACAGCGCTTTCTTTACAACAATGGGCAGCCGATTCAACGGTTTTACAACACCGACAGGGGTGGTGGAGGGAACAGGGCGAGGGTGGCCTGTTGTGGCCTCGCCCCCCCCCCCCCCGGTGAGCCCCTGCCCGCCTGTAACGCTGCAGTGGTGAAGGCGGTATCCCCTCTCCTGGGCATCATCATGATTATATCCCCTCTATTTGACATCATCATTGTTGCATCCCTGACTCTGACTCTGGCTATGTTTATTGAACCACCTTTACCATCTTACCATCTGTATCATCTTCCAGCGCATTGAGACCAACTTTACCCACTACGCTCTGTTCTGAGAAGAGGTCCCGGCCTGGGTGTGGGCTTCGAGGGAGCCGACCTATTGCTGCTGCCACTGGACAGGATTACATCCATTAATGCCAGTTGCCGTGAGAGGGCAACTAGGTACTATCTCTCCGGGGGCAGCGGCCTGAGACTCCTCTTCACTGCCGTGAGAGGACAGTGAAGCCCGATGGACTTACTCACATCGGAAATGGGCGGGCTCTTTCTCTTGGACCTTTGCTTTTAAGATGTTTTATGAATCCTTGGCCTTATTTATTCTCTCAGCTGAATTGCGATGTATTTATTAGCCGATCTCTTAGCACTGCGAGATTCCCCCCTCTCTCAGGCCTGGCCCTCTTCGTTATCGAGGGCCTACCTTAATGATGGGCTTTGGGACCCCGAGAGGTGGAATGTGGCAAAGAGGAGGGTGAGGGGTTTTTTAACAAGGGGTTTTAAGCAATTTTTAGGGGGTTCCGGGGGGGAGAGGGTGGGGGTAGAAGTGGACCTGGGGGGGTCCTTGGAATGTCAGAGCGGCAGAGTGGGTTTGAGGGACATAGCGGAGGGAGTCAGGGGGAGGGGCTAGAAAAGGTGCCGGGGGAGGACAAGAAGGGCCATTCCATCTGTACAGTGGGTGGGAGAGGCAGATATGACGGGCGGAGGGGGCCATATCAGTTTCGGGCAGTACGCACCCACTATTTGCGAGCGGTAGCATGCTCCGGCCCCCAGAGCGCTTCCTGTAACCCTGGTTGCCCAGAGCCTCAGGGCACAAGCCTTCGGCTGATGCTATGCAACGTCAGGTCTGCAGTAACTAAAGCCCCCCTCATTAACGACCTAATCCAGGAGGGAGGTGCAGACCTGGCGGGAATTACAGAAACCTGGTTGGGCCAGGAGGGGGGGGGTGCCCCTCGTCGAGATGTGCCCACCAGGTTTCTGCGCGTTTCATCAGCCGAGGGCTCAGGGGAGGGGCGGAGGGGTAGCGGTGATTATTAAGGAAGACCTTGATCTGAGGGAGGCCACTGTTCCTCAGGTTGCTGGCTGTGAGTCCCTCCTTGTGAAGTGGGGTCGTGGGGTGCAGATGGGCTTGCTGATCACGTACCTGGCTCCCTGCTGCGTGGCAGCAGCCCTGCCTGAGTTGCTTGACGTAATAGCTGGGGTGGCGGTTCGTACCCCCAGACTTATGGTTATGGGGGATTTCAACCTGCCGTCCATCGGTGAAACGTCAGAGGCGGCTCAGGAGTTCATGGCTTCCATGACGGCCATGAACCTGACCCAGTTAGTTCATGGCCCCACCCACACGGGGGGACACACGCTAGACTTGGTTTTTACCTCTGGTCAGTGGCTGAATGATCTCGATTTAGGGGAACTAGTCATCAATCCCTTGTCATGGACAGATCATTCGCTCCTTCGGCTAGACTTCCATACCGCTTCCCTTCGTCGCAGGGAGACGGAACCGACTAGGTGGTTCCGTCCCAGGCGCCTTATGGACCCAGACAGGTTCATGACGGAGCTTGGGCCTTTCCCAGAGACTCTGGCTCACGGCTCGACTGAAGGACTGGTAGCCGCCTGGGATAGGGCGGCTGCTGGGGCTTTGGACCGCGTCGTGCCTTTGCGGCCTCTGACCCGGTGCCGACCTCGATTAGCTCCTTGGTTTTCCGAGGAGCTGAGAGAGATGAAGCACCTGAAAAGACACCTAGAGAGTGATTGGAGGGCCAGTCACACTGAATCTGACCGGACACTGGTAAGAGCTCATATTAAGACTTACCTAGTGGCAATAAGAGTGGCGAAACGTAATCATTTCTCCACCCTTATTGCATCAGCAGATAATCGCCCAGCTGCCCTGTTTAGGGTGACCCACTCCCTCCTACAGTTGGGAGCACGGGAGGACCTCTTGCAGGGGAGAGCTGAGGAATTTGTGCAATATCTGCATGATAAAGTCACTCAGATTCGGGACGGCCTGGACTCCAATTGGGTAGTTCCGGATGGGATGACAGGAGTGGATCTTGAGAATGTTATCTGAGATGAGTTTGACACTGTGACTCCCGAGGACGTGGACAGGATTCTAGGGAGGCTGAACGTTACCACATGTTTATTGGACCTGTGTCCCTCTTGGTTGGTACTGGCCTCCTGGGAGGTTACACGAGGCTGGCTCCAGGGCATTATTAATGCTTCTCTGAGTGAGGGTGTCTTCCCGGCCGCCTTGAAAGAGGCGGTGGTGAGGCCCCTCCTCAAGAAGCCTTCCCTGGACCCGGCTATATTAGGTAACTATCGTCCGGTCTCCAACCTTCGCTTCACGGCGAAGGTTGTTGAGAGTGTGGTGGCGCAACAGCTCCCTTGTTACCTGGATGAAGCTGTCTATCTGGATCCATGCCAGTCGGGTTTCAGGGCGGGTTACAGCACGGAAACGGCATTGATCACGTTGGTTGATGATCTCTGGAGGGCTCGGGACAGAGGATCCTCCTCGGTCCTGGTCCTTCTTGATCTCTCAGCGGCTTTTGATACCATCAATCATGGTATCATGCTGCGTCGGTTAGGGGGTTGGGGAGTGGGAGGCACCGTTATGCGGTGGTTCTCCTCCTTTCTCGCTGACCGTACACAGTCTGTGTTGGCAGGGGGGCAGAGGTCGACCTCGAGACACCTCACTTGTGGGGTGCCACAGGGGTCTGTCCTCTCACCCCTCCTGTTCAACATTTATGTGAAGCCGCTGGGTGAGATCATCCGTGGTTTTGGGGTGAAGTGTCAACTGTATGCTGATGACACGCAGTTGTACATTTCTACCTCGGATCACCCCAATGATGCCCTTGCCGTGATGTCCCGCTGCCTGGAAGCCGTACGGATCTGGATGGGGAGGAACAGGCTCGGACTCAATCCCTCCAAGACAGAGTGGCTGTGGCTGCCGGCGCCCCGATATAGCCAGTTGGTGCCATCACTGGCTATTGGGGATGAGATCTTGCCCCCCTCAGAGAGGGTTCGCAACTTGGGCGTCCTCCTGGATGCACGGCTGTCTTTAGACGATTATATGATGGCCGTGGCCAGGGGGGCTTTTTATCAGGTCCGTCTGATTGCCCAGTTGCGTCCCTTTCTGGATCGGGACGCCCTACGCACAGTCACTCACGCTCTCGTCACTTCCCGTTTGGACTACTGTAATGCTCTCTACATGGGGCTCCCCTTGAGGAGCACCCGGAGACTTCAGCTGGTCCAGAATGTGGCCGCGCGAGTGGTTATGGGAGCAACTCGTCGCTCCCGGGTAACTCCCCTCTTGCGCGAGCTGCACTGGCTTCCGGTGGTCTTCCGGGTGCGTTTCAAGGTGTTAGTTACCATCTTCAAAGTGCTCCGTGGCTTAGGACCGGGATATTTACAGGACCGTCTTCTGCCAATGAATACCTCCCACCGCCCGATACGCTCTCACAGAGAGGGCCTCCTCAGAGTGCCATCTGTCAGACAATGCCGACGGGTGGCCCCCAGGGGGAGAGCATTCTCTGTGGGAGCCCCAGCCCTATGGAATGAACTACCCCCAGATATAAGAAAGATTCCTGACCTCCGTGCCTTCCGACGAGCCCTGAAGACCCTACTATTTCATCAAGCCGGTCTGACTTAAATTAGTGTTAATATTAATAGGGGTTTTTAGGGGTTTTAAATTTTACGGCCAAATAGTTTAATTATTTTATTAGTTTTAATTTTTATTAGTGATTGTTTCAATATGGCTGTAAACCGCCCTGAGTCCCCTCGGGGAGAAGGGCGGTATATAAATGCAATAAAACTCAAACTCAAACTCAAACTCAAAAACACCACCAAGGCACCATTAAGACTTTCCCCGAGTGCAGAAGTTTTTGCCCATCTGACTGAAAATAGGGGGAGCTCCGACGATGCAAATCGACCCCCCGAACTGTATGATGGCGATGACGATGGTGAAAACGACCCAATGGTGAGTGCACCCATCCACCCTTTTCTTTTCCCCATATGCCTAACAGCCGCAAAAACAGGTACCCAAGGGACTTTCCAAGCCCTAGTAGATTCGGGTTGCACGAGGTGCCTGATTAACCTACCCACAGTCCTAAAACTGGGGATCCAGTCTAAAAGGCTCAGCCACCCAATCCGTTTTCACCAAGTTGATGGATCCCTACTAGGGGGGGCGGATGCCACACATTTGACCAAGCCAGTGAAGCTAGAGGTAGCGGATCACTGGGAAATGATTCGGTTCATAATAGCCCCCAAGATGACCAACCCAGTCATACTGGGATTCTCCTGGCTGGACAAGTGGGGCCCCACCATCTGGTGGCAAGAAGGGACCCGCAGACTGAGGATAGCAAGGGGATCCCACCCCCTGCCTCCACAACCAGAGAAAACAGCCCCTCCTCCCACCCAGGGGGTCCAACCCCTCCCTCTAGAGGGACAAAAGACGCTTCCAACACAGGCGCCCAACCCGCCCTGAAAAGGGACAACAGAGCAACTGGCGGCCACCTCCAGCACCTCCCATGGCCCGGACCAGATCCCAAACGAATACCAAGACTTGGCAGAAGTATTTAGCGAGACCGAGTGTGATGTACTACCACCCCACCGTGACGCCGATTGAGCTATTGAAATCATCCCTGGTTCAAAACTTCCAAACTACCATGATCACCTTTATAAGGGGGTCCTCGTCTACCTGCACGACATTCTCATTTACACAGAAACCATAGACGAACACATACCCCTCGTCCGCCAGGTGCTCGAAAAACTGCTGAAAGCGAACCTCTATGTCAATCTGTCGAAATGCGAGTTCCACCAGTCACGGCTAGACTACTTAGGCTACCGAGTGTCCAATGAGGGGATAGAAATGGACCCAGCCAAAGTACAATCAGTCCTTGACTGGCGACCCCCACGCACCTGCAGACAACTGCAAAGCTTCTTGGGGTTCGTGAACTTCTACAGACAATTTATCCCCTCTTTTGCAAAAATTGCCAAACCTCTAACCGACCTCCTAAAAACAGGGAGTCCAGCAACAAAACCTCGCCCAGGACAGCCTCTACAGTGGAGCCCGGTCTGCCTAGAAGCCTTCGAGACACTAAAAGAAATGTTTGCAAAAGAACCAGTCTTGAAACATCCTGACCCCAACCAGTCTTTCGTCATCCAAACAGATGCCAGCGACGTGGCAGTGGGAGCGGTTCTACTCCAAAAGAACAGCCAAGGGAACCTTCAGCCCTGTGCTTACACTTCCCGCAAATTCACCGACACAGAGAGACGCTGGGCAGCATGGGAAAAGGAAGCGTTCGCAGTGAGGTGGGCACTGTTGACCTGGCGACATCTGCTAGAAGGAAACCAGACACCGTTCGAGGTTTGGACTGACCATGAAAACCTGGAGGCCCTTAGGACCCCACGAAAATTATCACCCAGACAAGTCCGATGGGCCCAATACTTCAATCGGTTCAACTTCGAGCTGAAACACATCCCAGGGGGGAAGAATTTTCTGGCCGATGCCCTCTCCCGAATGCCCCAGTACAACAGTGAACGGGAGCAGGTGGTGAATGCCATCATCCCCTCGCCTCAAGGAGTGGGTCAAGTAACTACCAGACGGCAGCATCGCGACAAGCAGGGCCAACCAGCAGGTGACCTGACGACATGGCTCAAAACAGAGACATTGGAGGACCCCTGGTTCCGAGACAATCAGCATCTTTTGACAAGGAGAAACGACGTAGCATGGAAAGGGACGAAACTTTACGTCCCAGAGACTCTACGCACTCTAGTCCTCAAAAGGAGCCATGACGTTAGACCAGCAGGCCTGTCAGCCTCGCTTGCTTTGGCTGTCATAGTAATGGAGGGAGGGGGGTTTAGGCTACTGAGCTTTGAAGGAATCTAAGAAACGAAACCAATTCCTAAGCTGTTATCAGGCCAACGGACACTGCATTCCTGGATGCTGACACGGGCAGACGTGTGCTCCCACCTGACCTCTGGGAGACCTTTGGATTGGATGATTTACGGTGGACAGTTGGAGGGGATGCTTTCTATATGTAACTTTCACGTTTTTTGCCTCAGAATCCTGCTTTCCATGGTTGCGTTCATTTCATATCTAGTAAAAGTACCCTACTTTAATCTATAATGAAGTCTGGGTTTTCCTTTCCTGGATACTGAAGGAAGCATATCCGACATTAAGCAGGATTCTCACACTCAGCCATCCCGGACAACACCGAGGGGGCTGAAATCCACAGAATGTCTGATCAAGAAAGTGATTTAGATCAGATGGGGGCATATGGCTCAGCAATGTCTTCATACCAGCCGGAAGAAGAGACTGTGGTGTGGATGGAGAATTTACAGCTGAGAGAGGAGCCAGAAGAAGCCCGATGGTTGAAGGGAGTGGGAAGGTTGCCGGACCTGGGAAAGACCCCCCATGGAGTAACCAGCTCTAGAACCCGAAAAGGAGAGGCAGTGTGGCCGCAAGAGCAAAAGGAACGCCTCATGATGGCACAAGCACTACAACTCATCCACGATGTTGAAGAAAGCCGGAAAACCCATGAGTTTTATGCAACCCCTGAAGGGAAGGGAAGAGAATAATCCAAAGTAGATCCAGAGGAAGGGGCTTGTGGGGGAGAGGAAGAGGGAGCTGGCGAAGGTACATCCCAGGCTTTGGGTAGTCAAGCGAGGGATACAGCAGTCCAGGGTGCCCCAGCCTTGCAGGCCCCACCCCACAGACGCAAGAAACCAAAAATACCCCCCTTGCCTGGAAAATATGGAGGAGACCCGAAAACCCTGGGGCTTTTCTTAACCCAAGTGTGAAATCACATGGAAGACTGGGGGGAGGACTACCTGTCGGATGCAGCCTGAGTGAGATGTGTCACTAGTGCCTTAGAGGGAGTGGCAGCTGAATGGATGGTGGTCCTCCACAATAACAATTCCCCCCTGCTGCGAAATTACAACCAGTTCATGACAGCCCTTAGGAGGCAATTTGAGGACCACCTAGCTGAGCGGAAGGCGAAACTCCGAATGAAAAGTATCCAGCAGGGCCGGAGATCGGTAGCGGAATACACCCAAGAATTTCGGGAGCTAGCACCATACATGACAGGGTGGTCAGAAATAGCTCTGCTGGAGAGTTTCAAAGACGGACTGAATGAGGAAATCTACCATGACTGTAGAGCGCAGGGGGTCCCCGAAGATTTGCACAGTTGGGACATAGCAGCTGAGGATGCGGAAACCGAGATAGGCCGAAGTCGACTCCGAAGAGGGCGTGCTGGGGAGCCTTCATCCTCCTACTACCGCAAGGAAGCCCCAAAGATGGCTGGTGGGAGGGCGGAGTCCAACCCCAAGCCGAAACCCTTCACGTGTTTCAAGTGTGACATGGAAGGTCACCGGGCTGCTGAGTGTTCCTCCAAGCCAGTGCCAAAACCTACCAGCAGAGGGCCTAAGAAGATGGACAAAACATCCACAAAAGTTCATGAAGCCGCGCTGGAAGGGGAAGTCGTTGAGTTCGCTCCCCGGGCAAAGGGTGAGTTGGGAACACCGACCGATGCGGATGACAGCGAGACTGACTCCGACTCCGATGATCTGGTGAGTCACACTGAGGGCCCCATGCTCATCCCTGTAGAACTAAGGGTGCCATCCACAGGGGCCCACGCACAGATGCCAGCCTTATTAGACTCTGGGTGCACCAGATGCATTATCAGCCCGAAAGTAGTAGAGAAGATGGGCCTGGGACTTAAAGCATTGAAAAGGCCTATTGCGTTTTGTCAGCTAGATGGATCGATGGCAGGGGAAGCCCCAACCCGTTTCATAACGGAACCCATTGAAATGAAATTAGGGGACCACGTAGAGACTCTCAGTTTTATTGTGGCCCCTAGCATGGAACGACCCCTTATACTTGGCCTGCCCTGGTTACGTAAATGGAACCCGCAAATTAACTGGAAAACGGGGGTTTTGCGCATTCGCGCTAGGAACCCGCCACTAGAGAGGAAAGAACCCCCCCCTTGAGGGCGGAGAGGAGCATGAAGAGGCAGAGATGGCAATAGACCACATTGAAGGGGAGGAGAAAATTCCAAAGGAGTATTGGGATCTCCGTGAAGTCTTTAGTGAGAAAGCCTCGGATGTGCTACCCCCTCACAGGGCTACGGACTGTACCATTGAGATACTCCCTGGAGTAAAGCTCCCTAAGCCAAAAATTTACCCAATGACCCCTCGTGAGCTGGGGGAACTACGAAATTTCATTGACAAAAACCTAGAACGGGGTTTCATCCAACCAGCTAGACCACGGGTGGCCGCACCAGTTCTGTTCCGGGAGAAGAAAGATGGTTCCTTTCATCTAGTAGTTGATTATAGGAACTTAAACGCCATTTGCGTGGAAAATGTCTACCCCCTTACCCCTCATGAAGGACATGCTAGCGCGCTTAGGGAAGGGAAAGATTTTCACCAAACTAGACTTACGGGAAGCTTACTACAGAGTGCGAATTAAGGAGGGGGATGAATGGAAAACTGCATTTAACTGCCCGCTGGGATGTTTCCAGTTCCGAGTACTCCCTTTTGGGCTACAAGGGGCTCCTGCGGTATTCATGCAATTGATCAATGAAGTTTTGCATGAGCATTTGTACAAGGGGGTGCTGGTTTATTTGGATGACATTCTCATCTACTCTGAGAACATAGCCAACCACGTGAAATTAGTGCGCACCGTCCTGAAAAAACTCAGGGCTGCTGAACTGTATGCAAAACTTTCTAAGTGCGAATTCCACCAAACCAAGATTGACTATCTTGGATATCGCATCCCCCAGGGGGGAATAGAAATGGACCCTGCAAAGGTTCGGGGGGTGTTAGAATGGACGGCGCCACGCACCCGCAAGCAATTACAAAGTTTCTTGGGGTTTGCTAACTTTTATCTACAGTTCATCCCCTCGTTCGCCAAAATCGCACTGCCAATAACTAATCTCCTGAAAACCAAAGGTGAAGGAAAACCAAAACCCTCCAGACCTCGTGAATGGACTATGGACTGCCAGGCAGCATTCGAAAAGCTGAAACAGCTGTTTGCTGCCGAACCAGTCCTCAAACACCCAGACATGGATGAACCTTTTGTAGTACAGGCAGATGCCAGTGACGTCGCAGTAGGAGGCGTGCTTCTGCAAAAGAATGCAGATGGGAAACTACAGCCTTGTGCCTACACATCCCGGAAACTGTCCGAAACTGAAAGGAGATGGGCCATATGGGAGAAAGAAGCTTTCGCTGTACGCTGGGCACTTCTAACCTGGAGACAATTTCTCAAAGGAGCTAAGCATCCTTTTGAAGTATGGACTGATCATAAAAATCTCGAGGTTTTAAAAACCCCACGTATATGTTCCAGCCAGCCTAAGAGTAACAGTTCTGCAGCACGCTCATGACTCCAAATTGGCGGGGCACTTTGGATTTGTCAAAACCTTACATCTTGTCAAAAGACAGTTCTGGTGGCCTGCACTCAAAAAGGACACAGAGGCATATGTAGCGAGCTGTCCAGTGTGTGCCTCAGCTAAGAGACCTCCAGGGAAGTCACCTGGTCTACTCCAAAGTGTAGCCAGACCCACTGCCCCTTGGAAGGAAATATCCATTGATTTCATTGTAGACCTTCCAGAAAGTGGGGGGTGCACAGTTATATGGGTAGTGACTGATTTGTTTTCCAAACAGGTGCACTTTATCCCATGCTCTAAGATCCCATCAGCAAAAACCCTTGCTAAAATGTTCATTCAACATGTATATAGGCTACATGGAGCTCCGAAAAGTATAATTTCAGACAGGGGAGTACAATTCACCTCCAACTTTTGGAAAGAGTTCCTGATGCTGATAGGCTCTGCCCAGGGGTTAAGCTCCGCCCATCACCCCCAGACCAATGGGGCCTGTGAAAGAACCAATGCTGTACTAGAACAGTATCTGAGGTGTTATATAAATTACCAGCAAGATAACTGGGTAGACTTGCTGCCATTTGCGGAGGTGGCATATAATAATTCCATACATAGCAGCACAGGGTTCACTCCGTTCAAGGTGGCTTCTGGCCAGGAATTTGTGCCAATCCCAGAGTTACCTCACGATAACCCACAGAACCCTTCTCTAATTGAGTGGATCGAACAATTACGAGGGACTTGGGCAGTAACTCGAAAAGCTTTAGATGATGCTCACCAAGCCCATAAAACCCAAGCCGACAGAAAGAGGTGCCCTGCGCATGTTTATAAAGTGGGGGACATGGTTTATCTTTCTACCAAGTATTTGCAAACTCCTCAGAAATCAAAAAAGCTTGGGCCTAAGTATGTAGGCCCTTTCCCCATTACTCGGATCATTAACCCAGTAACAGTTGAATTAGATTTACCCAAGAACTTGCGATGAATTCATCCAGTGTTTCATGTTAGCTTACTGAAACTGGAACATTCGTCCCCTCTATGTCCAGGCAAAGAACCTCCTCCCGTTCCCATCCTCATTGAAGGGGAATAACATTTTGAAGTAAAAGAGATTTTGGACTCTAGAAAACATCATGGTAAAGTGCAGTATCTGGTGGCATGGAAACACTTCCCGTTATCACAAGCTGAATGGGTGAATAAACGTGATGTTCGGGCACCTAGAAAAGTGCAGTTGTTTCACACCAAATACCCTGATAAACCTTAAGTAATGATAGTTATTAATTGTTGTGATATTACCTCTTCTTTTCTCTGTTTCAGGACTAGAGGTCATCTCTTCTGAAGGGGGGCCGAATGTCAGCCTCACTTGCTTTGGCTGTCATAGTAACGGAGGGAGGGGGGTTTAGGCTACTGAGCTTTGAATGAATCTGAGAAACGAAACCAATTCCTAAGCTGTTATCAGGCCAACGGACACTGCATTCTTGGATGCTGACACGGGCAGACGTGTGCTCCCACCTGACCTCTGGGAGACCTTTGGATTGGATGATTTACAGTGGACAGTGGGAGGGGATGCTTTCTATATGTAACTTTCACGTTTTTTGCCTCAGAATCCTGCTTTCCATGGTTGCGTTCATTTCATATCTAGTAAAAGTACCATACTTTAATCTATGATGAAGTCTGGGTTTTCCTTTTCCTGGATACTGTAGGAAGCATATCCGACATGGCCATTTCGGCTTTCTAAAGACTCTGCACTTAGTATGAAGACAATTTTGGTGGCCTCACATGAGGAAAGACGTGGACAGCTATGTGAAGAGCGGCACCATCTGTGCCATGATGAAAAACCGACCAGGAAAACCTCCTGGGTTACTGCAGCCAGTAGCTGAACCGACAAGACCATGGGAGGAGATTGCAATGGACTTTATCATACAGCTGCCAAAGAGTGGCGGAAACACAGTGATCTGGACCGTAATAGACTTATTCTCCAAACAGGCACATTTCATACCCTGTAGTGGGCTACCCTCAGCCCGCCAATTGGCCAAGCTGTTTGTGAAACACATCTACCGCTTGCATGGAGTACCCAGAAGAATCATCTCCGACCGAGGTGTCCAGTTCACAGCTAAATTTTGGAGGGAATTCCTACGATCCATAGGATCATCCCAAGGTCTCAGCTCAGCATTTCACCCGAGCACCAATGGCGGGGCGGAGAGACTGAATGCCATGATAGAGCAGTACCTGAGGTGCTATGTAGACTACCAACAGTCGAACTGGGCGGATCTCCTATCTTTTGCGGAGGTCGCGTACAACAATGCTGTCCACAGTAGTACAGGACTAACCCCATTCAAGGTAGTGAGCGGTATGGATTTTGTCCCCATGCCAGAATATCCCAGGGAACCCCCTTCTTCAGTCAGCTTGAACGATTGGATGGCGATGCTAAGAGAATCCTGGGAGAACGTCAAGAAGGCATTAGACAAGGCGGCACAGGCTTATAAGAAGCAAGCAGACAAGCACCGAGCTCCTCAAAGACAGTTCCGAGTAGGAGAGAAGGTCTACCTCTCCACCAAGTACTTGAGACTCAAACTCCCGACTAGGATATTGGACCCAAAATTTATAGGACCATTTCCTATAGTAAAAATAATCAACCCGGTCACGGTACAATTGCAGTTGCCCCGGTTACTGGGAAAGATACACCCCGTTTTTCACAGTAGTCTTCTGAAGCGTGTGGTGGGGTCAACTTTTAGGGCGGTGCGACGTGATCCCGCAGGGCCCTTGATCATTGGGGGCCAAACTCACTATGAAATACAGCGAATTCTCGATTCGAGGTGGCACAGAGGCTGCCTCCAATACTTAATTAAGTGGAAGGGTTACCCCTTGTCAGAAGCTTCCTGGGTGAAGAGCACAAACATTCAAGCTGACCGCCTTATAGCTAAATTCCATGCAGATCACCCGGACAGGCTTGGAGGGGGTGGGACACAGTCCCAGACGGGGTAATGGTAATAGACCTGTTGTTTTATCTTGTGCAAGTTTTGCTGAGAGAATGAAGGGAGAGGGGCCGGATGTCAGCCTCTCAAGTTGCATTTCATTCAGGGCTGACATAGTAAAGGGGGGGTTAAATTACTGCAGTAGAATGATTTAGAGAATGGCCAATAGAATAAGGGAACAAGCCAGGAAAGGGAGGGAATTTGGAGCAGAGGTCATTTCCTGGCTGCATATGAGTTCGTAAGGACGTTGTTCTAATAAATAAATGTTCTTTTTTCTTTATTATCAAAATGTGAGAGGCACATTATTTCTTTCTTAGACAACTCCGTCTCGGACAACTGACAGGTCCAATAGGACTAGGACAGAGGAGGACCCCTTGTCCCGAGCCCTCCAGAGATCATCAACCAATGCGACCAATGCTGTTTTCGTACTGTATCCCGGCCTGAAGCCCGACTGGTACAAATCTAGATAGACAGCTTCATCCAGGTATTGGGGGAGTTGCTGAGCCACCACACTCTCAACAACCTTTGCCATGAAGCGAAGGTTGGAGACTGGGCGCTAGTTCGCTAATACAGCTGGGTTCAGAGAAGGCTTCTTGAGGAGGGTCCTCACCACTGCCTCCTTAAGGGCGGAGGGGAGGAAACCCTCATTCAGAGAAGCGTTAATAATCCTCTGGAGCCAGCCTAGTGTGACCGCCCGGGAGGCCAGCACCAACCAGGAGGGACACGGGTCCAATAAACATGTGGCAGAACTCAACCTACCCAGAATCCTGTCCACATCCTCGGGAGCCACAGAGTCAAACCCCTCCCAGATAACATTCTCAAGACCCACCTCCATCACCCCATCTGAATCCTCCCAATCGGAGTCCAAGCCTTCCCGAATCTGAGCGATTCTGTCATGCAGGTATTGCACAAAATCCTCAGCCCTATCCTGCAAGGGGTTGTCCTGCACTCCCATATGGAGTAGAGAGCGGGTCACCCTAAACAGGGCGGCTGGGTGGTTCTCTACAGACGCAATAAAAGCAGAAAAATAATTAGATTTTGCCACTCTTATCGCCACTAGGTAGGTCTTAATATGAGACCTCACCAGTGTTCGGTTGGATTCAGAACAGCTGGCCCTCCAATCACTCTCCAGGCATCTTTTCCAGCACTTCATCTTCCTCAGCTCCTCAGAAAACCAGGGAGCCAAATGGGATCGGCACCGGGTCAGAGGCCGCAAAGGTACGATGCGGTCCAAAGCTCCAGCAGCCACCTTATCCCAGGGGGCCACTAGTTCTTCAGTCGAGTCATGAGCCAGAGTCTCAGGGAATGTTCCAAGCTCCATCAGGAACCTATCAGAATCCATCAGGCACCTGGGACGGAACCACCTGGTCGGTTCCGTCTCCCTGCGGCAGAGGGAAGCAGCTTGAAAGTCTAATTGAAGGAGTGAATGATCTGACCATGACAAGGGTGTGATAACTAAATCCCCTATTTCTAGATCATTCAACCACTGACCAGAGACAAAAAACAAGTCCAGCGTGTGACCCCCCGTGTGAGTAGGGCCATGAACTAACTGGGTCAGGTCCATGACCGCCATAGCTGTGAGCTATCTGAGGCTAAGAGCCTCAGATAGTTCACAGGCTAGATAGCATGTTATTAACATTCAGCTGTCTGCAATTATTGCAAGTTCGAGGCTCAAGGTTGACTCAGCCTTCCATCCTTTCTAAGGTAGGTAAATTGAGGACCCAGTTTGTGGGGGCAATAAGCTGACTTTGTATAAATATACAAAAAGTATGAAGGCTATTGCTTAACGCATTGTAAGCTGCCCTGAGTCTCCAGAGAAGGGCGGTATATAAATCTCAGCGGCTGAGGAGACGACAGCTGTTTTGGAGTTGTTGGAGGGAAATAAGGATGCAGAGCTGCCGGTGGTCCGACAGAAGGAAAGGAAAGCTCCACCTGGAGACGAGGTGGGGGAGAAGAGCCCAGCCATTACAGCCGAGGAGAAATGTGCTTCAGGGGAGTGGTGGCTTAGCCCGGTGTTGAAAGGGGCCAAGAAAGCAACTTCCGCTTTCAAAATGGCCACCGCGTGTTGAGTCTCTGCCGGGGGTGAATGTTTTTGGCCTAAAACAGGACCCTCGGGGGGTTGTTTGTTACTACCCCCCTGACATGGGTGGAAGGAGGACTTACCAGACAGCTGGGGGGGCTGTTGTGAGTTTCTGAGTTCTTTTTCGCCGTTCCTGGGCGAGGGATAGGACCGACGGCTGCAGCGGGGCTCAACGAGCTGCAAACAGCGTACGGGCTTCCAACAATGATTTCCAGTGGCCGGCGGCAGAGTTGTGGGGCCTTGGAGAGGCTGGAGCGATGGAGCCGGCGGGCTGGGTCGTTGGGAGGCCGAGGAGCATGGTCGGAGCGGGCCCTCTCTTGGAATGTTGGAGAGGGTTTCCTGGCGAGTCTGGGAGGTTTCGGGCCGGTCGGATGGAGGAGAGAGGAGCCAGAGCCGGAGTGGTGGAGCCAAAGGAGTTGGAGGGGGCTCGCTGTCTTGGGTTTCTCCTCTCCTGCCACCGACGGCGAATCTGAGACCTGCTGTACCCATGAACTATCAAGGGACCACCTTGCCCTCTGCTGGTCGCTGCTGAGAATACCTGCTGTTGCATCGGCTGTGCCTATGTTCTTTCTTGGGCACACCTTGGGCATGAAAGACCTCTGGGGGGTCGACCCTGAGAGGCCTCTCTACACCTCCAGCGGGGGTGTTGGACCCTGGGCCCCCTTTTTAGATCTTTTGGGGCCCCACCCAGGTTTAAGCGAATTTGAACTCAGACTTGGACGGCCGGGATGGCTCTGGTCTTTCCTCCTTTATGGAACTGGTGTATTCGGGGCGGGACTTCCCACTGC
Organism: Coluber constrictor foxii; assembly: GCA_038048745.1. Lineage (NCBI taxonomy): Eukaryota > Metazoa > Chordata > Lepidosauria > Squamata > Colubridae > Coluber > Coluber constrictor. The sequence continues at coordinate 16,920,951 of CM075966.1, forward strand.
CGTGAGAGGGCAGTTGTGGTTCTAGGACATCGAACTGACTGTGCAGGGGTGAGAGCCCTGTCATTGTCAAGGAGACCGCCGAACAGAACTCTTAGACAAGTTTTGAGAAACCGTCGTAGTGAGAGGACGATGGGGGGGTACCAACTATGCCTCATCCAGGTGTTGTGAGAGGACGCCTGGGTGGGGAGATTCTGATGTCTGCAACAGTTCTCACCCAGTCCCTAGTCCGCTAATATTATCTCCTGATGGCCATTTTCATCACATCCTTTTTATGGCTGGTTATGGCTCCACGATTTTATTCTAGAACTGACTTATTGGCTTTAAGGAATGCCCCCCATTCCTAGATGTGGCCAACCGGCCTAGCTAAGAAATACCTCAAGAACGGATCCTGGGATCCCGAGAGGTGGCATGAAGGCGTTGGGGTTTTTAAAAGTTCATTGTATTTGTTTTTAACACGTTTTTTAAGGGGTGGGAGGGAAAATGACATGTGTATGACTGGGATGGGTTTGGGGGGCAACCCACAGTTATTGGGGGGGGGCTGAGAGGGCTAGTTCCTACACTGTGGAGGGCGCTTCCATCGGCATTGTGGGTGGGAGGGGCAGATATAGCGGTGGCAGGGGGCCGTATCGTGTTAAGGGAGGACGTGCTCGCTATTTGCGAGTGATCGCGTGCTCCGGCCCCCAATGCCTTTCTCGCTCCCCGGGTTGTTCAGATTCTCAGGCCCCGGGCCTTCGGCTGATGTTGTGCAATGCCAGGTCCGTGGTAAATAAAGCCCCCCTCATTTGTGATCTTGCCCAGGAGGGGGGTGCGGACCTGGTAGGTATTACGGAAACCTGGTTGGGCCTGGAGGGGGGGTCCCCCTCGTAGAGATGTGCCCACCGGGTTTCTTTGCATTCCATCGGCCAAGGTCCCAGGGGAGGGGCGGGGGGGGGTGGCGGTTCTTGTAAAGGAAAGTCTTGTCCCTAGGGAGGCCACTGTACCTCAGATAGCTGGATGTGAGTCTCTCCTCGTGAAGTGGGGACATGGGAGGCAGATGGGTTTGCTGATTGCGTACCTGGCTCCCTGTCACGTGTCGGCTGCCCTGCCCGAGCTGCTAAGCGTGATTGCCAAGGTGGCGGTGGAAACCCCCAGGCTTATGGTCATGGGGGATTTCAACCTGCCATCCGTCGGCGAGGCGTCTGAGTTGGCTCGGGAGTTCATGGCTTCCATGACGGCCATGGACCTGACCCAATTAATTCATGAACCCACTCACACGGGAGGACACATTCTGGACTTGATTTTTGTCTCTGGTCAGTGGATAAATGATCTTGAATTAGGGGAGATAGTGACTGAGCCCTTGTCATGGTCAGATCATTCTCTCCTTAGGCTCGACTTTCTAACCACCACACCCCGCTGCAGGGAGGCAGAACAGATTAGATGGTTCCGCCCCAGGCGCCTGATGGACCCAGAGAGGTTCCAGACGGAGCTTGGGCCATTTCCTGAGGATCTGACACATGGCTCGGCTGAAGGGTTGGTGGCCGCCTGGGATAGGGCGGCCGCTGATGCTTTAGACCGAGTCGTGCCTTTGCGGCCTCTGACCCGTCGCCGAGCTTACCTGGCTCCTTGGTTCTCCGAGGAGCTAAGGGAGATGAAGCGCCGGAAAAGACGCCTAGAGAGCAGTTGGAGGTCCAGCCGCTCCAAGTCCGACCCAACACTGGTAAGAGCTCATATTAAGACTTACCTAGTGGCGATAAAAGCGGCAAAACGTAACCATTTTTCCGCTCTTATTGCATCGGCAGATAACCGCCCAGCCACCCTGTTCAGGGTGACCCGCTCCCTCCTTCATCCGGGAGCGCGGGAGGACCCCTTGCAGGGTCATGCTGAGGATTTTGTTCAGTTTCTGCATGATAAAATCACTCAGATTCGGGATGGTCTGGTCTCCAACTGGGTAGATACGGGTGGGATGATGGAGGCCGGTCTTGAGGATGTCATCTGGGAGGAGTTCGATCCTGTTGCTCCCGAGGACGTGGACAGAATACTGAGGCGGCTGAACGCGACCACATGTTTATTGGACCCGTGCCCCTCCTGGTTGGTGCTGGCCTCCAAGGAGGTTACACAAGGCTGGCTCCAGAGGATTATTAACGCTTCTTTGAGTGAGGGTGTCTTGCCAGTTGCCTTGAAAGAGGCGGTGGTGAGGCCTCTCCTCAAGAAGCCTTCTCTGGACCCGGCAATGTTGGTAAATTATCATCCGGTCTCCAACCTTCGCTTTGTGGCGAAGGTTGTTGAGAGCGTGGTTGCGAAACAGTTTCCCCGGCACCTGGATGAAGCGACGTATCTAGATCCATTCCAGTCGGGCTTCAGACCCGGGTACAGCACGGAAACGGCATTGGTCGCGTTGGTGGATGATCTCTGGAGGGCTCGGGATAGGGGTTGCCCCTCTATCCTGGTCCTGTTAGATCTCAGCGGCTTTTGATACCATCGACCATGGTATCATGCTGCGCCGGCTGGAGGGGTTGGGAGTGGGGGGCACCGTTTTGCGGTGGTTCTCCTCCTATCTCTCCGACCGGTCGCAGACGGTGTTGGCAGGGGGGCAGAGGTCGACCCCGAGGCGCCTCACTTGAGGAGTGCCGCAAGGGTCGGTTCTTTCGCCCCTTCTGTTCAACATCTATGTGAAGCCGCTGGGCGAGATCATCCGTGGCTTTGGGGTGAAGTTCCATCAGTACGCTGATGATACTCAGCTGTACTTCTCCACCCCAGGCCACCCCAACGATGCCGTGGAAGTGATGTCCCGATGCCTGGAGGCCGTGCGGATCTGGATGGGGGACAACAGGCTCCAACTCAACCCCTCCAAGACCGAGTGGCTGTGGCTTCCGGCGTCCCGATATGGCCAGTTGACTCCATCACTGACAATTGGGGGCGAGTCATTGGCCCCCACGGATAGGGCTCGCAACTTGGGTGTCCTCCTGGATGCACGGCTGTCTTTGGAGGAGCATGTGACGGCCGTGGCCAGGGGGGCTTTTTATCAGGTTCACCTGATACGCCAGTTGCGTTCCTATCTAGATTGGGACTCCTTATGCACAGTCACTCAGGCACTCATCATTTCCCGCCTGGACTACTGCAATGCTCTCTACATGGGGCTCCCTTGAGGTGCACCCGGAGGCTCCAACTGGTGCAGAATGCGGCCGCGCGGGGGATTATGGGAGCAAGGGGGCGCTCCCATGTGACACCTCTCCTGCATGAGCTGCATTGGCTTCCGGTGGTCTTCCGGGTGCGCTTCAAGGTGTTGGTGACCACCTTTAAAGCGCTCCATGGTCTCAGCCGTCCTAGGCTAAGCACGGCAACACCAAGAAACACACGCGCACAGGTCGGTGCTATGCTGGTTTATTATCCGGCTGGCTCCAGGAACGTACTGCACTCGTTAAACGATTTGAAATTAGCGCTACATTCTGTAGGCATGCAGCTGTTTTATAGCAAAGAGCTTGTTACTGTGCCGCCCCGCCCTGTATTTAAAGCCACACCCTCCCTCCTCTTTCCGGATGCTGGTCTCGGCGTCTCAGCGTTTTCCCAGCCTCTCCTCGTGCCGGCGTGTCTGCAGTGAGGGTGTCAGCGAATACAGCAGTTGGTGTGTTGAAGCCCTAATACCGTCGCCCCGCCTTCCCCACCCCGCACACGTCTGCCTATTCCTGAGTGCTCCCATCACCAGTGCACCCCCCCCCCCCGTGTAGGTAATGTTGTCGAGCCTGTTGCTTGGCTCGACAGGCGGCTCCTCCTTCACCACGAGTCCTTCTGTAAGGGAAAATCACAAGATTAGTAGCCTATCGCGGCTTCTGGGGATGCGTCTTATGAAACTGTTTGACTAATTGTTTAGCGTTTACGTTTGGGGCGGACACCCAGGATGCCTCCTCATGGGGATATCCCTTCTACCGAATCAAGTACCACACTTTACCCCCTTTCATTTTGGAGTCTAAGATTTCCTCCACTTCATAATAGTCCCCTGTGGTTGGGCCAGGACGGGTATGCGGGTCTGGGCCAGGGGGAACGAGCTTCAGGAGACTTATATGAAATACGGGGTGGATTTTTCCCAGTAATGGCGGCAGCTTGAGCGCTACTGTTACGGGATTTATGAGCTTAGTAATCGGGAAGGGACCTAGGTATTTTGGCCCTAATTTACGACAGGGTACTTTCAATTTAAGGTACTTGGTTGATAGATATACCATATCCCCTATCTGTAATGGAAGGCAAGGGGCCATCCTCTTTTTGTCGGCTTGAGTTTTGTAGTCCTTTGCCGTCCTCTCTAGTGCGTCTCTCACTTGTGGCCATACGGCTGTGAGCTTTTCTGCCCATTCTGCTGGCATCACCGCCGTCCCTGGTGCCTGGTCTAGCTCTGGGATGGCTACAAAGTCCCGCCCTGTTGTTATACGAAAGGGGGTGAACCCAGTGCTACTGTGAACCGTGTTATTATAGGCCACTTCAGCGAAGGGTAATAACGTTGCCCAATCGTGTTGTTGATAGGACACGTAACAGCGGAGATAACGCTCTATCATCGCATTTGCCCGCTCTACTGCTCCATTCGTGCTGGGATGGTAAGCAGAGCTAAGTCCTTGAGATGACCCTATAGCCCGTATAAAGTTGCGCCAGAATCGTGCCGTGAATTGCACCCCCCTATCAGAAATAATACGACGGGGTACACCGTGTAACCTATAGATGTGTTGGATGAATAGTTTCATCAGGCATCGAGCTGATGGTAGGCCATGACAGGGAATGAAATGGGCTTGCTTAGAGAACAAATCAACGATAGTCCAGATCACGGTATTCCCATTGCTTTCTGGTAAGTCTATGATAAAGTCCATTCCTATGTCTTCCCATGGCTGGGTAGGTGTAGCGACTGGGTGTAAGAGGCTGAGCGGTTTGCCAGGTCGCGCTTTCGTTTTTGCGCAGACGGAACAGCTTCGGGTATACTCTTCCACGTCCTGTCTCATATGCGGCCACCAGAACTGCCGGCGGACCAGATGGTACGTCTTCAGGAAACCAAAGTGTCCCGCAGCCCTGCAGTCATGGCATCGGTGTAATATGCTCGTCCGAGCCCCCAAAGGGACGTATATTCGCTCCCCCTTCCAGAGGAGACCATCCCTTTTGGTAAGGACGTGTTGGTTGTTTTGTAACCAGTCATCTGTTGTCTCCTCCCTTTGTAGTCGAGTCCTCCACTCGTTTGTGTTGTGCGCCATGAGAGCTGTTGTCTGTGGGTCAGGCTGTCCTCCTGGCACCATAGCTTGAACCACCTCGTCTCTCTGGCTTTGGAATTGTGGCATGCGTGACAAAGCATCCGCTAGGAAGTTCCTTCCCCCTGGTACGTGCTTCAGAGTAAAGCGGAACCGCTGAAAATACTGAGCCCACTGCACCTGTTTGGGGGACAGGCGGCGGGGTGTCTGCAACGCTATTAGATTCCGATGGTTGGTCCATACCTCAAACGGGATCTGTGCCCCCTCTAGTAAATGTCGCCACGTGAGCAGGGCCCAGCGAACAGTAAAGGCCTCCTTCTCCCAAATGGCCCAACCCCTCTCTGTGGGGTTGAACTTTTTTGACGTGTAAGCACATGGCCTGAGGTGGCCCTGGGCATCCGTTTGCAACAAAACAGCTCCCACGGCTACATCGCTTGCATCCACCTGTACGACAAACGGCTTTGTTTGGTCCGGGTGCTGTAGCACGGGCGCCTTAGCAAATTGCCGTTTTAAAGTTTCGAATGCCTCCTGGCACTCGAGCGTCCAGTGCAGGCGCCGCCCGGGACGTGGTGGTGCCTCCCCTTTGGTGCGCAGCAAGTTTGTTAGTGGTAGAGCGATGTGTGCAAACGTGGGTATAAAACTGTGATAAAAATTAGCGAAGCCGAGGAAGCTTTGCAACTGGCGTCGGGTTGTGGGTGCTTGCCATTCCAGAACGGTAGCCACTTTTTTGGGGTCCATCTCCACCCCGTCCTTTGAAATGCGATACCCGAGGTAATCCAACTGTGTACGGTGGAACTCGCATTTAGACACTTTCACATAAAGTTGAGCATCTAGTAGCTTCTGCAACACCCGCCGGACTAATGTAACATGTTCTTTCATGGTTTTTGTGTAAATCAGGATATCATCCAGATAAACCAGAATGCCCCGGTAAAGAAACTCATGCAGCACCTCCTTAATTAACTGCATGAAGACAGCAGGTGCGCCCTGTAAGCCGAAGGGCATCACACAGAATTTGTAGCTCCCTAGGGGGCAGTTAAAAGTGGTTTTCCATTCGTCCCCTTTCTTGACCCGAACTCGGTAATACGCTTCCCTCAAATCCAACTTAGTAAAATACGTTCCGGTCGCCAAGGCTGCCAGGAGATCTTTCATCAAAGGAAGAGGATAAAGAGGTTCCACACTGACAGCATTCAAACCGCGATAGTCCACACACAGACGAAGTCCGCCATCCTTCTTCTCCCTGAAGAGGACGGGGGCAGCCAGGTGCGAATGGCTTGGCTGAATGAACCCTCTTGCCAGATTTTTATCAATGTACGCCCGCAACTCCTCCACCTCCCGCGGCATCATGGCGTACATGCGTGGCTTTGGGAGTTTAACGTTTGGGATTAGTTTGATAGTGCAGTCAGTGGGTCGATGCGGCGGTAGGATATCACACTCCATCTCATCGAACACCGCCGACAGGTCAGTATATACCTGTGGTATGCCAGCGGCATCTAAATCGACGGCCCCCGCTCCACCTGCCCTCAACGAGCTGTCAGGCATGTGTTTCGATTTTGGGCCAGGGTCGAGACGTAGCTTCCGGAAACCCCCTTCCCACCAAATGGTAGGCTTCCATCTATCCAACCACGCTAAACCCAGGATGACAGGTTCGATCATGGTCTCTATCACTATAAAGCGCAGTGTTTCATGGTGTGGCCCAATGGTCATTCGTATGGGCTCGGTTACGTATGTCGCCGGTGCCCCACCTAGGATGGATCCATCCATCTGTTCGAAGGTTATGGGGGTTTGCAAGGGCCGCACTCGCACCTGTAATTGGGCAGCCAAGGAACGCCGCATCAAACAGTGGGTGCACCCCGAGTCCACTAGCACTTCATGCCGTAAGGGCCCCGATCCCCGTAGGGATGTCAAGGTGATTGGGATAAGGAACGGGTGTATGGGGCCACTTACCATAGGATCATCAAGGTCCTCGTCATCCTCACTCTCTGGCACCACCACCGGAACGACCCCGGGATGGGTGGTGTGTTCCTGTGGGAATGTCCCATCTGTAGTTTGTCTCGGCTGCGAGATCCCTTTGGTCTTCTCTGGTGGCGCCCGTCCTCTGTTCTTCCCGCCTGCCACTGGAGTCGTTGGTTTGATGGGCTGGACTGGAGGTAGTGGGCACTCCAAGGCTCTATGACCCACCTGATTACACCGAAAACACCGCAACGGCGGCCAGCGGGTGGGGTCTGTTGACCGTGCGTCCCGTTCCCGTCCCCCTGTGCTGGGCAGTGGCCTCTCGGTCTGTCTCCGACTGGTAGGTGGTCCCACAGTCCCTTTTGTTCGGAATTCCCTCAGACCGACGTCCAAATCGATGGCCGCTCGATACCATTCTGACAGCCGAGGTGGCAATCCCCTATACACACATGCCTGTCTAAGGTCTCTATCTAGGCCCAGGTGAAAATGGTGGACCAGCATGCGTTCGGGCCACCCCCGCACTCTCCCTGCTAATTGCTTAAATTCCTTTACATACTCTCTCGCGGGGCGGCCCCGTTGTTTAATAGCCACAAGGTCCCCCTCCGCTACTTGGGTCCGGGTCTCATCCTCAAACCTCCCCCGGAGCCCCTCCAGAAATAACCCAACGTCAGTGAGTTCATGGGTGTGGTCGGTATGGAGATCTGCTACCCAGTCAGCAGCCTCCCCCGTCAACGTGGTAGTGATAGCTACCACCATAGACCATTGGGATGGGTAGAGGCGACCATAAAGGTCAAAATAACTTATGACCTGACTTAAGAACAGGGCCACCCGGTCCGGGTTGCCATCGAAGGAAGCTTGTAGGGGAGGCGGGCCCCACACTGGCTGTGGTCCCCAGACCCCTGCACCCACCTGGCTACCACCTGGCCACCCCTGGCTAGGACCACCTGGTGGAGGCCCCCCCCCAACATCTGACGGCCTGCTCTAGACCCAGACTGAGGCTGCCCCTCAGCTGCACGCAGAGACTGGGGCTCAGGTGGCCGGGTAGCACCTGCATGAGTGCCCACCCGTAACTTGGGGCTAGCTAAGCGGAATCTAGTTCCTGTCCCTGCAGGCTGTTTGTGCGAAACCCCCCCCCCCAGTCTCCGCCCCTGCCAGCCACGGCTGCCAGGATTGCGCATCCCTGAAGCTGGCTTCCGCAAACCGTTCTCGAAGTAATTCCATCGTGGATTGGCCTATTCCAGTGGAGTAACTCCATTCTCCGTCATCCTCTTCCACCCATCGCCGTTCTCTCCACTTCAGGAACTGCTCGCTGCGGTGGGAGGGCCTCCCGGGACAGCCAACGCAGGGCTTTGCCACCACTCTCCAGACGCTGCCTGGGAAGCCACACCCTGCGCCCCGTTCGGGTCACTCATCTGGGCGCAGCTCCGACGTGGGCTCCGTTCTTTTGGGCGGACTGCTAGCTGGCTCGCTACCTCAGGGCTTTCTTCCTGTGGCTCATCCTGAGCTGCATTCTCTTCTGCCAACACAGTGATCTCAAGTGTGTCCTTGCCCCCCTCCGCCATCCCAGAGCTGCGGGACAGGGTTTGATGAGGATAGCGCTAATTTCCTCTCAGCCGACCTAGGCTAAGCACGGCAACACCAAGAAACACATGCGCACAGGTCGGTGCTATGCTGGTTTATTATCCGGCTGGCTCCAGGAACGTACTGCACTCGTTAAACGATTTGAAATTAGCGCTACATTCTGTAGGCATGCAGCTGTTTTATAGCAAAGAGCTTGTTACTGTGCCGCCCCGCCCTGTATTTAAAGCCACACCCTCCCTCCTCTTTCCGGATGCTGGTCTCGGCGTCTCAGCGTTTTCCCAGCCTCTGCTCGTGCCGGCGTCTCTGCAGTGAGGGTGTCAGCGAATACAGCAGTTGGTGTGTTGAAGCCCTAATACCGTCGCCCCGCCTTCCCCACCCCGCACACGTCTGCCTATTCCTGAGTGCTCCCATCACCAGTGCACCCCCCCCCCCCCGTGCAGGTAATGTTGTCGAGCCTGTTGCTTGGCTCGACACATGGCATAGGGCCTGGGTACTTGCGGGACCGCCTTCTGCCACCGATAGCCTCCCACCAGCCAGTTCGCTCCCATAGAGAGGGACTCCTCAGGGTGCCGTCAGCCAGACAATGTCGGCTGGCGACGCCCAGGGGGAGAGCCTTCTCTGTGGCAGCACCAGCCCTCTGGAACGATTTGCCCCCGGAGATCCGTACGATACCTGATCTCCGGGCTTTCCGCCGTGCCCTAAAAACTTTTTTATTTTGTCAAGCTGGGCTGGCGTAACCCCCCCCCCCTCTTTTTTAAGTTTAAAGTTTTACGGGTTTTAAATTTTAATTGCCTATTGGGTTTTTTAAATTTATTGGGCCAAAATTATTTAATTCTTTTATTAATATTTTACATTTTGTATTGAAGTGCTTTTTATTCTTGGCTGTACACCGCCCTGAGTCTACCAGGAGAAGGGCGGTATATAAATTTAATAAATAATAATAATAATAATAAAAAGCACCGACTCCATATCGCCCTGAGGGTCCGTTTCAAGGCTGGAGAGAGCGGAAATGGATAGAAGACGATGAAGGGGAGTGGACTTATTCATCTGGCGGTCTTGGGGCCTCAACTTTAGAGGTGCTTAGGGAGAAGTTTGGAGAGAGCAGTTTTCATGACGCTGTTTCATGGCAGCCTTGGGTAGAAGGAGGGGATGATGGTAGCCTGTGGCAAGGCAGACAGGGAGCTGAACCACAGTTCTGTTTGACGAGTCCTAAATTCAGGCCAGATAAGGTCAGGAAGCAGGGTAGGGTGACAGATCCTAGTCCACAAGGGGCAGAACATATTCAGCAGGAGAACAACGGGATCCTCCACGTCAGGCGGGCCAACAAGGCAGCGGTCAGGGAGGTACAAGGGGTCATGCTGAGCAGAGTCGAGTGGATGATAGGGACATGTTCGGAGGGAGGGGAGTGGGGTATCCCCCCCCCCTTGTGTTCACCGGGGGTTGGCGGCCCGCAGCAATACCAACAGTGGGGACGACCCCCCATACAGGCTTCGTTCGACGGCAGTGCAGACAGGGTATCCATCTTTCTAAGTCAGATATTGAGCCATCTGGATTTGTATGGGCATATGTACCCATCTCAATGGGCGATGGTTATCGCCATTACTGCAGTTTTGCAAGGGGAGGCAGCGAATTGGGTCGCGGATTTACAAAGCGACCATGCAAAGGAATTGGCTGATGTCGGTTTGTTCCTGGAAGCGCTACGGGTCTGCTTTGAAGACAACTTGAGAATCCAGGTGGCTGAGGGGGAGCTATTGGCTCTTAGACAAAGAGGTAGACCTGTAAAGGAGTACGTTAGGGAGTTTCGTACACTATCCGGTCGATTGCACTCTTGGCCTGAGCGGCTCTTAATACACCAGTTCCGCTCCGGGCTGGATAGAGAGGTAAGACAGGCTTGTGTTTATAGGGGTTTACCACCGGTTTTGACTTAGTGGTTTCGAGTGGCGATAGAATTGGAAGTGGGGTTGAGGGAGTTCAGACCAAGGATGACCTTACCACCATGGGTGACTACTGCACAGCAGGTGGGCCAGAAGGAAAGTGGTTCAGTAGGTCAATCAGGCATTAAGGCACCGACACCCGGTGGGGGAAGGGGGACTCCTTTCCGATGCTTTCGTTGTAGTCAGTTAGGGCATAGGGCGGCTGAGTGTACCATACCACCTTTCCCAGTAGTCTCCTAGAGCATTGTCACCCGGGGTCAAGTCAAATGAGAAGGCCCGTTCAGCAACAGATCGCTCTAAGCCGCCCACTCCCACACCCTCCAGCCATCATCGTGCTCCGTTGCTGGGAAAGAAGAAGTCTGAGGGAGAATCCACTCCACAGGCGGATGAAAGTGATGACAGCATGACGGACGATCCTATGGTAAGCGCTCCAGTGCGGCCTTTTATCATACCTGTGGTGTTGCAAAATATAAGGATGGCCAAACAAGCACATCATGGGGCGTTAATCAATTCGGGATGTACCCGGTGTCTGATGTGTAAAGACATAGTGAATGAGCTAGGGCTCCAGCTCAGCCTTTTGAAGTCCCCCATTCGGTTCGAGCAAATAGATGGGTCTTTGCTGGGAGGATCTCCAGCTTGTTATGTTACAGAACTAGTGGAATTGCAGGTAGGAGAACATAAAGAACAGCTGCGTTTTATAGTTGTCGATCATATGATTGAACCATTGATATTAGGGTTAGTATGGTTGGACAAATGGCAGCCTGTCATTTGGTGGGAGGATGGCTTTCGTAAATTATGTTTATGAGTCGGTCCCAACCCTGTCCATTTTGTACAAAGTCAACAATGTGAGGAAATGATAAGTGATAACCAGGCCCATCCGCCGACTGGTTTTCCCGACGTGTATCAAGACCTTGCAGCTGTGTTCGCAGAGGAAGAATGCGAAGTCCTACCTCCCCACAGGGCCACTGACTGTGCCATAGAGTTAGTACCTGGAGCAACCTTCCCCAAACCACGCATGTATGCGATGACTAAACCGGAATTGGAAGAACTCAGGCGTTACATAGATAAAAATCTAGCCCGCGGTTTCATCCAGCCTAGCTGTTCACACATGGCGGCTCCCGTATTGTTTAGAGAGAAGAAAGATGGCGGTCTTTGTTTATGTGTGGATTTCCGGGGTCTGAATGCAGTGTGTGTAGAACATCTATACCCCTTACCTCTCATGAAAGATCTACTGGCCGCTTTGTCAACGGGAAAAATATTTACAAAACTAGATTTGAGGGAAGCCTATTACCGGGTTAGAATACGTCCTGGAGATGAGTGGAAAACTACATTTAATTGTCCTCCAGGCAGCTTTAAGTTTTGTGTGATGCCTTTTGGGTTACAGGGAGCAGCCGCCGTATTCATGCAGGTCATTAATGAGGTACTGCATGAACATTTATATCGAGGGGTTTCGGTTTACCTGGACGACATATTGATTTATTCCAAGAATATGGACGAGCACATAAAGCTGGTACGGACTGTATTAGAGAAGTTGTTGAAGGCAAAATTGTTTGTTAAGTTGTCCAAATGTGAATTCCATCATAACACGTTGGATTACCTGGGGTATCGTATATCTGGAGCCGGCGTGGAGATGGATCCTAAAAAGGTCACAGCAGTTATGGAGTGGCAAGCTCCTCGAACAAGAAAGCAACTACAAAGCTTTTTGGGGTTTGCTAATTTTTATTGCCACTTTATTCCTTCGTTCGCCCATGTGGCCCTTTCCTTAACGGATTTTTTAAAGACGAGACACATGAGGGGCCCGGTAAGACCCAATCATCCATTGGATTGGACACCTGAGTGTCAACGCTCATTCGAACAATTAAAAGAGTTGTTCTCACAGGAGCCGATACTCAAACACCCCGATCCAGATCTCCAATTTATTGTACAGGCGGATGCGAGTGACATCGCTGTAGGTGCCGTGCTATTACAGCGAGCAACAGATGGACAATTACATCCTTGTGCTTATACCTCGAGAAAGTTAACACTCACAGAGCGAGGTTGGGCGGTGTGGGAGAAGGAGGCGTTTGCTGTCCAGTGGGCACTTCTTACCTGGCGACATTTACTAGAGGGGGCCCCTAAAAAGTTTGAAGTTTGGACAGATCACAAAAATTTAGAAGCTCTTCAAACTCCAAGGAGGTTATCTCCAGAACAAGTGCGGTGGGCTCAGTATTTTCGCCGTTTCCATTTTGATCCTAAGTACGTCCCCGGAGGGAAAAATTTCCTAGCCAATGCATTATCCCGGATGCCGCAATTTAACAGCAAAAGAGAGGAGGTGGTCCAGGCGATTATGCCAAACCCCCAACAGGCGTCTCGGCTTGGGTGTCATCCCGTGGAATCATCATGGAATCACGGGATCTTTTTCTGAAGGAGCCGAGTGAGGGGTGTTGTCAGGGAAGCAAAGCTGGGGATAAATGTCTGATAGTAGTTGGTGAACCCGAGGAGTTGCTGGACATCCTTAACTCACCGAGGAGGTTGCCAAGTGTGCAGAGACTCGACCTTGCTTGGCTCCATCGCAATGCCCTCAGGAGAAAGGCAATGTCCCAGGAAGTCGATGGTCAATTGGAAAAACTGGCATTTCTCCAGTTTAGCATATAAGCGGTTATACCGGAGCCTTTTTCAAGGATTGATATGATATGGTTATCTAAAAATCTTGCAAATAAAATTCTGAAAGTGGACACTGCCTAAATCTTTCTCAGACCATAATCTGGTGCTTTTGGTATTAAGAGGAAAGAGGTCGGGTTTCAGATGGAGTCTAAATGAAGCTATTTTACAAAAGGAAAGGATTGTAAAAGACTGCAAAAAGAAACTGCAGGAATACTTTGAGAATAATCTGGGAAAAGGGACATAATCTGGGATGCTAGTAAAGGAGTTATGAGGGGCTATTTCATACAGTACAATCGCTTAGAGAAGAAAAAATCCTAGGAAAAGACGCAAAGGATATTGGATAAAATTAGACAGAAAGGAATCCAGTTGCAAAAGACACCTATGGATACTAAAATTCTACACCATATTAAATTGTTACAGCAACAATTATCCATGTTAACTGCACAGGAAATAGAAACAAAATTGAACTATGCAAAACAAAGACATTTCGAATTTGCTAACAAACTAGGCAGATGGTTAGCATATAAATTAAGAAAAGAAAGAGAAAAGACAATAATTGGAAAAATTTGTGAAGGCAATAATGTAATAACAGACAATGAACTAAATGAATTAAAAAGTCCTTTCATAATTTTTATTCAAACTTGTATAAAAAACAGATCGATATGTTAAAAATAGATGAATACCTTTTAAGACAACAGTTACCTAAACTATCACAAACTCAGAGACAACATATGAATGATCTGATAATGGCTTTTGAGATATCAGAAGCTATTAAAAAAATGAGGCCAGGCAAAGCCCCAGGCCCAGATGGTCTTACAAGCCAAAATTATAAGTGTTTCAAGGATGAAGTTCTTCAACCACTAAAAGACACAATGAATTATATTGTGATGACCTGGGACAAGGCACGAAGGTCACACAGCCAGCTGAGAGTTTAAATTTCCCCCAAACAGTCCCACGTTCTTGGCAAGTCCCAGAGCAAAGTGCATGTGCATGTGCACACACACACACATACATGGCCGCCTCTGGCTGAGCCCAGTCCAGCAAAGCAAAGGAACAGGGAAATAAGTCCATGAAACAAGGAACAAACAATGAGTCCACAAAGTCAGGAACAAGGCACTGAGTCCATGTAAGGAAGAAGCAAGCAGTCCTGCAAACTCCAAATGTCTGTACCGGCACACCAAACTCTACAAATTCAGCATTTGTTCCCAACAAATGCCCCTCCCCACAGCATCTCCTTAAATCTCAGTCCCCAGGTAAGCCTTGTGAAGAGGGGCAGGTATAGTGGTGGGATTCAATTTTTTTAACAACTGGTTCTGTGGGCATGGCTTATTTGGGGGTGTGGCTTGGTGGTCATGTGACCGGGTGGGCATGGCTTGGTGGTCATGTGACCGGGTGGGCATGGCTAGCTGGTCATGTGACCAGGTGGCCGTGGCTATGTGCATAGGGACTACTCAGAGGGCTAAAAAAAATCATTTCTGACCGGTCCTTGCATTTATGACCGCTCATCATTTATGCCCGTTGCAGCATTCTTAACGACCATGTCACTCATTTCACAACTGCAGTGCTTCATATGACCGGGCGGGTGTGGTCAACTCAATGTCACTCACATCAAGGGCCCCTCCCCTCCCAGTCATTCCTTGTCACACCCAGCCTCAACGTATCTACAGTTCTGTAAAAATGTTGTTCAGCTCTTTTCGACTTTATTATCTACATACTATAGCTGTACTTTCATGGACCACTGAAAGGAGGAAATGGTTCACATGCTTTGCCCAAGAGTGTGATAGGCAACAGGCTTTTAAGGGGCTGCCAGAAAGAAGGGTGGCAGGGGCAATGTATTTTCCAAAGCACCAAAAGGCAAAAGAAGAAGCAATGGATGGAAGCTGAACAAAGAGAGAAGCAACCTAAAACTAAGGAGAAACTTCCTGACAGTGAGAACAATTAACCAGTGGAACTGCTTGTCTCCAGAGGTTCTGGGTGCTTGATCACTGGAGGTTTTTAAGAAAAGACTGGACAGCCATTTCTCTGAAGTGAAAGGCAGTGTTGACTGGCGACTCCTAGAGAACAGGCTTTCTCTGTGGGCGCACCTACTTTATGGAATCATTCCCCCTGGAGTTCCGGGTGGCCCCTGATCTGCGCTCCTTCCGCTGTGACCTTAAGACATGGTTATTTCACCAAGTCAGATGGGACTGAAGGGGTTTTTTAAAGGGAATTTTAATAGTTTTTAACACTTAAATATTGATTTATTTCTTGTTTTATTTCTGTGAGCCGCCCTGAGTCCTTGTCAGAGAGAGGGTGGCATACAAGCTTAATAAATAAATAAATAAATAAATATTACAAGGTCAGAGGGGGAGAAGGGTGTATGTGTGAGAACATATTCTAGGTGTCCCCATTCTCATCCTGGAATGGGCTTTTGCAGCAGGGGGGCCATAATTCTGGCTCCTGTGTTGTTACTAGTATGTGGGGTACCTACTTCTGGTTGGGATCCCTGATGATCATTTGGTTGGGGGTGCTCTGGATCTGAAAGTTTGGCCCAGCAATACCAATATGATATTTGGGAGGCTTTTAGCCTAGGTCTTAGTATTTTTGAATACAGGGTCTTGTTATGGTCCGCCAGCAGCCTGCGGACCTGACAGCAGAGTCGGACAGTGAGGCGGCTGGGGAGGACAATGGGCCTGTCCTGGAGTCAGGGGAAGGCCCAGATGAGGGCTCTGCATCGGAGGCAGAGATGGGGCCAGGGCCATCTGGGAGTGATGCGCGGATGCCATTGGGTTCTTTCTAGAAAAGCAACATTGATTCCCATGCTTCTTGTCAGCGTCTCTTGAACTTTGGGGGTGGTTTTGCCAAGAAAAGCCTTTGGCAGGTTACCAAACACAGATTACAGGTTGGTAATCACTACTTGGGCTTTGGTCACAACAGGTCTTGAAAACACTGAGTTCTGGCCAAATTGGTTCTCCTGCCTTATGTCTGAGCAAAGCCCACTTTTTACATAATTGATGTGCATGCTTTTTCTTCATTCCTGCCTGGACAGACAATTTCTTTCTATCCCAGGTTTATAACAGTTTCCCTTGGGGAGATTTCTGCAGGACCTTCCAGCCAGAGTTTCCCATAATTTCAGGCAGTACTCTCAATCTACCTCCTGTTACACATGGTGAGACCTTTAGCCTGGATCTCCCACAACTGCAGACCAACTTTTATGGAGTCCTCTGCTCCTTTGGCAAGGCAATTTTTCAGCCCTAGTCCTGCCTGCAGTTTTCAGACCAAAAGGGTCTGGGAGGACTCTGGCTTCTGGAGAGTAAGGCTTTGCTCAGTGATTCCAGGTGTGTTGCCCAAATGCAAATCTCTCACTCATGCTCTGTTCCTCTTTCACACAATTTCCCTTCTCCTTACAGAAGGTCTTTCACTCCCAGTTGTTATGTTTTCTTTTCTTTTCTCTCTCTCTCTGGCTCTGTGAACTCTGTGAACTCCTCCTTAGGGAATACAAAACAATTGGCTTTGGTGGGCCTATGTGGATTACTATTTATTGATGCATTATCTCTTTTTGTTGGATATTAAAGGATTAGGGTCTGAAGAACCCAAAGAAAACAAGAAGGGGGTTAAAAAATTGAAAATTTTTGGATTATAAACTGTCTTCGGTTTTTCTTTTGGTTCCTTGTCTTTTTCTGTTTTTTTTTCTATTTTTATCTTTGGATTATAATAAATAATTACACTCTCTTCCCCTTGTGGATTATAAATACTAAAAAGAGTTAAGATGAGGAAAACACCATCAGCACCATCATCAGTGTCCTCGTCAGCAGCTTCAAGTCCCTCTGGACAGAGGACTTTGGATGCTTTACTACAGCAAGAGAAAGCAAACACAATGCAGGCAGAATTGAAAGGAATGATACAAGCATTGCACAATGACTTTTAAAAAAATAAGGAAAGTAGAAGACAAATTACAAAAAGTAGAAGATAAATTAGAGAATGTTCAACAAATGATGGCAAGTAATGAACAACATATACAGAAAGTAGAAAAAAGTCAAAGAAGTGGAGAAAAAAGTGGATGAAGTTGATAACAGACTCACATTGTCAGAAAAAAATAAAGAATAATAATCTCATAGGAAATGGATAGGGTTGACTATTATTTACGATTCCAGAATATAGAGGAAGAAAAAGGAGGAAATCTAGCAGAAATAATGGCAGAGTTACTGGCGGGTGCCCTAGAAGTGGATAAAGAAAATTTTTTAGCAGATATTGATGAAATATTTAGAGTCAACACTAGATATGCAGCGAGACACAGACTTCCCAGAAAGGTCCATGTGAGCTTTACAAAAAAAAAAAAGCAATGAAGGCAGAAATTCTACAAAGAGCGAGAAATGAGCCTTTAAAATACAAGGAGAAGGAAGTAATAGTACTAAAACAGGTCCCAAGGAGAGTAAGAGAAATAAGGAAAGAATATCAATTCTTGACAAGACAATTAATGAAGCATGGAATTAATTTCAGATGGTTGATTCCAGAGGGAATACTGGTGACCTGGATGGAGCAAAGACACAGACTGGACTCGATAGAAAAAGCGGAACAATTTTATGAGCAATATTTTGGATCACAAGAGGAAATGAGAATAAATGATAAAGAAGAGGCTAAACGACGAGATGAGGCGATGGAAGAGAAAGACATCGGGAGGAAATAGTGATAAGAGAGTGGGCAAAGGCAAAAGAACCAAGAGAGATAAGAACAACTAGAACGACAAAACCTATGTCAGCTTCTCAGTGCTGACATAGTAAAGAGGGGGTTAAATTCCTGTGAGATTATTAAGAGAGAGTGCCGTAGAATGATTTAGATAATGACCAATAGGATAAGGAAGCAAGCCAGGAAAGGGAGGGATAATGGAGCAGAGGTCATTTCCTGGCTGCATATGAGTCCGTGAAGACGTTGTTCTAACAAATAAAAGTTTTTCTTTCTTTATTATCAAAATGTGAGGGGCATCTCATTTGTCAGACAACTCTAGCCGGACAGACAGCCAGGAAAAAATCTTCCTGTTTTTTAAAACAAAAAGAAATGCTCTCCTCAAAACCTTTTCTTCTAAAAATATTTATGCATTCCTAATCTACTCCACGCCAACGTTGGCAGACCTTCAGATGTCTCCGTAGCAACTATTATCAGAGGCCATGAAGAAAACAATCTCCACCGGAGGTTTGCCTCAGAAAAGGAAAAAATTATGATGCCTTTTTGCTGGACTCCAATCAAGTGGCAGGTAAGGGGGGAAGTTTCTATGGCTCTCCAAACGGCAGCATAGCCCCCCCACACACACACAAAAGGAAAAAAAAAAGATGAGAGAAGAAAGCTCCAAAATGCACTCAGGGCTTCCCTCCCTGCTCAGCAAGCGACCCAGCCCAGCCACGGCATCACTCCCCTGCACCCAAATGGGAGATGATGAAGAAGCCCAAGGGCACCGTGGGCAGGCTCACAGACCCCCGCAATGGGAGGAGAGGCCACTGAGGGTGGAACCACCCCGATTCAGAGGGAAATTTGATGGGGATCTGGACCTACTAGCTCAATTTCTCGATGCAGCTGAGATTTACATCGAGCGCTACGCACACCTTTACCCTTTCCCCAGGGCCCTGGTCAGTGCCATCGCAGAAGGTCTGGAGGGAGAAGCAAGGAGCTGGTCAGCGGCCCAGTACAAATACAGGGCCCCCCAACTGCAAGATGCAGATGGTTTCTTACAACTGCTGCGAGCCCGTTTCGAAGAAACAGGGGACAATCCCTATGTAGAAGATGAGCTCAGGCACCTAATGCCCAGGTGCCTAATGCCTATCCAAGAACATATCCGTGAGTTCAGGAAAGTTGTTGGGACTTTACCTCCTTTGCCTGAATGACTGCTAGTATACTTCTTTAGAACAAGCTTAGATAAGCAAATCGCCCAAGTGACTGCTTATCGAGATATTCCGATCCGACTGTCTGACTGGTTCCGGATAGTGACGCAAGTCGAGAGAGGGCTACGTGCCAACAACATGCTAAAACAACCACAGGCAAAGGAGAAAACCCAGCTGGACCAGGAACCGTCTATCAGACCAGAAACTACAGCATCACGGGCCACCCAGAGGTCATCCACCCCACGGAGTCCACTGAGGTGCTACAGGTGTGGGGGAGTTGGGCATTCGGCAGCAGCGTGTGGAACCCCAGGGCCAAAAACAGAGCCCCCGGCCAAGGCACGGCTGGAACGAGGACCCGGGCACACCACCAAGGCACCATTAAGACTTTCCTCGACTGCAGAAGTTTTTGCCCATCTGACTGAAAATAGGGGGAGCTCTGACAATGCGAATCAACCCCCCAAACTGTATGAGGGCGACGACGATGGTGAAAACGACCCAATGGTGAGCGCACCCATCCACCCTTTTCTTTTCCCCATATGCCTAACAGCCCCAAAAACAGGTACCCAAGGGACTTTCCAAGCCCTAGTAGATTCGGGTTGCACGAGGTGCCTGATTAACCTACCCACAGTCCTAAAACTGGGGATCCGGGCTAAAAGGCTCAGCCACTCAATCCGTTTTCAGCAAGTTGATGGATCCCTACTAGGGGGGGCGGATGCCACACATTTGACCGAGCCGGTGAAGCTGGAGCTAGCGGATCACTGGGAAATGATTCGGTTCATAATAGCCCCCAAGATGACCAACCCAGTCATACTGGGACTCTCCTGGCTGAACAAGTGGGGCCCCACCATCTGGTGGCAAGAAGGGACCCGCAGACTGAGGATAGCAAGGGGACCCCACCCCCTGCCACCACAACCAGAGAAAACGGCCCCTCCTCCCACCCAGGGGGTCCAACCCCTCCCTCTAGAGGGACAAAAGACGCCTCCAACACAGGTGCCCAATCCGCCCTGTAAAGGGACAACAGAGCAACTGGCGGCCACCTCCAGCACCTCCCACGGCCAGAACCAGATCCCAAAAGAGTACCAAGACTTGGCAGAAGTATTTAGCGAGACCGAGTGTGACGTACTACCACCCCACCGCGACGCCGATTGCGCTATCGAAATCATCCCTGGTTCGAAACTACCAAAACCTAAATTGTACGCCATGACACCCCGTGAAATGCAAGAACTGCGAAAGTACATAGACAAGAACCTACAAAGGGGTTTTATCGAACCAGCCAAACCACGGGTAGCGGCACCAGTTTTCTTCAGGGAGAAGAAATGCGTCTGGTGGTCGATTTTCGCGAGATAAACTGTGTCTCTGTGCACAACTTATACCCCCTCCCCCTCATGAAAGACATGCTAGCTCACTTGGCCAAAGGGAAGGTTTTTACCAAACTAGACCTTCGTGAAGCCTACTACCACATACGCATCAAGGAAGGAGACGAGTGGAAGACAGCATTTAATTGCCCCCTAGGAAGTTTTCAATTTAAAGTGATGCCTTTCGGACTACAGGGAGCACTGGCGGTGTTCATGCAACTGATAAATGAAGTTTTGCATGATCACCTTTATAAGGGGGTCCTCGTCTACCTGGACGACATTCTCATTTACACAGAAACCATAGACGAACACATACCCCTCGTCCGCCAGGTGCTCGAAAAACTGCTGAAAGCGAACCTCTATGTCAAACTGTCGAAATGCTAGTTCCACCAGTCGCGGCTAGACTACTTAGGCTACTGAGTGTCCAATGAGGGGATAGAAATGGACCCAGCCAAAGTACAATCAGTCCTTGACTGGCGACCCCCACGCACCCGCAGACAACTGCAAAGCTTCTTGGGGTTCGCGAACTTCTACAGACAATTTATCCCCTCTTTTGCAAAAATTGCCAAACCTCTAACCGACCTCTTAAAAACAGGGAGTCCAGCAACAAAACCTCGCCCAGGACAGCCTCTACAGTGGAGCCCGGCCTGCCTACAAGCCTTCGAAACACTAAAAGAAATGTTTGCAAAAGAACCAGTCTTGAAACATCCTGACCCCAACCAGGCTTTCATCATCCAAACAGATGCCAGCGACGTGGCAGTGGGAGCGGTTCTACTCCAAAAGAACAGCCAAGGGAACCTTCAGCCCTGTGCTTACACTTCCCGCAAATTCACCGACACAGAGAGATGCTGGGCAGCATGGGAAAAGGAAGCGTTTGCAGTGAGGTGGGCGCTGTTGACCTGGCGACATCTGCTAGAAGGAAACCAGACACCGTTCGAGGTTTGGACTGACCATAAAAACCTGGAGGCCCTTAGGACCCCATGGAAATTATCACCCAGACAAGTCCGATGGGCCCAATACTTCAATCGGTTCAACTTCGAGCTGAAACACATCCCAGGGGGGAAAAATTTTCTGGCCGATGCCCTCTCCCGAATGCCCCAGTACAACAGTGAACGGGAGCAGGTGGTGAATGCCATCATCCCCTCGCCTCAAGGAGTGGGTCAAGTAACCACCAGACGCCAGCATCGCGACCAGCAGGGCCAACCAGGGGGTGACCTGACGACACGGCTCAAAACAGAGACATTGGCGGACCCCTGGTTCCAAGACAATCAGCATCTTTTGACAAGGAGGAATGACGTAGCATGGAAAGGGACGAAACTTTACGTCCCAGAAACTCTACGCACCCTAGTCCTCAAAAGGAGCCACGGCGTTAAACCAGCAGGCCATTTCGGTTTTCTAAAGACTCTGCACTTAGTACGAAGACAATTTTGGTGGCCTCACATGAGGAAAGACATGGACAGCTATGTGAAGAGCTGCACCATCTGTGCCACGATGAAAAACCGACCAGGAAAACCTCCTGGGTTACTGCAGCCAGTAGCTGAACCGACAAGACCATGGGAGGAGATTGCAATGGACTTTATCATACAGCTGCCAAAGAGTGGCGGAAACACAGTGATCTGGACCATAATAGACTTATTCTCCAAACAGGCACATTTCATACCCTGTAGTGGGCTACCCTCAGCCCGCCAATTGGCCAAGCTGTTTGTGAAACACATCTACCGCTTGCATGGAGTACCCAGAAGAATCATCTCCGACCGAGGTGTCCAGTTCACAGCGAAATTTTGGAGGGAATTCCTACGATCCATAGGATCATCCCAAGGTCTCAGCTCAGCATTTCACCCGAGCACCAATGGCGGGGCGGAGAGACTGAATGCCATGATAGAGCAGTACTTGAGGTGCTATGTAGACTACCAACAGTCGAACTGGGCGGACCTCCTATCTTTTGCGGAGGTCGCGTACAACAATGCTGTCCACAGTAGTACAGGACTAACCCCATTCAAGGTAGTGAGCGGTATGGATTTTGTCCCCATGCCAGAATATCCCAGGGAACCCCCTTCTTCAGTCAGTTTGAACGATTGGATGGCGATGCTAAGAGAATCCTGGGAGAACGTCAAAAAGGCATTAGACAAGGCGGCACAGGCTTATAAGAAGCAAGCAGATAAGCACCGAGCCCCTCAAAGACCATTCCGAGTAGGAGAGAAGGTCTACCTCTCCACCAAGTACTTGAGACTCAAACTCCCAACTAGGAAATTGGGCCCGAAATTTATAGGACCATTTCCTATAGTAAAAATAATCAACCCGGTCACGGTACAATTGCAGTTGCCCCGGTTACTGGGAAAGATACACCCCGTTTTTCACAGTAGTCTTCTGAAGCCTGTGGTGGGGTCAACTTTAAGGCCGGTGCCACGTGATCCCCCAGGGCCCTTGATCATTGGGGGCCAAACTCATTATGAAGTACAGCGAATTCTCGATTCGAGGTGGCACAGAGGCCGCCTCCAATACTTAATTAAGTGGAAGGGTTACCCATTGTCAGAAGCATCATGGGTGAAGAGCACGAACATTCAAGCTGACCGCCTTATAGCTAAATTCCATGCAGATCACCCGGACAGGCCGGGAGGGGGTGGGACACAGTCCCAGACGGGGTAATGGTATTAGACCTGTTGTTTTATCTTGTGCAAGTTTTGCTGAAGAATGAAGGGAGAGGGGCCGGATGTCAGCTTCTCAGTGCTGACATAGTAAAGAGGGGGTTAAATTCCTGTGAGATTATTAAGAGAGAGTGCCGTAGAATGATTTAGATAATGACCAATAGGATAAGGAAGCAAGCCAGGAAAGGGAGGGATAATGGAGCAGAGGTCATTTCCTGGCTGCATATGAGTCCGTGAAGACGTTGTTCTAAGAAATAAAAGTTTTTCTTTCTTTATTATCAAAATGTGAGGGGCATCTCATTTGTCAGACAACTCTAGCCGGACAACCTATCTACAAGTAACCATGGAAGAAGAAATTAAATTAATGTCAATCAATATAAATGGACTGAATTCGGCAATAAAAAGGAAAAGGATTTTTAATAGATTAGAAAAATTAAAATCAGATATAATTTGTTTGCAAGAAGTTCACATAAAAAAACAACATATGAAAGTATTGGAATATCCTAAAATTGGGAAGTTATATACCTCTTTACCACAACAAAAGAAGAGGGGAATAGCCAGTGGTGAGATTCAATTTTTTTAACAACTGGTTCTGTGGGCGTGGCTTATTTGGGGGCATGGCTTGGTGGGCATGTGACTGGGTGGGTGTGGCTTGGTGGGCATGTGACCAGGTGGGCATGGCTAGTTGGTCATGTGACCAGGTGGCTGTGACTATGTGCATAGGGACTACCCAGAGGGCTGAAAAAAGTGATTTCTGACAGGTCCTCACACTTTTGACCGGTCCTCGCACTTATGACCTCTCATCATTTATGCCTGTTGCAGCATTCTTAATGACCATGTCACTCATTTCACAACTGCAGTGCTTCATGTGACCGGGTGGGTGTGGCCAGGTGGCCAGGTGGTCATGTGGCATCGCTTCTTTGCCCTAATGACAGTTTGCTGCAATGGTCATAAATGTGAAAAACGATCATAAGTCACTTTTTTCAGTGCCATTGTAACTGTTGTAAGTCAAGGATTACCTGTACAAAAATACAAAAAGCTTCTTTGCTTGCAAAAAGCTACCCTAAATACCAATCATTGGATTAGAAATACCTGCAAACTGGAGTTACAAATCAGGCAGGGTGCCAGAGCACCTTGAGGAATTAAAATAGTTAAAATGCAATGATAACTATCAGCAGCCAATTCTTGCTCATAAATTGAAACCCTTTAGCAGAGAGGTCATTTAAGCTCTCCAGAATGAAGCAAAGGAGCAAACAAAGTATCTGTTGCTTGTTAAACCAATTACCAGAACAAATAGACACAGGAACTAGTCAGATTTCTGAAGCTGCTTCTTTTCAGGAACAGAGATTAACATTTTTCCTTCCAAACAAAGCTGAATAGGGAAAATTATCTCATCACTAAACACAGGATTAAACATCACCAAGCACAGAATTAAACTTTACCAAAAACCAGTTTTAGACCAAATGTCAGAAAGGGTATGTAAACTCACGTTTGAATGTCAATCTTTCTAGCTAGCCAATAAGCCTTGCTGAATGTCACTCATCTTGGTTCCTTGTCATTAAAAGCTTCTGCTTCGTTATTCAATTATTTCTTCAAAGTGCAGATCATTGCACCCTGGCTGGAAGAACTCCAACAGGAGACTACTTCCTCCCAACAGCGGTGTAAAAAGCTTAAAACCCTTCCCCTTTAAAAAAGTCAAGCAAAAAAAAAAAAAAACCTCCGAGAAGCTCTGGAACCGGAAGCGACAGTAAGTCTAGGTGTACTGCCAAGAATGTAACAAAGGTTAACGGAGAGGCAGTTTCTGTAAGCAGGGCAATAAAGATTAGGCTAGGAAACAAAAATTCCTTACAGGATTAACCCTGTAAAGTGGAAAAAAACAAGAGATTTTTTTTAACAACTGGTTCTCAGAATTGCTTAACTACTTAACAACCGGTTCTACTGAACTGGTACGAACCGGTAGAATCCCACCACTGGGGAGGTCACAAGCACATGAGTGACTGTACGGAGGTCATCATGTCCAGGTAGGGGTGCAATTGGCGCACCAGACAAATTTCTGTAAATGCCCCCCTGGTCACAGTCGCAACATGATCTTCCAAAGTCAACTGTGAATCCAGGAGGATGCCTAAATTGCGTGCCCTTTCAACAGGGGGCAACATCTCACCCCCTATGACCAATGATGGAATATTTCCTTGGAACCAAGATGCCGGTACTCACAGCCACTCGGTCTTGGCGGGGTTGAGCTGAAGCCTGTTCCTCCCCATTCTCAGCTGTCCTAGGCTAAGCACGGCAACACCAAGAAACACACGCGCACAGGTCGGTGCTATGCTGGTTTATTATCCGGCTGGCTCCAGGAACGTGCTGCACTCGTTAAACAATGTGAAATTAGCGCTACATTCCATAGGCGTGCAGCTGTTTTATAGCAAAGAGCTCGTTACTGTGCCACCCCGCCCTGCATTTAAAGCCACACCCTCCCTCCTCTTTCTGGATGCTGGGCTCGGCATCTCAGCGTTTTCCCAGCCTCTCCTCATTCCGGCAACTCTGCAGCGAGGATGTCAGCAAATACAGCAGTCGGTGTGTTGAAACCCTAATACAGTCGCCCCACCTTCCCCACCCCGCACACGGCCGCCTATTCCTAAGTGCTCCCATCACCAGTGCACCCCCCCCATGCAGGTAACGTTGTTGAGCGTGTCGCTTGGCTCGACACCCATCCAGAGCCGCACCGCTTCCAGGCACTAGGACATCACATCGAGGGCATCACTGGGCTGGTTTGGGGTGGATATAAAAAGTTGAGTATCATCAGCGTACTGATGATACCTCACCCCGAAACCACGGATGATCTCCCCCAGCGGCTTCATATAGATGTTGAACAAGAGGGGTGAGAGGACTGACCCCTGAGGCACCCCACATGTGAGGGACCTCAAGGCCGACCTCTGTCCACCTGCCAACACCACTTGCGCACGCCCCGAGAGGTAGGAGGTGAACCACCAAAGAACGGTGCCTCCCATTCCCAGCCCCTCAAGGCACCGCAGTAAGATACCACGGTTGATGGTATCAAAAGCCACCGAAAGGTCTAATAGGACCAGGATGGAGGAACATCCCCTGTCCCGAGCCCTCCAGAGATCATCCACCAGCACGACGAATGCCATCTCCGTGTTGTACCTGGGCCTGAAACCCAACTGGTACGGGTCCAGATATGATGTTTCATCCAGGACCAATGGGAGCTGGTGTGCCACCACACTCTCAACAACCTTTGCTATAAAGCGAAGAATGGAGACAGGACAGAAGTTATTTAAAGTAGCCGGATCCAGGGTAGGCTTCTTGAGGAGGGGTCTCACCACCGCCTCCTTCAAGGCGGCCAGAAAGTGCCCCTTGCCCAAAGAAGCCATAATGACTGCCTGGATCCAGCCACGTGTAACCTCCCGGGCCGAATAAATGAGCCAGGAGGGACACGAGTCCAGCACACACGTGGTGGTACTCAGTTCCCCATGATCCTGTCCACTTCCTCGGGAGTAACAGGATCAAACTCTTCCCAAACCACCAGACCCCTCATCCCCTCCCTGACCAACCCTGCCCAGTTGGAGTCCAGCCCCCCCCCCCCCGAATCTGAATGATCTTATCCTTCAGGAATTTACTAAATTCCTCGGCCCACCCCCTCATAGGGTCCTCCCCCACTCCCTGATTCAAAAGGGAGCGAGATACCCTTAAAAAGGCAGCCAGACGATTCTCTGCGACCGCGATGAGGGCAGAGAAGTAAGCACGCTTCACTGCCCTCATCGCTAACAGATAGGATCAAGTAAAAGATCTCAACTCTGCACAGTCACATTCGGAACGGCTGGACCCCCAACAGCTCTCCAGACCTCTCCTCTGATGCTTCATTTCCTCCTCAGTGAACCAAGGGGCCAACCGGGATCTGCGTCGGGTCAGAGGTCACAAAGGCACAACCCGGTCTAGAGCCCCAGCAGTCCCCTCTTCCCAGGCATCCACCAGGATCTAGACCGGGGCATGGGACAAAGAGAGAGGGATAGTCCCAAGCTCCGTCTGGAACGGCTTAGGGTCCATCAGGCGCCTGGGGCGAAACCAGATGGTCGGTTCCACCTCCCAGTGGCAGGGGGCGGAAAAATGGAAGCCCAGCCTTAGGAGATAGTGATCGGTCCATGACAGGGGTTGAATAACTGGCATACCCCCACCGAGCTCACTACGCCTCTGCTCAGAGACAAAAACCAGATCGGGTGTGTTTCCCCCCACATGAGTCGGGGCCTATATTAACTCCTTGAACTCCTGGGCCACTCCTGACACCACCCCCAGGGATGGTAGGTTAAAGTCCCCCAGCACAATAAGTCTGGGGAACTCCGCCACCAACCCCGATATGGCGTCTAGCAGCCTGGGCAGGGCCGTTGATACGTAGCTGGGAGATAGGTATGTAATCAACAGGGCCAACTGACCTTTCGGTCCCCATCTCATGAGAAGGGACTCACAGCCGTCTATCTGAGGAGCAGTGACCTCCTGCGGACCATGGGTCTCCCTAATAACAACCACCAACCCCCCACACCTTCCCTGGGCCCTCAGCTGGTGTAGCACCTGAAAACCCGGCGGGCAAAGCTCATTCAAAGGGACTCCTCCCTCTGAGCCCAGCCAGGTTTCCGTAATGCAAGCCAGATCCGCGTTTTCCTCCTTGATCAGTTCACTGATGAGGGGAGCCTTGTTAACCACGGACCTGGCATTGAAACAAACCAGCCTAAGCTCAGGGGCCCTCTCTCTTAGACCCCCAGGGAAACAGGAGGTATCCAGGGGTCTAGCGCAGCCCACCGCAGACAAAACGCGGGGGCATGCTCCCGACCGCCGACACCATCCCCCCTTCATCCCACCGTGGCCATTCCCCATCACAACAGGAATCACAGCTCTATTCCCTCCAGAGTCCCCCCCCCCACTCCAACCCCACCATGACCTTCTCCAGGCCAGAACTGCCAAGAAACCGGGAGGACCGCCCTGCTATCTGCCGGGTATCATCATCCCACCCACTACCCAAACCCACTAAAAACCGAATTAAAAAAGAATACAAAGAACTTTTAAAAACCCCAACACCCTCATGCCACCTCTTGGGATCCCAGGATCCGTCATAAAGGTATTTTTTGGATAGGCCGCTGGGCCACTTCCAGGAATGGGGGGCATTCCTCAGAGCGCATAAATCCGCCCTTGTATAGATCTGAGTTGCCATCATCTATCTTGGGTACAGACGCGACAGAGGTGAAAGGGAAACAGGTGGAACAGGCCAAAACTGCCCCAACCAACGGGAGCCCCATTCTCGGGTGTCCTCTCACAACATCCGGAGGGAGGGGTAAAGATAGACAAACATCGTCGCCCTCTCACCACGACAAAGTCCCATGGTACGTTTGGTCCATTGGTCCATTGCTGGTCTCTCACCCCAGCATGGCCAGCTCTGCCACTCTCTCACGGTGGCGGAGGGTCCTCACTCTGGGGAGTAGGCCACCCATGGTGAAAGGGGAATAAACCATGGTCTCTCGGTCAGCCCGGGTCACCCGGGTTCAAACAAGCCAGTCCTCCTGCGAAAGCCCAGATGTTATCAGCTGCTAGGTCTCCATGCGCTCCCGGTAGTATTACTGGAATTGGGCGAAGAGTAGCCAGGCCAATACAGCCGGCCCAAGGAAGCCCACAGCTACCAGCAGGGGTGGTGGTGAAGGGATTGATGGTCCGAAAAAATGGAGGAGATTGCCAGATGATCCATCATTATAACACCGGGGCAAGTAGCCCCAGTGAGAGTTGCCTGGCCACTAAACCAACACAACTGGGATTACAACATGGCCGGTCACTGGGACGAGTACGGCCAGGCAAAAGAAAATCTACTGGAGACATTGCAGGAAATAGGGCAGAAACTGCTGAATTTGTCATAGTTGCAACATACGGTACAGCAGGAGGGAGAAATTGCCTGATGCCTTCTGGGTTCGTCTGCTGGAATCCGGGGTAGCCTAAGCCCAGCTAGACATGAGCAACCCCAAGGACCAGCAGATCCTAGCCTCAGCTTTCATTGACCTATCAGCCAGCAACATCCGAGGCCACTTTCACAGGATCGTATCAAATTGGTCCTCAATGGAAATATTGGCGTTGCACAGAATTGCCAACTTCGTATATGACCAGAGGGAAAAATTAAAGGAAGAGGATAAAGAGAGAAAGGAAGCAGAGTAAGAAAGGGAAAGGGAGAGGAAAAGGAGAGCTGAAAGGAGGGAAGACCTGAAAATGTTCATGACTATGCGAAATGACAGGAGGCACCCAAGCTTTCAGCTGTCAGATGAAAAGCCAAGATGCTTTTAGTGTGTGGAAGAGGGGATATCCAGGGCAAGATGCCAACATTGCTTTAGATGTGGACAGGAGGGACATTTTTGGAGGGGATATAAAGGAGGCTTTTCAGGAGTCCAGAACTATCAACCCATGCCAAGAGCCCCATTCCCTAGAGCATCCCCTGCCCGTTACCAGGATCATGAGGCTCCCAAGCAGCCTTGTCACATACAGTTCCAAGATAACCCCAACAAGTTATGACTAAATGCTGAACTAACTGAATAGCATGCCACCTTCCCAAGCCTTGCCATACCCTTAAGGCAGAGGTGGGTTTCAGTAAGTTCTGACCAGTTCTGGAGAACTGGTAGCGGAAATTTTGAGTAGTTTGGAGAACCGGTAGTAAAAATTCTGACTGGCCTTGCCCCCATCTATTCTCTGCCTCCCAAGTCCCAGCTGATCGGGAGGAAATGGGGATTTTGCAGTAACCTTCCCCTGGAGTGGGGTGGGAATGGAGATTTTACAGTATCCTTCCCCTGCCACACCCACCAAGCCACGCCCACCAAGCCATGCCATGCCCACCAAGCCACACCCACAGAACCGGTAGTAAAAAAATTTGTAACTCACCACTGGCCTAAGGAGTGGCCCTGAAGGCGAGCCCCTTCTAACCCTTACAATAGGAGGAAGGTGTCAGAGTATGAATATTCATAGACTGGAATAGATCAGCCAATAGGGACTGAATGGAGCCATGGTAAGAAGGTCAGCCAATGAATAGGCATAGCAACTAAATCAGCCAATGGGAGCTGATTGGTGAATTGAAACAAACTGGAAAGAGCATGGGCGTGGCTCTGTATTAAGCTCTGAGCTCTGAAGCTGCAAACTTGTCTGTCTGCTGTACTCTGCTTGTGTTTTGCTTGTAACCGCTACATTGGAAGAATCTGTTATTGGTATTGTAAATTTACTTCATGTTTTATTCTGTATATAAAGAAGTTAATGAATCCTGCTGCATCAGTCTGCCTGTGTGTGCTTTCTGGATTTAATTTCTGCAACAAACTCTGACAGGTTATGGGCCCAGAGCACACAGAAAGACTGAACTGTAATTAAGCTGAAGAGACTGCGGCTTCCGGTGACGTCAGTATAAGAAGAAGAAGGATAGGAAAAGACCTCCTGATCTGATCTTCTTTTCCTTGACTCAGACGGCTTTTTTTTCTGCCAAAACCGCCCCTGGAGGGAGCGGAGAGAGTGAGGAGTGCAGGGCGCATGTGGATGTGGCGATCCCGCGCGCTGAAGGCTTGATCCTCTTTCGGTCTCTGAAGCCAAGGAGAGGGCCCCGAGGAATGGCGGCCCCAAAGGAATGACTCACCGTGTTGGATAGGAAGCCGATTGCAGAGACTTGGAGAGTTGGAGAACTTGGATTTATGAACTCAGAGGTGAGGAGCGTGGAGAGAGAGTGTGTGAAGATTTAATTGCTGGGACAAGCTGGGAGGCAAAATAGCCTCACTTGGTCAACGGCTAAGAGAGAGTAACCTGGACAGAGAAGAAATCTGCCTACTTAATAGGGGAAGAGCTGGTAGTTGGAGTGTAATCTTTTTCTCTTTTGCATTTGTTATCTCCTTGATTGGATTATTGGATTTTGCTGTGGACTTTTTTTTTTCTATCATAAATTTATAAATCTGGGACAAACTATTAATAATCTCCCTTGGAATTAAAAGATGTATGGAGAGTTCAGAACCCGAAGGAATTGGATTTTACATTTTTCTCAGACCGACATAGATCTTTTTCAAGGATTGATTTTATCCTGGTTACACCTGATTTACTTACTAAAACAATAAAGACTAAAATATTTCCTAGAACGCTAACGGATCATAGTCCAATATGGATAGAAATAGAATTGGAGAAGAAAGAGAGAAGATCTTGGAGATTGAATGAGAATTTGTTTAGATATGAAAAGAATATAACTGATCTTAAAAAACATGTGAAGGAATTTTTTCAAATGAATCTGAATAAGGGTACACCCATTGAAATCGTTTGGGATGCGAGTAAGGCATATATGAGAGGTGTACTGATTTATATGAATTCTAAACACAAGCTACTTCAACAAAGGAAAAGAACAGAACTGGAATCAGAGATTAAGTAAAAGGAACAACTACACATTAAAAATCCATTAGATAATAAATTGCAAGAATCCATAAAACTTCTGAAAGACCAATTTCAAATGCTTATAGCAGAACAAACGGCAACCAATTTACAATATGCAAAACATAATACATTCTGTAATGCTAATAAACTGGGCAGATGGTTGGCATATACATTGAGGAAACAGCGATGCTCTCGAATTATTGATACTACTGAATATGGAGGAAAAGAAGTTTTTCAACAAAATTTAATAAAACAAGCTTTTCTAGACTATTATTCTAAATTATACCATAAAGATAATATAAACAATGAGCTTATAGATGAGTATCTTGAAAGAACTAGAATTACAAAAATTTCTAGTGTACAAAAGGAAAGAATGAATCAAGCAATAACTTCTGAAGAGATTATATTTGCAATTAAACAATTGAAAACAGCTAAAGCTCCTGGGACAGATGGTTTGACAGCAGTGTATTACAAAACTTTACAAATAGAATTGATTGAACATCTTAAGGACTTATTCTGCAGTATACAACAGGGGGGTAAAATACCCCCATCGTGGAAGACGGCCTTTATCTCACTGATACGTAAGGAGGATGGTTCTACAAAGCCAGAAAACTTCAGACCAATATCTCTTTTGAATACGGATTATAAAATCTTTGCAAAAGTATTAGCCAACAGATTGATGCCAGTTATCCAAGAGGTGATTCATCATGATCAAGCTGGATTTATAGAGGGCAGATATATGAAGGATAATGTACGGCAACTCATAGATTTATTGGAACATCTTGAGAAAAGTAAACAGATCCCTGCAGTGCTGGTGTTTTTGGATGCGGAAAAGGCCTTTGATCGAGTTAATTGGAACTTTCTACTAAAGACTTTGTTTAAAATGAACTTTGGGGACCAGTTTGTCCAGGCGATATCAGCAATTTACCAAGAGCAAACAGCGCAAATTATTATTAACGGGCATTTAACAACAAATTTTAATATACAAAAGGGAACAAGACAAGGATGTCCGCTATCCCCATTGTTGTTTATCTTAACTTTATTATTATTATTTATTATTTATTATTATTATTATTTATTAGATTTGTATACCGCCCTTCTCCTTGCGGACTCAGGGCGGTGGACAGCCGAATAAAAACAGTATACAAAAGTTAAAATTTCTTAAAAGACATATAAACTATGGCTAAAATTAAAACCACTAAATAATTAAAATACCCAACCCTCTAATACAATCTTAAAAATTCAACTGGGTCAGGCTAGACCAGCAAGCTGAAAAAGATGGGTTTTTAGGGCCCGACGAAAAGTCCGGAGGTCAGCAATTGTTCTCAGTTCTGGAGGCAGATCGTTCCAGAGGGTAGGGGCTGCCACAGAGAAAGCCCTCCCCCTGGGGGTCGCCAGCCGACATTGTCTAGCTGACGGCACCCTGA
Organism: Coluber constrictor foxii; assembly: GCA_038048745.1. Lineage (NCBI taxonomy): Eukaryota > Metazoa > Chordata > Lepidosauria > Squamata > Colubridae > Coluber > Coluber constrictor. Next base: position 16,953,963 of record CM075966.1, read on the forward strand.
GGAGACCCACTCTGTGGGAGCGCACCGGCCGGTGGGAGGCTATTGGCGGCAGAAGGCGGTCCCGTAAGTACCCTGGTCCTAAGCCATGGAGCGCTTTAAAGGTGGTCACCAACACCTTGAAACGCACCCGGAAGTCCACCGGCAGCCAATGCAGCTCGCGCAGGAGAGGTGTCACATGGGAGCGTCCCGTCGCTCCCATAATCCCCCGCGCGGCCGCATTCTGCACCAGTTGGAGCCTCCGGGTGCACCCCAAGGGGAGCCCCATGTAGAGAGCATTGCAGTAGTCCAGGCGAGAGGTGACGAGTGCCTGAGTGACTGTGCGTAGGGAGTCCCGATCTAGAAAGGGCGTATCAGGCGGACCTGATAAAAAGCTCCCCTGGCCACAGCTGTCGTGTGATCCTCCAAGGACAGCCGTGGATCCAGGAGGACGCCCAAGTTGCGCACCCTTTCCGTGGGGGCCAGAGATTCGCCCCCAATAACCAGCGATGGTGTCAGCTGGCTATATCGGGACGCCGGCAACCACAGCCACTCGGTCTTGGAGGGGTTGAGTCGAAGCCTGTTTCTCCCCATCCAGACCCGCACGGCTTCAAGGCACTGGGACATCACTTCCACGGCATCGTTGGGGTGGTCTGGGGTGGAAATGTACAGCTGCGTATCATCAGCGTACTGATGGAACTCCACCCCAAAACCACGGATGATCTCACCCAGCGGCTTTACATAAATGTTGAACAGAAGGGGCGAGAGGACCGACCCTTGTGGCACCCCACACACTAGGCGCCTCGGGGTCGACCGCTGCCCCCCTGTCAACACAGATTGCGACCGGTCGGAGAGGTAGGAGGAGAACCACCGTAAAACGGTGCCTCCCACCCCCAGTCCCTCCAACCGGCGCAACATGATACCATGGTCGATGGTATCAAAAGCCGCTGAGAGGTCTAATAACACCAGGATAGAGGAATATCCCCTACCCCGGGCCCGCCAGAGATCATCCACCAACGCGACCAATGCCGTTTCGGTGCTGTATCCAGACCTGAAGCCGGACTGGAGCGGGTCTAAATAGACAGCTTCATCCAGGTACCGAGGGAGCTGCCATGCAACCACACTCTCGACAACCTTCGCTAAAAAGGGAAGGTTGGAGACTGGACGGTAGTTTGCCAAAATAGCCGGGTCCAGGGAGGGCTTCTTGAGGAGGGGCCTCACCACCGCCTCCTTCAAGGCATCTGGTAGGGCACCCTCACTCAAAGAAGCATTTATAATCTCCTGGAGCCAGCCTCGTGTAACCTCCCGGGAAGCCAGCACCAACCAGGAGGGACACGGGTCCAATAAACATGTGGTTGCATTCAGTCTACCCAAGGTCCTGTCCACGTCCTCGGGAGCCACAGGATCGAACTCAGCCCAGATAACACTCTCAAGACCTGCCTCAGTCACCTCGCCCGAACTAACCCAGTCGGCGGCCAAGTCATCCCGAATCTGAGTTATTTTGTCATCCAGATATTGCACAAAATCCTCAGCACGACCCTTTAGAAGTCTTGTTGAACTCAATACGGGATTCGAATGCTTTGAAGGGAATAGCTATAAGGCAAAAGGATTACAGAATAAGAGCATTTGCAGACGATCTGGTGGTTACCCTAACACAGCCTTTGGAATCAATCATCCAGATGAAACATAGTATAGAGGAATATGGTTTAGTCTCAGGATTCAGACTGAACCAGAAAAAAACAAAGATGATAGTTAAAAATATGTCGGAAGCCGAAAGGAAGGAACTGGAAAGGTTGGCAGGATTTGAAATAGTTTCAAAGGTGAAATATCTAGGAGTGCAGGTTGCAGCTTCAAATATAAAACGTTTCCAAAATAATTATGAAGTTTTGTGGCGAAAGGTGCAAAAAGATTTGGAAAATTGGAAAAAACTGCAACTATCTCTACTTGGCAGAATAGCAGCAGTTAAGATGAATGTTCTACCTAGATTTTTGTTTTTGTTTCAAATGATTCCGGTGCTTAAAAATGATAAAAATTTGACTGAGTGGCAATCAGGGTTGAACAAATTTATTTGGAATGAGAGAAAGCCAAGAGTAAAACTGAAAATCATACAAGATGTGTGGGAAAGAGGTGGCCTTAAAGTTCCCAATTTACGGTTATATTATGAAGCAGCAGCGTTGACACACGTGAGTGATTGGTTCGGAATAACAAAGACTGAAATTTTGAATATAGAAGGCCACGATTTGGAACTTGGTTGGCATGCATATTTATTTTACGAAAACAAAGTGGATAATGTTTTCAGAAGCCATATACTTAGAAATTCCTTGATGAGAGTTTGGAAGAAGCACCAGTCTAAATTGGATTACAAAATACCTTTGTGGTTGGATCTGGGGCACATTATACGGAATATAAAGTCACTCAGGGGGATGTTATATAAAGAGTTACTCTTTATTGATGGGGGCAGCTGGAATTTGAAGCCATTAAAAACTCTGTTGGAAGAAGGGATTAATTTAACTTGGTTACAGTATAGTCAACTTCAATCAAGATGGAGAGAAGATCAAAAAACTGGTCTGATGCTGTATGAAGATTTGGTGACGCAGATAAAACAGAAAGGGCCGATGCACATTAAAAGGGTTTATAATATATTGTTAGAAAGAGACTCCAAGAGTGAACTGGTTAAAGATTGTATGATAAAATGGGCACAAAACTTTGCAGAACCAGTTATGTTGGAAACATGGGAAAAGATATGGGTTCAGAATGTTAAATTTACTCAGGCACAGAACTTGAGGGAAAATTTTTATAAAATGTTTTATAGGTGGCATTTAGATCCTAAGAAATTGTCATGTATGTATTCTAATATTCAACCAAGATGTTGGAGACGCTGTCCAGACGCTACATATTATCATATATGGTGGACTTGCAGAAAAGTGAAAGCCTTCTGGATTAAACTTTGGTGGATTATGCAGAATGTTTTGAAGAAGAAGCTTCAATTCTCTCCGCAATTGTTTTTATTGGGTATAGTTAAAGATTTTTCAACGAGCGAAACAACATTGATACTATATATGATTATGGCAGCTAGGTTACTCATTGGGCAATACTGGAAAAAAGATATTTTACCTACTATTGAAGAATGGACTTTGAAGATGGCTAGTTTTGCAGAAATGGCAAAGATCTCAGCGTATTTAAAAGATAGGTCTTAAGAAACTTTTGTTAGGGAATGGAAGAAATGGATAGATTATGTGCAGAATAAATATCAAACAAAAAAGTACCAGTTAGTATTTAGTTGAAGAAGGTTAAATTGTCTGGAGGGCTTACAGCATACAATGGGAAGAGCAAGTGGAGGTAATTAAATTTAGAATAGAGATTGACATATTGATACAGAATGTTACTTGATATATGTGATTTAATTATATATTTTATTATATTTTATTACTATTATATATTAAGGGGGATTGATAAAGTTAGATAATTATTATTAGATAAGAGAAATGTTTGATATGTTTTATTTCGATTTAATTATTATAGTACTTGCAGACTGTAAAAATGTTATTATTGATAGGGGGTAGATTAGATGAGAGAAATGTTTGATATGTTTTATCTGGATTTCTTCTTTTTGCTTAATATTTGTAGAATGTGAATTATGTTTTTGATTCTGTTATGTATTAAGAGGGATTGATAAATGAAGGTAATTGTTATTATTATTTGGATGTTAGTTTAAAAAAAATTTATTACTGATAGTGGGATGTTCGATACGTTATCTTATTTGGATTTCACCGTCTTTTTGTCTAATATTTGTAGACTGTATTAAATAATATTTTTTGTAAGGGAAGCCAAGGGGGGGATGGGGGGATAAGGGGGGGGGAAGTCGGGGGGAGGGAAAAATGAAAAATTTGTACTTGTGAAACTTTTTCAATAAAAAATAATCTCCTTTACCAAGCTGAATTATTAGCTTTCTGATACTCTATGTTTGTAGCTGGAAACGTCTTTGCCTGGAATTGTTGGCAATGTAAGATCAGCAACCCCATCTAGTGGCAGACTTGGAAACTCCAAAAGAACATCGTGGTTGTACTCGGAGGAAGTCTAAAATCTAAAGACTTGGTCCTCCCCATTTCCTTTTTTCTCTCCTTTTCGGTTAATCTTTGACAGCACTCCCCCTCCTTTCCTCAACCCTTATTAACTGATCAGACCAGAGTGATATAATAGGCTGAATAGAAACTTAAACAGATTTATACTATATTTATACTATATATAGAGGGTACTGAATTACTATTGTTATTGCAGAAAATAATTTATATATCTTTATACTTAATAGATCGGCTAAAAATTGCATAATTTATATATCTATATACTTAATAGATTGGCTAAAAATTGTAGATTAATAGTATATATTGGGTTGATTTAAATTAATTGATAAATTGGTAAATAGAGAATTTGAGGAAAAGAAAGACCAAGTAAGCTGAAAAGTGGAGAGAACTTAGTGTGTATGCTGGGCTGGAAGAAATTTTGGTCTCCAAATAAAAATCAGGGAGGATCTCAAGAAGAGATGTCCATTGCAGCGGCTACAACGGTCACTAAAGGGAGCAAGAAAGCTTTACTGCCCCCCTTGGTGTCATCGCCGGTATTATCACTCCAAATGTCATCTAAATCTATAGAAGATGCAAATACATTGGGAAAGTCCCCCTCATTACAGAATCTACAGGGAATGATGCAGATGATGCAAGAGGCAATGATGAAGAATTTTGAGGACTTAACGATGAATTTGAGAAGTGAAATGGGAACGATGCGGGGAGACATTAAAATATTAAATGAACAATTGACAGAAGTGCGAGAGGTAATAGTGAAACAAGAGGGAAGACTTCACAAAATGGAAGTCCATACCAACAGATATGAAGAACGCTTGGCAGGATTGGAACGTGAGCAGGCCGCAACTATGAAGACTATGGAAGAAGAAATAATCTTCTTACAGATGGAACGCTCCTCCTTTTTCCTAAGAATGCAGAACGTAGTTCAAGATAAAGAAGAATGTATGAGAGAAGTAGTTGGAAGTATCTTAACTGAAATGTTGGAAAAAGATAAGGAGTTAATAATGAAAGACATTGATGAGGCCTATAGAGTATTTACGGGATATGCAAAATGACATAATTTGCCTCAAGAAATTTGTATTCAATTTTGTAAGAAGGACATACGGGAGGAAGTTTATAGGAAGGCAAGGGACCAGGTGATATCATATAAAGGACAACAAATTATGATTTTAAAGCAAATCCCTAGGAAAGTTAGAGAACAGCGGTGAAGATATCTGGATGGGGAGGAACAGGCTCAGGCTCAACCCATCCAAGACCGAGTGGCTGTGGTTTCCGATGTCCTGATATAGTCAGCTGGTGCCATCACTGACTATTGGGGGTGAAACATTGGCCCCCATGGAGAGGGCTCGCAACTTGGGCGTCCTTCTGGATTCACGGCTGTCTTTAGAAGGGCATTTGACGGCTGTGACCGGGAGGATTTTTCATCAGGTTCGCCTGATCCGCCAGTTGCATCCCTTTCTGGATCGGGACTCTCTACGCACAGTCACTCATGCCCTCGTCACCTCCCGCCTGGACTATTGTAACACTCTCTACATGGGGCTCCCCTTGAGGAGCACCCGGAGACTCCAACTGGCACAGAGTGCGGCCGCACGGGTGGTAATGGGAGCAACATGGTGTTCCCATGTAACACCTCTCCTGCGCTTCAAGGTTTTGGTTACCACCTTTAAAGCGCTCCATGGCTTAGGACCTGGTTATCTACGGGACCGCCTACTACCAACAATAACCTCCCACCGGCTGGTACGCTCTCATAGAGAGGGGCTCCTCTGGGTGCTGTTGGCCAAACAATGCCGAGTGGCGGCCCCCAGGGGGAGAGCCTTCTCTGTGGGGGCACCTACTATCTGAAATGAGCTCCCCCCGGAGATACGGAGGATCCCGGATCTGCGCACCTTCCACCGCGCTCTTAAGACTTTTTTATTTCACCAGGTGGGCCTGGCCTAATCTTTTTCCCTCTTTTAATATGTACAATTTTAAATTGGTTTTAAATTATTGGGGTGTTTTAATTTGTTTGGGCCAAAGTGTTTAATTTGATTTTATGCTATTTTTTAAATTTTGTATTTATGTATTTTTATTGTTTGGCTGTTCACCACCCTGAGTCCTTCGGGAGTAGGGCGGTATATAAATCAAATAAAATGAAAATGAAATAAAATGAAATTTCTGACGATGCAGTTAAGGAAAAATGCAATTCTATATAGATGGTTGATACCAGAAGGTTTATTGATAACTTTGCGATACAAGAGGATTACAATTGAGAACTTGAGAGATGCACGAGATTTCTATGAATGAAACCTTAAGGCAAATGACTTGGAGACTGAGGGGGAAGTGGAAAATGAAAGCTTAGAAGACCTACAGAAGGATGAAGAATTTAAGGAACGAACGGATGGGAAGGGGAGAAAGATAGAGAGGGAAGGAACTGGTGAAAGGAAAGAACCCCTTTCCCCGAGGAAAACCCAACAGACTAGAAAGAAAACAGAGAGCAAGCAATAAGTAAGTAGTAAGGAGGATGGTAAAGGGAGAAGTGGGGGTATCCTTATTTTCAGCTAGTATTAATGGTTTAAATAATCCATGTAAGAGAAAGAGAGTGTTCAACCGGTTGGCAAAAGGAAATTATGATATGATATGCCTACAGGAGGTTCATGTAAAAAGAAACCAGAAAGCGATACTGGAGAATAAAAGACTGGGAAATTTGTATGCCTCCCTGGCAGATCAGAAAAATAAGGGAGTGGTGATATATGTAAAAGGACACTTAGAATCTAAATTAATTTATGCCAGTAAAAAAGGTAGAGTCCTGATGGTAGAGGTAACAATGCACCAAAGGAAATGTTTGTTGGTTGGAATCTATGCCCCAAATGGATGCCAAGTAAACTTTTACGGGAAATTATATCAGAAGTTATTAGAGGTAAATGATCTGTCCCCCCCCTTCAGAGACCCACAAAAACACAGCCAGCCGAGGGTTAATAATCACTTGGCACACTCCGCAGTTCTTATCTCAACCTTGGCAGCGATATGCACACCGTCTGCCAAGGACTTTATTGGTTTACACAAACAAGCAAATCTCCTACGTAGCTTTGCCGTTCATCTAGCTTCCAAGACTACGAGGTTGCTCCGTTTGTTTAGCTTTGTTCGTCACGAACTTCGTAACCCACCGTACTGTCTTATATACATATGCTTCTGGGTGTGGTCCAGTGAGTCATTGATCCCATGACTCCAATCCAATGACTCAGCATTTCCTCATACGTCTCAGCTGCAGTACCCTTTTCTCTCGCCTTCTTTGGCGTGCGTCCAGGAATGACGTCTCTCCCTCACTCTCATCTGAGGCACCTGTTTCCCCACTACTTGGCTCTCTTTCAGCTGGCACCTGAGCCGGTGCCAGAGGGGGAGGGCTGGGAGATCTGGCTGGCTCCTCTTCCTCCTGCTCAGAGCTGCCTTCCTCCAAAGGGATAGGCTCAGAGGACGGGGCCACAACACTATCCCCCACCGCAGGGCCCTTCCCCCGGGTCTGACGGTCGGGATGGGGTCGGGACGGGAACTGTTCGTGGAAAGCCCGCACCAGGTCAGGGGCCTGAACGGCAGATGCGTCCACCCAGGTGAAATCCTCGGCCCCGTACCCTTTCCAAGCGATGAGGTATTGGAAGCGCCCCTTCAGCCAACGGGAGTCCCGAATACTGTCCACCTCATACGTCGAGGCGTCGTCCTCGTCGGCTGCGGCTGGGGGGGCAGGCGGCGGCGGGCGGCGGAGACGGCTAGTGGGAGTCTCAGGGACCAGGAGGGACCGATGAAAAACGGGGTGGAGCTGCATGGAGCGGGGTAGAGTCAACCGATAGGCCACCGGGTTGATGACCGCCTCGATGGGGAAGGGACCGATAAAGCGGTGGGCCAGTTTCCTCACCGGCTGGTCCGTGGGGAGGTGTTTCGTGGACAGCCAAACCCGATCTCCAACTTCCAGCGGTGGCGTCGCCCGGCGGCCGCGATCGGCGAACCGTTTATAGTCCTCTTTCGCCCGGATCAGCTGTCGCCGCACCAGTTGCTGCACCGCCTGCAGCTCCGAGAGGAAGTCCCGGGTCTCAGGAACAGGGGAGTCCATGATGGTCAACGGAAAAAACCGTGGATGGTACCCGACGTTGGCATGGAACGGTGTCATCTGGGTGGAGGTATGTTGGGAGTTGTTAAAAGCGAACTCCGCCAGGGGAAGGTACTCGGCCCAGTTGTCCTGCTGTTGGTTGACAAAACAGCGGAGGTACTGCTCCAGTATGCCAATGACCTTCTCCGTGCCCCCGTCAGTCTCCGGATGGTGTGACGACGACAGGCACACCTGCACCTCCAGCGCAGCCATCAGGCTTTTCCAGAAGCGGGCCGTGAACTGGGCCCCGCGATCCGAAACCACCCGGTCCGGCAGGCCGTGGAGGCGGAAGATGTGTTGCAGGAACAGGCGAGCCGTGGTACGAGCCGAGGGCAGGCCGCGGCACGGGATGAAATGTGCCATCTTCGTGAGCGCATCCACCACCACGAGGACGGTCGTGAATGTAGCGGACAGGGGCAGGTCAGTCAGGAAGTCCATGGAGATGGCTCCCCATGGTCTCTCCGGTGTTGGCAGTGGCTGGAGGAGTCCAGGAGGGGGGCCGGACGCGGCTTTGGCCTGTCGGCATGGCACACAGGATGTCACGTAGGCGTGCACATCGTGCCGTACCCGAGGCCACCAAAAAGTCCGTGTCACTAGGTTCAAGGTCTTAAAGAAGCCGAAGTGCCCCGCCGCGGGGTTGTCATGGCACTGGTTCATGACGAGGGCTCGGAGCGGACTTGTGGGCACGTACAGCCGACCCCGGTGCCTGAGCAAGCCCTCCTCCATGGTCCATGGGGACGCGGGGCCGACGTCCGCTCTCCGCTGCTGCGACCAGTCGTCCCGTCGCTGCGCTTCCAGCACCTGAGTCCGCAGGTCCACCGGTTCCTGGACCGCGGCCAAGGAGTCCGCTGGCAGCACCGTCCGGGGGGAAAGGGAGTCCTTGGGGCAAAAGTATTCCGGTTTACGGGATAGCGCGTCCGCCCTCTGGTTGAGGTGGCTCGGAATGTATGTGACGTGGAAGTTGAACCGGGCGAAAAACAACGACCACCGGATCTGCCGCTGGTTCAAATTCCTGGCCGTGGTGAGGTGCTCCAGGTTCCGATGGTCCGTCCGCACCTCCACCTGGTGTCGGGCCCCCTCGAGGTGATGTCGCCAAGCCTCGAACGCGGCCTTGATAGCCAGCAACTCCTTTTCCCAGATGGTGTAGTTGCGCTCGGAAGGAGTGAGTTTCCGGGAGTAGTAAGCGCAGGGAAAAAGAGTGCCGCCATCCACCGGAGCCTGTAGCAGCACCGCTCCAATCGCCACGTTGGACGCGTCTGTCTCAACCACGAACGGACGGTGTGGATCGGGGTGCTTCAGGACCGGCTCCGTGACAAAGGCCTGCTTGAGAACCTCGAAGGCCTGCTGCTGCGGGGGCCCCCACTGGAATGGAACCTTCTTCCGAAGGAGCTGGGTCAACGGCACGGTCAGGGTGGCAAAGCCCGGGATGAAGGTCCGGTAGTAGTTGGCGAATCCCAACAGACGCTGGACGTCCTTCACCCGACGCGGGGGTTCCCAACTGCGCAAGGCCGCCACCTTGTGTGGGTCCATCGCGATGCCCTCGGGGGTGATGATGTGCCCGAGGAACTCTATGGAAGTCTGGAAGAAGTAACATTTCTCCAACTTCGCATAGAGCTGGTGCTCCCGCAGGCGCTGCAGGACCTGGCAGACATGCTGGAGGTGACTCTCCGGGGTCCGGGAATAGATCAAAATATCATCCAGGTAGATCACCACGAACCGATCCAGCATGTCCCGGAACACGTCGTTCATCAAGTGCTGGAAGACCGCGGGGGCGTTGGTCAACCCGAACGGCATGACGGTATATTCAAAGTGTCCGTATCGGGTGCCAAATGCCGTCTTCCACTCGTCCCCCTCTCGCATCCGCACCAGGTTGTAGGCTCCCCGGAGGTCGAGCTTGGTGAAAATCGAAGCCTCCCGCAACCTCTCCATCAGCTCCGGAATCAGCGGCAGGGGATAGCGATTCCGTACCGTGATGGCATTCAAGCGCCGGTAGTCGCAACACAGGCGCAAGTCCCCCGTCTTCTTTTTCACGAAGAGGACTGGGGCCGAGAGCGGGGAGGTCGAAGGCCGGATGAACCCACGGGCCAGGTTCTTGTCCAGAAAGTCCCGTAAGGCGGCCAGCTCAGGCTCCGACATGGAGTACAGGCGTCCCGAGGGCAGGGGCGCGTTGGGCATCAAGTCCACCGCGCAGTCGTAGGGTCGGTGCGGGGGCAAGCGATCCGCCTCCTTCTCGCTGAACACGTCGGCGAAGGATGTCAGCTCCGGAGGCAAGGAGACGTTCGGGGCAGCGACGTCCTGGCCGGCACAGGTGTGGCGAAGGTGGTCGACACACTGCAGGCTGGGGAACGAGATGGCATTTCTCGACCACGCCACCTGAGGGTCGTGCGCCCGAAGCCAGGCCATCCCCAGGACCAAGGGGAAGTGCAGGTCCGCCGTCACATAAAACTGGATCGCCTCCTCATGGTTCCCAATGGCAAGGCGCAAGGGCTGAGTAGCAAAGTTGATGGGCCCCGCCACAAGTTCCCGCCCATCAATAGTTTCGACCCTCAACGGAGGGTCCACTGGAACCAAGGGAACCTTGTAATGGGCCACAAAGGCCTGGTCCATAAAGTTCGTGGTGGCCCCCGAGTCCACCAGCGCGTGCGCCTGGAGCCCCTCCGACCGGTTAGCCAACAACACCCGGGTGTTCAAAATCAGGTGCCGAGGGGGCTCACAGTCCACAGCCGCCGCCTCCGGCGGGGCATGGTCACCTGCCTGACCCAGAGTTTCCCCTAAGCCAGGCCTGACCCGTTTCCCGGCTGGTCACGCCGAGGCTCCGGAACAGACTTGAGCGATCCACTCCGCTTCCGGGGACACGAGGCGGCGAAATGTCCAGCCTCGCCGCAATAGAGGCACAACCCCCCTTGGCGTCTCCGCATCCGCTCCTGGGCCGTCAGTTGAGGCCTGGCTGCTCCGAGCTCCATGGGCTCCTCAGCCGTCGCCACCAAACGCGGTACGGTCCGGGGCGCTGTTGGTACGAAACGCGGGGGTGCCGGCACTGTGGGTGGTTCCGGAAGAGCCCTACGGGGCCGTCGCCGTTGTAGGCGGGCATCGATGCGCAGGCATTGGGTCACCAGCGCGTCCAGGGTCTGTGGCGCCTCCACCCGAACCAGCTCGTCCTGCATCTCATCGCAGAGGCCGTCCTGGAAGGCATCCATCAGCGCCGCCTCATTCCAGGCCGAATCCTGGCCTAGCAATCGGAACTCCGCAATATAGTCCTGCAGGGGGCGCTTGCCTTGGCGAAGGTCCTTGATGCGCCTCGCTGCCGTCTGCACCCGGAGGGGGTCCTCAAACATGGTACGCAGGTGTTGCAAAAAGCCCTGATAGTCCAGAAGCAAGGGGCTGTCTTGCAGCAACAGGGGCGTGGCCCATCGGGCGGCAGTGCCAGAGAGGGAGCTGATAATAAAAGCCACCCGAACCCGGTCATCCGGAAAATCCTCCGGCCGCATTGCCATGTACAGCTGGCACTGTCCCAAGAAGGCCGGGAACATTTCCTGCTGTCCAGAAAACTTATCTGGCATGTTCACTGGGCATCTTGGACGGGGAAGGGGAGCAGGTGGAGCTGCTACAGGAGCATTTCCCAAAGCAAGTTGTGCAGTTAGCTGTGCTACTTGCTGTTGCAGAAGTTGATTGGCCTCCAGCATCTGCTGTACCTGCTGCTGCAGCTGTTGGTCCATCGTGGGTTAACGATGGAGTTTTGGGTGACGAACAAGATGATCTGTCCCCCCCCTTCAGAGACCCACAAAAACACAGCCAGCCGAGGGTTAATAATCACTTGGCACACTCCGCAGTTCTTATCTCAACCTTGGCAGCGATATGCACACCGTCTGCCAAGGACTTTATTGGTTTACACAAACAAGCAAATCTCCTACGTAGCTTTGCCGTTCATCTAGCTTCCAAGACTACGAGGTTGCTCCGTTTGTTTAGCTTTGTTCGTCACGAACTTCGTAACCCACCGTACTGTCTTATATACATATGCTTCTGGGTGTGGTCCAGTGAGTCATTGATCCCATGACTCCAATCCAATGACTCAGCATTTCCTCATACGTCTCAGCTGCAGTACCCTTTTCTCTCGCCTTCTTTGGCGTGCGTCCAGGAATGACGTCTCTCCCTCACTCTCATCTGAGGCACCTGTTTCCCCACTACTTGGCTCTCTTTCAGCTGGCACCTGAGCCGGTGCCAGAGGGGGAGGGCTGGGAGATCTGGCTGGCTCCTCTTCCTCCTGCTCAGAGCTGCCTTCCTCCAAAGGGATAGGCTCAGAGGACGGGGCCACAACAGTAAACTATGCCAATATTTGTTTGCTCGGGGACTTTAATGCGGTAGTAGATCCAAATCTGGATTATATACCAGAGAGAGGTAAAGCCGGGAAAAAGAGGAGGAAGCTTTTGCCAAAAATTTGTAAGCAGCTTGGAGAGGTAACAGGGCTGAAAGATGTCAAGCTTCGATGTTATCTCAAAATAAATGAATTTCCAACCAGCCGATCTTTGAGGAAATTTTCTCTTTATCGAGCGTAACTGTCGGTCCCTGACGCTTTCGCAGTCAGCACTAATCTTTGCCCCCCAAACCCTCCCCTTCCATTCCCCAATTCTCTGCATCTCATTGGCCATCTTCCAAGCCACTCTCCCCATCCCATCTCCATCAGTTCACAGGAATGTCCCCCTCCCATCCCATCTCCGAGGAGACAGTATCTTCAGGGGAATTAAGTAGGTGAAAGTTCAAGCTTCTCCTCTCCTTTCGTATGCCAGCGCTGGAACGCTGACATCCGGCCCCTCTCCCTTCATTCTCTCAGTGAGGCCTGCACAAGACAAACAACAACTTTAGTACCATTACCCCATCTGAGGGTGTGTCCCACCCCCTCCCGCCTTGTCCGGGTGATCTGCATGGAATTTAGCTATAAGGCGGTCAGCTTGGATGTTCGTGCTCTTCACCCAGGAAGCTTCTGACAAGTGGTAACCCTTCCACTTAATTAAGTATTGGAGGCACCCCCTGTGCCACCTCAAATCAAGAATTCACTGTACTTCATAGTGAGTGTGGCCCACAAAGATCAAGGGCCCTGGCAGATCACGTGGCACCGGCCTTAAAGTTGACCCCACCACAGGCTTCAGGAGACTACTGTGAAAAACGGGGTGTATCCTTCCTAGTAACCGGGGCAACTGCAATTGTACCGTGACCGGGTTGATTATTTTAACTATAGGAAATGGTCGTATAAATTTCGGACCCAGTTTCCTGGTTGGGAGTCTGAGTCTTAAATACCTGGTGGAGAGGTAGACTTTCTCTCCTACTCAGAACGGTCTTTGGGGGGCTCGGTGCTTATCTGCTTGTTTCTTATAAGACTGTGCCACCTTATCTAATGCCTTCTTGACATTCTCCCAGGTTTTTCTCAGCATTGCCATCCAATCGGTCAAGCTAACTGAGGAAGGGGGTTCCCTTGGGTACTCTGGCATGGGGACAAAATCCATACCGCTCACTATCTTAAATGGGGTTAGTCCTGTGCTACTGTGGACAGTATTGTTGTATGCAACCTCCGCAAACGATAGGTGGTCCGCCCAGTTCGACTGTTGGTAGTCGACGTAGCACCTCAGGTATTGCTCTATCATGGCATTCAGTCTCTCCGCCCCCCCATTGGTGCTCAGGTGAAACGCTGAGCTGAGGCCTTGGGATGACCCTATGGACCGTAGGAATTCCCTCCAGAATTTCGCTGTAAACTGGACACCTCGATCAGAGAGGATTCTTCTGGGTACTCCATGCAAGCGGTAGATGTGTGTCACGAACAGTTTGGCCAATAGGCGGGCTGAGGGTAGTCCACTACAGGGTATGAAATGTGCCTGTTTGGAGAATAAGTCTATTACAGTCCAGATCACTGTGTTTCCGCCACTCTTTGGCAGCTGTATGATAAAGTCCATTGCAATCTCCTCCCATGGCCTTGACGGTTCAGCTACTGGCTGCAGGAGCCCGGGAGGTCTTCCTGGTCGGGTTTTCATCGTGGCACAGATGGTACAACTTTTTACATAGCTGTCCACGTCTTTTCTCATGTGGGGCCACCAAAACTGCCTTCGTACTAAATGCAGAGTCTTTAGGAAGCCAAAATGCCCCGCTGGTTTAACGTCGTGGCTCCTCTTGAGGACCAGGGTGCGTAGAGTCTCTGGGACATAGAGTTTCGTCCCTTTCCATGCTAGGTCATCCCTCTTTGTCAAGAGAAGTTGATTGTTTCAGAACCAGGGGTCCGCCAATGTTTCTGCTTTGAGCCTTGTTGTCAGGTCACTTGCTGGTTGGCCCTGCTGGTCGCGATGTTGCCGTCTGGTGATTACCTGACCCACTCCTTGGGGAGAGGGGAAGATGGCATTCACCACCTGCTCCCGTTCACTGTTGTATTGGGGCATTCGGGAGAGGGCATCGGCCAGAAAGTTCTTCCCCCCTGGGATGTGCTTCAGCGCGAAGTTGAAATGATTGAAGTATTGGGCCCATCGGACTTGTCTGGGTGATAACTTCTGTGGGGTCTTGAGGGCCTCCAGGGTTTTATGGTCAGTCCAAACCTCAAACGGTGTCAGGCCTCCTTCTAGCAGATGTCGCCACGTCAACAGCGCCCACCTCACCATGAACGCTTCCTTTTCCCATGCCACTTATCATCTTTCTGTGTCGGTGTCAGCCTCCGCCTTTCCCTGCTTTGGCTGTCATAGTAATGGAGGCAGGGGGGGTTAGTTAGCTGGGCAATGGATGAATCTAAGAAACGAAACCAATTCCTAAGCTGTTATCAGGCCAACAGTCACTGCATTCCTGGATGCTGACACGGCCAGACGTGTGCTCCCACCTGACCTCTGGGAGACCTTTGGATTGGATGATTTATGGTGGGCAGTGGGAGGGGATGCTTTCTATATGTAACTTGCGCGCTTTTTGCCTCAGAATCCTGCTTTCCATGGTTGCGTTCATTTCATATCTAGTAAAAGTACCATACTTTAATCTATGATGAAGTCTGGGTTTTCCTTTACTGGCTACTGAAGGAAGCATATCTGACATTAAGCAGGATTCTCACACTCAGCCATCCCGGACAACACCGAGGGGGCTGAAATCCACAGAATGTCTGATCAAGAAAGTGATTTAGATCAGATGGGGGCATATGGCTCAGCGATGTCTTCATATCAGCCGGGAGAAGAGACCGCAGTGTGGATGGAGAATTTACAGCTGAGAGAGGAGCCAGACGAAGCCCGATGGTCGAAGGGAGTAGGAAGGTTGCCGGACCTGGGGAAGACCCCCCATGGAGTAACCAGCTCCAGACCCCGAAAAGGAGAGGCAGTGTGGCTGCAAGAGCAAAAGGAAAGCCTCATGATGGCACAAGCACTACAACTCATCCACGATGTTGAAGAAAGCCAAAAAAAACGTGAGTTTTATGCAACCCCTGAAGGGAAGGGAAGAGAATACTCCAAAGTAAATCCAGAGGAAGGGGCTTGTGGGGGAGAGGAAGAGGGAGCTGGCGAAGGTACATCCCAGGCTTTGGGTAGTCAAGCAAGTGATGCAGCAGTCCAGGGACCCCCAGCATTGCAGGCCTCACCCCACAGACGCAAGAAACCAAAAATCCCCCCCCCCGCCTGGAAAATATGGAGGAGACCCGAAAACCATGGGGCTTTTCTTAACCCAAGTGTGGAATCACATGCAAGACTGGGGGGAGGACTACCTGTCGGATGCAGCTCGAGTGAGATGTGTCACTAGCGCCTTAGAGGGAGTGGCAGCTGAATGGATGGTGGTCCTCCACAATAACAATTCCCCCCTGCTGCGTAATTACAACGAGTTCATGGCAGCTCTTAGGAGGCATTTTGAGGACCACCTAGCTGAGCGGAAGGCGAGACTCCGAATGAAGAGTATCCAGCAGGGCCGGAGATCGGTAGCGGAATACACCCAAGAATTTCGGGAGCGGGCACCATACATGACAGGGTGGTCAGAAATGGCTCTGCTGGAGAGTTTCAAAGATGGACTGAATGAGGAAATCTACCAAGACTGTAGAGCACGGGGGGTCCCCGAAGATCTGCACAGTTGGTCCATAGCAGCTGAGGATGCAGAAATCGAGATAGCCCGAAGTCGACTCCGAAGAGGGCGTGCTGGGGAGCCTTCATCCTCCTACTACCACAAGGAAGCCCCAAAGATGGCCGGGGGGAGGGCGGAGTCCAACCCCAAGCCGAAACCCTTCACGTGTTTCAAGTGTGGCATGGAAGGTCACCGGTGATCTGTCCCCCCGCCCCTTCAGAGACCCACAAAAACACAGCCAGCCGAGGGTTAATAATCACTTGGCACACTCCGCAGTTCTTATCTCAACCTTGGCAGCGATATGCACACCGTCTGCCAAGGACTTTATTGGTTTACACAAACAAGCAAATCTCCTACGTAGCTTTGCCGTTCATCTAGCTTCCAAGACTACGAGGTTGCTCCGTTTGTTTAGCTTTGTTCGTCACGAACTTCGTAACCCACCGTACTGTCTTATATACATATGCTTCTGGGTGTGGTCCAGTGAGTCATTGATCCCATGACTCCAATCCAATGACTCAGCATTTCCTCATACGTCTCAGCTGCAGTACCCTTTTCTCTCGCCTTCTTTGGCGTGCGTCCAGGAATGACGTCTCTCCCTCACTCTCATCTGAGGCACCTGTTTCCCCACTACTTGGCTCTCTTTCAGCTGGCACCTGAGCCGGTGCCAGAGGGGGAGGGCTGGGAGATCTGGCTGGCTCCTCTTCCTCCTGCTCAGAGCTGCCTTCCTCCAAAGGGATAGGCTCAGAGGACGGGGCCACAACAGTAAACTATGCCAATATTTGTTTGCTCGGGGACTTTAATGCGGTAGTAGATCCAAATCTGGATTATATACCAGAGAGAGGTAAAGCCGGGAAAAAGAGGAGGAAGCTTTTGCCAAAAATTTGTAAGCAGCTTGGAGAGGTAACAGGGCTGAAAGATGTCAAGCTTCGATGTTATCTCAAAATAAATGAATTTCCAACCAGCCGATCTTTGAGGAAATTTTCTCTTTATCGAGCGTAACTGTCGGTCCCTGACGCTTTCGCAGTCAGCACTAATCTTTGCCCCCCAAACCCTCCCCTTCCATTCCCCAATTCTCTGCATCTCATTGGCCATCTTCCAAGCCACTCTCCCCATCCCATCTCCATCAGTTCACAGGAATGTCCCCCTCCCATCCCATCTCCGAGGAGACAGTATCTTCAGGGGAATTAAGTAGGTGAAAGTTCAAGCTTCTCCTCTCCTTTCGTATGCCAGCGCTGGAACGCTGACATCCGGCCCCTCTCCCTTCATTCTCTCAGTGAGGCCTGCACAAGACAAACAACAACTTTAGTACCATTACCCCATCTGAGGGTGTGTCCCACCCCCTCCCGCCTTGTCCGGGTGATCTGCATGGAATTTAGCTATAAGGCGGTCAGCTTGGATGTTCGTGCTCTTCACCCAGGAAGCTTCTGACAAGTGGTAACCCTTCCACTTAATTAAGTATTGGAGGCACCCCCTGTGCCACCTCAAATCAAGAATTCACTGTACTTCATAGTGAGTGTGGCCCACAAAGATCAAGGGCCCTGGCAGATCACGTGGCACCGGCCTTAAAGTTGACCCCACCACAGGCTTCAGGAGACTACTGTGAAAAACGGGGTGTATCCTTCCTAGTAACCGGGGCAACTGCAATTGTACCGTGACCGGGTTGATTATTTTAACTATAGGAAATGGTCGTATAAATTTCGGACCCAGTTTCCTGGTTGGGAGTCTGAGTCTTAAATACCTGGTGGAGAGGTAGACTTTCTCTCCTACTCAGAACGGTCTTTGGGGGGCTCGGTGCTTATCTGCTTGTTTCTTATAAGACTGTGCCACCTTATCTAATGCCTTCTTGACATTCTCCCAGGTTTTTCTCAGCATTGCCATCCAATCGGTCAAGCTAACTGAGGAAGGGGGTTCCCTTGGGTACTCTGGCATGGGGACAAAATCCATACCGCTCACTATCTTAAATGGGGTTAGTCCTGTGCTACTGTGGACAGTATTGTTGTATGCAACCTCCGCAAACGATAGGTGGTCCGCCCAGTTCGACTGTTGGTAGTCGACGTAGCACCTCAGGTATTGCTCTATCATGGCATTCAGTCTCTCCGCCCCCCCATTGGTGCTCAGGTGAAACGCTGAGCTGAGGCCTTGGGATGACCCTATGGACCGTAGGAATTCCCTCCAGAATTTCGCTGTAAACTGGACACCTCGATCAGAGAGGATTCTTCTGGGTACTCCATGCAAGCGGTAGATGTGTGTCACGAACAGTTTGGCCAATAGGCGGGCTGAGGGTAGTCCACTACAGGGTATGAAATGTGCCTGTTTGGAGAATAAGTCTATTACAGTCCAGATCACTGTGTTTCCGCCACTCTTTGGCAGCTGTATGATAAAGTCCATTGCAATCTCCTCCCATGGCCTTGACGGTTCAGCTACTGGCTGCAGGAGCCCGGGAGGTCTTCCTGGTCGGGTTTTCATCGTGGCACAGATGGTACAACTTTTTACATAGCTGTCCACGTCTTTTCTCATGTGGGGCCACCAAAACTGCCTTCGTACTAAATGCAGAGTCTTTAGGAAGCCAAAATGCCCCGCTGGTTTAACGTCGTGGCTCCTCTTGAGGACCAGGGTGCGTAGAGTCTCTGGGACATAGAGTTTCGTCCCTTTCCATGCTAGGTCATCCCTCTTTGTCAAGAGAAGTTGATTGTTTCAGAACCAGGGGTCCGCCAATGTTTCTGCTTTGAGCCTTGTTGTCAGGTCACTTGCTGGTTGGCCCTGCTGGTCGCGATGTTGCCGTCTGGTGATTACCTGACCCACTCCTTGGGGAGAGGGGAAGATGGCATTCACCACCTGCTCCCGTTCACTGTTGTATTGGGGCATTCGGGAGAGGGCATCGGCCAGAAAGTTCTTCCCCCCTGGGATGTGCTTCAGCGCGAAGTTGAAATGATTGAAGTATTGGGCCCATCGGACTTGTCTGGGTGATAACTTCTGTGGGGTCTTGAGGGCCTCCAGGGTTTTATGGTCAGTCCAAACCTCAAACGGTGTCAGGCCTCCTTCTAGCAGATGTCGCCACGTCAACAGCGCCCACCTCACCATGAACGCTTCCTTTTCCCATGCCACTTATCATCTTTCTGTGTCGGTGTCAGCCTCCGCCTTTCCCTGCTTTGGCTGTCATAGTAATGGAGGCAGGGGGGGTTAGTTAGCTGGGCAATGGATGAATCTAAGAAACGAAACCAATTCCTAAGCTGTTATCAGGCCAACAGTCACTGCATTCCTGGATGCTGACACGGCCAGACGTGTGCTCCCACCTGACCTCTGGGAGACCTTTGGATTGGATGATTTATGGTGGGCAGTGGGAGGGGATGCTTTCTATATGTAACTTGCGCGCTTTTTGCCTCAGAATCCTGCTTTCCATGGTTGCGTTCATTTCATATCTAGTAAAAGTACCATACTTTAATCTATGATGAAGTCTGGGTTTTCCTTTACTGGCTACTGAAGGAAGCATATCTGACATTAAGCAGGATTCTCACACTCAGCCATCCCGGACAACACCGAGGGGGCTGAAATCCACAGAATGTCTGATCAAGAAAGTGATTTAGATCAGATGGGGGCATATGGCTCAGCGATGTCTTCATATCAGCCGGGAGAAGAGACCGCAGTGTGGATGGAGAATTTACAGCTGAGAGAGGAGCCAGACGAAGCCCGATGGTCGAAGGGAGTAGGAAGGTTGCCGGACCTGGGGAAGACCCCCCATGGAGTAACCAGCTCCAGACCCCGAAAAGGAGAGGCAGTGTGGCTGCAAGAGCAAAAGGAAAGCCTCATGATGGCACAAGCACTACAACTCATCCACGATGTTGAAGAAAGCCAAAAAAAACGTGAGTTTTATGCAACCCCTGAAGGGAAGGGAAGAGAATACTCCAAAGTAAATCCAGAGGAAGGGGCTTGTGGGGGAGAGGAAGAGGGAGCTGGCGAAGGTACATCCCAGGCTTTGGGTAGTCAAGCAAGTGATGCAGCAGTCCAGGGACCCCCAGCATTGCAGGCCTCACCCCACAGACGCAAGAAACCAAAAATCCCCCCCCCCGCCTGGAAAATATGGAGGAGACCCGAAAACCATGGGGCTTTTCTTAACCCAAGTGTGGAATCACATGCAAGACTGGGGGGAGGACTACCTGTCGGATGCAGCTCGAGTGAGATGTGTCACTAGCGCCTTAGAGGGAGTGGCAGCTGAATGGATGGTGGTCCTCCACAATAACAATTCCCCCCTGCTGCGTAATTACAACGAGTTCATGGCAGCTCTTAGGAGGCATTTTGAGGACCACCTAGCTGAGCGGAAGGCGAGACTCCGAATGAAGAGTATCCAGCAGGGCCGGAGATCGGTAGCGGAATACACCCAAGAATTTCGGGAGCGGGCACCATACATGACAGGGTGGTCAGAAATGGCTCTGCTGGAGAGTTTCAAAGATGGACTGAATGAGGAAATCTACCAAGACTGTAGAGCACGGGGGGTCCCCGAAGATCTGCACAGTTGGTCCATAGCAGCTGAGGATGCAGAAATCGAGATAGCCCGAAGTCGACTCCGAAGAGGGCGTGCTGGGGAGCCTTCATCCTCCTACTACCACAAGGAAGCCCCAAAGATGGCCGGGGGGAGGGCGGAGTCCAACCCCAAGCCGAAACCCTTCACGTGTTTCAAGTGTGGCATGGAAGGTCACCGGTGATCTGTCCCCCCGCCCCTTCAGAGACCCACAAAAACACAGCCAGCCGAGGGTTAATAATCACTTGGCACACTCCGCAGTTCTTATCTCAACCTTGGCAGCGATATGCACACCGTCTGCCAAGGACTTTATTGGTTTACACAAACAAGAAAATCTCCTACGTAGCTTTGCCGTTCATCTAGCTTCCAAGACTACGAGGTTGCTCCGTTTGTTTAGCTTTGTTCGTCACGAACTTCGTGACCCACCGTACTGTCTTATATACATATGCTTCTGGGTGTGGTCCAGTGAGTCATTGATCCCGTGACTCCAATCCAATGACTCAGGATTTCCTCATACGCCGCAGCTGCAGTACCCTTTTCTCTCGCCTTCTTTGGCGTGCGTCCAGGAATGACGTCTCTCCCTCACTCTCATCTGAGACACCTGTTTCCCCACTACTTGGCTCTCTTTCAGCTGGCACCTGAGCCGGTGCCAGAGGGGGAGGGCTGGGAGATCTGGCTGGCTCCTCTTCCTCCTGCTCAGAGCTGCCTTCCTCCAAAGGGATAGGCTCAGAGGACGGGGCCACAACAACCGGGCTGCTGAGTGTTCCTCCAAGCCAGTGCCAAAACCAACCAGCAGAGGGCCTAAGAAGACGGACAAAACATCCACAAAAGTTCGTGAAACCACACTGGAAGGGGAAGTCGTTGAGTTCGCTCCCCAGGCCAAGGGTGAGTTGGGAACTCCGACCAACGCGGACGACAGCGAGACCGACTCCGACTCCGATGATCTGGTGAGTCACACTGAGGGCCCCATGCTCATCCCCATAGAACTAAGGGTGCCATCCACAGGGGCCCACGCACAGATGCCAGCCTTATTAGACTCTGGGTGCACCAGATGCATTATCAGCCCGAAAGTAGTAGAGGAAATGGGCCTGAGACTGAAAGCATTGAAAAGGCCTATTGTGTTTTGTCAGCTAGATGGATCGATGGCAGGGGAGGCCCCAACCCGTTTCATAACGGAACCCATTGAAATGAAATTAGGGGACCACGTAGAGACTCTCAGTTTTATTGTGGCCCCTAGCATGGAACGACCCCTTATACTTGGCCTGCCCTGGATATGTAAATGGAACCCGCGAGTTAACTGGAAAATGGGGGTTTTGCGCATTCGCGCTAGGAACCCGTCACTAGAGAGGGAAGAACCCCCCCTTGAAGGCGGAGAGGAGCACGAAGAAGCAGAGATGGCAATAGACCACATTGAAGGGGAGGAGAAAATTCCAAAGGAATATTGGGATCTCCGTGAAGTCTTTAGTGAAAAGGCCTCGGATGTGCTACCCCCGCAGAGGGCTATGGACTGTACCATTGAGATACTCCCTGGAGTAAAGCTCCCTAAGCCAAAAATTTACCCAATGACCCCCCGTGAGCTGGGGGAACTACGAAATTTCATTGACAAAAACCTAGAACGGGGTTTCATCCAACCAGCTAGACCACGGGTGGCCACACCAGTTCTGTTCCGGGAGAAGAAGGATGGTTCCTTTCGTCTAGTAGTTGATTATAGGAACTTAAACGCTATTTGCATGGAAAATGTCTACCCCTTATCCCTCATGAAGGACATGCTAGCGCACTTAGGGAAGGGAAAAGTTTTCACCAAACTAGACTTACGGGAAGCTTACTACAGAGTGCGAATTAAGGAAGGGGATGAATGGAAAACTGCATTTAACTGCCCGCTGGGATGTTTCCAGTTCTGAGTACTCCCTTTTGGTCTACAAGGGGCTCCTGCGGTATTCATGCAATTGATCAATGAAGTTTTGCATGAGCATTTGTACAAGGGGTGCTGGTTTATTTGGATGACATTCTCATCTACTCTGAGAACATGGCCGAACACGTGAAATTAGTGCGCACCATCCTGAAAAAACTCAGGGCTGCTGAACTGTATGCAAAACTTTCTAAGTGCGAATTCCACCAAACCAAGATTGACTATCTTGGATATCGCATCTCCCAGGGGGGAATAGAAATGGACCCTGCGAAGGTTCGGGCGGTGTTAGAATGGACGGCGCCACACACCCACAAGCAATTACAAAGTTTCTTGGGGTTTGCTAACTTTTATCGACAGTTCATCCCCTCGTTTGCCAAAATCGCACTGCCAATAACTAATCTCCTGAAAACCAAAGGTGAAGAAAAACCAAAACCCTCCAGACCTCGTGAATGGACTATGGACTGCCAGGCAGCGTTCGAAAAGTTGAAACGGCTGTTTGCTGCCGAACCAGTCATCAAACACCCAGACATGGATGAACCTTTTGTAGTACAGGCAGATGCCAGTGACGTCGCAGTAGGAGCCGTACTTCTGCAAAAGAATGCAGATGGGAAACTACAGCCTTGTGCCTACACGTCCCGGAAACTGTCCGAAACTGAAAGGAGATGGGCCATATGGGAGAAAGAAGCTTTCGCTGTACGCTGGGCACTTCTAACCTGGAGACAATTTCTCAAAGGAGCTAAGCATCCTTTTGAAGTATGGACTGATCATAAAAATCTCGAGGTTTTAAAAACCCCACGTAAATTGTCGCCAAAACAAGTTTGCTGGGCCCAACACTTCAACTGTTTTAACTTCACCTTGCGCTACCTCCCTGGTGGGAAGAACTTCATGGCAGATGCTCTGTCCAGATTGACTCAATACAACAGCACCAGGGAGGAAGTGGTTCGTCCAATTGTCTCTTCAGCCCAACTGGCGGCACCAGTGACTACCAGAGCACAGTCGAAGAGTGACCCAAGCCTCTCGGGCGATTTGCTCCAGAAACTACAAGAGACTTTGAAAACCGACGAGTGGTTCCAAGCCCACTCAAATGAATGTACACTTCGTGATGGTCTAGCTTGGATTGGAGCTAAATTGTATGTTCCAGCCAGCCTACGAGTAACAGTTCTGCAGCACACTAATGACTCCAAAGTGGCGGGGCACTTTGGATTTGTCAAAACCTTACATCTCGTCAAAAGACAGTTCTGGTGGCCTGCACTCAAAAAGGACACAGAGGCATATGTAGCGAGCTGTCCAGTGTGTGCCTCAGCTAAGAGACCTCCAGGGAAGTCACCTGGTCTACTCCAAAGTGTAGCCAGACCCACTGCCCCTTGGAAGGAAATATCCATTGATTTCATTGTAGACCTTCCAGAAAGTGGGGGGTGCACAGTTATATGGGTAGTGACTGATTTGTTTTCCAAACAGGTGCACTTTATCCCATGCTCTAAGATCCCATCAGCAAAAACCCTTGCTAAAATGTTCATTCAACATGTATATAGGCTACATGGAGCTCCGAAAAGTATAATTTCAGACAGGGGAGTACAATTCACCTCCAACTTTTGGAAAGAGTTCCTGATGCTGATAGGCTCTGCCCAGGGGTTAAGCTCCGCCCATCACCCCCAGACCAATGGGGCCTGTGAAAGAACCAATGCCGTATTAGAACAGTATCTGAGGTGTTATATAAATTACCAGCAAGATAACTGGGTAGATTTACTGCCATTTGCAGAGGTGGCATATAATAATTCCATACATAGCAGCACAGGGTTCACTCCGTTCAAGGTGGCTTCTGGCCAGGAATTTGTGCCAATCCCAGAGCTACCTCAAGATAACCCACAGAACCCTTCTCTGATTGAGTGGATCGAACAGTTACGAGGGACTTGGGCAGTAACCCGAAAAGCTTTAGATGACGCTCACCAAGCTCATAAAACCCAAGCCGGCAATAGGAGGTGCCCTGCGCATGTTTATGAAGTGGGAGACATGGTTTATCTTTCTACCAAATATTTGCAAACTCCTCAAAAATCAAAAAAGCTTGGGCCTAAGTATGTGGGGCCTTTCCCCATTACTCGGATCATTAACCCAGGAACAGTTGAATTAGTTTTACCCAAGAGCTTGCGACGGATTCATCCAGTGTTTCATGTTAGCTTACTAAAACTGGAACATTCGTCCATTCTACGTCCAGCCAAAGAACCTCCTCCCGTTCCCATCCTCATTGAAGGAGAACAACATTTTGAAGTTAAGGAAATTTTGGACTCTAGAAAACATCATGGTAAAGTGCAGTATCTGGTGGCCTGGAAACACTTCCCGTTATCACAAGCTGAATGGGTGAATAAACGTGATGTTCGGGCACCTAAAAAAGTGCGGTTGTTTCACACCAAATACCCTGATAAACCTTAAGTAATGATAGTTATTAATTGTTGTGATATTACCTCTTTTTCTCTCTGTTTCAGGACTAGAGGTCATCTCTTCTGAAGGGGGGGCGAATGTCAGCCTCTACCTTTCCCTGCTTTGGCTGTGTTCTGGCCCCGTGCCCAGAAATAACCTCCCCTCAGAGAATCAGAGTCTAATGAACTGGCAGGCAACCAAGTAAGCTGATAACAAAGGTCGGCAGCAATCCGCAGCTGCTTGCCAACGTCTTTATTAATAGGTCAGTCACATACACACCACCAAAGCTGAGACGCAGGCCCGATTCAAAACCGGGATCCATGAATCTTTGTTTTGTTCGTCACAAAGATACGTCTGCAATCCCTCTCTTATATAGTCTGGGAGGCGTGGTCCACCAGCTAATCACGACCACGCCTTTTCCTCTGCTGGGCTCTCCTGTCTCTCCGACGCTGGCGAGGATCCAACCAAAACTCACTCCCCTCGTCAATGTCCTCCTGTGGCTGCGGGGATGAGCTTGGCTCTGGGCCTATCTCCTGCCCTTCGGTGTCCTCCGGAGGCATTGCCAGAGAGGAGAGTCCTGGAGAAGGAGGCCTTGCCAACTCTCACTCTCAGAGTCCTCCCCTGCTGATGACGCAGGCTCAGGCAATAGAGCCACAACACTATCCCCCACTGCAGGCCCTTTCCCCCGCCGCTGACGGTCCGGATGCGGTCGGGACGGGAACTGCGCATGGAAAGCCCGTACCAAGTCAGGAGCCTCTACGGAGGAAGCGTCCACCCAGGAGAAATCCTCAGGCCCGTACCCCTTCCAGGCAATCAGGTACTGGAAACGGCCCTTCAGCCAACGGGAGTCCCGGATGCTGTCCACCTCGTACGTCGTGGAGCCGTCTTTGGCAACCGTGGTCGGGGGAGCCGGTGCCGTCGGGCGTCGGAGGCGGCACGGCGGAGCCTCAGGGACCAGAAGGGACCGATGGAACACAGGGTGGAGCCGCATCGACCGGGGCAGGGTCAACCGGTAGGCCACCGGACTGATGACCGCCTCAATGGGGAAGGGTCCGATGAAACGGTGGTCGAGCTTCTTCGCCGGCCAGTCCGTGGGGAGGTGCTTCGTGGACAGCCACACCCGATCCCCAACCTCCAGCGGTGTCGTGGCCCGTCGAGAGCGGTCAGCGACCCGTTTATAGTCCTCCTTCGCCCGGATCAGCTGCTGACGCACCAGCTGTTGCACCGCTTGCAGCTCCAAGAGGAAGTCCTGGGTCTCGGGAACAGGGGAATCCAAGAGGGACAGAGGGAACAGCCATGGATGGTATCCCATGTTGGCATGGAACGGGGTCATCTGGGTGGAGGTGTGTTGGGAGTTGTTGAAGACGAACTCCGCCAGGGGAAGGTACTCGGCCCAGTTGTCCTGCTGCTGATTGACGTAGCAGCGGAGGTACTGCTCCAGGATGCCGATGACCTTCTCCATCCCCCGTCAGTCTCTGGATGGTGCACCGACGACAGACACACCTGCACCTCCAACGCGGCCATCAGGCTTTTCCAGAAGCGGGCCATGAACTGGGCCCCGCGGTCAGAAACAACTCTGTCCGGCAGGCCGTGGAGGCGGAAAACGTGCTGCAGGAACAATCAGGCTGTGGTGCGGGCCGATGGCAGTCCATGGCACGGAATAAAATGTGCCATCTTTGTGAGCATGTCCACCACCACGAGGACGGTGGTGAACGTGGCGGACGGTGGCAGGTCCGTCAGGAAGTCCATAGAGATGGCTCCCCAGGGTCTCTCCGGTGTCGGCAGCGGCTGGAGAAGTCCAGGCCGTGGGCCTGATGCGGCTTTGGCCTGTCGGCACGGCACACAGGACATCACGTACGCGTGCACGTCGTGCCGTACCCGAGGCCACCAAAAGGTCCGCGTCACCAAGTTCAGCGTCTTAAAGAACCCAAAATGTCCTGCCGCGGGGTTGTCATGGCACTGATTCATAACAATGGCTCGGAGCGGACTCGTGGGCACGTACAGCCAGCCTCGGTGTTTTAACAAGCCCTCCTCCAAAGTCCAGGGGGAGGCAGGACCGACTTCCGCCTGCCGCTGTTGCGACCAGGCGTCCTGGCGCTGCGCTTCCCGCACCTGAGCTCGCAAGTCCCGCACATTGTGGCCACTCGGGATGTAGGTCACATGGAAGTTGAACCGGGCGAAAAACAACGACCACCGGATCTGCCGCTGGTTCTACTTCCTGGCCGTCGTGAGGTGCTCCAGGTTCTGATGGTCCGTCCGCACCTCCACCTGGTGTCGGGCCCCCTCGAGATGATGCCGCCAAGCCTCGAACGCGGCCTTGATAGCCAGCAACTCTTTCTCCCAGATGGTGTAGTTGCGCTCAGAAGGATTGAGTTTCCGGGAGTAATAAGCGCAGGGAAAAAGAGTGCCACCATCCGCCGGGGCCTGTAACAACACCGCCCCAATCGCCACATTGGACGCATCCGTTTCGACCACAAACGGACGATGTGGATTGGGGTGCCTCAGGACAGGTTCCGTAACGAAGGCCTGCTTCAGAGCCTCGAAGGCCTGCTGCTGCGGGGGACCCCATTGAAACGGAACCTTCTTCCGAAGGAGCTGGGTCATCGGCAAGGTCAGGGTGGCGAAGCCCGGGATGAAGGTTCGATAGTAGTTGGCGAACCCCAACAGACGCTGGATGTCCTTCACCCGACGAGGGGGTTCCCAACTAAGCAAGGCCTCCACCTTACGCGGGTCCATCGCGATGCCTTCCGGGGAGATGATGTGCCCAAGGAACTCTATGGAAGTCTGGAAGAAGAGACATTTCTCCAACTTCGCTTAGAGTTGGTGCTCCCGCAGGCGCTGCAGAACCTGGCGGACGTGCTGGACGTGGTTCTCCGGGGACCGGGAGTAGATCAGGATGTCATCGAGATAAATGACCACGAACCGATCCAACATGTCTCGGAACACGTCGTTCATCAGATGCTGGAAGACCGCAGGGGCGTTGGTCAACCCGAACGGCATGACAGTATACTCAAAGTGTCCGTATCGGGTGCCAAATGCCGTCTTCCACTCGTCCCCCTTTCGCATCCGCACCAGGTTGTAGGATCCCCAGAGGTCGAGCTTGGTGAAAATCGAGGCCTCCCGCAACCTCTCCATCAGCTCCGGGATGAGCGGCAGGGGGTAGCGATTCCGTACGGTGATGGCGTTTAACCGCCGGTAGTCGCAACGAAGGCGTAGGTCCCCCGTCTTCTTCTTCACAAAGAGGACTGGGGCCGAGAGAGGGGAGGATGAAGGTCGGATGAACCCTCGGGCCAAGTTTTTGTCCAGGAAGTCCTGTAGGGCGGCCAATTCGGGCTCCGACATCAAGTACAGATGTCCCGTGGGCAGGGGCACGTTGGGCACCAGATCCACTGGGCAGTCATAGGGTCGATGCGGGGGTAAGCGGTCCGCCTCCTTTTCACTGAACTCGTCAGCGAAGGACGTCAGCTCAGGAGGCAAAGAGACGGCAGGGGTGGAAACGTCCTGGCCGGCACAGGTGTGACGGATGTGGTCGACGCACTGCAGGCTCGGGAAGGAGATGGCGTTCCTCAACCAGGCCACCTGCGGATCGTGCGCCCGAAGCCAGGCCATCCCCAGGACCAGCGGGAAATGCAGGTCCACCGTCACGTAAAAATGGATCGCCTCCTCGTGGGCCCCAATGGCGAGGCGCAAGGGCTGAGTCGCGAACTTAATGGGCCCCACAACAAGTTCCCGCCCATCGATCGTCTCGACTCTCAACGGAGGGTCCACTGGAACCAAGGGGACTGCAAAATGGGCCACAAAGGCCTCGTCCATAAAGTTTGTGGTGGCCCCCGAGTCCACCAGCGCATGTGCCGGAAGCCACTCCGACCGGTCGGCCAACAACACCCGGGTGTCCAGGATTAGGTGTCGAGGGGGCCCAGAGTCCACCTCCGCTGAATCAGGCGGGGCAGTGATACGTACCCGACCTAAGGTTTCCCCCAGGCCGGGCCTGCCCCGTTTCCTGGCTGGTCCCGCCGAGATTCAGGAACAGGCGTGAGCGTCCCACTACGCTTCTTGGGGCATGAAGCGGCAAAGTGTCCAGCCTCCCCGCAATAGAGGCATAATCCCCCTTGGCGTCTCCGCATCCGCTCCGGGGCTGTCAGGCGAGGTCGGGCCGCTCCCAGCTCCATGGGCTCCTCCGCGGGCGCCACAAAGCGCGGGGTGACCCGGGACGCTGTCAGTGCAGGACGCGGGGGTTCTTGGATGGCCTGACGGGTCTTGCGCCATTGGAAATGGGCATCAATGCGCAAGCACTGCATGACAAGGGTGTCGAGGGTCTGAGGCGCCTCCACACGAACCAGCTCATCCTGCAGGTCATCGGAGAGGCCATCCTGGAAAGCGTCCCTGAGCGCTGCATCATTCCAATCTGAGTCCTGGCCCAGAAGCCGAAATTCAGCCACATATTCCTGCAGGGGGCGCTTCCCTTGACGGAGATCTTTGATGTGCCTGGCTGCCGTCTGGGTCTTCAGGGGGTCCTCATACATCACCCTCAGATGTTGCCAAAAGCCCTGATAGTCTGCCAACAAGGGGCTATTCTGCAGCAACAGAGGCGTGGCCCATCAGGCGGCATTGCCGGAGAGGAGGTTGATAACAAACGCCACCCGAGCCCAGTCATCTGGAAAATCCTCCGGCCTTATTGCCATAAACAGCTGGCATTGTCCCATGAAAGCCGGGAACATCTCCTGCTGCCCAGAGAATTTATCAGGCACACTGATAGGGCTTTTCTGACGAGGAAGAGGGGGAGGAGGAACAGCTGCAGGCACATTTCCCCCAGCCAGTTGCGCAGTCAACTGGCCGACCTGCTGCTGCAGGAGCTGGTTGTCAGCTTGCAACTGTTGGATAATTTGCTGCAGCTGTGGATCCATCGTGGTAACGATGGGTTAACTTTTCTTGGTGACGAACAAGATGTTCTGGCCCCGTGCCCAGAAATAACCTCCCCTCAGACAATCAGAGTCTAATGAACTGGCAGGCAACCAAGTAAGCTGATAACAAAGGTCGGCAGCAATCCGCAGCTGCTTGCCAACGACTTTATTAATAGGTCAGTCACATACACACCACCAAAGCTAAGACGCAGGCCCGATTCAAAACCGGGATCCATGAATCTTTGTTTTGTTCGTCACAAAGATACGTCTGCAATCCCTCTCTTATATAGTCTGGGAGGCGTGGTCCACCAGCTAATCACGACCACGCCTTTTCCTCTGCTGGGCTCTCCTGTCTCTCCGACGCTGGCGAGGATCCAACCAAAACTCACTCCCCTCGTCAATGTCCTCCTGTGGCTGCGGGGACGAGCTTGGCTCTGGGCCTATCTCCTGCCCTTCGGTGTCCTCCGGAGGCATTGCCAGAGAGGAGAGTCCTGGAGAAGGAGGCCTTGCCAACTCCTCTCCCTCTCTCTCAGAGTCCTCCCCTGCTGATGACGCAGGCTCAGGCAACGGAGCCACAACAGGCTGTCATAGTAATGGAGGCAGGGGGGGTTAGTTAGCTGGGCAATGGATGAATCTAAGAAACGAAACCAATTCCTAAGCTGTTATCAGGCCAACGGACACTGCATTCCTGGATGCTGACACGGCCAGACGTGTGCTCCCACCTGACCTCTGGGAGACCTTTGGATTGGATGATTTATGGTGGGCAGTGGGAGGGGATGCTTTCTATATGTAACTTTCGCGCTTTTTGCCTCAGAATCCTGCTTTCCATGGTTGCGTTCATTTCATATCTAGTAAAAGTACCATACTTTAATCTATGATGAAGTCTGGGTTTTCCTTTCCTGGATACTGAAGGAAGCATATCCGACAGTCGGTGAGTTTGCGGGATGTGTAGGCACAGGGTTGTATGTCCCCTTGGCTGTTCTTTTGGAGTAGGACATCCCCCACATCTGTAGCACCTCAGCAGGCTCCGCGGAACGAAGGGCCTTTGGGTAGGCCATAGTGCCGTGGTTCCTCGTCTGCTATGTGGTCTCGGGTCCGATTGGTATCTCTCCTTGACATCTGGTTGCTTTAGCATGTCGTTGGCGTGGAGCCCCCTCTCAATTTGCATCGCTACCCGGAACCATTCGGAGAGTCGGTTTGGGAAGTCCCGATAAGTGGTCACTTGGGTGATTCGCTTATCTAGGCTTGTTCTGAAGAAATACACCAGTAGTCGCTCTGGTAGGGGAGGTAAGGTGCCAACGACTCTTCTGAATTCACGAATGTGCGCCCTGATGGGCTTACCTTTCTACATTAGGTTTCTGAGCTCGTCTTCCACATAGGGGTCCTCCCCTGCCTCCTCGAACCTGGCCCATAGTAGTTGCAAGAAACCATCTGCTTCTTGCACTTGGGGGCCCCTATTCTTGTAGAGGGATGCTGACCAGCTCCTTGCTTCTCCCTCCAGTCCTTCAGAAATGGCACTGACTAGGGCTCTGGGGAATGGGTAGAGGTGTCCATAGCACTCGATGTAGATCTCAGCTGCATCAAGGAATTGTGCCACCTGGTCCAGATCCCCATCGAACTTCCCTCTGAACCGGGGTGGCTCTGCCCTTGGTGCTCCCTCCTCCCATCGTGGGGCTCTTTGAGCCTACCTAGGGTGCCATTGGACTTCTTCCTCATCTCTCATTCGAGGGCGGGGGGACGATGTCCTGCCTAGGCTGGTGTGCTTGCTGGGCAGAGGGGGAACCCATGGATGCTCACTGGGACTTTCTCTCCTTCTGGTGTGGGAGGGGGAGGGCTGCGCTTCTGTCTATGGTGACTCAGTTCAGCAGGCTCGGCTGGCCTCCCCCTCTCCTTGGGCCTGCAGGATGGTTCCTCCCCCAGTCGGACGGCACGGTCAAAATCTTCCTTCAATTTCTCCATGGGGCTCTCGAGTGGCAGCTTTGAAGCTTTTTGCTGTCTGGCTTGCTGCCAGTCCCATAGCCAATCTGCCCTCCCCAATTCACTCAGGGGTTTCCCCTTACCTTTTGCATCCGGGAAAGGGAACTCAGCTTCTGCAGATTTTGGCAAAGCCCACCAAGGGTCATTTTTTTTCCTCTTGGCTTGGAGTACGATCGTCTGACCTTGGTAATCTTGTGGCTGTGCTGGAGGAAAGGGGGTGTCAGGTATGCTTCCTTCAATATCCAGGAAAGGAGGACCCAGACTCCATTAGATAGGATAACTGGTACTTTTACTAGATATGAATTGAACGCAACCATAGAAAGCAGGATTCTGAAGCAAAACGCGCGAAAGTTACAATTAGAAAGCATCCCCCTCCCTTGTGCACCATAAATCATCCAATCCACAGGTCTTCCAGAGGTCAGGTGGGAGCAGACGTCTGGCCGTGTCAGCATCCAGGAATGCAGTGTCCGTTGGACTGATAACAGCTTAAGGAAGGTTTCGTTTCTCAGAATTTAGAAAGCCCGCGTGAGCATAAACCCCCTCCCTCCGTTTCTATGACAACCGAAGCGGCAAAGCAAAACTAGCGAGGTTGACATTCGGCCCCCCTTCAGAAGAGACAGCTTCTAATCCTGAAACAGAGAAAAGGAGAGGTAATATCACAACATTTTATACTTATCATGACTCAAGGTTTATCAGGGTATTTGGTATGGAACAGCTGTACTTTTCTAGGTGCCCTAACATCACGTTTATTCACCCACTCAGCTTGTGATAACGGGAAGTGCTTCCAGGCTACGAGATACTGTACTTTCCCATGATGTCTTCTAGAGTCCAAAATCTCTTTTACTTCAAAGTGTTGTTCCCCTTCAATGAGGATGGGAACAGGAGGAGGTTCCTTGGACGGACGTAGAGAGGATGATTGTTCCAGTTTCAGTAAACTGACATGGAACACTGGGTGAATTCGTCGCAAGTTCTTGGGTAAATCTAATTCAACCGTGACCGGGTTAATTATCCGAGCAACAGGGAAAGGGCCCACATACTTAGGACCAAGCTTTTTTGATTTCTGCGGAGTTTGCAAATACTTGGTAGACAGATAAACCATGTCCCCCACTTGATAAACATGTGCAGGGCATCTCCTTTTGTCGGCTTGGACTTTATGGGCTTGGTGAGCCTCATCTAACGCTTTGCGAGTCACTGCCCAAGTCGCTCGTAGTTGATCGATCCACTCAATCAGAGAAGGGTTTTGTAGGTCATCATGAGGTAACTCTGGGATTGGCACAAACTCTTGCCCAGAAGCCACCTTGAAAGGAGTGAAACCTGTGCTGCTATGAACGGAATTATTATATGTCACTTCTGCGAAAGGCAGCAATTCCACCCAGTTGTCTTGTTGGTAGTTTATATAACATCTCAAATACTGTTCTAGCACGCCATTGGTTCTTTCACAGGCCCCATTGGTCTGGGGGTGCACGAGGCACACACTGGACAGCTCGCGACATATGCCTCTGTGTCCTTTTTGAGCGCGGGCCACCAAAACTGTCTTTTGACGAGATGTAAAGTTTTGACAAATCCGAAGTGTCCCGCCATCTTGGAGTCATGGGCGTGTTGCAAAACAGTTACTTGTAAATTAGCTGGGACATACAATTTGGCTCCAACCCAAGCTAGCCCATCACGAAGTGTACATTCGTTTGAGTGGGCTTGGAACCACTCATCGGTTTTTAAAGTCTCTTTTAGTTGCTGGAGCAAATCACCCGACAGACTCGGGTCACTTTTCGACTGTGCTCGGGTAGTCACTGGTGCCGCCAGTTGGGCTGATGGGACAATTGGACGGACAACTTCCTCCCTGGTGCTGTTGTATTGAGGCAATCTGGACAAAGCATCTGCCATGAAATTCTTCCCGCCAGGAAGGTAGCGCAAAGTGAAATTAAAACGGTTGAAGTGTTGGGCCCAACGCACTTGTTTTGGTGATAGCTTACGTGGGGTTTTCAAAGCTTCGAGATTTTTATGATCAGTCCAAACTTCAAAAGGATGTTTAGCTCCTTCGAGAAAGTGCCTCCAGGTTAGAAGTGCCCAGCGTACGGCGAAAGCCTCCTTTTCCCATATGGCCCATCTCCTTTCGGTTTCGGATAGTTTCCGGGACGTGTAGGCACAAGGCTGTAATTTTCCATCCGCATTCTTTTGCAAAAGTACAGCCCCTACTGCGACATCACTGGCATCTGCCTGTACCACGAAAGGTTCGTCCATATCTGGGTGCTTAAGGACTGGTTCAGCAGCAAATAGCCGTTTCAGTTTTTCGAATGCTGCCTGACAGTCCATAGTCCATTCCAGAGGTTTGGAGGGTTTTGGTTTTTCTTCACCCTTGGTTTTCAGGAGATTAGTTATTGGCAATGCGATTTTGGCAAACGAGGGGATGAACTGTCGATAAAAGTTAGCAAATCCCAAAAAACTCTGCAACTGCTTGCGGGTGCGTGGTGCTGTCCATTCTAACACCGCCTGAACCTTTGCAGGGTCCATTTCTATTCCCTCCGGGGAGATGCGATAGCCAAGATAGTCAATTTTGGTTTGGTGGAACTCACATTTAGAAAGCTTTGCATATAGTTCAGCAGCCCTAAGTTTTTTCAGGACGGTGCGTACTAATCTTACATGGTCGGCCATGTTGTCAGAGTAGATAAGAATGTCATCCAAATAAACGAGCACCCCCTTATACAAATGCTCATGCAAAATTTTATTGATTAATTGCATGAATACTGCAGGAGCCCCTTGTAGTCCAAACGGGAGCACTCGGAACTGGAAACACCCCAGCGGACAGTTAAATGCAGTTTTCCATTCATCCCCTTCCTTGATGCGCACCCTGTAATAAGCCTCCCGTAAATCCAATTTGGTAAAAATCTTCCCCTTCCCTAAGTGAGCCAACATGTCCTTCATGAGGGGTAAGGGGTAGACGTTTTCCACGCAAATCGCGTTTAGGTTTCTATAGTCAACTACCAAACGAAAGGAACCATCTTTCTTTTCTCTAAATAAAACTGGTGCGGCCACCCGTGGTCTAGCTGGTTGGATGAAACCCCGTTCTAGGTTTATGTCAATGAAATTTTGTAGTTCCCCCAGTTCACGAGGGGTCATAGGGTAAATCTTTGGCTTAGGGAGCTTTACTCCAGGGAGTATCTCAATAGCACAGTCCGTAGCCCTGTGGGGGGGTAGCACATCCGAGGCCTTCTCGCTAAAAACTTCACGGAGATCCCAATACTCTTTTGGAATTTTCTCCTCCCCTTCTATGTGGTCTATTGCCATCTCCGCTTCTTCAGGGCCCCCTCTGTTTTCAAGGGGGGCCTCCTCCCCTTTAGGCGGTGGCTTACTAGTACGAATGCGCAGAACCCCCGTTTTCCAGTTAATTCGCGGGTTCCATTTCCGGAGCCAAGGCAAGCCGAGAATGAGGGGTCGTTCCATGCTAGGGGCCACCACAAAACTGAGAGTCTCTACGTGGTCCCCTAATTTCATTTCAATGGGTTCCGTTATGGAACTAGTTAGGGTCCTGCCTGCCATCGACCCATCTAGCTGGCAGAATGCAATAGGCCTTTTCAGCTCCCTCAGTCCCAGGCCCATTTTTTCTACTACTTTCGGGCTGATAATGCACCTGGTGCACCCAGAGTCTAATAAGGCTGGCATCTGTGCATGGGCCCCTGTGGATGGTACTTTAAGTTCTATGGGGATGAGTAAGGGACCCTCAGTGTGACTCACCAGATCATCGGAGTCGGAGTCGGTCTCGCTGTCGTCCGCGTTGGTCGGAGTTCCCAACTCCCCCTTGGTCCGGGGAGCGAACTCTACGACTTCCCCCTCCAGCGCGACTTCACGAACTTTTGCGGGTGTTTTGTCCATCTTCTTTGGTGCTCTGCTGGCAGGTTTTGGCACTGGCCTGGAGGAGCACTCAGCGGCCCGGTGTCCTTCCATGCCGCACTTAAAACAAGTGAAAGGCTTCGGCTTGGGTTTGGTTTCCGGCCTTCCCCCAGCCATCTTTGGGGCTTCCTTGCGGTGGTAGGAGAATGAGGGTTCCCCGGCATGCCCCCTCCGTAGTCGGCTACGGCTTATCTCAATTTCTGCATCCTCAGCTGCTATGTACCAACTGTCCAGATCTTCGGGAACCCCCCGTGCTCTACAGTCGTGGTAGATTTCATCATTCAGCCCGTCTTTGAACCCTTCCAGCAAGGCTACCTCTGACCACCCTGTCATGTATGGCGCTAGCTCCCGAAATTCTTGGGTGTATTCCGCCACCGATCTCCGGCCTTGCTGAATACTTTTCATGCGGAGCCTCGCCTTCCGCTCAGCTAGGTGGTCCTCGAAACGCCTCCTAAGGGCCGCCATAAACTGGTTGTAATTCCGCAGCAGGGGGGAATTGTTATTGTGGAGTACCACCATCCACTCGGCTGCCACCCCCTCTAAAGCACTGGTGACACATCTCACTCGGGCTGCATCTGACGAATAGTCCTCGCCCCAGTCTTGCATGTGATTCCACACTTGGGTTAAGAAAAATCCCAAAGTTTTGGGGTTCCCATCATACTTTCCAGGAAGGGGGGGAATTTTAGGTTTTTTCCGTCTGCGGGGTGGGGCCTGTAAGGCTGGGGGCCCCTGGACTGCTGCATCCCTCATTTGACCACCCAATGCCTGGGATGTATCTTCGTCAGCTCTCTCTTCCTCTCCCCCACAAACTCCTTCCTCAGGATCTATTTTAGAGTCTTCTTCTTCCCCCCCCCCCCAGGGTATGCATAAGACTCACGGGCTTTATGGCTTTCATCAATCTCACGAATGAGCTGAAGGGCTTGCTCCATTTTGAGGCGTTCCTTCTGCTCCTGCAGCCACACGCCTTCTCCTTTTCGGGGTCTGGAAGTTGTTACTCCACGGGGGGTCTTTCTCAGGTCCGGCAACCTTCCGACCCCTGTCGACCATCGGGCTGGTTCTTCCCTCGGCTCCTTCAGCTGTAAATTCTCCATCCACATCGCAGCCTCTTCGGGTTGCTGGTATGAAGACATTGCCGAACCATATGCCCCCATCTGTTCTGTATCACTTCCCTGATCAGACATTCTGTAGTTTTTCAGCCCCCTCGGTGTGATCCGGGATGGCTGTGATGAGAATCCTGCTTATTGTCAGGTATGCTTCCTTCAATATCCAGGAAAGGAGGACCCAGACTCCATTAGATAGGATAACTGGTACTTTTACTAGATATGAATTGAACGCAACCATAGAAAGCAGGATTCTGAAGCAAAACGCGTGAAAGTTACAATTAGAAAGCATCCCCCTCCCTTGTGCACCATAAATCATCCAATCCACAGGTCTTCCA
Source organism: Coluber constrictor foxii (assembly GCA_038048745.1). Classification (NCBI taxonomy): domain Eukaryota; kingdom Metazoa; phylum Chordata; class Lepidosauria; order Squamata; family Colubridae; genus Coluber; species Coluber constrictor. The sequence goes on from CM075966.1 coordinate 16,991,231, forward strand.
GAGGTCAGGTGGGAGCAGACGTCTGGCCGTGTCAGCATCCAGGAATGCAGTGTCCGTTGGACTGATAACAGCTTAAGGAAGGTTTCGTTTCTCAGAATTTAGAAAGCCCGCGTGAGCATAAACCCCCCTCCCTCCGTTTCTATGACAACCGAAGCGGCAAAGCAAAACTAGCGAGGTTGACAGGGGGGTTGCAGCTTTGCTGGAGGAGGGGGGCTTTGAGGCCCCGTTACATCCAAGCTGGCTGGAATCACGGGGGGTGGGGCTGGTTCCCAGCTGCTTGAAGTAAGCTTTCAGTAGAGAGTTGGCTTTCTGCCATGGCTTCAGAGCCGTATCTCCACTCCGTCCAAACATCTGGCAGGGAGCTGGAGGGCTGGAGGTTTGCCAGGTTGGCTTGGAAAGGTGAGTGCTGACTGTCTGTCAAGCTTCGATGTTATCTCAAAATAAATGAATTTCCAAACAGCCGATCTTTGAGGAAATTTTCTCTTTATCGAGCATAACTGTCGGTCCCTGACGCTTTCGCAGTCAGCACTATTCTTTGCCCCCCAAACGCTCCCCTTCCGTTCCCCAATTCTCTGTGTCTCATTGGCCATCTTCCAAGCCACTCTCCCCATCCCATCTCCGTCAGTTCACAGGAATGCCCCCCTCCCATCCCATCTCCGAGGAGACAGTATCTTCAGGGGAATTAAGTAGGTGAAAGTTCAAGCTTCTCCTCTCCTTTCGTATGCCAGCGCTGGAACGCTGACATCAGACATATGGAGAGACAGAAACCCGGGAAAAAAACAGGGTACTTATTTCTCCCCTAGATACCATTCCTGGTCCAGATTAGATATGGCCTGGATGACTGTAGGATTATGTGACCAGGTGTTAGACGTGGCAATTGAGGTTAATGATTGGGCAGACTATAGCCCGTTGAAAATACTATGGAGAGGAGCCCGCAGAATAAAGAGATGGAAGATGGATGTAGGAGTATTAAAAGACAATGATCTACTTCAAAAGCTAAAGGAGGAGATGGATTTTTTCTTTAGGGTCAATAGGAAGGAAGATAGTAGTCCCCAGATTATTTGGGATACGGCGAAGGCGGTGATCAGGGGAGTAGTATCATCCCATATAATTGGAAAGGGGAAGACCCAGAGACTGAAATGGAGTAAATTGATGTGTGAATTGGAGAAAGTGGAAGCAAGGTTGCAGGCAGACCCAGGGGACAAAAAACTAGTTGAGGAGAAGAAAATAACCCGACACCAGTTAAGTTTATTACATCAGGAAGAATTGGCTACTAAAATTAGGTGGGCAAAACAAAGGCACTTTGAACATGCAAATAAAGCGGGAAAATAGCTTACTTATACACTGAAGAAGCAACAGGAGAAAAATAGGATAGTTTGCCTGAAGGACCAAATGGGAAGATGTGTCTCAGATAAGGAAGGGAAAGGAAAAATAATACAAGAATATTTTGCTGCCTTGTATACAGCTGGAGATGAACAGGACCAGGAGATTAGAGAGTACTTGGCTAGAGCGGACTCCCGGAAGGTGCCACTCCCAATGAAAGAAATATTGAATGCAGAGATTACCTTGAAGGAAGTAGAGTTAGTATTAAGGGAACAAAAGGGGGAAAAGACCCTAGGTATGGATGGTCTTCCAGTAGAAAATTACAAGGCCCTCTTTGAGACTTTGGGGGAAATTTTGACTGAAGTGTTTAATGAGGTTCTGGTCTTTGGTCAAATGCCACCCTCCTGGTCCGAAGTGTATATTACATTAATTCCAAAGGAAGGCACTGATCCGCTTCTGATCAAAAATTACAGGCCGATCTCCCTGCTTAATTCCAATTATAAATTATTTTCCTCGATTTTAGCAGAGAGACTAAATTTTTTTTTATTGAAAGATTTTTCAAAATTTTACATACATAACCCCCCTCCCCCTTCCCTCCCTAACCCTTCCCCACCCTTCCTCCCACCACCCACCTCCCTTACCTCTTACCCTCTCCCCTCCCCCCTACTTCCCAAAACAAGATACAGGTTATATTAGTCAACAATCATAAGCCAACATAATCTAATTATCTATAACATCTTACAACCCTCTAATACTTTAATTCCCCATACATCATACTAAATGTAATTATATAATAACATAACATTCTTATTTATTTATTTATTTATTTATTTATTTATTAAATTTGTATACCGCCCTTCTCCTGACGGACTCAGGGCGGTGAACAGCCAATTAAAAAACCAGTACAAAAGTTAAAATCATACTAAAACAAATATAAATTAGGCTGAAATTTAAAACCAATAAAATCCTAAAATTTTAAAAAATAGAGGGGATCAGGCCAGTCCTGCAAGTTGAAAAAGATAGGTCTTCAGAGCTCGACGGAACGTCCGGAGGTCAGCTATTGTTCTCAGTTCTGGAGGAAGATCGTTCCAGAGGGTCGGGGCTGCCACAGAGAAGGCTCTCCCCCTGGGGGTCACCAGCCGACATTGTCTGGCTGATGGCACCCTGAGGAGGCCCTCTCTGTGGGAGCGAACCGGCCGGTGGGAGGCAATTGGTGGCAGAAGGCGGTCCTGTAAGTACCCTGGTCCTAAGCCATGGAGCGCTTTAAAGGTGATTACCAACACCTTGAAACGCACCCGGAAGTCAACCGGCAGCCAATGCAGCTCACGCAGGAGAGGCGTCACGTGGGAGCGCCCTGTCGCTCCCATAATCCCCTGCGCGGCCGCATTCTGCACCAGCTGAAGCCTCCGGGTGCATCCCAAGGGGAGCCCCATGTAGAGAGCATTACAGTAGTCCAGGCGGGACGTCACGAGCGCCTGAGTGACTGTGCGTAGGGAGTCCCGATCTAGAAAGGGCCGCAACTGGCGTATCAGGCGAACCTGATAAAAAATTGTTTATTCATTATGTTTATTCATAACCTATCTGAAATTTTTTAATCCGATATTTCCTTTGAGTATAGTCTATCCATCTTCTCCACTCTCTCACATATTTTTCATTTGAATAGTCCTTCAAATACGCTGAAACTTTCGCCATCTCTGCTAAGTTTGTTACTTTTAATATCCACTCTTGGATAGTAGGTAAATCTTGTTTCTTCCAATATTGAGTCACCAATAATCTTGCTGTAGTTATTAAATTCAAAATCAAATTAGTCTCTGTTACCATACAATCTGTAACTATACCCAGCAAAAATAACTGTGGTACAAATTTTATCCTCTGTCAGGTATGCTTCCTTCAGTATCCAGGAAAAGAAAACCCAGACTTCATTATAAAATAAAGTATGGTACTTTTATTAGATATAAAGTGAACGCAACCATAGAAAACAGGATTCTGAGGCAAAAAGTGCGAAAGTTACAGATAGAAAGCATCCCCTCCCATTGTCCACTGTAAATCATCCAATCCAAAGGTCTCCCAGAGGTCAGGTGGGAGCACACGTCTGGCCGTGTCAGTATCCAGGAATGCGGTGGCCGTTGGCCTGATAACAGCTTAAGAATCGGTTTCGTTTCCTGGGCTCATCCATAGCCCAGCTATCTACCACCCCCCGCCCTCCATTACTATGACAGCCAAAGCAGAGAAAAGCGGAGGCTGACATTCGCCCCGCCCTTCAGAAGAGATGACCTCTAGTCCTGAAACAGAGAGAAAAAGAGGTAATATCACAACAATTAAAAAACATCACTACTTAAGGTTTATCAGGGTATTTGGTGTGAAACAACTGCACTTTTACAGGTGCCCGAACATCACGTTTATTCACCCATTCAGCTTGTGATAACGGGAAGTGTTTCCAGGCCACCAGATACTGCACTTTACCATGATGTTTTCTAGAGTCCAAAATTTCCTTAACTTCAAAATGTTGTTCCCCTTCAAAGAGAATGGGAATGGGAGGAGGTTCTTTGGCTGGACGTAGAGGGGACGAATGTTCCAGTTTCAGTAAGCTAACATGAAACACTGGATGAATTCGTCGTAAATTCTTTGGTAAATCTAATTCAACTGTTACTGGGTTAATGATCCGAGTAATGGGGAAAGGCCCCACATACTTAGGCCCAAGCTTTTTTGATTTTTGAGGAGTTTGCAAATATTTGGTAGAAAGATAAACCATGTCCCCCACTTTATAAACATGCGCAGGGCACCTCTTTTTGTCGGCTTGGGTTTTATGAGCTTGGTGAGCATCATCTAAAGCTTTTCGGGTTACTGCCCAAGTCCCTCGTAACTGTTCGATCCACTCAATCAAAGAAGGATTCTGTGGGTTATCTTGAGGTAGCTCTGGGATTGGCACAAATTCCTGGCCAGAAGCCACCTTGAACGGAGTGAACCCTGTGCTGCTATGTATGGAATTATTATATGCCACCTCTGCAAATGGCAGTAAATCTACCCAGTTATCTTGCTGGTAATTTATATAACACCTCAGATACTGTTCTAACACAGAATTGGTTCTTTCACAGGCCCCATTGGTCTGGGGGTGATGGGCGGAGCTTAACCCCTGGGTGGAGCTTAACCCCTGGGCGGAGCCTACCAGCATCAGAAACTCTTTCCAAAAGTTGGAGGTGAATTGTACTCCCCTGTCTGAAATTATACATTTCGGAGCCCCATGTAACCTATACACATGTTGAATGAACATTTTAGCAAGGGTTTTTGCTGATGGGATCTTAGAGCATGGGATAAAATGCACCTGTTTGGAAAACAAATCAGTCACTACCCATATAACTGTGCACGCCCCACTATCTGGAAGGTCTACAATGAAATCCATGGATATTTCCTTCCAAGGGGCAGTGGGTCTGGCTACATTTTGGAGTAGACCAGGTGACTTCCCTGGAGGTCTCTTAGCTGAGGCACACACTGGACAGCTCGCTACATATGCCTCTGTGTCCTTTTTGAGTGCAGGCCACCAGAACTGTCTTTTGACAAGATGGAAGGTTTTGACAAATCCAAAGTGCCCCGCCAATTTGGAGTCATGAGCGTGCTGCAGAACTGTTACTCTTAGGCTGGCTGGAACATATAATTTAGCTCCAATCCAAGGTAATCCATCACGAAGTGTGCATTCATTTGAGTGGGCTTGGAACCACTCGTCGGTTTTCAAAGTCTCTTGTAATTTCTGGAGCAAATCGCCCGAGAGGCTTGGGTCACTCTTCAACTGTGCTCTGGTAGTCACTGGTGCCGCCATTTCATTTCATTGCATCATACCACTTCTCTTGCTCTGAATCAGGAAGATGTTTGATTTGTGTGAACTTATCAGGAGGAAGTGTAACATTACAAATCAAAGGCAAGAGAGTTTTTGTCAGTTGCCATGAATATCGCTGTGGAGGGATCCCCTTTGTGGCCCTCTTGGAACACCTTGGAACAGTCATCCATTCTTCTTCGGTTTCGTCCTCGTCTTCATCATCATCGCTAGCATCAGCATCCGTGGCTTGTGAAGACGGAACATTAGGTTGAGAACTAGTGGATGGAACATTTGCCTGTGAATCTTGATCATCAGGCTGTGTGGCATCAGCAACATCATCTTCAGGAAAATAAACTCCAGGATCATTGGAATGAACCCTGAACCAGTCAGCATCTTCCTCAAAATTGGCGGATTGGGAAATCACTATTACATGTTTAGAGTCAATAAATTTGCTCCACTTTGAGTTGTCATCAATACCCATAAATCTCATCCTCTTTGCTGCTGGACCTCCTTTCCTTCTTTGAGCTAAGGGAATGTTCACCATAGCGTATGAACCAAAAATATGGAGGTACTTGAGATCTGGCTTGTACCCATACAACATGAAGAAAGGAGTCTGATTTATTACACTACTCCAAGTATGGTTGACAATATAATTTGCATATTTAATAGCTTCACCCCAGTATGGGTTACTGAGGTTGGCGCCTTCTAGGAGACAACGCATCATGGTTTGCAGGACCCCTTGTCACCTTTCTACCACTCCGTTATGAGCCGGGTTATAAGCGGCTGACATCTGATGAAGAATTCCATTCTTATGCATCCAGTCCTGGAACCGCTGAGACATGAATTCAGCACCACGATCACTTTGAATTCTGGCGATGTTTACTCTGTGTTGGGTATGAACAAGAGTGGCAAAGTCTTTAAAGAACTGAAAGGTCTCAGATTTTTCTTTCATAGGATATACATATCCATATCTAGAGTAATTATCAACAATTGTTAGAAAATATTTTTTACCACCAAATGTTGGCTTGAAAGGACCTACTATGTCAGTGTGTACCAAATCAAAAATGCGTGTTGACAGGCGTGTAGCACGTTTTGGAATGGCTGCTGCTTTGGATTTGGCTTTCTTGCAGACAGCACAATCCAGAAACACCTTACACCCCTTTAGATCCAAACCTTTTGTGAACTCCGGCATGTTCCTAAGAACCCGGAAAATGGCATGCCCCAATCTTCTATGCCACTTATGGATGCACCTGTAATGCAAAGGTTTACCAGTTAGTGAATTTTCAACATTAACAGTTTTATGAGGAACCTCAGGCTTGCTCTGAGCAACCTATTTCCCAATTTTCTTTTTGTTGGCTTTAGAAGCCTTCGGAGTAGCAACAGGATCTCTCACTGGGACATCCCTCTCTGGGCCTGTGCTCTCCTCTCTTGGAGTTTGTATACTTGCCTGTGCTTGAGGTTTAGACTTTGGCTTTATGTAATAAACACCACCAATTAACATGGTTTCAGCAACAATATCTCCATCTTTAACTATATAACTTGGTTTTTCGAGGTGGTGGACCTGGAACTTTAACACTCTAGACAAGTGACTCTGACTAAGCAAACTACTATTTGCTGTTGGTATATAATAAACATTAGGGATGAATGCATTGAGCTCTTCAACATAAACAGTTCCTTTTCCTCTGACCTGACAAGGATGATTGGAAAAAGAATAAAGTTCATGTAGTCCAGGTTCGGGCTCGTGCATCTCTGTAAAAAGTTCTTTTCTGTAAGTAACATGCAATGCTGCACCACTATACAAAGTCCACAGAAGTTGTCTGTCATATTCTGGACGAGGTTGTGGATTGTTGTTTAAAGCCAATGTGGCGAGTGGACCTTGCAGATCACGCCTTGGACCACAATGACCTTGTCTACTGCCTCTGCCTCTGCCTCCTCTGGAGTCTGTTCCTCTGGGCTGGTACGTGACGGGAGCTGGAAAACGTTGGGGAAAATCCCGTGTGGCATGTTCCACATGATTACAGATGTAGCATCTTGGCATCCTTGGAACATAGGCTCTTCCTCAGAAGGGACGCCTCACTGGAGCTCTTGATTCGGGTGGTCCTCTCAAATGTGAAGTGGCGAGCATAACTGCCTCTTCTTCGGTTAAAATTCTGCATACATGATCCACTGTGCGTTGAGCAATGGGCACTTGATTAATCTTTGTAATGGCATCTTTCCATTCATAATTCAATGAGTTAATAATAATGCTGATCATTTGACAATCATCAATATTATAGCCTCTTTCACCCAAATCCTTCCTCATTCCTTTCATTTTAGTTAAATGTTCTCCAGTATATTCACTAGGTTTTAATCTCGAACCATGGAACTCAGACAAGAGCAAACATGTAGATTAAATTGATACAGGATGGTAGCATGTTTCCAATTGGGCCCAAATTTGTTGGGCAGTTGCATCAGGTGGAAAAGTAACCTGCAGTTCAGTATCCACAGACATCAATAATGTTGTGCATGCTTTAGTATCTACATCTCTAATTGCAGGAGTCCATGGCTGGTCAGGAGGATTAAACACCATGCAATGGGTACCTTCTTTATGGAGTAAAAGTGCAACCTCACTGACCCATGCTTTATAATTTCGTCCTGAACGTTTTAATTTTGAATCACCAGCCAGTGGAACAATAGAGGATGCCTGTTGAGGAATGTACACCTGAGGTACTGGCTGTGGAAGTAAAGGCACTTGTGGTTGGAGCTGAGGTTGCTGTATTTGAACCTGTGGTTGCTGTACTTGAACCTGTGGTTGCTGTACTTGAACCTGTGGTTGCTGTACTTGAACCTGTGGCTGCTGTATTCTGGCTGCCATTTGTGCATGAGCTGTCATATTAATATGGCCTGCTGGAGGGACTGGCACTGGTCTTTGCTGCATTAAGCATTGTTGTGCCCCATCTAAATTAGGAATTTGGACAAAAAAATCATCAGCACCACCAGGGGGTGCTAAGAGTTGAGCCTGTGGAGATACGTGTGGCGTTTCAGCCTGCAGACTTGATTGAGTTAGCTTTGCTTCTCTATTAACGTCATGTGAAATCTGAGAAGGGACAACATCACTAGACACATGTGACGTGTACACAGCTCTCTGTTCTGATTTGCCTGACGCAAAACCCTCCTGGGGGAGTGGCTTTGGCTTCGAAGGAGGCAAAATTGAGGACTCAGGAATTTGAAAAAGACAAGAGTCCTGCTTATCTGTCTTAAGTATAGAAACAAATGCTTTTGTCTTGTGCAGCTCTTGTTCTAAAAATTCTATTTGAGCAATATAGCTTTGCACAGCCTTGTTATGCGTAGTTTCTTCAGGGCTTAAAGGCATTTCAGCTATCTCTTTGGGTAAAGAAAACCCAGCCGCTTGTGGAATTTTAGGTTTGGCACCAAGCCTTTCAAATTCCTGGGCTTCTTTAGGAATTGCTTGTGAGCATGCAAAATTAGAAGAGGGCATCACTGACCTCAATAACAGCACATCGTCTTCAAGATAAGCAGTTCCAACAGCACTTTCAATATCACCTTCCTCCAGCCTGGTTCCTGAAGCAATCGGTGTTTTAAAAGTTGAAAGCCTGTGTAAAAGCCTTCTCGCATCTTCATGAGAGAGATCAGAGATTTATATCTCCAGCAGACTGTGCCTTGTATTTTGTTTTCTTTTTCTTTCTTGGCATATTTGCAATAAAAAAAATCTGCGTACCTCAGTAGCTGAAAACTAATTGCCTATTCACTTATCAGTTGAGTAACGGCCAAGGAAAACCATAAATCAATCCATCCTCTGCTACCATTGTTGAAGTGTGAATCAGCTTCGTTCCCCACCTGGGGAAAACTGTGATTAATTAGAGGTGACTGGATCTTGTTTCCCATGGTGTATACTCTCAAAGAAAGAAAACCCGAAGTATAAATCTTAATAAACATTTTAGTTATCAAAGTAAAAAAACTAGCTAACTACATTTTGCCAGCAGTTAATCTCAGAGACGGACAAAGAGAAAGTAAGTTAGAAAGAAAGTATGTAGACATGCGCAGTAGCTTCAGAAGTCACAAAAGTCACAAGACATCCTTATCTATTGTTGATAAAGTTCTCTGGCAAGCTACTGGCAAGCTGGCAAGCTACTGTAATGTTCAGAATGGAAGCTCAGCTGGCAAATACAAAATAACTCAGTGACAGTCTCCAGTCTGTGAACGAGTGCTGGGAGGCATTGCACAGCATGTACAGGTGAAACTCGAAAAATTAGAATATCGTGCAAAAGTTCATTTATTTCAGTAATGCAACTTAAAAGGTGAAACTAATATATGAGATAGACTCATTACAGGCAAAGCGAGATAGTTCAAGCCTTGATTTGTCATAATTTTGAGGATTATGGCTTACAGCTCATGAAAACCCCAAATTCACAATCTCAGAAAATTAGAATATTGTGAAAAGGTTCAATATTCTAGGCTCAAAGTGTCCCACTCTAATCAGCTAATTAAGCCATAACACCTGCAAAGGGTTCCTGAGCCTTTAAATGGTCTCTCGGTCTGGTTCAGTAGGAATCACAATCATGGGAAAGACTGCTGACCTGACAGTTGTGCAGAAAACCATCATTGACATCCTCCATAAGGAGGGAAAGCCTCAAAAGGTAACTGCAAAAGAAGTTGGATGTTCCCAAAGTGCTGTATCAAAGCACTTTAATAGAAAGTTATGTGGAAGGGAAAAGTGTGGAAGAAAAAGGTGCACAAGCAGCAGGGATGACCGCAGCCTGGAGAGGATTGTCAGGAAAAGGCCATTCAAAAGCATTGGGGACTTTCACAAGGAGTGAACTGAGGCTGGAGTCAGTGCATCAAGAGCCACCACACACAGGCGGATCCTGGACATGGACTTCAAATGTCATATCCCTCTTGTCAAGCCGCTCCTGAACAACAAACAACATCAGAAGCGTCTTACCTGGGCTAAAGACAGAAAGAACTGGTCTGTTGCTCAGTGGTCCAAAGTCCTCTTTTCTGATGAGAGCAACTTTTGCATCTCATTTGGAAACCAAGGACCCAGAGTCTGGAGGAAGAATGGAGAGGCACACACTGCAAGATGCTTGAAGTTCAGTGTGAAGTTTCCACAGTCTGTGTTGATTTGGGGAGCCATGTCATCTGCTGGTGTTGGTCCACTGTGCTTCATTAAGCCCAGGGTCAACGCAGCCGTCTACCAGGAGTTTTTGGAGCACTTCATGCTTCCTTCCGCAGACGAGCTTTATGGGGATGCTGACTTCATTTTCCAGCAGGATTTGGCACCTGCCCACACTGCCAAAAGTACCAAAACCTGCTTCAATGACCATGGGATTACTGTGCTTGATTGGCCAGCAAACTCGCCTGACCTGAACCCCATAGAGAATCTTTGGGGCATTGCCAAGAGAAAGATGAGAGACATGAGACCGAACAATGCAGAAGAGCTGAAGGCCGCTATTGAAGCATCCTGGTCTTCCATAACACCTCAGCAGTGCCACAGGCTGATAGCATCCATGCCATGCCGCATTGAGGCAGTAATTGATGCAAAAGGGACCCAAACCAAGTACTGAGTACATATGCATGGTTATACTTTTCAGAGGTCCGATATTGTTCTATGTACAATCCTTGTTTTATTGATTTCATGTAATATTCTAATTTTCTGAGATTGTGAATTTGGGGTTTTCATGAGCTGTAAGCCATGATCATCAAAATTATGACAAATTAAGGCTTGAACTATCTCGCTTTGCATGTAATGAGTCTATGTCATATATTAGTTTCACCTTTTAAGTTGCATTACTGAAATAAATGAACTTTTGCACGATATTCTAATTTTTCGAGTTTCACCTGTATGTGAGCGAGACTGCAGGCAGTAAAGTCTTGCTGACTAGAAGGCTGTATAAGGCACAGCTGAAGGCAGAAGAGTCTGTGTTCACACATTTGCAGAACATGAGATGGACATTCGTCAAATTGGAAGAAAGGGGAATGAAATATATGGAGGCACACAAAGTGTATGTAGTGCTTAGTTCCTTGGACAGTTCATGGGACATTATTGTGAATAGTTTTGAGTCCATGCAAGAACAGGACTTAACGATGGCATACTTGACTGGTCGGTTGTTGGAGGAGGAACATAAACAGCTGGAGAGGAGACCAGGAAAGGGAGGAGAGAGCATTCAGCACAAACCAGCATCTGCAACAGTCCAGGATGCCAGCAGAGCAGCTGAAAGAGTTAACTGTAATTAATGTAGAAGAGATGCTACATGTGTGGTTCTACTGAACATCACCAGAGATGCTGTCCTGAGAGGAGGAACAGAGGGGCAGCAAGACAAGGGAGCAGAATTAATCAGCAAACATGGAGTGGTTCTCCAGCGTCGTTTTCCCTGGCAGCATCAATGACTGAACACAACAGGAATATGTGGTTATTGGACAGTGGGGCAAGCCAACATTTTGTTAATAATCCACATGTGTTTTCTGGTTTGAAACCAGCAAGGAAAATGTGGGTTAGTCTGGCTGATGGACAGAAAGCTGCTGTAAAAGGGGAAGGTAATGTGTATGTACCAGAAATAGATGCTACATTGTACAACATGTTATATGTACTTGCTTTAAAGCATAATTTATTAAGTATATCTATGTTAGACAGGCAGGGGTATGAAATAGAGCCTGGATAGCTCTGCAGACTAAGCATTGTAATTAAACACCAGATGTCTGTAATTACTGCATGTTCGAATCTCGCCAGTCTCAAGGTTGACTCAGCCTTCCATCCTTTCTAAGGTAGGTAAATTGAGGACCCAGTTTGTGGGGGCAATAAGCTGACTTTGTATAAATATACAAAAGTATGAAGGCTATTGCTTAACGCATTGTAAGCCACCCTGAGTCTTCGGAGAAGGGCGGCATATAAATCAAATTAAATAATAATAATAATAATATTTGCTGGGCGACTATATACAATTAAGAAGAATGGACAGGTATGTGCACAAGGTGTTAAAAAGGATAGCCTGTATGTTCTGGGAATGCAAGAACATAATTGTGCACATGTACTTAAAAATGTTTCTACTAGGGGACTTCCGGTTGGCGTCACGGCGGACCAGACAGGGAAATAGCAGGGCTCTTAGGAGTTGTAATCTCAAGGTCTGCTAGTTTTGTAGAGCAGAACTGGAACAAGGTACACGCTAATCATGAGTTGTTCATGCCAATACAGAGTTCAAAGCTATCAGAAGCTGAGACCGAGTCAGATAAAGATTTAGAGGAGGATACAGTTATGATAAAACATAAAAGTACAGATGACATAGAGATAGAAGAGGATAGGCCTGAAACAGGAACACAGGAACACGTAATTCCTAAGAGATCAGAGAGGAGTAACAAAGGTGTACCTCCTGAAAGGTTCACAGCAAGTGAAGTTAGAGCATACAGTGTTAGATATGAACCTCAAAGTTACCATGAAATGTTGTTATTGAAAAATGTTACTGAGAGATGTAAATGCAAATGTAAATGAAGACAATGCTGCATGTATAACAATGGCGACAGGAGATCGCATTAGGAATAGAAGTAAACATATAGACATTGTAATCATGTAGAAATATTGTATAGGTAGAAAAACTGATTTGTTAAAGGTTTCAGATTATCAGCTGTACAGCTTTAAATGGGAGGAGTGTCAGGGTATGTAGGTTTAATAGCTGTAAGCTGATGAGAGGTCGTAAGCAGAGGCAACTGGAAGCTGATGCAATGGGAATGAGGCAGCAGGGTTACTGCCTCTTTAAGAAGCTGAGCCAGAAACTTCCTATATAAGGGAAACCATTAGAGGGTGTTTCTCTTCTCCTCATGTTCTCTCTCATCGTGTATCTCATTGCTCTCTGTGTGTCAGTAGCTGTATGATAAGGTATTTACCAGGTATAAGTCTGTAAATATTTAGCTGTATATAAACCACTGTTATTTATCTAAATGTGCTGTGTACTGTGTTTTGCTCCTGGGTTTATCTCATAATACCAGTTACGCTGCCTAAACTCTGACAAGAACTATATAATTTGGGCTGCAAAGATGGAATGTTTCCTGAAGGCTAAGGAGCTCTGGGATATGGTTGTTAATCAACCCCAGGCACCTTTAGCAGCTGCAGAGCAAAGGCAGCATGATAAAGCAATGGCTTATATCAATTTAAGTTTAGAAGATGAACAATTTTTGAATGTAGCTGATTTAAAGACTGCAAAGGAAGTCTGGCTGAAGTTGAGAAGTATGCATGTGTGTGTGTCAGCATACAATATTGTTCAATTATCAATAAAATTATACAGAGCCAGTTTGCAACCAGGAGAATCTGTGAAGCAGCATTTTGTACAAATGCAAATTTTATTTGTGGAGCTAGAAGAGCGTGGATTGCAGTTTCCTGAATCCCAAAAGGTGCTGCTAGTGTTAAACAGTCTGGATGAAACTTGGGACATTGTTTCTACAGTATTTGAATGCAAACCAGATCAGGAGTTGCGTTTAGAGGCTTTAAAAGCTTGTTTGATTGCTGAGGAGAACAAACACCATTACAGAAAGAGCCAAGTCAAACAAGTCAAACAATTGTTAATAATTCTAAATTGTTTTACAGAATTGATCCAGCTGCTGGAGATGCAGTAGCCTTGGCAAATGGCCAGAAGGCTAAAGTCATTGGAAGAGACAGTGTGCAAATTCGATATCTGGAAAAGAGGGCTCGCAATCTGGGTGTCTTCCTGGATGCACGACTGTCTTTAGACGACAATATGACGGCTGTGGCCAGGGGGGCTTTTTATCAGGTTCGTCTGATTTACCTGTTGTGTTCTTTTCTGGACCGGGACGCCCTGTGTATGGTCACTCACACCCTCGTCACGTCACATCTGGACTACTGTAATGCTCTACATGGGGCTCCCCTTGAAGAACACTCAGAGGCTCCAACTGGTCCAGAATGTGGCCACGCGGGTGATTATGGGTGCGACCCAACGCACTCACATGACATCTCTCCTGCGCGAGCTGCACTGGCTCCCAGTGGCCTTCCGGGTGCAGTTCAAGGTGTTAGTGATTATCTTTAAAGCGCTCCATGGCTTAGGACCAGTTTATCTATGGGACCGCCTTCTGCCACCGATAACCCCCCCACCGAGCAATACGTTCCCACAGAGAGGGACTCCTCAGGGTGCCGTCAGTTAAACAATGTAGACTGGCAACCCCCAGGGGGAGAGCTTTCTCTGTGGGGGCACCCACCCTTTAGAATGAACTGCCCACCGGGTTACATATGATTCCCGACCTGCGTACCTTTCGCCATGCCCTTAAGACCCTGCTATTTCAATAGGCTGGACTGGCGTAATAAGAAATGAGCCTGGATAGCTCAGCAGACTAATGCATTGTGATTAACTCCAGCTGTCTGCAATTACTGTAAGTTCAAATCTCACCAGGCTCAAGGTTGACTCAGCCTTCAATCCTTTCTAAGGTAGGTAAATTGAGGACCCAGTTTGTGGGGACAATAAGCTGACTTTGTATAAATATACAAAAGTATGAAGGTTATTGCTTAACGCATTGTAAGCTGCCCTGAGTCTCCGGAGAAGGGCGGCATATAAATCATTTTTTTTAAAAAAAAAGAATGGGGTGTTTTAAATTTGGGGGTTTTAATGTGATGGCCGAAATATTTAATCTGCTTTTAAATTGTTTTAATTTTGTATTTTTACATTGTTTTATGATGGCTGTACACCGCCCTGAGTCCTTCGGGAGAAGGGCGGTATAGAAATTTAATAAACCGTAAACCTTACGGTTAACCTTAATGATATATTGCATGTGCCTGAAATGGAGCATAATTTATTGAGTGTCTCTGGTTTAGACTGTCAACTTGCAAAGCTTTCAAGTTGCCATAAGCAGGAGGGAGGGAGAACTGATAGAGCTGATTGATTTCCCTAACTGAAGCCACATTCCATACATGCTTTCTTTCCGCAATCAGAAGAAGGGTGTTGGATTTCACAGCCAGCCAAAGTGGTTAATTGGAGAATGTGATTTATGACATGGCCAGGGAGGAGGGGAGAGACAGGGTCATAGGGGAACGTAAATCTACATGGGATTAGTTCTAACTGCATCCAGATATTGCTGAAATGGTGCTCCTAATAAATGACTGTATTTCTTTTGAAGTTTGGCTCATGGTTCATGAATTAATTAGGGCATCTTTTGGAAACTTCACATAGACAAGCAAGGATTTGAGACCATGTTTGCAAATGGGAGGTGTCTCATAAAGAAAAATGGGAATGTATGTGCACAGGGCATAAAAGAGGATAATCTTTATGTGTTGCAGGGACAAAAGGTTCAATGTGCCCAAACATTTGGAAATGAGGCACCACATTATTCATGTGTTCATCTCTTGCACAGGAAGCTTGGCCATGCCAGCTTCAGAGTTTTGCAAAGGATGGACCAGTTTGCAGAAGGATTACATTTAAAGGGATGTAAGGCATACTTAGACTGTGCAGTATGTAAATCATCAAAGTCCAAGGCATTCCCAGTAAGCAAATGTAGCACAAGGCAGACAACAAGCGCTCTAGAACTGGTACATGCAGATTTGGTTGGGCCAATGCAAGCCAGTTTGGGAGGAGCAAAGTATGCGCTGGTCACTGTAGATGACTACAGCAGGTTTGGGTTCTGCTATTTACTAAAGAGTAAAATAGATTAAAGAAAGAGAAGATTCAGAATACTTTAAGATATGGAATCAATTCTACTATTGGTTAGAAAAGACATACAAATAAGTAAATTAATAGTTATGTATAAAAATGCCATAATCAGAATAATTTGTTAGTGATGAATTGTTGTAATTGATTCAATGAGAATGAAGACAGAAGAAATAACAAAAAGAAGAATGATTGGAGACAACACCGAGATGTCACAAGGAAGGAATGACTGATGTATTAAATGTTTGTTTGTTTAAAAAAATTAAAAACTTTTTATTAAAAAAAAAGAGTAAAATAGAGGTGCTACAGAAATTTAAGCAAGGGTAAGCTTTGTGAAAAGAAGATATAAACAACAGGTATGTCAGCTGCAAACTGACAGAGGTTCAGAATTCAGGCCAGCAAGTTTTCAACAATGCTCGGGACAGTCAGGTATAAAACACAGATGCACAAATCCATATACAGCAGCTGGGAATTGTGGTGTTGAGAGGTGGAATGGAGTCTTACAAACCATGAAGGACTCACTGCTGGAGGATTCTGGTCTGAGCAGGTCATATTGCGATGAAGCTATGTTGACTGCTAATCATTTAATTAATAGGCTATGGAGTTCCTCTATTAATGATACTCCATATGTAATGCTATATGGGAGAAAGCCATCTCTGGCACATTTAATGGTTTTTGGAAGCAATGCATGGGTACATATTCCACAGGCAATTAGGAGAAAAGGACAACCAAAGGCTAGAAAGCTCAGGTTTATGGGCTATGAGCCTGGCTCAAAAGGCTACTGCTTTAGCGATGGGAGCAAAAGAATAATGATTTCAAGGTCTGCCAGTTTTGCAGAGCAAAATTGGAACAGAATTGATACAAATTTTTGGAATGATTCATTTAGTGACAGTGACCCACTTAGTGTCGGTAACGCACTTAGTGATGGTGTCAGCGTTCAGGGAGGAGAAGCTGAAAAAGACATGAAGCAAGAGAGGGTTGAAACACAGCAGCAGTCAATGCCACGCAGGTCAGAGCGATGGAACAAAGGGATTTCACCCGATAGGTATTCTGCTAGTAAAGTAAAAGTGTGTAATGTGTGGTATGAGCCAAGGAACTATAAGGAAGTATTAGCATTACCTAAAACTATAAGGAAGTATTAGCATTACCTAAAATTGAACAAGTAAAGTGGAAAGAAGCCATGGACAAGGAAATAAAATCCATGGATGGATTCATGGATTCATGGATCATAAAGTATTCACATCTATGGCTTTGCCACAGGATAGCAAAGCTGTAGGATGCAGATGGGTATACAAGAAAAAAAGTACTACCCAATAATGAGTTACAATATAAAGCAAGGTTAGTGGCACAAGGTTTTTCACAGATGAAAAATGTGCACTATGATGAGGTATTCGTGCCTACAGTAAAGAGTGAAAGCATAAGGCTGGCACTAACGTTGGCAGTGGCACATGGCCATCAATGCAGAATTAGAGGAAGAAAATTACATGGTTCAAGCACCAGGGTATGAAAGTAAAAAGCCTAACACGGTGTACAAATTGAACAAGGCTAGTCAATTTAAAACCCCAAATTCATAAAATTCCAATTTTAAAAACCAATCCATACAATTTAAAAAAAACCCATTAAAAAAACCCTTTGGGCTAGGCCGGCTTGTTGAAATAGGTAGGTCTTCAGGGCCTTACGGAAGGTATGAAGGTCCAGGATCAATCGTAAGCTAGGAGGTAGCTTGTTCCACAAGGTGGGTGCCCCCACAGAGAAGGCTCGCCCCCTGGGGGCCGCCAGACGACATTGTTTGGCCGACGGCACCCTGAGGAGGCCCTCTCTGTGTGAGCGTATTGGCCGGTGGGAGGATATTGGTAGCAGCAGGCGGTCTCGCAAATACCCTGGCCCTATGCCATGGAGCGCTTTAAAGGTGAGAACCAACACCTTGAAGCGCACCCGGAAGACCACCGGGAGCCAGTGCAGCTCGCGCAGGAGAGGTGTTATGTGGGAGCGCCAGGTTGCTCCCGTAATCATCCGCGCAGCTGGATTCTGGACCAGCTGGAGCCTCTGAGTGCACCTCAAGGGGAGCCCCATGTAAAGAGCGTTACAGTAATCCAGGCGAGACGTGACGAGGGCATGGATGACTGTGCATAAGGAGTCCCGATCCAGAAAGGGGCGCAACTGGTGTATCAGGCGAACCTGATAGAAGGCCCCCCTGGCCACGGCCGTCACATGCTCCTCCAAAGACAGCTGTGTATCCAGGAGGACACCCAAGTTGTGAGCCCCCTCTGTGGGGGTCAATGACTCGCCCCCAATAGCCAGCAATGGCATCAGCTGGCTATATCGGGACGCCAGCATCCACAGCCACTCGGTCTTGGAAGGGTTGAGTCGAAGCCTGTTTCTCCCCATCCAGACCCGCATGGCCTCCAGACACTGGGACATCACTTCGAGGGCATCATTGGGGTGGTCAGGGGTGGAAATGTACAGCTGAGTATCATCAGCGTACAGTTGACATCGCACCCCGAAACCACGGATGATCTCACCCAGCAGCTTCACATAAATGTTGAACAGGAGCGGCAAGAGGACCGACCCCTGTGGCACCCCGCATACGAGGCGCCTCGAGGTCGACCTCTGCCCCCCTGCTCCCCTGCCAACACAGACTGCGACCGGTCGGAGTGGTAGGAGGAGAACCACCACAGCACAGTGCCTCCCAGCCCTGAAGGGAACTGTGAATTTGAGTATTCAAATACAGGTATCTGAAGAATATTAAGTTATTGAACTTTATTTCTATTCCAGTCATGAAGGGAGGAGTGTCAGAGTATGAATATTCATAGACTGCAATAGCTCAGCCAATGTGGACTGAATGGAGATATGGTCACAAGGTCAGCCA
Organism: Coluber constrictor foxii; assembly: GCA_038048745.1. Taxonomy (NCBI): domain Eukaryota; kingdom Metazoa; phylum Chordata; class Lepidosauria; order Squamata; family Colubridae; genus Coluber; species Coluber constrictor. Next base: position 17,009,871 of record CM075966.1, read on the forward strand.
ATGAATAGGCATAGCAACTAAATCAGCCAATGGGAGCTGATTGGTGAATTGAAACTGCTAAATTGGAAGAATCTGTTATTGGTGTTGTAAACTTACTTCATATTTTATTATGTATGTAAAGAAGTTAATGAATCCTGCTGCATCAGTCTGCCTGTGTGTGCTTTCTGGATTTAATTTCTGCAACTCTGACAGAAGGGTGTACAAGTGTTTGGTTGATACTGGGGCAACATCATCTTTGATTATATAGCCACCATTTAAAGGATCGATGGTGCCAGGGGCAAGGTACAATATTATCAGAGTGGGAGGAAAAATAATACCTGTAGAATTTACCAATGACATGCGGGTAGAAATAGGCCCCTTTCCCATGATCACTTCTTCACAGTTTTTCCTCAAACTCCACTCTTGCTGCTAGGCAGGGATATTTTATGCAAATTGGGAGTTACCATAAAGTGCTCCCCAGGTGGGCTCACCTTAGATATCCCAGCTAAACAAATTCACTGCCTCGCCATCCAAGCCCCAGCTAAGGAAAACCCACTGCACTCGCATCTGCAGGACCTATCCCCTTTCCTCTGGGGATGGAACTCTACTGAGGTGGGCTTCCTAAAGAATGCCACATCAGTTAAAATACAGGTTAAGGCAGGACGATCCCCATGCATTCCCAAATATAAAATCCAGGTGGAGGCAATTGAACCAGTTAGAAAATTAATCAGGACATACATGGTGCAACGGGTAGGAGTGGTGCAGTGGCCTAGAGGTGGAGCTCTCACCTCACAATCAGGAGGCTGTGAGTTCGATCCTAGGTAGAGGCAGATATTTCTCTCTCTGGGCACACTGAGTATATATCTGCTGAACAAAACTCCGCATTGGCGACAGGAAGGGCATCTGGCCATTAAAACACTCTGCTAGCTCCTTTCAGTTGCCTAGACTCCAAACCGCAAGGGATTATGGAGTCATTAAAAGATGATAATGATGATGATGATGTTGATACATGGCACAACAGGTCCTCTGGAAATGCACATCCCAATGTAACATTCCAATCTTCCCAGTAAGAAAACCCCGAACTGATGCAGAGGGAACCCTGTTTACCACTTTGTACACAATTTGCATTTTGTACATGCTTACATAATACCAAATAAATAAATAAATAAATAAATAAACAAATAAACTTTATTGTCATTGTATATGTATACACAGTATACACATACAACGAAATTTACTTGACACCCAAAGCCCAGGTCCAACACACATAACAATCTCCAAACACCCCCCCCCCAAGCACAAATTCCCCACCCCTAAACCACCCAAACATCTACAAAACAGACCAGGTCATGCTGTCCAACAGCTCACTGATGGTGGCCCTTTATTTCATTGTTGAGTGCAATTATAGCTCTGGGATAAAAACTATTCAGAAAACGTGTGGTCCGAGTTTTAATTGTTCTGTATCTTCTGCCAGAAGGCAACAGTCCAAAAAGATTGTAAGCAGGATGAGAAGAGTCTCTGCAAATGTTATGCAACTTCCTCAAACAGCGAGATTCGAAGATGTTGTCCAGGGCTGGTAGCTGGAGTTCGATAATATTCAAGGGCTCCAGTGGTACCCAACTCCACTACAATCATCACCAAAATCCCAGCCACAGCTGAGTATTTTACCATAATTGACCTGTGCGCAGCTTTCTTCAGCATTCCGGTGGACCCAGCTTCCCAGTACCTGTTCACATTCACATGGGAAGATTAACAATACACCTGAACCCATCTTCTCCAGGGATATACAGAGTCCCCAACCCTCTTCTCACAGATCCTAAAGGCAGACCTGTCCTCCATCCTCCTACCCCAAAAATCAACTCTCATCCAATACATGGATGATCTCCTGCTAGCCTCAGAGTCTGAAGAAGATGGCTGCATTGACACCCACCACATGCTTTACTGCTTGGCTAAAAGGGGACACAAAGCATCCCCAACAAAGCTCCAGTACCTCCAATGAGAAATAGCCTACCTGGGTTACATCATTACCTGTAAACTAGCCCCAAAACAAGTAAAGACTATACTAAACCTGAAACCCCCCAGAACAAAATGTCAGCTTAGAGCCCCCTTAGGAGTCCATGGGTTCTACAGCCCATGGACCTCCTTGTTTGGGGAATTAGAAAAACCCTTCATTCAATTAACAGCCAAGAATACGGCAGACCCTATCATATGGACCAAAGCCGTAACTCAAACCTTTGAGAAAATAAAATGTACACTAGCATCTGCCCCGGCCCTGGGCTTACCTAACTATTAAAAGCCTTCCATCCTCTATATACACAAAAACCAGGGAGAACCGCATAGAAATTTGGCCTCACACTGCAACCAGTTGTCTATTACTCTGTCCAGTTAGACCCAGTAGCTCAGGGAACAGAAACCTGGTCCTTGGACACCTGCTGGCTCTGAGGGTCCCCCACAATGTCTTTGCCATCCTCCTAAAATTCCATTCCAAAGCCTTCACTCAATGGCGACTAGCACAGTACGAGGCTGAGCTTTTCACTTCAGATCACATCTCTTTCTAATGATGCACCACGCTGAACCTAGCCAACCTGCTACCAATGGAACAATCAGATGACATCCTACATAAATGTCTTCACCTTGTTCAAGATGCAGAACTGCCCTGACCCGACTTGACCAACACCCCCTGCAACACCTGGACTTTGAACTCTTTACCAATGGGTCCTCCTACCTGCATGAAGGAACCCGAGTCTCAGGTGCAGTGGTCATCTCCCTCCATTAGATCATCTGGGCTTCCCCATTACCATCATCTTACAGTGCTCAGGCAGCTGAACTCATAGCTCTGACACAAGCATGTGAAGCTGCGAGGAACCAGTCTACCAACATCTATATGGATTACAGATATGCATTTGGAATATGCCATGCCACTGGAGCCCTGTGGAGACAACGAGGATTCCGAACCTTGGCAGGATACTCCATCGCCCATACTGCCAATAGTTTCCAAACTATTACTAGCTATTCAATTGCCCTCAGCCATAGCCATTATTCACTGCAGAGCTCATCAAGTTAAATCGAATATCCCAAATTTCTCCCCCAGGCAATCATTGAGTCCTTGATAACCTCCTCTCCAATCCACTCCATTAAGAGGAATTGATACAGTTTGGATAATACCTTCTCATCCTTCCCCAACAAGATCTTATCAAGTTCCTGTAGGAAATTATAGATTCCTCCCTTGTTTTTGTCCTGAGCTGTCCTAAATTGGATCTGATTGTATGTCCACCAATCTAGCTCATAGTGTCAGTGTTCCAGGGCTGACATAGAAGCTTGAGAAAGAGTGTGACATTTCACCTAGAAAAGCCTTTCGGTGAACTTAGTTTCCTGGGAGACGCATGGGAGGGGTGACATTCCTGTGAGCTAAGGTGGGAGAGAAGAGAAGAATGATTTGGAAGACAGCCAATGGGGAGCAGAGAATGGGGGCCGGAAAGGGAGGTCTTGGGGAGCCAAAGTTCAGTGCTAACTACACAGATCATGGATTAGTTTGTTATGCCCAATAAAGACAAATATTTACACAAAGAACAGGCGTTTGGAAATTCATTTGTTCGGAGATAATAATGGACCATGACAGACAGTTACCACTCAACTTTCCAAGCCAAACTGGCAAGCCTCCAGCCCTCCAGCTCCCTGCCAGATGTTCGAACGGATTGGCGCCAAGTTTCGGAAGCCATGGCAGAAAGCCAACTCTCTACTGAAAGCTTACTTCAAGCAGCTGCGAACCAGCCCCCCCCCCTCCAGCACTGCCACAGCATTACGAAGATCAGAGAATCGTGCCCCAAGCCAAGAAAAAGAAAAATGTACCTTGGTGGACTTTGCCAAAATCTGCAGAAGCTGAGTTCCCCTTTACGGACGTGAAAGGTAAGGGGAGGCATCTCACTGAATGGGGGAGGGCAGATTGGTTACGGGACGGGCAACAAGCCAGACAGCAAAAAGCTTCAAAGCTGCCACTCGAGAGCCCCATAGAGAAATTGAAGGAAGAATTTGACCGTGCCATCCGACTGGGGGAGGGGCAATCCTGCAGGCCCAATGAAGGAGAGGGGAGGCCAGCCTAGCCTGCTGAACTGAGTCACCATAGACAGAAGTGCAGCCCTCCCCCCTCCCACACCAGAAGGAGAGATGGTCCCAGTGTGCATCCATGGGTTCACCCTCTCCTCAGCAAGCACACCAGTCTGGGCAGGACATCGCCCCCCCGCCCCTGAATGAGAGATAAGGAAGAAGGCCAATGGCACCCTAGGCAGGCTCAGAGAGCCCTGCAATGGGAGGAGGGGGCACTGAGGGCGGAGCCACCCCAGTTTAGAGGGAAGTTCGATGGGAATCCAGACCAGGTAGCGCAATTCCTCGACGCAGCTGAGATCTACATTGAGAGATATGGACACCTTTACCCTTTCCCCAGTGCCCTAGTCAGTGCCATTTCAGAAGGGCTAGAGGGAGAAGCAAGGAGCTGGTCAGCAGCCCTCTACAAGAATAGGGGCCCCCAACTGCAAGACGCAGATGGTTTCTTGCAACTACTACGCACCAGGTTTGAAGAGGCAGGGGAGGACCCCTATGTAGAAGATGAACTCCGAAACCTAATGCAGAAAGGGAAACCCATCAGGGAGCACATTCGTGAATTCAGAAGAGTCGTTGGCACCTTACCTCCCCTACCAAAGCGACTACTGGTGTATTTCTTCAGAACAAGCCTAGATAAGCGAATCGCCTAAGTGACCGCTTATCGGGACATCCCAAACCGACTCTCCGAATGGTTCTGGGTAGCAACACAAATTGAGAGGGGGCTCCGCGCCAACGACATGCTAAAGCAACCAGATGTCAAGGAGAGATACCAATCGGACCCGAGACCAAGTAGCAGACGCGGAAACACGACACTACGGCCCACCCAAAGGCCTTTCATTCTGTGGAGCCCGCTGAGGTGCTACAGACGTGGGGGAATGGGACATCTGGCAGCAGCGTATGGAACCCCAGGGCTGAGGCCAAACCCACCGCACAAAGCACAACCGGAACGGGGCCCCAAGCGCGCCACCGATGCACCACGAGAACTCCCCCTGGGTACAGAGGTCTTCGCCCACCTGACTGAAGCAAGAAGAGTCCCAGATGATGGAGGTCAAACCCCCGACTCATATGACAGCGAGGACGATGGTGAAGATGACCCAATGGTGAGTGGACCCATCCACCCTTTCCTCTTCCCCATACACCTAACAGCCCCAAAAACAGGGACCCAAGGGACTTTCCAAGCCCTAATAGATTCGGGCTGCACAAGGTGCCTGATTAACCTACCCACAGTCCTGAAATTGGTGATCCGGGCTAAGAAGCTCAACCACCCAATTCGATTTGAGCAAGTTGATGGGACCCTAGTAGGCGGGGCTTACGCAACACACCTGACCGAACCAGTGAAGCTGGAGCTAGGGGACCACTGGGAGATGATTCGGTTTATAATAGCCCCCAAGATGACCGATCCAGTCATACTGGGACTCTCTTGGCTAGACAAGTGGGGCCCAATCATTTGGTGGCAAGAGGGAACCCGCAGACTGAGAATAGCCAAGGGGCCCCAACCCTTGCCACTCCAACCGGGAAAAGCGCCCCACCCACAAGAGCCCCAACCTTCCCTGCCTGAACAAAAGAAGATGGCAGCGACACGAGAGCCCGTCCTGAAGGGTATTGCAAAGCAGTTAGAGGCCACATCCAAAAGCCCCCACGAGACAGAACGGAACCCAAGAGAGTACCAAGACCTGGTGGAGGTATTTAGCGAGGCTGAGTGTAACGTTTTACCACCCCACCGTGAAGCCGATTGCGCCATCAAAATCATCCCTGGGGCGAAACTACCAAAACCTAAATTGTATGCCGTTTCTTGAAATGCAAGAAATGCGAAACTACATAGACAAAAACCTACAAAGGGGTTTCATTGAGCTAGCCAAACCACGGGTCGCGGCACCAGTCCTCTTCAGAGAGAAGAAGGACGGCTCTATGCACCTAGTGGTTAATTTTCGCGGGATAAACTGTGTCAGCGTGCACAACTTATACCCCCTCCCCCTCATGAAAGACATGCTAGCTCACTTGGCCAAAGGGAAGGTTTTTACCAAACTAGACCTTCGTGAAGCCTACTACCACATATGCATCAAGGAAGGAGACGAGTGGAAGACAGCATTCAACTGCCCCCTGGGGAGTTTCCAATTCAAGGTGATGCCATGTGGGCTACAGGGAGCACTGGCGGTGTTCATGCAATTGATAAATGAGGTTCTACATGACCACCTCTATAAGGGGGTCCTCGTCTACCGAGATGACAATCTCATTTACACGGAAACCATAGATGAACACGTACCCCTAGTCCGCAAAGTGCTGGAAAAACTGCTAAAAGTGAACCTCTATGTCAAACTGTCAAAATGTGAGTTCCACCAGTCGCAGCTGGACTACTTAGGTTACCGAGTGACAAACGAGGGGACAGAGATGGACCCAGCCAAGGTACAATCAGTCCTAGACTGGCAACCCCCTCACACCCGAAGAAAACTGCAAAGCTTCCTGGGGTTCGCAAACTTTTACAGGCAATTCATCCCCTCCTAAAAACAGGGAGTCTGGCAACAAAACCCCGCCCAGGACAACCTCTACAGTGGGACCTGGCCTGCCAACATGCGTTCGAGACACTAAAAGAAATGTTTGCAAAAGAACCGGTCTTGAAGCACCCTGACCCCGAACAACCCTTCGTCATCCAAGCAGATGCCAGTGACATGGCAGTGGGGGCAGTCCTACTCCAAAAGAACAGCCAGGGGGACTTACAACCCTGTGCCTACACATCCCGCAAACTCACCGACACAGAGAGACGATGGGCGGCGTGGGAAAAGAAAGCGTTCGCAGTGAGGTGGGTGCTGTTAACCTGGCGACATCTGCTAGAAGGAGGCCAAACACCATTTGAGGTTTGGACTGACCATAAAAGCCTGGAGGCCCTCAAGACTCCAAGGAAGTTATCGCCCAGGCAAGTCCGGTGGGCCCAATACTTCAATCATTTCAATTTCGAGCTGAAGCACATCCCAGGGGGGGAAACTTTCTGGCCGATGCCCTCTCCTGAATGCCCCAATACAACAGTGAACGGGAGCAGGTGGTGAATGCCATCATCCCCTCTGCCCAAGGATTGGGCCAGGTAACCACCAGACGGCAGCATCACGACCAGCAGGGCCAGCCAACGAGTGACCTGACGACACAGCTCAAGGCAGAAACATTGGCAGACCCCTGGTTCCGAGACAATCAACATCTCATGACAAAAAGGGATGACCTAGCCTGGAAAGGGAAAAAACTTTACGTCCCAGGGACTCTACACACCCTGGTCCTCAAGAGGAGCCACGACGTTAAACCAGCAGGACATTTCAGGTTCCTAAAGACTCTCCATTTAGCACGGAGACAGTTTTGGTGGCCCCACATGAGAAAAGATGTAGACAGCTATGTAAAAAGTTGTACCATCTGTGTCACGATGAAAACCCGACCAGGAAGACCCCCCCGGACTGTTGCAGCCAGTAGCTGAACCGTCAAGGCCATGGGAGGAGATTGCTATGGACTTCATAGTCGAACTGCCGAGGAGCGGCAGAAACACAGTGATCTGGACTGTAATAGACTTATTCTCCAAACAGCCACATTTCATACCCTGCAGTGGACTACGTTCAGCCTGCCAATTGGCCAAACTGTTTGTGAAACACATCTACCGCCTGCACGGAGTACCCAGAAGAATCATCTCCGATTGAGGTGTCCAGTTTACAGCGAAATTCTGGAGGGAATTCCTTTGATCCATAGGATCATCCCAAGGCCTCAGCTCAGCGTTTCACCCAAGCACCAATGGGGGGGTGGAGAGATTGAATGCCATGATAGAGCAGTACCTGAGGTGCTACATTGACTACCAACAATCGAACTGGGTGGACCTCTTATCGTTTGCGGAGGTCACATATAACAATGCTGTCCACAGTAGCACAGGACTAACCCCATTTAAGATAGTGAGCGGTATGGATTTCGTCCCCATGCCAGAGTACCCAAGGGAACCTCCTTCCTCAGTTAGTTTGACCGATTGGATGGCAATGCTGAGAGAAACCTGGGAGAACGTCAAGAAGGCATTAGATAAGGCGGCACAGTCTTATAAGAAACAAGCGGATAAGCAGTGAGCCCCCCAAAGACCGTTCCGAGTAGGAGAGAAAGTCTACCTCTCCACCAAGTATTTAAGACTCAGACTCCCAACCAGGAAACTGGGTCCGAAATTTATACGACCATTTCCTATAGTTAAAATAATCAACCCGGTCACAGTACAATTGCAGTTGCCCTGGTTACTAGTGAGGATACACCCCGTTTTTCACAGTAGCCTCCTGAAGCCTGTAGTAGGGTCAACTTTAAGGCCGGTGCCACGTGATCCGCCAGGGCCCTTGATCATTGGAGGCCACACTCACTATGAAGTACAACAGATTCTTGATTCCAGGTGGCACAGGGGGCGCCTCCAATACTTAATTAAGTGGAAGGGTTACCCTTTGTCAGAAGCTTCCTGGGTGAAGAGCACAAACATCCAAGCTGACCGCCTTATAGCTAAATTCCATGCAGATCACCCGGACAAGCCGAGAGGGGGTGGGACACACCCCCGGACGGGGTAAAGGTACTAAAGTTGTTGTTTGTCTTGTGCGGGCCTCAGTGAGAGAATGAAGGGAGAGGGTCCAGATGTCAGCTTCCAAGCTGCCATAAGGAAGGAGAGGCTTGAACTTTCACTTAGTTAATTCCCCTGAAGAACTGTCTCCACGGAGAGGGGGTGGGAAGGGCGACATTCCTGTGAAGTGACGGAGCTGGCATGTGAAGAATGGCTTGGATGATGGCCAGTGAGATGCAGGGAATTGGGGGCCGGAAAGGGAGGTCTTGGGGGGGGGGGGCAAGGTTTGTTTGTTTATTTATTTATTTATTTATTTATTTATTTATTTTTATATTTATATACCGCCCTTCTCCCTGGGGACTCAGGGCGGTGTATAGCCAAGTAAAAACATAGAATACAAACATTAAAATACGATTAAAAAGATATATGTAAACTTGGCACCGTAATTAAAAAACAGTAACAAACCAATTAAAACATTTCAAAGTGTTAAGCCAGCCCGGCTTGCTGAAAAAAGCATTTTAAGGGCACGGCGGAAGGTACCGAGGTCTTGGTACAGTTGGTTCCAGAGGATAGGTGCCCCCACAGAGAAGGCCCTCCCCTTGGGGGTCACCAGCCTACATTGTTTGGCTGATGGCACCCCGAGGAGGCCCTCTCTGTGGGAGCGCACGGGTCGGTGGGAGGTCATTGGTAGCCGCAGGCGGTCTCGAAGATAACTAGGTCCTATGCCATGGAGCGCTTTAAAGGTGATAACCAACACCTTGAAGCGCACCCGGAAGACCACTGGGAGCCAGTGCAGCTCACGCAGGAGAGGTGTTGTATGGGAGCGCCAAGCAGCTCCCGTAACTACCCGCGCAGCCGCATTCTGGACCAGTTGGAGCCTCCGGGTGCCCCTCAAGGGGAGCCCCATGTAGAGATCATTGCAGTAGTCCAGGTGCGAGGTGACAAGGGCATGAGTGACTGTGCACAGGGAATCCCGATCAAGAAAGGGCCGCAACTGGCGTATCAGGCGAACCTGACAAAAGGTCCCCCTGGCCACAGCCGTCAGATGATCCTCCAAGGACAGCTGCGTATCTAGGAGGACTCCCAGATTGCGAGCCCTCTCTGAGGGGGCCAAAGACTCGCCCCCAATAGTCAGAGATGGAGTCATCTGACTATATCGGGATGCCGGGAACCACAGCCACTCAGTCTTGGAAGGGTTGAGTTTGAGCTGGTTTCTCCCCATCCAGATCCGCACAGCCTCCAGGCACCGGGACATTACTTCATGGGCATCGTTGGGGTGGCCCGGGGTGGAGATGTACAGCTGGGTGTCATCAGTGTACTGGTGGTACTTCACCCCAAAGCCACGGATGATCTCGCCCAGCGGCTTCACATAGATGTTGAACAGAAGGGGCGAGAGGACTGACCCCTGAGGCACTCCACATATGAGAGGCCTCGAGGTTGATCTCTGCCCCCCTGCCAACACAAACTGCGACCTGTCAGAGAGAAAGGAGGAGAGCCACCATAACACAGTGCCCCCCATCCCAAACTCTTCCAACCAGTGCAGCTGTTGTGGCTCCGTTGCCTGAGCCTGCGTCATCAGCAGGGGAGGACTCTGAGAGTGAGGGAGAGGAGTTGGCAAGGCCTCCTTCTCCAGGACTCTCCTCTCTGGCAATGCCTCCGGAGGACACCGAAGGGCAGGAGATAGGCCCAGAGCCAAGCTCGTCCCCGCAGCCACAGGAGGACATTGACGAGGGGAGTGAGTTTTGGTTGGACCCTCACCAGCGTCGGAGAGACAGGAGAGCCCAGCAGAGGAAAAGGCGTGGTCGTGATTAGCTGGTGGACCACGCCTCTTACTAGACTATATAAGTGAGGGATCGTAGGCATATCTTTGTGACGAACAAAAACAAAGATACGTGGATCCCGGTGTTGAATCGGCCCGGCGTCTTAGCTGTGGTGTGTATGTGACGGACTTTTTAATAAACACGTTGGCAAGCAACTGCGGAGTGCTGCTGACCTTTTGTTATCATCTCACTTGGTTGCCTGCCAGTTCCTTAGCCTCTGGGTGTCTGAGGGGGGGTTCTTTCTGGGCACGGGGCCAGAACATCTTGTTCGTCACCAGCAAAAAAGTTAACCCATCGTTACCACGATGGATTCACAGCTGCAGCAAATTATCCAACAGTTGCAAGCTGATAACCAGCTCCTGCAGCAGCAGGTTGGCCAGTTGACTGCCCAACTGGCTGGCGGAAATGTGCCTGCAGCTGTTCCTCCTCCCCCTCCTCCTTGTCGGAAAAGCCCTATCAGTGTGCCTGATAAATTCTCTGGGCAGCAGGAGATGTTCCCGGCTTTCATGGGACAATGCCAGCTGTTTATGGCAATGAGGCCGGAGGATTTTCCAGATGACCGGGCTCGGGTGGCATTTGTTATCAACCTCCTCTCCGGCAATGCCGCCCGATGGGCCACACCTCTGTTGCTGCAGAATAGCCCCTTGTTGGCAGACTATCAGGGCTTTTGGCAACATCTGAGGGTGATGTATGAGGACCCCCTGAAGACCCAGACGGCAGCCAGGCGCATCAAAGATCTCCGTCAAGGGAAGTGCCCCCTGCAGGAATTTGTGGCTGAATTTCGGCTTCTGGGCCAGGACTTCTGGGCCAGATTGGAATGATGCAGCACTCAGGGACGCTTTCCAGGATGGCCTGTCCAATGACCTGCAGGATGAGCTGGTTCGTGTGGAGACGCCTCAGACCCTCAACGCCCTTGTTGTGCAGTGCTTGCGCATTGATACCCGTTTCCAACGGCGCAAGACCCGTCAGCCCATCCAAGTACCCCCGCGTCCTGCACCGACAGCGTCCCGGGTCACCCCGCGCTTTGTGGCGCCCGCGGAGGAGCCCATGGAGCTGGGAGCGGCCCGACCTCGCCTGACAGCCCCGGAGCGGATGCGGAGACGCCAAGGGGGATTATGCCTCTATTGCGGGGAGGCTGGACACTTTGCCGCTTCATGCCCCAAGAAGCGTGGTGGGACGCTCACGCCTGTTCCTGAATCTCAGCGGGACCAGCCGGGAAACGGGGCAGGCCCGGCCTGGGGGAAACCTTAGGTCGGGTACGTATCACTGCCCCACCTGATTCAGCGGAGGTGGACTCTGGGCCCCCTCGACACCTAATCCTGGACACCCGGGTGTTGTTGGCCGACCGGCCGGAGGGGCTTCCGGCACATGCGCTGGTGGACTCGGGGGCCACCACGAACTTTATGGACCAGGCCTTTGTGGCCCATTTTGCGGTCCCCTTGGTTCCAGTGGACCCTCCGTTGAGAGTCGAGACGATCGATGGGCGGGAATTTGTTGCACGGCCCATTAAGTTCGCGACTCAGCCCTTGCGCCTCGCCATTGGGGCCCACGAGGAGGCGATCCATTTTTACGTGACGGCGGACCTGCATTTCCCGCTGGTCCTGGGGATGGCCTGGCTTCGGGCGCACGATCCGCAGGTGGCCTGGTTGAGGAACGCCATCTCCTTCCCGAGCCTGCAGTGCATCGACCACATCCGTCACACCTGTGCCGGCCAGGACGTTTCCACCCCTGCCGTCTCTTTACCTCCTGAGCTGACGTCCTTCGCTGACGTGTTCAGTGAAAAGTAGGCGGACCGCTTACCCCCGCATCGACCCTATGACTGCCCAGTGGATCTGGTGCCCAACGCGCCCCTGCCCACGGGACGTCTGTACTCGATGTCGGAGCCCGAATTGGCCGCCCTACGGGACTTCCTGGACAAAAACCTGGCCCGAGGGTTCATCCGACCTTCATCCTCCCCTCTCTCGGCCCCAGTCCTCTTTGTGAAGAAGAAGACGGGGGACCTACGCCTTTGTTGCGACTACCGGCGGTTAAACGCCATCACCGTACGGAATCGCTACCCCCTGCCGCTCATCCCGGAGCTGATGGAGAGGTTGCGGGAGGCCTCGATTTTCACCAAGCTCGTGTCAGCTTCTCAGTGCTGACATAGTAAAGAGGGGGTTAAATTCCTGTGAGATTATTAAGAGAGAGTGCCGTAGAGTGATTTAGATAATGACCAATAGGATAAGGAAGCAAGCCAGGAAAGGGAGGGATGATGGAGCAGAGGTCATTTCCTGGCTGCATATGAGTCCGTGAAGACGTTGTTCTAACAAATAAAAGTTTTTTTTTCTTTATTATCAAAATGTGAGAGGAATCTAATTTCGTTCAGACAACTCTTGCGTGACAGCTCGACCTCTGGGGATCCTACAACCTGGTGCGGATGCGAAAGGGGGACGAGTGGAAGACAGCATTTGGCACCCGATACGGACACTTTGAGTATACTGTCATGCCGTTCGGGTTGACCAACGCCCCTGCGGTCTTCCAGCATCTGATGAACGACGTGTTCCGAGACATGTTGGATCGGTTCGTGGTCATTTATCTCGATGACATCCTGATCTACTCCCGGTCCCCGGAGAACCACGTCCAGCACGTCCGCCAGGTTCTGCAGCGCCTGCGGGAGCACCAACTCTAAGCGAAGTTGGAGAAATGTCTCTTCTTCCAGACTTCCATAGAGTTCCTTGGGCACATCATCTCCCCGGAAGGCATCGCGATGGACCCGCGTAAGGTGGAGGCCTTGCTTAGTTGGGAACCCCCTCGTCGGGTGAAGGACATCCAGCATCTGTTGGGGTTCGCCAACTACTATCGAACCTTCATCCCGGGCTTCACCACCCTGACCTTGCCGATGACCCAGCTCCTTCGGAAGAAGGTTCCGTTTCAATGGGGTCCCCCGCAGCAGCAGGCCTTCGAGGCTCTGAAGCAGGCCTTCATTACGGAACCTGTCCTGAGGCACCCCAATCCACATCATCCGTTTGTGGTCGAAACGGATGCGTCCAATGTGGCGATTGGGGCGGTGCTGTTACAGGCCCCGGCGGATGGCGGCACTCTTTTTCCCTGCGCTTATTACTCCCGGAAACTCAATCCTTCCGAGCGCAACTATACCATCTGGGAGAAAGAGTTGCTGGCTATCAAGGCCACGTTTGAGGCTTGGTGGCATCATTTCGAGGGGGCCCGACACCAGGTGGAGGTGCGGACGGACCATCAGAACCTGGAGCACCTCACGACGGCCAGGAAGTTGAACCAGCGGCAGATACGGTGGTCGTTGTTTTTCGCCCGGTTCAACTTCCACGTGACCTACATCCCGAGTGGCCACAACGTGCGGGCGGACGCCTTGTCCCGCAAGCCGGAGTACTTCTCTCTGAAGGTCTCCCTGCCTCCGCGGATGGTGCTGCCAGCGGAATCCTTGGCCGCAGCCCAGGAACCCATGGACTTGCGGGCTCAGGTGCGGGAAGCGCAGCGCCAGGACGCCTGGTCGCAACAGCGGCAGGCGGAAGTCGGCCCTGCCTCCCCTTGGACTTTGGAGGAGGGCTTGTTAAAACACCGAGGCCGGCTGTACGTGCCCACGAGTCCGCTCCGAGCCATCGTTATGAATCAGTGCCATGACAACCCCGCAGCAGGACATTTTGGGTTCTTTAAGACGCTGAACTTGGTGACGCGGACTTTTTGGTGGCCTCGGGTACGGCACGACGTGCACGCGTACGTGACGTCCTGTGTGCCGTGCCGACAGGCCAAAGTCACGTCAGGCCCACCGCCTGGACTTCTCCAGCCACTGCCGACACCGGAGAGACCCTGGGGAGCCATCTCTATGGACTTCCTGACGGACCTGCCACCGTCCGCCACGTTCACTACCGTTCTCGTGGTGGTGGACATGCTCACAAAGATGGCACATTTTATTCTGTGCCGTGGACTGCCATCAGCCCGCACCACAGCCCGATTGTTCCTGCAGCACGTTTTCCGTCTCCACGGCCTGCCGGACAGAGTGGTTTCTGACCGCGGGGCCCAGTTCACGGCCCGCTTCTGGAAAAGCCTGATGGCCGCGTTGGAGGTGCAGGTGTGTCTGTCGTCGGCGCACCATCCGGAGACTGACGGGGGGACGGAGAAGGTCATCGGCATCCTGGAGCAGTACCTCCGCTGCTACGTCAATCAGCAGCAGGACAAGTGGGCCGAGTACCTTCCCCTGGCGGAGTTCGCCTTCAACAACTCCCAACACACCTCCACCCAGATGACCCCGTTCCATGCCAACGTGGGATACCATCCACGGCTGTTCCCTCTGTCCCTCTTGGATTCCCCTGTTCCCGAGACCCAGGACTTCCTCTCGGAGCTGCAAGCGGTGCAGCAGCTGGTGCGTCGGCAGCTGATCCGGGCGAAGGAGGACTATAAACGGGTCGCCAACCGCTCTCGACGGGCCACGCTGCCGCTGGAGGTTGGAGATCGGGTGTGGCTGTCCACGAAGCACCTCCCCACGGACCGGCCGGCGAAGAAGCTCGACCACCGTTTCATCGGACCCTTCCCCATCGAGGCGGTCATCAGCCCGGTGGCCTACCGGTTAACCCTGCCCCGGTCGATGCGGCTCCACCCTGTGTTCCATCGGTCCCTTCTGGTCCCTGAGGCTCCGCCGTGCCGCCTCCGACGCCCGACGGCACCTGCTCCCTCGACCACGGTTGCCGACGACGGCTCCACGACGTACGAGGTGGACAGCATCCGGGACTCCCGTTGGCTGAAGGGCCGTTTCCAGTACCTGATTGCCTGGAAGGGGTACGGGCCTGAGGATTTCTCCTGGGTGGACGCTTCCTCCGTAGAGGCTCCTGACTTGGTACGGGCTTTCCATGCGCAGTTCCCGTCCCGACCGCATCCGGACCGTCAGTGGCGGGGGAAGGGCCCTGCGGTGGGGGATAGTGTTGTGGCTCCGTTGCCTGAGCCTGCGTCATCAGCAGGGGAGGACTCTGAGAGTGAGGGAGAGGAGTTGGCAAGGCCTCCTTCTCCAGGACTCTCCTCTCTGGCAATGCCTCCGGAGGACACCGAAGGGCAGGAGATAGGCCCAGAGCCAAGCTTGTCCCCGCAGCCACAGGAGGACATTGACGAGGGGAGCGAGTTTTGGTTGGACCCTCGCCAGCGTCGGAGAGACAGGAGAGCCCAGCAGAGGAAAAGGCGTGGTCATGATTAGCTGGTGGACCACGCCTCTTACTGGACTATATAAGTGAGGGATCGTAGGCATATCTTTGTGACGAACAAAAACAAAGATACGTGGATCCCGGTGTTGAATCGGCCCGGCGTCTTAGCTGTGGTGTGTATGTGACGGACTTTTTAATAAACACGTTGGCAAGCAACTGCGGAGTGCTGCTGACCTTTTGTTATCATCTCACTTGGTTGCCTGCCAGTTCCTTAGCCTCTGGGTGTCTGAGGGGGGGTTCTTTCTGGGCACAGGGCCAGAACAGCAGCATGATACCATGGTCGATGGTATCCAAAGCCGCTGAGAGGTCTAACAGGGCCAGAACAGAGGAGCAACCCCTGTCCCAAGCCCTCCAGAGATCATCTACCAACACGACCAATGCCGTTTCTGTACTGTACCCGGGCCTGAAACCTGACTGGAACGGATCTAGATAAGACATTTCCTCCAGGTACTACAGAAACTGTCGCGCGACCACACTCTCAACAACCTTCACCACAAAGCGAAGGTTGGAGACAGGACGATAGTTGGCTAATACAGCCGGATCCAGGGAAGGCTTCTTGAGGAGAGGCCTCACCACCGCCTCTTTCAAGGCCGTGGGGAAGTAACCCTCAATAAACGAAGCGTTGATAATTCCCTGGAGACAGCCTCGTGTGACCTCCCGGGAAGCCAGTACTAACCAGGAGGGACACGGGTCCAGTAAACGTGTGGCCGCACTAAGTCTCCCCAGAATCCTGTCCATGTCATCGGGGGTCACAGAGTCAAACTCTTCCCAGGTAACATTCTCAAGACTATTCCTCACCACCCCGCCCAAATCTACCCAGTCAGAGTCCAACTCCCCCCGGATCTGAGCGATTTTGTCATACAGATATTGTCCGAAATCCTCAGCCCTGCCTTCCAGGGGGTCCTCCCACACTCCTGGATGGAGCAGGGAGTGGGTCACCCTAAACAGGGTGGCTGGATGATTCTCTGATGACGCAATAAGAGCGGAAAAGTAATTAAAGTTCAGTGCTAACTGCACAGAGTCACGGATTAGTTTGTTATGCCCAATAAAGATAAATATTTCCACAAAGAACGGGCGTTTGGAAATTCATTTGTTTGGAGATAACAACGTAGCCTGACATCTGGATATATAGTCTTTGTCCTTATCATCTATGGCGTTGAAGTCCCCCACTACACAAATGTGTGAGTAATCATATTCTACCAATTTACTATAAAGATTCTGGAAGAATTCTTTCTAATTCCCATTAGGTGCATAAATACAAGCCAGTAAACATTTTTTACCACAAATTTCTACTTCGATCATCAAAAGTCTCCCTTCTTCATCTGCAAAAATTAGTCTCGAGTTTATATGCTTTTGAACATAAATTACTACTCCTCTTTTTTTAGTTTCCGCTAAAGATGTATATATTGACCCAATTTGGTATGATTCAGTAAGTAAAGATGATCTCTTTTCATGTGTACTTCTTGAAGGCATATAATATTCATACATGCTTTTATTAGTTTATTAAAGATCTTTTTTCTCTTATTTGGACTATTCAGCCCATTGATATTAACTGACAATAAGCGGATTTCCTCCCCCATCCCTTCTCCCTTCTGTTGCCCTTACTTGCCTTCTGCTTGGAGTTTCTTTTTTGTTTGTCGTCTCTCTCTCTGGTTTAATCCCTCGGCTCCTATTTCTGCCTGTATCTGCATCTGTCCTCTTCCTTTCTTTCTCCCACCTAGCTGTTCTAGTTCCTCTCTCTCTTTCTCCTCTAGTAATTCTTCTCCACTCTGACTCTCTGACTCTTCTCCCACTTCCACTTCTAAAGGGTTCATATATCTTATCAAAAAATCTCTGGCATCTCTAAGATTATCAATTCTTACTTTCTTATCTGCCCAAGTGAATTGTAACCCTTCCGGTAATAGCCACCTGTATAATACTTTGTGTTTTCTTAGTTGAGTGGTTAAGAAGTGGTAGTTTCGCCTTATTTCCCGTACCCGTCTGGGGAGTTGCTTCAGTATTATCAATTGTTTATCCTTATATGTCACCGTTTTGTCTCTGGACTTCAAAATCACTTCTTCCCTAAGAGCTTTTTTGGATAGTCTAACATGGACCTCTGTCGGAAGTTTCTGTCTCCTAGTGTAACTTGTATATACACGAAAAACGTCATATATATCTCTCAAGACATCTTTCTTAGTTATCTCCAGGATCCCAGCCAAAATATTCGCCACAATCTCTCTCTTTTTTTTATTGAAAAGTTTTATAAAAATACAAAGTAAAAACATTTCCCCCCCTCCCAACATCCCCCCACCCCTTTCTTCCCCCCCATTCCCCGACTTCCCAGAGCAAAATACAGGGTATTAAAAAAAAAGAAAAACAAGCATCAACTAAATTAATTTATCTATCCTCAAGTTAACAAACCACCCCCCTAGAATCTTAACTCCAATATAATTAACACAACATTTCTTTACTTTTGTTTCATTCATATGCAATTTGATGTCTTCTCATTTGATACTTATTCTGAATATAATTAATCCATTTTCTCCACTCCAAAATATATTTTTCCTGCGTACGATCTTTTAAGTATGCTGAGATTTTTGCCATTTCAGCTAAATTTATTACTTTTAAAGTCCATTCTTCTACAGTAGGCAAAGAATCTTTCTTCCAATATTGTGCAACCAGCAGTCTGGCTGCTGTTATTAAGTTTAAAAGCAATTTCATCTCTAATACTGTACAATCATTTGTTATACCCAATAGAAACAATTGTGGAGTAAATTTCAACCTCTTTTTCAAAATGTTCTGCGTTACCCACCAAATTTTTATCCAAAATACTTTGATCTTCTTACAAGTCCACCATATATGATAATAGGTTGCAACTTCACAATCACATCTCCAGCATTTGGCTTGTACATTAGGATACATACATGACAATTTCTTTGGGTCTAAGTGCCACCTATAAAACATCTTATAAAAAAATTCTCTTATGTTTTGTGCTTGTGTAAATTTAACATTTCTAACCCAAGTCTTTTCCCATGTTTCCATCATTATTGGTTCCTGGAAGTTTCTTGCCCATTTAATCATACAATCTTTGACCAATTCTGTTTCTGAATCTATTTCTAATAATGCATTATACAACCTTTTAATATGCATAGAACTCTGGTCCCTAATCTGTTTTACCAAATTTTCTTCATTTTGCATAAAACCAATTTTTTGGTCCTCCCTCCATCTAGCTTGAAGTTGACCATATTGAAACCAAGTATAGATTATCCCTTCCTCCTTCAGTGCCTCTAACGACTTCAGTTGTGGTTTACCCCTTTCATTAAAGAGAAGTTCTTTATAAGTAATCACTTCCATCTTTTGTTCTATACTTATATTTTCTATTGCATGTCTAGGATTTGCCCATATAGGTATCTTATAGTTTAACTTATATTGACACTTTTTCCAAACCCTCAAAAAAGCATTCCTAAGTATATGACCTTTGAAAACTTTATCTACTTTCTTTTCATATAGTAAATAGGCATGCCATCCATATAATAAATCATATCCTTCTACATTCAATATTCTTTCTTCAGTCAGATTAAACCAATCACTGATTTGTACTAGCACAGATGCTTCATAATACAATCTTAGATTAGGCATTTTCAAACCACCTCTCTCCCGAATATCCTGTATAATTTTTAATTTAACTCTAGGTTTTTTCCCTGACCATATAAAAGTATTAACTCCTTTCTGCCATTCCCTCAAATTTTCATCTTTCTTAAGCACTGGTATCATTTGAAACAAGAATAAAAATTTAGGCAGTACATTCATTTTTATTGCTGCTATTCTTCCCAAAAGGGATAGCTGTAGTTTTTTCCAATTTTCCATTTCTCTCTGCACTTTTTGCCATAAAACCTCGTAATTATTTTTAAATAACTTTGTATTTGAACCAGCAACAATTACTCCCAAATATTTAACCTTTTTAACTATTTCAAATCCCGTTATTTTTCCTAAATCTTCTCTTTGTGATACAGACATATTTTTAGTTATTATTTTAGTTTTATGTTGATTTATTTTAAATCTAGAAGCTCTACCATATTGTTCTATTATTTCCAACATATATGTGACTGTAGTTATAGGTTGAGTTAATGTAACAACCAGATCATCTGCAAACGCTCTTAATCTATAATCTTGTTGTCTAATTACTATTCCTTTAAATTTATCTGATTCACGTATCTTTTTCAATAAAATTTCTAAAGATAAAATAAACAGCAATGGAGATAATGGACAGCCCTGCCGTGTTCCCTTCTCAATTTTAAAACGATCCGTTAGGCCTCCATTGACAATTATTTGTGCCGATTGTTCTTGATATATTGCTTTAATTGACTGTTTATTTTTTTAAAATTTTAAAACAAACTTTATTTAATATAAACAGATAAAAAAGATACAAAAACATTCTTAACTCTAAAAACAAAAATACAATTCTATATTACCTATATTCTAATATTAATAAACAAAATTATCTATCTATGATATTTAAGCATATAACCATATATGTGTCAGTGTTCCAATACTGACATAGAAGCAATGAGGAAAAAAGTTTGACATTTCACCTAGAAAAGCTTTCGGTGAATTCAGTCTCCTGGGAGATGTATGGGAGGGGTGACATTCCTGTGTGCTGAAGAGACAGATAAGAGAGAGTGATCTGGAAGACAGCCAATGGGGAGCAGTGAATGGGGAAGGAATAGGAGGGGTTTGGGATAGAGGGGCCAGTACTGTCTGCATGGTTGTTGGGCACGGCTGCATCGCTCAATAAAGAGAATATTTCCTAAAGTTTGATGCTTGGAAATTAACTTTATTTTGAGGATAAAACCGAAACTTTGACAATATGTACATTAATCTTAATTTGCTGTTGATGGTGTAAATTTGTTACCTTAAGTTTCTTAATGTATTTGACATCTATTTTTTTCCTTGTCTATCAATCCATTCATACCATCTGTTCCATATTTGATAATACTGTGAGTCTTCCTTGTTATTTAGTTTTAAAGTTAATCTATCCATTTCTACACAGCTAAATATTTTTTGTATTATTTGTTCTTCTGTTGGCAACTGTTCTAATTTCCAAGATTGGGCTAGGGTTAGTCTTGCTGCCATAATTATGTGTAGTGTAATGTATTTTATTTCTTTTTTACTATCTTTTTTAAGTATGCCTAATAAAAAAATTTCAGGTTTTAGGTCAATCTTTTCTTCTGTTATTTCTATTATCCATTTTCTAATTTTCATCCAGAATTTTTTTATTTTTGGACAGATTAGATTAGATTAGATTTATTGGATTTATATACCGCCCTACTCCCGAAGGACTCAGGGCGGTGTACAGCCAACAATAAAAATACATACGTACAAAATTTAAAAACCAACTAAAAACAGATTAAATGAATTTGGCCCGGACAGAATTAAAACACCCCAATATAATTTAAAATTTTTAAAAATTTGACACTAAAAACGGGGAGTGGTTAGGCCAGGCCCGCCTGGCGAAATAGAAAAGTCTTAAGAGCGGAAGGTGGGCAGATCCGGGATCCTCCGTATCTCTGGGGGGAGCTCATTCCAGATAGTAGGTGCCCCCACAGAGAAAGCTCTCCCCCTGGGGGCTGCCAGCCGACATTGTTTGGCTGACGGCACCCGGAGGAGACCCTCTCTATGAGAGCGTACTGGCCGGTGGGAGGCTATTGGTGGTAGTAGGCGGTCCTGCAAGTACCCAGGTCCTAAGCCATGGAGCACTTTAAAGGTAGTAACCAGGACCTTGAAGCGCACCCGGAAGACCACCGGGAGCCAGTGCAGCTCGCGCAGGAGAGGTGTCACATGGGAACGCCATGTCGCTCCCATCACCACCCGCGCGGCCGCACTCTGCGCCACTTGGAGCCTCCGGGTGCTCCTCAAGGGGAGACCCATGTAGAGAGCATTACAGTAGTCTAGACGGGAAGTGACAAGGGCGTGAGTGACCGTGAGCAAGGAGTCCCGATCCAGAAAGGGACGTAACTGGCGGATCAGGCGAACCTGATAGAAAATCCTCCCGGCCACGGCCGTCAGATGCCCTTCCAAGGACAGCCGTGAATCCAGGAGGACGCCCAAGTTACGAACCCTCTCCGTGGGGGCCAGTGATTCGCCCCCAATAGTCAGTGATGGCGCCAACTGACTATATCGGGACGTCGGAAACCACAGCCACTCGGTCTTGGATGGGTTGAGCCTGAGCCTGTTCCTCCCCATCCAGATCCGCACGGCCTCCAGGCACCGGGACATCACTTCAAGGGCATCGCTGGGGTGGTCTGGGGTGGAGATGTACAGCTGAGTGTCATCAGCGTACTGATGGTACTTCACCCCAAAACCACGGATGATCTCACCCAGCGGCTTCACATAAATGTTGAACAGGAGGGGCGAGAGGACCGATCCTTGTGGCACCCCACATATAAGGGGCCTCGGGGTCGACCTCTGCCCTCCTGCCAACACAGACTGCGACCGGTCGGAGAGATAGGAGGAGAACCACCACAACACAGTGCCTCCCACCCCCATCTCTACCAACCGGTGCAGCATGATACCATGGTCGATGGTATCAAAAGCCGCTGAGAGGTCTAACAGGACCAGGACAGAGGAGCACCCCCTGTCCCGAGCCCTCCAGAGATCATCAACCAACGCGACCAATGCCGTTTCCGTGCTGTACCCGGGCCTGAAACCCGACTGGAACGGATCTAGATACGTCGCTTCATCCAGGTGCTGGGGAAACTGTTTCGCAACCACGCACTCAACAACCTTCGCCACAAAGCGAAGGTTGGAGACCGGACGATAATTTACCAACATTGCCGGGTCCAGGGAAGGCTTCTTGAGGAGAGGCCTCACTACCGCCTCTTTCAAGGTGGCAGGAAAGACACCCTCCCCCAATGAAGCCTTTATAATCCCCTGGAGCCAGCCTCGTGTCACTTCCCGGGAAGCCAGCACTAACCAGGAAGGACACGGGTCCAATAAACACGTGGTCGCGTTCAGTCCACCCAGTATCCTGTCCACATCCTCAGGGGTCACAGGATCAAACTCAGTCCAGATAACATTCTCAAGACCTGCCCCGGTCCCTTCCCCCGAGACCACCCAGTCGGAGTCCAAATCTTCCCGAATCTGAGTGATTTTGTCATGCAGATATTGAACAAAATCCTCGGCTCTACCCTCCAAGGGGTCCTCCCGCGCTTCCTGATGGAGCAGGGAGCGGGTCACCCTAAACAGGGCGGCCGGGCGATTATCTGATGACGCAATAAGAGCAGCAAAATAGCTACATTTTGCTGCTTTTATCGCCACTAGGTAAGTCCTAATATGGGATCTCACCAGTGTCCGGTCAGATTCAGCAAGACTGGCCCTCCAACTACTCTCTAGGCATCTTTTCCGGCGCTTCAACTCCCTCAGCTCCTCAGTGAACCAAGGAGCCAAGTGAGATCGACGCCGGGTCAGAGGCCGCAAAGGCACGACCCGATCCAGAGCTCCGGCAGCCGCCCTATCCCAGGCGGCCACCAGGTCTCCGGCCGAGGCGTGTGCCAGAGCCTCAGGGAATGGCCCAAGCTCCATCTGGAACCTATCAGGTTCCATCAGGCGCCTGGGGCGGAACCATCTTACCGGTTCCACCTCCCTGCGGTGGGGTATTGCGGTTCGAAAGTCAAAACGAAGGAGAGAGTGATCTGACCATGACAGGGGTTCGATGACTATGTCCCCTATATCAAGATCTCTCAACCACTGTCCAGAGACAAAAACCAGGTCCAGTGTGTTTCCCCCCGTGTGGGTAGGGCCATGAATTAACTGGGTCAGGTCCATAGCCGTCATGGAAGCCATGAACTCCCGAGCCACCTCAGACATCTCCCCCACGGATGGCAGGTTGAAATCCCCCATGACCATAAGCCTGGGAGTATCAACCGCCACCGTGGCGATGGCGCCGAGAAGCTCGGGCAGGGCTGCTGCCACGTGGCAGGGAGCCAGGTACGTGATCAGCAAACCCATCTGAACCCCATGACCCTATTTCACAAGGAGGGATTCACAACCGGCCGTCTGAGGAACAGTGGCCTCCCTCGGTTTCAGACCTTCTCTAATAATAACCGCAACCCCCCCACCCCTCCCCTGTGACCTCAGCTGATGAAATGCTTGGAAACCCGGCGGGCACATTTCAACGAGGTGCACACCCCCCCTCGTGGCCCAACCAGGTCTCCGTAACACCTGCCAGGTCCGCACCCCCCTCCTGAACAAGCTCACAGATGAGGGGGGCTTTATTTACTGCAGACCTGGCATTGCACAACATCAGCCGAAGGCCCGGGCCCTGAGGGTCTGTGCAACCTAGGGAGTGGGAGGAGCCTTGGGGGCCGGAACACGCCACCGCTCGTAAACAGCGGGTACGTGTTCCCCTGACACGATATGGCCCCCTGCTCCCACCATATCTACCTCTCCCACCTACAGTAACGATGTTCAATATACTATCCGGATCCGCTCTAATCCCCTCCACGACCCCGGGTCCCACACTCCCCCCACCACTCTTTACGGCTCGACCCAACCCTCCCCTTGGTGGGTTGTCCCCCCTAACCACTATCCCCTCCACCCCCCTCCCGGAACCCCTTAAAAGTTTAGATAAAAATTTACATAAGAAACCCCTCAGCCCCCTCTTTGGACAGAGCCACCAGAGGTGATAAAATGTTCCTGGTGATTGTCTGCATTTCCAACAAGTCGGGTTACAATTTGGATACATTTTTGCTAATCTAGCTGGGGCTAGGTGCCACCTATACCACATCTTGTAATGGTTTTCTTTGAATGTTACTGCCTTTGTTATTCTACAACTGTTTTTCCAAATCATTTCCCATTCTTCTAATTTTATATTCCTTCCAATATTCCTGGCCCAGGCTATCATTTGGCCTTTGACTATGTTTTCTGCCAAATTGAACTCAAGTAGATATTTGTAAATCTTTGAAATTAATTTTCCCTCTTTGGTTTCTAATAGTTTGTCTAATTGATTGGGTTTTATATCGACTCCTCCTTCTTCACTATCTTTTTTATATCTACTTTGTATTAACAAATATGGCCACCAGTCTTATTTCTTTTTTTTTAATATACTTTATTAGTTTTATAAAAACAAAGAAAAAATACAAGATATTTCCAATATTGTCGGAAGTACAGTGTCTATACATATTTATCAAATATATCGCAGTTATATTTCACATTTCAGATACAAGAATACAAATATACCTACTCTCACAATTCCTTCCTGTTATAAAGCCACTCGTACCATCTATCCCATACTGCATAGTGTTTGGACTTTTCACCATTATTTAGCTCGTTCGTTAAATTGGACATTTCCGCACACTCTAAAATCTTACATATTACGTTTTCCTCCGAAGGAGAAGTTTTGTCCTTCCATGACTTTGCGTATACCAATCGAGCTGCCATGGTGATGTGGATTATAAGTTGAATTTTTTCTTTAGCCATCCTCTCCCTAATTATACCCAAAAGAAAGATTTCCGGGGCAAAGTCTAATTCTTCTTCAATTATCTCCCTCAACCAGACCTGAATTTTGGACCAAAACTTTTTTGATATTTGGCAGGACCACCACATATGAAAGAAGGTGCCTACTTCTTTACCACATTTCCAACAAGTTGCTGAGACGTTGGGAATCATTTTTGCTAGTCTCGCTGGCGCTAGATGCCATCTGTGGAGCATCTTATACTGGTTTTCCCTATACGTTGCGGCTTTTGTCATTTGATAATTCCTATTCCAGGCTTCCTCCCATTCATTAAAGTTTATGCTATATCCTATATTTTTTTCCCAAACATTCAATTGGTTTCTAGCTATAGCCTCTGCCCTATCTTCATTTATTAACAGGTTGTATAATCTAGCAAGCATTTTCTTTTCTTGACCCAATAAAATTTTGTCTAGACTCCTATATTTGAGTTCAATGCCAAATTGATCTCTATCCTTCTTGTACCTAGAATTAATCTGCAAATAATTCCAGCATATATCTAAAGATTTAAGATTGCCGTTTCTGTCTAATACCTCTTTATATGTGGCAAACATTTGGATATCTTGCCTATTTGGGTCAAATAGAGCCTCCATAATGGAGAGCCAATTTGGTACTTTAACATAAAATCGCTGCTTAATTTCTTCCCATGTTTGGATCAGAGTCTCCCTCACTTTATGTCTGTTAGGTTGTAGCTTGTAGCTTGATCCTAACTTGTTGGTCAGGCAATATATCTGTTCCTTTAAGAACAACTGGGCCATGTAATCAGGGTTTGCTGAACCATGTAATTAGGCTATAGTGTTTAAATAGCAGCACAGAGAAGCGTTCCTTCTTCCTGCTGATTCTCGCTGTTTTCTCTGTTGTGCTGTGTACTACTTTGATTGTTAGATATTCCGTGGAGGCGTTGGACTGGACTGTTATTGGACTCCACGTTATCTGATACTGTATACCAAAAGCTTACTGAAGTCTGTTTACTTTAGTAAGAGAAGATAGTATTGCTCGACTGATATTACTGGTTATGACCCTGGACTGATTTAACTAAACTGAGACTGTTTATCACTTTGTATATAAACTATTTTTCACCCGAGCTGCACGTTACTCTCCTTCCCTGTGTTTTTTTGCTCTGCTCATTGCAAAAGCAGCACACACTTGCACACACACCCTAACATTGGTTATGGGCCCAGAACTTTCCAGGGCTATCTAGTTTGGTTTTGCTGAAGTGAGAAGTGCTGGCAGTGGGTGTAGTAGTCAAGATGATGGCATCTGAGCAAGGTACAGGTTATTCTACCATAACCCGGTTGGATGGTACAAACTATGTTACCTGGTCCACAAAGTGCAGTCTTCTTTTGCGAAAAGAAGGACTATGGGACATGGTCAATAATCCACCAGACATAACTACCTTGGATGCTGCTGATGAAGAAGATGCTAAAAAGATAGTGAAGTTTCACAGGGACAACGAGCGTGCTTTATGTATCATTGGCCTGACACTGGGGGACCAGCAACTTGTCCATTTCCGGGGCGAAGAGTCTGCTGCGAGGTGTTGGACCAAGCTAAAGAAGCTCTACGTTCGTGACTCTGTGGGTGTCCATATCTACCTGACACGGAAATTATTTCGCTTACATCTTCAGAAAGGAGGAGACATGATGGCTCACCATGATGGCCAGTATAATGGGTAGGTTACTGGATGAGGCCAAACGTAGGCAAGAACGAGACCAGTTAAGGATGCAACAGCAACCAAAAGTAGACGCTGTATATGAGAATATCAACATTGTTAAACGCTGTTTTGCATGTGGGGCTAAGGGGCACATTGCAAAGTATTGTAAAAATAAGAAAGTGTCTGTTAGAGACTCTGCTAAACCCAGGAAAGGGTGTAATTTAGCTACCAGTTCACCTAATGATATAAAGGATGATTGGTGGGTGATTGATAGCAGTGCCTCTCAATCCATAACAAAAAATCTTTTATTATATATTCTATATTTTTCCAAATAATCATTCAGTGGCACCTGCCACAATTTCCATTATCTGCTGTTGCTAAAAATCCAGATTAGATTCCCTATTTTAGTTTTTTTTAACTTTTTTTTAAAGGTTCTGTTACTTTATGAGATGGATATAAGGTGTCTGATAATTGAGAAAATTTCCCTTAGATCATTAATCTCCTTTGGTTATTTCCAGTAACTTCTTTGATTGGTAAAGTCACTATCGCAGTATAATTAATAACTCTTAACTCCTATTAAACTTTAAATCCTCCAGTACAAGTGGATTCTATCAAATTAGTTAAACCCACACTAGATCAATTAGCGGATTTAGAAGAATTAGGGAAGTTAGTTGAGTATAACAATTTGTGTTAATTATTTGAAAAATTACTTAAACTATGATCATATAATTAATTACCGACAAGTAGAATTCTCAAAAGATACACTAAGCCTTGAAAATAATTAATTAACAAGTCACTATAATTAATCCGCTAAATTAATAGTTATCTAAAGAAACAGTTAATTATAAGAAATATTCATCAATCAAATCCTATTCCACTAAGACAATCTACCATAAGCTAAAAATTATATCTAGTATTTATAAATATATAAGTATCTTATGAAAAAGCTATATGCAAGTAAATAAGAGTTATTAGCTAGTAATTTACAGTAAATAATTAATACTAAATTAAAGTACAAAAATTATCAGTAGAAGCCTCAAAATATCTCACACGTAAAGAAGTGTCATAGGGTTACCAAATAAACAGAAATCTCATTTGGAAAGTAAAATAGTTCCAGTTTTAATCTTGAGCGGGACAAAGTCTAAAGTTAAATATTCCAATTTAAGTCCCAGATGGAGTTTTCTCAGTCTAGGTCTCGCTCCAAGTCAGGCACGCAAATAGTTAACACTGCCCCCAGTTCTCTTAATATATGGAAGTCTTCTATGTAGTCCTAATGATGACTGGCAGTTCTCCTTTGCCCGTAATGGCCACACTTCCTGCTTTTCAGAACGACCCGGTCCAGCTAAGTCAAATCTCTGCGCTCTTTCCTGATGATAACAAAAAAGCCCAAAAGGCTCTCTCAGAAGCTCCTATTTCCACTGCACATATCAGACCGCTTTCCACATGTACAAAATCGCTTCCTCACCCTCTCCTTCTCCGTTCCGGCTATCGGGTTCTTCTTATGCAATCCACTCTCTGATCGCAGACGCCGCTCCTTTAGCCTTCGAGTTCCTCTCGCCCGATTCCACAGGCTCCTCGTTAATCTCCAAAGCATCTAGATGGGGGTGGTACGTCTCAGTTTCGCCACTGCCACCTCCGATCTCCCCTTGCTTCCTTTCTGAATTGTCGGCGGCTACAGCTTCAGGTCTGACATTTGCTGTCAGACTCACCACGTTGGCTTGACAGAGCCTTAGATCTCTCAGTGGCTTTTGATACCATCGACCATGGTATCATGCTGCGCCGGCTGGAGGGGTTGGGAGTGGGGGACACCGCTTTGCAGTGGTTCTCCTCCTATCTCTCCGACCGGTCACAGACGGTGTTGGCAGGGGGGCAGAGGTCGACCCCGAGGAGCCTCGCTTGCGGGGTGCCGCAAGGGTCGGTCCTTTCGCCCCTTCTGTTCAACATCTATGTGAAGCCGCTGGGTGAGATCATCCGTGGCTTTGGGGTGAAGTTCCATCAATACGCTGATGCTACTCAGCTGTACATCTCCACCCCAGGCCACCCCAACGATGCCGTTGAAGTGATGTCCCAGTGCCTGGAAGCTGTGCGGATGTCAGCCTCTCAAGTTGCATTTCATTCAGGGCTGACATAGTAAAGGGGGGGTTAAATTACTGCAGTAGAATGATTTAGAGTATGGCCAACAGAATAAGGGAACAAGCCAGGAAAGGGAGGGAATTTGGAGCAGAGGTCATTTCCTGGCTGCATATGCGTTCGTAAGGACGTTCTAATAAATAAATGTTTTTTTTCCCTTTATTATCAAAATGTGAGAGGCACGTTATTTCTTTCTTAGACAACTCCGTCTCGGACAGACAGCCAGGAAATTTCTCTCTTCAAAACCTTTTCTTCTAAAATATTTATGCATTCCTAATCTACTCCACGCCAATGTTGGCAGACCTCCAGATGTCTCTGAAGCATTATCCAAGGCCATGGAAGAAAGCCATCTCCACCGGAGGTTTGCCTCAGAAAAGGAAAAAATTATGATGCCTTTTACTGGATTCTCAACAAATGCCAGGTAAAGGGGGAAGGTTCAATGGCTCTCCAAACGGCAGCATAGCCCCCCCACACACACACAGAAAAAAAAATGAGAGAAGAAAGCTCCAAAATGAACTCAGGGCTTCCCTCCCTGCTCAGCAAGCAACTCAGCCCAGCCACGGCATCACCCCCCTGCACCCAAATGGGAGACGATGAAGAAGCCCAAGGGCACCGTGGGCAGTCTCACAGACCCCCGCAATGGGAGGAGTGGCCACCGAGGGCGGAACCACCCCAATTCAGAGGGAAATTCGATGGGGATCCGGACCTGCTAGCTCAATTTCTCGATGCAGCTGAGATTTACATTGAGCGCTACGCACACCTTTACCCTTTCCCCAGGGCCCTGGTCAGTGCCATCGCAGAAGGTCTGGAGGGAGAAGCAAGGAGCTGGTCAGCGGCCCAGTACAAAAACAGGGCCCCCCAACTGCAAGATGCAGATGGTTTCTTACAACTGCTACAAGCCTGCTTCGAAGAAACAGGGGAGATGAGCTCAGGCACCTAATGCAGAGGGGGAAGCCTATCCAAGAACATATCCGTGAGTTCAGGAAAGTTGTTGGGACTTCACCTCCTTTGCCTGAACGACTGCTAGTATACTTCTTTAGAACAAGCTTAGATAAGCAAATCTCCCAAGTGACCGCTTATTGAGATATTCCGAACCGACTGTCCGACTGGTTCCGGATAGTGACGCAAGTCGAGAGAGGGCTACGTGCCAACGACATGCTAAAACAACCACGGGCAAAGGAGAAAACCCAGTTGGACCAGGAACTGTCTACCAGACCAGAAACTAAAGTATCACGAGCCACCCAGAGGCCATCCACCCCACGGAGTCCACCAAGGTGCTACAGATGTGGGGGAGTTGGGCATTTGGCAGCAGTGTGTGGAACCCCAGGGTCAAAAACAGAGCCCCCGGCCAAGGCACGACCACCAAGGGCCCAGGCACACCACCAAGGCACCATTAAGACTTTCCCCGACTGCAGAAGTTTTTGCCCATCTGACTGAAAATAGGGGGAGCTCAGACGATGCGAATCGACCCCCCGAACTGTATGATGGCGATGACGATGGTGAAAACGACCTAATGGTGAGCGCACCCATCCACCCTTCTCTTTTCCCCATACGACTAACAGCCCCAAAAACAGGTACCCAAGGGACTTTCCAAGCCCTAGTAGATTCGGGTTGCACGAGATGCCTGATTAACCTACCCACAGTCCTAAAACTGGGGATCCAGTCTAAAAGGCTCAGCCACCCAATCCGTTTTCAGCAAGTTGATGGATCCCTACTAGGGGGGGCGGATGCCACACATTTGACCGAGCCAGTGAAGCTGGAGCTAGTGGATCACTGGGAAATGATTCGGTTCATAATAGCCCCCAAGATGACCAACCCAGTCATACTGGGACTCTCCTGGCTGGACAAGTGGGGCCCCACCATCTGGTGGCAAGAAGGGACCCGCAGACTGCGGATAGCAAGGGGACCCCACCCCCTGCCACCACAACCAGAGAAAACGGCCCCTCCTCCCACCCAGGGGGTCCAACCCCTCCCTCTAGAGGGACAAAAGACACCTCCAACACAGGCGCCCAACCCGCCCTGTAAAGGGACAACAAAGCAACTGGCGGCCACCTTCAGCACCTCCCACGGCCAGAACCAGATCCCAAAAGAGTACCAAGACTTGGCAGAAGTATTTAGCGAGACCGAGTGTGATGTACTACCACCCCACCGCGACGCCGATTGCGCTATCGAAATCATCCCTGGTTCGAAACTACC
This sequence comes from Coluber constrictor foxii, assembly GCA_038048745.1. NCBI lineage: Eukaryota > Metazoa > Chordata > Lepidosauria > Squamata > Colubridae > Coluber > Coluber constrictor. The sequence continues at coordinate 17,040,985 of CM075966.1, forward strand.
AAAACCTAAATTGTATGCCATGACACCCCATGAAATGCAAGAACTGCGAAAGTACATAGACAAGAACCTACAAAGGGGTTTTATCGAACCAGCCAAACCACGGGTAGCGGCACCAGTTTTCTTCAGGGAGAAGAAAGACGGCTCCATGCGTCTGGTGGTCGATTTTCGCGGGATAAACTGTCTCCGTGCACAACTTATACCCCCTCCCCCTCATGAAAGACATGCTAGCTCACTTGGCCAAAGGGAAGGTTTTTACCAAACTAGACCTTCGTGAAGCCTACTACCGCATACGCATCAAGGAGGGAGACGAGTGGAAGACAGCATTTAATTGCTCCCTAGGAAGTTTTCAATTTAAAGTGATGCCTTTCGGACTACAGGGAGCACCGGCGGTGTTCATGCAACTGATAAATGAAGTTTTACATGATCACCTTTATAAGGGGGTCCTCGTCTACCTGGACGACATTCTCATTTACACAGAAACCATAGACGAACACATACCCCTCGTCCGCCAGGTGCCCTTCTTGCCACCACGATCTGGTGGCAAGAAGGGACCCGCAGACTGAGGATAACAAGGGGGCCCCACCCCCTGCCGCCACAACCAGAGAAAACGGCCCCTCCTCCCACCCAGGGGGTCCAACCCCTCCCTCTAGAGGGACAAAAGACGCCTCCAACACAGGCGCCCAACCCACCCTGTAAAGGGACAACAGAGCAACTGGCGGCCACCTCCAGCACCTCCGGCCTGCCTACAAGCCTTCGAAACACTAAAAGAAATGTTTGCAAAAGAACCAGTCTTGAAACATCTTGACCCCAACCAGTCTTTCGTCATCCAAACAGATGCCAGCGACGTGGCAGTGAGAGCGGTTCTACTCCAAAAGAACAGCCAAGGGAACCTTCAGCCTTGTGCCTACACTTCCCGCAAATTCACCGACACAGAGAGACGCTGGGCAGCATGGGAAAAGGAAGCGTTGACAGTGAGGTGGGCACTGTTGACCTGGCGACATCTGCTAGAAGGAAACCAGACATCGTTCGAGGTTTGGACTGACCATAAAAACCTGGAGGCCCTTAGGACCCCACGGAAATTATCGCCCAGACAAGTCCGATGGGCCCAATACTTCAATCGGTTCAACTTCGAGCTGAAACACATCCCAGGGGGGAAGAATTTTCTGGCCGATGCCCTCTCCCGAATGCCCCAGTACAACAGTGAATGGGAGCAGGTGGTGAATGCCATCATCCCCTCGCCTCAAGGAGTGGGTCAAGTAACTAGCAGACGGCAGCATAGCGACCAGCAGGGCCAACCAGCGGGTGACCTGACGACACGGCTCAAAACAGAGACATTGGCGGACCCCTGGTTCCGAGACAATCAGCATCTTTTGACAAGGAGGAACGACATGGAAAGGGACGAAACTTTACGTCCCAGAGACTCTACGCACCCTAGTCCTCAAAAGGAGCCACGATGTTAGACCAGCAGGCCATTTCGGCTTTCTAAAGACTCTGCACTTAGTACGAAGACAATTTTGGTGGCCTCACATGAGGAAAGACGTGGACAGCTATGTGAAGAGCTGCACCATCTGTGCCACGATGAAAAACCGACCAGGAAAACCTCCTGGGTTACTGCAGCCAGTAGCTGAACCGACAAGACCATGGGAGGAGATTGCAATGGACTTTATAGTAGAGCTGCCGAGGAGTGGCGGAAACACAGTGATCTGGACCGTAATAGACTTATTCTCCAAACAGGCACATTTCATACCCTGTACTGGGCTACCCTCAGCCCGCCAATTGGCCAAGCTGTTTGTGAAACACATCTACCGCTTGCATGGAGTACCCAGAAGAATCATCTCTGACCGAGGTGTCCAGTTCACAGCGAAATTTTGGAGGGAATTCCTACGATCCATAGGATCATCCCAAGGTCTCAGCTCAGCATTTCACCCGAGCACCAATGGCGGGGCGGAGAGACTGAATGCCATGATAGAGCAGTACCTGAGGTGCTATGTAGACTACCAACAGTCGAACTGGGCGGATCTCCTATCTTTTGCGGATAGGAGAGTACAGTAGTACAGGACTAACCCCATTCAAGGTAGTGAGCAGTATGGATTTTGTCCCCATGCCAGAATATCCCAGGGAACCCCCTTCTTCAGTCAGCTTGAACGATTGGATGGCGATGCTAAGAGAATCCTGGGAGAACGTCAAGAAGGCATTAGACAAGGCGGCACAGGCTTATAAGAAGCAAGCAGACAAACACCGAGCCCCTCAAAGACCGTTCCGAGTAGGAGAGAAGGTCTACCTCTCCACCAAGTACTTGAGACTCAAACTCCCAACTAGGAAATTGGGCCCGAAATTTATAGGACCATTTCCTATAGTAAAAATAATCAACCCAGTCACGGTACAATTGCAGTTGCCCCGGTTACTGGGAAAGATACACCCCATTTTTCAGAGTAGTCTTCTGAAGCCTGTGGTGGGGTCAACTTTAAGGCCGGTGCCACGTGATCCCCCAGGGCCCTTGATCGTTGGGGGCCAAACTCACTATGAAGTACAGCGAATTCTCGATTCGAGGTGGCATAGAGGCCGCCTCCAATACTTAGTTAAGTGGAAGGGTTACCCCTTGTCAGAAGCTTCCTGGGTGAAGAGCATGAACATTCAAGCTGACCGCCTTATAGCTAAATTCCATGCAGATCACCCGGACAGGCCGGGAGGGGGTGGGACACAGTCCCAGACGGGGTAATGGTATTAGACCTGTTGTTTTATCTTGTGCAAGTTTTGCTGAGAGAATGAAGGGAGAGGGGCCGGATGTCAGCCTCTCAAGTTGCATTTCATTCAGGTCTGACATAGTAAAGGGGGGGTTAAATTACTGCAGTAGAATGATTTAGAGTATGGCCAATAGAATAAGGGAACAAGCCAGGAAAGGGAGGGAATTTGGAGCAGAGGTCATTTCCTGGCTGCATATGCGTTCGTAAGGACGTTGTTCTAATAAATAAATGTTTTTTTTCCCCTTTATTATCAGAATGTGAGAGGCACATTATTTCTTTCTTAGACAACTCCGTCTCGGACAGCGGATCTGGATGGGGAGCAACAGGCTCCAACTCAACCCCTCCAAGACCAAGTGGCTGTGGCTTCCGGCGTCCCGATATGGCCAGTTGACTCCATCACTGACCATTGGGGGCGAGTCATTGGCCCCCACGGATAGGGCTCGCAACTTGGGCGCCCTTCTGGATGCACGGCTGTCTTTAGAGGAGCATGTGACGGCCGTGGCCAGGGGGGCTTTTTATCAGGCTCGCCTGATACGCCAGTTGCGTCCCTATCTAGATTGGGACTCCTTACGCACAGTCACACAGGCACTCGTCATTTCCCGCCTGGACTACTGCAATGCTCTCTACATGGGGCTCCCCTTGAGGTGCACCCGGAGGCTCCAACTGGTGCAGAATGCGGCCGCACGGGGGATTATGGGAGCAAGGGGGCGCTCCCATGTGACACCTCTCCTGCGCGAGCTGCACTGGCTCCCAGTGGTCTTCCGGGTGCGCTTCAAGGTGTTGGTGACCACCTTTAAAGCACTCCATGGCATAGGGCCTGGGTACTTGCGGGACCGCCTTCTGCCACTGATAGCCTCCCACCGGCCAGTACGCTCCCACAGAGAGGGACTCCTCAGGGTGCCGTCAGCCAGGCAATGTTGGCTGGCGACACCCAGGGGGAGAGCTTTCTCTGTGGCAGCTCCAGCCCTCTGGAACGATTTGCCCCCTGAGATCCGTATACCTGATCTCCGGGCTTTTCGCCGTGCCTTAAAACTTTTTTATTTTGTCAAGCTGGGCTGGCGTAACCCCCCCCCCTCTCTTTTAGTTTAAAGTGTTTATGGGTTTTAAATTTTAATTGCCTGTTGTTTTTTTAAATTTTTGGGCCAAAAATTGTTTAATTCTTTTACAAATATTTTAAATTTTGTATTGGAGTGCTTTTATTCTTGGCTGTGCACCGCCCTGAGTCCACTAGGAGAAGGGCGGTATATAAATTTAATAAATAAAATAATAAATAAAATATGGACTACTCAGAGGGCTGAAAAAGTTATTTCTGACTGGTCCTCGCACTTTTGACCAGTCCTCAAACTTACGACTGTCCTCACTTTTTTCATTTTTTGCCCTATCTTATCACCATGGAGTAGAGAAACAGTTGTGAAATGACTGACACGGTTGTTAAGAATGCCGCAACGGGCATAAATGTGAGGATGGTCATAAATGCGAGGACCGGTCAAAAGTGCGAGGACCAGTCAGAAATGACTTTTTTCAGCCCTCTGAGTAGTCCCTATGCACATAGCCACGCCCACCCAGTCACATGACCAGCTAGCCACGCCTACACAGTCACATGACCAGCTAGACACGCCCACCTAGTCACATGATCACCAAGCCATACCCCCAACTAAGCCACGCCCACAGAACCGGTTGTTAAAAAAAATTGAATCCCACCACTGTGTTTATCACCATTCTTAAATTATTTTTAATTTGTCTCGTCGGCAAGAATCCGTTCTGGTCCCGTTTGGACTACTGTAATGCTCTCTACATGGGGCTCCCCTTGAGGAGCACCCAGAGACTTCAGCTGGTCCAGAATGCGGCCACGCGAATGGTTATGGGAGTGACTCGTCGCTCCCGGGTAACTCCCCTCTTGCGCGAGCTGCACTGGCTTCCGGTGGTCTTCCGGGTGCGTTTCAAGGTGTTAGTCACCATCTTCAAAGCGCTCCATGGCTTAGGACCGGGATATTTACAGGACCACCTTCTGCCAATGAATACCTCCCACCGCCCGATACGCTCTCACAGAGAGGGCCTCCTCAGGGTGCCGTCAGCCAATGTCGACGGGCGGCCCCCAGGGGGAGAGCATTCTCTGTGGGAGCCCCAGCCCTATGGAATGAACTACCCCCGGATATAAGAAAGATTCCTGACCTCTGTGCCTTCCGACGAGCCCTGAAGACCCTACTATTTCATCAAGCCGGTCTGACTTAAATTTGTGTTAATTTTAATAGGGGTTTTAGTAGGGGTTTTAAATTTTATGGCCAAACAGTTTAATTATTTTATTAGTTTTAATTTTTATACGCGATTGTTTTAATATGGCTGTAAACCGCCCTGAGTCCCCTCCGGGAGAAGGGCGGTATATAAATGCAATAAAACTGAAACTGAAACTGAAACTGGTCTGAATGTATTTTATTATTTAATATTATTTTTAATCTATTTACTATTAAATTCATAAAAATTTTATAATCTGTATTTAATAATGAAATTGGCCTATAATTACTAATTTGTGTTGTATCTGTCCCTTCTTTGTGAATTAATGAGATATATGCCTCTTTCCAAGATTCTGGTGTTTTTGCTTCTTTTAATGCCTCATTGTACACCTCTATTAATATCCCATTTAATGATGTTCCTAATTCTTGATATAGTTCTATTGGTAGTCCGTCTGTACCCGGAGTTTTATTGTTTTTTTTGTTTTCTAATAGTTTCCTGTAATTCTTCCATTGTAATCTCCCTATTTAACATCTTTTTTTCCTCCTCTGTTATCATGGGCATTTCCTCCTTTTTTAAGTATTGATTTGATTTGATTTGATTTATTAGATTTATATACCGCCCTTCTCCTTGCGGACTCAGGGCGGTGAACAGCCAGATAAAAAACAGTACATAAAAGTTAAAAATTTTTAAAAATCCATATAAACTTTGGCTAAGATTAAAACAATTAAATATTTAAAATACCACAACCCTACAATACAAAAGATCTTAAAAATTCAACAGGGGTCAGGCTAGACCGGTGAGCTGAAAGAGATAAGTTTTTAGGGCCCGACGAAAAGTCCGGAGGTTGGCAATTGTTCTCAGTTCTGGAGGAAGATCATTCCAGAGGGTAGGGGCTGCCACAGAGAAAGCCCTCCCCCTGGGGGTCGCCAGCCGGCATTGTCTGGCTGACGGCACCCTGAGGAGGCCCTCTCTGTGGGAGCGCACCGGCCGGTGGGAGGCTATTGGCGGCAGAAGGCGGTCCCGTAAGTACCCTGGTCCTAAGCCATGGAGCGCTTTAAAGGTGATCACCAACACCTTGAAACGCACCCGGAAGTCCACCGGCAACCAATGCAGCTCGCGCAGGAGAGGTGTCACGTGGGAGCGTCCCGTCGCTCCCATAATCCCCCGCGCGGCCGCATTCTGCACCAGTTGGAGCCTCCGGGTGCACCCCAAGGGGAGCCCCATGTAGAGAGCATTGCAATAGTCCAGGCGAGAGGTGACGAGTGCCTGAGTGACTGTGCGTAGGGAGTCCCGATCTAGAAAGGGCCACAACTGGCATATCAGGCGAACCTGATAGAAAGCTCCCCTGGCCACAGCTGTCGTGTGATCCTCTAAAGACAGCCGTGGGTCCAGGAGGACGCCCAAGTTGCGCACCCTTTCCATGGGGGCCAATGATTCGCCCCCAATAACCAGCGATGGTGTCAGCTGGCTATATCGGGACGCCGGCAGCCACAGCCACTCGGTCTTGGAGGGGTTGAGTCGAAGCCTGTTTCTCCCCATCCAGGCCCGCACGGCTTCAAGGCACTGGGACATCACTTCCACGGCATCGTTGGGGTGGTCTGGGGTGGAAATGTACAGCTGAGTATCATCAGCGTACTGATGGAACTCCACCCCAAAACCACGGATGATCTCACCCAGCGGCTTTACATAAATGTTGAACAGCAGGGGCGAGAGGACCGATCCCTGCGGCACCCCACACACTAGGCGCCTCGGGGTCGACCGCTGCCCCCCTGTCAACACAGATTGCGACCGGTCGGAGAGGTAGGAGGAGAACCACCGTAAGACGGTGCCTCCCACCCCCAGTCCCTCCAACTGGCGCAACATGATACCATGGTCGATGGTATCAAAAGCCGCTGAGAGGTCTAATAACACCAGGATAGAGGAGTAACCCCTACCCCGGGCCCGCCAGAGATCATCCACCAACGCGACCAATGCCGTTTCGGTGCTGTACCCAGACCTGAAGCCGGACTGGAGCGGGTCTAAATAGACAGCTTCATCCAGGTACCGAGGGAGCTGCCATGCAACCACACTCTCAACAACCTTCACTAAAAAGGGAAGGTTGGAGACTGGACGATAATTAGCCAAAATAGCCGGGTCCAAGGAGGGCTTCTTGAGGAGGGGCCTCACCACCGCCTCCTTCAAGGCGGCCGGTAGGGCACCCTCACTCAAAGAAGCATTTAGTCACGTACCTGGCTCCCTGCCACGTGGCAACGACCCTGCCCGAGCTTCTCAATGTTGTAGCTGAGGTGGCGGTTGATACCCCCAGGCTTATGGTCATGGGGGATTTCAACCTGCCATCCATCGGTGAAACATCTGAGATAGCCCGGGAGTTCATGGCTTCCATGACGGCCATGGACCTGACCCAGGTAATTCAGGGCCCGACCCACATTGGTGGACACACCCTGGACCTAGTTTTTGTCTCTGGTCAGTGGTTGAGTGGTCTAGATATTGGGGATATAGTTGTGGAACCCTTGTCATGGACTGACCACTCACTCCTTCGACTCGACTTTCAGACCGCTGCACCTCACCGCAGGGAGGCGGAACCGACCAGGTGGTTCCGCCCCAGGCGCCTGATGGATCCTGATAGGTTCCAGACGGAGCTTGGGCCATTTCCTGAGACACTGACACACGACTCGGCTGAGGACCTGGTGGCGGCCTGGGATAGGGCAGCCAGTGGGGCCTTGGACCGCGTCGTGCCTTCGCGGCCTCTGACCCGGCGCCGAACTCACTTATCTCCTTGGTTCACCGAGGAGCTGAGGGAGATGAAACGCCGGAGAAGACGCCTAGAGAGCGGTTGGAGGGCCAGTCGCTCTGAATCTGACTTGACACTAGTAAGTGCTCATATTAAGACTTACTTAGTGGCGATAAAAGCGGCAAAATCTAACTATTTTGCCGCTCTTATCGCGTCATCAGATAATCGCCCAGCCGCCCTGTTTAGGGTGACCCGCTCCCTCCTCCATCTGGGAGCGCGGGAGGATCCCTTGCAGGGTCGTGCTGAGGATTTTGTTCAATATCTGGATGATAAAATAACTCAGATTCGGGATGACTTGGCCGCTGACTGGGGTGGTTCGGGCGGGGTGACTGAGGCAGGTCTTGAGAGTGTTATCTGGGCTGAGTTTGATCCTGTGGCTCCCAAGGACGTGGACAGGACCTTGGGAAGACTGAACGCAACCACATGTTTATTGGACCCGTGTCCCTCCTGGTTGGTGCTGGCCTCCCGGGAGGTTACACGAGGCTGATCTATTTCTTCTACTTCTACCTCTTCTTGCTTATATAGATTTTGAAAAAATTGAATTGCTATCTCTTTCTTTTTTTCTGGGCTCTGATGTAATTTTCCTTCATTATCTTGCAGTTGATGTATTATTCTTTTTTCCCTTTCCTTTCTTAATTTATATGCCATCCACCTTCCTGGTTTATTTGCCTGTTCAAATTGATTTTGTTTTGTGAATTTTAATGCATTGACATATTTTTCTTGTTCCAGTATATTTAGTTTGTGTTTGGCGGCCGTCCAATTAATTCTCGTCTGTTCATCTCCCGGTCTTTCCTGTAATTTCTCTTCGCAATTTTTAATCTCACTGTAAATTTTGTTATATTCTTTTTCCCTCTCCTTTTTCTTTTTACTATTATAAGATAACGTTATTCCTCTGATATATGCTTTCGTTGTGTCCCACAAATTTTGTAAAGATGTTTGGCTTTTATTATTATCTTTAAAGAACCATTTCAGTTCTTCCTCTATTCTTTTAATATATTCTTTTTCTTTCACTACTTGCATATTCATCATCCATCTACCTTTCCCTTTTCTCCATCCTCTCCATTCTATTATTAATGGATTATGGTCAGCCCATTCATTTGCCCCTATCTCTACTGATTGAATTTCTTGTATTAGGGTCTTCGTAGCCCATATCATATCAATCCTTGACCAAGATTTATGAGGATTGGAGTAGTATGTATATTGTTCCTTTTTGGGATTATATAATCTCCAGACATCTAGTAAATTTAATTCTTCTGTGAGGGATAAAAATGTTTTCGGAATCAAATTTTTCTTATTTTTTTTTTATTCTGATTACTTCTATAATCTTTTTTGGTATCTACAATGGCGTTAAAGTCGCCCAATAAGCATACATTCTCTATATTTTGTTCTATTATTCTTTCATGTAAGTTTTGATAGAATTCTTTTTGTTGACCATTTGGTGCATATATCACAACTAATAACACATTTTTACCTTTAAGATTAACTTCAATCATTACAATTCTTCCTGAGTTATCTACATATTTCAGTTTGCTTTCTATTTCTTCTTTAACATAAACTGCTATTCCTTTTTTCTTCTCGTCAGCTAGTGATATGTATAATTTCCCTAGTTTTTTACATTGTATATACTTTTCTTCATATTTTCTTATGTGAATTTCTTGAAGGCATATTATGTCTGCTTTTTGTTTAATTAGTTTTCTAAATGTTTGATTTCTTTTAACAGGAGAGTTGAGTCCATTTATGTTTATTGATATGATTTTCAAATTTTTATCCATTTTTAAAATTTAGTCCTTTTTTTGGTTCCTTTACTTCCTGTCCTTTTTTTTTTTTGCTTGTTCTTGTGCTCTTGTCGTTACTCCTTTTTCTTCTTCTTCTTGGATTTCCCCTTCCTCCTCTTTTTCCTTCTCTTTGTTGTTCTCTTCACGTATGGTTCTTTGATCTTCTCTTCTCGATGTTGTTTGGTCCCTTCTCCTCGGCTCCTCTCCTCTGTCATCTATTCCATCTTGTTCCATGATCTGGTCATATAACTTTTGAGCTTTTTCTATCGTATCCACTTTTATCTTCCTCCCCTTCCACGTAGCTAGTACTCCTTCTGGCATTAACCATCGAAATAGTATTTGTTTTTTATTTAATAATACTGTGAGGAATCCATAGTCTTTCCTCCACTCTCTGATCCTTTTGGGTATTTGCTTTAATGTTATTATTTCTTTTTGTTTATAATATATTGGCTCTTCTTTGGCTATTTTAAAAATAATGTCTCTAACCTTCTTCCTTACAAAACGTACGTGGACTTCTCTTGGGAGCCTATGTTGCCTTGCATAATTAGTGTTTACTCTAAACACCTCATCTATTTTATTGATGATCTTGTCCTTCTCTCTTTGCAAAATCTCTGCGATTATTTCGGCCATTGTTTGAGTTAAGTCTTCATCTCTTTCCTCCCGTACGTTTTGGAACCGTAGATAAAATGATGCTCTTTCCATTTCCAATTGTGCTACGGTATTTTCAAGTTCTTTATTAAGGCCGGTCATTTTTACTTCTATCAGCTCTATTTTCTTTTCTGTTCGTTCTGACTTTTCTTCTATGGCTATAATCCTTTGATCATTTTTTGAAATCATCTCCTGAATAGAGTCCATTTTCCCATCTAATTTCTGAATATCTTCTTTGACCGAGTTTTTAATTTCATCTAAGTCTCTCCTAGTTTCCTCGTGATTTTTGAACATACATTCTTGCATTTTTTGCATGGTCTCTTGTATTGTCAATGTAGTCTGTACCGTCTGCATGTTTATGGTTGAAGTTTGTTTTTCAGTTGGGAAAATTGTTTCTATAGTTTTCTGCGTGGCTGGAGATGCCATTAGTCCTATTGGTGTAGAAGTAACCTTCTTCCCTGTCTTTACCGTAGTTACTGTAGTTGATGACATTTCTTTCAAGATTTTATACTGTTTTTCTAGAATTCTGTCTACCTTATCCCAAATTAACATCCGTTTCTCAATCAAGTCAAAACTCTTATTTTCCCTTATACTATTGTTATACTATTGTTATAATTTTAAATAAGGTTAAATAGCTTCTATTTCAATCACTCCTCTGCTAAATGTCTTCTTATTTTCAAAAGTTTGACCACAATCTATATTATCTTGCTAGTTTTCCTTATATCTCTATTCTTCCTCTATTATTTTAATTAGTTATCAGTTCAATTGATTGTATTATACAAAACTGTAAACTATAAACTCCTTATATCCTATAAAAGTCTATCTTTTGAAATATACCCTATATAATTATGTAATAATATTCTGTCACTAAGAAAATTACTTAATTTTCCTATTAAACGTTTCCAAAGATTTGATCTCACTCAAAACATAACAATCAAATTATGTTCAATATTACAATATTTAAACAATACTAATTTCAATATATATGTCTATTAATTAATACTATTTAAGGTAAATTAATCTTCTAGAAAAAAAATATTAACATAGCTAAAGATAAATTAAGAGATAATTACTTATAAACAAATTACTATAATTTTAATTACACAATAGAAGTATTAGTAGTTATTATATTTAGAATATATTAAACATGTCTATAGTCTATAAATATGTAATAAGATAATAATAATAATAATATAAATATATATAAATTTCCTTTTAAAAATTAATTACATAGGATTTACTGTTCTTTCCACTGATTTCGTTTTTGTAATTTTGTAGTTCATCAAGGTCCACTAATATTTATTTCACTCTTCTTATGATTAGAAAGCAAAAAAAAAAATCAAAAATGACAGTCATTGTTTTACTATTACTTTATATCCCCAATTTAGTTGTTGTCTGTATCAATTTTCTCCGTTGGTGTAGCTTAATCCAGAAAGAAAAAAGTCAGCGTCCTGCTTTCTGTCCTTGTCCCTCCGAAATTTATTCCTCCTAGACGTATTCTCTTTCGAAAGTCTCTTTAACAAATAGAACTATCGTGCCAGGTTTCGCTGAGTCACTTTGCTCCCCTCGCTATTTGCCGCCTGTTTCTTTCTGAGTCTCTCTGTCTCTCCGCTACTCCACCGGCCTCTAGAGTTGATCTCCTTGCAGAAATTGTCAATAAAGTTATTTTAACTTTTGTCCTCCTGCTCACCTCGATTTTTTCACCCCGTGCTCACTCTTTCGCTTCCTGCTTTAAAGATTTGAAGCGATGAGTCTCTGGTCTGACCGACTTGGCCGTCTTCTTCCCGCGTCCGGAATAAGGACTCTTCTCGGTGCGGCGGGAGACTGCACCTCTCCACACCGCCTCCTCCGAAGTATCCCTCTTTCTTTCAGTCCACCCCAGGACTGATCTCACCCGCTACAGGGCCCAAAATGCCGAAAAATTGACACGGAGTACAGAGAACTCCTTTTCTGTGCCACCTCGACCCACGCCTCAACCGGAAGTCTTATTTTTAAATAACTTCGTATTTGAACCAGCAACAATTACTCCCAAATATTTAAATTGCTCTCCAAATTGCATTTTATCTATAATTTTAAACAAAAATTGCCAATTCAATCGATCAAATGCCTTCTCAGCATCCAAAAAGAAAAAAGCAGCAGAGACCTGGTTGTTTTTGTCCAAGTATTCCACCAAATTTATAATTTGTCTCAGGTTATACTTCATATATCTCCCTTTTATAAATCCTGATTGATCATTATGAATTATTTGTTGCATAATTGGCATTAGTCTATTCGCTAACACCTTAGCAAAAATTTTATAATCAGTATTCAAAAGTGAAATTGGTCTAAAATTTTCAGGCTTAACACAATTCTGGTCTTCGTTTGGAATCAATGAGATAAAAGCTTTCCTCCATGAGGGTGGGATTACTCCCCCTGATTGAATCTTGCTAAATAACATCCTAAATGGTTCTACCATTTCCAACTGCAAGTTTTTATAATACATAGCTGTCAATCCATCCGTTCCTGGTGTCTTACCTACTTTTAACTGTTTGATTGCTGCAATGATCTCTTCTGAAGTTATTGACTGATTCAAACCTTCCCTTTGTTCTAAAGTTAACTCATGAATATCAGCCTCCTTAAGATAGCTATCTATATCTATACCTTGTATTAAGTCTCCTGCGTACAGTTTCGTGTAATATTCTAAAAAAGCTTTCTTAATCATATTTTGTTGATAAACTTCTTTGGCCTTTAAATTCTATTTTACGGATAACTCGTGATTTTTGTTTCTTCCTTAATACATAAGCCAACCATCTGCCTGGCTTATTGGCATTACAAAATGTATTGTGTTTAGCATATTGCAAGGTAGTTGCCACTTGGTCAGCCATTAACATATTAAATTGCTCTCACAATATATTTATTGTCTCTTTTACTTTTTTATCTCCTGGATTAACAATTAATAATTGTTCCTTCTTTTTTATTTCCTCTTCAATATCTTTTCGCCTCTTTGTTTGTTTTAATCTGTGTCTATTATTCATATATTTTAAAACTCCTCTCATATAGGCCTTACTTGCATCCCATACCATTTCCATGGAGGTACCCTTATGCATATTATTAAGAAAAGTTCTTTCATTTGTTTTTTAAGTTCGTTCACATTTTCTTCATATCTAAATAAATTTTCATTTAATCTCCAAGACCTCCTTTCCCCCCTCTCCTGTTCCAGTTCTAACCAAACCGGACTATGATCAGCTAAAGTCCTTGGAAATATCTTGACCTTCTTCACCCTAGAAAGGAAATCATTTGTTAGTAATATAAAGTCAATCCTAGAAAAGGATTGATGTCTGTCAGAGAAGAAGGTGAAATCTTTTTCATCAGCATTCCATTCTCTCCAAACATCTCTCAGTTCTAAATCATTCATAATTTCAAAAAAAAGGTTTAGGTAATTTTGCACGTGAAAAAATTTTAGATGTAGTCTTATCTTTTAAAGTATCAATTACTCCGTTCCAATCACCCATTAGGATAATTGATTTGTAATTCCATTGTGTTATTTTAGAGTGTAAAAGTTTATAAAATTTTTCTTGTTGCTGGTTTGGTGCATATATTCCAATTAAAAGCATTTTTCCATTTTGAACTTGTAATTCGATTGCTATATATCTTCCTTGATCATCTGCCTCAATTAAGTTTGCTGATAGTCCCTTCTTTACATAGATAACTATTCCATTCCTTTTCTCTGGAGTTGATGCCACGAAGTGGGTCCCTAACCTTGAATTTATTAAGTATTTATGGTCAGTTGATCTAATATGTGTCTCTTGTAAACAAATAATATCATTCTTAAATTGTTTCAAATAGTGGTATATTTTCTTTCTCTTTTGTGGTGAGTTTAAAGCATTAACATTCCAGGATAAGAATTTAGTTGCCATTTTTGGCACCTTGAAGCTTTAAGAGCATTTGCTGAAGATCCTCCTTCACCTTACTCTTCGGCCTTGCCCCCCCCCCCCGCTTCTGTTTTTTGAGTCAAGTCTTGAGTTGGTTGCATTTTCAAGTAATGTTGTTGTTGTTTATAAGTTGATCTTGTCAGGCGTTGTTCTCGTTGTTCTCTCGGTTCCTCCGTCTTGGATAAATCAAACCCTGCTCCCTCTAACTTCCCTAAAGGAAAGGGAAGTGAGGCTGACTCAAATTGACAGAGGTCATCTTGCACCTTAGATTCTCCAGCCACCGCCTCTGCATAGGTTTGTATCTGTTGTCCTTCTTTTTCTTTTTCCTTTTTACTCCCCTCAGATGGGGGTGGATGTCCAGCCTTTAGTACATTAAAATAAAAATCTCTTGCTTTCCAAACAGTGTTCAAGCGGTATCTTTCCCCACCATAAGTCACTATTACACCTATTGGTGCATCCCACCTATACATTAATTGTTGTCTTCTCAATTCATCCACTAGGAAACCAAAGTCCTTTCTATCTTTCAGCATTTTAGGTGGGATCTCTTTCAGTATCTTAATATCTTGTCCAGACACCTGTACCTTGTTGCTATAAGAGGCTTGTAAAACATCATTTCTGATTCTTCTGTCCAGAAAATAAATCACCACATCTCTTGGCAGATTCTTATTTTTTGCAATCCAGGAATTAACTCTGTAAATTTTGTCCTCCTTTTTTAATCCAATCACTGATGCAATAACTTCTGCACATCTGTCTCTTAAGTTTTCCCGACCATTCTCTTTCAATCCTCACATTCTCAGAGCAAACTCCATAGATCTATATTGCATCATAGTCACTTCATTTTCCAGCCTCTCAGATTTAATTATAATTTCACCCATTTTAGTCTCCAGATTTAGTTTAGCCTCGTTAATTTCTTCCACTCTCTCATCAAGCTGAACAAGATGTTTAGACAAGCCTGAAACTGCCAGCAAAATGTCATCTCTTATATCATCATGCTTTTTTGCAACAACATCTTTGATTTCTTTTATTTCCTCCTCAAATTTCCCTAATTTTTCCTCTATCATCATTGTTTGGTTACTCATAGCTTGTTTTATGAAGTCTTTAAGATCTTTCATGGAATCATCCTTATTTTGTGATTCAACCGGAAGTTGAGCCTTTTGTGTCACAATAGAAACTGTAGGAGAACCCCCTCCTATTTTTGGAACTGCTGGTTTAGTCTGCTTAGAAGCCATTTAATTCCTTTGTTTAAAAGAGATATTTTTTCCTCTTCACCCCCCCTTTGCAAACACCAAGTCCCAAAAGTCACCAAAAACAGCTCTCAACAGGTTTAAATTACTGCTTTTAAAACAAAAATAATCCTTCTCCCCAAGTTCTCTTTTTCCAGCAGTTTACTTCAAGTTTAAAACGCCAAAAGTCTCAGCAAGCTCTTTCAGTACTCACTTTCACTTCTCACAGTCACAGCAAGGACGCCATTGATTAATCACTTCCTCTCTCAATTGACTTCATTAGGAACAGTGTAATCCGGAGTTAAGCTTCGATACCTTCTTGCCAGTCCTCCTGCTTTCGCTCCGTCTGCCTTTGAAATCTTTTGAACTTTCAATTTGCTTGCAGAGACGGTTGCGGCATCTATTTCTGCGCTTGCAGAAGCGCTCTGAATACGGAGTTCTGTTTAGCTGACTGGGGAGCCCACCTTTCCAGCCCCTGGAATTAATCCCAGGGGCTTTTTTGGTGGCTCTACCCTCAGCAAACTATTCTGCTCCCCTTCTTCTCCCGAAGAGGAGGCTTTGAAGCCGTCAGACAGCTGTTTTGCGCTGTCAGAACGGCTTCACGGGATTGCGGAGCTGGCGGTCTAAAAGAAGACTGCGTGCCTGCGGCGGCGGCGGAAGTCCCCGCCACAATATCTCTTAAAGGCTCCCCCCGTTCTTCCACCACATTTTGTATCCTCAGGTAGAAAGCTGATCTTTCCATTTCGAGAAAAATAATTTCTTCTTCAAGGGCCCTATTCACCGAAAGCTGCTCTCTTTCATTTCCATCCAGTCTCTCCTCACAACGTCCCACTCTCTTCTCTACGTCTTGAACTTTACTCTCCTGTTGTGTCAACACCCCCTGAACACCTTCCAATCTCTCGTTCAGCGTTTTGATATCGTTTCTGACAGCTCCCAACTCCCCTTTAAGGTCTGATGTTAAATCCTCTAAGTTTTTGGAGATGACTTCCTGATTTTTTGTCATCACTTCATACATTGCCTGCAGCATATTCTGTAAACTTGATAGCGATGGAAGTTTCCCTGCAGCAGCTAAGTCATCCAAAGATTTAGCAGATGATGATGATGATGATGATGTAGGTGTGCCTGGAGTAGCAACCATTGGAAGTGTCAGAATGTTTTTCCCCGCTTTTGTGGTTGTCACAATTGTTGCACTTGACATCTTGCTTATCGGGCTATTCTCAATCACTTTCAAAATATCTTAATCAGCTTTTAATTTAATCAGTTCAACAAGTGTATTATATTCCAAGTCCTTCACGTCAAGTTTAGTCAATAAAGATATTAATCAATGGGGGTAATTCATTCAATCACATACAATCAGGTACAAAGCAGGTTCAAATTTCTTTTCTTCTAAAAACACTGTATATAGTATAATTCTGCAATTCGCCACTAGAGGGAGATAAAGTACTGTTCCACACACACACCCTCTAATGATCACACTAAAGAGAGAAGAAAAAAAAAAGGGGGGGGGAGAAGGAGTATTTCTTTACCATGAGATATATCTGTCTGTTTGACCACCATTCTTAATCTATCAGCGGGAAGGGAGGGAATAAGCCATCCAGCAATACTTTCCACCAATCAAATACAAGTCCAATATTTCTTTCAATCAGCACAATTCAGTAATGGCTCAAAGTTCATGGTGTGGTAAACTAACAGCCGCTTTCCCCATCTTAGCTCCAATCGTAAAAGGGCACTCAAAACATTCCTCCACCACCACAGCACTCACAATAGGGAGATCAGAGGAGACAAAGATCCGTCTCAGTGTAAACTAGTTCCAAATAGAAGAGGGCTCCCAGCCCGTCTGCGATCAGGTTTCCCTTCCAATATGGGTAGTCATCGCTTTAGGGCCGCCATTGCTGGGGCCGTCTTCCAAGCCTGTGACAGGAGAGATTCGCCTTCGCACGTCGGATCACCACTCCACACATGCTCCCTGCTCCTCTCCGCTTACAACCGCCTCTCTGGGGCCGCTGCCGGCAAAAAAAAGCCGCCCAGACTGGAAAGTTTACAAGAAGGGAACAGGAGCAATCTCCATACTCGTCTTGCTTGGCACGATAACGTAACCGGAAACCGGCACTGTAGTTTTTGATGGCTTAACTTCAGATTCCTTTGATATTCGAAGTGGAGTGAAGCAGGGCTGTGTCCTTGCGCCAACTTTATTTGGGATCTTTTTTGCTGTCATGCTGAAACATGCTTTTGGAACTGCAACAGGTGGTATTTACCTCCGGACCAGATCAGATGGAAAACTCTTTAATCTCTCTAGATTGAGAGCAAAGTCTAAAGTCCATCTGAAATGCTTATGGGATCTCCTCTTCGCTGATGATGCTGCCGTCACTGCTCATTCTGCTAAAGACCTTCAACAACTTATGGACAGTTTTAGCAAGGCCTGCCAAGACTTTGGACTAACAATCAGCCTGAAAAAAACACAAGTCATGGGTCAGGAGGTGGATTCACATCCCTGTATTTCAATCTCTGCACAAGAACTGGAGGTTGTCCATGATTTTGTGTACCTCGGCTCAACTATCTCTGGCACTCTCTTTAGATACTGAGCTGAATAAACGTATTGGTAAAGCAGACACCACATTTTCCAGACTTACAAAGAGAATATGGCTTAATAAGAAGCTGACAGAACATACAAAGATCCAGGTCTATAGAGCCTGCGTCCTGAGCACACTCTTGTACTGCAGTGAGTCTTGGACCCTTTACGCACAGCAGGAGAGAAAGTTGAACACCTTTTTTAAAAATTATTATTATTATTATTTTTATTATACAAATTAGCAATACAATGAAAAACATTTTCGGTTCAGTGGTGCAAATACATATACACAAACTTTTAACTTGCCATACACATAATATTACTTCTTATGAGTAAATTTTATCTAAAAATTATTACAAATAATAATACTCAATCCCTTAAAGTACAAGTGATACTGTTCATTTCTTTAAATCTTCATTAGTTAGCTAGTAATTAATCTCTATACACTATCTCATTTTTTATTTCCTTTCTCTATCCACTCATACCACATGTCCCACACGCCATAGTATTCCGAATCTTCTCTGTCATTGATTTCTAAAGTTAATTTATTCATTTCGGCGCACTCCAGTACTTTCCTAATAACAAATTCTTCAGATGGTAACTGTTTTTCCTTTCAATACTGCGCAAAATAAATTCTTGCGGCTGTCATTATATGTATAATCAAATACCTTTTCTTTTTTGCATATTCTGTTTTCAGTATTCCCAGGAGAAATGCTTTTGGGTCAAAATCAAAATCTTCTCTTATAATTTCCGAGATCCACTTCCATATCATCCTCCAGAATTTTTGTGCCTGGTTGCAGGTCCACCAACAGTGATAAAAAGTACCCTGCTGGTGGTCACATTTCCAACAATTCACGCTCGAATTGGGATATATCTTTGCTATCCTAGCTGGGGCCATGTGCCACCTATAAAACATCTTATAGTGGTTCTCCTTATAAGTCACCGCCCTGGTCATTTTAAAATTTTTATTCCATATTGTATCCCATTCGTTCAGATTTATATTCTGTCCGATATTCTTAGCCCAGGACAACATCGGCTCCTTAACCACCTCCTCTACGGTATCATATTCCAATAAATAATTATATAATTTGGCTAATATTTTCTCATCTGTTCCCATCCAAATCTTATCAAATCCATTAGTACTTGTCTCTATACCGAATTCCTCCTTGTCCTTTTTATATCGTGATGTAATTTGAGCATATGGCCACCAGTCTATAAAGATACGTTGCACCTTCAGTTCTTCCCTTGTTTTGAGATTCCCTCCCCCATCCAATATCTCATTGTATCTAACCATTTTTCCTATTTCTAATACATTTGGGTATATTAAAGCCTCCATGGTGGAGAGCCATCTTGGAACTTTTGTATATTGCCTCTGTCTTATCTCTCCCCATGTTTGCATTAAAATGTCCCTTATTTTATGTCTATGAAAATATGTTTTCGTTTTTTTCCCAGTTTCCCAAAGGTAGGCGTGCCAACCCTTCTGAAGATCGTGCCCTTCCAAGGTTAGGAGTCTTTTATTTTGCAAAGTAGCCCAATCTTTCAGCCATACTAAATTTGCAGCTTTTTGATATGTCTCCCATTTAGGTAATCCAAAACCCCCTCTTTCCTTCTTATCCTGTAAATTCCTAATTGCTATCCTCGGTTTCTTTCCCTCCCAAATAAATTTCCTAATCATAGTGTTAAGCTCCAAAAAGAATTTTTTATCTAATTTAACAGGGACAGTTTGAAATAGATACAATAACTTGGGTAATATGCTCATTTTTGTTGCTGCAATTCTACCTAAAAGTGATATCTGCAATCTTCCCCACTTTTCTAAATCCTCTTTTATATTCCTAATTAATGGTACATAGTTATCCTCCTTAAGGGCCGAGCACTTCGATGAAATCCACACTCCTAGATATTTTACCTTCTTGACAATTTGAATCTCCATTGATTCTTCGAACATTTTCTTTCGTACCTCCATCATATTTTTAGTTACTAATTTAGTTTTGGATTTATTTAATTTAAAGCCTGCTACCTCTCCATAATTGCCTAATTCTTCCAATATTTTAATGCCTGATTCTAATGGTTCTTCCATGATTAGTGCCACATCGTCAGCAAATGCCTGGGTTTTATACGTCTCTTTTCTAACACTTAGTCCCTTAATTTCATTGTTGTTCCTAATCCTTCTCAAAAGTACTTCTAAAGCTAAGATGAATAAAAGTGGGGACAGAGGGCACCCTTGTCGAACCCCTTTTGTAATTTGAAATGTTTCTGTTAGTTCTCCATTCATTAGGATGTTGGCACATTGTTTTTTGTAAATTGTAGATATAGTATTAACAAAATTTGATCCGAATTCCATTTGAGTGATTTGTTGTTTCATGAACTGCCTGTTCAGATTATCAAACGCCTTTTGGGTGTAAACAAAGACCAGAGCCATTTCTTTATTTGGGTGTTCCTCATAATACTCCAATATATCTATTATCGTCCTTGTGTTATTTCTAATATGCCTCCTGGGGAGGAATCCATTTTGGTCACTATGTATTAGGTTATTCAAAATTATCTTTAGTCTTCCTGCTATAATACTCATGTAAATTTTATAGTCCATATTAAGGAGGGAGATCGGTCTATAATTTTTTATTAATTTTGGATCTTCTCCTTCTTTTTGGAGAAGCGTAATATGCGCCTCTCTCCATGATTCTGGTATTTTGGATTCTGTTAAGGCCTCATTATAAATTTCTAGTAATTTTGGTAATAAAATTCCCTCCAAATCTGCGTTTTTATACAATTCTCCTGGGAATCCTTCTGGTCCTGGGGATTTATTCTTTTTAATTTTAGATATTGCCATCTTTAGTTCTGTCATAGTTATTTCTTTGTTTAGCATTTCTTTCTCCTCTTCCCCTATCTTTGGAAGGTTTTCTTTTGCCAAGTATTGGTCCACCTTTTCTTTAGGAATTTGTTCTTCTGCATACAGGGAGGCATACTATTCTCGGGCAAGCTCTAATTTGTCTTCTTCTTTATTGATAATCCGACCTTCCAGGTCTTCCAATTGGTATATTATCCCTTTCTCTTTTTCTTTTTTTAGTCTATAAGATAGCCATCTGCCTGGCTTATTTGTGTTTTCGAAGTAATATTGTTTAGTTCTTTTCATTTTGTACGCCAACTCCTCCTGATCAATGATATTTAATTTATGTCGTACAACCATCCAATTTTCTTTGGCTAGCTTATTATCTGGGTTTTGTTGCAATTCCTTCTCAGCTTTCCCTAATTCATCTATCAGAGCCTTCTGCCTCTCTCTTCTTTCTTTATTCCTGTGTGAGCCATACGATATCGCCAGACCTCTTAGAAACGCTTTCATTATGTCCCATATAATTCCTCGGGGGGGTTTGGTTCTTTTTCATTTTCTTCAAAAAATAATTTTAGTTCTTGTTTAACTTTCTCCATGTTTTGCTTGTCCTTTAAGAATTGGCTGTTTAATCTCCATCTTGTATTTTTCCTCTTGTAGGTACTTTTCCATTTCACTTCTAACGGGCTGTGATCCGCCCATACATTAGGTGTAATTTCTATTGACATAATGTCCAGCCCTATATTTCTGCTTGCCCACATCATGTCAATTCTTGACCATGACTTTTTAGGGTTCAAAAAATATGTATATTGCTTCTTATGTGGGTGCAGAGTGTGCCAAATATCCACTAAATTAAACTCTTCTACCAAATCAAAGAATGATTTAGGTATAGTTTTCCTTTTTTTCTTTTTACCTTTGGTCCCTTTGTAGTCTTTATCTGGGTTTATTACCCCATTGAAGTCCCCAATTATACAGATATTATTATTATTCATTATACTTAATCTTTCACCTAATTTTTTATAAAAGTCTCCCAAGTTTTCATTCGGGGCATAAATTGCTGTTAGTAAGATTGGACAGTTACCTCTCTTTACTTCCACCATTAAGATCCTACCCTTCGAATCTACATATTTTAGTTCTGCTTTTATGTCTTTCTTTATGTACAATGCAACCCCTCTTTTCTCTTTATCAGCTAAAGAAGTGAAAAGATTTCCTAATTTCTTATGTTCTAAATATTTTTGATTTTCCTTTTTGATGTGTACCTCTTGGAGGCACACTATGTCCGCATTTTGTTTAACTAATTTTGTAAAAAAAAATATCTTCTTTTTATTATCATTCAAGCCATTTACATTGATCGAAATCAGCCTCCAATCTTCCATCTCTTTGTCCTTTATGTTATCCTTTTACTTATTAGCTCGTGTAACTCTTTGTGGTCGTTGGTTTTTCGTTACTTCTTTACTATTCTTATCTTCCACCCCCTTCTTCTCCGGTGTCCTTTCTTTCTCTTTTTTCTGCTGAATGACTTCTTCTTCTGGTGTTATTGCCTCCAATTCCTCCTTGCTACTTTGATCTTCTTCAGTCACTCGTAGTTGATCTAAAAACTCTTGAGCTACTACCAGGCTGTCTATCTTAATTTTATTTCCTTGCCACGTAATAATCATGCCTTCTGGTAAAATCCACCTAAAAAGAATGTTCCTCTTATTTAGTTGGGTAGCCAAGAATCTATACTCTCTCCTTGATTCCCTTACCCTCCTTGGAATTTGTTTTAATACTATTACCTCCTTCCCCTTGTACATCACCTGTTCCTCTCTTGCCATACTGTAAAAGATATCCCTCACCTTCTTCCTAGCAAATCGTATGTGTACCTCCCTTGGCAATTTATTTCTCCTTGCGTAATTAGTCTGGACCCTGTATACCTCATCTAATTACTTAATAATGTCCAGTTTGTCTTGTTGCAGCACCTCGGCTATTATTTCTGCCATCACTTGGCCCAGATCCTCTTCTTTATCTTTGGTAATATTTTGGAAGCGCAAATAGAAGGAGGCTCGGTCCATTTCCAATTGGGTAATTGAATCTTCCAATTCCCTATTCTGCGCCATCAACCTTTGATCAACCATATCCAAATTTTTTTCCTGTTGCTCCATTTTATCTTCCATCTTTTTTATCTTCTGTGTATTCCTTTGTATTGACTCCTGTATATCATTCATTTTTTGATCTATTGCTCCAATGTCTGTCTTCAGCTCTATATGATTACTTGACATTTTCTCCTGCATCATAATCATCGTGTCTTGTATAGCTGTCAGTGTTGATTGCATTGCTTGCATTGTGGGTATCATTACTGATTTTTCGGTTTTGGATAGACCTTCAGTTGATTTCTGCATAGCTGGTGATGTCATTGTAATCGTGGGGTTTGAGGGTGTTTTCTTTCCTGTTTTTGTCACCGTGGATGAGAGGCTTGTCATCTCCTTTAACACCTTTTCCTGTTCTCTTATAATCCCTTCAATGTTTTTCCAGATTGTCATTCACCGATATTTAGTTGCCTCTACCAAATATTATCCCCTTTTTTTCCCCACTCTGAAAAGATATCAAGTGTATTTATATTTAATCTCTCCCCCCCCATTCCACTATGCAATATTATTTTGGTAAAACAATAATTCAAATTATTAAATGGTATACCCGTCTATCCCGTAACAAATCCCTTATTAATCAATTACCAAAATTCATTAAACTAAAATAACCTTCCCACCCTCTATCAGTACTTAAACTGATGAACTTTATATTTCCCTATTTAACACTTAATCACTGCTAATATTCAAATATATGTTAAATGGTATAAGTACACAGATAAATAAATAGTTAATTATGCAATCTCAGTATTCCAAATTATATAAAAGCTATCAAGGTTAAGAAACAGTAATTGAAAGAAGAAGGAAAGAGAAGAGGAAAAGAATCCAATTATAGAGTATATAAAATTGTAGAGTATATAAATTCCTTAATATAAGAGTCTAGAGGTTACTTAATAAATATTGTATAGGTTCAGAGTTAAATTAGATTATATGAAATGAAATATATAATATATATGATATAAATGTAAAAATATAACTATAAATATGTAAAATTCCTGGTGTTAATGGTTTTTTTTGTTTTGTTTTGTTGTTGTTATTTGTCCAATCGTTAGTTAATTAATTGTTCAATAACTTCTCTCAATCCAAGAGGAGGAAAAAACCAAAAATATAAGAATGTTCTTTTCCAGCGATGCAGCAAGCACGCTTTACTGTATGATCCATTTCACTCTGCTCTCAAATTCAGTCAGTCAATTTTGCGTTGTCATTCAGATTTCATCAGCCACGTTGCCTTCCCCAAGAGCTCTGTCTCCCTCTCTCAGCTCCAATCTATCTTTCTTATTAATCCTGACAATAGCCGCACTTCCTAAATCAAATCTCCTTTATTCAATTAGTCCATTCCACACTATCAGCTTTCAAAGTTAATTTGCTCAGTACAAAGTATCAATCCTATCCCCTGGAAGCGCCGTCTCCCATTCTTAAAGTATCGTCAGTTTCACCGGCTCGTCTACAATCCTGTTTCCAACCAATCTTCTCCTGCCTCACAATCGCCGCCAATTCCTTCCAGGATCCTTCTTATCCAACGCAGCCAGCACAATCCAATCGAACTCACTCCGAGCATACTCAGGGAGAGTGAGTATGAATGATAATAGGCACCAACTTCACCAAAATCTTCTTGCTTCCTGTCTTGTTGGCTATCACAGCTTCGAGTCTGCCATTAAAGGCAGACGTGCTGCGTTGGTTTGACAGCGGCTGTCAGTTCAGCAGAGAGTGCTTGCTCCTCACCGCTCTGCCTGCCGACACCCCGCTAACGTCCGCGGAGCTCTCCAAGCTCCCACGCCTCGAAGGGACCCCAAAACACGGCGAAAAGTTGGCGTTGAAGGCAGCGATCGCTGTCACAGCGCCATGTCGCTGGAATTCACGATCCGGCGAAAGTTGAACACCTTTCATAGGCGCTGTCTCCGACGAATTCTTGGCATCACCTGGCAGGAAAAAGTTTCAAATAGCGCAGTCTTGGAACATGCTGGAATTTCTAGCATGTATACACTATTGAAACAGTGACTTTTATGCTGGCTGGGGCATGTCATGAGAATGGCTGATGGTCGGATTCTGAAAGATCTCTTGTATGGAGAATTAGTGCAGGGAAAGCACCTCAGAGGGAGACTACAGCTACGATATAAGGATATCTGCAAGAGGGACCTAAAGGCCCTGGGAATGGACATTAACAACTGGGAAACTTTGAGCTCCAATTGTTCAGCTTGGAGGCTAAAGACGCAGCATGGCCTTCTCGAATTTGAAGAGACACTTGTTCGGCAGGCTGAGGCAAAGAGGCAGTCCCAGAACCGGCAAAATCTGGGGGCTGGGCAGGGGACAGAATGTATCTGCCCTCAGTGTGGAAGGGATTGCCACTCTCGAATTGGCCTTTTTAGTAACACTAGATGCTGTTTTAGAACCTCTTTCCAGAGCACAATACCATAGTCTCTTGAGACTGAAGGATGCCAATGAATTAATCCTTAAGATTTATATTGACTGTTTCCCTATGACTATCATTAAGTGTTGTACCTTATGATTCTTAATAAATGTATCTTTTCTTTTATGTACACTGAGAGCATGCGCACCAAGATAAATTCCTCTATTCTATTCTATTCTATTCTATTCTATTCTATTCTATTCATAGAGTTTATTCATTCAGCCACATACAATGGTTGAAGGTAGTCCACAATGTTAGAGATGTACTTCTATGGGTATATCATATGACAAGTGGGCTTTGATATTTAGATATGCAGATTGAGGTTCCTACCAGGGGTGGGTTCTACTTACCTTTACTACTGGTTTGCAACGGGATCGTGCATGCGCAGAAGCTTCTGCATGTGCGCAGATTGCCGATGACATCCAGGGCAGTGGCCGGGGCCTCCTGCCGGTTTTACTACCGGTTCTTGTGAACTGGTCCGAACTGGGGGCAACCCACCACTGGTTCCTACTGTTGGAAGAAATATCCTTCTGGGTTCAGCTCCAAGTGGGGAAAAAGACACTGGAAACATGGAGACTGCTTGGAAAGATGGTTTAATGGTGGACAGGATCACATGGTTTGAGTTCCTGAGCAGAAAAGGGGCGAGATGCTGCGAGTCCCTGGGTTTTATGCCCTCTCTGGGCTCTGAACTTCCTGGGGCACAGGAAGAGTATCCTGATTGGTTGTCAGACTCCCAGGGGGTGGGGTCTTATCTTGCCTTGCTGAGTGATGTAATCTTCCCAGGTGCCATGTGGTGAGTTTCTGTTCTAGATGGGTTTCATTGTGTTAGTTTCTGTTGCTATTGTGTTGCAGATGGGTCCTATTGTCAAAGATTGAGTTTCTGCCTCTGGCCCATTAACAGAAGGGTGAGGGCAGGAAGGTGGGAGCTGCTTTGTCTTTAAAACATGTTTCTCCCTTTCTCAACCACGGGAACATAATATTCTGCCTTTTTAATATTTCCTAAAATATTTCATTCTTCCAGGAAAGGGGTGGGTGCTAACTTCGTACACTATGTTCTTTTTCGATTTAAATTCTAACACCACTAAAGTGAATAAAAGTGAATAAAATAATAATGGGAATAAGGTCAATGGGAATAAAAGTGAATAAAGTAGGAATCATACAGAGTCAGTTACATGATCCCTAAAAGACACTCTTTATTCACTTTTATTATAAGGGAGAAAGGGTCAGTTAAAGGACACTCTCTATTCACATTATTATAAGGGAGAAAAGTGCTTGGAGATTATATTAAAAAATCAGCTAAAACCCATTATTGGTAAATATATCTTCTGATGAGGCCTAGCTCAGCTAGCTGTCAAGGAAGGACAAGCCATATGGAAAACATTTGAGGGGCATCACTGTCAAAGACACAAAGACATGTATGTTACAAAGAGTCACTTATGACCCAAGGACAGCAGTAAATTTCCCATTAGCAACTACAAGCACTTAAGGAAGGTTGTCTAAGCTAAAATAATCTTATAAACTAAAAATAATGGTTTACTAATGGTTTAGTAATTAGGAAATGTCAATTATCATATAACAAGTGTATGTTAAACATATATGGAAAATGCATGATCTCACCGAATCCTTTGTCTTAGAAACATATATAAACTGTCTATCAGAGCTGTTTTCTTTGTTCAAAGTTTCAGGTACAAATTTGGCTTTGAACCTCCAGAAATAAACTCTTTCTGGCTGACCCAGGAATGTTGTTTGGTCCCTTCATTCCATAACATTTATGGCACCCTGGCAGATGGGACTAAGGAACAAAGACCTTTGTTCTGCCTGACGGGCTGCCCCAGTGGGAACCGACGCCTCCCCAAGGAAAGTTCACTGGCCGGCCACAAAGACTCCCTTGAAGTCTACGGAATCTTTCGGTGAGGAGATGCCGTAAAACCCACTGGAGAAGCAGACTAGTCAAGGATCCTCAAAGGTCAGCCAGACACAGAGATCTCAACAAAAGTCCAAGAGGGAAGGATGCCTGCAGGTAAGTATAAGTCAGGGAGTTCGAGTCTCTCTGTTAAGGGGTACCCACCAATGTAGTGGTGGAAGAGGGGGCCTGATCACCCCCCTAGGAGACAAGGCGTCGTCCTAAAGTCTCTGGTAAGGAATTAAGTATTGTGTGGGTGGTTAAACCGTTGTAGTTCTCATTGGTGACCTTTGAATTTTCAGGCGCCGTGAATCAACGGTAGTGTTGTTAGGATGAGTGGTTGTAATAGTGTCCCCAGGACACCGTTACAATGCATGTTAGCCAATTTTAAGGGTCTGTTTGATGAAATCTAAAAGAGAGGGGAGAAAGAAAACCTTATGCAATAAAAGTTAAAAAAAATGTGTGTGATCTTATGTGTGGTAAGAGAAAAAGAACTACTGCAGTGTTATAAACATTCTGATAAATTACCATTCTTAAAAAGCCAGAGAACTCTGAAAGAACTAAGAATAAAAATAAATAAATAAATTGTTTACTGTTTTTCCCACCCGGGGTTTAGCAGGTAAAGGTAAAGCCTGTCTAAATGGGAACTCAGATAATTTGAATTGATTAATTTGATGTGATTCCTGTTAAAAATTATTTTGTTGATGTGCATCTATAATGATAGTGTGTAGAATTGAATGGGATTGAATTGATTGTGAGATGTCTGGTCAGCCTGTGAATTAAGTAAACATCTTGGCTTGAAGCTGTGGGAAACAGGCAGTGGTTAGGGCCCAAAATCACATCTGGATTAAAACTGCTTCCTGAGTTTCCCCACTGCTTGAAGCTACAGATTGACCGAGGAAAGAAAAAGTGGAAAGAGCTGGATGGAGGAGGAAATCCTCTAATAATAGTACACAAAATTATTTAGAAAATGGAGCTCATGGGCTTGTGAAAAAGCTCCCTGAAATGATTATAATGATTGGTTTGCATGAAGTGGGATTTTTGCATGTGAAATTGGTGTACACAAGCAGTTTGATTGCAGGGCAAATGTGAGTGTGTTGAGGGTAAAAGTTGGTGTGAATGTACTTTGATTCCCTTTCATATAAAGAAACAGTAAGCGGCTAGAGAGAAATGAGATAGTGTTGTTCTGTTAAAAAAAATGCTGAGTGAAAGAGGAGGGAAGTGAGGCTTGTCTGTGTGCTTTAAACATTTATTTTTCCTTTCTCTTGGCCTGTCTGAGAAAGGAGGGGGAAGTGGGCTTGCTGGTGCAGCCTTGCCTCCTTTGCTCTCTTTTATCTGCATGTAGAGGCTGTGCAGAGGTGTTTTCTTTTCTGCTCTGAATACAATTTTGATTTTATTTTTTTCTGGAAATTTTTGAGGTTTAAAATATTTAATTAAACCTATATAAAAGAAATGATTTTGAAAGATTTTCTGAATCTGACTTGCATTTTACTAAAGGCAGAGATTGACACTAAAAGTTTGATCCAAATATATTTCAGAGCATTGATCCAAAATACTTAATTTAAATTGTTTTATTTTTGAAGCTGTTCTTCTTACCTCCATTTTAAAAAAATGCCTTTATGCCTGTGTGCATTTTGAGTGCTTAGGTGCTCCATCATATGGCATTGTCTGTTTGTTAGTAGCATAAGTTGTTGCCGTTTTAGAAATTGCTACAGAGATGGGTTACAATAGTAGAAGGGAGTGAGAGAACCATCAATATAAATATTTTTCTAGAGATTCACCCTGCAAATAAGCCTCCAAAAATGCACACTTTAATAGTATTGCTATTACCTGATAGGATTTATTTAAAGAGCTGTTCTGAAGCCACTCTGGGCTCTTTGGAGGAGGAATATTTGCATTCACCATATAAACCATTATTTCTATGCAAGACTTGGAACTGAGGTTCTAGTTTCTTGGGAGTTTGTGAAAGTGACTATAAATAACCTAAAGCAAAACTTGTACTCTCTGAGAAAGTAAAAACCCAGATTTTTATGTCATGAATGCTACATTGGAAGAATAAATTTAATTCAGAATAACCCTTCCAATGAATCATGTCTGGAGGAACCCTCTGTAAATGATTTTGCATTGGATTATTTAAGCTCTGGTCTAAATGTTCCATCTTGAATGGTGTTACAATGAACTGCAGCTGTGTTCTCCCTGAACTATTAATAGATACAAATAGACAGAGGCTGTTTTACATGGACATTGGGAAGAGAGGGGATCAGATTTGTTCTTTGGTTGAAGGAGGATATAGATAGAAATCCTTTATATACCAAATATGTCTGAATATTCTTTTGTGCTTATCTGTTTTTGTGCTTATTCTTTACCACTCTTTTGTTAAGTTTTGTTTAAAACCAGTGTTTTTTCTAGGAATATTTTTTCTTAAGTGACTGACTGCAGTCCCTCATCTCAGATTATAATCCTTGGATGCTCTTAATTTGAATGTTTTTTTTCTCCCTTTTATTAGAGTAGACTCTTAATCAGCTCAAGAACTATACTCAGTTTTTTGTGAATCATACTCCAGAGTTAGTGAAGTTTGGTTCAGTTTTGGACAAGTGTCAAGAGTTGTAAGAAGTAAATTGTAAATCACGCATTTTGCCAGTTCAATACTCCAGAAAGCAGAAAAGGGGGAAAGATTATTCAGTCTTGAAGTGCTGCTAAAAGAATTGTTGGTGTGCCCACTGTTACATGGTGTTCCTGTGCTATATTTGTGCCCCTCTGGTGTAGGATAAAATGGAGGCTGAAGAGAGTCTGCAAGATGAATGATTTGTCAGAAGCATTTAAAATTAGAAATACTGTTCAGTTGTTTGAAAAGTTTGGCAAGAAAAACATAGGTAGCTGAACACTCCTTGGAATTATGTTTAGTCGAAGTCAGTGAAGGAAATTGCAGGCTTGATTTTAGGTTTAAAGAGATTGAGACTAAGCTCCACAATTTGGAAGCTGTTGTCTTTTCTAAGCAATTGCTTTGTCCCTACCCTGCCACAATATTTCATGCTGTGATGTCTTTGGGGCATTATGATGTGAACTATAGTTATTCCCAAATGGAATTCTGTTTGCAGCCTGGAAACACTGACATCTTCAGTTAATAGAGGGGTTTTTTTTCTCCCCCTGCTCCTCCCCTTCCTCTCTATTTGGATCTTGAAGGAGCAACATGTGAAGAATTTCCATTAAAACATGTGGCTGTAACAACTATTTGAATACTAACTTGTTTTTAAATCAAATCTTCATATGGATGTTTTAATACATTGGGATGATAAATTTCTAACAATGGTTCTGATAGTACTTCTCATTAATCTTTTATAGATTAGAATTGTCAATATTTCAAAATGAGGCCAAATACTTGGTTTTGAATTATAAATTTAGTAGTGGGACCTAATCTTTGAAAACACAGAAAATGGAATTGCACAAGGGATGTTGGCTCAGGACTGGGCAGGACAAAAGAAACCCGTGGCATTCCTGTCAAAAATAATGGACCCAGTAATAAGGGGATGGCCAGTATGTATTCAAGCAATTGCTGCTACCCAATATTAGTCCAAGAAAGTAGGAAATTGACCTTTGGGGAAGCCCTTATTGTGAGCTCCCCATCTAAAATATGAAGCAATTTAAATGCAGCAGACAGACTTGATTTTAACTACAGATCACAATTTGAATCAGCACAGTTCTTAGCCAACACCAGATCAATGGATCAGTATGGATGAAAACATTATGGTGCTAAAGTAATTGATTTACAAACAAAAATAAGACCTGATTTGGAGGAACACCCTGTCAGCCTACGCCTTTCCCTGCTTTGGCTGTCATAGTAATGGAGGGAGAGGGGTTTAGGTAGCTGGGCTATGGATGAATCTAAGAAACGAAACCAATTCCTAAGCTGTTATCAGGCCAATGGGCACTGCATTCCTGGATGCTGACACGGCCAGACGTGTGCTCCCTCCTGACCTCTGGGAGACCTTTGGATTGGATGATTTACGGTGGACATTGGGAGGGGATGCTTTCTATATGTAACTTTCGCACTTTTTGCCTCAGAATCCTGCTTTCCATGGTTGCGTTCATTTCATATCTAGTAAAAGTACCATACTTTAATCTATGATGAAGTCTGGATTTTCCTTTCCTGGATACTGAAGGAAGCATACCCGACATTAAGCAGGATTCTCACACTCAGCCATCCCGGACAACACCGAGGGGGCTGAAATCCACAGAATGTCTGATCAAGAAAGTGATTTAGATCAGATGGGGGCATATGGCTCAGCAATGTCTTCATGCCAGCCGGGAGAAGAGACCGCGGTGTGGATGGAGAATTTACAACTGAGAGAGGAGCCAGACAAAGCCGGATGGTCGAAGGGAGTGGGAAGGTTGCCGGACCTGGGGAGGACCCCCCATGGAGTAACCCGCTCCAGACCCCGAAAAGGAGAGGCAGTGTGGCTGCAAGAGCAAAAGGAAAGCCTCATGATGGCACAAGCACTACAACTCATCCATGATGTTGAAGAAAGCCGAAAAAAACGTGAGTTTTATGCAACCCCTGCAGGGAAGGGAAGAGAACACTCCAAAGTAAATCCAGAGGAAGGGGCTTGTGGGGGAGAGGAAGAGGGAGCTGCTGAAGATACATCCCAGGTTTGGGTGGTCAAGCGAGGGATGCAGCAGTCCAGGGACCCCCAGCCTTGCAGGCCCCACCCCGCAGACGCCAGAAACCAAAAATCCCCCCCCCCACCGGGAAAATATGGAGGAGACCCGAAAACCCTGGGGCTTTTCTTAACCCAAGTGTGGAATCACATGCAAGACTGGGGGGAGGACTACCTGTTGGATGCAGCTCCAGTGAGATGTGTCACTAGCGCCTTAGAGGGAGTGGCAGCTGAATGGATGGTGGTCCTCCACAATAATAATTCCCCCCTGCTGCGTAATTACAACGAGTTCATGGCAGCTCTTAGGAGGCGTTTTGAGGACCACCTAGCTGAGCAGAAGGCGAGACTCCGAATGAAGGGTATCCAGCAGGGCCGGAGATCGGTAGCGGAATACACCCAAGAATTTCGGGAGCTGGCACCATACATGACAGGGTGGTCAGAAATGGCTCTGCTGGAGAGTTTCAAAAATGGACTGAATGAGGAAATCTACAAAGACAGTAGAGCACAGGGGGTCCCTGAAGATTTGCACAGTTGGTACATAGCAGCTGAGGATGTGGAAATCAAGATAGCCCGAAGTCGACTCCGAAGAGGGCGTGCTGGGGAGCCTTCATCCTCCTACTACCGCAAGGAAGCCCCAAAGATGGCCGGTGGGAGGGCGGAGTCCAAACCCAAGCCGAAACCCTTCACGTGTTTCAAGTGTGGCATGGAAGGTCACCGGGCTGCTGAGTGTTCCTCCAAGCCAGTGCCAAAACCTACCAGCAGGGGGCCTAAGAAGACGGACAAAACATCCACAAAAGTTTGTGAAACCGCACTGGAAGGGGAAGTCGTTGAGTTCGCTCCCTGGGCCAAGGGTGAGTTGGGAACTCCGACCGACGCGGACGACAGCGAGACCGACTCCAACTCCGATGATTTGGTGAGTCACACTGAGGGCCCCATGCTCATCCCCGTAGAATTAAGGGTGCCATCCACAGGGGCCCACGCACAGATGCCAGCCTTATTAGACTCTGGGTGCACCAGATGCATTATCAGCCCGAAAGTAGTAGAGGAAATGGGCCTGAGACTGAAAGCATTGAAAAGGCCTATTATGTTTTCTCAGCTAGATGGATCGATGGCAGGGGGAGGCCCAACCTGTTTTGTAACGGAACCCATTGAAATGAAATTAGGGGACCACGTAGAGACTCTCAGTTTTATTGTGGCCCCTAGCATGGAACGACCCCTTATACTTGGCCTGCCCTGGTTACGTAAATGGAACCCGTGAATTAACTGGGAAACGGGGGTTTTGCGCATTCGCGCTAGGAACCCGCCACTAGAGAGGGAAGAACCCCCCCTTGAGGGCGGAGAGGAGCACGAAGAAGCAGAGATGGCAACAGACCACATTGAAGGGGAGGAGAAAATTCCAAAGGAGTATTGGGATCTCCGTGAAGTCTTTAGTGAAAAGGCCTCGGATGTGCTACCCCCCCACAGGGCTACGGACTGTACCATTGAGATACTCCCTGGAGTAAAGCTCCCTAAGCCAAAAATTTACCCAATGACCCCCCGTGAGCTGGGGGAACTACGAAATTTCATTGACAAAAACCTAGAACGGGGTTTCATCCAACCAGCTAGACCACGGGTGGCCGCACCAGTTCTGTTCTGGGAGAAGAAAGATGGTTCCTTTCATCTAGTAGTTGATTATAGGAACTTAAATGCTATTTGCGTGGAAAATGTCTACCCCTTACCCCTCATGAAGGACATGCTAGCTCACTTAGGGAAGGGAAAAGTTTTCACCAAACTGGACTTACGGGAAGCTTACTACAGAGGGTGAATTAAGGAGGGGGATGAATGGAAAACTGCATTTAACTGCCCGCTGGGATGTTTCCAGTTCCGAGTACTCCCTTTTGGTCTACAAGGAGCTCCTGCGGTATTCATGCAATTGATCAATGAAGTTTTGCATGAGCATTTGTACAAGGGGGTGCTGGTTTATTTGGATGACATTCTCATCTACTCTGAGAACATAGCCAACCACGTGAAATTAGTGCGCACCGTCCTGAAAAAACTCAGGGCTGCTGAACTGTATGCAAAACTTTCTAAGTGCGAATTCCACCAAACAAAAATTGACTATCTTGGATATCGCATCCCCCAGGGGGGAATAGAAATGGACCCTGCGAAGGTTCGGGCGGTGTTGGAATGGACGGCGCCACGCACCCGCAAGCAATTACAAAGTTTCTTGGGGTTTGCTAACTTTTATCGACAGTTCATCCCCTCGTTCGCCAAAATCGCACTGCCAATAACTAATCTCCTGAAAACCAAAGGTGAAGAAAAACCAAAACCCTCCAGACCTCTTGAATGGACTATGGACTGCCAGGCAGCATTCGAAAAGTTGAAACAGCTGTTTGCTGCCGAACCAGTCCTCAAACACCCAGACATGGATGAACCTTTTGTAGTACAGGCAGATGCCAGTGACGTTGCAGTAGGAGCCGTACTTCTGCAAAAGAATGCAGTTGGGAAACTACAGCCTTGCGCCTACACGTCCCGGGAACTGTCCGAAACTGAAAGGAGATGGGCCATATGGGAGAAAGAAGTTTTCGCTGTACGCTGGGCACTTCTAACCTGGAGACAATTTCTCGAAGGAGCTAAGCATCCTTTTGAAGTATGGACTGATCATAAAAATCTCGAGGCTTTAAAAACCCCATGTAAGTTGTCACCAAAACAAATTTGCTGGGCCCAACACTTCAACCGTTTTAACTTCACCTTGCGCTACCTCCCTGGTGGGAAGAACTTCATGGCAGATGCTCTGTCCAGATTGCCTCAATACAACAGCACCAGGGAGGAAGTGGTTCGTCCAATTGTCCCTTCAGCCCAACTGGCGGCACCAGTGACTACCAGATCACAGTCAAAGAGTGACCCAAGCCTCTTGGGCGATTTGCTCCAGAAATTACAAGAGACTTTGAAAACCGACGAGTGGTTCCAAGCCCACTCAAATGAATGCACACTTTGTGATGGTCTAGCTTGGATTGGAGCTAAATTGTATGTTCCAGCCAGCCTATGAGTAACAGTTCTGCAGGACGCTCATGACTCCAAATTGGCGGGGCACTTTGGATTTGTCAAAACCTTACATCTTGTCAAAAGACAGCTCTGGTGGCCTGCACTCAAAAAGGACACAGAGGCATATGTAGCGAGCTGTCCAGTGTGTGCCTCAGCTAAGAGACCTCCAGGGAAGTCACCTGGTCTACTCCAAAGTGTAGCCAGACCCACTGCCCCTTGGAAGGAAATATCCATGGATTTTATTGTAGACCTTCCAGATAGTGGGGGGTGCACAGTTATATGGGTAATGACTGATTTGTTTTCCAAACAGGTGCACTTTATCCCATGTTCTAAGATCCCATCAGCAAAAACCCTTGCTAAAATGTTCATTCAACATGTATATAGGCTACATGGAGCTCCGAAACGTATAATTTCAGACAGGGGAGTACAATTCACCTCCAACTTTTGAAAAGAGTTCCTGATACTGATAGGCTCTGCCCAGGGGTTAAGCTCCGCCCATCACCCCCAGACCAATGGGGCCTGTGAAAGAACCAATGCCGTATTAGAACAGTATCTGAGGTGTTATATAAATTACCAGCAAGATAACTGGGTAGATTTGCTGCCATTTGCAGAGGTGGCATATAATATTTCCATACACAGCAGCACAGGGTTCACTCCGTTCAAGGTGGCTTCTGGCCAGGAATTTGTGCCAATCCCAGAGCTACCTCAAGATAACCCACAGAACCCTTCTCTGATTGAGTGGATCGAACAGTTACGAGGGACTTGGGCAGTAACCCGAAAAGCTTTAGATGACGCTCACCAAGCTCATAAAACCCAAGCCGACAAAAAGAGGTGCCCTGTGCATGTTTATGAAGTGGGAGACATGGTTTACCTTTCTACCAAATATTTGCAAACTCCTCAAAAATCAAAAAAGCTTGGGCCTAAGTATGTGGGGCCTTTCCCCATTACTCGGATCATTAACCCAGTAACAGTTGAATTAGATTTACCCAAGAACTTGCGACGGATTCATCCAGTGTTTCATGTTAGCTTACTGAAACTGGAACATTCGTCCCCTCTACGTCCAGCCAAAGAACCTCCTCCCGTTCCCATCCTCATTGAAGGAGAACAACATTTTGAAGTTAAGGAAATTTTGGACTCTAGAAAACATCATGGTAAAGTGCAGTATCTGGTGGCCTGGAAACACTTCCCGTTATCACAAGCTGAATGGGTGAATAAATGTGATGTTCGGGCACCTAAAAAAGTGCAGTTGTTTCACACCAAATACCCTGATAAACCTTAAGTAATGATAGTTATTAATTGTTGTGATATTACCTCTTTTTCTCTCTGTTTGATCTGTCCCCCCCCCCTTCAGAGACCCACAAAAACACAGCCAGCCGAGGGTTAAGAATCACTTGGCACACTCCGCAGTTCTTATCTCAACCTTGGCAGCGATATGCACACCGTCTGCCAAGGACTTTATTAGTTTACACAAACAAGAAAATCACCTACGTAGCTTTGCCGTTCATCTAGCTTCCAAGACTACGAGGTTGCTCCGTTTGTTTAGCTTTGTTCGTCACAAACTTCGTGACTCACTGGCCTGTCTTATATAGACAGGCTTCTGGGTGTGGTCCAGTGACTCACTGATCCCATGACTCCAATCAGTGACTCAGGACTATTTCCTCATACGCCGCAGCTGCAATACTCTTTTGTCTCGCCTTCTTTGGCGTGCGTCCAGGAATGACGTCTCTCCCTCACTCTCATCTGAGACACCTGTTTCCCCACTACTTGGCTCTCTTTCAGCTGGCACCTGAGCCGGTGCCAGAGGGGGGGGGGCTGGGAGATCTGGCTGGCTCCTCTTCCTCCTGCTCAGAGCTTCCTTCCTCCAAAGGGGTAGGCTCAGAGGACGGGGCCACAACACTGTTTCAGGACTAGAAGTCATCTCTTCTGAAGGGGGGCCGAATGTCAGCCTCCGCCTTCCCCTGCTTTGGCTGTCATAGTAATGGAGGCAGGGGGGGTTAGGTAGCTGGGCTATGGATGAATCTAAGAAACGAAACCAATTCCTAAGCTGTTATCAGGCCAACGGACACTGCATTCCTGGATGCTGAAACGGCCAGACGTGTGCTCCCACCTGACCTCTGGGAGACCTTTGGATTGGATGATTTACGGTGGACATTGGGAGGGGATGCTTTCTATATGTAACTTTCGCACTTTTTGCCTCAGAATCCTGCTTTCCATGGTTGCGTTCATTTCATATCTAGTAAAAGTACCATACTTTAATCTATGATGAAGTCTGGGTTTTCCTTTCCTGGATACTGAAGGAAGCATACCCGACACCCCCCCTGGAGAAAGGAGAAGCAATTTTTATAGATGGTTCCTCTAGGGTGGAGGAGGGACCAGGAGGGAGTATGGAAAAACGGATATAAAGGGACACACTAAAGAGATCCTGGAAGCAGGGGGTTTGCCTCAAAATTGGTCTGCTCAAACCTGTGAATTGTATGCACAAAATCAAGCTCTATTGATAGGGAGCCTGGATAGCTCGTATTGTAATTTAACTCCAGCTGTCTGTAA
The DNA here is from genome assembly GCA_038048745.1 of Coluber constrictor foxii. Lineage (NCBI taxonomy): Eukaryota > Metazoa > Chordata > Lepidosauria > Squamata > Colubridae > Coluber > Coluber constrictor. The sequence continues at coordinate 17,078,361 of CM075966.1, forward strand.
TTAGTAATTTCGAATCTCACCAGGCTCAGGGTTGACTCAGCCTTCCATCCTTTCTGGGGTGGGTGAATTGAGGACCCGGTTTGTGGGGGCAATAAGCTGACTTTGTATGAATGTGCGGAAGTGTGACGGCTATTGCTTAATGCATTGTAATCCTGAGTCTCCGGGGAGGGGCGGCATATAAATAATAAAAAAAAAGGGCTCTATGCATCTTGGAAGGAAAAATAGGCAGATTCCAAGTATGCATTTGGGGATAGTGCATACATTTGGCAAAATATGGGTGGAGTCATTGGGGAATTCAAGCTATTGTAAATGAACTTTTAAAATGCTATGGTTGTATTGGGATATATCCTTTAGCAAAGTTAATTATAGACAAATGTTTGATTTGCAAAAAGGTGAATAAACAAGCTGTCAGGAAACAACAGATGGGTGGGAGACCACCAGCTTTAAGACCGTTTCAATGTATTCAAGTGGGTTTTACAGAATTACCAAAAGTGGGGAGAGTAAAATATTTATTGGTCATAGTGGACCACCTCACAGGGTGGGTTGAAGCTTTTCCCTGCAATAATGCTACAGCAACAGAAGTGTCAAGAGTTTAGTTAGACCCAACCTAGAAAGAATATTGGAATATCATCATATGAATTGTTGTTTGGAGTAGCTTTCACTCCAGAAAGCATATGCATTGATTCCCTGGAAACCAGAGACAAAGTATTGAAACAATATGTGTATAAACTGTCCAGATATTTTAAAGTTCTTAGGAAACAAGGACTATTAGCCCAAACACCACCTTTGGAGTTTCCAGTCCACAAATTCCAGCACGATGATTGGGTGTTGATCCGGAGCTGGAAGGAAGTCAAACCCCAAGTGAAAGGGCCTGTGCCAGCCCCAAAGGAGTGGAAGGTGGAATCTCACCAAGGAGATCCACTGAAGTTGGCAATCCAAAGAACCCAAAGGATTGGTGGGCAGTAACCAGTGGGAATAGCGTTCTTCATCATCTGGACTATTTTTGTATTTTTCTTTCTTAGGACTGAGTGGTTGCCTATGCTGTTTCCCCAACTGAAGAGGACTACAACTGATCAGATTCCATTGCGCGCTCTCCCAGATGTGTTGGTTTTGTAATTGTGTTTTTAAGACCTTAGTAGGAAGATCTTGGATCCACTGGACGAGACTGAAGCCCGCAGACCAGAGTGACCCAGTCACATACCAGGTAACAAAAACTGACAAACCATTGGTGCTGAAGTTCAAGAAGAATACACCCTGCTGAGTCCTACCGGCAATGGACTCTCAACGCATGGTGGTGATCGTCAGCCTTGCTGAACCACCCCGGAAGCTGGTTCCCCGCGCACGGCTGAAGCTTGGAACAGAGAGAAACAATATTCCTTTTGTAAGATGTATTAGAAATATGGCCAAGTATTAAGGAATGTTAGCATATCTAGTCTAAGCTTAGTAATTTTAGGCATAGTGAATTTCATCATCTTAACTGTAATTTGTAATGTAAAACCCATTAACTGTGATAGAATCCAGTGAGCAATTTTTAAAGACACTTATGCTTGAGGAAGATTGGGTGTGGGGACTCTGGGCAACAGCTACTTTAGCCCTTCTGTTGGTATTGTTTTACATTGATATTGCCCTACCCCAAGTTACGCATGCCCCTAACCCTCTTCCTGATGTAGTGAATTTGTGAATTTGTCTTGCGCTCTTAAGGCCTTGTGGGTGTAGGAATTAGGTCGTTATGATTTATTTATGGCTTTGGGTACTATTAGCTAAAGGTCTAGTGAGTGATACTATCTTGAACAGTAGTTCCCAATGTTGCGTCAGTGTCCAAGAAATCCCCCTTGTCCCTGCGGAAGGATTTGAAGATGTCAAGAATCCTAGGGGACCTAGCAGCATCAGGACACTGAATGGGGACACTTTGGGTCAAGTCCACTCCCACCAACAACGTGGCATCAGAAGGTGGAGTGGGTACCTTAGTCCTAAATCAACCCCTAGACTTAAGGTTAAGAGTTTGACAATCCCAGTAAAGGGGGGAATACAAGAACAAAGAGAGAACGGACCCTTACAACAATTGAAAAGAGGAGATTGCATATCAGGGATACTGGAATTGGGTCGAAACCTTGTGAAATCATAGGGTCACCTTTTCTGTGTATAAAGAGACATCAGAAACCTGGTAGGCCTGTAGGATCCCTGACAAAAGAGCAATGTCCATCAGAAGTGTACCTTGGTCCTAGAATGTACCTTAAGGATGTAAAACTAACCAAAGGTCTTTTTCCTTCTGCACACCACTCATTTCACCATAAGGTCACTTTCTCACTACCACCAACTGCCATCATCACAAGATGGGGAGGAACGGAGGAGTCCTGGAATATATCCAAGGAAAGGGGCCCCAGTCTATTCCAGCCCCCTCACTTCCCTATCTGGGTCTCCATTAGGTCCAGCACAGGTTTCTGTGTCATCTTTCCCCCTGGGAATATTACCTCCCGGTATCTTTTTGAAGGTCCAATCCTCAGAGATAAGCAAAAGGACCCGTCACTAGAAGTTCCATTTTAGCCGCTGGCTGGAATGTTTGTGACAGGGACTTTAGGGGATCTGGACTAATGAAAAGAACCATCGGACCCATGCTTTCCCCATGAACATAGGCGTGTGCATAGGGGAAAAGGGAGTTTTCTTCTTCTGCGGAAACAATGCGTATTTATGTTTGCCAACAAATTGGACTGGAACATGCACACTAGTACACCTTTTTCCTAAAATAGGTGTTGTTAGTGGAGAACATACCATCCTTGTTCCTCTCATGGGACATGTTCAGAAACGGGTACCAACCCTAGTCCCACTATTAGTAATCATGGGGATAGGAACTGCAGTTGGAACAGGTGTAGGTGGAATGACACACACTGTAATACAGTTTCGGCAATTATCAGAGGAGCTCCAAGAAAGCCTGAACCAAATTGCTGGAACCCTGATAGAAGTCCAAGACCAGATAGATTCATTGGCAGCAGTCGTCCTACAAAATCAACGTGCCTTAGACCTCCTAACCGCAGAGTGAGTAGGTGTGTGTGTATTTGTGGGAGAAGATTGTTGCTTCTATATGAATAAATCAGGTGGGGTCAGAGGAATTGCCAAGGAATTGCAGGTAGGGCATCACCCCCTCTCCCCTATCCCCCCTCCCCAAACCCTCCCATCCTCCCTCAACTCCAACCCCTTCCCTCCCCGCCCCCCCCCGACTTCCGCTACAAGTTTAAGAAAAAAAACAAAATTTAGAACAAGGGAAAAAGAAAAAGATTATTAAATATTCAAATTCTAAATTAAACAAATTTCAAAAGAGGAAGAGAAAGAGAAGGAAGGAAAGGAAGAAAAAGAAAGGTAAAAGAAAACAAACAATATATTTCTAAAATAAACAATATTATAGTAAATAAAAAAACCCCTTAATAACCATTATAATTCTATCCTGACTACACCCCTTAACTAAAAAAAAACCCCCACAAACATAAAACATAAGAAATATATATGCATATATAATTATAATCATACAATTATGTCATTAAGAAAATTATCTTTTGTTTAATTCATTTCTCAATCTCTATAATCCAACTTTCAATCTTCTCTTCAACTTGATTGAAGTCAAACATATTTCCTCACATAGATCCTGCTTCAATAATCTTCATCTTGCCGCTGCCCCCATCAGCAAAGTAAAACATTTCTCCACACAACCCCCCGAGTGACTTTATATAAATAATATCCAACCACGAAGGTATTCACACCTCTAGGAAGATTCATTCAAACTAACTTATGCTATACCTAAAAATAGGCCTTCGCAGCCTTAACCAAACCTTGAAGAAAAAAAAAAAAGAGAAGAAAAAACCAACTAGAAGCTGCATTCCCAGATGTTCCTTTAAAATTCTTTCAAATCCTGCCACCCTTTGCCATTCAGTCCTTCGGGTTATAAAATATTTTCAATTACATAGTCTTCTCCTAGGTGAGTTCCACAAAAAATATATAATTGGGTAACCACTGATCGCTGCTAATTTTGCAGCAATCTATCAACACTCAAGATATCATGTCCAATCCAGGATAAACTACATAGTAAAATTTTTGTAATCCATTTTAATATATAAGTTTAGTGTTCTTAGAAAATTTTTTATAATCCATTTTTTCCAAATCTTTCAATGCTTTCTAATTCAGTATCAAACGATTCACGATGCTCCTTAAATTTATCATCTGTGGTTTCCAGTCGGATTTCCTCATTAACTTCTAGTTCCTGTCGATTAGCATCACCCCCCTTTTCTTGAAGAGTACTGGACCTCTGCTGCTGGTCATTTCGAAGTAAAACTTTATTTTTAAAATCTTCCTCCAGCAGTTCAAGGTCCTGTGATCCCCCTCCAAGGTCACTGAGGTGTTCAATTTTCTCATCAGAAAAATCCATAGTAGAATCCTCTGGACAACCACCAAATTCTCCTTTTAGTTTTAACACACTTTGATTTTCTTCTTTCTGTTCACATTTTGTAGACTCTGTTTTGGATGTTTTATTCTTAAGATATTCCGGTGCTCCCTTAAAAATATTCTGCTTTCTCTATAGTATTCAGACAATGTCTCACACCATGATATCTAAAAATTATACCAACTGGAAAATCCCATCTGAATGGGATATTACTTCTCTTCAGTTCCTTGACCAAGAAATCAAAATCTTTCCTATCCTTTAAAACCTTCGATGGTAGCTCTTTAAAGATCCTGATTTGTGTACCTGCTACCTGCACTCTCTCAGAATAAGACTTTTGTAAAATATCATCTCTCAGTCTTTTATCAGTAAAAGCAACTATATTCTGAAAGCAGGATATGCATCCGGTTAGAGAAAGTACAAGCTCAGCTTAAAATCCTTTGATACTCTAAGGGGCCCCCTGGCTTGTCAGAGGATAGGGAGGATTCAAATGATAAACAGCGTAAAGGCTAGTCAGGTCAAGGATAACCACCTGGAAGAATTATAATTGTTTGGCAAGCTTTAGTAATAAGGAAATGTCAATTAAAAATAACAAATGTATGTTAACCATATATGGAAATGTTAAGGATAAATGCCTCCCCTGCCTACACCTCCCTACCTGGCACGGCACCTCAGGGGTTAAACCACACACCTCAATCCTCCTCCCACTCGCCTCTCACTCTCACAAAATGGTAGCAGAGGATGGTTCCCTGACCCAAGGAGCAGAAAACAAGAAAAGAAATGATCACCTGGAAGATAAAAGGAGCAAGCCACTCACCAGGGCCGAAAAGAGCGTGACAAATAGAAGACGAGCGACGGGCAAACAGGAGCAACCCCCTGATGCGATCACCCGAAAGGGAGGAAGAGACAAGTGACCCCGAGACCGACTCATCGGACGATGAGAGGGGAGCCAAGGGGACAAAAGAGACAAAAAAACACGATCCCGGCATCAGCAAGCTCAGGCGCGATCTGCTGAGCTTGCTCGGATCATCCGCCGCCGCCAAAGAGCTCGTGGTCAGCATCGTCAAGCTCATCGGCGGCGACAGAGGACAAACAACGAGGTGAGGAGACAATCACCCGGTAAGCAGCCCCCCAGCCAAACCCACCAGCCAAAACAGGGAGAAAGATGCCGTGCTCACATTTGAACGGCGGCCATCTTGGACCCGAAAAAATGGCCGACCGCCGGCCAATCAAAAATGACTATTCAAAATGGCCGGCGGTAAAACCGAAAAGGCCCCTAAAAAACAAAAAATGGGGCAAATCCATGAGAGGGGGCGAAGAATTGGGGACCGAGGAACCCCCGACCGAGCGGCAGGTGGAGGAAGCCATGAAAATCCTCACTGCCGCCTTCGGGCCCAAAACAAAAAGGGCCGAAACGACACCCGAGGCACCCAACGAGGCCAGAGGCAGAGGAAGGGGGCTCCTAAGCTACCAACCGGGGGCTGCGGACACCGTCGGAAGACCGCCAGGGCCGCTACAACTCCAGCCTACCTCCTCCGACTGCCGCCGGAGCCGCAGACGACGGACCGCTGGGACCGGCAATCACCGCTGCCGCCGCCACTGCCACCACAAACTTACCGAGTGAAGCCAGACCACCGTCCGGACGATGAGGAGACCCCAACCGACCATCGCTGGACCTCGGGACCATGGCCGGACTGCCACTCGACCAGAGGAGGCCTTCCAACCGGAGCAGCAGCAGCAAGCTCTTCCCTCGACGAGTCCATGGCCGGAATGACTCTCGCGCATGCGCAGAGCCACCTGTGGACAGAAAAAGAAAAAAAAATGCAGGGAGGGATTTTTGAATTGCCTAACAGCATACCCATGCCTTTCTGTGAGTTCCCAAGCCTGCAGCACCATGGACAGACTCCCAATGTAAGTAATAAGGACAATGGTGCTGGGAACTTGCCCAATGACTTCCCTAAGCTTAAATTAGATGGGACAAATTTGCTGGAATGGTACCAGCACCTGCAAGTTGTATTTTTAAGGGAAAATGTTTTGACTTTTGTGACTAACCCCCCAAACAGGCCCTGGACTCTCGAGCAAGACTGTCTACACCACAAAGCTTTCTGCATACTAATCACTAGCATTTCCCCCTCCTGTACCTGGGTATAGGGCAACACCTGACAGTCTCTGAAATAACCCAAAAAATGTTTATACTGTTTTACAATGAGAGTGTGGCTGCCACCAGTAGAATTTCAAAAGACTTCTACTCAGCCAGGATGAAGGCAGGGGTCACCATGGGGGAACACTTGATGGGGTTAAGTGCCACCAGAGCAGAGTTACAATTAAGGGGGGAGGTGGTCTCTGAACAAACGATGAAAAGTGTTGTCATCAACTCCTTAGACCCCTCATGGGAACCCTTTATCTCCTGCTTGGACATCACAAGCCTAGGCTACCTATCTGTTGAGGGCCTATTTAATAAACTCATATCCGAAGACAACATGAGAAGGGATAGGCAACCAACGCACCGGGATCACAAATACACCAGGAAGGTGGCCTTCCAAGATAGGCCATCAGAATCCCCAGAGTGCTTCATATGCGGATCCAGGGGGCACTATTTTATTAATCTTATTATTTATTTATTAATCAAATTTCTATACCGCCCTTCTCCTTCCGGACTCAGGGCGGTGAACAGCCAATTTAAAACCAATAACAATACAGTGAGTTAAAACATACTAAAAATCCATATAAATTTAGGCTGAAATATATCGAATAAAACCACTAAAACTCTAAAAATTAAGTAATTTAAAATAATTTAAAATTTAAAATATTTAAAAATAGGAGGGATCAGGCAAGTCCGGCAAGTTGGAAGAAATAAGTCTTCAACGCCCGACGAAAGGTCCGGAGGTCAGTGATAGTTCTCAGATCTGGAGGGAGATCGTTCCAGAGGGTGGGGGCTACCACAGAGAATGCTCTCCCCCTGGGGGTCGCCAGCCGGCACTGTCTGGCTGACGGCACCCTGAGGAGGCCCTCTCTGTGGGAGCGAACCGGCCGGTGGGAGGCAATAGGTGGCAGAAGGCGGTCCCGTAAGTACCCTGGTCCTAAGCCATGGAGCGCTTTAAAGGTGATTACCAACACCTTGAAACGCACCCGGAAATCAACCGGCAACCAATGCAGCTCACGCAGGAGAGGTGTCACGTGGGAGCGCCCTGTCGCTCCCATAATCCCCCGCGCGGCCGCATTCTGTACCAGTTGAAGCCTCCGGATGCATCCCAAGGGGAGCCCCATGTAGAGAGCATTACAGTAGTCCAAGCGAGACGTGACGAGCGCCTGAGTGACTGTGCGCAGGGAGTCCCGATCTAGAAAGGGGCGCAACTGGCGTATCAGGCGGACCTGATAAAAAGCCCCCCTGGCCACAGCTGTCGTATGATCCTCTAATGACAGCCGTGGGTCCAGGAGGACGCCCAAGTTGCGCACCCTTTCCGTGGGGGCCAATGATTCACCCCCAATAACCAACGATGGAGTCAGTTGGCTATATCGGGACGCCGGCAGCCACAGCCACTCAGTCTTGGAGGGGTTGAGTCGAAGCCTGTTTCTCCCCATCCAGACCCGCACAGCTTCAAGAACATGGGACATCACTTCCACGGCATCGTTGGGGTGGTCTGGGGTGGAAATGTACAGCTGAGTGTCATCAGCGTACTGATGGAATTCCACCCCAAAACCACGGATGATCTCACCCAGCGGCTTTACATAAATGTTGAACAGAAGGGGCGAGAGGACCGACCCTTGTGGCACCCCACACACTAGGCGCCTCGGGGTCGACCGCTGCCCCCCTGTCAACACCGATTGCGACCGGTCGGAGAGATAGGAGGAGAACCACCGCAGAACGGTGCCCCCCACCCCCAATCCCTCCAACCGGCGCAACATGATACCATGGTCGATGGTATCAAAAGCCGCTGAGAGGTCTAAGAGCACCAGGATAGAGGAGTACCCCCTACCCCGGGCCCTCCAGAGATCATCCACCAACGCGACCAATGCCGTTTCGGTGCTGTAACCAGACCTGAAGCCGGACTGGAGCGGGTCTAAATAGACAGCTTCATCCAGGTACCGGGGGAGCTGCCGCGCCACCACACTCTCAACAACCTTCGCTAGGAAGGGAAGGTTGGAGACAGGACGATAATTTACCAAAACAGCCGGGTCCAGGGAGGGCTTCTTGAGGAGGGGCCTCACCACCGCCTCCTTCAAGGCAGGCGGAAGGACACCCTCACTCAAAGAAGCATTTATAATCTCCTGGAGCCAGCCTCGTGTAACCTCCTGGGAGGCCAGCACCAACCAGGAGGGACACGGGTCCAATAAACATGTGGTAGCGTTCAGTCTACCCAGGATCCTGTCCACGTCCTCAGGAGCCACAGGATCGAACTCAGCCCAGATAACACTCTCAAGACTGGGCTCAGTCACCTCGCCCGAACTAACCCAGTCAGAGGCCAGCTCATCCCGAATCTGAGTTATTTTATCATCCAAATATTGAACAAAATCCTCAGCACGACCCTGCAAGGGATCCTCCCGCGCTCCCAGATGAAGGAGGGAGCGGGTCACCCTAAACAGGGCAGCTGGGCGATTATCTGATGACGCAATAAGAGCGGTGAAATAATTAGATTTCGCCGCTTTTATTGCCACTAAGTAAGTCTTAATATGAGCTCTTACTAGTGTTAAGTCGGATTCAAAGCGACTAGCCCTCCAACCACTCTCTAGGCGTCTTTTCCGGCGCTTCATCTCCCTCAGCTCCTCGGTGAACCAAGGAGATAAGTGAGTTCGGCGCCGGGTCAGAGGCCGCAAAGGCGCGACCCGGTCCAAGGCCCCACCGGCTGCCCTATCCCAGGCAGCCACCAGGTCCTCAGCCGAGTCGCGTGTCAGTGTCTCAGGAAATGGCCCAAGCTCCGTCTGGAACCTATCAGGATCCATCAGGCGCCTGGGGCAGAACCACCTAGTTGGTTCCGCCTCCCTGCGATGGGGTGTAACGGTCAGAAAGTCGAGACGAAGGAGCGAGTGGTCAGTCCATGACAAGGGTTCAACACCTATATCCCCAATATCAAGACCACTCAGCCACTGACCAGAGACAAAAACCAAGTCCAGGGTGTGTCCACCAATGTGAGTCGGGCCCTGAATTACCTGGGTCAGGTCCATGGCTGTCATGGAAGCCATGAACTCCCGAGACTGCCCCCGGAACCACAGGGAAAGGGAGAGACGTGAACATAAACACCACTACCAAGACAGACGGTCACCAGAGGGCAGGCATAGGCGCAGAGACTCACCCTCCCCCAGGGACCGAAGAGGGAGCAGAGATAGCTCTAGGGACAGCAGGAACGGGTCCTCCTATGGGATAGGTGGGCGCACCCAAACCCACACTACAGATAAACAGGACACACTGTGGCTCATCGACTCTGGGGCAACCAACCACACCACATGCAACAAACAACTGCTCACATCATTCAGGGAGGAGAGTTTCCAAATCAGAGTAGCTAACCAGAGCGAAGTACAAGTGATAGGGAAAGGCGAGGTGACACTGCCAGGGATAGGGAAGATAGAGGGGGTACTGCTAGTCCCCGAGATACCCCACAACATACTGGCAGCGCTGAAACTCACTAGGAATAGAAGTATCTCTCAAGGATGGGGACATGGCTATGAAGAGAGGGGGTGAGACAATAGGGAAAGTAATGATCATGAGGGGGTTACCCTACCTGCATGCAACATATACAAACACACCCAGTATCAACACCAATACCAACACGAACAAAAAACACCCAAAGAAGATAGACACAGGCAAACCCATACACGAAGATTGCGCACACCTACTACACCGCAGACTAGGCCATGCGAGTTTTCCCGTGCTGCAAAAAATGTTGGAATGTAGCGAAGGTATCAAAATAAAAAACTGCAAAACCTACCTGGACTGCTCGGTGTGTAAATGCTCCAAGCTTAAAACCACACCCAGACCCAAGAAAGCAATACGCTCAACCAAACGCCCTTTTGACTTAGTGCACATGGACCTGGTAGGCCCCCTGAAGCCATCCATAAAACACAGGAAGAGGTTCTTCCTTACCATAGTTGATGACTACAGCCGATACGGCTTCATCTACACCCTGAGACACAAGAGTGAAACATTTGAAAGATTTAAAGACTTCTACAGAAGGGTAGAGGTGCAGAATGACACCAAAATAAAACAGATAATGACAGATAGGGGCTCAGAGTTCCTATCTGGCGAGTTCTCCAGATGGCTGAGGTCAAAGGGCATCGTACACTACACTTCCTCCCCCTTCTCGGCATTCCAGAACGGGGTCGCAGAACGCAGAAATTCCACCCTGCAAACAATGGTCAGATGCGCCCTGGAAGACTCCCAACTCAGCCAACATCTCTGGGCAGAAGCACTGGCATACTCTAACTACACACTAAATAGGGTATGGTCCAGCGTGCTAGGCAAAACCCCATACGAGGTAATGTACGGAAAAAAACCCCAGATAGCCCACCTGCACATCTTTGGGGTCACCGCTGATGTGCACATCCCAAAGCAGCTACGCAGGAAGGGGGACAAGGTGTCTAGGCGCCTAAGATTTATGGGGTATGAACCGGGGACCAAGGGGTTCAAGTTCATTGACAGTAACAACCGCTTCATAGTATCCCGGACAGCCAATTTCCATGAATAGGTGAACTGGTCCAGGATACACCTGAACGAGATCCAGCCACACCTGGAGGCAGCCGCAGACGACCAAGCACTACCCGAGCCCAACGCACATGCCAAACCACCAGGAAGCAAGAGCAGGCCAAGGCACAAGGAAATCAAAATAGGTGAGTGGAAAGAAAACCACCCCAAAATCAATGTAGACTCACTCACCCAGAAGGAAGCCAGATACCTGCATGACATCGAGTCAACACCCACGAGACCAGTCAGGGCCACCAGAAATCAGATCCCCAAGAGACTGAGGGACTACGTACTGCACACACACTCCAGCCCCGTCAGTCCAAGTTCCTACGAGGAAGTGACCAAGCTGCCCACCGAAGAAAGGTTAAGGTGGGAGGATGCCATGGAGAGAGAAATGGACAGTCTCAGGCAGCTAAACGTCTTTACCCCAGCCAAGGCCCCAGAAGGTAAGAGTACCATTGGAACCAAGTGGGTGTTCAAAGTCAAGACCCTGGAAGGCGGTGGGGCCCTATACAAGGCCCGCCTTGTTGCCCAGGGGTTCGCACAGAGGTACCCCGAGGACTATACAGACACTTACTCCCCCACCGTGAGGGCAGAGAGCGTCAAAAGCGCCCTGGTCATTGCCACACTCCTAGGCCTGGAGGTACAACAATTCGATGTGCAAACTGCCTACCTGCACGCCAGACTGGACAAAGAGATATATGTCAGGGCCCCACCCGGCAAAAACACCCAGAGAGGAGAGACCTGGCTGTTAAACAAGAGCCTATACGGGCTAAAGCAGTCAGGAAAACGCTGGTACGAATGCCTGCTCAGCGTACTCGAATCCCTGGGGTTCAAGGCCACATCTGCAGATAACTGCTTCTTTATAAAGAAGACCGGCAACCTCCCTGAATTCGTGCTCGTCTACGTAGACAACATACTTTACATGGGCAGACAGAGAAGCGAATGCGAACTCTTCGCCAGCAAATTAGGAGAACACTTCTCACTTAAATCCCTAGGAAAAATAAGCAAATACCTAGGGGTGCAGATAAGCAAGACAGACAAAGGTAACCCAAAAAGAAAAAATCATTGAACTACTCCACAAATGCAACATGGCAGAGGCAAAGCCATGCGACACACCCATGCACGCTGACTTCCCAAAGAATATGTACGGTGAATCCCCAGAGTTCAAAGACAACACTCTCTACAGATCTACCCTCGGCTCACTACTGTACATTGCAAACTGGACCCGGCCTGACATCGCCCTATCCATCAACCTCCTCTCCAGACATGTAAGCAAACCCACAGAGTACCACTGGGAGGCAGTCAAGAGGGTGCTCCGTTACCTCAAATATAGTTCTGAAGTCTGCCTACTACTAGAACCAAAAAGCCTCCAAACAACCATCCTTCACCTGCTACGCAGACGCTGACTGGGCTGGAGACACAAAGAGTAGGAAGAGCGCGTCAGGCTACATACTCTTCCTGAACAACAGCCCAGTACACTGGTACACCGGAAAACAGGTACTGGTCGCCACATCCACAACTGAGGCAGAATACATATGCCTCTCAAAGGCTGCCAACAACTTAGTCTGGTTCGATGACCTCATCTCCAGCGTCTGGGCCGAACCTCAGTACCCCATCACCATCTTTGAGGACAACAAGGCAGCCATCGAAATATCCAGGGCAGACGTAGTTGGCCAGAGATCTAGGCACATTGACATAAAGCATAAGCACGTAAGGGAACTCTCCAAGGTGGGATTCATAAACACCACACACTGTGAGACTAAAGAACAGGCAGCAGATATCCTCACCAAACCACTCCAATCCAGGCAACACTCCTACCTCACTGCCAAACTAGGTGTGCTTCTCAACAACACAGACAGGCTAGAAAACACATACCCGCAGGCCAGGCATTTAGAGGGGGATTTGTTAGGGATAAATGCCTCCCCTGCCTACACCTCGCTACCTGGCACGGCACCTCAGGGGTTAAACCACACACCTCAATCCTCCTCCCACTCCCATGAACCCCACTTACCTGTAGCCACGCCCCCTGGGTATATAAGCTCGACACCATGTGCTTCTCCAGTTGTTGTTCCAGTACCTGCAGAGGATAATACATATCAATAAAGGATGTTCTGACTCAACCATACATGTGTCTTTGAAGTTATTGGGTCATCCATCGCCTCTCACTCTCACAGGAAAGTTGCTGTGTTAGCAGAATCCTTTGTTTGAAATAGTATAAAATTGTCATGTTAAGGCAGCACAAATTCTGATATTGGATTATACCCCAAATATTAGGGTCTTAACATTTTGGCCCTGGGTAACTTTCCTCTCCCGAGCCATAAAAGGTTGCTGGCTTGACCAAGGTATTTGACAGAGGTCCTTATCTGTAAAGGGTGTCTTGACCCAAAATAAATGCATCCTGTGATTTACTGTTTATTGCACCCCAAATGTCATGTATATGCCCAGATAACAACTGACGCTTCCTTTATTGCCCTAGAGGCGTCTTCCTGTCCCTAATCTTCTTATGTTTTGTCTTAAGACACTTCCCAGATAACATGAATGTGTCAGGGGGTGTTTATTATTTCCTTTCCTCTTTGATCCATGTAAATTGATGAAGGTTAGTTCCTACGTGTTAGAAGCAAAGTTCTCTGATATGTATATGTAGTTGAAATGATATAAATACTAGTCCCGAGGAACTCTTCGGGGTTCAGACTTTTGTTTGCCTTAGGGCGGTTTGAACCGTGCACAATAAACTCTTTCCTGCATTGAAGAGCTTGGCCTGGTCTCTATCTTTTTGCTGCAACAGCTGGCGACTCTGGTGGGACCAGGCACGAGGCGATGTTTCGCTGAGGACCGTTCAACCCCTCGGGACCATCGGGAAGTTGCTTCCGAACATTCTCCAGGCGCCACGGGGGTATCTCTCCGGGAGACGGCAGCGGCAGCCCTGTGGGACCGACGGTGCTCAGATCGAGTCCAAGAACCCTGCAGTGCAGGAAAGGTGGTCTGAACAAATTCCTGGCCAGGAAGGGGAGGAGTAGAAACGTCTCAGGCAAGTATATAGTAAAAGTATTGTACCTGTCTCATTTGTAGACAGAAGAAGGGATCTGATCCATCCCTTGGACTCAGGGCAGTGACCCTAACGAAGTCCGTGTCAGGTTGTGTGGGTTGGGTAAGCCGCCGCAGTTCTCATCAGTCACCGTGAGTTCCGGGACTCTGAGTCGACGGCAGTGTGACAGGATGGGGAGGACTCAAAGCATGCCCAACACTCCGTTGGCATGCATGTTAAAAGGTTTTGATAATTATTTCAGCAATCCCTCATACCCGAAAGGGTCAAAAGACCGATTAAAATTTCTATGTAGAAATGTGTGGCCACTAATGGGGACTGGCTGGCCCCCTCAAGGATCTTTTAGGGAAGGATTAGTGGATAAACTGTGGGGGGTGATAGTAGTGAATCAGGATAAATATCCTGACCAATTTCCCTATATCGATCAATGGGCGAGAGCTTTAACGGAGAAAGCTGATGATTTGTTGCAATGCCAAGCGGAGATGGTTAGGTTGTGCGTATCTAGAACAAGCAGGAAAAGTAGGGGGTTGCGGTGTAAGCAAGGAAGGATACCGGGAGATGAAAAGGAGGAGTATACCACCCATCGAAAGGTATTAGCAGAAGAGCCAGAGGATTTGGTTAGACCACCCCCTTACGCCCCAGCGTGGCCGCCGGCACAACAACAGCAGCCCGGGGCTCAGCAACAGCAGGGGGCTGTTGGGGGAAGCGGAGGGGGAAATCAGAGGCGTATGAGCGATCCTGGGGCGAAGCCTAAAGTTAAGAAGAGTCATTCGCCTAGAGATAGTAGTAAGAGTGAGGGAGAGGATGATGATGATGATGATGACTTGGGGGCCGTGGGAGGAGAAGACCAGGGGGGCATGAAAACTCGTGCGGCTACAGCTAAGTTGAAGTCTGCTAAGCAGGATTTTGTGGCACCTCTACGTCAGGTGGATCAGATAGTAATGAATCAACAGGGACAGGAGGGATACAGGCCCCTTTTTCAGTACGTGCCATTTACCACTACTGATCTTTTAAACTGGAAACAGCATTATGGGCCATTAACTACCAAGCCTACTGAGATGGCAGATCTGTTTCAAACTATTATGCAGACACATAACCCAACGTGGCAGGATATACAACAGCTATTGAATACGTTGCTGTCTCCAGAAGAGAGAGAGAGGTGGAAGGTGTCTGTTAGAAAGTGTGTGAGAGCGAGCCTTCCCAATGAGGATGATATTCAACCAGAGGTAGCACGAAGATCCCCGGAGGCAGATCCGGGATGGAATCCCAGAGAACCAGATGACATGACTAAATTGAAGCAATACCAGAATCTGGTAGTTCAAGCTCTTAGACAGGCAGGAAAACCCCCATTGAACATGTCAAAACCGTCTCTGGTCATTCAAAAAGCAGATGAGAGTCCGGAGAGTTTCCTCCAGAGACTAATTGAGGCATATGAGTTGTATACTCAACTGAATCCTAGAGAAGGTGATAATGTGAGGATGTTGAATGAAAGATTTATTGCGCAGAGCTATGAGGATATCAGGAGAAAGTTGCAAAAGTTAGAAAGTGCGTTGGGAAAGAACACGAGTGAATTGTTGGAGATCGCAAGGAAGGTATATGCAAATAGGGATAAGGTGGAGAAGAAAGAGCAGGAAGCACGAATGAATAAGAAGGCTGAGTTGTTGGCAGTAGCGTTGCAAAGTGGGATGCAAGGGGGTGCGTCTCAGAGTTTTCCCCTGGGTCCTAACCAATGTGCCTACTGTAAAGGGGAAGGACATTGGCAGAGAGAATGCCCGAGGCGGATGGCGAGAGGTAGAGGGATGAGAAGACTGGATTTTGGGTCAGGAATGCGGGGACAGTTCTCTGGGAGAAGGGGAGAAAGAGGACAGAGAGGAGGTTTGAGTAGAGGATTTGGACAGATGAGATCAGGTCGAGGGTTTGGTAGAGGATTTAGAGAGGGCGTGAGACAGCAAGAAGCAGAAAGTATCGGATTGGCAGATATGAATTGGTCGGATTGACGGGGACCAGGCTTGGAAGACCCCCCGCCTGAGCCGTTGGTTACATTAAAAATAGGGGGTCAGCAAACCACGTTCTTGGTAGATACAGGAGCAGGGAGATCCGTGGTCAATAAGCAGATTGCAGCCCCGGGAGCCCATAAAATTCAAGTCCAGGGGGTATCAGGACAAGTCTTGGGGCGACAAATCTTAAAACCAGTGATATGTGATTTCAAGGGAGCTGAAATACAGCATGAATTCTTGTATATTCCTGAATGTCCCGTTCCATTGTTAGGTAGGGATCTGCTTAGCAAATTAGGGGCAACCATTTCATTTGATGAGGGTCGCCAAAGAGTGACTATAAGACACTCTCCGGAGGAGACTTGGAGGTTGATGGTAGGGAGGCAGGTTGAAGAGAGGGAAAACGATGAGAGGTGGAAGTTGTTTGAAGTGCCGGGATTATGGGCTGAGGATAACCCGCCAGGTTTTGCAGCTCACCACCCCCCGGTGGTGGTGGAACTAAAACCTGGAGCGATGCCTGTGAGTATAAGGCAGCGTCCCGTTTCTTGGGAAGCAATTTGCGCTATTTATGAAAGCATTCAGAGATATTTGGAAGCAGGGGTTTTAATACCTATTCAGTCCCCCTGGAATACTCCAATAATCCCAATTAAAAAGTCAGATGGGTCTTATCGACCGGCCCAGGATCTGAGAATTGTGAATGACCGGACAGTCACCTTACACCCAGCTGTGTCCAATCCATACACTCTGCTGAGTTTAATTCCACCACGGGCTGAATGGTTTTCTGTTATTGATTTAAAGGATGCCTTCTTTACGATTCCTATTCACCCCGTAAATCAGCCGTTGTTTGCTTTTGAGTGGGAAAATCCTCATACTGGAACAAAAATGCAATATACCTGGACTCAGCTGCCTCAGGGATTCAAGAACTCCCCCACATTGTTTGGGACAGCGTTAGCAAAAGACTTACAGTATTATGTGCCTCGACAACCTGGAGATACTATATTACAGTATGTAGATGATGTTTTGATCACAGGATTGACAGAGGATTTATGTTGGGACAATACTAAGATGTTGTTAGAGTTGTTATTAGAATGTGGTTATCGAGTATCACGAAAGAAAGCTCAATTGGTGCAGAGGAAGGTTCGATATCTGGGATATGATATTGAGAGGGGAAGGCGAGCTTTAGGACCAGAGCGGAAAAGGGCGGTCCTGATGCTGGCAGAACCCCGGACAAAAAGACAATTGAGGAGCTTTTTAGGATTAGCTGGGTTTTGCCGTATCTGGATCCCCAATTTTGCTTTAATGGCAGCACCCTTGTATGCAGCCACCAGAGGAGCTAATGTTGAACCCCTTGACTGGGGAGGGGAGCAGAAGAAGGCTTTTAAGGACATCAAACTGGCACTGACTCGGGCCCCAGCTTTGGCTCTACCTAATTTAAGGAAACCTTTTAACCTGTATGTGGACACTTGCAGAAACATTGCTTTGGGAGTCCTCACTCAGCCTTTGGAAAGTTGGCAACAACCTGTAGCTTATTTGTCAAAACAGTTAGATGGCGTGGCCAAGGGCTGGCCTCATTGTTTGAAGGTATTGGCTGCAATTGCAGAATTAATTCAAGATTGTAATAAACTCACTTTTTCTTGTCCTATTATTGTGCATTCCCCCCATGCGGTTCAGTCTATATTGGATACTAAGGGACACTTATGGATTAGTGGACAAAGGTTGGCAAAATATCAGGCTATCATGATTGAAAATCCACAGGTACGTTTGGTAGTATCTAACCGGTTAAATCCCGCAACTTTGTTGCCCACGGAAATTGTCTCTGAGCATGATTGTTTACAAGTATTGGAGAAAGTTTATTCCACACGACCCGATTTAACAGATATTCCGTTGCCCAATGCACAACTTAATTGGTATACGGATGGGTCAAGTTATGTTATAAATGGGAGACGGGTAGCAGGTTATGCTATAGTAGATGATGAAAAAGTGGTGGAAAGTGGTCCATTAGGGGGTGGACATAGCGCTCAGGTAGCTGAACTATGGGCATTGATACGGGCTTTAGAAAGGGCCAAGGGAAAGACACTAAACGTTTGGACGGATAGCAAATATGCCTTTCTTACATTGCATGCACATGGAGCTGTATACAAAGAAAGAGGGTTTAGAGATTCAGCAGGGAAATATATTTTGCATGGACATCTCATCAGTCGTTTAATTGAGGCTGTTAACGGTCCCAAGGCAGTAGCAGTCATGCATTGTAAAGGACATCAAAGGGGCGAGGACAAGGTGGCATTGGGGAATAGAGCAGCCGACGTAGAGGCTAGGGAAGCAGCAAAACGGGATGAGCCCTTGCCGGACTTATCTATTTGTGTCGCCATGGACTTGCCCTCCGAGCTGAAACCAACATATTCACAGCAGGAAAGTATAAAAGCAGTGACTGATCTGAAAGCCCAAATTAAAGATGGGTGGTATGTGTTACCAGATGGAAGGATTTTTGTACCGTCTTCCATAGCATGGACATTGGCTCAGTCAGCCCATGAAACTACACATATGGGAAAAACAGCTCTGGAGCAGGCCCTAGGCAGGGACTATTACATCAATGGATTGGTGGGGATTGTAACAGGAACGGTTGCAAGATGCGTTACTTGTGCAAAGGTTAATCCAAGACAAGGACCGCTGCTGCCCCCTGGTGCCATACCACGATCATACATCCCCATGGAATATGTTATGATAGATTTTACTGATATGCCTAGATGTGGTTTGTTCAAGGCTATGTTAGTTATAGTAGATATGTATACGGGGTGGCCGGAAGCCTTTCCAACTAAGACTAAGCAAGCTCGGGAAGTAGCCCAAGTGTTACTAAAGGAGATTATCCCCAGGTTTGGAATCCCCAGTCGTATATCTTCAGACAATGGGCCTGAGTTTATTCATCATATTAATCAGGCAGTAGCCACCGCAGTGGGGATAAAATGGAGGTTTCACAGTTCGTTCCATCCTGAGTCAGCTGGGCAGGTAGAGAGATTTCACCGCACCCTAAAAGAAAGGATAACTAAGATTTGTATAGATAGTCATTTAAAATGGCCAGATGCTTTACCACTGGCCTTATATGCGATCAGAAATTCGCCTAGAGGCCAACATAAATTATCCCCATATGAGTTAATGTTTGGCCGTCCGCCAGGACTGCTGCGGAGGAATCTGGCCGGATGGCCTGACTTGGGACATAAAGGGGGGGTTTGGAATATGAAAATGGTACAGGAACTTAATAAGCAAGTTGGGAAGATCCAACGATATGTGATGGAACAAGTGCCCCCCAGACTAGTCACTCATTGTCATCCATTTAAACCTGGGGACCAAGTGTGGGTAAAGCACTGGAAGAAAGAGCCACTAGAAGGAAGATGGAAAGGACCTTTCGTTGTTATTATGACTTCTCCACTTGCTATTAAGATTGCAGAGTCAAAATCATGGATCCATTGGACGCGAGTCAAGGCAGCAGCGGATACAAGCTGGAAAGTGTCCATGGACAAGCAACATCCAACAAAGTTGACATTTAAACGTGCTTAAAGCAAGCTTTTCTATTCCCCACAATAGGTTACTCTGCTGTGTCTCTGCTGCGGGGATCCGCTGCAAGCCAACTAACAGAAGATATGCAACCCTGCTTTGTTCCAGAATCCATGTTCCAATAGGAAATTGAAGACTGCTGCGGGCCTATGTGGGAAGAACCGTGGGTGTGGGCGCTGTGGATGATTGTGGGATCAGCTCTACTGATTATTGTGTTTTACAGATATAAGCAGAAACTTTGGGGCAAACCAAAGACATTTGAATTTGCAGTCGCTCTACTCTCTAACCCATCGGGCGGATTAGCGTGAATCCCTCACAGATAAAAGGAGTTCAGACGCGCTGGAAGCTGCCTGTCGGTCCACCGGAACAGAACAAGGGACTCTCCTTCAATGTGCTGGTTTTGTAACTGTGGGTGTGAGTGTTGTTGTTGTTCTCACTGTATAGATTGTGTTTTATGTATAGGCTGTACGATACAGTGTGACATTCAAATTATAGAGGACGTGTTAGTACACTACCTGGTGATAGATGCAGAGGGGTTCTATTATACCCTTAAGCCTAGCCCCACGATTGAAGTTATATCAAGGGAACGCTGGTATAGGGAACAAAGGGACCGGGAAGAGGCCAAGAATGAAGATTGTTGGATTTGGGTGGATGTGGATGAGTGTGTGGATGGTAGGAGTTCAGAGTGATTTTGGAATTCCAGCAATGCCGTCTACAAGTCAGGAGGACTGTAGTCCATGTATCCACACAACATTACAAGGCATGAGAGTCTCAAAAACTTTGGTCTATCATACTCAAAAACCGGAGGGGTGCCAGGAACATGTCCCTACAACATGCCAGGTAAATGACACTATATACCACATGTGTAAGTTAAATAACAAGGTACAATGTTATAACCCGGCGGAGGCCAAACAGATAACTACTTATGAGATGGCAATATACACAACAGTATGTGGGAGGGAGGAGTTAGTGAATAGAACAGAATTTAGGACGTTAGGTAATCCAGTCGAACTGTCATTTGATGCTTGTTTTGCTATCAATCGCAATTGTGAGGTGTGGAAGCCGACGTGTGGAACTTTAGAATGGGAGAGGAGTTATATGTTAGAAAAGAAGTATATGTGTCGAAAACAGGGGGAATGTAATGATAGGGATACATATAGTTACTGCCCGTACTGGTCTTGTGCGGTCATATGGTCTGGAGATCCACCAGGAGGTACACAGAAATGTAGACTGGAAAATGGGGTAGCGAGTAGCGATTGTCAACAAAATAAATGTAATCCTATAAAAATCATCTGCACCCCCACCCGAACATGGAGGGAGGAGTATGGACTAGGAATATATGCCAAAGGCAGAGATCCCCTGGTGACCCTTAGATGGCAGGTTACCAAGATCACGAGGGCAACCAAAGATACGAAAGGACTGTTTTGGTCGTATTATCTGGAAATGGAAAAATTAAATATACTTGAAATTCCTAGCCATGTAACAAATACCTTTGTCAAATTGGCAGAAGACATAGCCCATACTCTGAATGTATCAAATTGTTTTGTATGCGGAGGTACTAACATGGGAGAAAAATGGCCATGGGAAGCCCAGGAGTTAAATTATTCCACAGTATTAGAGATGGATCGGCAAGGTAACCTATCCTACAATAAAGGAAAAGATGGAGACTGGACACTCACCACAAGTTTAGTAGGAAATGTATGTTTCCAAAGGAAGGCTCAACCTGGATGCAAACAGGTAGGAAACCTCATATGCACAGGAAAATGGGAGAGTAAGATATGGTGGTCAGGAAGTAATGCCACAGAGGGTATTGACGAAACAACTCTGTTCGAAGTAAACGGATTAACCTTTCTCAAGGATCCGGACAACCAAACCCTTGGATGGCTGGCTCCTGACGGGCTATATTGGATTTGTGGTAAGATGGCATATGGGTATCTACCTAAGAATTGGTGTGGAGCCTGTGTCCTGGGGATCATCAGACCAGGATTCTTTTTACTTCCCCTTAAAACACGACAGGTTTTAGGCGTGCCAGTATACGATGAGGTGGGGAATCAACGAAGAAAACGACATGTGGATACTTCTGCTATAAGTAAAGTTAGAGTAGGAGGTAATCACCGTTGGGATAACGAAGAATGGCCTGCAGAACGAATTATAGAAGTTTATGGACCGGCTACATGGGCGGAAGATGGCATGTTTGGCTATCGTACCCCCGTGTACATGCTGAATCGTCTAATTCGTTTACAGGCAGTAGTTGAGATTATCACCAATGAAACTGTAAAAGGGCTTACTCAATTAGCTAGGGAGAGTGTTAAATCAAGGACATATATCATGCAGAATAGACTAGCTCTGGACTACCTATTGGCCAAAGAAGGGGGGGTATGTGGAAAGTTTAATTTGACTAATTGTTGTATAGAGATAGATGACAGCGGAAGGATTATTAAGGAAATCACAGACAAAATGGTCAAAATAGCTCATGTACCCGTCCAAACCTGGAAGGGTCCACATTGGGGAGATATGTTTTCAGGTTGGTGGCCAAAATTACCAGGTCTTCAAGCCATCATGGGCCTTGTTGGATTAATAGCTGCAGGATGTATTTTTCTCCCATGTATATTGCCTCTTTTTGTTAAAACTATCTCTCGAAGTCTATCCTTGCTGGTGGAGCGAAAGACAACTGCTCAGGTAATGGCTTTGTGGGAATATGAACGGCTCCAGCCGGGAGAGGAACCTGAGTGTGTGACTCTTCTGGATAAATCAGATGAGTCACAAAGGGGGGATATAAGGCAGCACAAATTCTGATATTGGATTATACCCCAAATATTAGGGTCTTAACATTTTGGCCCTGGGTAACTTTCCTCTCCCGAGCCATAAAAGGTTGCTGGCTTGACCAAGGTATTTGACAGAGGTCCTTATCTGTAAAGGGTGTCTTGACCCAAAATAAATGCATCCTGTGATTTACTGTTTATTGCACCCCAAATGTCATGTATATGCCCAGATAACAATTGACGCTTCCTTTATTGCCCTAGAGGCGTCTTCCTGTCCCTAATCTTCTTATATTTTGTCTTAAGACACTTCCCAGTGTCCCATGAATGTGTCAGGGGGTGTTTATATTTCCTTTTCTCTTTGATCCGTGCAAATTGATGAAGGTTAGTTTCTATGTGTTAGAAGCAAAGTTCTCTGATATGTAGATGTAGTTGAAATGATATAAATACTAGTCCCGAGGAACTCTTCGGGGTTCAGACTTTTGTTTGCCTTAGGGCGGTTTGAACCGTGCACAATAAACTCTTTCCTGCATTGAAGAGCTTGGCCTGGTCTCTATCTTTTTGCTGCAACAATGTAATCATGGACTCTTCACTCAAAGCTAAGATGGGAATCGAGCTTCTGAGTCTTTGTGCAAATAAACTCTCTGGCTGACTTAGGGATGTTGCTTGGTCACTTCATTCCATAACAATCTTATAAACCAAAAATAATGGTTTACTAATGGTTTAGTAATTAGGAAATGTCAATTATCATATAACAAGTGTATGTTAACCATATATGGAAAATGCATGATCTCACCGAATCCTTTGTCTTGGAAACATATATAAACTGTCCATCAGAGCTGTTTTCTTTGTTCAAAGTTTCAGGTACAAATTTGGCTTTGAACCTCTGGAAATAAACTCTCTCTGGCTGACCCAGGAATGTTGTTTGGTCCCTTCATTCCATAACACCACTGTGAGATTTAAAATTCCCAAATTATACTCACAATCTCAAGACAAGTCTGGTTAACAAAATCAAAGATTTATTGGAGAAAAACATGAAAATAATAAAAAAAGAAAAGCGGTTGTAAGCCTTAGACTCTTCCTAACGTAAATAAAAGTGAATAAAATAATAATGGGAATAAGGTAAATGGGAATAAAAGTGAATAAAAGTAGGAATCATACAGAATCAGTTACATGAACTCTAAAAGACACTCTTTATTCACTTTTATTCTAAGGGAGAAAGGGTCAGTTAAAGGACACTCTCTATTCACATTATTATAAGGAAGAAAAGGGCTTGGAGATTATATTAAAAATCAGCTAAAAGCCATTATTGGTACATATATTTTCTGATGAGGAAATCTCAGCTAGCTACCAAGGAAGAACAAGCCATATGGAAAACATTTGATGGGCATCACTGTCAAAGACACAAACATATGTATGTTACAAAAAGTCACTTATGACCCAAGGATAGCAGTATATTTCCCATTAGCAACTACAAGCACTTAAGGAAGGTTGTCTAAACTAAGATAATCTTCTAAACCAAAAATAATGGTTTACTAATGGTTTAGTAATTAGGAAATGTCAATTATCATATAACAAATGTATGTTAGCCATATATAGAAAATGTATGAGCTCATGTTAACCATATATGGAAAATGCATGATCTCACCGAATCCTTTGTCTTGGAAACATATCTAAACTGTCTATCAGAGCTGTTTTCTTTGTTCAAAGTTTCAGGTACGAATTTGGCTTTGAACCTCCGGAAATAAACTCTCTCTGGCTGACCCAGGAATGTTGTTTAGTCCCTTCATTCCACTACATTTATGGCACCCTGGCAGATGGGACTAAGAACAAAGACGTTTGTTCTGCCGGACGGGCTGCCCCAGTGGGAACCGACACCTCCCCAAAGAAAGTTCACTGGCCGGCCACAAAGACTCCCTTGAAGTCTACGGAATCTTTCAGTAAGGAAATGCCGTAAAACCCACTGGACAGCAGACTAGTCAAGGATCCTCAAAGGCCAGCCAGCCAGAGATCTCAAATAAAGTCCAAGACAAGTATAAGTTAGGGAGTTCGAGTCTCTCCTCGGGAACAGGTAAGTATAAGTAAAATGGATAGCTCACCGACTTTGGGGTGAACAAAAGTGGGGCCTGATCACCCCCCCAGGAGGCAAAGCGTCGTCTTAAAACCTCCTGTTAGGATTGCGTGGGTTGGTTAAACGGCCGCAGGTCTCAAATATAGCTGTGATCGTCCTGTGTATTGAATCGGTCATAGTGTATTTTTAGGAAGGGTGGACGTAATAGTGTCCCGAGGACACCGTTACAATGCATGTTAGCCAATTTTAAGGGTCTGTTTGATGAAATCTAAAAGGGGAGAAAGAAAACCTTATGCAATAAAAATTTAAAAAAAAAAATGTGTGTGATCTTATGTGTGGTAAAAAAAAAAAAGGAACTACTGCAGTGTTATAAACATTCTGATAAATTACCATTCTTAAAAAGCCAGAGAACTCTGAAAGAACTAAGAATAAAAATAAATAAATAAATTGTTTACTGTTTTTCCCACCCGGGGTTTAGCAGGTAAAGGTAAAGCCTGTCTAAATGGGAACTCAGATAATTTGAATTGATTAATTTGATGTGATTCCTGTTAAAAATTATTTTGTTGATGTGCATCTATAATGATAGTGTGTAGAATTGAATGGGATTGAATTGATTGTGAGATGTCTGATCAGCCTGTGATTTAAGTAAACATCTTGGCTTGGAGCTGTGGGAAACGGGCAGTGGTTGGGGCCCAAAATCATATCTGTGATTAAAACTGCTTCCTGAGTTTCCCCACTGCTTGAAGCTACAGATTAACCAAGGAAAGAAAAAGTGGAAAGAGCTGGATGGAGGAGGAAATCCTCTAATCAAATGTGAGTGCGTTGAGGGTAAAAGTTGGGGTGAATGTATTTTGATTCCCTTTCATATAAACACTAAGTTGCAAGGTTTTGTTGTTGTTGCTGTTGTGAAGTAAGCAGAAATTGGTGGATAATGTCTGTGTGTTGTTGCGGCTGGAGAGATCGTGTTGTTCTGTTAAAAAAAAAATGCTGAGTGAAAGAGGGGGGTCGTAGTGAGGCTTGTCTGCGTGCTTTAAACATTTTTTTTTTCCTTTCTCTTGACCGGTCTGAGAAAGGAGGGGGGAAGTGGGCTTGCTCGTGCAGCCTTGCCTCCTTTGGTCTCTTTCATCTGCATGTAGAGGCTGTACAGAGGTGTTTTCTTTTCTGCTCTGAATACAATTTTGATTTTATTGTTTTTCTGGAAATTGTTGAGGTTTAAAATATTTAATTAAACCTATATAAAAGAAATGATTTTGAAAGATTTTCTGAATCTGACTTGCATTTTACTAAAGGCAGAGATTGATCCAAATATATTTCAGAGCATTGATCCAAAATACTTCATTTAAATTGTTTTATTTTTGAAGCTGTTCTTCTTACCTGAATTTAAAAAAATGCCTTTATGCCTGTCTGCATTTTGAATGCTTAGGTGCTCCATCATATGGCATTGTCTGTTTGTTAGTAGCATAAGTTGTTGCCGTTTTAGAAATTGTTACAGAGATGGGTTACAATAGTAGAAGGGAGTGAGAGAACTATCAATATAAATTTACTTTTAAACATTACCTGAATAGTTTAGGATTTTTCTAGAGATTCACCCTGCAAATAAGCCTCCAAAAATGCACACTTTAATAGTATTTCTAAGTTTGTGAAAGTGACTATAAATAACCTAAAGCAAAACTTGTACTCTCTGAGAAAGTAAAAAAACCCAGATGTTTATGTCATGAATGCTACATTGGAAGAATAAATTTAATTCAGAATAACCCTTCCAATGAATCATGTCTGGAGGAACCCTCTGTAAATGATTTTGCATTGGATTATTTAAGCTCTGGTCTAATTGTTCCATCTTGAATGGCATTACAATGAACTGCAGCTCTGTTATCCCTAAACTATTAATAGATACAACCAGAGGCTGTTTTACATGGACATTGGGAAGCGGGGATCAGATTTGTTCTTTGGTTGAAGGAGGATACAGATATCCTTTATGTACCAAATATGTCTGAATATTCTTTTGTTCTTATCTGTTTTTGTGCTTATTCTTTACCACTCTTTTGTTAAGTTTTGTTTGCTTTTTGTGAATCATACTCCAGAGTTAGTGAAGTTTGGTTCAGTTTTGGAGAATTACTGTTCAGTTCTCTGAAAAGTTTGGCAAGAAAAACATAGGTAGCTAAACACTCCTTGGAATTATGTTTGGTCAAAGTCAGTGAAGGAAATTGCAGGCTTGATTTTAGGTTTAAAGAGATTGAGACTAAGCTCCAGAATTTGGAAGCTGTTGTCTTTTCTAAGCAATTGCTTTGTCCCTACCCTGCCACAATATTTCATACTGTGATATCTTTGGGGCATTATGATGTGAACTATAGTTATTCCCAAATGGAATTCTGTTTGCAGCCTGGAAACACCGACATCTTTAGTTAACGGGGGGGGGGGGTGTCCCCTGCTCCTCCCCTTCCTCTCTATTGGGATCTTGAAGGAGCAACATGTGAAGAATTTCCATTAAAACATGTGGCTGTAACAACTATTTGAATACTAACTTGTTTTTAAATCAAATCTTCATATGGATGTTTTAATACAATGGGATGATACATTTCTAACAATGGTTCCATTTCTGGTATTTTTCTGATAGTACTTCTCATTAATCTTTTATAGATTAGAATTGTCAATATTTTAAAATGAGGTCAAATACTTGTTTTTGAATTATAAATTTAGTAGTGGGACCTAATCTTTGAAAACACAGAAAAGGGAATTGCAGAAGGGATGTTGGCTCAGGACTGGGCAGGACAAAAGAAACCCGTGGCATTCCTGTCAAAAATAATGGACCCAGTAATAAGGGGATGGCCAGTATGTATTCAAGCAATTGCTGCTACACAATATTAGTCCAAGAAAGTAGGAAATTGACTTTTGGGGAAGCCCTTATTGTGAGCACCCCATCTAAAATATGAAGCAATTTAAATGCAGCAGACAGACTTGATTTTAACTACAGATCACAATTTGAATCTAGCACAGTTCTTAGCCAACACCAGATCAATGGATCAGTATGGATGAAAACATTATGGTGCTAAAGTAATTGATTTACAAACAAAAATAAGACCTGATTTGGAGGAACACCCCCTGGAGAAAGGAGAAGCAATTTGTATAGACGGTTCCTCTAGGGTGGAGGAGGGAGTACGGAAAAACAGATATGCTATTATAAAGGGACACACTAAAAAGATCCTGGAAGCAAGGGGTTTGCCTCGAAATTGGTCTGCTCAAACCTGTGAATTGTATGCACAAAATCAAGCTCTACTGATAGGGAGCCTGGATAGCTCGTATTGTAATTTAACTCCTGCTGTCTGTAATTAGTGGGTTTGAATCTCACCAGGCTCGGGGTTGACTCAGCCTTCTATCCTTTCTGGGGTGGGTGAATTGGGGGCCCGGTTTGTGGGGGCAATGGGCTGACTTTGTGTGAAGGTGCAGAATTGTGACGGCTTTTGCTTAATGCATTGTAACCCTGAGTCTCCGGGGAGGGGCGGCATATAAATCAATAAAAAAAAAAAGGGCTTTATGCATCTTGGAAGGAAAAATAGGCAGATTTGAAGTATGCATTTGGGGATAATGCATACATTTAGAAAAATATGGGTGGAGTCATTGGGGAATTCAAGCTATTGTAAATGAACTTTTAAAATGCTATGGTTGTATTGGGATATATCCTTTAGCAAAGTTAATTATAAACAAATGTTTGATTTGCAAAAAGGTGAATAAACAAGCTGTCAGGAAACAACAGATGGGTGGGAGACCACCAGCTGTAAGACCATTTCAATGTATTCAAGTGGGCTTTACAGAATTACCAAAAGTGGGGAGAGTAAAATATTTATTGGTCATAGTGGACCACTTCACAGGGTGGGTTGAAGCGTTTCCCTGCAATAATGCTACAACAACAGAAGTGTCAAGAATTTAGTTAGATCCAACCTAGAAAGAATATTGGAATATCATCATATGAATTGTTGTTTGGAGTAGCTTTCACTCCAGAAAGCATATGCATTGATTCCCTGGAAACCAGAGACAATGTATTGAAACAATATGTGTATAAACTGTCCAGATATTTTAAAGTTCTTAGGAAACAAGGACTATTAGCCCAAACACCACCTTTGGAGTTTCCAGTCCACACATTCCACCACGATGATTGGGTGTTGATCCGGAGCTGGAAGGAAGTCAAACCCCAAGTGAAAGGGCCCGTGCCAGCCCCAAAGGAGTGGAAGGTGGAATCTCACCAAGGAGATCCACTGAAGTTGGCAATCCAAAGAACCCAAAGGACTGGTAGGCAGTAACCAGTGGAATAGCATTCTTCATCACCTGGACTATTTTTGTATTTTTCTTTCTTAGGACTGAGTGGTTGCCTATGCTGTTTCCCCAACTGAAGAGGACTACAACTGATCAGATTCCATTGCGCGCTCTCCCAGATGTGTTGGTTTTGTAATTGTGTTTTTAAGACCTTAGAAGGAAGATCTTGGATCCACTGGACGAGATTGAAGCCTGCAGACCAGAGTGACCCAGTCACATACCAGGTAACAAAAACTGACAAACCATTGGTGCTGAAGTTAAAGAAGAATACACCCTGCTGAGTCCTACCGGCAATGGACTCTCAACGCATGGTGGTGATCGTCAGCCTTGCTGAACCACCCCGGAAGCTGGTTCCCCGCGCACGGCTGAAGCTTGGAACAGAGAGAAACAATATTCCTTTTGTAAGATGTATTAGAAATATGGCCAAGTATTAAGGAATGTTAGCATATCTAGTCTAAGCTTAGTAATTTTAGGCATAGTGAATTTCATCATCTTGACTGTAATTTGTAATGTAAACCCATTAACTGTGATAGAATCCAGTGAGCAATTTTTAAAGACACTTATGCTTGAGGAAGATTGGGTGTGGGGACTCTGGGCAACAGCTACTTTAGCCCTTCTGTTGGTATTGTTTTACACTGATATTGCCCTATCCCAAGTTACGCATGCCCCTAACCGTCTTCCTGATGTAGTGAATTTGTAAACTATGGGTCTTGCGCTCTTAAGGCCTTGTGGGTGTGTCATTATGATGTATTTAAGGCTTTGGGTACTATTAGCTAAAGGTCTAGTGAGTGATACTATCTTGAACAGTAATTCCCAATGTTGCGTCAGTGTCCAAGAAATCCCCCTTGTCCCTGCGGAAGGATTTGAAGATGTCAAGAATCCCAGGGGACCTAGCAGCATCAGGACACTGAATGGGGACACTTTGGGTCAAGTCTACTCCCGCCAACAACATCAGAAGATGGAGTGGGTACCTTAGTCCTAAATCAATCCCTAGACCTAAGGTTAAGAGTTTGACAAACCCAGTAAAGGGGGGAATACAAGAACAAAGAGAGAACGGACCTGTACAACAATTGAAAAGAGGAGATTGCATATCAGGGATACTGGAATCGGGTCGAAACCTTCAGAAACCTAGTAGGGCTGTAGGATCCCTGACAAAAGCGCAATGTCCATCAGAAGTGTACCTTGGTCCTAGAATGAACCTTAAGGATGTCAAACTAACCAAAAATCTTTTTCCTTCTGCACACCATCATTTCACCATAAGGTCACTTTCTCACTACCACCAACTGCCATCATCACAAGATGGGGGGATCAGAGGAGTCCTGGAATATATCCAAGGAAAGGGGCCCCAGTCTGTTCCAGCCCCCTCGCTTCCCTATCTGGCTCTCCATTGGGTCCAGCACAGATTTCTATGTCTTCTTTCCCCCTGGGAATACTACCTCCTGGTATCTTTTTGAAGGTCCAATCCTCAGAGATAAGCAAAAGGACCCGTCACCAGAAGTTCCATTATAGCTGCTGGCTGGAATGTTTGTGACAGGGACTTTAGGGGATCTGGACTAATGAAAAGAACCGTCAGACCCATGCTTTCTCCATGAACATAGGTGTGTGCGTAAGGGAAAAGGGAGTTTTCTTCTTCTGCGGAAATGATGCGTATTTATGTTTGCCAACAAATTGGACTGGAACATGCACACTAGTACACCTTTTTCCTAAAATAGGTGTTGTTAGTGGAGAACATACCATCCCTGTTCCTCTCATGGGACATGTTCAGAAACAGGTACCAACCCTAGTCCCACTATTAGTAATCATGGGAATAGGAACTGCTGTGGGGACAGGTATAGGAGAAATGACACACTCAGTAATACAGTTTCGGCAATTATCAGAGGAGCTCCAAGAAAGCCTGAACCAAATTGCTGGAACTCTGGTAGAAGTCCAAGACTAGATAGATTCATTGGCAGCAGTGGTCCTACAAAATCAACGTGCCTTAGACCTCCTAACTGCATAGAGAATAGGTGTGTATGTATTTGTGAGAGAAGATGGTTGCTTCTATATGAATAAATCAGGTGTGGTCAGAGGAATTGCCAAGGAATTGCAGGTAGGGCATCCAAGATAGGTCAGAGGTTACAAACAACGGACATGTGGTTTTCTTGGTTGCCTGGATCCAGCTGGATTAAACAAATGTTATTCTTGTTGATATGGCTGTGGCAGGCCCAGCTTTTATTCCTTGTGCAATCCCTGTGCTGAAGCAGCTGTCCAATCAGAGCAGTGAAAGAGATACAGAATGAGAAGGCGTTCATTTTGACAGAGCGCTTTCTTGAAGAAAAAGTTTCTGAAACAGACACATATGTAGAAATGGAGTCTGGGAAAGAATGGAGGGAGTACCTCCAAAGATAAAGGGAATGAAGATCAAGAAATACCTATCTCTTGCCTAGATTAGTCATATTTTGTTAAGATATTATATGTTAGCTTTGTTTATCCAAAAGAATGGAATAATATTTACTAAAGAGTTGAACATGTAAGGAATGGTGAAAGTTTCTGAAAAACTTTCAAAGGGGGGAATAACGTAAATAAAAGTGAATAAAATAATAATGGGAATAAGGTAAATGGGAATAAAAGTGAATAAAGTAGGAATCATACAGAATCAGTTACATGAACCCTACAAGACACTCTTTGTTCACTTTTATTCTAAGGGAGAAAGGGTCAGTTAAAGGACACTCTCTATTCACATTATTATAAGGAAGAAAAGGGCTTGGAGATTATATTAAAAATCAGCTAAAAGCCATTATTGGTAAATATATCTTCTGATGAGGAAAGCTCAGCTAGCTACCAAGGAAGAGCAAGCCATATGGAAAACATTTGATGGGCATCACTGTCAAAGACACAAACATATGTATGTTACAAAAAGTCACTTATGACCCAAGGATAGCAGTATATTTCCCATTAGCAACTACAAGCACTTAAGGAAGGTTGTCTAAACTAAGATAATCTTATAAACCAAAAATAATGGTTTACTAATGGTTTAGTAATTAGGAAATGTCAATTATCATATAACAAATGTATGTTAGCCATATATAGAAAATGTATGAGCTCATGTTAACCATATATGGAAAATGCATGATCTCACCGAATCCTTTGTCTTGGAAACATATATAAACTGTCTATCAGAGCTGTTTTCTTTGTTCAAAGTTTCAGGTACGAATTTGGCTTTGAACCTCCGGAAATAAACTCTCTCTGGCTGACCCAGGAATGTTGTTTGGTCCCTTCATTCCACTACATTCCCAAACGGATTGAGTTCATGAACGCAAAAAGCAGTTTTCAAGCTATACATTTTATATACCTTCACAACGCACGCCACACCTAAGGAGCCCTCCCAACTCCCCCTTATTCTCTTAAGCCACCCTTTAAGTTGTTTTACATTTTAAAAGGGTCTTCTTGACAATTTCCCTCCATCTCCGATGTTCCTGTCTCCTATCGCTTTTTGCCCAAGGCTTAAATTCTTGTTTCCTGAGGAGCTCTTAGCAAGTCACAATGCATTGTCTCCACTGATAACCATTTGGGGTCACTTTACATAGTCAGAAAACAGCAGACAGATAGTTTCACGCTTTACAATTTATAAAAGAATAACCTTTATTTATTTCCTTTACCACCATTGTTTATTCAACACACAAACCCCTAAATGATGTTCAAATTAAATACTAAGCCTAAATCGAACAAGCCATAATATAGGTTCAGAGCAATGTGAACCTAGTGACTGTACTTCCTCCCCTACTTCAGGAAGTGATAACAGTGGCTTAGCCTTGGTCGCTCCGCTACCAGACTCCCATATATTCAAGGGGGAAGAAAGAAACGAAAATTAAGTGGGAAGTGGAGGCTAGTAGAGGGCAAAACTCTGCTCTGCCATGCCTTTCGGAAGTTGTAGTTTCTGCAAAATTGGCTTTGTGTTTCTTCACCAGGACTCGATTTCCCAGGATTCCGTGAAAAGCCTATTACCATCACGTGCCCTAATTTGGGAAAAATACAGGCGAAATACGAGGCGTCGGCCATTTTGTGAATGACCGTTGCTGTTCCTGTTGTAGCCACAGCTGCTGCCACCGTCTTCCCCGTTCCCCCCCCCCCCCACCTGGGTCTTCTGTGCCCTTTAGGTTTTGCTGGTTTGAATTTTTTCCTTTATTTTTCCCCGCTACTGAACCTGGGAGTCCCGGGCGAACCCAGCCGCGGCCTTTTCCCCACGAGCAGCGCCCAACCACAGAAGCGCATGTCCACTATCCAGAACCTCCAATCCTTCGGTAAGAAACGGGGTCCCCTTTGTCCCTCGTCTCGATGTCAGAGGCCGCATGGACACCAGTTGCGGCTTTCCTTCG
The DNA here is from genome assembly GCA_038048745.1 of Coluber constrictor foxii. NCBI lineage: Eukaryota > Metazoa > Chordata > Lepidosauria > Squamata > Colubridae > Coluber > Coluber constrictor. The sequence continues at coordinate 17,111,545 of CM075966.1, forward strand.
GATGGGAATTGTTCGCGGCTTGGGCTATTGTTCCTTTCGTTTCTGCTTTCCTCATTCCCATTTACGCTTTCCAGCCCTTTGTTAGGGACGGCGCCGTCGTCGGTTGTTTTCTCCGTTTCTTGCCTGCTCTAACCAGTGGACTGCTGTTAGAATAGAATAGAATGGAATAACAGCGTTGGAAGGGACCTTGGGGGGTCTTCCAGTCCAACCCCCTGCTTAGGCAGGAAACCCTGTAGCATTTCAGACAAATGGTTGTCCAATCTCTTCTTAAAAACTTCCAGTGTTGGAGCATTCACAACCTCTGGAGGCCAGTTGTTCCACTGGTTAATTGTTCTTGCTGTCAGGAAATTTCTCCTTAGTTCTAAGTTGCTTCTCTCCTTGGTTAGTTTCCATCCGTTGCTTCTTGTCCTGCCCTCAGGGGCTTTGGAGATTGGTCTCTTCCTTCTCTTCCTTTCCCTGTCACCGCTGGCCTTGAGCCTTATCAGGACGAATGTCTTGGCTTGGGCGCGGGATTCAGGATGGAGAGAGAACACTTATTTTGCAACTGCGGGGTTAATATTGGCATAGACCTCTTGTCTCCAAAATGTCTTGGTTGAGAAATATGGAACTATAAAGTGTTCTGGGCTGAAAGCCCACCTGCCTTCTCCCCATGACAAATTGCCACTGATGGAACAACACATTTCTTTTTTTTTATGTTTCTTGTATTTTTATTGTTAAATAATAACAAAAAAAAACAATACAAAAATCAATAGTAAGGAAAAAAAAACCCCAACGTGCTATACAAATGGAAAGGAGGTTTTAGGAAATTAAAGTCTTCAATTCTTCCAGAAATCTCTTTGATAAGGTACTGGCGCCGATTCATCCAATCTCCCAAGTGCAAAGTCCACAAATGGTTGCCAAGTGTTCTAAAAAACATTCTCTTTGTATATACCACTTCTAATTTTAATGACACAAGTCAATTGATCATTTAATGCAAATTTCCATGTTTCATTATACCATTCTTCTAGTTTTAAGTCAACATTTAATTTCCAATATCTAGCAATTATAATTCTCCCCATTATAACCAAAATCCTCACCAATTCTCTTTCTCCAGTTGTTAATGTGGTTCATTCGATATTAATAATAATATAGTTTCCAATTTCCATTTGACCCTCCTCTTAATCATTTCAAATATTTCATTTTCTATCCTGGACCAAAAATGTTCAACCCCATTACATTTATACCACATATGAGCATATGTCCCAAGTTCCACTTTACATCTCCAACACATTTTATCCACTTTATTGTTCATTTGATAAAGTCTTATTGGGGTCAGATACCACTTCCAGACAACTTTATAGTTATGTTCTTTAATCCTTATTGATAATGTCCTCATTATTCTACTAACCCAGTTCATATTCCAATTTTGATTAGAAATTTCAATACCCAGTTCTTTTACCCAATTCTCTTTCATTACCATTTGTGAATTATTATCAAAGTTAATAATTTTATAAATTTTGCTAACTAATCCTTTTGGTCTAATTTCATCTTTTATTATTCGAGATGTCAAGTTTTCAAATTCCGTTTCCTTGCTACTCTCATCATTCCTTTCTTTACATTTCCTATTCCATTTATTCATCTGAATTCTTTCAAACCAATTAATGTTTAATTTTCCATAAATTTCCTCTTTCCTCATTTCATTTTCTATAAGTTTCAGCCATTCACTAATTGTTTCCACTTTCTCTTCTATTATAATCCTCTCTCTGTTACTATTTAATTTCATTGGGCAATACTCTTTCAGTTTACCTAAATACAATACGTCTGGTATTAATTTTTTTGCTACTCTGTCCCAATTTTTAGTCAAACTATTTAACCAATAATTACAAACTTAGCCTTACCTTTAAAATTTTCCAAAAACCATTTGTAACCAAACTTCTTTATTTCCTTCATTTCCAAACTACCCCAAAGTTCAACATCTCCTTTTAAAATTTTTACTACTGTTCTTATATTAAATGCTCTATAATAGTTTAATAATTTTGGAATTCCTAAACCACCTTGTTTTTGCTTCTGATACCACATTTTCTTAATCGGTCTTGATTTTTTATCCCCATTACAAAATTTATCTAATTTTTTTTGATATACTTCAATATCCTTCTCAGTTAAAAAATAGGAAGCATCTCAAATAAAAAGTTAAATTTAGGAAGTAACATCATTTTACATATAGCTACTCTACCAAACCAAGATAACTTTAATTTTTTATATTTCCCGATTTTCTCTTCAATTTCTTTTATTACTATGTCATAATTTAATTTCTTTAAATTTTTAATTCTAAGTGAAAGTATAATACCTAAATATCTTAAATTATCCTTTATCCTAATTCCAAATTGATTTTGTAATTTCTCTAATTTGTTTTCCCTGTCAATTTCCATTAATAATTCTGATTTTGCCCAATTTACTTTCAAACCAGTCATAGCTTCAAATTCTTCCAAATGCATTCGAACTATTTTTATATTATTTGTAATATTATTTAAAATGACAAGGGTGTCATCTGCATATAAATTAACTTTGATACCTTTATAACCTATTAATTCTGAATCCTTTTCAATCAAAGTTGCTAAAATTTCCATTGCTAATAGGAATAGGGTTGGAGACGGGACAACCCTGTCTCGTCCCTGCTTCCAAATTTATATCTTGTGTAAATATACCATTTACCTTCACTCTTGCCGTACCCCTCTGGTACAATTTGGAAATAATATGAATAAATTTTTTACCAAATCCTAATGCAGAAATCATTTCTTTTATAGTATCCCATTGTATAGAATCAAAGGCTTTAAAAATATCCATGGCAAGAATACCTATCTTATCACCATTATTCTCAGCAATATCAATAACATTTAATACTCTTCTAACTAAATCACACATATAATGCCCTTTTTACAAAACCTACTTGATTATGGTTTATATATTTATCTACAAAATTATTCAATCTATTTGCTACAATTGCAGTAAATATCTTAGCATCTTGGTTAATCAAGGAAATGGGCCGATAGGATTCAATCTTTTCTAAATCTTTACCTGGTTAAGGGATTAAGGATATAATTGTTCTATTCCAGGACATGGGAATATCATCTCCATGTAATACCTTATTATACAATTTCTGTAATTTTGGGATCAAAATTTCTTTAAACTCTTTATAAAATTCTGCTGGTAACCCATCCTCACCTGGAGATTTTCCAACTTTTAGCTTCTGAATCACATCTTTAATTTCCTCAGAGGTAATATCCTTTTCCATTTTTTCTTTATATTTATTATCAATTTTCTTCTGACTGTATTTTTCTAAAAAAATTTTTAATTTACAATTATCAATTTCTTTTTTGAGATATAATTCTTCAAAAAACTTTTTAACAATTTCACATTTCTTTAATTTTTTATAACATCTCTTTTTCATCTGTTAGGACACCTATTTCTCTTTTTTCTTTTTTATCTTTCGCCATTCTTGCTAATAATTTTGAATTTTTATTACCATATTCGAAAAATTCTCTTTTTAAATAGCTTAATTTTTTTAACTATTTCTGTATCTACTGCTATTTGTTTATTTTTCAATTTTTTAAGTTCTTCCCATAATTTCCTATCCTTAGTCACTAAAAATCTATTTTCCAGTTCTTTTATCAATTTCTTCTTTTCCTCTATTTTTACTTTATAATTCTTATACTTTCTACTTGATAATTTAATGCTTTCTCCTCTAAAAATTGCTTTCGTTGTGTCCCAAACTATTCCATAATTGACTTCCCCATTATCATTCCAATCCCAATTTTCTTCCCATTTCTTAAGAATACGATTCTTATCTTCCTCGATTTTATACATTTTTTCATCATATCTCCAGCAATTTTCTTTTTTCTCCAAAAACATATCTAATTCTAGTAACAATTCTGCGTGGTCAGAGTCTTTAAATATTCCAACATCCATATTATCCACGTTATCCATCAGATTCTTAGATACAAAAATATAATCAATTCTTGAATATGAATTAAATACTTTTGAGTAAAAAGTATACATTCTTTCATTACCTTTAATCTCTCTCCAAACATCTATTACACCGTTTTGCAACATCCAATTATCAAGTATCCCCATTTTTCTTATTCCACCATAGCGGGTAGGATTGGTACTATCCATCTGGTTTCTAATTAAGTTAAAATCACCAGCAATGATTACCTTCCCTACCCTTTCAATTTGCAACAAATCGGTAATCTTATTCAAAAAATCTTTTTGATTCACATTTGGTACATATAAATTAACTAATGTTATTTTTTCCTCGTTAATACATCCTGTTATTAAATATCATCCATCGATATCCGCTATTACTTTATTTTTTTCAAATTGAATTCTATTTGATATTAATGTTGCAACACCTCTAGATTTTGAGGACCCAAAAGCTTTTTCATAGACCTGCATCCCTTTTAAATACATCCTGTTTACATCCTCAGATTTCTGATGAGTTTCTTGCAAAAAAACTATATCAGGAGAATCTCTTTTAATCTTAAATTCTAAACGTCTTCTCTTAATCTGATTCCCAGTACCTTTAACATTCCAAGTCATTACCTTAATTACCCCATTAATATTTTTAATTTTAACTGTTCCCTCTTTTTCCTTTCCGTGACCCAAAACCCAAACAAATATATATAGGCAACATATAATATAAGAAAAATAATAAAGAAAATAGTAATAATGTAAAACATACAAACAACATAAAACAAAAACTAACATAACACACAACCACATAAAATCTTCATCTCCCACCGTCTTCATTAAGACACGCTTCATTTCCAAGAGTGGGGGAGAGGGGACCCCGTCCATCAGCTGGGTCGTCTCTTCATTGGCATAGTTCTGGTTTCAATTGAACAACTACAAGTTCTTCATCCCCGCACTCGGGCTCATCTTCCCTTTTATGTTCAGAATCCAATGTAATCATCCTTTCCACTCCTTCACCAGTAACATCTTGACTTTTCTTCTGTACCTCCGCCAAGGATGGAGAAATATCTTTCGTTGGTTTTCTTTTCCTCTTTGGTTTTGGACCTAAACCTCCGACCGCCCCTCCTCCTTCCTCTGGTGTTGATGTATATACTTCGATTCCACCTATTTTGAGTAATTGTGATCTTAATTCACTTTGTTCTTCCTCTTTTTCCAAAAAGCCAAGCTCATGGAGGTATTGAACCACATCTGTTTCTATTGTAAATATATGCATTCTATGTTTATAAAAAAAATTCATTCAGTGTGGTGGTCTCCAATTATACTTAATACCTCTATCTCTTAATATTTTAGTAATTGGCTTCAAATAATATCTCCACGATCTTTCCTCCTTTGAGGTATCTTGAAAGACTTGGACCTGTTTTCCCTCAAGCTTCAGTGCAGCATCACCATTTTCTCTAATTTTTGCCATTACTTGTAATTTATCATTAACACTTGCAAATCTCACCAAAACATTTCTTATTATTTCACGTTGTCTTCTAAATCCAATTCGATAGACACTTATCAAATCTGTAGTTGTAAAATTTTATCCAATCCGAGTTCATTAAGCCATTTCAGAACACATTGTTTAACATTGTCCACTTTTTCTTCCACTATGCCTTTTATAACAATGTTGGACTTCCTAACTTCTTCTTCCAGAGTACTTATTCTTCTATCCTGTTTTTCATTTTTTAAAAAAAATTCAGTTATTTGCCTATCAGATTTTTTTGTTTGCGCTTGCAGTTGATCTATATTATCTTTTATCCCTATTACTTCTGCTGTATATTTAGCAAAATTAACATTAATTTCTTGAACAATTTGTTCCAGCTGATTGGATCTTTCCTTCTTTTCTTCATCCATTTTTAAATGTATTTTTTGAAATTCTGTATCCATTATTTCAATTTTATCACTTAATTTGTTTAATGCCAACACAATTTGCGCTGAGTCAATACTAGCCTGAGAAGTCTGTTTAACCTTAGATCGCACCGATTCGTCTTTAGATGGATTCATCTTAATAACTCCTATAACTTTTTTTGACCAAATATTTCTGTATCCTTATTCACAATTCAAAATCAATGGATCATCAACTTGTATTTAAAAAATCTGGTTCAAACTATGTTGAATTGTTAAAGAGGAAAATCTTTAACCATCTTTAACCATCAGTTCTGTACCACAAACACTCAGAAGGGTCTTTTCAGAAGGACTTGGGCTTATTTTACTTTCACTTTAAAGAGCCAGAGACGACAAATAAAGCATTAGGGAGTCCCAAATTTAAAAAAATTTAAAAAGTTGAAAGTCCAAATTATTGAAGGCTTACTTACAATTACTTCTTGCACCGTAGGCAGTGTAAAATACAAACAGTAACATTCCTGTAGTCAAGTTAATCAAGATCAGTTACACTCCTCAGCGCCATATTGCCCGCTGCGAACTTCAAACAGCAAGAGTGCTTTAGATTACTTTAAAACTTTTAACTTTTAGTCCACAATTTTCACAGCGTCTTCAAAGAAAAGGATAATTGCTTTCAAATTTTCGGACGATCCCACAAACAAGCCATTTAAATATTCGGCTATTCAAAAAAAAGAAAAAAAAGTTCCTGTTCTCCACGTTTATGTCGACTCCAACATTCAGGCGGCTCTCATATATCTTATTTTTATCTTATTCAAACAAAGCCAAAAAACTTAATTTGCTGCCCTTCGCCCTATGGATGTTTTTTTACGGATCCAACTCCCATTTAAGTTCAGATTTATTGTTTTTCAGACCGCTTTAAATCATCCTTTCACCGTTTCCTCACCCCGTCTGCTCACTTTTATTTCCCCGAAGGGAAAGCACTTAAGAAAAGCCTCAGTTAAAAGCAGTTCAGGGTGGCTTACCACATCGGTCTTAATCCAAACCAAATCAGGAACTCTTCAATAACGCATTTAGTTGTTATCGGACTTTAAAGATGCTGTTTATTTTTATTTTCATCCACTTTCAATTTTCCATATGCCGCAGAGAGACGAAGACAATGTCTCTAAGCCACAGCCATGGACACGCCCCCAACAACAGATTTCTTTTCACTGCCCAGCATCCTTTGGAGGAGGATGCCAGACTCTTCTCTCCCCTCCCCAGATCCTAATATGAGATCCTGGCTGACTGAAATACTTTTGATTATCAGTTACTTAAAGAGTTACTTGAGCTCAATTAGCCCTTTTATGCCTTTTTAGGAGCTTAAATTTTAGTGCTATATGACATCAAAATAGACCAAAATGAATGCCACCTACTTTTTCTTCTTAAATCCATTTTCCTTGACAAATTGCACTCTATTAGCTGAAACAGTAATTGTATAATACATGGCTAAAATTTGACACCTAAATTTTTTAGTCTAAAATAGCTTGCTTAACCTTATTTAAAACTTATTCAAAACTTACTAAGACTTGGTTGCCAATGAGTTGTTATAGGGAAAAAATATTTAGGTAAAATATCTGTAGTCGTCTTCTTTCAGTATAAATTCTAGCCTATGAGATAGTATCATACCCACCCTTCATTGTAAGACAGACACATTTTGATTTAAATTCTACTATAGGTCTTTCCATATCATTTTACAACTTAATTGGTAAATAAATTTCTACTTGTAGAAAATTTTAGGGTCTTCCTTTGGTTTCTTCTCATGTGGCAGTCTGTTCAGATTCAGCCTCTTCTCTTGAATTTTGCCATCATAACATATTGGTAGAAAATAAAGATTTGGGGGTTTTAGCTTTTCTCCATGTCTGGTTTGGAGCATATTTTTTCTAGAATAGAATAGACTAGCAAGTGATTTTTTTTTTTTTTTTTTATTGAAAAAGTTTTACAATAAAAAATTTTTCCCCCTTTTTTCACCCCTACCCCTACCCCCACCCCCCCTCCCCTCCCCTCCAACCTCCCCCCAACCCCAACCCCTCCCTCCCTATCCCACCCCTGACTTCCGCTACACATTTCTTAACAAAAAATTTTTAACAACAAAAAAAAACAAATACTATTATATACTCAATTCTATTCTAAATTGAGAGGAAGAGAAAAGAGAGAAAGAAAAGAATTAAAAAAAGGATGAAAAGAATAAAATGAAATAATACAAAAGGAAACCCATAAACATGAATATCTATCTAAAATTAACAATATTGTAATAAAAGAAGGCACCAGAAAAAATAGCCATTATGATATTTAAGCCAATTTAGAAACAGAACGAGAAAAAAAAAAAAAAATAAGATAAAATAAAAAAAAAAACCTTACTAACATTACTAATCCTATACCTTACTTATTAATATTAGATAATGCCAACTAGTTTAATCCAAACTACTCCCCCTAAATCAAGAACACAAAAATCCCCCCTTCAGGGAAAAAAACATGCAATATAATATAATCATGCATATATTGTTATAATTTTCCATAACTCGAATTACAGTCTTCTCTTCTTCCTGATTGAAGTTAATTCTTCTTTCTTCACTATCCAATTACGATACTCTTCATCTTCTGTCTACCCCCATCAGTAGAACAAAACATTCCATATAAACCCCCCGTGTGACTTTATATGAGTAACATCCAACCAAGAGAATGTTCACTCCTGTAAGTAAAATCATTCAAACTAACGTGATCTATTTCAGCAAAAAAAAGACTCAATGCAGCTCCACCAAACCTTAACAAAAGAGTAAGAAAAAAAAAGGGAAATAGAAATCCTTGAGACTGCATCCAGATGTTCTTATAAAAACTGTTTCAAATCCTGCCACCCTTTGTTATCCACTCTTGGTTGTAAGACGTTTTCATTTCCATTCTTTCCTCTTAGATAATAATTTCCAAAAAAAAACCATGATAGGGTAATCACAAAACACTGCTACTATATAGATAACGTCCAACCACGAAGATATTCACTCCTCCAGGTAGAAACATTCAAACTAGCGTATTCTATTACAGCATAAAAAAAAACCCCAATGCAGCTCCGCCAAACCTTAATGACAAAAAAATCAGAAAGAAAAAAAAGTCCTAGCAGCTGCATTCCCAGATGTTCTTATAACAACTGTTTCAAATCCTGCCGCCCTTTATTATTCACTCCTTCTGGTTGTAAGATATTTTCATTTCCATTCCTTGCTCTTAGATTATAAGTTCCAAAAAAAAAACTATGATAGGATAATCACAGAACACTGCAAGTTCCATTGCAGCCCTCTGTTAGACTTGCTCAAGATGTTAAATCCAATTCAGAATAAAAAAAAGGAAACTCCAAATCAGGATGAAGACTTTATAATCCATAAATCCAAATCCATATAAACTTTAGGAATTTTATAACCGGTATTCAAGATTGTCCAAGCTTTCTGAAAACAACTGGATCTGATGAAGGACTTTACGACACTCATTAGTTATCTCTCGAATTTCCTCATTAAAATCTGGTTCCTGCTGTTCGGTATCACCATCCTTTTCTTGCGGAGCATTGGACCTCTGCTGCTGATCATCTTGAATAATAGTATTTCTTGAATCTTGCTCCAGCAGTTCAAGGTCCGGTGCTCCTAAACTAGATTCACTGATGTGGTCTGTTTTCCCATCTGAGAAGTCCATGGTAAGATCCTCCAAGAAACCAGATTGCTCTCCTTGTTCTTTTAGCATTCTTTGATTCATTCTTTGAGTCTCATCCTTCTGTTTACCTTTTACAAGCTCTCTTTCTTGTTTCTTATTCTTAAGGTCTTTCGAAGCTCCCTTAAAAATATTTTTATAAAAATGTTCCGCTTTTTCAATAGTATTCAAGGAATATCTCACTCCGTGATATCTAAAAGTTATACCGGCTGGTAAGTCCCATCTAAATGGGATATTACTTTTCTTCAATTCTTTAGTTAAAAAAGCAAATTCTTTCCTTTTCTTTAAAACCTTCGATGGTAATTCTTTAAAAATATTAATTTGTTCACCTTCTACTTGCACTCTGGCAGAGTAGGACCTTTGTAAGATGTCATCTCTCAACCTTTTATCAGTAAAGTAGACAACAACATCTCTGGATAAGTTCCTTTGTTTGGCTACTCGTGAGTTGACTCTGTAAACTTTCTCTATACAACCAAGAATTATCTCATCCTCAAGCTCTAGTAGTTCAGCAAGAACCTTTGCAATAGTTGCTTTTAGATCTCTCTGGTTTTCTTTAATACCTCTTACTCTGATAGCAGAGGCCATGGTTTTAATTTGAAGCATAATAATATCATTCTGTATAGCCTGATTACTAATCTCAGCTTTCACAAACCTTTCTTGTATTTCTTGGATCTGGGAGCCAATTTCACTGCTAATTTCAGTTACTTTCTCCTCCATTTCAATCACCACATTTGAAAGGTCTGAAATTACTTTAACAACAGTTTGACTTAATTTGTCATGCTTTCCAGCAATCAAATCCATAAGATTCTTCTGTGAGTTTTTAATTTTGTCAACTACGCTCAATAAAGGAGTTGTTATAAGTTCTTTTAAGTCCCCTTCTGCCAATCCAGACAATTGCATCATCTCAGCTTTATTCTTTAGCTGGCTCAAGGGGGAGCCCCCCCTTCCTTTAGTCATCTTTATTTTACTTTAAATGGCTTTAGTATACTACTTCACTTTGCCATACTTTACTTTAAAAAAAATATCCAAAAAGAAAAAAAAAGGGAAGAGAAAAAAAAAAAATTCTTCTTACTTTAAGTGACTCTCCCATAACAAAGCATTCAATTCAAAGCTTCCGTTTTCAATCGCTCTGGCATTCTTTCAATTAAGACCAGTCGCCATTTTAAAAAAAGACTTTCTTAGAAACTTTCACTTCTCTTCCTCTCCTTCCCCCCTCCTCTCGTTACTCTTCCAAAAAATCAGTAAAAAAATCAATTTTAAAAATCCATACTTGCTTCATCTTTGCTTCTTCTTATTCAGCTTGCTCCATTGACGCTGTGGTGTTGCTTCCAGCGTCTGGCTCCGCTAATTGCTTAGCGGAGGACAGTCCCGTCGCGGAGCTTCTCTGGAGGTATAGAGGGGGCCATCCTTCTGAGCCCTCCCCAGGACAAGCGAAACGATCCTGGGGCGACTCAGGGGGCCCTGCCTCACCCCCAGAAGCTCTGCCTGCTCCTCCCGCTGAGGAGCAGGTTGTTCGAGCCGCCTGCCAGCTGTAAGGCGGCTCTAACGCGGCGGGATGCCGGCGGGCATGGAGGAGCCCGCCGCCGACGAGGAAGGCGCCACCGGAAGTCGAGACTAGCAAGTGATTGATCGATCTTCATTGGCTTAGAAGAGTAAATTTTTCTTTCCATTTCAGGATTCTGTTTCCTGGTATCTAGGGTGTTTATCAAGTTTTAGAAAAATGATGTTCTGCAATTTGTGCTGCAGCTGGCAGTTGAATAGAGGTCCTTCAGTTTTGTACTCAAATTTGTTACGCAGTTCTAGCTCCCAAATCTCTTAAAATTAAATGTTTTGGGAGTAACCATTTTAGCTACTGAGTTATACATTATAACTTTCCAAATGGCAGGAAAGGTAAATACAGTCAGGTCCAGAAATATTGGGACATCGACACAATTCTAACATCTTTGGCTCTATACACCACCACAATGGAGTTGGAATGAAACAAACACAATGTGCTTTAACTGCAGACTGTCATCTTTAATTTGAGGGTATGTACATCCAACTCAGGTGAACGGTGTAGGACTTACAGCAGTTTGCATATGTGCCTCCCACTTGTTAAGGGACCAAAGGTAATGGGACAGAATAATAATCATAAATCAAACTTTCCCTTCTTAATACTTGGTTGCAAATCCTTTGCAGTCAATCACAGCCTGAAGTTTGGAACGCATAGACATCACCAGACGCTAGGTTTCATCCCTGGTGATGCTCTGCCAGGCCTCTACTGCAACTGTCTTCAGTTCCTGCTTGTTCTTGGGGCATTTTGCCTTCAGTTTTGTCTTCAGCAAGTGAAATGCATGCTCAATGGGATTCAGGTCAGGTGATTGATTTGGCCATTGCATAACATTCCACTTCCACTTGCTTTTGCAGTATGCTTTGGGTCATTGTCCATCTGCACTGTGAAGCACCGTCCAATGAGTTCTGCAGCATTTGGCTGAATGTGAGCAGATAATATTGCCCGAAATACTTCAGAATTCATCCTGCTGCTTTTGTCAGCAGTCACATCATCAATAAATACAAGAGAACCAGTTCCATTGGCAGCCATGCATGCCCATGCCATGACACTACCACCCCCATGCTTCACTGATGAGGTGGTATGCTTAGGATCATGAGCAGTTCCTTTCCTCCTCCATACTCTTCTGTTCCCATCACTGTGGTACAAGTTGATCTTGGTCTCATCTGTCCATAGGATCTCATTCCAGAACTGTGAAGGCTTTGTTAGATGTTGTTTGGCAAACTCTAATCTGGCCTTCCTGTTTTTGAGGTTCATCAATGGTTTACATCTTGTGGTGAACCCTCTGTATTCACTCTGGTGCAGTTTTCTCTTGATTGTTGACTTTGACACACATACACCTACCCCCTGGAGAGTGTTCTTGATCTGGCCAACTGTTGTGAAGGGTATTTTCTTCACCAGGGAAAGAATTCTTCGGTCATCCACCACAGTTGTTTTCTGTGATCTCCCGGGTCTTTTGGTGTTGCTGAGCTCACCGGTGCATTCCTTCTTTTTGAGAATGTTCCAAACAGTTGTTTTGGCCACGCCTAATGTTCTTGCTATCTCTCTGATGGGTTTGTCTTGTTTCTTCAACCTAATGATGGCTTGCTTCACTGATAGTGACAGCTGTTTGGATCTCATCTTGAGAGTTGACAGCAAAAGATTCCAAATGCAAATAGCACACTAGAAATGAACTCTGGGCCTTTTATCTGCACATTGAAATTGGGGTAACGAGAGAATATCATACACCTGGCCATGGAATAGCTGATAAGCCAATTGTCCCATTACCTTTCGTGGCATGCCGCGAAGAGGGGGCTGAGGGGATTTTTAAAATTGTCATTAGCTAAATTTTTAAGGGGTGGGGGGAAGAGGGAGGGTTATTTGGCGAGGGAGGGGTGTAGGCCAGGCCCGGCACAGGGACATGTTGTGGAAGTTGCGGAGCAGGGAGTTGAGGGGGTTAGTACTGGTAGGGAAGAGGGCGATTCCATCAGGACCGTGGCCGGGAGGGGCAGATATGGTGGGAGCAGGAGGCCAGATCGTGTTGTGGGGGCACGCACCCGCTGTCTTCAAGCGGTGACGTGCCTCGGCCCCCTAAGCTCCTCTTGTTCCCTGGGTTGTCCGGAGTCTCAGAGCCCGAGCCTTAGGCTGATGCTGTGCAACGCCAGGTCCGTGGTTAATAAGGCCCCCCTCCTCTGTGAGTTAATTCAGGAGGGAGGAGCGGACTTGGCGGGTATTACGGAGACCTGGTTGGGCCAGGAGGGGGGGTCCCTCTGGTAGAGTTGTGCCCACCGGGCTTCCGTGCATTTCATCAGCCGAGGGCGGAGGGGAGGGGTGGGGGGGTGGCGGTCATTATAAAGGAAGGTCTTGATCCTAGGGAGACCACTGTGCCTCAGATAGCCGGATGTGAGTCTCTCCTTGTGAAGTGGAGTCATGGGAAGCAGGTGGGCTTGCTGATTGCGTACCTGGCTCCCTGCCGCGTGACAGCAGCCCTGCCCGAGCTGCTCGGTGTTATAGCCGGGGTGGCGGTTGATACCCCCAACCTTTTGGTGATGGGGGATTTCAACCTGCCGTCCATCGGCGAGACGTCTGAGATGGCTCGGGAGTTCATGGCTTCCATGACAGCCATGGACCTGACTCAAGTAATTCATGGCCCTACTCACATAGGAGGACACACTCTGGACTTGGTTTTTGTCTCTGGGCAGTGGTTGAATGGACTGGTTATAGGGGATATAGCTATTGAACCCCTGTCATGGTCAGACCATTCTCTCCTGAGGTTGGACTTTCTGACCGCTACACCCCACCGCAGGGAGGCGGAACCTATCAGATGGTTCCGCCTCAGGCGCCTGATGGATCCTGATAGGTTCCAGATGGAGCTTGGGCCATTTCCTGAGTCTCTGGCTCACAACTCGACTGAAGACCTGGTGGCCGCCTGGGATAGGACGGCCGCCGGGGCTTTGGACCGAGTAGTGCCTTTGCGGCCTCTGACCCGGCACCGGATCTGCCCAGCTCCTTGGTTTTCCGAGGAGCTGAGGGAGATGAAGCGCCGGAAAAGACGCCTAGAGAGTGGTTGGAGGGCCAGTCGCTCCGAATCCGACCGAACACTAGTTAGGTCTCATATTAAGACCTACTTAGTGGCGATAAAAGCGGCAAAGTGTAATTACTTTTCTGCTCTTATTGCATCGGCAGATAACCGCCCAGCTGCCCTGTTTAGGGTGACCCGTTCCCTCCTCCATCTGGGAGCGCGGGATGACCCCTTGCAGGGACGGGCTGAGGATTTTCTACAGTATCTGCACGATAAAATCGCTCAGATTCGGGAAGGCTTGGACTCTGACTGGGTAGGTTCCGGTGAGGTGTCTGGGGCAGGTCTTGAGACTGTTGTATGGGATGAATTTGACCCTGTGACTCCCGAGGACGTGGACAGGATCCTGGGGAGATTGAACGCAACCACATGTTTATTGGACCCGTGTCCCTCCTGGCTAGTGCTGGCTACCCGGGAGGTTACACGAGGCTGGCTCCAGAGGATTATAAATGCTTCTTTGAGTGAGGGTTTCTTGCCTCCTGCTGATCTGTCCCCCCCCTTCAGAGACCCACAAAAACACAGCCAGCCGAGGGTTAAGAATCACTTGGCACACTCCGCAGTTCTTATCTCAACCTTGGCAGCGATATGCACACCGTCTGCCAAGGACTTTATTAGTTTACACAAACAAGAAAATCACCTACGTAGCTTTGCCGTTCATCTAGCTTCCAAGACTACGAGGTTGCTCCGTTTGTTTAGCTTTGTTCGTCACAAACTTCGTGACTCACTGGCCTGTCTTATATAGACAGGCTTCTGGGTGTGGTCCAGTGACTCACTGATCCCATGACTCCAATCAGTGACTCAGGACTATTTCCTCATACGCCGCAGCTGCAATACTCTTTTGTCTCGCCTTCTTTGGCGTGCGTCCAGGAATGACGTCTCTCCCTCACTCTCATCTGAGACACCTGTTTCCCCACTACTTGGCTCTCTTTCAGCTGGCACCTGAGCCGGTGCCAGAGGGGGGGGGCTGGGAGATCTGGCTGGCTCCTCTTCCTCCTGCTCAGCTTCCTTCCTCCAAAGGGATAGGCTCAGAGGACGGGGCCACAACACCTGCCTTGAAAGAGGCGGTGGTGAGACCCCTCCTCAAGAAGCCTTCTCTGGACCCGGCTGTTTTGGGAAATTATCGTCCGGTCTCCAACCTTCCCTTCTTGGCGAAGGTTGTAGAGAGTGTGGTTGCGTGACAGCTCCCACAGTACCTGGATGAGACTGTCTATCTAGATCCGTTCCAGTCCGGCTTCAGGCCTGGGTACAGCACGGAGACGGCATTGGTCGCGTTGGTTGATGATCTCTGGAGGGCTCGGGACAGGGGTTGCTCCTCTGTTCTGGTCCTATTAGACCTCTCAGCGGCTTTTGATACCATCGACCATGGTATCTTGCTGCACCGGCTGGAGGGATTGGGGGTCGGAGGCACCGTGTTGCGGTGGTTCTCCTCCTATCTCTCCGACCGGTTGCAGTCTGTTGGCAGGGGGGCAGAGGTTGACCTCGAGGCGCCTTGCTTGCGGGGTGCCGCAAGGGTCGGTCCTCTCGCCGCTCCTGTTCAACATTTATGTGAAGCCGCTGGGTGAGATCATCCGTGGTTTCAGGGTGCAGTGTCATCTGTACGCTGATGATACGCAGCTGTACATCTCCACCCAGGATCACCCCAATGATGCCCTCGAAGTGATGTCCCAGTGTTTGGAGGCCGTACGTGTCTGGATGGGGAGGAACAGGCTCCGACTCAATCCTTCCAAGACCGAGTGGCTGTGGATGCCGGCGTCCCGATATAGCCAGTTGGTGCCTTCGCTGGCTATTGGGGGCGAGTTTTTGCCCCCCACAGAGAGGGTTCGTAACTTGGGCGTCCTCCTGGATCCACGGCTGTCTTTAGAAGAGCATATGACGGCCGTGGCCAGGGGGGCTTTTTATCAGGTTCGCCTGATACGCCAGTTGCGTCCCTTTCTGGATCGGGACTCCCTATGCACAGTCACTCATGCCCTGGTCACTTCTCGCCTGGACTACTGTAATGCTCTCTACATGGGGCTCCCCTTGAGGACCACCCGGAGGCTCCAACTGGTCCAGAATGCGGCCGCGCGGGTGATTATGGGGGCGACTTGGCGCTCCCATGTGACACCTCTCCTGCGCGAGCTGCACTGGCTCCCAGTGGTCTTCCGGGTGCGCTTCAAGGTCTTGGTTCTCATCTTTAAAGCGCTCCATGGCTTAGGGCCCGGGTACTTACGAGACCACCTTCTGCCACCGATAACCTCCCACCGGCCAATACGCTCTGATTGAGAGGGCCTCCTCAGGGTACCGTCGGTCAGGCAATGTCGACTGGCGACCCCCAGGGGGAGAGCCTTCTCTGTGGGGGCTCCCGCCCTCTGGAACGAGTTACCCCCAGGGATTCGATTAATCCCAGACCTCCGCACTTTCCGCAAGGCATTAAAGACTTTTCTATTCCAGGAAGCCGAGCTGGCTTAACGTAGATTTTAATGGGTGAATTTTAGGAGGGATTTTAAATTTGGGGAAGCCAAAATTTGATTTAATTACATTTTTAGATTATTTTTTAACTTTTATATTGCTCGTATTTTAATGTTTTAATGTTTGGCTGTTCACCGCCCTGAGTCCGTCAGGAGAAGGGCGGTATATAAATCTACTAAACTAAACTAAACTAAACTAAACCTTTGGTCCCTTAACAAGTGGGAGGCACATATGCAAACTGCTGTAAGTCCTATACTGTTCACCTGAGTTGGATGTACATACCCTCAAATTAAAGCTGACAGTCTGCAGTTAAAGCACATTGTGTTTGCTTCATTCCAACTCCATTGTGGTGGTGTATAGAGCCAAAGACGTTAGAATTGTGTCGATGTCCCAATATTTCTGGACCTGACTGTATGTTACTTACGTTTATAAATATTTTATTCATTGTGAACACTGAAGGGTTGCTTTGGCTCAGTTTCTACAGACGCAAGTCCCACTGGCCTATTTAGATACAATGTGCAACTGCCTGGGAGTATCTGTAATATTTGAATAAGTGCCACAAGCCTCTTCAGTGCTTTTTTGAACCAATAGTATATCATGGAAATGATACCAGGATCTACTTGGCTAGTGTGCAGGAATTGTACACTAGATAGACCAATACCGAAAAAAAATATTCGAAGGTAGGATACCTTCTAGGTGGCTGCTGGCTAGCATAATATCAGGAAAACTATATCTTCCTCAGGTTGAACATCAAACAGAATCTTAATGGAAAACAGCTATATTAAGCAGGCAGTGAAATGCTTACATTTATTTAAAAAGTTGGTGGATTTGAGTGTAAGAATGGGCAATGCAGTTTTTAAAGAAATACTATAAAAGTATCTGATGAAATTGTAGCTTACATATATTGCTTCTGGTAAGTTTTCTCATCAATACTGATAGCCTGCCTTGGGTATTCTTGATCAGTGTTTGAGTAATTCTTAAAATGAGAGAAAGCTTGTATTGACCTATGATAAATAGAAACACTGGGCTATGACTTCTTTTTTTTAAAAAAAGTTCGTTTATACATTTTTTTCTTCTTTAAATTACATAAATGCTTAATGAGCAGTGTATTGTCTGGTTCTATTTGTTCGTACAAAGTATTAATAAACTGTTAGAGTAATAATAATAACCGTACTTAAAATACTAATAATTGCTTTTTTGTAATATAATTCTTACATCATTTATTTATAATATGCAATATTAATGTTTGCTTATATGTAATACAATTTCTTGCATTTGTTTCTTATATATAGTATTAATCTTTCATCTTCTAGTTTCCACCTCTTTTATCCAACCATTCATAGAACACAGCCCGTGTTAGAAAATATTCTGTTTCTTCCTTATCCTTTATAATTAATATTAATCTAATCTTTTCTACTTCATTACATACATATACTGTATATTATATTATTTTACATCTTCTATGTTATATTCCTAATAAGGTATATATTTTCTCATCTATTTTACCATTGTTTTCTTTTTCTCAATCCATCTATAAAATTTTTCCCATGATAAACATATTGGCGTTTGATCTTTGTCTTTCAATTTTTTAGTTAATTTATCCACCTCTGCGCATTCTAAAATCTTCTGAATAATAAGTTCTTCTGGTGGGCTATTTTGGTTTTTCCAGAATTGTGCATATGCCAGTCTCGCTGCTATAATCACACGCACAGCAAGATACCATATATCCTTTCCCATTTTCTCTGGCCTAAATCCAAGCAGGCATGTCTCTGGGTGCCACTCAATTTTGGTGTCTAGAATTTCATTTAGATTAGATTAGATTTAGATTAGATTTATTGGATTTATATACCGCCCTACTCCCGAAGGACTCAGGGTGGTGTACAGCCAACAATAAAAAATACATGTATACAAAATTTAAAACCCAACTAAAATCAAATTAAATAAATTTGGCCCGGACAGAATTAAAACACCCCACATAGTTTAAAACAGATTAAAATTTAACGCTAAAAAAGAAGAGAGGTTAGGCCAGGCCTGCCTGATGAAACAAAAAGGTCTTAAGAGCGCGGCGGAAGGTGCGCAGATCCGGGATCCTCCGTATCTCCGGGGGGAGCTCGTTCCAGATAGTAGGTGCCCCCACAGAGAAAGCTCTCCCCCTGGGGGCCGCCAGTCGACACTGTTTTGCTGACGGCACCCAGAGGAGCCCCTCTCTATGAGACCGTACCGGCCGGTGGGAGGCTATTGGTGGTAGTAGGCGGTCCTGCAAGTACCCAGGTCCTAAGCCATGGAGCGCTTTGAAGGTGGTAACCAAAACCTTGAAGCGCACCCGGAAGACCACCGGGAGCCAGTGCAGCTCGCACAGGAGAGGTGTCACATGGGAACGCCCGCGCGGCTGCACTCTGCGCCAGTTAGAGCCTCCGGGTGCTCAAGGGGAGCCCCATGTAGAGAGTGTTACAGTAGTCTAGGCGGGAAGTGACAAGGGCATGAGTGACCGTGAGTAAGGAGTCCCGATCCATAAAGGGACGTAACTGGCGGATCAGGCAAACCTGATAGAAAATCCTCCCGGCCACGGCCGTCAGGTGCCCTTCTAAGGACAGCCGTGAGTCCAGGAGGACGCCCAAGTTCCGAACCCTCTCCGTGGGGGCCAGTGATTCGCCCCCAATAGTCAGTGATGGCGCCAACTGACTATCGGGACGTCGGAAACCACAGCCACTCAGTCTTGGATGGGTTGAGCCTGAGCCTGTTCCTCCCCGTCCAGATCCGCACGGTCTCCAGGCACCGGGACATCACTTCAAGGGCATCGTTGGGGTGGTCTGGGGTGGAGATGTACAGCTGAGTGTCATCAGCGTACTGGTGGTACTTCACCCCGAAACCACGGATGATCTCACCCAGCGGCTTCACATAAATGTTGAACAGGAGGGGCGAGAGGACCAATCCTTGTGGCACCCCACATATAAGGGGCCTCGGGGTCGACCTCTGCCCCCCTGCCAACACAGACTGCGACTGGTCGGAGAGATAGGAGGAGAACCACCGCAACACCGTGCCTCCCATCCCCATCTCTACCAGCCGGTGCAGCATGATACCATGGTCGATGGTATCAAAAGCCGCTGAGAGGTCTAACAGGACCAGGACAGAGGAACACCCCCTGTCCCGAGCCCTCCAGAGATCATCAACCAACGCGACCAATGCCGTTTCCGTGCTGTACCCAGGCCTGAAGCCCAACTGGAACGGATCTAGATACGTCGCTTCATCCAGGTGCCGGGGGAACTGTTTCGCAACTACGCTCTCAACAAGCGTTCAGTCCACCCAGTATCCTGTCCACGTCCTCAGGGGTCACAGGATCAAACTCATCCCAGATAACATTCTCAAGACCTGCCCCGGTCCCTTCCCCCGAGACCACCCAGTCGGAGTCCAGATCTTCCCGAATCTGAGTGATTTTGTCATGCAGATATTGAACAAAATCCTCGGCTCTACCCTCCAAGGGGTTTAGCCATCCTTTTATCCTCCCCCAAAATTCCATTGCTTTTGGGCATGTCCACCATTGGTGGTAGTATGTACCTCTTTTCCAGTGTGCTGCGTCTACACTCCATAGCTGGGACCAATCCTCTTTTCTGACAGCAACTGAGAGAACTTTTAAATCAATTTCCACCTCACTCTGTGCTCTAGCCACACCCCCTTTACCCTTGAATCCTCAGTCTTTCTCTCAGTTGCTGACAGACTGGGTGGATTTTTCCTCTGTGCTCTAGGTAGGTGCGTTAGGCCTTTGGTTATTTTTGAGTAGGATTTAAATATTTTAAATTGATTTAGCTCAATTCGGGTCAGTTAGGATTTTCCTTTCTTCCATTTTTCCATTTCTTTTTCCCTTCCTATTTTGTTGTGGTTGGAGTTTTGCCTTGCTCTGCTGCCAGCTGTATGCCTGGTGAGCCAGGTCACGTTGTGCCTTGCGCCCCTGCGCTCACAGCGGCCGGTTTCTGTCCCTGCGGGGCGGATCCGGCTTGGAAAGCCTGCTGCCGGTGGAGGAAGGGCTGGGCGGTTCGCCGTCGTAACCCGACCTCAGCGCTTATCTGATCGGCTTCCCGGCGAGCAGAAGAGGCGGCGAGGCTATTAGGAGCGGAGCGCGCAGGCAATTTGCAGCCGGCATAGCTCCAGGCTCATTTGCAGGCCGGCTTCCGTCCCGTCAGCGATCTGCGGGCGGGGCCGTGGGCTTCGAGCCGAACAAAAGAGCGGAGCCTCGGAAAGAGAAGAAAAGGCATTTACGGGGGCTGCGCGGCCATTTGGAAGGTCGCCAGCCACCCACGTTGCCATATTGAAAGCCTCTGGCCTTGCTCCTCATGGCAGGCGGGGCTAAAGTTTCGCGGCTGAGCGCGGCCGCCATTTTGGGGGCGCCACCACAGCTGAGGCTCCTAATTACAAGCACACTTACAGTTTGCAACCTGCAGAGTTTTTTTCTTCTGGGCCTTTCCCCGCAAGTGGCCTGACCTGTTTCCCTTGGTTCTCCTGGTGGCTGCTGTCTGGCTATTGCAGGCTGGTGCATCTGTTTAATTTGGGACACACCCTGGGGGGGGGGGCAGCACGCTCACCCCAGGTAGCTGGATAGTCCTTGTACCTGGTGGCAATAACATATCGCTGATTATTTAAAAAAAATAAAAAAATAAAAAATTAATTACAAATTAAAATAAAATATATTAAAAAAAAAAGGCAAGGCAACAACAACCACTTAATCAAATCATATAGCCAACCACATAACCTAATCAAGGTTCTGCAGTCTGCTCGCAGTCCTCTCATAGCATCAGCGGCTATGGCAGATTCCTCCATCTCATCGGACCTGGAGCAGGAAACCAGCCCTGCCAGGTCGACTAAATCTCAGGGGAAAAGGAAGGAAAAGAAATCGGCTTCTTCTAGCCTTAGATCCCACGTATCAAAGAAAGCCAAGGGGTGGGACAAGGATGCTCTTCGCCGTCATAAGGTGTTTGAGAAGCAATACGAGAAGGCCAAGCAGGCCGCTTCACGGCTGGTCAATCCTGAACCAAGTGGGGCTCAACCTTCTCAGGCTCATGTTGGCCCCCCGCCAGGCCAGGTGCCCCCTAACCCCCTGGCTCTGAGCAAGAGGGTCTCACAGTCCATGCCCGATGTCTCAACGTTGGGCATGGACTTTGCCAGTTTACCTGTCCGCCAAGCCCCGTCGGCTACCTTCACACCTACAGCGGTGGGCCTGCGCCCTCCTGATCCCACTCCACCGGGTTCTCAGGCTGACTTCCAGACCATGCTGTCAACTGCCCTAGCCACTATCATGGCAGCTGGTGCCCATCATTCTTCCCAGGGCCAGGCTGGGGGGGGTGCACCAGGAGGCGGCTTACGCGCCTAGAACGCACAGATCACGTTCTCCTCTCCGCCAAGAGACGGATTCCTCGGAGGAGTCGGATAATGGAGAAGGGTACCCTGAAGATCTCAAATTTTCCGAGGATGAGGGTCTGTTGCCTGATACTCCTGCCTTCACTGGCTTGTTTCGCCCGTCTCTGTTTAAGTCCCTTCTCCACAAGGCGCGTTTAACCACAAACTTGGGATCTGTGGGAGCCCAACTTCCTGATTCCCAGCCAGAGGCGGGCCCTCATGATGCCTTGTTTAAGCTGGCCAAGCAGGAGAAGGATTTTATCCCTTGCCCCCAGTTGTTCACTGATGTCTTGCAAGCACCCTGGAGTCAACCGGGTTCGCTGACAGCACCTAACAATCTAGACAAAAAGTTATACTGCTCAGCTTCGGAGCTGGACAAGCTGTTGGACCTGCCCGTGGTGGACCTCCCTGTGGCCAGTCTTACTACTCAATCTGTGGTCTCTGCGGATCCTTTAGATGGACTGAAAGCTGGGGATAGGCGTACGGAGTTGGCTCACCGTAAATCTCATCAGGCGGTGGCCTGGGCCGTCAGAACTGCCACAGCTACTTCCTTCTTTAATCGTGCCTCCCTCATTTGGTTGCGCCAGCTGCAGGAGCAGATTCGTCCGGAGGAGACCCGCTTACATCAAGATGTCAACAAAATCATCGCAGCCACTGAGTACTCAGCGGATGCCTCTTTAAATTCGGTGAAGTTCGCTTCAAGGGCTCTGGCATCCACCTTGACATCGCGCAGGCTCTTCTGGCTTCGCCCATGGAAGGCTGACACTAAAACAAAGTGGAAGCTGGCGGCCGCTCCATACAAGGGCTCGACACTGTTTGGGGAGGCATTGGAACCGCTCCTTGTGGAAGATAAGGACAAGCGGAAGGTGCTCCCATCCACCTTTTGTAAGCGGGACAGGCAGTTTCAGCCGTATTCACATAACCAGCCTTTTCGGGCCTACTCCGGGCCTGGGGGGCCCTCCTCTTACCGTCAGTCCTTCAACATCTCGGACCGTTCCTCAGACAGGCACCGGTTTCGGGACAGAGGCAGATCTCAGGTCTCATCGAAACGCCCGTTCCGTGGGTCTGGTTCGAGGCCCTACAGGCGGGGCAAATGACTCACCGCCGGAAGGCCCAGTGGGGGGTCGTCTCCGAGACTTTCACGAACAATGGGCTCGGTCGACCTCAGACGGGTGGATACGACGTACGATTTCAGAAGGTCTTCGCATAGAATTCATAGATCAGTCCGTCAGCGGAAGGAGTGGACGCGCTCAGATGTCGTTGGCCAAGGGGCCTACTGTACGCCTTCCCTCCCGTCGCCCTGATACAACAACTGGTGCGGAACTTGGTAGTGGAGCGGGCGGAGATGGTGCTGATAGCGCCCAATTGGCCGCGCTGGCCCTGGTTTGCAGACCTCGTGGAGCTATCGGTCGACAGTCCATGGGTCATCCCGCCTCATCGGATCGCCTTGTGCCAAGGGGCCATCTTACACCCAGAGCCTCAGTGGCTCCAGTTGGCCGCGTGGCATTTGAACGGGTCATCCTGAGGAAGAATCGTCTGTCGGAGGACGTGATTGGCACGATGCAGGCGTCCCGTCGTCCCTCCACAACTAGGATTTATGAGGCGTCGTGGAAGGCGTTCTGTCGTTGGGCGGCTGCCCACCATGTGGACCCAACTTCGGCCGTCATTCAGGATGTGTTGGACTTCTTGCAGTCGGGGCTGGCCAAGGGCTTGGCACCGGCCACCTTAAGACGTCAACTTGCGGCTTTGTCTACGGTCATATCATGCCCACCTTATCAGTCGTTGTCTCACCATCCGTGGGTCCGTGAGTTTCTTCATGGCACCACCAATATTCGGCCACCCACAGTTCACCGTTATCCTTCTTGGGATTTGTCGTTAGTTTTGCAGGCCTTGACGGCTCCCCCGTTCGAACCTTTGGGCTCGGTGTCACTCAAATTTCTCTCCTTCAAGGTGGCGTTTTTGTTGGCGATCACTTCTGCCCGGCGCATTTCTGAGCTGGCGGCCTTGTCTGTTCAGAAGGATTTATGCATCTTCCATGCCAATAAGGTAGTTTTGAGGCTGGATCCAGCGTTTACTCCTAAAGTTAATTCACTGTTTCATCGTTCTCAGGAGTTAGTGTTACCTGACTTTTGTCCTAATCCCAAGCATCACTGTGAGGTCCTTTGGCACACGCTGGATGTTCGGAGAGCCTTGCGACGTTACATCCGTAGGACTGAGTCATTCAGGAAGTCGGAAGCGCTCCTGGTGTCGTTCCATCCGGTGTCTATGGGCCAGAAGGTGTCGTCGTCTACGGTGGGGCGATGGATCAAGGCCTGTATCTCTTTGGCCTATGAGCATCAGGCCCGTCCTGTTCCGGCCAGGATTTTGCCTCACTCAACCAGAAGCGCGGCCGCGTCGGCGGCCTGGGTGACACAGGCTTCGGTGTTGGATATTTGCCGTGCTGCAACCTGGACTTCACTGTCTCCGTTCATCAGACATTATAAAATTGATGTTTATGCTTCTGCAGAAGCGTCCTTTGGACGGAGGGTTTTACAGCGTGTGGTGGATGGGTCTGGCTCAGGGGGCAGTCAGGTTCCCGGCCCGGAGTTCTAGGCTTGGGTATGTCCCAACTATGGAGTGTAGACGCAGCACACTGGAAAACGGACGTTGACTTACCTGAACGTCCATTTTCTGGGTGCTGCGGATACACTCCATTCCCTCCCGTTGGTTTGCTGACTGCTGTTGTGTGGTTTGTTGTCTGTTGTTGGTTGTTAATAAAATTGTGTTGTACCCAGTTTATGCTGCACCTTTGTTCAAGACTGAGGATTCAAGGGTAAAGGGGGTGTGGCTAGAGCACAGAGTGAGGTGGAAATTGATTTAAAAGTTCTCTCAGTTGCTGTCAGAAAAGAGGATTGGTCCCAGCTATGGAGTGTATCCGCAGCACCCAGAAAATGGACGTTCAGGTAAGTCAACGTCCATTTCCTTCCTACACTTCCAACATTCTGCTGTTTGTCCCTTGAACATTTTCACTAGCCTATCTGGAGAAAGGTGCCACCTATATACCATTTTATATATGTTCTCCTTGTAGGCTGAGGACACAACTAACTTCATATTGTTTCTTGCCATTTCATATATTCATATATTTCTTGCCATTTTTCTAAATAGATTGGATGTCCAAAATTTTTTCCCCAGGCGATCATTGTATCTTTGATTATTTCCTCACCTATCTCTAATTCCATCAGTAATTTATATGTTTTGGAAATCATACCTCTTTCTTGTCCTATTAAAATTTTATCTAATTCTTGAAGTTCATTGTTAACGCCCCTCTCTTTATCTTTATCGTATTTAGATTTAATCTGGGTATATGTCCACCAATCAATGTGTATTTCTTGGGAGTCCAGTTCCTGTTTCGATTTTAGTTTGCCCAATGGGTTCAGTAGATCTTTATATGTTAGTTTTTTATCAAAGTTATATAGTTTGGGGTATGTTAAGGCTTCTATGGGTGAAATCCAACATGGTACCTTAATATAGTATTTTTTACTCAATTTTTCCCATGTCCGTATTAAAGTATTTCTTACATAGTGTCGGGTAAACCATTTGCTTTGTGTAGTGTTGTTTTTCCAAAGAGCCGCATGCCAACCTTGTTGTATATCGAATCCTTCACAGCAGAGACCCGAAGACCAGCTGGCCAGTGGGAGGCGCGCACACATGCATGGCGAAGCTGAAGTGGGGCGATGGGTCACGTGCCAACAGAGGGCGCTGTGTGCCACGTCTGGCACACATCCTATAGCTTCGCCATCACGGCTTCTAGCATATGGTTTAGCTGTGTCCCATACATTTTGTAATGAGGTCTCTTTTCTGTTCACTTTGAAGAATTCCATTTCTTGTTTTAATACATTATCTTTTAATATCGACTGATTCAGCATCCATCTTACCTTTTTTTTTATCCCTTCCAACCCATATTTAGTGAATTATGATCAGCACATAATTTCGTTTCTATCTTTTGCAGATTTGTTCTCCGTTCTGGGGGCATCCATATCATGTCAATTCGGGACGATGATTGGAATCTATTTGAGTAGAATGTATACTGATTTTTCTCTGGGTTTATTTCTCTCCATGTATCCTCTATACCAGTGATGGCGAACCTTTTTGGCATTGCGTGCCAAAAGTCTGAGTGCGCGAGCACTCTCGCGCTCCCGTGTGCCAGCACCCATAATGCAGTGCGCGGCCCCATTTATGCATGCGCACAGGACACACCCCTATGCTCCCCTGCGCATGTGCCCCGCACTGTGTACGCACATCCCCAAACGCCCCCCCCCCCTTTTTCCAAGAGGGCCGGTGTTCTTAACGGAGGACAACTAGATACCGGCCCATTCTATGGCAAGACAGCTGTTCCCCAGCCAGCGCATGGTGCTGCCAAAATGGCGGGGTCAAGTGCGCTGCCAGGGAAGCTCTAAATATGCGGCTTGCCTGGGCTCCTTTCTGCTGGGAGCCGCCGTTCCCTGGCTCGGCGCGGCACCCCCACCCGACCCCCACCACTGCCGCGCGTTTGGAGCTTCCCTGTTGGGGCCGAGAGCACTTCTGTATGCTGCCAGCCCTTTTCCAGGGAAGAAGCAAGCTGCCGGAGGAGCAGGGAGCTAGTCGGGCAGCCACCTCCGACCCAGCTGGCCTGCTCGCCATGATGCTGGCGACAGCGGCAGCTTGCTTTCGTGCCCCAAGCGCAGTGCTAACCCTAACCCTAACCCTAACCCTAACTTTCCCCGATGCTTCCCAAACTTCAGTGCAGGGCTGAGGGCGGACAGGAGGCAGAGAGGGAGGAGCAGGCAGCTGCTATGCCTCGGGGCTCTGGGGAAAGGCGGCTGAAAGCTCCATGCGGAGGCCATCATCATGAGCCCTAGGAGCGCCTGCTTCCAAGGGAATGGCTCAGCTACTTTGAAGCGAGCGGCTGGGAAGCTTCCTCACCAAGAGAGGGGCAGATGGACGCTGCGCTTGTAGGGGGGAGTGGCACCACACACCTCCTTTTCCCCCTGGCTGACTCTGATCCTGGCCCTGCCTTTCCTGTGTCTGTGTCCTTGGGACGCAGAGAAGCCAGTTGGGTTTGGATCACGGGATGGGGGGTGCTGAAAAGTTAACTCTCTCCCCCCTCCCTCATCCCCCTCCACCTACGTCTCTCTTTTCCTTCCAAAAAATCAATTCAGCAAATAAGCACCCCAGTCCTGATCTCTCCCGAGTAGCCTTCAGACATGAACACGTTAATTTACAGGCGCCGCTACTTTCAGCAACCCTATCCAGGTGCAGGAGGGCGGGTGGGTGGGTGGGATCAGCAGAGAGTTGAGGGTTAACTTTTCAGCATTCCGTGATCCAAACCTAACTGGCTTCTCCGCGTCACAAGGAGACACACACACACGGAGATGTTAATCGATTTTTTGGAAGGAAAAGAGAGGTGGGTGGAGGGGGATGAGGGGGGAGAGAGAGAGAGTTAACTTTTCAGCACCCCCCATCCCGCGATCCAAATCCAACTGGCTTCTCCGTGTCCCAAGGACACACACCCAACCACCCTGCGCTCAGCAGCCACTTCTACCGGCTTGGCCTTGCGCCCACCTGAGCCATCTGTTGCAAGCCAAGGAGGGCGTGGGGTGATGATCGTGTCCCTGTCTCAAAGTCCCCTCAACTCCGGATGGGTTTCGCAGTTGTGTCCCTGAGTCAATGCCAGGGAAGGAGCCAGCTGCCCCTCCCTCTGGTCCTTCTCCAGCGTTGGCTCGGCCGACAGCACAGCAGCGGGCATGGTGGACATCGGGCAACGGGTCCAACCGCAGGCGGCACGGCACCCCGCCTGACCCCCGCCACTGAGCCAAGCTCTCCGGCTGCCAAAGGGGGAGGTGGCGACACCCAAAGTCCAGGGGACACGTGCGACTGGCAGAGCAAGCCAAGAGGGTTTCTCAGCCCTGCTTTGATGGCCGTGTGGTCACCTGTGCAGGAAGCCCATCCCCCCACCCTCACCAGCTGCTGGTCTGCCATTACAGCCACACCTCGTCCAGCGGCTGCCAGTGGGAGGAGCCCAGGCAGGGCGGCGGAGTCTGCACATTTGGAGGCCAAAGTGGCCCAGTCAAAATACTGCCGCAACCACCCACACATACGCCCACCCGTGCCCCGTTTTGGGCCTGGAAAGGCTCCTGCACCAAACTTTGCCGGCACGAACAGTCTGCCAGTGCTGCTCCTCCTCCTCCTGCCAGCCTTGAGCTCCAGGCAGCATCCAGCATGGCCATTCATGCTGGCAAATGTTGGTGCAACCTTCTCCAGCCGCTTGTTCCAAGGGAGCATGACAGCTTCCCAGCTGGTGGGCCTTTTACCGTTCACCACACTCTCCTCCAGTCCTCATGGGAGCAGCTTCTCCTTCTCCTGGCTGCGAGGGGTGAGGGGGCACCCCAGAACCCAGAAGAAGAAAAGCAGAGCTGCCGGCTAGGCCGAGGTTTCCCTGTCTCCCTGCCCGAGCGGCCCCAAACCTCCGGCGGGGCTAGTCTTCTGTTTACTGGCACGCATGCGTGCGGGACAATCAGGTGGCTGGCTGATTTCAGTTTCTGGCACTGCCGCACACGTGAAGGTCAGCTGATCATCGCACGCATGTGTACCAGTAACCAGAAGACTAGCTGGCCGATGCGCATGCATGTGCCACAAACCTGGAAGAGGAATGGGCGACGCCTCGCATGCCAGGTGAAATGGCTCTGTGTGCCACTTCCGGCACGCGTGCCATAGGTTCGCCAACAGGGCTCTATACCTATTTCTTCTGCCATTTTGAAGAAAGTCCTAGGAAGAGTCCTTCTTACTTTTTTACCTATTTTACTACTTTTTATGGTCCAGTTTTATATCTACAATTGTATTGAAGTCTCCTATCATACATACATTTTCATAGTCTATTTCAATTATCTTCTTATGCAATTTTTTATAAAATTCTTGTCTGTTATTTGGTGCATAAATCGCTATCAAAAGTACCTTTTTAAAAAATGTATTACTATATTACTAGCTCCACCATCAAATTCTCCCTTCTTCATCTGTATTTGTCTGGCATTTATTGTTTCCTTGATATATAAAGCCACTCCTCTTTTCTTTTGTTTTGCTAGTGAAAAATAAACTTTCCCAATCTTAGGGTATTCCAATAGTTTACTATGTTGGGTTTTAATGTGAACTTCTTGAAGACAGATTATATCTAATTTCAATTTTTGTAAGTGTGTAATTTTTTTTTCCTTTTCATAGGAGATTTCAATCCATTTATATTAACTGAGAAAAGTTTAGTTTCAGCTTCCATCTTCACTTATATATGGGTCTTGCTCTCCTAGTTGTTCTTATTTCTCTCTGGTCTTTTGCTCTACCTCCTTCTCATTCTGCTCGCTCTATTTTCTCAGCCTCACTTTCTTCTTGTTGCATGTTTATTTCTTCTCTTGTTTGTTCCTTTTGTTTCTTATATTCTATTTCTTCTCATTTCCTGTCACTCATTTGCACTAAAATGGTAGTAATAAAATTTTAACTCCTCCTCTAATGTATCCAGTCTGTATCTTTTTTCATTCCAATTCACTAATATCCCCTCAGGCACCAACCATCTAAAATTTATATTATACTTGATTAATTTCCCAGTCAAGAATTGATATTGTTTCCTTAAACCTCTAACTCTTCTCAGAACCTGTTTCAGAACAATGATTTCTTTTCCTTTGTATTGCAGTGGTCCATCTCTTCCCTTTTTAAGTACTTCTTCTCTTGTTGATTTTTTAACAAATCTCACATGGACCTCTCTTGGAAGTTTTATGTCTTTTCACATAGCTCCTGGACCCGGCTGAACTAGCTAACTACCGTCCGGTCTCCAACCTTTGTTTTGTGGCGAAGGTTGTTGAGAGAGTGGTGGCACGACAACTTCCCCGGCACCTGGATGAAGCTATCTATCTGGACCCATACCAGTCGGGCTTCAGGCAGGGGTACAGCACAGAAACGGCATTGGTCGCGTTGGTGGATGATCTCTGGAGGGCTCGGGACAGGGGTTGCTCCTCTGTCCTGGTCCTGTTAGATCTCAGCGGCTTTTGATACCATCGACCATGGTATCATGCTGCAGCAGTTGAGGAGGTTAGGAATAGGGAGCACCGTCCTGCGGTGGTTCTCTTCCTTCCTCTCTGACCGTTTGCAGTTTGTGTTGACAGGGGGGCAGAGATCAACCTCGAGGCGCCTCGCATGGGGAGTGCCGCAAGGGTCAGTCCTCTCGCCCCTTCTGTTCAACATTTATGTGAAGCCGCTGGGTGAGATCATCCGTGGTTTTGGGGTGAGAGTCCATCTGTACGCTGATGATACTGAGCTGTACATCTCCACCCCAGGCCACCCCAACGATGCCGTGGAAGTGATGTCCCAGTGCCTTGAAGCCGTGCGGGTCTGGATGGGGAGAAACAGGCTTTGACTCAACCCCTCCAAGGCTGTAAAGAGGGGGTCAAATTCCTGTGAGATTATTTAGAGAGAGTGCCGTAGAATGATTTAGATAATGACCAATAGGATAAGGAAGCAAGCCAGGAAAGGGAGGGATGATGGAGCAGAGGTCATTTCCTGGCTGCATATGAGTCCGTGAAGACGTTGTTCTAACAAATAAAAGTTTTTTTTCTTTATTATCAAAATGTGAGAGGCATCTAATTTCGTTCAGACAACTCTAGCGTGACAGACAGCCAGGAAAATAATGTTTTCTAAAACAAAAAGAAATGATCTCTTCAAAGACTTTTCTTCTAAAAATATTTATGCATTCCTAATCTACTCCGTTGGCAGACCTTCAGATGTCGCCGTAGCAACCTTATCTGAGGCCATGAAGAAAACTATCTCCACCGGAGGTTTGCCTCAGAAAAGGAAAAAATTATGAAGCCTTTTTGCTGGACTCCAATCAAGTGGCAGGTAAGGGGGGAAGTTTCTATGGCTCTCCAAATGGCAGCATAGCCCCGCCCCCCCACAAAAAAAAAAAGATGAGAGAAGAAAGCTCCAAAATGCACTCAGGGCTTCCCTCCCTGCTCAGCATGCAACCCAGCCCAGCCACGGCATCACTCCCCTGCACCCAAATGGGAGATGATGAAGAAGCCCAAAGGCACCGTGGGCAGGCTCACAGACCCCCGCAATGGGAGGAGAGGCCACTGAGGGTGGAACCACCCCGATTCAGAGGGAAATTTGATGGGGATCCGGACCTGCTAGCTCAATTTCTCGATGCGGCTGAGATTTACATCGAGTGCTACGCACACCTTTACCCTTTCCCCAGGGCCCTGGTCAGTGCCATCGCAGAAGGTCTGGAGGGAGAAGCAAGGAGCTGGTCAGCGGCCCAGTACAAATACAGGGCCCCCCAACTGCAAGATGCAGATGGTTTCTTACAACTGCTGCGAGCCCGTTTCGAAGAAACAGGGGACAATCCCTATGTAGAAGATGAGCTCAGGCACCTAATGCAGAGGGGGAAGCCTGTCCAAGAACATATCCGTGAGTTCAGGAAAGTTGTTGGGACTTTACCTCCTTTGCCTGAACGACTGCTAGTATACTTCTTTAGAACAAGCTTAGATAAGCAAATCGCCCACGTGACTGCTTATCGAGATATTCCGAACCGACTGTCTGACTGGTTCCGGATAGCGACGCAAGTTGAGAGAGGGCTACATGCCAACAACATGCTAAAACAACCACAGGCAAAGGAGAAAACCCAGCTGGACCAGGAACCGTCTATCAGACCAGAAACTACAGCATCACGGGCCACCCAGAGGCCATCCACCCCACGGAGTCCACTGAGGTGCTACAGGTGTGGGGGAGTTGGGCATTTGGCAGCAGCGTGTGGAACCCCGGGGCCAAAAACAGGGCCCCCGGCCAAGGTACGACTGGAACGAGGACCCGGGCACACCACCAAGGCACCATTAAGACTTTCCCCGACTGCAGAAGTTTTTGCCCATCTGACTGAAAATAGGGGGAGCTCCGACGATGCGAATCGACCCCCCGAACTGTATGAGGGCGATGACGATGGTGAAAACGACCCAATGGTGAGCGCACCCATCCACCCTTTTCTTTTCCCCATATGCCTAACAGCCCCAAAAACAGGTACCCAAGGGACTTTTCAAGCCTTAGTAGATTCGGGTTGCACGAGGTGCCTGATTAACCTACCCACAGTCCTAAAACTGGGGATCCGGGCTAAAAGGCTCAGCCACCCAATCCGTTTTCAGCAAGTTGATGGATCCCTACTAGGGGGGGCGGATGCCACACATTTGACCGAGCCGGTGAAGCTGGAGCTAGCGGATCACTGGGAAATGATTCGGTTCATAATAGCCCCCAAGATGACCAACCCAGTCATACTGGGACTCTCCTGGCTGGACAAGTGGGGCCCCACCATCTGGTGGCAAGAAGGGACCCGCAGACTGAGGATAGCAAGGGGACCCCACCCCCTGCCACCACAACCAGAGAAAACGGCCCCTCCTCCCACCCAGGGGGTCCAACCCCTCCCTCTAGAGGGACAAAAGACGCCTCCAACACAGGTGCCCAACCCGCCCTGTAAAGGGACAACAGAGCAACTGGCGGCCACCTCCAGCACTTCCCACGGCCAGAACCAGATCCCGAAAGAGTACCAAGACTTGGCAGAAGTATTTAGCGACACCGAGTGTGACGTACTACCACCCCACCGCGACGCCGATTGTGCTATCGAAATCATCCCTGGTTCGAAACTACCAAAACCTAAATTGTACGCCATGACACCCCATGAAATGCAAGAACTGCGAAAGTACATAGACAAGAACCTAGAAAGGGGTTTTATCGAACCAGCCAAACCACGGGTAGCGGCACCAGTTTTCTTCAGGGAGAAGAAAGACGGCTCCATGCGTCTGGTGGTCGATTTTCGTGGGATAAACTGTCTCCGTGCACAACTTATACCCCCTCCCCCTCATGAAAGACATGCTAGCTCACTTGGCCAAAGGGAAGGTTTTTATCAAACTAGACCTTCGTGAAGCCTACTACCGCATACGCATCAAGGAAGGAGACGAGTGGAAGACAGCATTTAATTGCCCCCTAGGAAGTTTTCAATTTAAAGTGATGCCTTTCGGACTACAGGGAGCACCGGCGGTGTTCATGCAACTGATAAATGAAGTTTTACATGATCACCTTTATAAGGGGGTCCTCATCTACCTGGACGACATTCTCATTTACACAGAAACCATAGACGAACACATACCCCTCGTCCGCCAGGTGCTCGAAAAACTGCTGAAAGCGAACCTCTATGTCAAACTGTCGAAATGCTAGTTCCACCAGTCGCGGCTAGACTACTTAGGCTACTGAGTGTCCAATGAGGGGATAGAAATGGACCCAGCCAAAGTACAATCGGTCCTTGACTGGCGCCCCCCACGCACCCGCAGACAACTGCAAAGCTTCTTGGGGTTCGCGAACTTCTACAGACAATTTATCCCCTCTTTTGCAAAAATTGCCAAACCTCTAACCGACCTCTTAAAAACAGGGAGTCCAGCAACAAAACCTCACCCAGGACAGCCTCTACAGTGGAGCCCGGCCTGCCTACAAGCCTTCGAAACACTAAAAGAAATGTTTGCAAAAGAACCAGTCTTGAAACATCCTGACCCCAACCAGTCTTTCGTCATCCAAACAGATGCCAGCGACGTGGCAGTGGGAGCGGTTCTACTCCAAAAGAACAGCCAAGGGAACCTTCAGCCCTGTGCTTACACTTCCCGCAAATTCACCGACACAGAGAGACGCTGGGCAGCATGGGAAAAGGAAGCGTTTGCAGTGAGGTGGGCGCTGTTGACCTGGCGACATCTGCTAGAAGGAAACTAGACACCGTTCGAGGTTTGGACTGACCATAAAAATCTGGAGGCCCTTAGGACCCCACGGAAATTATCACCCAGACAAGTCCGATGGGCCCAATACTTCAATCGGTTCAACTTCGAGCTGAAACACATCCCAGGGGGGAAGAATTTTCTGGCCGATGCCCTCTCCCGAATGCCCCAGTACAACAGTGAACGGGAGCAGGTGGTGAATGCCATCATCCCCTCGCCTCAAGGAGTGGGTCAAGTAACCACCAGACGCCAGCATCGCGACCAGCAGGGCCAACCAGCGGGTGACCTGACGACACGGCTCAAAACAGAGACATTGGCCGACCCCTGGTTCCGAGACAATCAGCATCTTTTGACAAGGAGGAACGACGTAGCATGGAAAGGGACGAAACTTTACGTCCCAGAAACTCTACGCACCCTAGTCCTCAAAAGGAGCCACGACATTAGACCAGCAGGCCATTTCGGTTTTCTAAAGACTATGCACTTAGTACGAAGACAATTTTGGTGGCCTCACATGAGGAAAGACGTGGACAGCTATGTGAAGAGCTGCACCATCTGTGCCACGATGAAAACCCGACCAGGAAAACCTCCTGGGTTACTGCAGCCAGTAGCTGAACTGACAAGACCATGGGAGGAGATTGCAATGGACTTTATAGTAGAGCTGCCGAAGAGTGGCGGAAACACAGTGATCTGGACCGTAATAGACTTATTCTCCAAACAGGCACATTTCATACCCTGTAGTGGGCTACCCTCAGCCCGCCAATTGGCCAAGCTGTTTGTGAAACACATCTACCGCTTGCATGGAGTACCCAGAAGAATCATCTCCGACCGAGGTGTCCAGTTCACAGCGAAATTTTGGAGGGAATTCCTACGATCCATAGGATCATCCCAAGGTCTCAGCTCAGCATTTCACCGGAGCACCAATGACGGGACGGAGAGACTGAATGCCATGATAGAGCAGTACTTGAGGTGCTATGTAGACTACCAACAGTCAAACTGGGCGGACCTCCTATCTTTTGCGGAGGTCGCGTACAACAATGCTGTCCACAGTAGTACAGGACTAACCCCATTCAAGGTAGTGAGCGGTATGGATTTTGTCCCCATGCCAGAATATCCCAGGGAACCCCCTTCTTCAGTCAGTTTGAACGATTGGATGGCGATGCTAAGAGAATCCTGGGAGAACGTCAAAAAGGCATTAGACAAGGCGGCACAGGCTTATAAGAAGCAAGCAGATAAGCACCGAGCCCCTCAAAGACTGTTCCGAGTAGGAGAGAAGGTCTACCTCTCCACCAAGTACTTGAGACTCAAACTCCCAACTAGGAAATTGGGCCCGAAATTTATAGGACCATTTCCTATAGTAAAAATAATCAACCCGGTCACGGTACAATTGCAGTTGCCCCGGTTACTAGGAAAGATACACCCCGTTTTTCACAGTAGTCTTCTGAAGCCTGTGGTGGGGTCAACTTTAAGGCCGGTGCCACGTGATCCCCCAGGGCCCTTGATCATTGGGGGCCAAACTCATTATGAAGTACAGCGAATTCTCGATTCGAGGTGGCACAGAGGCCGCCTCCAATACTTAATTAAGTGGAAGGGTTACCCATCATCAGAAGCATCATGGGTGAAGAGCACGAACATTCAAGCTGACCGCCTTATAGCTAAATTCCATGCAGATCACCCAGACAGGCCGGGAGGGGGTGGGACACAGTCCCAGACGGGGTAATGGTATTAGACCTGTTGTTTTATCTTGTGCAAGTTTTGCTGAAGAATGAAGGGAGAGGGGCCGGATGTCAGCTTCTCAGTGCTGACATAGTAAAGAGGGGGTCAAATTCCTGTGAGGTTATTAAGAGAGAGTGCCGTAGAATGATTTAGATAATGACCAATAGGATAAGGAAGCAAGCCAGGAAAGGGAGGGATGATGGAACAGAGGTCATTTCCTGGCTGCATATGAGTCCGTGAAGACGTTCTAACAAATAAAAGTTTTTTTTCTTTATTATCAAAATGTGAGAGGCATCTAATTTCGTTCAGACAACTCTAGCGTGACAGTCAGCTTGTGCCGTCGCTGACTATTGGGGGTGAATCCCTGCCCCCCACAGAGAGGGCTCGCAATCTGGGTGTCCTCCTGGACGCACGGCTGTCTTTAGAAGAGCATATGACGGCCGTGGCCAGGGGGGCTTTTTATCAGGTTCGCCTGATCTGCCAGTTGCAGCCCTTTCTGGATCGGGACGCTCTGCGTACGGTCACTCATGCCCTTGTCACCTCCTGGCTGGACTACTGTAATGCTCTCTACATGGGGCTCCCCTTGAAGAGCACTCGGGAGCTCCAACTGGTCCATAATGCGGCCGTGTGGGTGGTTATGGGCACAACTCGTGCCCATGTGAAACCTCTCCTGCGCGAGCTGCACTGGCTCCCAGTGGTCTTCCAGGTGTGATTCAAGGTGTTGGTTACCACCTTTAAAGCGCTCCATGGCATCAGACCTGGGTACCTTCGAGACCGTCTTCTGCCACCAGTCGCCTCCCACCGGCCAGTCTGCTCCCACAGAGAGGGTCTCGTCAGGGTTCCATCAGCCAAGTTATCTCCGACCTCCGTATATTTTGCTGTGCCCTCAAGACCCTGCTATTCCACCAGGCTGGGCTATCAATGTGATGATTTTTAAATTGGGTGTTTAAATGTTGGTTTTAAATCTGAGCCTAAATTATTTATTAATTTTAATTATTTTTTAACTGATGTCTCTTTTTGTGCTTTTAGTAGGCTGTACACTGCCCCGAGTCCTTCAGGAGAAGGGCGGTATAGAAATAAAATTATTATAATTGGTTAATCTGTAGTGATATTCACAGCCTTTGAGGTTGGTTAATAGCTCAGCAGCTCGAGTCCTAACCAAGGACCTAGGAACTGTTAAGGTATCGTCGGAGGATGTAAGCTGTTCTGAGTAAGGTGTTTTTTTGTAGAGTCAAAATGTTCAAGTCCGGTAAATTTAGAATTTGTAAATAGCGGGGTAGCCCTCTGGGTATTGCTCCAAGGGCTCCAATTACAATCGGGACAACACATGATTTCGTTTTCCACAGTCGCTCAACTTCAATTTGCAAGTCCCGGTACTTTGTGATTTTTTCTTTTAGTAGGCTGTACCCTGAGTCCTTCAGGAGAAAGGCGGTATAGAAATAAATTATTATTATTATTATTATTATTGCTCTATGTATTCAGAATATTTCATCCACCTCATTATCCGCCTCCTGTTTATTTAAATTTAAAGCCTTGGCTAGAATCTCATTATACCCAGGTCATCGTCTTTTTCTTCTTCAATATTTTGGAATCGTAAATAATAAGCCGCCTTCTCCATTTCAAGCATTATTACTGAGTCTGTAAGCTCTTTATTTTCTTGTGTCAGTCTTTGATTTATTTCATCTACCTTTTTTTCTTCTTGTTCTGATTTCTCC
This sequence comes from Coluber constrictor foxii, assembly GCA_038048745.1. Lineage (NCBI taxonomy): Eukaryota > Metazoa > Chordata > Lepidosauria > Squamata > Colubridae > Coluber > Coluber constrictor. The sequence continues at coordinate 17,148,769 of CM075966.1, forward strand.
TCTATTTTCTGAATCCTTTGTTTATTCTCTGTTATCATTTGCTGAAAATTCCCTATTCTTTCATCCAAATTGTGCATTTTTTCTTTCATCTCCCCCATACCATTTTTCATTTCTCCCAACTCATTTTTCATCTCGGTATAATTTTTTGTCATAGCTTCTTGTATTGACTGAAGCATCATTTGTAACTGAGAGGTACTCATTTTCTCTTGTTGTAGCATGGTGTCTATAGATCTTTGACTTGATGGACTGGAGGAAGCTGATGATGGTGTTGATGATGCTTTTTTTTCCTATTCTGGTTAGATTTGAAATACTTGTCGTTTCAGTGTCTAATAAAAAAGGCAGTCTAATTAAATCATTTAGGGGAGAAAAATATAGAAAATAACAGAGAGAACACGATAATCTCAAACCATCCACAGTCACCACAGTATCCCACATACCCAATAGGCGGGGTGATCAAACCAGTGCCTATTTCTCTCAGTCACCAATCGTTTCTTACAGGTGTTGGAATTTGTAATCCTCAGTCAGTGCACAAAGTCAGTCTGTTGTGTAGCTATAGGTTTATATAGTTATTTCTTTATTTTTTTTCAGTTAGTATTTGTAATCCAGAAGGCCCACCAAACCCCTCAAAAATTCAATAGTCCAGTATTCCAAATGTCTAGTAAGTCGGAAAATTCCTTCACTTGGTTTTAAAATGAAACTAAGCTAGTTGTCAGCCTCCAATCTTTCAATGCTTGCTTGTCGGCTGCCATGGTAATGGGGGAGAGGGAGAAGTGCTAGTCGGGGAAGCATGCTGGAGAGGAGTATGGAGAAACAAAACTGAATCTTAACTGCAGTCCTGTGCCTTTGAAGCTGCTATCTGCTGACATTCCAGATTGATGACACTGCCAGACATGTGATTCCACCTGACCTCTGGAGGACCTTTGGATTGGATGATTTACGTTGGAGAGTTGGGAGGGGATGTTTTCTATATGTGATTTTCAGGCCTATTGTTTCAGATTCTGCTTTCCTTGGCTGCATTCAGTTCACTTTCAGTAAAAGTACCTTTATCTCTGGAAATGGAGTTGGGGTCATTCTTTCCTGAAATCTGAAAGGAGGCACGCCTGACATTAAGCAGAATCTCACTTTTACAGCCATCCTGGATAACTACCGAGGGGGCTGAAACCAAGCGATGTCGGATCAAGACAGTAATCAGGAGCAGATGGGAGCTGCCAGCTCTACAACTTCTTCCCTCCACTGGGGGGGTGGGGTGGAGAATTCGGACTGGATGGCAAAATTACGACTGGGAGAGGAGTCAGAGCGACCCATATGGTTGACTGGAGTGGGGAGGCTACCGGACTGGGAAAGGACCCCCCCAAGGAGTAACAAGTGCCAGACCCTGAAGGGGAGAATCGGCATGGATGCAAGAGCAGAAAGAAAGCTTCATGGTTGCCCAAGCTATGCAACTTCCCAGGGATGCCGAAGAAAGCCAGCAAGCCCAGGAGAGGTATGTTTACCCAACTGGGAAGAAAAGAGACCACCCTGGGGAAGTCCCAGAGATGGCTGCTTGTGGGGGAGAGGAAGAGCAAGCTGGGGAAGGAGCTTCACAAGCCTCTGAAACTCAGGCAAGAGATGCGGCAGCCCAGGGGCCCCCAGCACTGCAGGCTCCTCCCCAGAGGCAAAGAAAGCCAAAGATCCCCCCATCACACAAGTTCGGAGGAGAGACGAAGAATTTGGGATTTTTTTTTAACCCAAGTGTGGAACCACATGTAGGACTGGGGGGAGGATTATCTGTCAGATGCGGCATGAGTGAGGTGCATTACAAATGCCCTAGAGGGAGTGGCAGCCGATTGGATGGTGGTCCTTCACAATAACAACTACCCCCTGCTGAGAAATTACAACCTCTTTATGGGAGCCCTCAGAACACGCTTTGAGGACCCCCTAGCTGAGCGGAAGGCGAGAATCAGAATGAAGGGCATTCAGCAGGGCTGGAGACCGGTGGCAGAGTACACCCAAGAGTTCCGTGAGCTGGCTCCTTTCATGAGAGGGTGGTCAGAGGTGGCCCTATTAAAAAACTATAAAGATGGATTGAATGAGGACATTTACAAAGATTGCAGAGCACGGGGGGTCCCCGAAGTCTTGCAGAGCTGGTACGTGGTAGCAGCGGATGTGGAGATGGACCTGGCCCAAAGCCAGATCCGTGGTGGCCGCGCCTGGGATCAGTCATCCTCCTCTTTCCGCAAGGGGGCACCAAAACCAGCAGTGGGGAAGACAGAGCCCAAACCCAAGTCAAAATCCTTTGCGTGTTTCAAATGTGGAAAGGAAGGACACTGAGCGGCCGAGTGCTTCTCCAAGCCAGCATCAAAACCTTCTGGCCCTGGAGGGAAAAGGGCTGACAAGGCCCCCGCAAAAGCCCGCGAGCCTGCCTTGAAAGGAGTTGAGTTTGCTCCCCGAAAACCGGGTGAGTTGGGAACTCCGACCATCGCGGATGACAGTGAGACTGAGACTGAGTCTGAGTCTGACAACCTGGTGAGTCACAATGGGGGCTCCATGATCATCCCTGTAGAATTAAGGGTGTCATCCACCGGGGCACATGGGCAGATGCCAGCCCTCCTAGACTCTGGATGCACTAGGTGGATAATAAGCCCAAAAGTGGTGGAAAAGATGGGCCTAAGGCTAAAAACATTGAGAAGGCCCATTGCTTTCTGTCAGCTAGATGGATCAGTGGCAGGAGGGAGCCCAGCCAGCTTTGTGACTGAACCCATTGAGATGCAGTTGGGGGATCATCTAGAGACTCTTAGCTTCATTGTGGCCCCTGGCATGCAGCGGCCCCTCATACTTGGACTACCCTGGCTTCGTAAATGGAACCTGCGTGTAAATTGGAGGACGGGAGTTTTGCGCATTCGCTCCGAGAAATCGGGAAAAGACAGGAAAGAACCCCTTTCGGAGGACGGAGGGGAATACAAAAAGGCAGAAACAGCAATAGACCACATAGAGGGGGAGGAGAAGATTCCAAAGGAATATTGGAACCTTCAGGAGGTTTTCAGCGAAAAGGCCTCTGATGTGTTACCTCCCCACAGACCAACGGACTGTACCATTGAAATACTTCCTGGAGTAAAGCTCCCTAAGCCAAAAATTTACCCCATGACCCCCCGGGAGCTGGGGGAACTACGGAACTTTATTGACAAAAACCTAGAACGGGGTGTTATTCAACCAGCCAGGCCGAGGGTGGCAGCACCAGTACTGTTCCGGGAGAAGAGGAGTCCTTTCACCTTGTGGTTGACTACAAGAACCTGAACGCCATTTGCGTAGAAAATGTCTACCCCCTGCTGCTGCTGAAGGACATGCTGGCCCACCTAGGCAAGGGGAAAATCTTCACCAAGCTTGACTTACGAGAGGCTTACTACTGAGTTCGAATTAAGGAAGGGGATGAATGGAAAACAGCTTTTAACTGCCCGCTAGGATGTTTCCAGTTTAGGGTGCTCCCTTTCGGACTACAAGGAGCCCCTGCTGTGTTCATGCAATTAATCAACAAAGTACTGCATGAACACTTATACAAGGGGGTGCTGGTCTACCTTGATGACATTCTTATCTATACCGAGAACATGGACAACCATGTGAAATTTGTGAGAACTGTCCTGAAAAAAACTGAGCTGCTGAACTATATGCCAAACTCTCAAAGTGCGAATTCCACCAAGACAAAATTGACTATCTCAGATACCGCATCTCGCCTGAGGGAATAGAGATGGATCTGGAAAAGGTTCGGGCGGTGTTGGAATGGGCCCCACCATGCACCCGCAAACAACTACAGAGCTTCCTGGGATTTGCTAACTTCTATAGGCAGTTTATCCCCTCATTCGCCAAGATCACTCTGCCGATCTCCAATCTTTTGAAGACAAAAGGAGAAGTAAAACCAAAGCCCTCCCGACCCCTCGAATGGTCTATGGACTGTCAGGCGGCATTTGAGAAACTAAAACGCTTGTTTGCTGCTGAACCAGTCCTTAAGCATCCCGACATGGAAAAACCATTTGTTGTACAGGCTGATGCCAGCGAGGGAGCAGTGGGAGTAGTACTCCTGCAAAAGAATGCCAAAGGAAACTTGCAACCCTGTGCTTATATCTCTCGTAAGCTAACGGAGACCAAGAGGAGATGGGCCATATGGGAGAAGGAGGCTTTCACAGTGCGATGGGCCCTGTTAACATGGAGGCAATTCCTTGAATGGGCTAAGCACCCCTTTGAGGTGTGGACTGACCACAAGAACTTGGAAGCTTTGAAAACGCCATGTAAACTATCCCCAAAGCAAGTCCGCTGGGCTCAGCACTTCAAACGTTTTAATTTCTTCCTCCGCTATCTTCCTGGAGGGAAGAACTTTATGTCAGATGTGCTTTCCAGACTGCCACAATACAACAGTGCTAGAGAGGAAGTGATTTGGCCAATCATCCCCTCAACCCAGCTGGGAGCACCAGTGACTACTCGGGCACAGGCTAAGGAAGATCCAGCATTATCAGGCGACTTGTCTAAGCGGCTACAAGAAGCTTTAAAGACCAATGAGTGGTTTCAAGTCCACTCAAATGAGTGTACACTTCGCGATGGTCTTGCTTGGGTGGGAGCCAAGTTGTATGTCCCCGCCAGTCTGAGAGCAACAGTCTTACAGCACGCTCATGATGCCAAAGTTGCTGGGCATTTCAGATTTGTCAAAACACTACCTTTAGTCAAATGACAATTTTGGTGGCCCACACTCAAGAAGGACATAGAGGCATACGTAGCTAACTGCCCCATTTGTGCCTCAGCCAAGAGACCTCCAGGGAAGCCATCTGGACTACTTCAGAGTGTTGCCAGGCCAGATGCCCCTTGGAGAGAGATCTCCATGGATTTTATTGTGGAACTGCCCAAAAGTGGGGGGAGCACAGTTATTTGGGTGGTCACTGATTTGTTTTCCAAACAAGTGCATTTTATCTCATGTCCCAAGATTCCTTCCGCCAAAACACTGGCGAAAATGTTTGTCCAACATATATACAGATTACATGGTGCCCCAAAGCATATAATCTCTGACAGTTGTGTCCAATTTACCTCTCATTTCTGGAAGGAAATGAGGCTAATAGGCTCTAATAGGCTCCGCCCAGGGATTAAGCTCCGCCCACCATCCTCAGACAAATGGGGCTTATGAAAGAACTAATTCCGTACTGGAACAATATTTGAGGTATTACATTAATTATCAGCAAGATAACAGGGCGGAATTATTGCCATTCGCTGAGGTGGCCTACAATAACTAGCAATAAATAGTAGCACTGGGTTCACCCCTTTCAAGGTGCCCTCCAGCCAAGATTTTGTGCCAATCCCAGAATTGCCCCAAGAGAATCCAAGACACCCCTTTCTGATTCATTGGATCGAACAGCTACGTGGAACATAGGCAGTTACTTGTAAAGCACTTGATGATGTACATCAAGCTCATAAAGCCCAAGCCGATAAAAAAAGGGGTCAGGCACAAGATTATAAAGTTGGAGACATGGTTTATCTGTCCACCAAATACTTGCAAACTACCCAAAAGTAAAAAAAGCTTGGACCCAAATATGTGGGCCCTTTCCCGATAGTTTGGGTTATTAACCCAGTCACGGTTCAATTGGACTTGCCAAAAACTTTGCGATGAATTCATCCGGTGTTCCACGTTAGTTTGCTCAAGCCGGGACACTCGTCCCCTTTGCGTCCAGACCAAGAACCTCCTCCTGTCCCCATTCTGATTGAAGGAGGACAGCACTTTGAGGTCAAGGAAATCTTGGATTCTTGGAAGCACCATGGTAAGGTGAGGTATTTGGTGGCCTGGAAACATTTCCCATTGTCAAAAGCTGAATGGGTAAACAAAAAAGATGTTCGAGCACTGAAGAATGTCCAACAGTTTCATACCAAATATTCTGATAAACCTTAATCGTTTGCTCACTGTACATATTCTATATTTATCTCCCTTTTATCTTTTCCAGGAATAATAACTCTTTTGAAGGGGGGCCGAATGTCAGCCTCCGATCTTTCAATGCTTGCTTGTTGGCTGCCATGTTAACGGGTGGGAGGGAGAAGTGCTAGTCGGGGAAGCATGCTGGAGAGGAGTATTTATTTATTTATGGAGAAATGAAACAGCATCTTAACTGCAGTCCTGTGTCTTTGAAGTTGCTATCTGCTGACATTCCAGATTGATGACACTGCCAGACGTGTGATTCCACCTGACCTCTGGAGGACCTTTGGATTGGATTATTTATGCTGGACAGTTGGGAGGGGATACTTTCTATATGTGATTTTCGCGCCTATTGTTTCAGATTCTGCTTTCCTTGGCTGCATTCAGTTCACTTTCAGTAAAAGTACCTTTATCTCTGGAAATGGAGTCGGGGTCACTCTTTCCTGAAATCTCAAAGGCGGCACGCCTGACACTAATCCACTATGTCATGCTCTCAAGGTTATTTGTAATCCACAATGTTTCCAGAAGTTCTCTATCTTCAAACTCTGCACAAAAACAGTTTTTCAACAACTGTTGTTTTGCCTATTGAAACAGCCTGTCTTCTCTGTCTTCTCTATCTGTAACCTTGGGAGTGTTCTGCCTTCCTTAATTTTTTTCACACATGTAATGTCCTTTCCAGCCAGTAGGTGTCACCCTGACTCTTTCTTCCATCTTTACAGCCAACTTTAAGAGATCCAACAAGTGTCCCAAGATTTATTTCTTCTGTCAAGTTTCCGAAAGATGCCCTAATTAATTCATGAGCCATGATCCAAACTTCAAAGGAAATACATTCATTTATTAGGAGCAACATTCCGGCAATACTCGGATGCAGTTAGAACTGATTCCACGTAGATTTACGTTCCCCTATGACCCTGTCTCTCCCCTCCTCTCTGGCCATGTCATAAATCACATTCTCCAATTAACCACTTTGGTTAGCTGTGAAACCTAACACCCTCCTTCAGATTGCGGTCAGAAAGAATGTATGGAATTCACTTCAGTTCTCCCTCCCTCCTGCTCATGGCAACTTGAAAGCTTTGCAAGTTGACATTTGGCTCCCCTCACTTCCCGAGGGCGACCTGCACAAAGCAAAACAATTTGAGTACAGATGCAGAGTTTAGGGATGTGACCCCCCACCGGGCTTGTTTGGATTTTCTGCATGAAATTTGGCTATAAGGCGATCAGCCTGGATATTTCGACTCTTTACCCAAGATGCCTCTGATAAGGGGTAACCCTTCCACTTGATTAAATATTGGAGTTGTCTCCTGTGCCACCTCGAATTGAGGATTTGCTGCACCTCATAATGGGTCTGGCCCCCTATGACCACGGGGTCTGGGGGCTCACGGGGTAGTGGCCTCAGGGTCAATCCGACCACGGGTTTTAAGAGGCTATTATGGAATACCGGGTGCATCTTCCCTAGCAATCGGGGCAACTTCAATTGCACTGTGACTGGGTTGATTATCTTTACTATGGGGAATGGTCCTATAAATTTTGGTCCTAATTTCTTGCTAGGAAGTTTTAACCTCAAATATTTTGTGGAGAGGTAAACTTTCTCCCCCAGTTGGAATGGCCTTTGGGGAGCTTGGTGTTTGTCTGCCTGTTTCTTATAGGTTTGTACTGCTTTAGCTAGTGCTTTCTTGACATTCTCCCAGGTTGCTTTCAGTGTCGCCATCCAATCGGTCAAGCTGACTGAGGAGGGAGGCTCCCTTGGGTACTCAGGCATCGGGACAAAGTCCATGCTGCTCACTACCTTAAACGGGGTTAGCCCCGTGCTACTGTGAACAGCATTATTATACGCGACCTCAGCGAAAGACAGGAGGTGCGCCCAATTGGACTGCTGATAGTTCACGTAGCACCTCAGGTACTACTCTACCATGGCATTCAGTCTCTCTGCCCCCCTGTTGGTGCTCGGATGAAAGGCTGAGCTAAGGCCCGGGGATGACCCAATGGACCGTAGGAACTCCCTCTAGAATTTTGCTGTGAACTGGACACCTCGATTGGAAATTATTCTTGGTACTCCATGCAGGCGGTAGATGTGTTTCAGGAAGTTTGGACAACTGGCGGGCTGAGGGTAGCCCGCTGCAGGGTATAAAATGTGCCTGTTTGGAGAATAAGTCTATTACAGTCCAGATCACTGTATTTCCACCACTCCTCGGCAGTTCTACTATGAAGTCCATTGCAATCTCCTCCCATGGTCTTGTTGGTTCAGCTACTGGCTGCAGCAGTCCGGGAGGGCATCCTGCTCATTTTTTCATCGTGGCACAGATGGTACAACTTTTTACATAACTGTTGTGGCTCCGTTGCCTGAGCCTGCGTCATCAGCAGGGGAGGACTCTGAGAGTGAGGGAGAGGAGTTGGCAAGGCCTCCTTCTCCAGGACTCTCCTCTCTGGCAATGCCTCCGGAGGACACCGAAGGGCAGGAGATAGGCCCAGAGCCAAGCTCGTCCCCGCAGCCACAGGAGGACATTGATGAGGGGAGTGAGTTTTGGTTGGATCCTCGCCAGAGTCGGAGAGACAGGAGAGCCCAGCAGAGGAAAAGGCGTGGTCGTGATTAGCTGGTGGACCACGCCTCCCAGACTGTATAAGAGAGGGATTGCAGCCGCATCTTTGTGACGAACAAAACAAAGATTCATGGATCCCGGTTTTGAATCGGGCCTGCGTCTCAGCTTTGGTGGTGTGTATGTGACTGACCTATTAATAAAGACGTTGGCAAGCAGCTGCGGATTGCTGCCGACCTTTGTTATCAGCTTACTTGGTTGCCTGCCAGTTCATTAGACTCTGATTGTCTGAGGGGAGGTTATTTCTGGGCACGGGGCCAGAACAATAACTGTCTACGTCTTTTCTCATGTGGGGCCACCAGAACTGTCTTCGTACCAAGTGCAGAGTCTTTAGGAAGCCGAAATGCCCTGCTGGTTTAACGTTGTGGCTCCTCTTGAGGATCAGGGTGCGTAGAGTCTCTGGGACATAGAGTTTTGTCCCCATCCATGCTAGGTCATCCCTTTTTGTCAAGAGATGTTGATTGTCTCGAAACCAGGGGTCTGCCAATGTTTCCGTTTTGAGTCTTGCCATTCAGCCACTTGCCGGTTGGCCATGCTGGTAGTGACGTTGCTGTCTGGTAACTACTTGACCCACTCCTTGGCCAGAGGGGATGATGACATTCACCACCTGCTCCCACTCACTGTTGGAGCATCCGGGAGAGGGCATCGGTCAGAAATTTCTTCCCCCCTGGGATGTGCTTCAGCTCGAAGTTGAAATGATTGAAGTATTGAGCCCACTGGACTTGCTTGGGCGACAACTTCCGTGAGGTCCTGAGGGCCTCCAGATTCTTGTGGTCAGTCCAAACTTCGAACGGTCTCTGGCCTTCTTCTAGCAGGTGTCGCCAGGTCAACAGCGCCCATCTCACTGTGAATGCTTCCTTTTCCCACGCCGCCCATCGTCTCTCTGCGTTGGTGAGCTTGCGGGATGTGTAGGCACAAGGATGTAGATTCCCTTGGCTGTTCTTTTGGAGTAGCACAGCCCCCACTGCCACATTGCTGGCATCTGCTTGGATGACGAAGGGTTGTTCGGGGTCAGGATGCTTTAAGACCGTTTCTTTTGCAAACATTTCTTTTAGTGTTTCGAATGCCCGTTGGCAGGTCAGGTCCCACTACAGGTTGTCCTGGGTGGGGTTTTGTTGCTGGGCTCCCTGTTTTTAGGAGGTCCATCAGAGGTTTGGCAATTCTTGCAAAAGAGGGGATGAATTGTCTGTAGGAGTTCGCGAACCCCAGGAAGCTTTGCAGGTGTCTGCGGGTGCGAGGGGGTTGCCAGTTTAGGACTGATTGTACTTTGGCTGGGTCCATTTCTATCCCCTTGTTTGACACTCGGTAGCCTAAGTAGTCTAGCCGTGATTGGTGGAACTCGCATTTTGATAGTTTGACATATGGGTTTTCCAGTGTGCTGCGTCTACACTCCATAGCTGGGACCAATCCTCTTTTCTGACAGCAACTGAGAGAACTTTTAAATCAATTCCCCACCTCACTCTGTGCTCTAGCCACACCCTCTTTACCCTTGATTCCTCAGTCTTTCTCTCAGTTGCTGACAGACTGGGTGGATTTTTGGTTCTTCTGTGCGCTAGTGTAGTGCGTTAGGCCTTTTAGTTATTTTTGAATAGAAAAATTTTAATTTCAGCTCAATTCGGTATAGTTTAGGTTTTTTGTTTGTTTCTGTCTCTTCTTGATTGCCTGCCTCTGCTGTGTGGCCGATTCCGTGCCTGGTAAGCCAGGTTGGGTCTTGCGTCGCGCTTTTAGCGCTCGCAGCTGCCGGTCTCTGTCCCTGCGGGGCGGATCCAGCTGGAAGAATCTACTGCCGGTGGAGGAGGGGCTGGGCGGCTCGCCGTCGTAACCCCTGCCTCAATGTCAACCTCGCTAGCTTTGGCTCGCTTGCTTTGGCTGTCATAGCAACGGAGGGAGTGGGGTTTAAGCTACGGGGCTTTGAATGAATCTAAGAAACGAAACCAATTCCTAAGCTGTTATCAGGCCAACGGACACTGCATTCCTGGATGCTGACATGGGCAGACGTGTGCTCCCACCTGACCTTTGCGAGACCTTTGGATTGGATGATTTACGGTGGACAGTGGGGGGGGGATGCTTTCTATATGTAACTTTCACACTTTTTGCCTCAGAATCCTGCTTTCCATGGTTGCGTTCATTTCATATCTAGTAAAAGTACCATACTTTAATCTATGATGAAGTCTGGGTTTTCCTTTCCTGGATACTGAAGGAAGCATACCCGTCATTAAGCAGGATTCTCACTCAGCCATCCCAGACAACACCGAGGGGGCTGAAATCCACAGAATGTCTGATCAAGAAAGTGATTTAGATCAGATGGGGGCATATGGCTCGGCAATGTCTTCATACCAGCCGGCAGAAGAGACTGCGGTGTGGATGGAGAATTTACAGCTGAGAGAGAAGCCAGAAGAAGCCCGTTGGTCGAAGGGAGTTGGAAGGTTGCCGGAGCTGGGTAGGACCCCACACAGAGTAACCACCTCTAGACCCCGTAAAGGAGAGGCAGTGTGGCTGCAAGAGCAGAAGGAACGCCTCATGATGGATCAAGCACTACAACTCATCCACGATGTTGAAGAAAGCCGAAAAAACCGTGAGTTTTATACAACCCCTGAAGGGAAGGGAAGAGAATACTCCAAAGTAAATCCAGAGGAAGGAGCTTGTGGGGGAGAGGAAGAGGGAGCTGGCGAAGGTACATCCCAGGCTTTGGGTAGTCAAGCGAGGGATGCGGTAGTCCAGGGGGCCCCAGCCTTGCAGGCCCCACCCCGCAGGTGCAAGAAACCAAAAATCCCCCCCCTGCCTGGAAAATATGGAGGAGACCTGAAAACCCTGGGGCTTTTCTTAACTCAAGTGTGGAATCACATGCAGGACTGGGGGGAGGACTACCTGTCGGATGCAGCCTGAGTGAGATGTGTCACTAGTGCCTTAGAGGGAGTGGCAGCTGAATGGATGGTGGTCCTTCACAATAACAATTCTCCCCTGCTGCAAAATTACAACCAGTTCATGACAGCCCTTAGGAGGCGTTTTGAGGACCACCTAGCTGAGTGGAAGGCGAGACTCCGAATGAAAAGTATCCAGCAGGGCCGGAGATCGGTAGCGGAATACACCCAAGAATTTCGGGAGCTAGCGCCATACATGACAGGGTGGTCAGAAATAGCTCTGCTGGAGAGTTTCAAAGATGGACTGAATGAGGAAATCTACCACGACTGTAGAGCGCGGAGGGTCCCTGAAGATCTGCACAGTTGGTACATAGCAGCTGAGGATGTGGAAATCGAGATAGGCCGAAGTCGACTCCGAAAAGGGCGTACTAGGGAGCCTTCATCCTCCTACTACCGCAAGGAAGCCCCAAAGATGGCTGGTGGGAGGGCGGAGTCCAAACCCAAGCCGAAACCCTTCACGTGTTTCAAGTGTGGCATGGAAGGTCACCGGGCTGCTGAGTGTTCCTCCAAGCCAGTGCCTAAAACTACCAGCAGAGGGCCTAAGAAGACGGACAAAACATCCACAAAAGTTTGTGAAGCCGCGCTGGAAGGGGAAGTCGTAGAGTTCGCTCCCCGGGCCAAGGGTGAGTTGGGAACTCCGACCGACGCGGACGACAGCGAGACCGACTCCGACTCCGATGATCTGGTGAGTCACACTGAGGGCCCCCTGCTCATCCCCATAGAACTAAGGGTGCCATCCACAGGGGCCCACACACAGATGCCAGCCTTATTAGACTCTGGGTGCACCAGATGCATTATCAGCCCGAAAGTAGTAGAGAAGATGGGCCTGGGACTTAAAGCACTGAAAAGGCCTATTGCGTTTTGTCAGCTAGATGGGTCGATGGCAGGGGGGGGGCCAACAAGTTTCATAACGGAACCCATTGAAATGAAATTAGGGGACCACGTAGAGACTCTCAGTTTTATTGTGGCCCCTAGCATGGAACGACCCCTCATACTTGGCCTGCCCTGGTTACCTAAATGGAACCTGCAAATTAACTGGAAAACGGGGGTTTTGCGCATTCGCGCTGGGAAACCGCCACTAGAGAGGAAAGAACCCCCCCTTAAGGGCGGAGAGGAGCCTGAAAAAGCAGAGATGGCGATAGACCACATTGAAGGGGAGGAGAAAATTCCAAAGGAGTATTGGGATCTCCGTGAAGTCTTTAGTGAGAAAGCCTCGGATGTGCTACCCCCCCACAGGGCTACGGACTGTACCATTGAGATACTCCCTGGAGTAAAGCTCCCTAAGCCAAAAATTTACCCTATGACCCCTCGTGAACTGGGGGAACTACGAAATTTCATTGACAAAAACCTAGAACGGGGTTTCATCCAACCAGCTAGACCACGGGTGGCCGCACCAGTTCTGTTTTGGGAGAAGAAACATGGTTCCTTTCGTTTAGTAGTTGATTATAGAAACTTAAACGCCATTTGCGTGGAAAATGTCTACCACCTTACCCCTCATGAAGGACATGTTGGCGCACTTAGGGAAGGGAAAGATTTTCACCAAACTAGACTTAGGAGAAGCTTACTACAGAGTGCGAATTAAGGAGGGGGATGAATGGAAAACTGCATTTAACTGCCCGCTGGGATGTTTCCAGTTCTGAGTACTCCCTTTTGGTCTACAAGGGGCTCCTGCGGTATTCATGCAATTGATCAATGAAGTTTTGCATGAGCATTTGTACAAGGGGGTGCTGGTTTATTTGGATGACATTCTCATCTACTCTGAGAACATGGCTGAACACGTGAAATTAGTGCGCACCATGCTGAAAAAACTCAGGGCTGCTGAACTGTATGCAAAACTTTCTAAGTGTGAATTCCACCAAACCAAGATTGACTATCTTGGATATCGCATCTCCCAGGGGGGAATAGAAATGGACCCTGCAAAGGTTCGGGCGGTGTTAGAATGGACGGCGCCACGCACCCGCAAGCAATTACAAAGTTTCTTGGGGTTTGCTAACTTTTATCGACAGTTCATCCCTTCGTTCGCCAAAATCGCACTGCCAATAACTAATCTCCTGAAAACCAAAGGTGAAGGAAAACCAAAACCCTCCAGACCTCTTGAATGGACTATGGACTGCCAGGCAGCATTCGAAAAACTGAAACGGCTGTTTGCTGCCGAACCAGTCCTCAAACACCCGGACATGGATGAGCCTTTCGTAGTACAGGCAGATGCCAGTGACGTCGCAGTAGGGGCCTTACTTCTGCAAAACAATGCAGATGGGAAACTACAGCCTTGTGCCTACACATCCCGGAAACTGTCCGAAACTGAAAGGAGATGGGCCATATGGGAGAAAGAAGCTTTCGCTGTACGCTGGGCACTTCTAACCTGGAGACAATTTCTCGAAGGAGCTAAGCATCCTTTTGAAGTTTGGACTGATCATAAAAATCTTGAGGCTTTGAAAACCCCACGTAAGCTGTCGCCAAAACAAGTTCGCTGGGCCCAACACTTCAACCGCTTTAACTTTACCTTGCGCTACCTCCCTGGTGGGAAGAACTTCATGGCAGACGCTCTGTCCAGATTGCCTCAATACAACAGCACCAGGGAGGAAGTGATTCGTCCAATTGTCCCGTCAGCCCAACTGGCGGCACCAGTGACTACCCGAGCAGAGTCGAAGAGTGACCCAAGTCTCTCGGGCGATTTGCTCCAGAAACTACAAGAGACTTTGAAAACCAATGAGTGGTTCCAAGCCCACTCAAACGAATGTACACTTCATGATGGTCTAGCTTGGATTGGAGCTAAATTGTACGTTCCAGCCAGCCTACGAGTAACAGTTCTGCAGCACGCCCATGATTCCAAAGTGGCAGGGCACTTTGGATTTGTCAAAACCTTACATCTTGTCAAAAGACAGTTCTGGTGGCCTCCACTCAAAAAGGACACAGAGGCATATGTAGCGAGCTGTCCAGTGTGTGCCTCAGCTAAGAGACCTCCAGGGAAGTCACCTGGCCTACTCCAAAGTGTAGCCAGACCCACTGCCCCTTGGAAAGAAATATCCATGGACTTCATTGTAGACCTTCCAGAAAGTGGGGGGTGCACAGTTATATGGGTAGTGACTGATTTGTTTTCCAAACAGGTGCATTTTATCCCATGTTCTAAGATCCCATCAGCAAAAACCCTTGCTAAAATGTTCATTCAACATGTATATAGGCACATGGAGCTCCAAAACGTATAATTTCAGACAGGGGAGTACAGTTCACCTCCAGTTTTTGGAAAGAATTCCTGATGCTGATAGGCTCTGCCCAAGGATTAAGCTCCGCCCATAACCCCCAGAGCAATGGGGCCTGTGAAAGAACCAATGCTGTACTTGAACAGTATCTGAGATGTTATATAAATTACCAGCAAGATAACTGGGTAGACTTGCTGCCATTTGCAGAGGTGGCATATAATAATTCCATACATAGCAGCACAGGTTTCACTCCTTTCAAGGTGGCTTCTGGCCAGGAATTTGTGCCAATCCCAGAGTTACCTCACGATAACCCACAGAACCCTTCTCTAATTGAGTGGATCGAACAATTACGAGGGACTTGGGCAGTAACTTGAAAAGCTTTAGATGATGCTCACCAAGCCCATAAAACCCAAGCCGACAGAAAGAGGTGCCCTGCGCATGTTTATAAAGTGGGGGACATGGTTTATCTTTCTACCAAGTATTTGCAAACTCCTCAGAAATCAAAGAAGCTTGGACCAAAGTATGTGGGCCCTTTCCCCATTACTCGGATCATTAACCCAGTAACAGTTGAATTAGATTTACCCAAGAACTTGCGGCGAATTCATCCAGTGTTTCATGTTAGCTTACTGAAACTAGAACATTCGTCCATTCTACGTCCGTCCAAAGAACCTCCTCCCATTCCCATCCTCATTGAAGGGGAACAACATTTTGAAGTAAAAGAGATTTTGGACTCTAGAAAACATCATGGCAAAGTACAGTATCTGGTGGCATGGAAACACTTCCCGTTATCACAAGCTGAATGGGTGAATAAACGTGATGTTTGGGCACCTAGAAAAGTGCAGTTGTTTCACACCAAATACCCTGATAAACCTTAAGTAATGATAGTTATTAATTGTTGTGATATTACCTCTTCTTTTCTCTGTTTCAGGACTAGAGGTCATCTTTTTTGAAGGGGGGCCGAATGTCAACCTCGCTAGCTTTGGCTCGCTTGCTTCGACTGTCATAGCAATGGAGGGAGGGGGGTTTAAGCTACGGGGCTTTGAGTGAATCTAAGAAGCGAAACCAATTCCTAAGCTGTTATCAGGCCAACGGACACTGCATTCCTGGATGCTGACACGGCCAGACGTGTGCTCCCACCTGACCTCTGGGAGACCTTTGGATTGGATGATTTACGGTGGACATTGGGAGGGGATGCTTTCTCTATGTACCTTTCGTGCTTTTTGCCTCAGAATCCTGCTTTCCATGGTTGCGTTCATTTCATATCTAGTAAAAGTACCATACTTTAATCTATGATGAAGTCTGGGTTTTCCTTTCCTGGATACTGAAGGAAGCATACCCGTCACTCAATCCTATCTGATCGGAAGGCTCCCGGCGAGAGAGGCGGCGGCAAGGCAAGTATACGCTGCTGGCGTTTAGCCTGCCTACAGTCGGCGCGTGTTCCCGGCTTCACTGAGAACCGGGTCCCGTCCCATCAGGGATCTGCGGGCGGGGCCGTGATTAAAAGGGCCAGGAGATTCGGAGCTCCTTTTCTTGAGTGAAGGCGAGTTGTTTGGAGGGCTGAGCGGTGGTTTCAGGGATCTCCAACCGCCCACGCCGTTGATCAGTGGCTTGGCGTCCTGCTCCTCATGGCGGGCGCAGCCTGAGTGTTGCGGAGGGGTGCGGCCGCCATTTTGGGGCGCCACCTCAGCTATCTTTCGCGCCCTTCCTGGCCTCTTCGATAGCCTGCTTAGCCTAACCAGCTGTTGCTCAGTTGGGAGGGGCACAGGTGATTTTGGTGGTCAATTGGGACAAGTTCCTGGATTGGTGTTTCTGGCTGTGCTTTGGTCAGTGCACCTATTGTTTCTGGCCCACGCCCTGGGGAGGCCGGCAGGCTTACCTCACGTGGCTGTCTCACTCAGAGTCTAGCTCTTACCAAGGCCTACTACCTTGATCTATCACGGTGCTAAGCCATTAAAAAAAAAAAAGTAAGGCAAAGCCGAAGCCAAAGAATTTGGATTCTGTATTATCCATACACCCTTACCTTGTGAAGCAGTTTTGCCAGGGGCTATGGCAGACTCTTCCCTCTCTTCTGACCTGGAGCAGGATACCAGCCCTGCCAGGTCATCTAAATCTCAAAAGAGAAAAAGGAAGGATAAGAAATCTGCTTCCTCGAGTCTCAGGTCTCATCATTCCCAAAAGCCTGCGGGGTGGGACAAAGCTGCCCTTAGACGCCACAAGGCGTTCGAGAAACAATACGAGAAGGCCAAGCAGGCCACTGCCATGCTGGTTACTCCTGAGCCAGGTCAAACCCACTCACCTTCTCCGGTGCGTGAGGGCTCCCCTTCTGGTCAGCCTTCTCCTAATCCGCTGACATTGAGCAAGAGGGTGTCGCAGTCCATGCTGGATGTTTCAACTGCGGGGATGCACTATTCAAGTTTGCCATCCAGACAAGCCCCGTCTGCCACCTTTACCTCCACAGCGGCGAGCCTGCGTCCTCCTGAACTGTCTCCAGCGGGTTCCCCTGTTGACTTCCAAACTATGCTGTCTACGGCGCTGGCCACTATCATGGCAGCTGGAGCCCACCAATCGGCTCAGGGGCAGGCAGTGGGGGGCCCGCAAGGGTCTACTTATGTGCTGAGGGTGCACCGGTCTCGGTCCCCTCTTCGCCAGGGGTCGGATTCATCAGAGGAGTCGGAGGATGTAGAAGGGTGCCCTGAGGATCTCGAATTTTCCGAGGATGACGGCCTCATGCCTGATACTCCCGCCTTCACAGGCTTGTTCCGTCCGTCTCTGTTTAAATCCCTCCTCCACAAGGCCCGTTTGACTACAAACTTGGGATCTGTAGGGGCTCAACTTCCTGCTCCTCAACCCGAGGCGGGTCCGCATGATGCCTTGTTCAAACAAGCCAAGCAGGAGAAGGATTTTATTCCATGCCCCCAGTTGTTTACTGACGTGCTGCAGGCGCCCTGGGGTCAACCGGGGTCGTTGACGGCTCCTAACAATCAAGATAAGAAATTGTATTGCTCAGCTCCGGAACTAGAGACATTGTTGGAGCTGCCTTCTGTGGATACTCCCGTGGCTAATTTAACTGCTCAATCAGTGGTGTCTGCCGATCCACTGGATGAACTGAAATCTGAGGACAGACGCACCGAATTGGCCCTTCGCAAGTCTCATCAGGCGGGGGCTTGGACCATCAGTACGGCTACGGCTACTTCCTTCTTCAATCGTGCTTCCTTGATTTGGCTGCCTCAATTACAAGAGAGGATCCCTCCGGAGGAGACACGTTTACATCAAGATGTCAACAAAATCATTGCAGCCACCGAGTACTCTGCTGACGCCTCGTTGAATTCGGTTAAATTTTTTCTCCAGGGCCCTCGCCTCCACACTAACATCACGCAGGCTCTTCTGGCTTCGCCCCTGGAAGGCGGATGTCAAAATGAAGTGGAAGTTGGCATCAGCCCCGTACAAAGGTTCCGCTCTGTTTGGGGCCGCCTTGGACCCGCTCCTTGTCGAGGATAAGGACAAACGAAAGGTTCTTCCCTTGACATTTCGTAAACAGGACAGACGTTTTAACCCATATTCACAACAACAGCCCTTTCGTGCATACTCAGGGTCTGGGGTCCCTCGACTTACAGTCTGTCCAGGCCTCAGACCATTCTACGGACAGACAGCGGTTTCGAGACAGGGGCAGATCTCAGATCTCATCAAAACGTCTGTTTCCTGGAGCCGGTTCCAAACCCTATCGGCGGGGCAAATGACTTGCTGCCAGAAGTCCCGGTGGGGGGTCGCCTCCGGGACTTCCAGGAGCAGTGGACTCTGTCGACCTCAGACGCTTGGGTGCACCGCACAGTCTCCGAAGGTCTTCGAATAGAGTACATGGATCGACCACCACGTCGTTTTGTCAGGTGCCCGATACCAAATTCCGCGGAACAATTTCATCTCATGTTAGCGAAAATAACACACTTGTTAGACATCAAGGCGATAGAGCTGGTACCGTTGGACCAACAAGGGACTGGGTTTTATTCGGTTCTGTTCCTGGTTCCAAAGAACTCCGGGGGGGTCAGAGGCATTCTCAATCTGAAGCAGCTCAATTCGGCGGTGCGCTATCAGCGCTTCAAGATGCACTCCCTGCAATCGATCCTGGCCTCAGTGCGCCAGGGAGACTTAATGCAGTCCGTGGACCTTCGCGAGGCCTACCTCCACGGTGCCAGTTCACCTGTCCTACCGACAATATCTGCAATTCGAATTTGCTGGGAGGCATTTCCAGTATTGTGCCATGCCCTTTGGACTCTCTTCCGCCCCCAGAACCTTCACCAAGCTGGTGGTGGCAGTGGCGGCCACCCTTCACTTGGTGTTAGTGAGACTGCTGTGCTATCTGGACGACATTTTGGTCCTGTCATCTTCCCAGGAGCGGGCGGCCAGGGACATGCAGTTGGTGCTTTCCACATTCCGAGCACATGGTTTTACAATAAACATGGACAAGAGTCACCTCATTCCGTCAACGTTCATTTTACACCTCGGGGCCGTGATCGACTCGTCGAAAGGCCAGGTGTTTTTGTCCCCAGAAAGAATCCAGAATGTCACGGCATTACTGGACAAGGTCCTGACACTGCGATCGGTGCCATTATCGACCCTTTCTCAACTGCTGGGAAAATTAGTGTCCTGTATCCACATCGTACCGTGGACTCGCAGGCATTCCCGTCTACTTCAATGGCTTCTCCTTCCCTTCCAGAGGACGGGCTCTGCCATATCGTCAAGGAAGGTGTCTCTGCTGCCTCAGATCCGTTTGTCTCTGCGTTGGTGGAAGTCTCCAGCTGTTCTACGGGGCTGTCACTTCCTGGATCTGGACCGAGTGGTGCTTACCACAGATGCCAGCCTGCATGGTTGGGGGGGCCACATAGCGAATCAGGTGGCCCAGGGCAGGTGGTCCCCATTGGAGCGTCGTCACAGCATCAACCTCCTCGAACTTCGGGCGATTCGACTGGTGCTGTTCCACTTCAAGTCGGAGGTAAGGAGCCACCACGTGTTGGTTCTCACGGACAACACGTCTGCAAAGGCGCATGTGAACCAAGAGGAGGGCACGAAGTCTCATGCACTGATGCTCAAGTCCGAAAAACTGTTCAGTTGGGCGGAACGCCACCTCCTGTCGATCCCGGCGGATCATATCTCCGGGGCTGCAAACGTTCAGGCGGATTGGCTTAACAGAGAGCTGATCGACCCGGCCGAATGGCAGTTACATCCGCGCCTCTTCAGGGAATTGTCTCTCAGGCTCGGGACTCCTGTGATTGATCTGTTTGCCAGTCCCACCAACGCCCAGCTTCCTCGGTTCATGTCCCGCTATCCGAACCCATCAGCAGAAGGCGTGGATGCCCTCAGATGTCGGTGGCCGAGGGGCCTGTTGTATGCCTTCCCTCCGGTCGCTCTGATACAACAGGTCGTATGAAAGTTGGTGGCAGAACGAGCAGTGTTGGTGCTGGTGGCTCTCAATTGGCCGCGCCGTCCCTGGTTTGCAGACCTTGTGGAATACTCCATCAGCAGCCCGTGGGTGATTCCGCCTCATCGGATCGCGTTGTGCCAAGGAGCCATATTTCATCCAGAGCCTCAGTGGCTCCAGTTGGCCGCGTGGCATTTGAACGGGTCATCCTGAGGAAGAATCGTCTGTCGGAGGATGTGATTGGCACGATGCAGGCGTCCCGTCGTCCCTCCACAACTAGGATTTATGAGGCGTCGTGGAAGGCGTTCTGTCGTTGGGCGGCTGCCCACCATGTGGACCCAACTTCGGCCGTCATTCAGGATGTGTTGGACTTCTTGCAGTCGGGGCTGGCCAAGGGCTTGGCACCGGCCACCTTAAGAGGTCAACTTGCGGCTTTGTCTACGGTCATATCATGCCCACCTTATCAGTCATTGTCTCACCATCCGTGGGTCCGTGAGTTTCTTCATGGCACCACCAATATTCGGCCACCCACAGTCCACCGTTACCCTTCTTGGGATTTGTCTCTTGTTTTGCTAACTCTGACGGTACCTCCATTTGAACCCTTGGGTTCAGTTTTGCTCAAGTTCCTTTCTTTCAAGGTGGCGTTCCTACTGGTGATCACTTCAGCCCGGCGTATTTCCGAGCTTGCCGCCTTATCTGTTAGGAAGGACTTTTGCATTTTTCATGCCAATACAGTGGTGCTCCGTCTTGATCCAGCTTTTACACCTAAGGTTAATTCATGGTTCCATCGTTCTCAAGAAATAGTTTTGCCGGACTTTTGCCCTAACCCTAGGCATCACCGCAAGGTTCTCTGGCATACGCTTGATGTTCGCCGGGTGTTATGTCGATACATCCGCAGGACTGCGTCCTTTTGGAAGATGGAAGCTCTTCTTGTGTCTTTTCATCCTGCTTCTATGGGACAGAAGGTGTCGTCCTCTACAGTGGGTCGGTGGATAAAGGCCTGCATTTCTCTGGCCTATGAGCATCAATCCCGGCCGGACCCGCCTCGTATTTTACCTCACTCAACAAGAAGCGCAGCTGCTTTGGCAGCCTGGGCTACGCAGGCATCTATACTGGACATTTGTCGTGCAGCCACTTGGACATCCCTGTCACCATTCATCAGACACTATAGAATTGACGCTTACGCTTCGGCGGAAGCGTCTTTTGGACGGTGAGTTTTGCAAAGGGTGGTTGCAGAATCGGTTCCAGGGGGTAGTCAGCTTCCCGCCCCTGGTGTTTAGGCTTGGGTATATCCCAGCTATGGAGTAGACGCAGCACACTGGAAAATGGACGTTGACTTACCTGAACGTCCATTTTCTGGGTGCTGCGGATACACTCCATTCCCTCCCTTTGTTGGGCTGACTGTTTGGTTGAGTTGATTGTGTTTATTATGGTGTTGTTAATAAAATTGAGTTGTATTCAGTTCTGTGCTGCACCTTTGTTCAAGACTGAGGAATCAAGGGTAAAGGGGGTGTGGCTAGAGCACAGAGTGAGGTGGGGAATTGATTTAAAAGTTCTCTCAGTTGCTGTCAGAAAAGAGGATTGGTCCCAGCTATGGAGTGTATCCGCAGCACCCAGAAAATGGACGTTCAGGTAAGTCAACGTCCATTCTCCCCCAGCAGTTTTTCCAGCACTTGGCGGACGAGGGGTATGTGTTCGTCTATGGTTTCCGTGTAAATGAGAATGTGAACTAGGTAGACTAGGACCCCCTTATAGAGGTGGTCATGTAGAACTTCGTTTATCATTTGCATGGACACCGCCGCGGCTCCCTGTAGGCCAAATGGCATCACCTTAAATTGGAAACTCCCTAGGGGGCAGTTGAACACTGTCTTCCACTCATCTCCTTCCCTGGTGCGTATCCAGTAGTAGGCTTCGCGGAGGTCTAGTTTGGTGAAAACCTTTCCTTTAGCCAGGTGGGCTAGCATGTCTTTCATGAGGGGAAGGGGATATAAGTTGTGTACGGAGACACATTGATACCTTGAAAATCAACCACCAGGCGCATAGAGCTGTCTTTTTTCTCTTTGAAGAGGACCGGTGCTGTGACCCGCAGTTTGGCTGGCTCAATGAAGCCCCTTTGTAGGTTTTTGTCTATGTAGTTTCGCATTTCTTGCATTTCACAGGGCGTCATGGCATACAATTTAGGTTTTGGTAGTTTCGCCCTAGGGATGATTTCGATGGCGCAATCAGCTTCGTGGTGGGGTGGTAGAACATCACACTCAGCCTCGCTAAATACCTCTGCAAGGTCTTGGTACTCTCTTGGGATCTGTTCTGTTTCGTGGGAGCTTTTGGATGTGGCCCCTAACTGCTTCGCAGTACCCTTCAGGAGGGGCCCTCGTGTCGGCGTCATCTTTTGTTCAGGCAGGAAAGGTTGGGGCTCTTGTGTGTGGGGTGTCTCTTCTGGTTGGAGCAGCAAGGGTTGGGGCCCCTTTGCTATCCTCAATCTGCGGGTACCCCCTTGCCACCAGATGGTCAGTCCCCGCTTGTCTAGCCACAAGAGTCCCAGTATGACTGGATCTGTCATTTTGGGGGCTATTACGAATCGAATTACTTCCCAGTGGTCCGCTAGCTCTAGCTTCACTGGTTCAGTCAGGTGAGCGGCATAGGCTCCCCTCATTAGGGACCCATCAACCTGTTCGAACCGGATTGGGTGGGTCAGTCTTTTTGCTCTGATCCCCAGTTTCAGGACTGTGGTTAGGTTGATCAAGCATCTAGTGCAGCTTGAGTATCAGGGCTTGAAAGGCCCCCTGGGTCCCTGTTTTTGGGGCTGTGAGGCGTATTGGGAAAACAAAAGGGTGGACTGGTTCCCTCACCATTGGGTCGTTTTCACCCTCGTCCTCGCTATCATAGGATTCTGGCAACTGGTCATCTTTGCCTGGTGTTCCCCCCGCCTCTTCGGCTGGGTGGGAAGGGACCTCTTCAGTCTGGAGGGCCCTCCAGTCAAATTCCTTCCTCTGCTGCTCTCTGGAACTCCCCAGGGGCTTTGGAAGCCTGGCTTGTTTCCAGTCCAACCTCCACTCTACTCTTCCCACCTCACTCAGGGGCTTCACCTTTTTCCGGGCATTGGGGTGGGGAAACTCAACTTCAGCTGCCTTAGAGATTAACTCCCCCCAATACTCATCTTTTCTTGCTTCCGCTGCTGAAGCAGGCATCTCAGCTTTGAAGTCCGAGGGAGGCTGCACTCTGGCTGCAATTAGGCTCTCTTCCAATAGCTTATCTCTGGCCATGGTTGCCTGATTTTCTCTCCCAGCACCCAAGACATCGGGGAGCTGTTGGAGAGTCCAGGATTCAGGAAACCTGGTAA
Source organism: Coluber constrictor foxii (assembly GCA_038048745.1). Classification (NCBI taxonomy): domain Eukaryota; kingdom Metazoa; phylum Chordata; class Lepidosauria; order Squamata; family Colubridae; genus Coluber; species Coluber constrictor. Next base: position 17,172,157 of record CM075966.1, read on the forward strand.
TCTTTACAGATTTTTGAAAGTAGTTCTAACTGTCTGTCAAGTTTCCGAAAGATGCCCTAATTAATTCATGAGCCATGATCCAAACTTCAAAGGAAATGCATTCATTTATTAGGAGCAACATTCCGGCAATACTCAGATGCAGTTAGAACTGATTCCACGTAGATTTACGTTCCCCTATGACCCTGTCTCTCCCCTCCTTCCTGGCCATGTCATAAATCACATTCTCCAATTAACCACTTTGGCTAGCTGTGAAACCTAACACCCTCCTGATTGCGGTCAGAAAGAATGTATGGAATTCACTTCAGTTCTCCCTCCCTCCTGCTCATGGCAACTTGAAAGCTTTGCAAGTTGACATCTTATTCTTCCAAAATTTGTTATTTAAAGTTACAAAAACCAACAAAGCACAAAGGAAGGGGTTTCAAAACAGCTTTTAACGTTTTAAAAATAACCAGTCCAGTCTTTTCCATTTGTTTTTAAAAGTTCCACCTCGGTCTCCTCTTTTTTTTTTTATGGATCTGTCAACTGCTCCCAATTTTACTTGCCGCTATTCTTTCGGAGGTGGGCAAATATTCCCGTCCTCCTACTCTACAGAGTCCCACTTTTCAAAAATACTTCTTGGGGGATTTAATGCCCCTGTGGAAATTAGAAGTAAGAAGTCTCACCAGATCAAATACACTGCTTTGGATCCTCACTTCTTATTTCTTCATCTCTTCAATTACCCCAGCTTTGTTATGGCCATAATGACCATCTCTCTTCTCTGTTGGTTGATCGGGTGCCTCGGATCAAGCGAAAGAGCCACCGCTCTTCCGCGATTGGCGAGGGGTCCCTCCTTTCTTCATCACCCCTTAGGGCTTCCTAATGGAGAAGTATCGGCCAGGATTCGTGGCACCCCGATATCCAGTGACCGTCCCACCGCGGCGTCAAACCAGAAGTCTGGGCTATGACTTCTTGAACAGGCAGGCACCTAATCCAGGCCTCAAGCAGACAAGAGCCTCAGATAGCTCAACAGGCTACGTAGCCTGTTATTAACATTCAGCTGTCTGCAATTATTGCAAGTTCGAGGCTCAAGGTTGACTCAGCCTTCCATCCTTTCTAAGGTAGGTAAAATTGAAGACCCAGTTTGTGGGGGCAATCCTGACACTGGCTTTGTATAAAAAATATACAAAAGTATGAAGGCTATTGCTTAACGCATTGTAAGCCGCCCTGAGTCTCCAGAGAAGGGCGGCATATAAATCTAATTAAAAAAAAGACGTACCAGTCAAAATAGAGAAAACATTCTCAGCAACTAATTAATTGCCACATCCCAGGAAACCTCCAATCGCTAACTGACACCCCCCTCCCCCCCAGTTCAAATCTTACACAGACTATAAATACTACAAGGCAATCCCTACTTCTAAACAGTTCCACTTAGGAAGCATAGCTGGGATGTGGACAGACTGTCTGCAAAAAACCTAATCAGTACCTCAGTATTGAACTGTGGAGAACCCAAATACTAAGAGTCGAGGTGGCACAGTGGTTAGAGTGCTGTACTGCAGTTACTTCAGCTGACTGCTAGTTCAGCAGGTCAGCAGATCAAATCTCACCGGCTCAAGGTTGACTCAGCCTTCCATCCTTCCGAGGTGGGTAAAATGAGGACCCAGATTGTTGGGGGCAATATGCTATTTAGTATACTGTCGATTGTTGTAAGCTGCCCAGAGTCCTCGGAGAGTGGGCAGCATAGAAATATGATTAATAAAAATAAATAAATAATAAATATGTACATCAAATCTGGGCTACTTCTAAGGAATCCATGAGAACAAACTCCATCAAACTCTATGTGGCAGTATGATTAGACCATTTAGATAAAAGGCAACATGTTGATATTATTCAAGTAATGCATTTTAAGGTACCAATAGCCTATATCTGTTTACTTAGAAAATTCAGGCTATGAAAAAATCATTTTCATTATATGCCCTTTTCAGACCCCTTTGCTGATGCAACTAAGGGTGACGACTTACTCCCGGCAGGGACTGAAGACTACATCCATATAAGGATCCAGCAACGAAACGGTAGAAAAACATTAACAACTGTTCAGGGGATTGCTGATGATTATGACAAAAAGAAACTTGTGAAAGCATTCAAAAAGGTAAAGTTGGTGTTTCTTGGATTTTTAAATGTTTGAGCTAAGAACATCCAAACTGAATATACATACATTCACAAGTATACAGTTATTTACATATATTTTTAAAAAGTGCTATGATAGTCCTGAAATTGTTATGCCAATATTTTTGTCTCAGCCAGCAAAAACAGACAGTACATGTTTTCAAAGAAACCAAGTGATTCCCAGTTGATTTTTTTTAAAAAAATCTTTTGAGCAGTACTACCCTGTTTCCCCCAAAATAAGACATCCCCTGATAATAAGCCCAATCAGGCTTTTGAGCACATGGCAATAAGGCCAAGCGCTTATTTCAGGGTTCAAAAAAATATAAGACAGGGTCTTATTTTCAGGGAAACACGGTAGTGATAGAGTTGATTTCATGGCGTCTCCTAAAACTGCCATATTTAGGAAAAGATTAAGGTCCTTTAAAATGGATCTAACCCTTACAGGTAGAAATACTACAAAAGATAATCAGAATTTAATATCAATTGATCCTGGAATATTCCTCAATATTGTTCTAATCTGTTTCTTTGCTAGTAACAGTTATTTCAGGAAAATGTGGGTTAAAAGCAAGCTAAATTCAATATTCAATCCTGCCTTTCTTTCAAGTTAATGAGAAATCAAAGATACAAATGCACTAAAACAAAGAATAAAGATAAAATATGAAGGCTGCATGGAAGATGTCCAAACTACTGTATTTTTCGGAGTATAAGATGCACCGGAGTATAAGACGCACCTTCGTTTTTGGGGAGGAAAATAAGAAAAAAGCTGATGGGTGGGTGGATCAAATACCTCCAATCAGCTGTTCCCAGAGGTGAATTTTAGCAACAGGTTCCTTGGTTGTGAGCTCTTTGCCTTGCTTTTTTTTGCTTTTTTTCTGCCTCTGAAACTCAGTTTCAGAAAAACCTTTTTTTCTTGCCTCTGAAAGCTTCCAAAACAGAGCTTCAGAAAAAAAGCCTCTGAAGCTCTGTTTGGGGCCTTTTTTTCTGAAGCTCTGTTTGGGGCCTTTTTTTCTGAAGCTCTGTTTGGGGGCTTCTTTTCTGAAGCTCTGTTTGGGGGCTTCTTTTCTGATGCTTCGTTTCTGATGCTTTTTTCAGCCTCTGAAACCTCCGTTTGAGAAGCTGGGCGGGGCTGCATTCGGAGTATAAGACGCACCCAGATTTTCACCCTCTTTTTTGGGGGGGAAAGGTGCGTCTTATACTCCGAAAAATACGGTATATGAAAAGGAGAGAAGTAGAACAAACAGTAGTCCGCATAACTAACTAGTGATAATTAGATGTAGAACTATAAAATGGAAAACCCTAACAAGTTATTGGGTGGTGGGCTAGCTTAGTTCAGAGTGCTAATCTTAAATATACTGGTGCCTTGGTAAGATCCTTTGTTAGCAAAATTCAGTTGAACGTCTAGAGGTATGCCTTACAATCGGAATTACATTGTATAGTGCAGTGGTGTCAAACTGAAATAGAAATGGGAGCTGCTAAAGCAGACATGTCAAACTCAAGGCCCGCAATGTGTTTAGATCTGGCCTGAAGAGCTGTCCTGGAGATGGGCTGGCCCCAGCCCAGCAGGGCACTCCCCTTGGGCGCACGCACAGGAGGCAGCGAGCGTGCGGGAGCTGTCATCCTGGTGAAAGGGAAACACTCTCAGGCTGTGGGACCATGCAGGCAGCAGAAAGTTGGTGATGGGTGCAGCGCTTCTGCTGAGGCTCTAGGCACTGATCTACAACAACTTTGTGGTGGCAGGGAAGGAAGGGAGGCAAGGAAGGAAAGAGATGGGAATGAGAAGGAGGGAGGCAGGGAAGGAAGGAAGGAAGGAGATGGGAATGAGAGGGAGGGAGGAAGGAAGGAGGGAGATAAGAGCTGTGGTGGTGCAGTGGTTAGAGTGCAGTACTGCAGGCTACTTCTGCTGACTGCCAGCTGCCTGCAATTTGGCTGTTCAAATCTCATCAGGCTCAAGGTTGACTCAGCCTTCCATCCTTCTGAGGTGGGTAAAATGAGGACCCAAATTGTTGGTGGCAATAGCTGACTCTGTAAACAGCTTAGAGAGGGCTGGAAAGCACTGTGAAGCGGTATATAAGTCCAAGTGCACACACTTTGCCCTCCCGCACCCACCATGAGCAACCTGGCCAAGAAGAGTGAGCACAGCAGCAACAGCCTCAAGGAGGAGGTAAATGTGGCCAGGCGCCCTCTCAGGGAAGCAGGGCTGGGCTGCGGGGAGTCCTGGTGCCCCGGGAGCTTAAAGGCTGGGCTGGGCACTTGCCTCCACTGCCCAGGGCTCCGGGCATGCCATGCCACCTTCCGGGGGTCCTCCATGTGGCCTGAGAGGGATGGCAATACTCCTCTGGTGGACCGAGGCTTTGGGGTTCACCCTGGTCTCGCCTTCCTCCACTGGAGACCTCCGGATCCCCCCTCCCAGCCTTGCCTGGCCTGCACAGGACAACATTGCTGCATGTGGAAGTGTGGAGGAGAAAGTTTGCAGGAAGCAGTTTCCTCCAAGTCCAACTTCTGCCTTGACAGTTCTCTGGAGAAGAGGAGGTGGTGGCGGGGGAGCTGCATGAGGGGATTTTTTTCATTTATTAATGCATCAACGCAACAAACAAGTAGGAACTAGATATAACAAAAACAGTACAAAATAAACATTACAAATTTGATTATTTCTTTTTAGTATTTGTGGGAATTTCTATATATTTGTGTATATAGTATACATATATATGTATACTATATATGTATACAACTCCATCTCACTGAGTTTCTTCATGGCCTTTGGCCAAATTACCACACAAACCACTTTCACACCTCCTACTCCTATATACCACCATTACAGGCACTCCTCCACTTACAGCCATTAATTTAGCAACCGTTTGAAGTTAAAACTGCATTGAAAAAAGTGACTTGCAACTGGTCCTTACACTTATGACCATCACAGCATCCCCACGGTCGTGATGAAAATTTGGGTGCTTGGCAACTGGCATGTATTTACAAAGATTGCAGTGTGCCACAATGACATGATTGTCATTTGCAACTTACCAGCCACTTTCCAACAACCAAAGTCAATGGAGGGAAGCAGAATTCACTTAATGACTGTGTGATTCACTTAACAATTACAGTGCGTTGCTTAACCATTGTAAAAAAAAGGTAGTAAAATCAGTTGTGAGGCTCACTTAACCACCTTGCTTAGCAATGGAAATTTTGGTCCCAATTGTGGTTGTAAGTCGAGGACTACTTTTATACAAAAAGCATTTGCATCACACCCTTTTTTCATTTTTCCCCGTTCTTTCAATCAGAGTTGGAAGGGACCTTGGAGGTCTTCTAGTCCAACCCTCTGCTCAAGCAGGAGACCATATACCTGTGATGGCGAACCTATGGCATGTGTGCCACAGGTGGCATGCGTAGCGATAGCAGTGGGCACGTGAGCTCAGCTGCGGCGCGCATGCACGCACTGGCCAGCTGATTTCTGGGCCCACCAGAAGTAGGGAAACAGGCTGTTTCCTGCCTCCGGAGGGCCTTGTGGGCAGGTGGGGAAGGCCCGTTTTTCTTTCTCACCTGGCTCCAGATCCTCTCTATGAGTCTAGGGAGGGCGAAAACAGCCTTCCCCACCCCCTTGGAGGCCCTCCGGAGTCCAGAAATGGCCCATTCCCCAACTCCTGGTTGGACAGGAAGTTGCATTTTTTGCTGTCCCCAGCCTCCAGAGACTCCTAGAGAGTTCCCAGGTATTGATGCCAGGCTGATTGGTCTGTAGTTTCATGGGTTCCCCCCCCCACTTTTTTTTTTTTTTGTAAAGATGGGAACCACATCAGCTCTTTTCCAATCCTCGGGTACTTCCCAATTCAGGATTTTTGAAAGATATGGTATAATGGTTCTGAGAAAACATCTGCCAGCTCCTTCAGAACTCTGGGATGTAATCTGTCAGGTCCTGGTGATCTACATTCATCAAGTTGGAAGTATCTTGGCGACGTTTCGACAAAGTCTCATTCGTCATCTTCAGGCTGGTGTTCTCGGCTTCGTTCTTCCAGGAGCAATGTGAGATTGCAGCTGACCCTTCCTTTTAACTACTAGTGGGGGTGTGAGCTGATTGGGTGGGAGCTTGTCTGTGTTCTGTGTTCTCTGAGCTTCTTAGAGAAGCCATCGAGATAGAAAAACGCCCACACAGCATGAACAAATGAGACGATACCTCCCGCCTGCCAGCCATTTGGAAACCCGCCCTTATTGACAAACGAGTCCCTAACACGATGACTGACACCAGACCCACACTCACAAGAGCCACACAGGATGTCACCACCACACATCCACGCAGAAAGCAGACTCAAACCCACACTGATAATGAGGCACGACCAAGGACCAGAAGCCAGACCGCAGCTGCATCATTAGCCACTTTTAACCCCTCCAATCCATACATGAATCAGACCAACACCCTCCATGAAAATCCCTCAAGACCACAAACACGAAGCCAAACAACAACAACGCAGCTCACCAGCTCAAATCCCCCTGCAACTCAGACTAAGCCGAGCACAAGCAAGCCCCCACCCAATCAGAACACAGACAAGCTCCCACCCAATCAGCTCACACCCCCACTAGTAGTTAAAAGGAAGGGTCAGCTGCAATCTCACATTGCTCCTGGAAGATCGAAGCCGAGAACACCAGCCTGAAGATGACGAATGAGACTTCGTCGAAACGTCGCCAAGATACTTCCAATTCTACGCGGGAGAAGACCTGAATAACCAAAGACCTACATGTATATGTGTATGTGTATGTGTATGTGTATGTGTATGTGTATATGTGTATATATATATATATATATATATATATATATATATATATATATATATATATATATATTAAAACAAACATGCACACAAACAATACATTTTTTCTGAAGAGTATTGACCGAGTCAAAATTTATACAGCTTATTTTCCACAAATTTAACTTATATGTTTCAATTTCTGCCATACTATTCCTTTTCTATTTTTCATCGCTATTTAATATTTGATATATAATCAATATTGCAATCTGCCCTGACCTCCTAATCTTAATCTTATTTTATTTCATTCTATTATTTCTCCCTTTATCACATACAGAGGTGAAACTCAAAAAATTAGAATATCGTGCAAAAGTTCATTTATTTCAGTAATGCAACTTGAAAGGTGAAACTAACATATGAGATAGACTCATTACAGGCAAAGCGAGATAGTTCAAGCCTTGATTTGTCATAATTTTGATGATTATGGCTTACAGCTCATGAAAACCCCAAATTCACAATCTCAGAAAATTAGAATATTACATGAAATCAATAAAACAAGGATTGTACATAGAACAATATCGGACCTCTGAAAAGTATAAGCATGCATATGTACTCCGTACTTGGTTTGGGCCCCTTTTGCATCAATTACTGCCTCAATGTGGCGTGGCATGGATGCTATCAGCCTGTGGCACTGCTGAGGTGTTATGGAAGACCAGGATGCTTCAATAGCGGCCTTCAGCTCTTCTGCATTGTTCGGTCTCATGTCTCTCATCTTTCTCTTGGCAATGCCCCAAAGATTCTCTATGGGGTTCAGGTCAGGCGACTTTGCTGGCCAATCAAGCACAGTAATCCCATGGTCATTGAACCAGGTTTTGGTACTTTTGGCAGTGTGGGCAGGTGCCAAGTCCTGCTGGAAAATGAAGTCAGCATCCCCATAAAGCTCGTCTGCGGAAGGAAGCATGAAGTGCTCCAAAATCTCCTGGTAGACGGCTGCGTTGACCCTGGACTTAATGAAGCACAGTGAGCCAACACCAGCAGATGACATGGCTCCCCAAATCAACACAGACTGTGGAAACTTCACACTGGACTTCAAGCATCTTGCAGTGTGTGCCTCTCCATTCTTCCTCCAGACTCTGGGTCCTTGATTTCCAAATGAGATGCAAAAGTTGCTCTCATCAAAAAAGAGGACTTTGGACCACTGAGCAACAGACCAGTTCTTTTTGTCTTTAGCCCAAGTAAGACGCTTCTGACGTTGTTTGTTGTTCAGGAGCGGCTTGACAAGAGGAATATGACATTTGAAGCCCATGTCCAGGATCTGTCTGTGTGTGGTGGCTCTTGATGCACTGACTCCAGCCTCAGTTCACTCCTTGTGAATGTCCCCAATGCTTTTGAATGGCCTTTTCCTGACAATCCTCTCCAGGTTACGGTCATCCCTGCTGCTTGTGCACCTTTTTCTTCCACACTTTTCCCTTCCACATAACTTTCTATTAATGTGCTTTGATACAGCACTTTGGGAACATCCAACTTCTTTTGCAGTTACCTTTTGAGGCTTTCCCTCCTTATGGAGGATGTCAATGATGGTTTTCTGCATAACTGTCAGGTCAGCAGTCTTTCCCATGATTGTGATTCCTACTGAACCAGACTGAGAGACCTTTTTTTTTTTAATTTGATTTATATGCTGCCCTTCTCCGGAGACTCAGGGGGGCTTACAGTGTGTTAAGCAATAGCCTTCATACTTTTGCATATTTATACAAAGTCAGTTTATTGCCCCCACAAACTGGGTCCTCAATTTACCCACCTTAGAAAGGATGGAAGGCTGAGTCGACCTTGAGCCTGGCTAGGATTGAACTCGCAGTAATTGCAGGCAGCTGGATGTTAACTACTGCCTTAGGAGGCATTAGCCTCCTACACCACTCAGGCTCCTAACATTTAAAGGCTCAGGAACCCTTTGCAGGTGTTATGGCTTAATTAGCTGATTAGAGTGGGACACTTTGAGCCCAGAATATGGAACCTTCTCACAATATTCTAATTTTCTGAGATTGTGAATTTGGGGTTTTCATGAGCTGTAAGCCATGATCATCAAAATTATGATAAATCAAGGCTTGAACTATCTCACCTTGCATGTAATGAGTCTATCTCATATATTAGTTTCACCTTTTAAGTTGCATTACTGAAATAAATGAACTTTTGCACGATATTCTAATTTTTCGAGTTTCACCTGTATATTTCTCAATGTTGTCTTTTTTCTATTGAAACCCTTTAATTTAAACACCATCATTTCCATCCTTAATTTCTAATTTTTAGCTTGATATTTCACAATTATTTCATAATATCAGTTTTTTTCTAGGGTGGACCAATTTATCATGTCTTACTTCCTTATTAATCATTTTACCATTTTACCCAAAATAATATATTTCTTCAAATTTATTTTTCACACCACCTTTTTTAAATAGAAATATCTTATTCCATTTCAATTTCATTTCAATTTCCATTTCTTAACCCCTTCTAAATAAAACATTTTATATTTCACAATTTGTATCATCATTTCCATTTATCTTCCCCTCTGAGTAAATAATTTCAGTCATCATTTTGCATTACCTTGAATTCAGTTTTTACAATACTAATATTAATCATTATTTTCCTTCATTCTACCATTCATATTAAACCATATATTTCATCTTATTCAGCTATTACAATCACCAAAATTAATAGTAATACAATTCACTTATTACCATGAGTATATCTCATATTACCCTTCCTTTTTTCCATTAATTACTCCTTTTAACCATTTTCTCTTGGTCCATCCACCAAACCGCCTCTTAAAATTCCCCTCCTTTTATCCCGTTCCCTCATTTTCTTTTTTCCTTTTTATACTCTGACAATCTGTTCGATCTCCCACTTGCTGCAGAGTTTGTCTCCTAGTTGATATCAGGGTAGTTAAAGTCTCCCATTACTACTGTGGTATGTTTCCTACATGCATTTGTTAATTGATTACCAAAGAGTTCATCTGTTTCTTCTGCTTGATTGGGTGGCCTGTAGTATACTCCTATAGCAGTGTCATTCTTTTTTCCTTTTATGTTGACCCATATGCATTCTAGGATGCTTTCATCCTTGGTTTTGTGCATTTCTGTAGAGATGTAGTGATCTTTTATATACAGTGCATTCAGAAAGTATTCAGACCCCCTTCACTTTTGTCAATTTTGTTATGCTGCAGCCTGATTCTTCAGTTCTTGAAATTCATTTTTTTTCTTGTTAATCTACACTCCGTACCCCATAATGACAAAGTGAGAACAGAATTTTAGAAATGTCTCTAAATTTATTAAAAAGAAAGAACTGAAATATCACATTGGCATAAGTATTCAGCCCCTTCACTCAGTACTTCGTTGAAGCACCTTTGGCAGCAATTACAGCCTTGAGTCTTTTTGAGTATGACGTGACAAGCTTTGCACACCTGGATTGGGGGATTTTCTGCCATTCAAGGAAGAAGGAAGAGCAAGCAAATCCTCTCAAGCTCAGTCAGGTTGGATGGCGACTGTCAGTGGACAGCCATTGTCAGGTCCTTCCAGAGATGTTCAATAGAGTTCAAGTCAGGGTTCTGGCTGGGCCATTCTAAGACATTCACAGAGTTGTCCCTAAGCCACTCCTGTGTTGTCTTGGCTGTGCGCTTAGGATCATTGTCATGTTGGAAAGTGCACCTTCAGCCCAGTCTGAGATCCTGAGCACTGTGGAACAGGTTTTCATTGAGGATATCTCTGTACTTTGCTCCATTCAGCTTTCCCTTGACCCTGACCAGTCTCTGCTGCTGAAAAACACCCCCACAACATGATGCTGCCACCACCATGCTTCACTGTTGGGATGATATTGGGCAGGTGATGAGCAGTGCCTAGTTTCCGCCAGACATAATGTTTAGAATTGAGGCCAAACAGTTCAATCTTGGTTTCATCAGACCAGAGAATCTTGTTCCCCACAGTCTGAGAGTCCTTCAGGTGCTTTTTTGCAAACTCCAAGTGGGCTTTCATGTGTTTTGCACTGAGGAGAGGCTTCCATCTAGCCACTCTGCCATAAAGCCCAGATTGGTGGAGGGCTGCAGTGACGGTTGTCCTTCTGGAACTCTGTCCCATCTCCATACAGGATCTCTGGAGCTCAATCAGAGTGACCATCGGGTTCTTGGTCACCTCTCTTACTAAGGCCCTTCTCCCCCGATTGCTCAGTTTGACCAAGTGATCAGCTCTTGGAAGAGTCCTGGTTGTGCCAAACTTCTTCCATTTGAGAATTATGGAGGCCACTGTGCTCTTAGGAACCTTCAGTGCAGCAGAAATTTTATTGTAGCCTTCCCCAGATCTGTGCCTTGCAATAATCCTGTCTCTGAGATCTGCAGTCAGTTCCTTTGACCTCATGAGTTTTGCTCTGCCACAGTATGCATTGTCAGCTGTGAGGCCTTCTATAGAGAGGTGTATGTGCCTTTCCAAATCATGTCCAATTTAATTTACCACAGGTGGACTCCAATCAAGGTGTAGAAACATGTCAGCAATGATGAAGAGAAATGGGAGGCACCTGAGCTAAATTTCAAGTGTTGTTGCAAAGGGTCTAAATCAGGGGTGTCAAACTGGATTTCTTTGAGGGACGGATTAGCATTGTTCTCTGTGGGGGAGACAGGACGGATGCCTCCTGCGGCACTTTTCTGTCCAAAACGGGGGGGGGGGGGGGCACACGTGGCCCCCAGCGCCTCATTTTTGGCCTCCAGCACTCTCCCAGCTGAAAACGGGCTGTGCAGAGTATACTACAGGAGGCCTTGGAGGCCGAAAACAGGCCGCAGGGGGTGCCCCCCCCAAGGCCCATTTTGACTGGCAGAGGTACCCTGGGCCGGTCCTTTGATATTTCCAGGCTGGCCCCATGGGCCAGATTTAAGCACCCCACAGGCCAGATCCAGCCCACAGGCCTTGACTTTGACACCCTGATCTAAATACTTATGCCAATGTCATATTTCAGTTTTTTCTTTTTAATTTATGAAGTTAACCATGGGCATGGACCTTCTGCAGCCTGAAACTCAACAGATTCAACCTCTTTTGAAGGGAGGCAAGAAATTAATTTAACCTGTTTTGCAGAGAGGTGCTCCTTCATGCATTGGAGGGTCTGAGGTTTGCAGCAGGTCAGCTACCAGTGTAAGGCTGCCTGCTTGCCTGCCATCTGAGGATAAGGCACAAGTTTGCAACCTTAGCTTGATTACAGCAGCCTGGGGCACTTGACGCTGCTGTAGAAGAGACTGAGAAGGAGCTTTTGTCACATGGTAGCAATGCCAAGTATTCTTTGCTGTTGCAATTAAGCTGAGGCAGTGAGCTTGTGCAGCACTCCTTGTAAGTCATGAGCCCACAGTTTTGGTGATTGGTGACTAAATTATTATTTAGTTTTAAAATGTAATAGCTATGTTTTGTTGTATTTTTATTTTACTTTCTTAAATATGACCCATTTTAATCTGGTTTAGGCCTCAGTTGGGAGTGTTGTGGGCTTGTGTGCTTGTGTGCTTAATACCTCTGGTGTTAAAAGCAGTTTTTGCAAAGGTCTTTGCTGAATTATTAGAGTTAGAAGATGAGATAATTCTTGGTTGCATAGAGAAAGTTTATAGAGTCAACTCACGAGTAGCCAAGCTAAGGAATTTGCCTAGAGATGTTGTTTATTTTACTGATAAAAGGCTGAGAGATGACATCTTACAAAAGTCCTACTCTGCCAGAGTGCAAATAGAAGGAGCACAAATTAATATTTTTAAAGAGTTACCATCGAAAGTTCTAAAGGATAGGAAAGAATTTGCTTTTTTAACTAAGGAATTGAAGAAAAGTAATATCCCATTTAGATGGGACTTACCAGCTGGCATAATTTTTAGATATCATGGCGTGAGATACTGTTTGGATACTATTGGAAAAGCGGAACATTTTTATAAAAATATCTTTAAGGGAGCCTCGGAATATCTTAATAATAAGAAACAAGAAAGAGAGTTTGCAAAAGGTAAACAGAAGGAGGAGACTCAAAGAATGAATCAAAGAATGTTAAATGTACAAGGAGTACAATCTGGTTCCTCGGAGGATTCTACTATGGATTTTACAGATGGAAAAACTGAGCATACCAGTGAACCGAGACTAGGAGCACCGGACCTTGTACTGCTGGAGCAAGATTTAAAAAATATTATAATTCAAGATGAACAGCAGCAGAGGTCCAACGCTCCGCAAGAAAAGGGTGGTGATGTCGAGCAGCAGGAACCAGAAATTAATGAGGAAATTCAAGTGGTAACTAAGGAAGTCCTCCATCAGTTACAGTTATTATCAGAAAGTATGGAAAACTTCGGAAAATGGTTATAAAATTTTCAAAGTTTATACTGAGTTGGATTTATGGATTATAAAGTCTTCATCCCGAATTGGAGATTTATAAAACGTTTATTATTTTGAATTGGACTCAATATTTCGACTAAGTTCAACAGATTGTTGTAATAGTAGTAGTGTTTTGTGATTATCCTATCACGGTTTTTTTTTTCGGAATTTATCATCTAAGAGGAAAGAATGGAAATGAAAACATCTTACAACCAGAAGGAGTGAGCGACACAGGGTGGCAGGATTCGAAACAGTTTTACAAGAACATCTGGGAATGCAGCTTCCTGGATTTTCCTCTTTTTTTTTTTTGATTTTTTTCTTTTTAAGGTTTGGCGGAGCTGCATTGGGTTTCTTCTTGTTGAAATAGAATATGTTAGTTTGAATGACTTTACCTAGAGAAGTGAATATCTTCGTGGTTGGATGTTATCCATATAGTAGCAGCGTTTTGTGATTACCCTATCATAGCTTTTCTTGGAATTTATCATCTAAGAGGAAAGAATGGAAATGAAAACATCTTACAACCAGAAGGAGTGAATGACACAGGGTGGCAGGATTTGAAATAGCTTCATAAGAACATCTGGGAATGCAGCTTCCAGGATTTTCTTCTCTTTTTTGATCTTTTTTTTTGTTCTCAAGGTTTGGTGGAGCTGCATTGGGGGTTTTTTTTTCTTGTTGAAATAGTACACGTTAGTTTGAATGATTCTACCTAGAGGAGTGAATATTAATATCTTCGTGGTTGGATGTTATCCAGATAAAGTCGCACGGGGGGTTTATGTGGAATGCTTTATTTTATTGATGTGGGCACATAGAAGATGAAGCTTATTGGAAGTGGATATATGTGAAGAAAGAAGATTTCAACTTTAAGCAGGATGAAGAGAAGATTGAAATTCGAGTTATGAGAAATTATAACAATATATGTATAATTATATTATACTGTATGTTTTATGTTTTTTTTTCCTTTGGGGGGGGTTCTTTGTTTTTTTTTGAATTAAGGGGAGTAGTTGGGATTAACTGTTTGATATTATCTAATATGAACAAGTAGGTTATATAATTTTTGGGGGACTGAGCATGGCATATGATTAGTAATGTTAGTAATGTTTCTTTTTTTTTCTTTGTTTTTAAATTAGGTTAAATATTATAATGGTTATTCTCTGGGTGTTTTTTCTTTTTTTTAATTATTTTTTTTATTGTAATATGGTTAATTTTAGATAAATATCTAAGTTTATGGGCTTTATGGGCTTTTTTTTATTTTTATTTTTTCCTAATTCTTTTCTTTCTTTCCTTTCTCTTCCTCTCAATGTAGAATTGAATATATAATAGTATTTGCTTTTCTTGTCGTTATAAATTCTTGCTGTTTTTTTTTTTTTAAGAAATGTGTAGTGGAAGTCAGGGGTAGGATGGGGAGGGAGGGGGTGGGGTTGGGGGGAGGTTGGGGGGGATGGGAGGGTGGGGGTGGGGGAGGGGTGAAAAAGGGGGAAAAATTTTGTATTGTAAAACTTTTTCAATAAAAAAAAAATACCTCTGGTGTAATGGAATAGCTTCAAGTACCTGAAAAACAGTTTGTTGCCACTGAATAGAGCAATGTTTCTCTGCAGAAATTTGCCTGTAATGGTACTGTGATTGAGCATCCTGAATACGGGGAGGTGATCCAGTTGCAGGGTGACCAGAGGAAGAACATTTGCCAGTTCCTCTTAGAGGTGAGTTTCTATAAGTCTAGCAATTCAGACAGCTGATTCAAATATTAAAATGCTTATAGCTTATTTAGCTTAAACAGATACTTGTAAATCATTAGTACACTTTAAGGCCTGAACATGATAACAAAATAGAATTTAATGAGTTACTCTGCCAACTGTGAGCTCTATTGTTTTCACTAAATTGATAGAGAGCTGAATTATGGGGCTGAGTGGAAGAGTGTAACCAACTTGGCACCAACACTTTTGTTTTCTTAATAGCACAATTGATACCATATATTTGAACAGTTAAGATTTTATTGCAGGATGTTTTAAGGAAAAATTTGAGGATTTTCTAGCTTGACTTGTAAACTGAAAATTGCTGCTATAGATAACTTTGCACCGGTCTCAGCTGGCATTACATCCCTGCTCAGCAATTGCACTTCAATTAGTATGTGGAATTACTTTTGTGTTCGCATTTCTGGTCCTAACTGCCAAGGGCTTACTGATGTTTGTATATTTTCTGCAGGTTGGCATTGTTAAGGAGGAACAACTGAAAGTTCATGGCTTCTGAATTGTGTGTACTTACCTGAAAAACTCTACAGGTTTTGTTCTACCAAGCTGGCTACTCTGTGAAATATGATTCTTTGTAGTAAATGGACTTCCCATTCAAAATCTGATTTGCTTTTGCATGATTATAGAAAAGTTGTGGGGTATAGACTAGAATCACATAAGAAAACTGCAGTAAGACTGTAACAAGAAATGCTTAAGAATTTTAACACATTTCCATTGGAAATGTTCTACTGCTGATACTTCAGTGTATTTTTCATCTGATTTAAGTGTATTAAAAACATGTGTGTTGCAGCTTAAATAAACTCTCTCTTACCATTTGAGTGTAGAGTGCATTATATACTTTAGCCAATTTAAGCATATAAACAGCTTTTTAACTATATAGCAGACCAGGTCAAACTTCAAAAGCTAATACTCCGTATGTAGTACAGCTAAACTGACTTAAAAGTTTTCATGATTACTTAGCAGTCAGAAGTTCAGTGAAATCTAAACCACTAGGTATTCCTTCCTTCTATGAGAATTATATTGGGTAAAGTCCAACTAGTATCCAAGAAATGCTGCCATTGCTGGGGCTTGATATCAAATCCATTCCCAGATAGGGTGTGCAAGAACTCAAACCATTTTGATGTGAGGCTTCACAAAAGATCCCATTATAAGTACCATGTTTTCCTGAAAATAAGACCCTGTCTTATATTTTTTTGAACCCTGAAATAAGTGCTTGGCCTTACTGCCATGCGCTCAAAAGCCCGATTGGGCTTATTATCAGGGGATGTCTTATTTGGGGGGAAACAGGGTACAGAACAGCACTTCTGCAATCTGTACATGGAGTTACATGAAGGCTTGCATTCTTGACTACCAGTGGATGAATGATCTAATTGAAAAGGTATCTAATGATTTCTAAGTCAAAAGGAAAAATATATTCCACATTGAATTCTTGAACTGCTAGTTCATATTCCATCAGCCTCTATGGAATTAACCTGTTGGTCTAGGACAGGGGTGTCAAACTCGTGGCCAGCAGGCCAGATGCATCATGTGCTGGTAATGCCCACCCCCGGTTTAGCAAAGGGGAAAAAAGTCGTGATACGTCACATGACAACGTGAGTTTGATACCCCTGGTCTAGGACTTTATGCCTCCGTACATGCTCGCACACCCTTCACGCTGGCCCTCCAGCCAAAGCCAATTGACAGTGTTCAGACTCAGCTGGGCCTCTGCCGGTGTTTCTCTGATGCCAATGGACCCCCGGCCCTCAGCCTCCGTCCCTCCAGTCGCGGTGTCGAGCATCAAGCTGCACTCAACACCACGCCCTGGGAGCCATGTCGTGGAAGCACCTATACCAGCGGAGGAGGGGGCTAGGGGGGTGAGGGATCACGGGTGATGGTGGTGGGGTCTGGGTGGATCCAGGCAGGAACTATATGCACAGGTGGTGGGTTGAGAAGGGTCGCGAAGGGAGGCGAGGGGCTTGGCAAAACACCCCAGAGGGAGAACAGCAACGGTGACATCTATCAGCAGCCGGCACGGAGGTGCAGAGGGAGAATGATGTCATCTATGCACGCCAGGACCGCCAGCGGAGGGAAATTCAATCAAAGGCTACCAGCCAGCTGACTGTCATTATAAGGGAACACCCATGATATGCTATATAAAGAGGCTACGTGCCAGCTGTAGCTGAGCTGAAACTTTGTTTGCCCGAGCATTCCGGCTTTGGTACAGAGCTGTTGTCACGAAGTAAACCAGGATCACAACTTCGCTCTCGAGTCGTATGTTTTTCCTGCGTCTTTGTGTCTGCGGTCCAGCAGAGCCGAGAGGAAGTTTCAGCTCCCTTATCCCAAACCACTGTTGGCTGCAGGGCTAGAGGACTGGCGGGGATGGCGGAAGGCGTTTCTGACGGAGCGCAGGAGGTGGAGCTGCCGGAGAAGGAAGCTGAGACGGAGGATACGATAGTCGACCTACTGGGGTGTTAAGGATATTGTTGTTGTGTAACAACTAGCAGAGTAAAGTGCACAGAGAAACGTTGCTGAGAGCAATGAGATAGAGATACATACAAACTGGTGTTATCAAAAGTTTTCTTTATAATGGGAAATAAACAATCTCGTAGTCTTCTAAACAGTCCAAGTCTTTACCGGTTAACTCCAAACAAACTCTTACCAAACAAACAGTAGTTGGTTCACAAACCCCGGATGGGAGCAGATCCACCCACACATGCACGTGATGATAGCAGCTTATCATCAACTGAATACCTTACAGTACCTTTCTTAAATACATTGTTAAATTACAAGTAATTATAGCATGACTCAGCATTACAGCATGATGCAGCATTAAAACTTAAAGTCACAGAACACATATATTGCCTGGACAACTGTTAGGCCCAAATCATATCCTAACACGGGGCTTAGTGATCAGCCGGTGGTGTGCCCGAAGCGACGGGAGCCTCAGAAGGAAATAGCAGCGAAGGACCAGGAGCCGCACACTATGGGGACTGCGAGCCAGGCAGGTGCTGGTGCTGGCCACTGGTGGCATAGCTCCGCTTTGGCAGGGACTGCAGGGATGCGGCAGGTACGGACTCCACACCATGTTGGCGCACAATTCCAGGGCTGGAAGGAAAGTCAATGGATCGAAGATGAGGATGGCGAGTGGAGTTATTCTACTGGACCAGGGACAACAACGATGGATGTCCTCTGGGACAGATTTGGGGAAGCTAGTTTCTGGGATGCTCCATCCTGGCAGCCCTGGGCCCCCAGTCTGGAGCCATCTAGTAGTTGGCAGGGAGGGACAGCCCTAGGGGGTGGCTCCGACAGCAGATTACGTATAGCTAGCCCCAAATTTAAGCCTGAATTGAGAGCGAGCCAGGCGCAGGGGGAGGATCTTGTAGGGGAGACTAGTGCTGTTCCATCGTTTGGGGATGCTGTTTGCGACCCAGTGCGACCACCCCAGAGGCCGTCTCAAGAGAGAGGACTAGTCTCTGGGTCGGACCGGAAGCAAGAACGGGACAGGCAGAGAGATAGGCAACCCACACCATGTCAGTTAGACCCCTACCGATGTGGGGCCCTGGATTGTGGACCCCGCAAACACCATGGGGATTACCGCCAGTGCAGGCCACTTTAGATGGGACAGCGGAGAAAGTGGCGCTGTTCCTTAGCCATATGGACCTCTACAGCTGTTTGTATCCTTCACAGTGGTCAATGGTTGTCGCGGTCACGGCAGTCCTCACAGGCGAGGCAGCAGACTGGGTCGCTGACTTACATAGTGATCACGCCCGTGAGTTGACGGATCTTGGCCTGTTCCTTGAGGTGTTAAGGAACCGGTTTGAGGATGAGACCCGGACTCAGGTTATCGAGGGGGACCTGGTCAGCCTAAAAC
This sequence comes from Coluber constrictor foxii, assembly GCA_038048745.1. Taxonomy (NCBI): domain Eukaryota; kingdom Metazoa; phylum Chordata; class Lepidosauria; order Squamata; family Colubridae; genus Coluber; species Coluber constrictor. The sequence continues at coordinate 17,190,986 of CM075966.1, forward strand.
AACGTGGTTGCCCGGCTAAGGACTATGTGAAAGAATTCTGAACTCTAGCCAGCAAGTTGCGTCCCTGGCCAGAATGTCTCCTGATCCATCAGTTTCAAATGGGACTGGACAGGGAGATAAGGCAGGCTTGTGTATATCATGGTCTAGGCCCGTGTCTGACGGAGTGGTATAAGGCAGCGGTGGACTTAGACGTTGGGTTACGGGAATTTAGAACCCAAGGCCCGAGTCAAAACCAACTTAGACGTGGGGCCATGCGGCAGATCACTGATCAAGGCATGATTAGACCAACCCCGGTTTCCAGGATTGGGAACAGTGTTCCAGGTAGGAGGTCGTTTCGCTGCTACTGTTGCAACCAGGAGGGGCATAGGGTGGCTGAATGCCCTCTGCCACCACCACGGATTTCCACTCCAAGGCCACTGGGTTCCAGTACCTTGCCAAAAGACCAATCAGTACGCACCCCAGAACGTTCCAGACATTGTTGGAGACAACATTGTTGGAGACAACAGCACAATCTACTGTTAGTGTCCTGTCCGGGATAGCCCGTGTTCCTGAAACCACTGGGACCAGCAATGATGAGGAAGAGGTCCAGGATCCCATGGTGAATGACCCTATACGTCCTTTCCTAGTGCCTGTAACGTTACAGCATCCCAACACCAGGCGAGAAAGCGCTCAAGAGGCATTGATAGACACTGGTTGCACTAGATGTCTCATCCGCCAGTCAATTGCTGAAGAGTTGGGGCTGTGCATCATCACCTTACGAAAGCCCATTAAGTTCAAACAGGTGGATGGAACGATCTTAGGGGGTAAACCAGCTGCCCACATAACCAAACCAGTTGTCCTAAAAGTAGAGGACCATCGAGAGTGTATATGGTTCATAGTCATAAAACAAATGATTGAACTGATGATTCTCGGTCTCGCATGACTAGATAAATGGGAACCAACCATCTGGTGGGAGGGAGGTTTCTGCAAACTGGGATTACCAATAGGCCCGGAACCTTGTGCTGGGCTCCAAATGACGGTAATATGGACCGTGCTTGACCTATTTTCGAAGCAAGCTCATTTCATCCCCTGTAAAGGACTACCCTCAGCACAACGATTAGTCAAGCTGTTTATCCATCATATCTATCGATTACATTGGTGTACCCAAACAGATCATATCAGATAGAGGAGTACAGTTCACAGCCAAATTTTGGAAGAGCTTTCTACGATGTAGCATACCATCCTAGCACGAACGGAGCCACGGAGTGAGCCAATGCCATAGTGGAACGATACTTACGTTCCTATTTATCATATCAACAAAATAACTGGGTTGGCCTCTTACCTTTTGCTGAGACAGCATATAATAACTCAGTACATTGCAGTATGGGATACACTCCGTTCCAGATAGTAGCCGGGAGGGAATTCCCAGCCATCCCTGAGTTAGACCTTAAGCCTACGCAAACTACCAACCCGCGGGATTGGTCACAGAATGTAAAAAACCTTTGGCCCCATGTGAAGAAAGCGTTAAATAAGGCAGCAGAGGAATATCAACAGCAAGCAAATAAAAAATGGGAGGAGGGTACACCGTTCCAAGTTGGAGACCGGGTATATCTGTCAACCAAATACCTCCATTTGAGAATACCAGGTTGGAAACTGGGCCCCAAATACATGGGTCCTTTTTCTATAGTAAGGATCATAAACCCAGTAACAGTTATGCTAAAATTACCTCCTCTGCTTGGTAAAATCCATCCAGTTTTCCATTCTAGTTTATTAAAACCAGTTACTAGCCCAAGAGACTCTCAAACATTTCCAGGCCCAGTAGTGGGAGACCATTTCGAATTAAGGGATATTATTGATTCCAGATATCATAGGTGCCGACTCCAATATTTAGTTCGATGGGCTGGGTATCCAGACACAGATGCATCCTGGGTACCAGTAAATGATATCAAGGCCCCAAAATTGTTGAAAAAGTACCACAAGTGGAACCCCCAAAAGCCACGATAATCTCTAACTCTTATCTCTTTTCTTATGTAGGCGGAAACCTGGTAGGGGGGGCCGCCTGTCGAGCGTCAAGCTGCACTTGACATCACGCCATGGAAGCCATGTCATGGAAGCACCTATACCAGCGGGGGGGGGGGGCTAGGGGGGTGAGGGATCACAGGTGATGGTGATGGGGTCCGGGTGGATCCAGGCAGGAACTATATGCACAGGTGGTGGGTTGAGAAGGGTCGCGAAGGGAGGCGAGGGAGAACGGCAACAGTGACATCTATCAGCAGCCGGCGCGGAGGCGCAGAGGGAGAGTGATGTCATCTACGCACGCCGGGACCGCCAGCAGAGGGAAATTCAATCAAAGGCTACCGGCCAGCTGACTGTCATTATAAGGGAACGCCCATGATATGCTATATAAAGAGGCTACGTGCCAGCTGTAGCTGAGCTGAAACTTTGTTTGCCTGAGCATTCCAGCTTTGGTACAGAGCTGTTGTCACGAAGTAAACCAGGATCACAACTTCACTCTCAAGTCGTGTGTTTTTCCTGCGTCTTTGTGTCTGCGGTCCGGCAGAGCTAAGGCGTGGGTGATTTGCAGAGGGATCATTGTAGTTGAGCGATTCGCCCCAAGGGACAAGCAGCCATGCCTCCCAGCAGCCAATCAGGGCTCCGAGGGGTGGGCCTCTGCCAAGCCATTGAGAGAGTGGCAGGTGGGGTGGCTGCAGCAGCACAGGCCAGGATGGGGGGGGGCTGTAGTGGTAGGCAGTGACTTTCTCTCTCTCACACACACACACGCTCACTCCGCTGCAGGATCAAGCAGGTGAACCTTTTCTGTGAGAAGGGGAGGATCGCACGCATACCCACACACACACTTTTTGTTTTAATCCCCTGGATACTCTGTTGATGCCTGGCATGTTATGAGAGTTGCAGCGTTCTGGGGTCATGTGATCACCTTTTGTTCATGTCATAACTACAGGCAGTCCTCAACTTAAAACAGTTCATTTAGTGACTGTTCAAAGTTACAACGGCACTGAAAAATGTGACATGACAATTTTTCTCACTTAGAACCATTGCAGCATCCCCATGTTCACATGATCAAAATTCGGATACTTGGCAGCTGGTTCATATTTATGACAGTTGCTGTTTCAGGGTCATATGATCACCTTCTCCTATTGGCGGTCATGGCAGTCAGGCATGGGTGTGACACCGTCTGTCTTCCAATAGGACCAAGTCTACTGAATCTTTTAAGCTCTGCCTCTTCCTTTATCACTCCAGTTTTTCGACTCGGTCTGGTCCTGGACAGACGAGTCTCTAGTGCCTCGGATCACCTTCTGCGCTTACTTCGTTAGTTTGTTTTGCCATCTGACTCCTGGATCGTGCCAGTGTGAAGGGCATTGCCTGGTTCCGCTGAAGGCCGCGTGGCGGCATCACACTGCTGGCTGGCAGCTCCGTTCAGCAGCATGCACGAGCTTGCTCTGCTGCACTTGCCTGTGGATCCCTGCTCGCTTCCATCGGTGGCGGGGGTGAATCGCTGCGTTGTGAGCCTTCGCTCAGCAGCTGTTTGGTGCAATGTTTCATTCCACGCCTGATTTTGATCGCGCTCAAGCCGGACGGCTAGCGATTGCCAACTGGGCTGACTGCTAGAGATTAGCACGTCGCCAGCACAACTCGCAAGTATTTGGGGCCCTAACGACTCCTAATGCAGGTGGGGAGCAGCGGGTTGGACCACCCCCCCCAGAGACCATGGGAGTCTTTATTTCAGCCACATGGTTTTCGCTTGGAATTTAAAATGGCGGATGCCAATGCAGCGAAGTCATCCCGTGTGGCAAACACCAGAGGGAAGAGACATCATGAGGATGACCCTGGAGAGGGCACCTCTAGCAGCTATCACCACCCCAGCAAATCCAGAGTTTTAGGGACTACTAGTTCCTCCCGCTCTAAGGCCTCCAAGGGTGAGGAAAGACGCCATAAGGCCATGGAACGGGCCTTTCAAAAGGCTCAATTAGTAGCGGAACAGGAACCCAGGCATATTCTTCCAGAGGCCCCCTCAGCCCCTTCTCCTTCCACATTGGCGAGCCCCACTGTCCCTCCCACCCAAATTGCTTCTACTCCTGCATTGTCGCCGGATAGGTCTGTGCATGGGGAGTTTTCTTATGCAGCTGATGCTTCTTCAGTGTTTCCCTCGGTGCCAAATGAGGCACCTCCACCTTCCATGAATGTTCTGTCTCCCGCTCATTGCAGGCCAGTGGAATCTTCTACTCCTACATCTCTGGGTCTTAGCCAAGGCGACCATTTGATCCCTGAGATCCCACCCGTGTTGGCAGGCCTCATTTCTGACGCTATCTGCCAGGGCATCACCCAAGGCCTTCAACAATGGGTCCTTTCTGAGGTCTCTGACCATGATAGCCAGTGCGGCCAATCTCAAATGCCGCTCCCAGCTGACAATACCAGGGCAGACAGCGACCTCACGGATTCTCCTGCCTCGGCTAGCCAAGATTCCCTTTCAGAGGGAGAGGCTATTCTGGAACAAGTTATCTCAGATGATGAAGGGCTGGAACCCGACCAGCCTTCATTTGTTGGTCTTTTTAGACCCCAGATGTTTCATTCCTTGCTTTTCAAAGCGCAGACCACCACTTGCTGGGGTGGGGGGGGGGGCTTCAGGACTGACATACTTCCACCACTGATGGATCCAACTACGTCCTTGTTTCAGGAACCTACGGTTCAAACGGAGGTTGTTCCTGCCCCCAAACTATTTTTTGACATAGTCCAGAGGCAGTGGTCCTTTCCCAGCTCGGGTCATGTCCTGAATAATCTTTTTTTTAAAAAATTAAATCTTTATTAAATATTTACATTAAGATTAACACAAAATAAACATTGAAAAACAATATAAATGGTAAAATGTAGAAACACATAAACACAAGACTAAAACGAAACGACAAACATGACTAACCGGGTTAAGCTCACTCTCCAATTAATAATAACTAGTGTCATCCAAACCAAACATTTCAATAGAGTCAATTTCTACTAACTATCTACAAAACAGTTAGCCTGTTTTTGTCGAAATTTTAAGAAATCATATAGCCTAATAAATATCTAATTAATCTAAATAGACGATCTTGTCACCCCTTTCCTAGGTTTAACCTTCTTTTGAGCCAGACAAAGCATTTGTCCCAACTTCTATTATATATTGAATCTTTCTTGTCTTTTAAAATATACGTTAATCTATCCATCTCAGCACATCAGAGAATCTTGTTTATTATCAGATGATCGGGAGGCGTATCTACATCTTTCCACAGTTGGGCAAATGCCATTCTCACCGCTGTTGAGACATGGACAAATATATACCAATCTTTGTTATCAATGTAGTCTGGTCTTATTCCAAGCAAGTAGAGGTCTGGATAAAGGGGAAAGCTCACACCTGTTATTTCCAGCAGCCACTGTTTTATTTTCCTCCAATAGCGTCTAGTTAACGGACAGGTCCACCACTGGTGGAAGAAAGTACCCTTGGCCGACCCACATTTCCAACATCTATCAGAGAACCCTGGGGACATCTTAGCAATTCTGGTGGGGGGGAGATACCAACGGTAGATCATTTTATAAAAGTTTTCTTTGAAAGGGGAAGAAAGGGTCAGTTTCATCATTTTATTCCATACATTTTGCCATGCATCAAGCTGAATTGTTCCTATATTTCTCCCCCAGGCAATCATCGTGTCCTTTACAATCTCCTCCGCCATAAAATTGGACAAAAGAAAGTTTTAAACGTTGGAGATAAATTTCCTTTGGTCACCTAGGAGAAGCTTGTCAAAAGTTTGTAAATGAAGGGAAATACCAGGTTCCTGTTTATCCAACAAGTCACCATAAACCCAGTTCCTCTTTGTGTTGTGCACAGTCGGAAGGGTCACTGCCTCTAACAGAGACACCCATTTAGGAATCTGTGTGTAAACTTGCTTCTTCACCATTTCCCAGACCCTTATTAAAATTCCTCTAATATAATGATTTGTAAAGTATTTGAATTTTTTGTCTTTTTGAGACCACAAAAAAGAATGCCATCCCTGCTGCAAATCATATCCTTCAATTGTTAGAATGCGCTTTCTTGAGAGAATCACCCAATCTTTTATCCAAACCAGGGATGAAGCTAGGTAATAAAGCTCCCACAAAACCTCTTGTTTTGTGCTCTTGCAACATTTTTCTCTTTATACGGGGCTTTTTACTCTGCCAAATAAATTTACTTAGAATTTGGTCTAATTTCCTAAAAAAAAAATTTTCCAATCTTGCAGGGGCTGTTTGAAATAAAAAGATCCATTTCGGTAAAACATGGGCTTTTATCGCGGCAATTCTACCCAAAAATGAGATCTGAATATGCCGCCATCTCTCCACATCATTTGCTGTGTCTGTTAATAATTTAGAATAATTGAGTTCTTTAATAGAAGAACATCTGTTTGTAAGCCAAATACCTAAATATTTAAGTTTTTTGACACAGTTAATCCCCATAATATTTTGGATCTGTTCCTTTTGGGCACCTGACAATTTTTTTGTTAACATTTTGGTTTTATCTTTATTAATTTTTAACCCCGCTACCTCCCCATATTCATCTAATTTAGTAAGTAATTTTGGTCCCGTAATAAGGGGATCTTCTAATATGAAAAACAAATCGTCGGCAAATGCTTGGAGTTTATATTCTTCCCCTTTAACTTTTAAGGCCTTAATTTCCGAATCCTGTCTAATCGTCTTAAGAAGTGGTTCAAGTGTTAAAATAAATAGCAGCGGTGAAAGAGGGCATCCTTGTCTGGTACCTTTATAAATCTGTATCTCATCTGATACTGATCCATTAAGCAGTAGCCTTGCCGACTGTTTAGAATAAATGGCTTGTATTGCCCTTGTAAATTGAGGCCCAAAACCCATCACTTCCAATTGTTGTATTATAAAATTCCAGCTGACTCTGTCAAAAGCCTTTTGGGCATCCAAAAAGATCATTACCATTGGTTTATCAGAGTGTGTCTCATAGTATTCTAAGGCATTCAATACCACCCTTACGTTATCTCTTAGATGCCTATGAGGTAAGAAACCATTCTGGTCTTGGTGGATAAATTGGGACAGGAACACCCGGAGTCTCTCAGCTAGTATTGTCGCAAAAATCTTATAGTCCACATTCAGGAGCGAGATTGGTCTATAGTTCTGGATCAGAGTTTTGTCTGTTTCGGGTTTCGGGATTAGGGAGATGTAGGCTTCCGTCCAGGACCAGGGTATTTTAGAGTGTAGTAAAACCTCATTAAATAGATCTTTAATATACAAACTAAGTGAGTCAAAGACTCCTTTATAGAATTCACTAGGAATCCCATCCGGTCCCGGAGTTTTGCCATTAGCTTGTTTCTTTATAGCTACTGCTATTTCCCCACCTGTGATTTCTGCATTTAAAATTTCTTTACAGTGATCCGGAATCATCTCCAATTGTAGATTCTGGAGATAGCTCTTTAGTTTATCTTCCTGATAAATTTCCTGGCTATATAGGGAGGTATAAAAATCTTGGGCCACCTTTGCTTTTTGCTCTGTATTACCTACCAAATTTCCCATACAGTCCTGTAAAAATTCAATCTTTCTAGATTCTGCCTCTTCTTAATCTATATGACAACCACTGGCCCGGCTTATTAGCATGCTCAAATTGATTTTGTCGACATTTCCGAATTTTATTCGCCAAATCGTTTTGATCTAGGGTAGATAACTCATGCCTAATCAAGTCAATTTTCTCCTTAATCAAATTATTATACGGATTTAAACGCAGCTCTCCTTCAGCTTTCTCCAATTCAGCCATTAACTCAATCCGTTTGGCCTTCTCCTTTCTCCATTTGGTAGCTGTATATTTTATTACCAATCCTCTAACTACTGCTTTAACAGTATCCCAAGTATTTTGAAGGGAAGTATCTTCTCTCTTATTTTCAGTAAAGAAATGATCTAATTCTTTTTTAATCATATTTATAAATCCCTCGTCTTTCATGATCTCAGCCCTCATAGACCATCTCGCTCTTCTAGTGGACCCTTTCCATTTTATTACCAGGGGGTGGTGGTCTGCCCATATATTCGTCCCTATTTCAACCGAATTTATGCTTTCTTTCAGTTCTGAGGTTGACCAAACCATATCTATCCTAGACCACGATCTGTGCCTGGGAGAGAAATATGTGAAGTGCTTTTGCATAGGATGGAAATCTCGCCATACGTCTCTTAACCCTATTTCTGTTCTTAGGTTATCCCAAGTTTTAGGGAGTACCTTCCTATGCCCTTTTTTATATTTAGGAGAACCCTTTCCTGGATCATAATCAATTGAAGTATCAGTAATCGCGTTGAAGTCACCTACTATACATACATGCTCGTAATTTAATTCATTAATTTTCTTATACAAATCTTTAAAGAAACCCATTTGGTTAACATTAGGGGCATATATATTTACTAACAATACTTTTTTTTGGTCAATACTAATCTCTAACATGTCCTGAATAATCTTGACAAGCGGTTCTACAATATGGCTCCTGATTTCTCCACTCTGTTACAGGTTCCCACCGTGGACGCTCCGGTGGTAGCTCTTTCTTCCTCCTCTCTGCTAACGGGCCCTCTGGAGGAATACTTATGCCCAGAAGAAAAGAAGGCAGAGAAAACCCTAATTAAGGGGCATCAGGCTTCGGCCTGGTCAGTCCAGGCTTCCTCTGCAGCTTCATTTTTTAATAGAGCCTCAATTCTCTGGTTACAGCAATTGCAACAGAGGATTCCTTCCTCAGATCATAGATCTCATCAGGACATTAATAAGATTCTGGCAGCAGTGGAATTTTCAGCAGACGCCACTCTTAACGCTGCCAGATTTTCTGCGAAGGCTATCGGCACGTTGGTTACTTCTCACTGGCTCCTTTGGCTTCAGAATTGGCAAGCTGATGTCAGGAATAAATGGCGCCTCGCTTCTTCTCCATACTTGGGGGACAAATTGTTTGGCTCTCAACTTGATCCCCTTCTCATCAAAACAAAAGATCATTGCAAAATCTTGCCCTCTCTAGACGGTCAGAGAATCGCCAGCACGGGTATTTTCGTCCCACTTCCTTTCATGGATCAGAAAGTGGCTATTACCAACAATGTTCGCAACGTGCCTTTCATCCCAGAGGAACTCACCAGCAGGATGGCCAGGTTAGACAGGGTTCCCATTTTGTCTCCAAAAGGCCCTTTCGGGGTGGGAGAGGCCATCCCTTCCGGAGGTCTCGGTAGTCGCCCTCCCAAAACATTGACTGGGGGACGCTTAGCATTTTTCGCCGATCAATGGGATTCGACTGTCACAGACTCCTGGGTCAGGAATACTATCCGATTCAGCCTTTCACCCGAGTTTCACTCCAACCCAGACTTATGGTCATGGGGGATTTCAACCTGCCATCCAACGGCGAAACGTCAGGGGCAGCTTGGGAGCTCATGGCTTCCATGGTGGCCATGGACCTGACCCAGCTAGTTCATGACCCTACTCACACGGGGGGGACACACTCTGGACTTGATTTTTGTCTCTGGTCAGTGGTTGAATGATCTGGAATTAGGGGATCTAGCCATCACACCCTTGTCATGGTCAGATCATTCACTCCTTCAACTAGATTTTCTAACCGCTACCCCCGCCGCAGGGAGACAGAACCGACCAGATGGTTCCATCCCAGGCGCCTGAAGGATCCTGATAGGTTTCTGACAGAGCTTGGGCCATTCCCTGAGGCTCTGGCTCATGACTCGACTGTAGAACTGGTGGCCCCCTGGGAAAGGGTGGCCGCTGGAGCTTTGGACCGCGTCGTGCCATTGCGGCCTCTGACCCGGTGCCAATCTCACCTGGCCCCCTGGTTTTCAGAGGAGCTAAGGGAGATGAAGTGCCGGAAGAGACGCCTAGAGAGTGATTGGAGGGCCAGCCACTCCGAATCTGACCGGACACTGGTAAGGGCTTATATCAAGACCTACCTAGTGGCAATAAAAGCGGCAAAATCTAATTATTTTCCTGCTCTTATTGCATCTGCAGAGAACCGCCCAGCCACCCTGTTTAGGGTGACCCACTCCCTCCTTCATGTGGGAGCACGGGAAGACCCCTTGCAGGATAGGGCTGAGGATTTTGCGCAATTCCTGCATGATAAAATCACTCAGATTTGGGAAGGCCTGGACTCCGATTGGATGGGTCCAGGGGTGGTGGCAGGGGCATGTCTTGTGAGTGTTATCTGGGAGGAGTTTGACTCTGTGACTCCCAAGGACGTGGACATCCTGGGTAGGTTGAGCTCTGCCACATATTTATTGGACCCGTGTCCCTCCTGGTTGGTGCTGGCCTCCTAGGAGGTTACACAAGGCTGGCTCCAGAAGATTATAAATGCTTCTTTGAGTGAGGGTGTCCTCCCCCCCACACTAAAAGAGGCGGTGGTGAGACCCCTCTTCAAGAAGCCCTCTCTGGACCCAGCTATACTAGCGAATTATCGTCCAGTCTCCAACCTTCGCTTTGTGGTGAAGGTTCTTGAGAGTGTGGTAGTGCAACAGCTTCCCCGGTACCTGGATGAAGCAGTCTATCTGGATCCGTTCCAGTCGGGCTTCAGGCCAGGATACAGCAGGGAAACGGCATTGGTCACATTGGTCAATGATCTCTGGAGGGCTCAGGACAGGGGATGCTACTCTGTCCTAGTCCTATTGGACCTCTCAGTGGCCGCTTTTGATACCATCGACCATGGTATCATGCTGCGCCGGCTGGAGGGGTTAGGAGTGGGAGGCACCGTGTTGTGGTGGTTCTCCTCCTTCCTCTCCGATTGGACACAGTCTGTGTTGGCAGGGGGACAGAGATCGACCCCGAGGCACCTTGTTGTGGGGTGCCACAAGGGTTGGTTCTCTCGCCCCTGTTGTTCAACATTTATGTGAAGCCACTGGGGGAGATCATCCATGGTTTTGGGGTGGAGTGCCATCTATATGCTGACAATACTCAGCTGTACATCTGCACCCCAGACCACCCCAATGATGCCCTTAACGTGATGGCTCGCTGTCTGGAGGCCGTGCGGATCTGGATGGGGAGAAACAGGTTCAGACTCAACCCCTCCAAGACTGAGTGGCTATGGCTCCCGGCGTCTTGGTATAGCCAAATTGTTCCATCGCTGGCTATTGGGGGTGAAGTACTGGCCCCCTCAGAGAGGGCGTGCAATCTGGGTGTCCTCCTGGATGCATGGCTGTCGTTAGACGAACACATGATAGCTGTGGCCAGGGGGGCTTTTTATCAGGTTCACCTGATGCACCAGTTGCGTCCCTTTCTGGACTGAGATGCCCTGCGCATGGTCTCTCATGCCCTCGTCACATCCTGACTGGACTACTGTAACACTCTCTACATGGGGCTCCCCTTGAAGAGCACCCGGAGGCTCCAGCTGGTCCAGAATGCGGCCACGCGGGTGATTATGGGTGCGACCCGATGCACCCATGTGACACCTCTCCTGCGCAAGCTGCACTGGCTCCTGGTGGTCTTCCGGATGCGGTTCAAGGTATTGGTCACCACCTTTAAAGTGCTCCATGGCTTAGGGCCCGGATACCTACGGGACCGCCTTCTGCCACCAATAGCCTCCCACTGACCAACACACTCCCACAGAGAGGGGCTCCTCAGGGTGCCGTCAGCAAAGCAATGTAGGCTGGCGACCCCCAGGGGGAGAGCCTTCTCTGTGGGGGCTTTCCGCCGGGCCCTCAAGACCTTGTTATTTCACCAGGCGGGCCTGGCTGACTAAATAATATTCGGATAGGGTATTTTAAAATTATGGAGTTTTAAATCAAGAAAGCCAAGATTTATTTAGGTTTAGGCTTAGGTTTAGATTTAGGTATATTTGATTTATATACCGCCCTACTCCCAAAGGACTCAGGGCGGTGAACAGCCAACAATAAAAATACATGTATACAAAATTTAAAAACCCAGATAAAATCAAATTAAATAGATTTGGCCCAGACAGATTAAAACACCCCAAACAATTTAAAACAGATTAAAATTTAAACGCTAAAAGAGGAAGAAAGGTTAGGCCAGGCCCGCCTGGTGAAATAAAAAGGTCTTAAGAGCACGGTGGAAGTTGCGCAGATCCGGGATCCTCCTTATCTCTGGGGGGAGTTCATTCCAGATAGTTTAGTTTAGTTTATTTCAGATTTATATACCGCCCTTTCTCCCAAAAAGGGACTCAGGGCGGTGAACAGCCAGAAAATTAAAATACATAAAATACAAAAGTTATAAGGAACTAAAGTGAATAAATTTAAATCCTTGGCTTCTCAATTTAAAACCCCCAAATCCATAAAATTCCAATTTAAAACCCCGAATCCGTATAATTTAAAAACCCTATTAAAAAATCCTTTGGGCTAGGCCGGCTTGTTGGAATAGGTAAGTCTTTAGGGCCTTATGGAAGGTGCGAAGGTCCGGGATCAAACGTATACTAGGAGGCAGCTCATTCCACAGGGTGGGTGCCCCCACAGAGAAAGCTCTCCCCCTGGGGGCCGCCAGTCGACATTGTTTGGCCGACGGCACCTGGAGGAACCCCTCTCTATGAGAGCGTACCGGTTTAATTTTTGTCTTAAACGGGTTTTAAATTTTGTACGGTTTATTGTCTTTTATCATGGCTGTACACTGCCCTGAGTCTCTCGGAAGAAGGGCGGTATATAAATCTAATAAATCAAATCAAATCAAATCAAACCCTCCTAAATTTTTTCTGCATTTTCCCATGTCCCTTGACAGTTAAAAACGGGCCCAGGTTGACTTAGCTATCCAACACCTTTTGGCCATCAACCTGTTCCTCACGCACAACACAGCCACGGATTTTATTCCCGGTTATTCCTTGTGCAGAAAGCTTCAGGGGGCTGGAGGGCTATTCTTGATCTAAAATCTTTGAATTGGCATATTGTCTATCGCTGGTTCAAAATGCAGTCCCTCCACACTATCCTACTTTGTATCAGACAAGGAGATTTCTTGTCGTCCATAGATTTGATGGAGGCTTACCTCCACATCCCCATCCTCCCTGTCCATCGCAAATTCCTCCGCTTTTGCTATAATGGACGGCATTTTCAATACAAAGCCCTGCCCTTTGGCCTTTCTTCGGCTCCCAGGGTGTTTACTAAAATTATGGCAGCCCTGATAGGCCATATCTGTTCCATTCCCGTTAGGACACTGTTTCATTTGGATGATATTCTCATCCTGTCGTGATCAGAAGCCCTGGCCCAATGAGATCTCTGCACTTCTATTCAAATATTACAAGATCACGGTTTCTCAATTAATTGGGCCAAGAGCCATTTGATTCCCTCCACCCATCTCCAACACCTTGGAGCCATAATAGATACGGTTAGCTCAGAGGTTTTTCTAATGCAGGAACTCCAGTCTAGCCTTATCGACCTCGCTGCTTGTTTCCGGAGACAACGTTCAGCCTCTGTCCTAGGTTTGTCTAGCCTGCTAGGAAAAATGGTGTCTTCTTATGGCATTGTACCTTGGTCTCGTCTCCACAGCAGGGAACTGCAGTGGCTTCTCTTGCCTTTTCAACAGGCTCTCAAAAGCACCTCGTCCCATCGAATTCCACTCCCTCCGGTTGTCATCGACTCCCTACTGTGGTGGTCTTCCGAGGCTGTGACCAAAGGCTGCACGTTCCGGGAACCTCACCGGATAGTCATCACAACGGACACCAGCCTGTTTGGTTGGGGAGCCCATCTGGGTCCTCTCATGGCTCAGGGTCATTGGTCCCAGCAGGATCAGCTCCTCAATATCAATATTCTGGAGCTGCGGGCTACCTACGTTGCTCTGCTGAATTTTGAACACCACGTCCTCGGTCAGAACGTTCTGATTCTAACGGACAACGTCTCGGCCAAGGCGCACATAAACAGGCTGGGGGGGATCTGGTCAAGGGCCCTCATGCAGGAGACCCTCCGCTTGGGGCTGTGGGCGGAAGCTCATTTGGCCTCCCTTCGGGCGGAACATATATCAGGGGTGGCGAATGTCCCGGCCAATTCCCTCAGCCGTACTCTGATCAACCAGACAGAGTGGAGTCTGCATCCCCTTCTATTCAAAGAACTGGCAGCCCACTTCGGCAACCCATCAGTGGACCTCTTCGTGTCAGCGAGCAATCACCAACTTCCCCGCTTGTTCACCCACTTCCCCACTCTGGGGGCGGAGGCGGTGGATGCCTTACGCAGCCCGTGGCCTCCTGGGCTCCTCCTTTATGCCTTTCCCCCTCTGCCGCTGATACCCAAGGTCATCAGAAAACTCCTGCAGGTAAAGGCGGAGCTGCTCCTTCTGGCCCCCCACTGGCCTCGCTGCCCATGGTTTGTGGACTTGGTGTCTCTTTCTGTGGCACCTCCCTCACGGATTCCTGACAACTGGATATCACTGATTCAAGGGCCCCTGGTCCACCCAGATCCCCAGGGCTACCAACTGGTCGCTTGGAGACTGAGCGGTTCCTCCTGACCAAGGCCCTTGTCTCCCCAGGCGTCATCACCACCATTCAGGCCTCTCGCCGAGCATCCACAGTCCGCATTTATGACTCGACATGGAAGACCTTCTCCAGGTGGTGCAAGAGGGGCAACATTGTGGCTACCACAGTTTCCATTGTTCAGATCTTGAACTTCCTGCAGGATGGCTTCATGTCAGGCCTCACACCCAACACTCTTCAATGGCAAGTAGCAGCTCTTTTTTCAATTCTGGCATGTCGCTCCGCGGACACCATCTCCAAGGACCCACTCATTCGGAACTTCTTGAGAGGCGCTACCAACCTATGGCTCCCAGTCATCCACTGGTTCCCTACGTGAGATCTTAACAAAGTCTTAACGGTACTCACCAAGACCCCCTTTGAGCCATTGCGGGAGGTCAACCTGAGGTTCCTCTCCTTCAAAGTGTCATTCTTTGTGGCTATCACTTCTGCTCACTGGATATCGGAACTCGTTTCCTTGTCTGTCCGTCCAGATCTCTGCATTTTCCACATGGACAGAATAGTCTTCCGGCTGGATCCTACTTTTATCCTGAAGGTCAAGTCCATCTTTCACAGGTCGCAGGAGCTAGTGCTCCCCAACTTTTGCCCTTCGCCTCGGCATAGATTAGAGAAGATCTGGCATACTTTAGACATTTGCAGGGCTCTCAAGATTTATATTGCCCGCACGTCCTCCTTCTGGAGAACCGAGGCCCTCTTCGTCTCATTCCAGCCAGCCTCCATGGGTTCCCGACTTACAGCTACTGTAAGTCGGGAACCCATTGGGCGGTGGATCAGAGCCACCATTGCCACAGCTTATGAGGCTGATGCCTTACCGATTCCCCGAAACATCACGGCTCACTCTACCAGGAGTGCGGCCACTTCCGCGGCCTGGTCCACCCAGGCGCCCTTGGAAGAAGTATGCTGGGTGGCCACCTGGGCTTCTCCTACTCCATTCATCTGACATTACCAGTTGTATTTCTTTGCAGCGGCTGATGCTGCCTTCAGCAGGAGAGTCCTTCAGCAGGTCCGGCCTGTTCCCTCCCTATAGGACATCGAGCTTTGCTATGTCCCATGCCTGACTTCTGTGACTGCCAATAGGAGAATGAGCGTTGGTCTTACCTGATATGCCCTTTCTATATCAGGTGGGCACGGCAGTCAGCCCCACCTTGGGTTTGGCTGTCCCCGGGCTCTGTCAGGGTGGGAGGCTTCTTATTTCTCTGCTTATATCTCTATAGACACGTCAATCTGCTGTATGTCCTCACCTCAAAACTGGAGTGATACAGGAAGAGGCGGAGCTTAAAAGATTCAGTAGACTCGGTCCTATTGGAAGACAGATGGTGTCACACCCATGCCTGACACTGCGTTTTTATATTTACCAGCAGAGCTATTATTTCTGGACTATCAGACTCACCATAGTCAAAATTCCTTATCAGCACCTACTGCGCATGTCTGCATCCCTTTGTACTTTTTCTAGAAACTTTCCTTTGTTCTCCAGCCAGCTAAGGTCAGGCTGGGGATTCTTTGCCAACATGTAATCTAATTTAGATAGTGAGATGTTTTATTTTCTTTACAATAAATATGAGTTTAATTAGAGAATGTTTCTTCGGTTTATTGATCAAAGTATACAGAAGGGTAAAAGTCACGATCCAACTCAAAATGAGGACAATTACCCCACGCAAGGTAACGGGGCTGATTGCTGCTCTGACAATGCCTGACTGCCATGCCCGCCTGATAGAGAAAGGGCGTATCAGGTAAGACCAACGCCCATTTTGCAATCTTCTGACAAGCAAAGTCAATGTGGAAGTCAGATTCACTTAACTGTGTTACTAATTTAACAACTGCAGTGATTCACTTAACAATTGTGGCAAGAAAGGTGGTAAAGGTGCAAAATTAACAAAATTTATTTATTTATTTATTTATTTTATTTTATTTGGCTTATATGCCACCCTATCTCCCAATGGACTCAGGGCGGCCCACAATAATAAAATGCACAAGCCACAATACAAAGTTAAAATCTAAAACCTAATAAAATTTAAAATTTAACCCTTGAAACCCCATCAGTCCAGGTCGAGGAACTTGAATAGCCAAGTTTTTAATTTGTGGCAGAAGGTACGAATGGGGCTCCCCTTGAAGAGCACTTGGAGGCTCCAACTGGTCCAGAATGCAGCTGCGCGGGTGATTATGGGCACAACTCATTGCGCCCATGTAACACCTCTCCGCGAGCTGCACTGGCTTCCAGTGATCTTCCGGGTGCGATTCAAGGTGTTGGTCACCACCTTTAAAGCGCTCCATGTCTTAGGACCTGGGTACCTACGAGACCACCTTCTGCCACCGTAGCCTCCCACCGGCCAGTTCACTCCCACAGAGAGGGACTGCTCAGGGTGCCGTCGACTAAACTATGTCAGCTGGCGACACCCAGAGAGCCTTCTCTGGGGGAGCTCCTGCCCTTTGGAACGAACTGCCCCAGAAATACGCACGATCTCCGACCTCCGTGTTTTTCGCTGTGCCCTCAAGACCCTGCTCTTCTGACAGGCAGGCCTATCTTTATAAATGAGTTTTAAATTTTGAGTTTTTAACTATTGGGTTTTTAATTAATTTCCACCAAAAGTGTAATAATTTTAATAATTTTTAAATTTAAATCATGATGTTTGTATACTTTGTTTTTATTTGGCTGTACACCGCCCCGAGTCCCTCAGGAGAAGGGCAGAATAGGAGGAGGAGGAGGAGGAGGAGGAGGAGGAGGAGGAGGAGGAGGAGGAGGAGGTGGTCGGGCTCCAACCGGAGCTCCAAGGGAAGTTGATTCCAGAGAGTGGGCGCTCCCACAGAGAAGGCTCTACCCCTGGGGCTGCCAGCTGACACTGTCTAGCCGACGGCACCCTGAGCTGGCCCTCTCTCCTGGTCTGGGCATGGACCGGGCGATGGGATGTCGTTGCTGGCTGCAGGTGGTCCGCCAGGTATTTCTGGGCCTAAGCCATGTAGGGCTTTATAGGTCACCACCAGCACCTTGAAACTCACCTGGAGGGCAACCGGTAACCAATGCAAGCCATGCAGGAGGAGTGTAACATGGGAGTATCGGGATTCTCCCATCACAACCAGCGCGGCTGCATTTTGCACCAGCTGAAGTCTCCGAGTGGCCGTCAAGGGCAGCCCCATGTACAGAACGTTACAGTAGTCAATATGTGAGGTGACTAGCGCACGAGTAACTGTGCGTAGGGCATCTCGGTCCAAGTAGGGACGCAACTGGCGCACCAGACATATCTGGGCGAATGCCCCCCTGGTCACGGTGATTATATGATCTTCTAAACTCAACCATGAGTCCAGGAGGATGCCCAAGTTGCACACCTTGTCCCACAGGGGGTAAAACCTCACCCCCTATAGTCAACAATGGAACATCTCCTATGAACCGAGATGCCGGTACCCACAGACACTCGGTCTTGGCTGGGTTGAGTCGAAGTCTGTTTCTACCCATCCAGACCCATACCACTTCCAGGCACTGGGCCATCATGTCAAGGGCATCACTGGGTTGGTTTGGGGTGGATATGAAGAGCTGAGTATCATCAGTGTACTGATGATACCTCACCCCAAAACCACGGATGATCTCCCCTAGCAGTTTCATATAAATGTTGAACAGGAGGGGTGAGAGAACTGACCCCTGGGGCACCCCACAAGTGAGGGGCCTCAAGGTCGATCTCTGCCCCCCTGCCAACACTGCTTGGTTCGACCCGAGAGGTAGGAGGAGAACCACCATAAAACAGTGTCTCCCACTCCCAGCCCCTCGAGGCAACACAGCAAGATACCATAGTCGACGGTATCAAATGCCACTGAAAGATCCAATAGGACCAGAACAGAGGAATAACCTCTGTCCCGAGCCCTCCAGAGATCATCCACCAGCGTGACCAATGCCGTCTCCGTGCTGTACCCGGGCCTGAAACCCGACTGGTACGGGTCGAGGTAATCCGCTTCATCCAGGGCCAGCAGGAGCTGACACGCCACCACATTCTTGACAACCTTTGCTAAAAAGCGGAGGTTGGAGACTGGACGAAAATGACTTAAAACAGCTGGATCCGAGGCCGTCTTCTTGAGGAGGGGCCTCACCACTGCCTCTTTCAAGGCGGTCGGGAAGTTTCCCTCGCTCAAAGAAGCCATTATCAGTGCCTGGATCCAGCCGCGTGTCACCTCCCGAGCTGAATAAACCAGCCAGGAGGGACACGGGTCCAGTACACAGGTGGCCGCACTCAGCTTCCCCATGATCCTGTCCACTTCCTCTGTGGTAACAGTCGAACTCTTCCCAAAGCACAAGACCCGCTGTCTCCTCCCCATCTGACTCTGTCCAGTCAGAGTCCAAGCTGTCCCGAATCTGAGCGATTTTGTCCAACAGGTGCTGACCAAACTCTTCGGCTTGTCCCTGCAAAGGGTCTTCCCTCACCCTCTGATTCAAGAGGGAGCAGGACACCCTGAACAGGGCAGCCGGGAGATTCTCTGCAGATGCGATGACATCGGTGAAGTAGCGGTGCTTTGCCACCGCCAACTCCACCAGGTATGCCCGTGTGGCCGACCTCAACTGAACTCGGTCAGATTCGGAATGACTGGCTCTCCAACGGCTCTCTAGGCCTCGTCTATGCCGCTTCATCCCCCAGAGCTCCTCGGTAAACCAGGGTGCCAACCGGGGTCTGCGACGTGTTGGAGGCCGCAAAGGAGTGACCCGGTTAAGAGCCCTGGCAGCAGTCTCATCCCAGGCCTCCACCAGGGTCGTGGCCGGGGTGTGGGAGAGAGAGAGAGGTATCGTCCCAAGCTTCGTCTGGAACCTCTCCGGGTCCGTCAGGTGCCTGGGACGGAACCAGGTGGTTGGTTCCTCCTCCCAGCGAGGAGGGGTGGCGTAACGGAAGCCTAGCCGGAGGAGATAGTGGTCAATCCATGACAGGGGATAAATGGAAGGTGATCCTCCACCGAACTCCACTCGCCACTGCTCTGAGACAAAAACAAGATCGGGCGTGTGGCCCCCCTCATGAGTCGGGCCCTGAATAATCTGAGTCAGGTCCATAGCTGTCATGGAAGCTATGAACTCCCGAGCCACCCCCAACGACCCACCCAGGGACGGCAGATTGAAGTCCCCCAGAACAGTAAGTCTGGGAAACTCCACCAGCAGCCCCGAGAGAGCATCGAGTAGCCCAGGCAGGGCTGTTGATACGCAGCTGGGAGACAGGTACACAATCAACAAGCCCAACTGCCCATACGGGCCCCACGTCATGAGGAGGGCCTCACATCCATCTATCTTGGGAACAGTGACCTCCCGCGGACTGAGGACCTCCCTGATAACCACTGCCACCCCCCTCCCCTACCCTGGGCCCTTGGCTGGTGCAGCACCCGGAAGCCTGGTGGGCACAGTTCAGTCAGAGGGACACCCCCCTCTGACTCCAACCAGGTTTCTGTAATGCAAGCCAGGTCTGCGGTTTCCTCCTCAATCAAATCACGAATGAGGGGAGCTTTATTAACCACAGACCTGGCATTAAAATAGACCAGCCTAAGCCCAGTAACCCTATTTCTCAAACCCCCAGGGGGTCAGATAGAACCAGGAGATTTAGAGCGCGCCACCGCTCGAAGATCGCGGGGGCGAGCTCCCGAAATGCTATACGGCCCTCCGTTCCTCCACCTGCAGCCATTCCCAATCACAACCGGAATCTGAAATCCCACTCTCACCTTTGGTGCACCCGGATGTCCCGGCACCACACCAAAACCTCCGCCACCTCCCCATAACCTGGACTGGCATCAACCTGGCAAGGCCCCCCCAACCACTTGCTGGATATCAAAACCCACCCCCCTCCCCAAACACCTTAAAAATCTAGCTAAAAAACAATGTAACATCCCCTTACTAAAACCCTTAAAGCCCTCATGCCATCTCTCGGGGCCCCAGGACCCGTCATTACTGCCGCAGTGGTTAGACTGCAGTACTGCAGGCTACTTCTGATCACCGGCTGCCAGCAGTTTGGCAGATCGAATCTCACCAGGCTCAAGGTTGACTCAGACTTCCATCCTTCCGAGGTCGGTAAAATGAGTACCCAGATTGTTGGGGGCAATATGCTGACTCTGTAAACTGCTTAGAGAGGGCTGTAAAGCACTATGAAGTGGTATATAAGTCATTATTGCTATTGCTATAAACTTTTAGTATTCTGTAAGGGAATTAAAGGTGCTTCAGGCTTGCCACATTCTGGTAGCAGGAAGGAGGGTAGTAGAGATAAGGGGGTTTGTTATGGCTAGGTGACATTCTTTCCCGTGGGAACAGAGAATGTGCCTGCAGATGGTTGAAGGTGGAGTTAGGAGTCACCGGACAGATGGACTGTGAGCTGATTGGATAATGTGACTCTTGGGGGAAGTTTCAAACTTTTGCTTTTTACTGGGTGTAATTCCGGGGTTTGGCCAGAGCCGGAATTACACCGAGACCTTGCCAATTTGATATGTTCCTAATAAAAAGACTTTGTTGGAATATGGCTGCCTTGGACTATTCTTTCTGGGGACATATTACTTGGAAGCTTGACAGGGACACTGCTATCATGTCACTCCTGGTCCTTCTTTTCATTAAACTATACAAACCCAGTTCCAGCAACCGTTCTTCATATGTTTTAGCCTCCAGTCCCCTAATCATCTTTGTTGCTCTTCTCTGTACTCTTCCTAGAGTCTCAACACCTTTTTTACATTATGGCAACCAAAACTGGATGCGGTATTCCAAGTGTGGTCTTGTTATGACTCAGCTTTAGCAGAAGCAAGAAACAGACCCCTTGTTACGAAAAACCCCTTTATTTACCTCTTGTGAATTAATTGCATTCACCCACAGAAAAGTCCAGGCAATAGTTCTTCAAGGAATTAACTGCAGTAACAGACCTTATCAGTTCCTTGCGATAATAGCAAGGCTATGAACTCCCAGCCAAAAGGCTGCAAATTAAGTTCTGGCAAGCAGTCTTTGTGGCACAAAACACAATACTCTTCAGAAATACGAACTGTTGTCTCCTACGACAACCACAGAAAGAACTGGTCTGTTGCTCAGTGGTCCAAAGTCCTCTTTTCTGATGAGAGCAACTTTTACATCTCATTTGGAAATGAAGGACCCAGAGTCTAGAGGAAGAATGGAGAGGCACACACTGCAAGATGCTTGAAGTCCAGTGTGAAGTTTCCACAGTCTGTGTTGATTTCGGGAGCCATGTCATCTGCTGGTGTTGGTCCACTGTGCTTCGTTAAGTCCAGGGTCAATGCAGCCGTCTACCAGGAGATTTTGGAGCACTTCATGCTTTCTTCCGCAGACGAGCTTTATGGGGATGCTGACTTCATTTTCCAGCAGGACTTGGCACCTGCCCACACTGCCAAAAGTACCAAAACCTGGTTCAATGACCATGGGATTACTGCGCTTGATTGGCCAGCAAACTCGCCTGACCTGAACCTCATAGACAATCTGTGGGGCATTGCCAAGAGAAAGATGAGAGACATGAGACCGAACAATGCAGAAGAGCTGAAGGCCGCTACTGAAGCATCCTGGTCTTCCATAACAGCTCAGTAGTGCCACAGGCTGATAGCATCCATGCCACGCCGCATTGAGGCAGTAATTGATGCAAAAGGGGCCCAAACCAAGTACTGAGTACATATGCATGCTTATACTTTTCAGAGGTCCGATATTATTCTACGTACAATCCTTGTTTTATTGATTTCATGTAATATTCTAATTTTCTGAGATTGTGAATTTGGGGTTTTCATGAGCTGTAAGCCATAATCATCAAAATTATGACAAATCAAGGCTTGAACTATCTCGCTTTGCATGTAATGAATCTATGTCATTATGAGTCTATGTTAGTTTCACCTTTTAAGTTGCATTACTGAAATAAGTGAACTTTTGCATGATATTCTAATTTTTTGAGTTTTACCTGTATTTATTCCTCAGCCAGGGAGGGGCCATTCAGCGTCCACGTGTGCTTTGCTTCCCAAGTCGACTCCTTGTCCTCCATTGTTCACCTCTCCTAACTGCTCTACTCATACATGCAACTGGAACAGGCCCCATCTGTTCTTCCTCCTCACTCATCTCAGCCTCCAAAGGCAGCTGCCTCCCCAGTGGCTGGGAAATGTCGGACGGCCCTGGCTCTATCTCTGTGTCTGACGCAGAGCATCCATTGGAACCTTCCCTAGACTCCAAAAGTGGCCCAAGTTCCTCCCCAACCTCCTCATCGTCTGAGTCTGCCACCAGCTCTGCTGGCAGCTGGAGGGCCACAACAGGTCTTACCAAGGCATTATAAAATGGTATTAACACTTCATGTGATCTTGATTCTATCCCCCTGTTGATGCAGCCTAGAACTTTGTTCTTTTTTGGCAGCTGCAGCACACTGCTGGCTCATATTTAAGTGATTGCCCCCAGGACACCACGATCTGTCTCACAGTTACTACTATTTAGCCAGGTATCACCTATACTATACCTGTACATTTGTTTTTTCTTGCCTAAACGTAGGTGTTGAGTGTCAAAAGCCCCTCAACAACACATCATCCTTGATGGATGGTATTGAAGACCATGAAGGGGATCCAGAGAATACTGACGGACTCCAGCAATAAAACATGGAGGGGAGTGTTGCATTAGGACACCATTTACACTAATAGTGGGTGATGGACCGAAGGCAAGAAGGGGGGGTGGTGGAATGGGCACGTAAATCAGCTGCTGAAGAGATAAGAGTGTGGAGGGGAATGACGTCCTACGCCTGCAACGAGCATGAACGGAACAAGTGGCAGCTTTGATCATGACAGCTGTGAGAAACCATTGCCTGCCTAATGATAGTTAACTGTATCCATGCCCTATAAAACAGTACGGGCAGAAAGCTAGGGCGTCTCCGACTTCGTTTTGCTTAGCAGCTCAGCCTCTACTGTACGCTGCTGTGTTGCCTCCAGTAAACTGGGTTTTGGAACGAATCCTCCTTTGTGTGTGTGTGTGTCTGTTCGTTTGTGCCCGGTGAAGCACTGGCGGCTCCAGAGGGGCTGAGAGAAAGTCAGAGACCTCTTTCCATCTGCGAGAAATTGGTGTGAAGTGAGAGAGAGATGGCAGAAGGTACAGAAGAGGGGATTGCTGTTTTGGATTTGGAAGTGTCTAAAGGGAAGAAGCATGGAAAAGAAGAACAGGGGGAATGTGAACAGCTGGTGGTGTGTCCCAAACAGAGAGCGGTTCAACCAGAGGAGAAGCAGGGGAGTCAGGAGAGTACGGTTGCAGAGAATACCCAGCCCTCCTCGGGACATTGGTGGCATAGTTCGGCATTGTGGGGGAAACTGGGATTTCGGGCACCAACACCCCCCCCCTCAATTCCGCAATATCAAGGTTGGAGAGAATGACAGTGGGCTGACAAGGAAGAGGGAGAGTGGGGTTACTCCACTGGATCGGGAGTAACCATGATGGATTTGTTGAGAGAGAGGTTTGGGAAGGCTAGCTTTAGTGACGCTCCTTCCTGGCAGCCATGGGTTGGACTCATCGGCTACCTGGCAGGGAGGGAGTGGAGCGTCAGTAGGAATGTCTGAGAACAGATTTAGACTGGCCAGTCCCAAATTGAGGATGGATTAAGAGCGGTATCGGGGGAGGGGGGAGGAACCCACCCACCCCGAGATGATACCAACGTTGGGGCCACAAAAAACAACCCAAACCCATGGGAGGGTCCAGCGAGAAAGGGAAAGGGAACCAGTGGTTAGACATCAACAGACAGAGGCATGGAGGAGCTATCAGGGAGGTGAAGGCTCTGCATGTGGTAGGGACCCAAGTCCTGTTTGGGTGCCTGGAGTTTGGCCACAGCAAAACCCCTGGGGGCCTCCTCCATTGCAGGCTACTTTTGACGGTAATCTGGAACGTGTGGCTCTCTTTTTGAGCCAAGTGATTAGCTACATGGATGCCTACGGACATTTCTATCCCTCTCCATGGGCGAGAGTAGTGGCTGTTACTATGACCTTAACTGGTGATGTGGCTGACTGGATAGCTGGATTACACAACATGCATGCCTGGGAGTTCGCGGATTTAAGTCATTTTCTGGAAGCCCTGCGGTGTAGGTTCGAGGACGATGCGAGTACTCAAGCAATTGTCGAAGGTGATTTAGTCTCATTGAGGCAAAGGGGTTGAGCAGCTAAAGAATACGTACAAGACTTTCAAAAACTAGCAGGATGGCTGAGGGGGTGGCCCGAGGGTTTACTCGTGCACCAGTTTCACATGGGTCTGGACAGGGAGCTACGCCAGGCTTGTGTTTATAGGGGGCTTGGTCCTCGTATTGTGGAGTGGTATAAAGTGGCCATAGAACTGGATATTGATTTAAAGGAGTTTCGTACACGTGGTGAGGTACTGGGCCAACCACAAAAACTATTGGAAAGACTGCAAATGGGCCAAGGAGTAGTGAGACCGAACATGCCTATAGGGGCCAGATCTACTGCTCCTCCAAGATGTCCGTTTTGATGCTACCGATGTAACCAGGAGGGGCATAGAGCCGTCAAATGTCTTCTTCCACCTCTCTGGGTATCGGCTCCACAACCATCGAGTCCTGGGGAAAGAACCAACCCACTGTCACAAGTGACATCAGAACGTTCTCGTAGTGCAATGCAAGCAACGGAAAGCGGTCTTAGTAGATGTGAAGAAAGACATGGTCGCTCGGGAACTGCTCGGGTACCAGAAGAGCTGGAGGTTACCAAAGACAAAGTGGATCCCCGAGACCCTATGGTATGTGCTCCTTTATGTCCCTTTATAGTCCAGGTAACATTGAAACACCCAAAAACGGGTAAGGCAGAACACATAGGGGCTTTGGTTGACACTGGGTGTACATGCTGTCTCTTGTGGAGGTCAGTGGCTGAAAGGTTGGGTCTTCGTATTATAACTCTGCAGGCCCCCATTAAGTTCAAACAAATGGACGGCTCAACCCTAGGCAGACAACCTGCTACACATGTGACAGAACTGGCGAGACTTGAAATTGGACAACATTGGGAGTTGGTGCGATTTGTGGTAGTGGAGACAATGATAAAACCTGTTATCCTGGGGCTATCATGGTTGGACAAGTGGAAGCCCACCATTTGGTGGGAGGGGGTTTACCGCAAACTAAGAATGGTATTGGGTCCTGAACCCCCAGAGGATGGTTCTAGTAAAGGAGCTGTGGGGTGAGAAACAGAGCCATCCCTACTGGAGGTGGTCCCAAGGATATACTGGAACCTAAAACGTGTATTCAACGAAAAGGAATGTAAAGCCCTCCCACCACATCGCCCCACTGACTGTGCTATAGAACTGAAGCCTGGTCTTCAGTTGCCCAAACCTCTCATGTATGCAATGACTCCCCAGGAACTGGAGGAGCTCCATCAATATATCGATAGTAATCTGGCTAGGGGATTCATAAAACCCAGCAGATCACACATGGCACCGCCGGTACTATTTAAAGAGAAAAAAGATGGTGGCCTTCGCTTATGTGTTGATTTTTGGGGATTGAACGCAGTATGTGTGGAACCTTTGTACCCATTACCCCTTATGACATTCCTGCTCTCCACTTTGGCTACTGGTAAGATTTTCACCAAGCTCGATCTACGAGAAGCATATTACAGAGTCCGTATCCATGATGGTGATGAGTGGAAGACAACTTTCAACTGTCCTCTTGGGAGTTACAAGCTCCAGGTTATGCTGTTCGGGTTGCAGGGGGCTTCCGCGGTATTTATGCAACTTATTAATAGTGTGCTCTATGACCATCTGTATAGGGGAGTCCTAGTCTATTTGGACGATATTCTGATATACTCCACCACCATGGAAGAACATAAACAACTTGTGAGACAAGTTCTAACAAAACTGTTAAATGCCCATTTATTTGTGAAACTTTCAAAATGTGAGTTTCATAAAACAGAGATTGACTATCTTGGATTTAGGATCACAGGAGAGGGGATAGAAATGGACCCCAACAAGGTTAAAACAGTGTTGGAATGGCAGGCTCCAAAGACCCAAAGGCAGCTACAGAGCTTCCTCGGGTTTGCAAATTTTTATAGAAGATTCATTCCCACATTTGCCCAGATAGCCCTACCCCTGACAGATCTACAAACATGGGATCTGGGGGTAGGAAAACAAAAACCAAAACAGATACTAGAATGGACACAATCCTGTCAAAGGGCATTCGAGACCTTGACATTTCTATTTGCCAGAGAACCGATACTTCGGCATCCTGATATGACACAGCCGTTCATTATCCAAGCGGACGCAAGCGAGGTAGCAGTGGGTGGAGTCCTGCTACAATGGGACGCTCAAGGCATACTCCACCCATGTGCGTACACCTCTCAAAAACTAATTCCCACAGAACAGAACTGGACCGTGTGGGAAAAGGAGGCTTACGCCATCAAATGGGCTCTTCAGACCTGGAGACATTTGCTAGAAGGCACCAATGTGCAGTCCGAAGTATGGATGGATCATAAGAACTTGGAGGCCCTGCAGACACCCTGTAGATTATCACCCAAACAAGCAAGATGGGCACAATATTTCCGCAGGTTTACGTTTAAAGACCATACCAGGGGGGGGAAATTATTTAGCGGATGCTCTATCTCATATGCCCCAATATGAGAGTAAGCAGGATGACTCACCACAATCCTTGCTGCTGCCTCGGCAAACAGGAAAACAAGTAAGAGATGTACCCCAGGCAGTATCCCCCTGGATGGTAGACTTAAAAAAGGTCGCTGACCCATGTAGACCATGGGATAAGGTAGCCATGGATTTTGTTGTTGAGATACCTAAGAGCAAAGGTCATACTGTAATCTGGATGGTCATTGACCTGTTCTCTAAACAGGCACATTTCGTCCCATGTAAAGGTCTGCCTTCTGCTAGACATCTGGCAAAACTGTTCATTCACCACATATATCGTCTCCATGGTGTACCTAAATGGGTTATGTCCGACAGAGGTCCTCATTTTACTGCCCGATTCTGGAAACTGTTCCTACGACAAATAGGAACTGACCAAGGACTTAGTTCTGCGTTCCATCCGAGTACCAATAGGGCGGTCGAGCGAGCCAATGCAATGCTGGAGAGATATCTACACTCCTATGTAACCTACCAACAGAATGATTGATATAACCTATTACCATTCACTGAGTCAGCCTACAATAATACAGTACATAGTAGCACAGGATATACCCCATTTCAGGTGGTGTCAGGAAAGGAGTTCCCTGCTATCCCAGAACTCGATATACAAACACAAACATCACATACGCCTGGCGACTGGACAAGGAAAATAAACAGGGTTTGGCTGCATATAAAGAATGTGTTAACAAAAGCCACAAAAGCATATAAACAGCAAGCTGACAAGAGGAGTGATGCCCCACCCTTTAAGGTGGGGGATAAGGTATACTTATATACTAAATATATAAAATTGCATATACCCAGCAAGAAGCTAGGGCCCAAATATATAGGCCCCTTCACCATCACTAAGGTCATAAACCCCGTCACCATCTCCTTGAGACTTCCACCTCTGCTAAAAAGGATACACCCCGTATTCCACAGTAGCCTCCTAAAAACGGCTATTGGTGTGCGATATCCTGGAACAAGCCCAGGACCAGTAACAGGAAACTCATATGAAGTAGAGAAAATACTTGACTCAAAACTGTATCACGGGACACTTAGATACCTGGTGCGGTGGAAAGGATACCCCGATACAGATGCAACATGGGTATGACCAAAGGATCTAAATGCCCCTTGATTGCTGAAGCGATTCCATAGAGCACACCCACACAAACCTGGGAGCTATCCCTAAGGGAAAAGACCTACTAATCCTATCTTTTTGTCTCTACAGGACGAGACCTGGTTGGGGGGGGGCACATGTCGAGTGTCA
Organism: Coluber constrictor foxii; assembly: GCA_038048745.1. NCBI lineage: Eukaryota > Metazoa > Chordata > Lepidosauria > Squamata > Colubridae > Coluber > Coluber constrictor. The sequence continues at coordinate 17,219,223 of CM075966.1, forward strand.
AAAGCCCCTCAACAACACATCATCCTTGATGGATGGTATTGAAGACCATGAAGGGGATCCAGAGAATACTGACAGATTCCAGCAACAAAACACAGTGGAGGGGGGTGTTGCATTAGGACACCATTTACACTAATAGTGGGTGATGGACGGAAGGCAAGAAGGGGCGGGGTGGAATGGGCATGTAAATCAGCTGCTGAAGAGATAAGAGTGTGGAGGGGAATGACGTCCTATGCCTATGATGAGCATGAACGGAACAAGTGGCAGCTTTGATCGTGACAGCTGTGAGAAACCATTGCCTGCCTAATGATAGTTAACTGTATCCACGCCCTATAAAACAGTACAGGCGGAAAGCTAGGGCGTCTCTGACTTCGTTTTGCTTAGCAGCTCAGCCTCTACTGTACGCTGCTGTGTTGCCTCCAGTAAACTGGGTTTTGGAATGAATCCTCCTTTGTGTGTGTGTGTGTATGTTCGTTTGTGCTATTGAGTTTCATTTTGTTAGATAGCACCCAATGTTCAAGTCTTGTCAAGATCCTTCTGTATCTTAAACCTATCTTCTGGAGTGTTGCCTATTCCCACCAACTTAGTGTTGTCTGCAAATTTGATGAGTTCCTTATCTATCACCCATCCAAATCATTGATGAAGATGTTGAAGAGTACTGGGCCTAAAACAGAGCTTTGGGGTACCCCACTGCATACTTCCTTCCATGTAGATACAGTTCCAGAACTACATGTTGAGTGCGGTTGGTCAGCCAGTTACAAATCCATCTGGTGGTGATGCTGTCTAACCCACATTTTTCTATCTTAACAAGTAGTAGGTTGCGGTCTACTTTATCAAATGCCTTACTGAAGTCCAAGTAAGTTATATCCACAGCATTTCTCTGGTCCACTAATTTTGTCACTTTGTCAAAGAATGCAATAAGATTTGTCTGGCATGATCTGTTTTTATTTATTTATTTATTTGTTTATTTATTTATTACATTTATATACCGCCCTACTCCCAGAGGGACTCTGGGCGGTGAACAGCCAAAATAAAATACCATTTTCATACAAAAGTTAAAAGCTATTAAAATAAATTAAATAATTAAGGCTCAAAAAATTTAAAAGATCTAATTTATATAAACATTTTAAAAACCCAATTTAAAAAAGAGAGTTAGGCCAGACCCGCCTGTTGAAATAGAAACATTTTTAGGGCGCGGCGGAAAGTGCGTAAGTCTTGAATCCTCCTTATCTCCGAGGGGAGCTTGTTCCATATGGCAGGTGCCCCCACAAAGAAGGCTCTCCCCCTGGGGGCCGCCAGTCGACACTGTTTGGCCGACGGCACCCTGAGGAGCCCCTCTCTATGGGAGCGGACTGGTTGGTGAGAGGCTATCGGTGGCAGAAGGCGGTCTCGTAAGTACCCTGGTCCTAAGCCATGGAGCGCTCTAAAGGTGGTAACCAAAACCTTGAAGCACACCCGGAAGACCACCGGGAGCCAGTGCAGCTCGCGCAGGAGGGGGGTCACATGGGAGCGCCACGGCACTCCCATCACCACCCGCGCGGCCGCATTCTGGACCAGCTGGAGCCTCCGGCTGCTCCTCAAGGGAAGCCCCATGTAGAGAGCATTGCAGTAGTCCAGGTGTGAGGTGACAAGGGCATGAGTGACCGTGTGTAACGAGTCCCGATCCAGAAAGGGACGCAACTGGCGAATCAGGCGAACCTGATAAAAAGTCCTCCCAGCCATGGCCGTCATATGCCCTTCTAAAGACAGCCATGAGTCCAGGAGGACGCCCAAGTTGAGAACCCCATCTGTGGGGGCCAACAACTCGGCCCCAATAGTCAGTGATGGCGCCAACTGACTATATCGGGACGTTGGGAACCACAGCCACTCGGTCTTGGATGGGTTGAGCCTGAGTCTCTTCCTCCCCATCCAGATCCCCATCCAGATTTTGACAAACCCATGTTGGATTTTGGTTATTACTTTGTTTGCTTCTAGGTGTTCGCTGATTCGTTGCTTGATTATCTTTTCCAGAATCTTCCCAGGTATTGAGGTCAGGTTGATAGGTCTGTAGTTTCCTGGAACTGTTTTTTCCCCTTTTTGAAGATGGGAACTACATCAGCTCTTTTCCAGTGTTCTGGAGAGTGTGTTTGTGTGAGTGAATCATGTGACTGCAGGGAGGAAAGTTTTCCAGCTCTCCTCATGGGTAAATCTGCTTGTTTTTAGGGGGAAGGGGAGTGTCTGTTTGAGAGAGTGAATTATGCGACTGCTGGGAGGAAAGTTCTCCAGCTCTCCTCAGGGTAAATCTGCTTGTTTTAAGGGGAAGGGGGGTTGATCTGTCCCCCCCCTTCAGAGACCCACAAAAACACAGCCAGCCGAGGGTTAAGAATCACTTGGCACACTCCGCAGTTCTTATCTCAACCTTGGCAGCGATATGCACACCGTCTGCCAAGGACTTTATTGGTTTACACAAACAAGAAAATCACCTACGTAGCTTTGCCGTTCATCTAGCTTCCAAGACTACGAGGTTGCTCCGTTTGTTTAGCTTTGTTCGTCACGAACTTCGTGACCCACCGTACTGTCTTATATAGATATGCTTCTGGGTGTGGTCCAGTGAGTCATTGATCCTGTGACTCCAATCCAATGACTCAGGATTTCCTCATACGCCGCAGCTGCAGTACCCTTTTCTCTCGCCTTCTTTGGCGTGCGTCCAGGAATGACGTCTCTCCCTCACTCTCATCTGAGACACCTGTTTCCCCACTACTTGGCTCTCTTTCAGCTGGCACCTGAGCCGGTGCCAGAGGGGGGGGGGCTGGGAGATCTGGCTGGCTCCTCTTCCTCCTGCTCAGAGCTGCCTTCCTCCAAAGGGATAGGCTCAGAGGACGGGGCCACAACAGGGGTGTCTGAGTGAGTGAATCATGTGACTGCAGGGAGGAAGGTGCTCCAGTTCACCTCATGAATGAATCTGCTTGTTTCTAGGGCGAGGGGAGAGTGGCTGTTTGATTGAGTGTAAGTGGGAAGTCTTGTTAGCTGTGTGTGTGGGAAAAACCGGTTTGATGGTGTCCGTTAGCCTTGGAAGGCAATTTATGTAGGAGAAGGAAAACTCTGATCTCAAACCTCCACTGCCTTGTGGCTATACCCATCTATGAGAAAGTCTTCAGGAGTCAACCTTGAGGCAAAACCTGGAGCAGGAGTCCTGGAGTGAGGATGAGTGCTAGAGGAGTAATACCTCTCTAAAAAAACCTTGGTCCAGCTGGTAGCACCTCATAAGGGCCCCTTTCCAGGGTTACAGGAGAAGATGGTCAACTGTTTTGAAGGCGGAAGAGGGCTTTATGCCCCAACAGCAGATAAAATGGCATAACCATCTTCTAGGAGAAGGGAAACTCTGATTACAAACCTCCACTGCCTTGTGGCTATATCTACTACTGGAAAAGGCTTCAGGAGTCAACCTCGAGGAAAAATCCGGAGCCGGAGTCCCGGAAGCAGTTCGTGACTGTGTACAATCAAGTTCTGGTAACTCTTGCGATGCAGCTGGAACTAATCGTATCGGCTTTGCCGTTCCATTGGACTATTTCAGTGACGTGGAGAGGGGGGATCTGCTGCTTGGGTAACTCCATATTAATCTACCCAGGCCTCATGCTCTGGAGAGGACACTCCAGCTTTGCATACAGCATTGAAACAACACGGGAAGTGGGAGTTACCGATTATAAGTCTTTGCTTGATTGGCGTAGAGCGTGACGCCAGGGGCCACTTTCGTCGGTGGGAGAGGTCATTATACCTCATTGGGCAGCTACCACCCGCCTTAAGATGGGCGGCCCCCAGCCAGTAAGGTGCTGCCCTGCCACGGTCTGTTAACCACACAGGGTGCGTGGGGTTTAGGGTCAAAGCTGACAAGCAGATTGATAACTTTGCACCATGCAACAAACATAAGAAAACTTTAGCCCTAAAGTTGGGCACCTGGAATGTTTGGACAATGACCCCCAGCCTTTCTGACGATTTACAAGAGATAGATGATGTACGTAAGACAGCTGCCATCGACATTGAGTTCAGCAGACTGCAGATGGACATCATTGTCTTCCTGTCGAGCCTGCCCAGCTCGACACATCAGGGCAAAGGACTTACCTGCTAGGTGGGACGGAGAGAACACACCTGCTATCAAGAGAAAATGCATGGGCACAATGGTGGAGGGGGTGTCACAGTTTCAAGAGACAAGACTGTTAGACTAGGGATCTATTAAGGAGAAAAATTTCTCATTCTTCTGAAAGGGAAAACCATCAAACAAGTCTAGGGAATATGGGGTTGGCTTCGCGGTCAGAATCACCCTACTAGGATCCATTACTCCACCTGCTGCAGGAAGTGAAAGAATTCTGTCCTTGCAGCTCCACTCATCAGCAGGGCTGGTTACTCTTATTAGCGCATATGCTCTGACATTATCATCATCAGTAGTATCCAAAGACAAATTCTATGACGATCTGGCTGCTACTATCAAGAAAATCCCTGAGAAAGAACCACTGTTTATCCTTGGTGATTTTAATGCCAGAGTGGGAGCTGATTATAGTTCTTGGCCCACTTGTTTAGGTCAGTTCGGCGTCGGAAAGATGAACGAAAATGGCCAACAACTGCTGGAGTTTTGCTGCTACTATGGTCTTTGCTTTAGCAATACGTACTTTAAAATAAAGCCTCAACACAGAGTCTCTTGGAGACATCCAAGATCGAAGCATTGGCACCAGCTCGACTTGATTCTTACCAGGCGCTCCAACCTCCCCAATATTACAATCACACGCAGCTATCAGGGTGCTGATTGCGATACAGACCACTCCTTGGTGTGCAGCAGAATAAAACTGCAAACAAAGCGATTGTATCACTCAAAGAAGGAAGGAAGACCATGAATTGACATCAACAAGACCTGCAACCAGGGCAAAGTGGAGGAATTTACACAAGCACTCAAGGAGACTCCCAGGCCCAGCTGAAGTAAATGCATCTGAACAATGGGAATATTTCAAGAATGCTGTTTATAACACCACCTTGTCAGTATTTGGTAAGGAGATCAGAAAGACAGCAGATTGGTTTGAACCCCATTCGGAGGAGTTGACATCAGCCATCGAGGAAAAAAGGAGAGCTCTAATTGCATATAAAGCCTGTTCCAGTGAGCGCAACCTACAGGTTCTGCGAGCTGCTCGTAGCAAAGTCCAACAGACTGCCAGGAGATGTGCTAATGATTATTGGCTACAGCTTTGCTCTCAGATCCAGGTAGCAGCTGACACAGGCAACATCAAGGGGATGTATGATGGCATCAAGCAGGCCTTAGGTCCAACACAGAAGAAATCTGCCCCTCTGAAGTCTGCTACAGGTGAGGTTATCCAGGACCGAGCACAGCAGATGGCACGCTGGGTGCAGCACTACTCTGAGTTATATTCCAGAGAAAATGCTTTTGACTTGGTTAGCAGGGATGGCCTTTATAAAATTCTTCCCAAGATTGGACATCCACCTCAGCTCCTCAACATCATCAGGTCCTTTCATGAGGAAATGAAGGGCACTGTAGTTTTTGATGGCTTAACTACAGATTCCTTTGATATTCGAAGCGGAGTGAAGCAGGGCTGTGTCCTCTCACCAACTTTATTCAGGATCTTTTTTGCTGTCATGCTGAAACATGCTTTTGGAACTGCAACAGAGGGTATTTACCTCCAGACCAGATCAGATGGAAAACCCTTTAATCTCTCTAGATTGAGAGCAAAGTGTAAAGTCCATCTGAAATGCTTACGGGATCTCCACTTCGCTGATGATGCTGCCGTCACTGCTCACTCTGCTGAAGACCTTCAACAGCTTATGGACAGTTTTAGCAAGGCCTGCCAAGACTTTGGACTAACAATCAGCCTGAAAAAAACACAAGTCATGGGCCAGGACGTGGATTCACCTCCCTGTATTTCAATCTCTGCACAAGAACTGGAGGTCGTCCATGACTTTGTGTACCTCGGCTCAACTATCTCTGACACTCTCTCTTTAGATACTGAGGTGAATAAACGTATTGGTAAAGCGGCCACCACATTTTCCAGACTTACAAAGAGAATATGGCTTAATAAGAAGCTGATGGGACATACAAAGATCCAGGTCTATAGAGCCTGCGTCCTGAGCACACTCTTGTACTGCAGTGAGTCTTGGACCCTTTATGCACGGCAGGAGAGAAAGTTGAACACCTTTCATATGCGCTGTCTCTGACGAATTCTTGGCATCACCTGGAAGGACAAAGTTTCAAATAGCTCAGTCTTGGAATGTGCTGGAATTTCTAGCATGTATACACTATTGAAACAGCGACATCTACGCTGGCTGGAGCATGTCGTGAGAATGGCTGATGGTCGGATTCCGAAAGATCTCTTGTATGGAGAATTAGTGCAGGGAAAGCGCCTCAGAGGGAGACCACAACTGTGATATAAGGATATCTGCAAGAGGGACCTAAAGGCCCTGGGAATGGACATTAACAACTGGGAAACTTTGAGCTCCGATCGTTCTGCTTGGAGGCTAAAGATGCAGCATGGCCTTCTCCAATTCGAAGAGACACTTGTTCGGCAGGCTGAGGCAAAGAGGCAGTCCCGGAACCAGCGAAATCTGGGGGCTGGGCAGGGGACAGAATGTATCTGCCCTCAGTGTGGAAGGGATTGCCACTCTCGAATTGGCCTTTTTAGTCACATTAGATGTTGTTTTAGGACCTCTTTCCAGAGCACAATACAATAGTCTCTTTTTTAAAAAAATTAGATTTATATGCCACCCTTCTCCAGAGACTCAGGGCGGCTTACAAGGCGTTAAGCAATAGCCTTCATACTTTTGTATATTTTTTATACAAAGTCAGCTTATTGCCCCCACAAACTGGGTCCTCAATTTACCTACCTTAGAAAGGATGGAAGGCTGAGTCAACCTTGAACCTCGAACTGGTGTAATTGCAGACAGCTGGATGTTAATAACAGGCTATTCAACCGGTTGAGCTATCTGAGGCTCTTGAGACTGAAGGATGCCAATGGCAGTTCCCCGGTCCTCCAGGATCTTTTAAAGATATAGTTCAGTGGTTCTGAGATCTCGTCTGCCAGTTCCTTCAGAACCTTAGGGTGTAATCCATCTGGTTCTGGTGATTTGAACTCATCTGGGGTGGACAGGTGCTCTCTTACCATTTTCTTGCTTATTTTAATTTGTATTCCTAATCTGTTTTTTATGGTACTGTTTTTTATTTTATTTTATTATTTAAATTTTTATACCGCCCTTCTCCTGATGGACTCAGGGCGGTGTACAGCCACAGTAAAACAACATATATCACAAAATTTAAAAACAGTTTAAAAAATATTAAATAATTTGGCCCTACATTAAAAAACTCCCAAACTAAAACATCCATTAAAATTCCTTATTTAGCCAGCCCAGCCTGTTGAAACAGTAAGGTCTTAAGGGCACGGCGAAAGGTACATAGGTCAGGGATCATACGTATCTCTAGGGCAATTCATTCCAGAGGGAGGGAGCCCCCACAGAGAAGGCTCTCTCCCTGGGGGTTGCTAGTCGACATAGTTTGACTGACAGCACCCTGAGGAGTCCCTCTCTGTGGGAGCGTACTGGCCGGTGGGAGGCCATCGTTGGCAGAAGGTGATCTCGTAAATATCCAGGTCCTAAGCCATGGAGCGCTTTAATGATGGTAACCAGCACCTTGAATCGCACCCGGAAGACCACCGGGAGCCAGTGCAGCTCACGCGGGAGAGTTGTTACATGGGTGCGCCGTGTCGCCCCCATAATCACCTGCGCAGCCGCATTCTGGACCAGTTGGAGCCTCCGAGTGCTCTTCAAGGGGAGCATCATGTAGAGAGCATTACAGTAGTCTAGATGGGAGGTGACGAGGGCATGGGTGACCATGCATAATGTATCCTTTGAGTTTGAGTTTGAGTTTTATTGGATTTATATACCGCCCTACTCCCGAAGGACTCAGGGCGGTGTACAGCCAACAATAAAAATACATAAATACAAAATTTAAAACCAACTAAAAACAGATTAAATGAATTTGGCCCGGACAGAATTAAAACACCCCAATATAATCCCTAGTCCAGAAAGGGATGCAACTGGTAAATCAGGCGAACCTGATAAAAAGCCCCCCTGGCCATAGCCGTCATGTGATCTTCTAAAGACAGCTGTGCATCCAGGAGGACACCCAAGTTGTGAACACTCTCTGAGGGGGCCAAGATCTCACCCCCAATAGTCAGCGATGGGACCAGCTGGCTATGCCAGGACACCGGAAACCACAGCCACTCGGTCTTGGAGGGGTTGAGTCTGAGCTTGTTTCTCCCCATCCAGATCCACACGGCCTCCAGACAATGGGACATCACATCAAGGGCATCATTGGGGTGGTCCGGGGTGGAGATGTACAACTGAGTATCATCAGCGTACTGATGGAACTTCACCCCAAAACCACGGATGATCTCACCCAGCGGCTTCACATAAATGTTGAACAGGAGGGGCGAGAGGACCAACCCTTGTGGCACCCCACAAACAAGGCGCCTCGAGGTCAACCTCTGTCCCCCTGCCAACACAGTCTGTGAACAGCCAGAGAGGAAGGAGGAGAACCACCGCAACACGGTGCCCCTCATTCCCAACCCCACCAACTGGTGCAGCATGATACCATGGTCGATGGTATCAAAAGCCGCTGAGAGATCTAATAGGTTTAGGTTTAGGTTCTTTGCATTTATATACTGCCCTTCTCCCGAATGGGACTCAGGGTGGTTTACAGCCATATTAAAACAATCACATATAAAAATTAAAACTAATAAAACAATTAAACTATTTGGCCATAAAATTTAAAACCGCTACTAAAAACCCTTTCAAAAATTTAACACAGATTTAAGTCAGACCGGCTTGATGAAACAGTAGAGTCTTCAGGGCTCGTCGGAAGGCACGGAGGTCAGGAATCTTTTTTATATCTGGGGGTAGTTCATTCCATAGGGCTGGGGCTCCCACAGAGAATGCTCTCCCCCCGGGGGTCGCCCGCCGGCACTGTCTGGCCGATGGCACCCTGAGGAGGCCCTGTCTGTGAGAGCGTATCAGGCAAGTGGGAGATATTCATTGGCAGAAGGCAGTCCTGTAAATATCCCGGTCCTAAGCCATGCAGCGCTTTAAAGATGGTGACTAGCACCTTGAAACGCACCCGGAAGACCATCGGGAGCCAATGCAGCTCATGCAAGAGGGGAGTTACCCGGGAGCGACAAGTCGCTCCCATAACCACTCGCGCGGCCACATTCTGGAACAGCTGGAGTCTCCGGGTGCTCCTCAAGGGGAGCCCCATGTAGAGAGCATTACAGTAGTCCAAACGGGAAGTGACGAGAGCATGAGTGACTGTGCGTAGGGCGTCCCGATCCAGAAAGGGACGCAACTGGGTGATCAGGCGAACCTGATAAAAAGCCCCCCTGGCCACGGCCGTCATATGATCATCTAAAGACAGCCGTGCGTCCAGGAGGACACCCAAGTTGCAAGCCCTCTCTGAGGGGGGCAAGATCTCTTCCCCAATAGCCAGTGATGGCACCAACTGGCTATATCAGGGTGCCGGAAGCCACAGCCACTCTGTCTTGGAGGGGTTGAGTCTGAGCCTGTTCCTCCCCATCCAGATCCGTACGGCTTCCAGGCAGCGGGACATCACGGCAAGGGCATCGTTGGGGTGATCCGGGGTAGAAATGTACAACTGTGTATCATCAGCATACTGATGGAACTCCACCCCGAAACCACGGATGATCTCACCCAGTGGCTTCACATAAATGTTGAACAGGAGGGGCGAGGGGACAGAACCGTGTGGCACCCCACAAGTGAGGAGTCTCGAGGTTGACCTCTGCCCCCCCGCCAACACAGACTGCATACAGTCAACGAGAAAGGAGGAGAACCACCTCATAACGGTGCCTCCCACTCCCAAACCCCCTAACTGACGCAGCATGATACCATGATTGATGGTATCAAAAGCCGCTGAGAGATCAAGAAGGACCAGGACCGAGGAATATCCTCTGTCCCAAGCCCTCCAGAGATCATCAACCAACGCGATCAATGCCGTTTCCGTGCTGTAACCCACCTTGAAACCCGACTGGCACGGATCCAGATAGACAGCTTCATCCAGGTAACGAGGGAGCTGTTGCTCCACCAAACTCTCAACAACCTTCGTCGTGAAGCGAAGGCTGGAGACTGGACGATAATTACCTAATATAGCCAGGTCCAGGAAAGGCTTCTTGAGGAGGGGCCTCACCACTGCCTCTTTCAAGGCGGACGGGAAGACACCCTCACTCAAAGAAGCATTAATAATACCCTGGAGCCAGCCTCGTGTAACCTCCCGGGAGGCCAGTACCAGCCAAGAGGGACACGGGTCCAATAAACATGTGGTAGCGTTTAGCCTCCCTAGAATCCTGTCCACGTCCTCGGGAGTCACAGTGTCAAACTCATCCCAGATAACATTCTCAAGATCCACTCCCGTCATCCCATCTGAGGCTACCCAATTGGAGTCCAAGCCGTCCCGAATCTGAGCAACTTTATCATGCAGATATTGCACAAATTCCTCAGCTCTCCCCTGCAAGAGGTCATCCCGCGCTCCCGTCTGTAGGAGGGAGCGGGTCACCCTAAACAGGGCGGCTGGGCGGTTATCTGCTGATGCAATAAGAGAGGAGAAATAATTACGTTTCGCCACTTTTATTGCCACTAGGTAAGTCTTAATATGAGCTCTTACCAGTGTCCGGTCAGATTCAGTGCGACTGGCCCTCCAATCGCTCTTTAGGCGTCTTTTCTGGTGCTTCATCTCTCTCAGCTGCTCGGAAAACCAAGGAGCTAATCGAGGTCGGCACCGGGTCAGAGGCCGCAAAGGCACGATGCGATCCAAAGCCCCGGCAGCCACCCTATCCCAGGCGGCTACCAATTCTTCAGTCGATTCATGAGCCAGAGCCTCTGGGAAAGGCCCAAGCTCCATCAGGAACCTGTCTGGGTCCATCAGGCGCCTGGGACAGAACCACCTAGTCGGTTCTGTCTCCCTGCGACAAAGGGAAGTGGTACGGAAGTCTAGCAGAAGGAGCGAATGATCTGTCCATGACAAGGGATTGATGACTAATTCCCCTAAGTTAAGATCATTCAGCTACTGACCAGAGGTAAAAACCAAGTCTAGCGTGTGTCCCCCTATGTGGGTCGGGCCATGAACTATCTGGGTCAGGTCCATGGCCATCATGGAAGCCATGAACTCCTGAGCTGCCTCCGACGTTTCGCTGATGGATGGCAGGTTGAAATCCCCCATAACCATAAGTCTGGGGGTACCAACCGCCACCCCAGCTATTACGTGAAGCAACTCAGGCAGGGCTGCTGCCATGCAGCAGGGAGCCAGGTATGTGATCAGCAAGCCCATCTGCACCCCACGACCCCACTTCACAAGGAGGGACTCACAGCCAGCAACCTGAGGAACAGTGGCCTCCCTCGTATCTAGCTCTTCCTTAATAATCACCGCTACCCCTCCGCACCTCCTCTGAGCCCTCGGCTGATGAAATGCGTGGAAACCTGGTGGGCACATCTCGACGAGGGGCACCCCCTCTCCTGGCCCAACCAAGTTTCCGTAATTCCCGCCAGGTCCGCACCTCCCTCCTGGATTAGATCGTTAATGAGGGGGGCTTTAGTTACTGCAGACCTGACGTTGCATAGCATCAGCCGAAGGCTTGGGCCCTGAGGCTCTGGACAACCAGGGTTACAGGAAGCACTCCGGGGGGCCGGAGCACGCCACCGCTCGCAAATAGCGGATGCGTACTCCCCGAACCTGATATGGCCCCCTGCGCCCATCATATCTGCCTCTCCCACCCACTGTACAGATGGAATGGCCCTTCTTCTCCTCCTCCGGCACCTTTCCTAGACCCCCCCCCGACTCCCTCCGCTATGCCCCTCAAACCCACTCTGCCACTCTGACATTCCAAGGACCCCCCCAGGTCCATTTCTACCCCCACCCTCTCCCTCCCCGGAACCCCCTAAAAATTCATTAAAAGCCCTTTTTAAAAAACCCCTCACCCTCCTCTTTGCCACAGGACCAGGACAGAGGAACAACCCCTGTCCTGAGCCCTCCAGAGATCATCAATCAATGCGACCAATGCCGTTTCTGTGCTGTATCCCGGCCTGAAGCCCGACTGGAACAGATCTAGATAGGTTGGACTGTTTTTTCCTTTTGGGTAAAGACAGATGCAAAAAAATGAGTTAAGTAGTTCTGTTTTCTCCCTGTTGCATGACACCTTGACACTTTCTCCCATTAATGGACCAATCATTTCCATGTCATTTTCTTGTTTTTTACATGTTGAAAGAAGCCTTAGTTTATTTTGAGCCTTAGCTTTCCTGATTTCATCTTTGCAGGCTCAAGTTTTTTGCTGATATTCTGTTTTATGTGCCTCCTTTCCACTTTTTATACTTGCCCTTTTTGTCTTTCAGTTTATCAGAGAGATCTTTATGGAGCCATGCTGGCTTCTTTTCAGAGCTGTTATTTTTCTTCTTCATTGGTATTGTGTTAGGCTGGGCTTTTAAAATCTCACTTTTCAAAGTTTCCCAACCTCCTTGGGTTGTTTTCCCCTTGAGGATTCTCATCCATGGAATCCTTCCCAAGCTCTCTCTGAGTTTAATGAAATTAGCTCTCTTAAAGTCCAATTGCTACACTCAATTTGCCAGCAAATTTGGAAATCTCAACAGTGGCCACAGGATTGGAAAAGGTCAGTTTACATTCCAATTCCAAAGAAAAGCAATGCCAAAGAATGTTCAAACTATCACACCATTGCACTCATTTCACATGCTAGTAATATTATGCTTAAAATCCTACAAGCTAGGCTCCAGCAATATGTGGAGCGAGAACTATGAGAAGTACAGGCAGGATTTCGAAGAGGCGGAGGAACTGTGAGAATAAAATCAATCTCGTTCTTGAAATAAAAAGATCTTTATTGAATAAAGTATAAAAACAGAGAAATAAAAACGTGTACAGAAAAAGATAGTCTTTGCAAAGGGTCAAATTGAATGGGTTGCATTCAAACAATTTGACAAAATTCACATTCCACTTACTTGATATTTATACTCCCATGAAAATACATCAAGTTACATAAAAGATACCTCCCCAGAGAATTGGTTACAGAGTTATATAATATATGTGTAATACAAGTTCCACCCTGGAAAATCCCCAACTTCTCAACAAAGATACCCCAAAATATATCAAATACGCACTTCCCCTTCCTAGAACACTCAACTTGAAAACAAACTCATTAAGACATTCTTAATTCAGCATTTTCCCAGAACACATAAGAACATTCATTTCCGTCAAAACAACTACATAATACATAGTTCCTCTAATATAATAAAATCAACAAAAATCATTATAACCCCTTCACCCAGTTCATACAAGGTAAAAGGAAACACTCAAAATGGTGTAACTCTGGTTCTATCTTTCAGGCCCTTTACAGGAATAATAATCATTTTTCTCTCAGGAACTAAAGATCAAATTGCCAACATACGCTGGATCATGGAGAAAACTAGGGAGTTCCAGAAAAACATCTACTTCTGCTTCATTGACTATGCTAAAGCCTTTGATTGTGTGGACCACAACAAATTGTGAAAAATTCTTAAAGAGATGGGAGTACCAGACCATCTTATTTGTCTCTTGGGAAACCTATATGTGGGTCAAGAAGCAACAGTGAGAACTGGACACGGAACCACTGATTGGTTCAAAATTGGGAAAGGAGTCTGGCAAGGCTGTATACTGTCACCCTGCCTATTTAACTTATATGCAGAGCACATCATGAGAAAGGCAGGGCTAGATGAATCAAAAGTTGGAATTAAGATTGCCAGGAGAAATATCAACAACCTCAGATATGCAGATGATACCACTTTAATGGCAGAAAGTGAAGAACGAAACAGCCTCTTGATGCGGGTGAAGGAGAGTGCAAAAGTTGGCTTGAAACTCAATATTAAGAAAACTAAGATCATGGCATCCGACCGTCTCAATTCCTGGCAAATAGATGGGGAAGAAATGGAGGTAGTGACAGATTTTATTTTCCTGGGCTCCAAGATCACCACAGATGGGGACTACAGCCAAGAAATTAAAAGATGCTTGCTCCTGGGGAGGAATGCTATGGCAAATCTAGACCACATACTAAAAAGCAGAGACATCACCCTGCCAATAAAAGTGCGTATAGTCAAGGCTATGGTTTTCCCAGTTGCAATGTATGGCTGTGAAAGTTGGACCATAAGAAAGGCTGAGCGCCAAAGAATTGAAGACTTTGAACTATGATGCTGGAGAAGACTCCGAGTCCCTTGGACTGCAAGGCGATCAAACTGGTCAGTCCTAGAGGAACTCAACCCTGACTGCTCTTTAGGAGACCAGGTCCTGAAGATGAAACTCAAATACTTTGGCCACCTAATGAGAAGGAAGGACTCACTGGAGAAGTGCCTAATGCTGGGAAAGATCGAGGGCAAAAGAAGGGGACGACAGAGAACGAGGTGGCTGGATGGAGTCACTGAAGCAGTAGGTGTGAGCTTAAATGGACTCCAGGGTATGGTAGAGGAGGGGAAAGCCTGGAGGAACGTTGTCCATGGGGTCGCAATGGGTCGTACATGAGTTTGCAACTAACAACAACAAAAGTCCAAGACACTAGTTTGACTTTGTTCTATTGCTTGTGCTTGCATAATGTTGAATTCCAATATTGCATGATCACTCCCCCCCCCAGGTTTCTGTAGCTCCAACACCACCTACCATTTCATCTCTGTTAGTGACAATTAAATCCAATATGGCTGATCCCCTTGTTCCCTTCTCTACTTTTTGGGAGACAAAGTTGTCTGCTAGGTTTGTCAGGAACCTCTTTGATCTTCCACTTGGTGCAGAATTTGTCTCCTTGTTGATGTCAGGGTAGTTAAAATCCCCCATTACTATTGTGATGTGCTTCTTACATATCTTAGTTAACTGATTAGCAAAAAGTTCATCTATTTCCTCTGGTTGGTTGGTTGGCCTATAGCAGTGATGGCAAACCTTTTTGGTGTTGTGTGCCAAAAGTCCTAGAGCGTGAGCGGTCGCGCGCTTTCGCGTGCCAGCACCCATAATGCAATGGGCGCCCCCATTTGCGCATGCGCGCATGACGCCCCACCATGCTCCTCATGTGCATGTGCACATGTACCCCCACACTGCACATGTGCGCAACCCCCACGCATGCGTCCCCACTTTTTCCAAGAGGGCCGGCACGCCTCTTACCGGAGGACAACCAGTTACTGGCCCATTCCCTGATGAGACAGCTGTTCCCCAGCCGGCGGCAGCGCTCTTGGCCCCACCACCTTGGCAGCGCCATGTGCCAGCCGGGGAAGCTCACCCCTCCACCTCGGGCCCCGCATGCAGCCCGTGACCAGGAGATGTGTCACCCAGTGCAACGCTCTTCCCTGAGGGCTGCCTGCTCATCCACCTGCCGGCCGGACTGGTCTGAAAGCAGCGCGTCACCTTGCGCCTGTACTTGTCCTCCTCCCACCCAGCCACCAGCTCCTTGGCATGAGCAGAGGCTGCTGGTTGGAGTGAGGGGAACTGCAGTGCTGGGCTGTCATGGCTGCGAGTGCCAAGGCATAGCTAGAATTGGAAGAAAAGGCTGTGCGGCTATGGCGGAAAGAACCAGAGCAACATCTGGCAGTTTGGATGAGAAGGCGCGAGTGAGGAGGCAGCTGGTATTGTTTGATTTAGATTATGAGATATGGCATAGGGGGAAGTAGAGTTAATGTTATATATTATTATTACTTATATGATATTTTAAGTTAAATGTTTAAAATTATTTTATTAGATCTTTTTTTAAAAAAAAGAATAATTAGATTGTTAAGAGTTAGGATTTTTTCTAAATTTGATTATATACTGTTTGAAAAGTGATCTTTTTATATTATTATTATTATTATATAAAATAATGTTATAGTTTTTTTTTTTATTAGATGGAGCTCACCTTGAAAAGTGGTCAAATATGGATTGTTAATGCTTGTTTAATAGCGGAAGTCAAGGGGGGGTTGGGGAGGGAGGGGGGTGGGGTTAGGGTGGGGGGGTGGGGGGGGAAAGGGGTTTTTTATAAATAAATTGTAATGTAAAACTTTTTCAATAAAAAAAAAACAACTACATAATACATAGTTCCTCTAATATAATAAAATCAACAAAAATCATTATAACCCCTTCACCCAGTTCATACAAGGTAAAAGGAAACACTCAAAATGGTGTAACTCTGGTTCTATCTTTCAGGCCCTTTACAGGAATAATAATCATTTTTCTCTCAATCCCCTCTCTCCCATTTGATCAAATTATTCCTGTAAATTATGAATATCTTGCAACATAATAGAAACCTCCCTTCTTCCTAAGGTACCCCTCATTTCACCAGACAGCTTCTTCTTTCTCGTCTTTTTGCAGCAGCAATTCCACCAAAGCTTCCAACAGCTACAACACACAGGTGCACATTTAATACAAAGAAATGATATAAAGCCTACAACTATAATGAGTATAATTCCCATAAACAATTCCTTTAACCATCCAAAATTAGGTAACCAAGAAGTTAAAGTTTCCCACATACCCTTAAAAGCAGTATTTTCTGACATATATGTTAAATGAGAAGTTATATTATGTAAAGATTTTATCTTAGACTCAATAAATTGAGATTTATCTGATATATTGAAACAGAAAAGTCTGTCAAAATCTTCACATCCGTGGCCCATCCTTAATAACATATAATCTATAGCTACTCTATTTTGTAACAAAGATTTTCTAATTTCTCCCATTTCATCAGCTAAAGCAGCAATAGCAGATGAAGTTTCATTTATGCTTTTAGCTAATGCACAAGCTAAATGTCCTATTTGATATTGATTATATTGAGTAGATAACCATGGAAACATTCCCAAAAGACCAGCTTGAACTTTATTCAACACTACCACATCATCACTACAAGTACTATCAAACTGCCATTGGTGTACATCCCTCTTTCCCCTATAAATTCCTCTATATCCTTCATTCCCAAAATGATCATAAGATTCTATCGGCACTACAGGCCATTTAACAGATCCAGTAGGAACATGTATAACTAGATGAGATTCATGTACAGAACTATGACCTTCTTGATGTTCATGTTTATTAACTGGTTGTATATCATCATGGGCATTCACCTTTACAGCCACCTTCGTAGGCGTCGCATGGTATAAACTAGAACTCATCATTTCATAATAAAATTTAGTCTTCTGATTAATGTCCTTCAAATGAGCAACAGCCATTACAGTGGTCAAACGACCAATAGTACAAGGACCACCTATAGCATGAGCTGGAATATAAGCATAAGCATACAAGCCACAAAAGAGAAACCACCCTTTAGGTAAATACAATACCTGGCCCAAAGCTTCTATCTCCTCCACCTCAGAGCAATGGAAAACTTTCTCAGTAGGCACAGGAACATATATTACCTTTTCCAACCGCTTCTCCGGATGCTTGTATACTATACAATCATAAGCCGGCAAGATTGATTTTAATTCAATAATTAACTTCTTCTGATTAGTCCACTTCGTTGGCTTCTGAGGACTTCCAATCAAAGTAATAAGATGTGACAAATTAAAATTATTTGGTTCTATAGTAATACGGGCTTCTTCAAATAAAAACTTTCCAGGTACAGGTACTCCCACAAAACAAGTAGCCATAATATCTGAAACAGTTGTTTCTCCCTTTACACAAAAAGAACTGTTTAAGGCCACTTTCATTAGATCTAAAAATACATTCCCCTCCTTATTCTTCATTTCCACAACACTTCGGGTATATCTATAAGGAGAAGTCACATAACCAACTGTACACCGTCCCGTCCACATTAAAGGTAACTTAGGCAAAGCAATAGATCCACAAAAGAACATTAACTTGGAAGGAGCTTTTATCTCATAATAAGGGATCCGAAATCCTTCCTCAAAAATCCTAAACCCCTTATATAAAGGTGAGTAATAACCATATCTTTCATAACATTGGTTATATAGAAACTCCATCCTATTATTAAGATCTATAGATTTAGTCATTATTTCATAGGTACAATTGCATTTAGCATATCTCCCCAATGGCACACCTTCATAAAAAGTTGATTTAATACATATATCAGCTTCCTCAATTCCATCTATCAGGGTTAGTGGGGCATCTATACGAGAGTATCGATGCTTAGGGTCAGTACGGAAACATAATTGCTGCCAAGTTAAAGGATAACTAGATAATACTTCCAAAATCCCCAACCCGGTCCGCACCAATAAAAGAATTATTATTGCCCCCACAGTAAACCCCATTTTCCTAATGAACTAGGCCCACCCTAACAATACCTTTAGAAGAGAGGGTTAATACTGTACCTCCAAATCTTCAATCAATCGAGGTGAGCTTACATTCACTGGAAACCAAAACATAGATTTAACCCAATCAATAATATCTTTTCTCAATACAATCAAAAATACAATAAAAACAAGCACCACACCCAACCAAATAAAAATCTCTCGGTCCATCCGACGATCCTCACTCGTCTATGGTTTGTCGACGAAAAGTCAATTTAAGAGGATTTTCAGGTGCTGTATCAACTGTCCATTCACGAGGTGGAGCCACCGGTCCTTTAACTCTGGAATAATGCACCCAACCACGTTCTCTCGTTCTCACAGCCGATTCAGTAGTCAACAGGACTTGAAACGGTCCTTCCCACACAGGCCGCAACTTCTTTAATCAGGACCCAGTCTCCACTTTTATAATCATGCACTTGGAAATCAAGCGGTGGGGTCTGTGCCAATAGTCCTTTAGACCTTAAAAAAGAAAAACACTGGGACAGTCCTTGTATATATTTTCTCAGAAAAACATCCTTCAATTCAATTCTAGGCATCCCAACCTTCCCAGTATAGGGTAATCCAAACATCATCTCATACGGAGATACCCCCAGATCCTTTCTAGGACTAGTTCGTATTCTCAACAGAGCTAGAGGCAAACATTTAGTCCAAGGCAACTGTAATTCCAACATCAATTTTTTTAAAGTCGATTTGATTGTTTGGTTAGCTCTTTCACACCTACCAGACGAGGAAGGAGAAAAAGCTAAATGCAGTTGCCAATCAACTCCCAATTGTTCCATAACCTTCTGAATTACCTTGGCAGTAAAATGTGTACCTCTATCACTATCAATAGACTCAATCAACCCATAACGGGGAATCAATTGTTCTAGAATAATTTTCACAGTCGTTTGAGCATTCGCTCTCGCACAAGGAAAAGCTTCCACCCATCCAGTCAAATGATCTACTATAACTAACAAATATTTAAGAGTCCCAACTGCTGGCATCTCAGTATAATCTACTTGAATCCTTTGGAAAGGCCAGACAGCCAAGTCTCTACCTCCTCTCGGTAGTTTCCTCATAATCTTCTTATTAATTCTCACACAATGTATACATTTCCTCACTATCTGCATAGCAATAGTATACATCCCCCTACACATATAAGTACGTTTCACAAAATCAACTAAAGCTTGTGTTCCCCAATGCGTCCCTTCATGTACTCGTTCAATTACATTCCGCATCACAGCTTTATTTAGAATTTGTATTCCATCAACTGTCATCCATTTTCCATTCACCTCTTTTACACCATCATCCTTCATTTGTTTCTCCTCCTCATCCGTAAATACAGGATTCACATCAAAATTCAAAGCAGGCACTAAAATCATAACTACTTCTTCCCCAAAAGCTGCTTCCTTAGCTGCTTCATCCGCTAATTTATTTCCCAAAATTAACTTAGAAGTCCCCTTCTTATGTGCCTCAACATGTATAACAGCAAGTTTAGTTGGCCCTTCCGCTGCTTTCAAAACAGCCGTAATAAGATCAATTTGTTTTAACTCCTTCCCTTTACTTGAGATCAACCCCCTTTCAATCCATATCTTCCCAAATGTATGTAAAATCCCATAAGCATATTTAGAATCAGTATATATATTCCCCACTTCATTGGATAATATATGCAACGCTTGTAATAATGCAAAAACTTCACATGTCTGCGCAGACCACTCAGACGGCAATTTCCCAGCTTCTAATACCTCTGTAGTATCTCCATTCACAACAGCATAGCCGTTCAACCGTTTGCCATTTACTACACGAGAAGATCCATCTATAAACAGGTTAATACCACCCTCTAGTGGACTATCTTCCAAATCCTCTCGAACCTTCGTCTGAAGATCTATTACTTCAACACAATCATGTTCCACAGAATCCCATTCCTTCCTCTCCCCTGACAAAAACTCTGCTGGATTTAAGTTTCTATCCGTAGAAAGAACCAAATTTTCCTGCGACAACAAAATCACTTCATACTTCAAAAGTCTCGAATTTGTCAACCATCTGTGCACTTTCTGCATCAGAATAGTCCTTACTTGATGCGGGCTACTCACCACCAACGCCCCACCAAATGTCAATTTTCTACTTTCCTCCACCAATATAGCAGTTGCAGCCACAGCTTGTACACATACAGGCCAACCTCTCACTACAGGATCCATCAACTTAGACAAAAAAGCTACAGGTTTCTTCTTACCAGCCCAAGCCTGAGCCAACACCCCCTTAGCTATACCATCTTCCACTGCTACAAATAAATGAAATGGCTTTTTCAAATCAGGCAAACTCAACACTGGAGCCTGACTCAAAGACTTTTTCAACTCATCTAACCGAGCCTCATCTCCTTCTTTCCACACAACAATCCAAGGTTCAGATTCAGCTAATTTATCATACAAGAATTTTACCATATCAGTATATTCATCAATCCATAATCTACAATACCCTAATAATCCAAGCAGTTTCCTAACTTCCTTCTTTGTTTTAGGCAAAGGCTGAGTTAATATTCCTTCTATTCTCTCAGGATTTATCCTCTTACTACCCTGGCTTATCATATGCCCCAGATACTTAACTTCTAACTCTACATATTGTAATTTCTTTTTAGACACTCGCAAACCATTTCTGCCCAGAAAATTCAATAAAGCATTAGTACCCTCCTCAACTACATTTTTCTTCTCTCCGGATAGCAACAAATCATCCACATATTGCAACAACTGAACTCCCACAGGGGCTTCAAACTTCTCTAACACTCTCTCTAACATCTGTCCAAACAAATTTGGACTCTCAGAAAACCCTTGAGGTAAAACACACCATCTAAACTGTTGACTCCTATTCGTATCAGGATCAGTCCATTCAAAAGCAAAAATATCCCTCGACTCCTCCGCCAAGGGACAAGTCCAAAAAGCATCCTTTAGATCTATCACACTAAAATACTTATGACTATGGGGTATACGACTTAATAAAGTATATGGATTACTAACTACTGAATATCGACAAGCAACAATTACATTAATTTTTCTCAAATCACTAACTATTCTAAGCAAACCATCAGGTTTCCTCACAGGTAGAATAGGTGTATTATACTGAGACATAGTTGGTTCAATCAACCCCTCATCCAGCAACTTCTCTATAACAGGTTTCAATTCTCTCCTTAACTCTATTGGTATACTATATTGTTTAATCTTCACAGGAACTGCACCTTCCTTCAACATCACTCTCAACGGGGGAACATCTAGAATACCCCTATTCCCTTCAGTCTCCCAGACTATTGGGTCAATCTTCCTTTCCTGTTCCTCAGTCAACACATTCAACTTCACATCCACGCTTGGAAATTTAAGCTCACATCCTAAACGGGATAACGCATCTCTTCCCAACAAATTTATTCCAGCTTCTGGAACATATATAACATCTAAATATATGTCTCGCTTACCACAACTTAATTTCAGTTTCGGCAACAAGGGAACATCAAAAGGTATACCCTTCACACCTCTTATCTTAATAGTTACACCTGTAGGATTCACTCCCATAGGCAATTTACAAATTGAAGTTCTGGTCGCTCCTGTATCTATCAAAAACACTTGATCTTCCTCCTCTGGTCCCACTAATAAATTTATCAAGGGCTCTTGGTGGGACCCCCCTATCAAAAGCCCCTGACACCACTAATCATCATCTTCCTCTCCCATAAGAGTATATACACGTTGAGACCTTCTCTTCTCAGGACAAGTCCTTGCAAAATGCCCCTCCTTTCCACAAGCAAAACATTTCTTGCTATCCATAACACCAGGCTTTTTCCACTGAAGCAGACCTCTCCTTATCCCAGGACGCTGTGGTCGCATTACCACCGGAGCCGACTTCACAAAACCTCTCCCTCGGCTTCCTAACTCCTTCCTATCTCCTGGCTTATTTGCAGCCTTCATAACAGACACCATCATCTGACTTTTCTGTCTAGACTTTGCTTCATCTCTATTTACATAAACCTTTTGAGCTTCCTTCAACAAAGAAGTAATATCAGAAGCAGACCAATCCTCTAACTTCTGAATTTTTCTTTTAATGTCTGGCCAGGACCTGGTCACAAATTGCATTTTCATCAAGGAATCATAAGCAGGTGTCTCCGGAGAGAGACCAGAATACTTATTCAGATTATCCTTGATTCGCTCCAGAAACACTGAAGGTGTCTCATCACGTAACTGTTCAATTTCAAAGGCTTTTGACAAATTCTTCCCTTGAGGAACAGCCGTTTTCACCCCCTGAAGAATTATACGTTTTAAATCTTCCATCTGTCCCCGGCCAGCCATAGTATTATTATCCCAGCCGGGGTCCACTAATGGAAATTTAGTATCCGCAGCCACAGGCTGGGCCACTCCCTCCTGAGTTTTATCCCAATATGCCATTGCTGCCTTTCTAATTTGTGCTCTCTCTTCAGGGGAAAACAAATAACCCAAAATATGTTGCAACTCTGCAAACGTATATACATTGGGTCCTAAAAACAGGTCCAATGACTCAGACAACTTAATTGGATCTGCCTGCAGGGACGGCATATTACTCTTATAATTTCTCAAATCACTAGAAGTCAAAGGCACATTCACAAAAGTAGTGATATGCAACCCTGCTGCTGTCGTCCCATTAGGCATTTCCCTTAAAGGAAACATTTTCTTTGTCTGCGAACGTGTAACTGCTGGAGAGGCCGGCGGGTATAATTTCTGTCTTTCAGACACAGGCATTTCCTCCACTTCCTGTTTTAACTGCTGATATTGCTTAGTTGCCGATATCTCCTCTGCCTCCTCAGCTAAACCACCCACAGCCCCAGCACCATTTGGATTGTAAGGAGGAGGGGGAGGCGGGCAAGTTGCATATGCCAGAGGGTCCCAGCTCCTTTCTTCTTCCTCCCCCCCATACATTATTTTAGAACTTCTCGGGGGAAATGGATCAAACCACTGCACATGAAACCAAGGTTCTACGTAAATTAGCTGATCTGTCAGCTTCTTCTCTTCCAAAACCTTTTTCAATGCATTTATCCAATATGGGTCTGATTCTCCAAATTTACTCCATCTATAATTAGGCTTTATCAATACAAACGTCGGCCAAACCCGTGTACAGTAATTAATCATTGTCACTTTATCTAACATCTTAGTATATGCTTTCAACCAATCTTCTGACCACTGTGTCAGCAACTCCCCTAATGGAGATATGGGGGGAATGGAAGGTATTTCAGTCATAGCTGCTCTTTTCCCTAAACGAAGCCCCATGTTTAATATTATCTCCTAGTAAATACACAAATTATACAGGGCATACACACACAAACATACACTGCATTCAATCTCAAACATACACAAATCCAAACAAGGAGGAAAAAAAGCATATACTCACACGGTACCCGTGCACTGCAGTCTTCAGAAACTTCTGTCCATGCTTTCACGTCTCTGTCCCAGGGTATACAGAAGCAATCCCGGCTGGAAAGGAAATCACCCCCTTTCCACCAAAACAGTGGATAGCACGCTTTACAGGGCCATTTCCTGACCAGAAGGACGTTCAAGTCCCTGTTCGGGCGCCAATTGTGAGAATAAAATCAATCTCGTTCTTGAAATAAAAAGATCTTTATTGAATAAAGTATAAAAACAGAGAAATAAAAACGTGTACAGAAAAAGATAGTCTTTGCAAAGGGTCAAATTGAATGGGTTGCATTCAAACAATTTGACAAAATTCACATTCCACTTACTTGATATTTATACTCCCATGAAAATACATCAAGTTACATAAAAGATACCTCCCCAGAGAATTGGTTACAGAGTTATATAATATATGTGTAATACAAGTTCCACCCTGGAAAATCCCCAACTTCTCAACAAAGATACCCCAAAATATATCAAATACGCACTTCCCTTTCCTAGAACACTCAACTTGAAAACAAACTCATTAAGACATTCTTAATTCAGCATTTTCCCAGAACACATAAGAACATTCATTTCCGTCAAAACAACTACATAATACATAGTTCCTCTAATATAATAAAATCAACAAAAATCATTATAACCCCTTCACCCAGTTCATACAAGGTAAAAGGAAACACTCAAAATGGTGTAACTCTGGTTCTATCTTTCAGGCCCTTTACAGGAATAATAATCATTTTTCTCTCAGGAACTAAAGATCAAATTGCCAACATACGCTGGATCATGGAGAAAACTAGGGAGTTCCAGAAAAACATCTACTTCTGCTTCATTGACTATGCTAAAGCCTTTGATTGTGTGGACCACAACAAATTGTGAAAAATTCTTAAAGAGATGGGAGTACCAGACCATCTTATTTGTCTCTTGGGAAACCTATATGTGGGTCAAGAAGCAACAGTGAGAACTGGACACGGAACCACTGATTGGTTCAAAATTGGGAAAGGAGTCTGGCAAGGCTGTATACTGTCACCCTGCCTATTTAACTTATATGCAGAGCACATCATGAGAAAGGCAGGGCTAGATGAATCAAAAGTTGGAATTAAGATTGCCAGGAGAAATATCAACAACCTCAGATATGCAGATGATACCACTTTAATGGCAGAAAGTGAAGAACGAAACAGCCTCTTGATGCGGGTGAAGGAGAGTGCAAAAGTTGGCTTGAAACTCAATATTAAGAAAACTAAGATCATGGCATCCGACCGTCTCAATTCCTGGCAAATAGATGGGGAAGAAATGGAGGTAGTGACAGATTTTATTTTCCTGGGCTCCAAGATCACCACAGATGGGGACTACAGCCAAGAAATTAAAAGATGCTTGCTCCTGGGGAGGAATGCTATGGCAAATCTAGACCACATACTAAAAAGCAGAGACATCACCCTGCCAACAAAAGTGCGTATAGTCAAGGCTATGGTTTTCCCAGTTGCAATGTATGGCTGTGAAAGTTGGACCATAAGAAAGGCTGAGCGCCAAAGAATTGAAGACTTTGAACTATGATGCTGGAGAAGACTCCGAGTCCCTTGGACTGCAAGGCGATCAAACTGGTCAGTCCTAGAGGAACTCGACCCTGACTGCTCTTTAGGAGACCAGGTCCTGAAGATGAAACTCAAATACTTTGGCCACCTAATGAGAAGGAAGGACTCACTGGAGAAGTGCCTAATGCTGGGAAAGATCGAGGGCAAAAGAAGGGGACGACAGAGAACGAGGTGGCTGGATGGAGTCACTGAAGCAGTAGGTGTGAGCTTAAATGGACTCCAGGGTATGGTAGAGGAGGGGAAAGCCTGGAGGAACGTTGTCCATGGGGTCGCAATGGGTCGTACATGAGTTTGCAACTAACAACAACAAAAGTCCAAGACACTAGTTTGACTTTGTTCTATTGCTTGTGCTTGCATAATGTTGAATTCCAATATTGCATGATCACTCCCCCCCCAGGTTTCTGTAGCTCCAACACCACCTACCATTTCATCTCTGTTAGTGACAATTAAATCCAATATGGCTGATCCCCTTGTTCCCTTCTCTACTTTTTGGGAGGTTGAAATGCCACTTCTTCTATTCTATCAGGAGTGATGTTCTATTTCCTTCACTTAATTAAGTGTATTCTAATGCTTTGTTCACTCATTTTGATTTCAGTTAATTTAAAAAAATACTACTTTCTTCTATAGGTCCTAATATTAAATTCATCAAGAGCTCTCTGTGTAATCCAAAAAAGGAGTCACCCATCGCCACTAGTACTGACTTTCATCTTCTGCCATCAAATTGTACACTTACACTTCCTTTCTTTGGATCGGGCATCCTTTCTTTACCTTCCGAAGGTCCCACATGATCCCAGAAAATAAATCCCAAATCTTTCTGTTTATCGGTTCCACCCCCTAACTCCCATTTCTGGCTTCCAAGTCAGAAAAGAAATCAAATCAAAGTAATTAATTTTTAAAACAATCACACACAAATCAAAGGAATTTCAAAAGACTTAAAAAGTCACAGAGAAAATCAAAAGACGTTTTAGGATATAAAAAAAGTTACTCTTGCAGTCCAAACAGGCTAGCTTCGGAAAGTTGTGCTTGCAGTTGTCATGTCATCTTCCTATAAACAATAAATTATTTCTGCTCTCAAGCAGCTGACCTACAACCATTTCCAAGCAATCTTCCCAGCTGGGAGTTTTTGAACCCCAGAAGGGAAAGCTTTGCCTCTCAGAAATTCTCAAAGGAAAGGTTTTCCTTCCCAACCTTCTCAACTTCCTATATTGTAAGGAGAATAGCTGCAAAAGTAAAACAATTTAAATGAAGTATTTTAGATCAATGCTCTGAAGCATATTTGTATCAAACTTTAGGGTCAATCTCTGCTTTTAATAAAATGCAAGTCAGATTCAGAAAATTTTTCAAAATCATTTCTTTTATATAGGTTTAATTAAATATTTGAAACCTCAAAAATTACCAGGAAAATAAAATCAAAATTGTTTTCAGAGCAGAAAAGAAAAGCTTTTATATGCAAATGGAACAGTGAGAGAGAGAGAAAGAGAGGCTGCAGCCGATCCCCCACTTGGCCCTCCCTTCTCAAACAGATTAAGAGAATAGGAAATTTTTTTTAAAAGCAAGCGGAGAAGCCGTACTCCCTTAAACAAACTGTATTCCGAGTCAAAATCAGTGAAGCTACAAAGGCAGGTATCAGATAGCCACCCTTTACCCCGCCTTTCTCAGGCTGTTTCAGCAGAGAGAAAAAAATGGTGAAAAGAACAAAAGCCCGCAGCCCACCCTTTTCCTGCTTCTCTCAAAGGAAGCGGGGGGGGGGGGCGGAATACAGGGAGAGGGAAAAAAATGGTTAAACTGCATAGAATTCTCATCTCTTTCGCCTCTTCAACATCCGTTCAACAACACACAGACATTCACAGGGCACTGCACTTTTATCACTACTTATGAGCTTTGGGACATTTCACACACACACTCACATTTGTGCTGCAATCAAACTGCTTGTGTACACTACTCCACATGCAAAAATCTCACTTTATGCAAACCAATAATTAAAATGATTTAAAGGAGCTCCATTTTCTAAATATTTTTCATCCTCTTAGCAGGTTTGGAAATGATTACATACATACACGTACACATACATACCATTAAACATTTCCAGATCTGTGGAGGGAAGTTGTTTGTTTTAATTTTATTTCCTTGGGCAGCCTATAGCTTATTCTTAAAGGAGTGGGGGAACTCAGAGAGCAGTTAAATCATAATTATGATTGTGGGCCCAAACTACTCTCCGTTTCCCACATCTCCAAGTCAAGATGTTCAATTAATAGACATGTCATAATTAATTCAATTCTTATTCAATTCTACACACTATCATTATAAATCCACATCAACAAAACAAAATAATTTTCAACAGAAATCACATCAAAGCAATCAATTCAACTTGTTTTCCCATTTAGACAGGCTTTACTTTTTTATTACCTGCTAAACCCCTGTGGGAAGAACAATAAAACAATTTCCTTTCCTTTCTTAGTTCCTTCAGAGCTTCTTAGCTCCCTTAAAAATGGTGATTTATCAGAATGCCTACAACACTGTGGCAGTTCCCTTCTGTTATCACACATTTTTTTTTAACTTCTTACTTTTTACTCTGTGTATTTTAACTTTTATCAAGTTCTCTACTACACAGTCCTTACATGAGACTTTAACTCATTACTAAAGACTTAAGGGCGACGCCTCGTCTTCTAGGAAGGCGATCAACTTCCTCTTCCACTACTTAATTAGTGGGCTTCCTTTTAACAGAGACTAAATTTCCCTGATTTATACTTACCTGCAGGCTTGCTTTTCTTCTTGAACTTTTTTTTTGTTGGGGTCTCTGTCTGATTGACCTTTGTGGGTCCTTGACTGGTCTGCTTCGCTGGTGGGTTTACGGCATCTCCTCACCGGAAGATTCCTTAGACTTCAATAGAGTCCTTGTAGCTGGCTTAATGGATGTTCCGCTTGGGAAGGAGCCGATCCCACCAGGACAGCCGTCACGGTAGATTATTGTTCCTCAGTCCCCTCTGCCAGGGTGCCAGAATTGTTATGGAATGAAGTGACCAAGCAACATGGGTCAGTCAGAGAGAGAGAGGTTTTATTTGCGCAAGACTCAAGCCATGTTTGCCAATCTTGGCTTTGAGTAACTTCTCCATGCTTGTATAACACTTATATACTTTCCTAAACAAAGGATTCTGCTAACACAGCAACTTTCCCATATATGGTTAACATACATTTGTTATTTTTAATTGACATCTCCTAATTACTAAGATTTTACATTGTCTTTATCCAACACTCATAATTCTTCTTGTAACTGGCTGAAGTACAAATTCTTCTTTTGATATTTGCTTCTCGTCCAGGTGCTATTCTCTGGCCTAATCACCCTTGACTATGTTTCATGAAGATGCTCCCTTTTCTTCTGACAAGTTAGGGGGTCACTTAGAGTATCAAGGGAGTTCATGCTGACGTTGTATTTTCTCTAGCTGGCGGTATTTCCTGCCTTCAGAATATAGTTGCTTTTAGAATATCTTTTAGAATATAGTGAATATAAAGTTATCCAGCGGTCATCTATCCGCTTCTACTTTAATTGTGTAAAGTACTCTCCAAACTGCATCTTTTGCACCATTTTCAGTAAAAACTGCCAATTCAATCGATCAAAGGCTTTTTCAGCATCCAAAAATATAAGCACCACAGGGACTTGGTTGTTCCTTTCCAAATACTCCAATATATTAACAATTCACCTTACATTATTTTTCATTTGCCTCCCATGTATGAAACCAGATTGATCACTACGAATCATTTGTTGCATTACTGACATTAACCTATTTGCTAATATTTTAGCAAAAATCTTATAATCTATATTAAGTAATGATATAGGCCTATAGTTCTTTGGCTGAGTGTGGTCTTGATCTTCTTTCGGAATCAAAGAAATAAAGGCTGTTCTCCAAGATGGTGGTACCCCTCCTCCCAGTTGTATTTTATTAAATAATTCCCTAAGGGGTTCGACCATTTCCAGTTGTAAATTTTTGTAATACGCCGCCGTCAATCCATCTGTACCAGGGGCCTTACCAACTTTTAACTGCTTAATTGCCAGGAGAATTTCCTCCTCAGCTATTGGTTGATTCAACCTTTCCCTTTGCCCCTCTGTAACTATAGGAATATTCTCCTTTTCCAAATATCTATCTATAGCTATACCTTGTATTTTATCTCCAGCATACAATCTCGTGTAAAATTCTAAAAAAGCCTTTTTAATCATATTCTGTTGATACACCTCTTTACCTTTATAATCTATTTTCTCTATAGTACGGGATTTTTGTTTTTTCCTCAACATATATGCTAGCCATCTACCTGGTTTATTTGCATTACAAAAAGTATTGTGTTTAGCATATTGCAAATTAGTCGCCACCTGATCTGATATCAACATATTAAACTGCCCTCGGAGTAAAGTAATTGCTTCTTTAGTTTTCTTATCCTCTGGATTATATATTAACACTTGCTCTTTCTTCTTTATCTCCTCTTCTAATTCCCTCCTTTTTTCCCTTTGTCTACATCTGTGTGCGTTATTCAAATTTATGAAAACACCTCTCATATATGCTTTGCTAGCATCCCATACCATTTCCATAGATGTTCCCTTATGCATATTTAAAACAAAAAATTCCTTCATTAATTTTTTGCATTCTATCACATTTTTCTCATATCTAAATAGATTTTCATTTAATCGCCAAGATCTCCTAGATTCCTCTCCATATACCAACTCCATCCACACCGGACTATGATCTGATAAGGTTCTGGGATATATCTTTGTCTTCTTCACCCTGGAAAGGAAATCATTTGTAATTAGTATAAAGTCAATTCTCGAAAAAGATTGGTGTCTGTCTGAAAAAAATGTAAAGTCTTGTTCTTTGAAATTCCGTTCATGCTAAATATCTCTCAAATCCATATCCTCCATCATATCAAAAAATGATTTAGGCTATCTTGCTCATATTTTAATATTTTGCAGAAGCCTTTTCTTGTCCAGTTTAGGGTCCAATACTCCATTCCAGTCACCCAACAATATACACAAATTATAATCCCATTGTATTAATTTAGTATGCAGCAACTTGTAAAAATTTTCTTGTTGTTGGTTGGGTGCATATACTCCCATTAAAAGTATTTTCTTTCCTTCTATTAATAATTCAATTGCTAGATACCTTCCTTGCTGATCTGCTTCAATTAATTTGAATATGCCATTTTTCTTCTCTGGAGCAGATGCCACAAAATGTGTTCCCAATTTCGCATTCATCAAAAATTTTTGATCATTTGTCCTAATATGTGTTTCTTGCAAACAAATTACATCATTTTAAAATTGTTTCAAATAATGAAATATTTTCTTCCTTTTTTGCGGTGAATTTAAGCCATTAACATTCCAAGTTAAGAATCTAGATGCCATCTTTGGCCCCCTGAAGCTTTTCGAGCACCGACTGGAAGTCCTCCTGAAACTTCCTCTTCAGTCTTGGCCCTCCCACCCCCCCCCACAGCTTCTGTATTTGTATTTGTACTTTCTTGAGTTATTAGCGGAGCTTGTTGCATCTTTAATTCTTGCTCTTTCCGCTTGGTTGCCACTCAAGTTTGTCTTTGTTCTTTAACATCTCCTGTTTTTTTTCAGATAGCTCCCAAGCTTGTACAGCACCCGAAAGTTGCAATGACTCTTCTTGAATACTCAAAGCACCTCCTTGAGTTTGTGCCTGCATACCTTCCTTCCTCTCTTCTGGTGCTTCTTTCCTTTTTCTGACTCCCGGAGATGGTGGGTATCCAGCCTTTAGAATATTGGCATAAAAATCTCTTGCCTTGCCTTGGCTTCCAGTTGGCACTGCCCTCGTCGCTGGCTGTCT
The DNA here is from genome assembly GCA_038048745.1 of Coluber constrictor foxii. NCBI lineage: Eukaryota > Metazoa > Chordata > Lepidosauria > Squamata > Colubridae > Coluber > Coluber constrictor. The sequence continues at coordinate 17,250,348 of CM075966.1, forward strand.
CTTCGGGAGCTAGCCCCGCCGCCCGTAAAGAGCCACCCCTACAGCTGAGAGGCAGCTTGAAAAACTCCGTGTTCCTAAGGAATCGGGAGGAGAGCCGGCGACATCAGGTAGAGCCCCCTGAGAAGCCCCCAGGCTATTTACTTTGTCCTGGGGAGGACTCAGGGTGAAGGCTCCCTTTCCAGCTCACCGAGGCTCCGGACAGCGGGGGACCTCTGTTTAAACAGAGCCAGACAGTGGAGCAACGCCAGCGAAAAAACAACAGAATTTTCCAAGCAAAATAGGGTGAAATCTGGATTCCACAAAGCGCAAGTACTTTGGCTAGCCCTGTTAATAATTTCTTAAAAGAAGGATTGAAATGGGAGAAAGTGATTTAAAGTAACTTAAAATGGCGACTGGCTCTAACGGAAGAAGGAAAAGTTAAAAGCAAAAGTATTAGAGTTTGCCTGCCTCGAAGCACCTAAATTGCCTAAAGGAGCATTGTAACATATAAGAAAATAGAAAAATTTATTACTCAACCTCTTTTTTTATAAAACTGGGGAGAAAAGCTGGAAAAGGAGGGAAATCCTCTTTTTTGGAAAGGCTAAGATTCTGTAGAGGTATGGCTTCAAAACAAACTAAGCCGGGGGGGGGGGCTCCCCCACTCACCAGACAAAGGAAAAGCCAGAAAAGCCACAAATGCAGGCTCAGAGTCATGAAGAGGAAACTGGACATGAGGATTTGAAAGAGTTTATAGCTAAGACTTTAGGGAATTTTGCTGAAACAATGGAAAGATTCCAAAAGGAAATTAAGGAGCTGGTACAAGAAAAATATGACAAATTGAATCAAAATATAATTAAAGTAGTTTCTGGTCTTTCAGATGCGGTGGTGGAGATTGAGAAAAAAGTGGGTGAGCTTAGCTCAGAAGTTGAATCTAAAATGAGAGTAACGGAGGAAAAATTTTTTAATGCAGATGTCAGAACTCAGAGGATTGAAAATGAAGTGACAATGATTCAATTCAGATCTATGGAGTTTGCTATAAGACTGAGAGGATTAAAAGAAAATAACAGAGAAGATCTGAGAGTGGTTTGTGCTGATGCACTTGCTGTGTTGTTAAAGGTGGAACCTGATCAAATTTTTAGTAGGATTGACAAGGCTTACAGGGTGAATTCCCGTGTGGCAAGGCAAAGGAATTTGCCTAGAGATGTAGTGGTTTATTTTACTGATAGAAGATTGAGGAATGATATTTTGCAGAAGTCCTTTCTGGCTACTATCCAGGTAGAAGGAAATCAGATTGGTGTTTACAAAGAGTTACCACCTAAGATGTTAAGAGATAGAAAGGACTTTGGATTTTTGGTGACTGAACTGAAGAGATGTCAGATTCCATTTAGATGGGACGCCTCAGTTGGCATAATTTTGAGATATGATGGCGAGAGATACCATTTAAACACCATTGAAAAGCGAAACATTTTTATTATCACATTTTTAAAAGGGCTGCAACATCTCCACGCTCATCTATGGTGTTAACTATAGAAGAAGGTGACAAAGATAAAGAATTTGAAAGAGAGACTGAGGAACAGCTTAAGCAGATGGAATTAGAGGCAATAGAAACTCAATGAGCAATAGAGGAAAGTCAAGGAGCAACAGGTGGCTCTTCAGATGAACTATTGCTGGATTTTTCAGAGGCCAGAAAAGGGCCACCCAGAAGCACAAGAGAGGTGGCATTGGACCTTGAACTGTTGATGCAGGAACCTAAAGATAAACATATAACTCGAGCAGCTGAGAAGCAAATGTTAGAAAAGCAACAGCAGCAGAGGTCCATTACACCACAAGAAGAGAAGGGGGCCAATGGTAAACCACAGAAATCTGAAGCCATGGGAGGAGCTAGACCGAAGACTACTGCTCTGCAACAGAATCTTCGGCAATTGCTTGATTCGCTTCGTGAAACTACAAATGACAGTTAAATTTTTATCTTGGAATGAGAATGGTCTGAACTCTCCACAGAAAAGAAGGAAAATATTTCATTATTTGAGACAATTTAACAATGATGTTGTTTGTTTGCAAGAAATTCATATTAGAATTCAGGATCAAAAATATTTGATAAATTCTAAATTAGGATCACATTTTATATCTTCAAGTCCGGAAAAAAAGAATGGAGTAGTGCTGTATATTTCCAAAAGATTACCAGCTAAAGTTATAGAAACAGATGATTATGGAAGATATATTGCAATTGAATTAAATCTACAGAATGATCCATTGCTTTTGATTGGAATCTACGCCCCCAACCAACAACAGGAAAGTTTTTATAAATTATTATATGCTAAAATATTACAATGGAATCACAGATCTATTTTGATTATGGGAGATTGGAATGGGGTGATTGACACCAAAATTGACAAAAAGAGCTTGGCAAAATCAGGGGTTAAATTGCCACAGACTTTCTTTGCTATGAAAGAGGATTTGGAATTGAAAGATGTATGGAGAGTCCAGAACCCGAAGGAAATGGACTTTACATTTTTTTCAGATCGACATAGATCTTTTTCTAGGATTGATTTTATTCTGGTTACACCTGATTTACTTACTAAAACAACAAAGACCAAAATATTTCCTAGGACTTTAACAGATCATAGCCCGATATGGATAGAAATAGAATTGGGGAAGAAGGAGAGAAGATCCTGGAGATTGAATGAGAATTTGTTTAGATATGAAAAGAATATAATTGAACTTAAAAAACATGTGAAGGAATTTTTTCAAATGAATTCGAATAAGGGTACACCCATTGAAATTGTTTGGGATGCGAGCAAGGCATATATGCGAGGTGTACTGATTCATATGAACTCTAAACATAAGTCAACTCAACAAAGGAAATGATCTGTCCCCCCCTACAGAGACCCACAAAAACACAGCCAGTCGAGGGTTAAGAAGCACTTGGCACACTCCACAGTTCTTATCTCAAACTTGGCAGCGATATGCACACCGTCTGCCAAGGGCTTTATTAGTTCACAAAAAGAAAATCATCTACGTAGCTTTGCCAAAATCCGTTCTTTTAGCTCCAAAGACTACTAGATTGCGTTTTTGTTCGTCACAGCGATCATGAACCACCCTCCTGTCTTATATAGGCTCTGGGTGTGGTCCAGTGACTCATTGATCCTGTGACTCCAGTCCAGTGACTCAGGTCTATTCCCTCATGCGTCTCCGCAGCTGCTGTAAGCGTTTATCTCGCCTTCTTTGGCGTGCGTCCAGGAATGACGTCTCTCCCTCACTCTCATCTGAGACACCTGTTTCCCCACTACTTGGCTCTCTTTCAGCTGGCACCTGAGACGGTGCCAGAGGGGGGGGGGGGCTGGGAGATCTGGCTGGCTCCTCTTCCTCCTGCTCAGAGCTTCCTTCCTCCAATGGGATAGGCTCAGAGGGCGGGGCCACAACAGGAAAAGAACAGAATCGGAATTAGAGATAAAGAAAAAGGAGCAATCTGTCCTGAAGCTGTCTATTTAGACCCACTCCAGTCCGGCTTCCGGCCTGGGCACAGCACGGAAACGGCATTGGTTGCGTTGGTGGATGATCTCTGGAGGGCGCGGGATAGGGGGTGCTCCTCTATCCTGGTCCTGTTAGATCTCTCAGCGGCTTTTGATACCATCGACCATGGTATCATGTTGCGCCGGTTGGAGGGATTGGGGGTGGGGGGCACCGTTTTACGGTGGTTCTCCTCCTACCTCTCCGACCGGTCGCAATCTGTGTTGACAGGGGGGCAGCGGTCGACCCCAAGGCGCCTAGTGTGTGGGGTGCCACAAGGGTCGGTTCTCTCGCCCCTCCTGTTCAACATTTATGTAAAGCCACTGGGCGAGATCATCTGTGGTTTTGGAGTGGAGTTCCATCAGTACGCTGATGATACTCAGCTGTACATCTCCACCCCAGACCACCCCAACGATGCCGTGGAAGTGATGTCCCAGTGCCTTGAAGCCGTGCGGGTCTGGATGGGGAGAAACAGGCTTCGACTCAACCCCTCCAAGACCGAGTGGCTGTGGCTGCTGGCGTCCCGATATAGCCAGCTGACACCATCGCTGGTTATTGGGGCGAATCACTGGCCCCCACGGAAAGGGTGCGCAACTTGGGCGTCCTCCTGGACCCACGGCTGTCTTTAGAGGATCATACGACAGCTGTGGCCAGGGGGGCCTTCTATCAGGTTCGCCTGCCGGTGGACTTCCGGGTGCGTTTCAAGGTGTTGGTAATCACCTTTAAAGCGCTCCATGGCTTAGGACCAGGGTACTTACGGGACCGCCTTCTGCCGCCAATTGCCTCCCACCGGCCGGTTCGCTCCCACAGAGAGGGCCTCCTCAGGGTGCCGTCAGCCAGACAATGCCGGCTGGCGACCCCCAGTGGGAGAGCCTTCTCTGTGGTAGCCCCCACCCTCTGGAATGATCTTCCTCCAGAACTGAGAACGATCTCCGACCTCCGGACTTTTCGTCGGGCTCTGAAAACTCATCTTTTTCAGCTTGCCGGTCTAGCCTGATCCCTTCTAATTTTAAAATCTTTTAGAGTTTTTTAGACTTGATTCATTTTTAATATTTATCTGTTTTAAATTTTCAGCCAAATTTATATTTGTTTTTATAATATTTTAACTTTTATGTACTGGTTTATATTCGGCTGTTCACCGCCCTGAGTCCGTAAGGAGAAGGGCGGTATATAAGTCTAATAAATAAGTAAATAAATAAATAAAAATCCGCTAGATAAAAAACTACAAGAAACTATAAAACTTCTCAAAGACCAATTTCAAATGCTTATAGCGGAACAGACGGCAACTAATTTACAATTTGCAAAACATAATACATTTTGTAATGCTAACAAACCGGGTAGATGGTTGGCCTAAACATTGAGAAAACAGCGGTGCTCTCGTATTATTGATACTATTGAATATGGAGGGAAGGAAATTTTTCAACAAAATTTAATAAAACAAGCTTTTTTAGACTACTACTCCAAATTATATCATAAAGATAACATAAAGAACGAGCATATAGATGAATACCTCGAAGGAACTAGAATTACGAAAATTTCTAGAGAGCAAAAGGAAAGAATGAATCAAGGAATAACATCCAAAGAGATTGTACTTGCAATTAAACAATTGAAAACAGCAAAAGCTCCAGGGATGGATGATTTGACAGCAGTGTATTACAAAACTTTACAAATAGAATTGATTGAACATCTTAAAGACTTATTTTGCAGTATACAACAGGGGGGTAAAATACCCCCTTCGTGGAGGACGGCCTTTATTTCATTGATACCAAAAGAGGATGGCTCTACAAAACCAGAAAACTTCAGACCAATCTCTCTCCTGAATACGGATTATAAAATCTTTGCAAAAGTATTAGCCAACAGATTGATGCCAGTTATCCAAGAGGTGATTCATCATGATCAAGCTGGATTTATAGAGGGCAGATATATGAAGGATAACGTAAGGCAACTCATAGACTTATTGGAACATCTTGAGAAAAGTAAACAGATCCCTGCAGTGCTGGTGTTTTTGGATGCGGAAAAGGCCTTTGATCGGGTTAATTGGAATTTTCTACTAAAGACTTTGTCTAAAATGAACTTTGGAGACCAGTTTGTTCAGGCGATATCAGCAATTTATCAAGAGCAAACAGCTCAAATTATTATCAATGGGAGTTTAACAACAAATTTTAATATTTATTTTTTTATTTTATTTTAATTTGATTTATATGCCGCCCTTCTCCAGAGACTCAGGGCGGCTTACAATGCGTTAAGCAATAGCCTTCATACTTTTGTATATTTATACAAAGTCAGCTTATTGCCCCCACAAACTGGGTCCTCAATTTACCCACCTTAGAAAGGATGGAAGGCTGAGTCGACCTTGAGCCTGGCTAGGATTGAACTCAGAGAAATTACAGGCAGCTGGTGTTAATTGCTGCCTTTAGTAGGAGGCATTAGCCCCCTACGCTACACAGGCTCTTTTTATACAAAAAATATACAAAAGGGAACAAGACAAGGATGTCCGCTATCCCCACTGTTGTTTATTTTAACTTTAGAAGTCTTGCTGAACTCAATACGGGATTCGAACACTCTGACTGGAATAGTTATAAGGCAAAAGGATTACAGAACAAGGGCATTTGTGGACGATCTGGTGGTTACCCTAACACGACCTTTGGAATCAATCATCCAGATGAAATACATCATAGAAGAATATGGTCTGGTTTCAGGATTTAGACTGAACCAGAAAAAGACTAAGATGATAGTTAAAAATATGTTGGAACCACAAAAGAATGAACTGGAAAGGTTGGCAGGTTTTGAAATAGTTTCAAAGCTGAAATATCTAGGAGTTCAGGTTGCAGCCTCTAATATAAAACTTTTTCAAAATAATTACGAAGTTTTGTGGCGTAAGGTTCAAAAAGATTTGGAAACTTGGAAAAAACTGCAACTATCTTTACTTGGCAGAATAGCAGCAGTTAAGATGAACGTTCTACCTAGATTTCTGTTTCTGTTTCAAATGATTCCGGTGCTTAAAAGTGATAAAAATTTGGCTGAATGGCAATCAGGATTGAACAAATTTATCTGGAATGAGAAAAAGCCAAGAGTAAAACTGAAAATTATTCAAGATGTTCAGGAAAGAGGTGGCCTTAAGGTACCAAACCTACGGTTATATTATGAAGCAGCAGCGTTAACACAAGCGAGTGATTGGTTTGGATCAATAAGGACTGAAATTTTGAATATAGAAGGCCATGATTTCGATTTTGGTTGGCATGCATACTTATTTTATGAAAATAAAGTGGACAACGTATTCAGAAGTCATATACTGAGAAATGCTTTGATGAGAGTTTGGAAGAAGCACTAGTCTAAATTGGATTACAAAATACCTTTGTGGTTGGATCTTGGGCATATCATACGGAATATAAAGTCACTCGGGGGGATTTTATATAAAGAGATGCTTTTCAATGATGGGGGCAGCTGGAGCTTGAAATCTTTAAAAACTCTGTTGGAAGAAGGGATTAATTTAACTTGGCTACAGTATACTCAACTTCAATCAAGATGGAGAGAAGATCAAAAAATTGGTTTAATGTTGCATGAAGAAGATTTGGTGACACAGATAAAACAGAAAGGGCCGATGCATATTAAAAGGGTTTATAATATATTGCTAGAAAGAGACTCTGAAAGCGAATTGGTTAAAGATTGTATGATAAAATGGGCACAACACTTTACAGAACCAGTTATGATGGAAACATGGGAAAAGATATGGGTTCAGAATGTTAAATTTACTCAGGCACAGAATTTGAGGGAAATTTTTTATAAAATGTTTTATAGGTGGCATTTAGATCCTAAGAAACTGTCATGTATGTATCCTAATGTTCAACCAAGATGTTGGAGATGTGATTGTTCAGATGCTACATATTATCATATATGGTGGACTTGCAGAAAAGTGAAAGCTTTTTCGATTAAACTCTGGTGGGTTATGCAAAATGTCTTGAAGAAGAAGCTTCAATTTTCTCTGCAATTGTTTTTATTGGGTATAGTTAAGGACTTTTCATTGAGTGAAACAAGATTGATATTATATATGATTACAGCTAGATTACTGATTGGACAATACTGGAAAAAAGACATTTTACCTACTATTGAAGAATGGACCTTGAAGATGGCTAGTTTTGCAGAAATGGCAAAGATTTCAGCGTATTTAAAAGATAGGACCCAAGAAATTTTTGTTTGGGAATGGAAGAAATGGATAGATTATGTGCATAATAAATATCAAACAAAGAAGTATCAGTTAGTATTTAGTTGAAGAAGGTTATACTGTGTTGAGAGTGATAGCATATAGGAACTTAAAGTAACTGGAGGTAATTAAATTGATATAGAATGTTATATAGAATATGTTATCTAGGGAATAGTTTAAATTTGGGGATGAGTAAGTGGTGGAAATTATGTTTTGGATTTTATTATGTAATAAGGGGGATTGATAAATGCAGATAATTACTATTACTATTTGGATGTTATTTAGAAAAATTCTACTATTGATAGAGGGTAGACTAGATGAGAGAAATGGCTTATATGTTACCTTATTTGGATTTCACCTTCTCTTTTTGTTTAATATTTGGTGATTGTACAAGAATAATATCTTTTGTAAGGGAAGCCAAGGGTGGGATGGGAGAGGAGGGGGGATGGGGGGGAATGGGGGGGAATGGGGGGAATGAAAAATTTGTACTTGTAAAGCTTTTTCAATAAAAAAAAATCTCTTGCCTTCCAAATTGTATTGAGACAATACTGCTCTCCTGAATAATTCACCACTAATCCAGCTGGAACCTCCCATCTATACTGTATCTGACGGTTTCTAAGTTCATCCACTAGGAATGCATAATCTTTTTTGGATTTCAACATTTTAGGGGGAATTTCCTTGAATAGTGCAACCTCCTGTCCTGCCGCAGAGATTAACCTTGAGGTACCTTGTGTGTGGGGTGCCACAAGGGTCGGTTCTCTCACCCCTCCTGTTCAACATTTATGTGAAGCCGCTGGGTGAGATCATCCGTGGTTTCGGGGTGAAGTGTCATCTGTACGCTGATGATACTCAGCTGTACTTCTCCACCCCAGACCACCCCAATGATGCCCTTGCTGTGATGTCCCGGTGCCTGGAAGCCGTGCGGATCTGGATGAGGAGAAACAGGCTCAGGCTCAACCCATCCAAGACCGAGTGGCTGTGGCTTCTGGCATCCCGATATAGTCAGTTGGTACCAGTGCTGACTTTTGGGGGCGAGTTGCTGGCCCCCACAGAGAGGGCTCGCAACTTGGGCGTCCTCCTGGATACACGGCTGTACTTGGAAGAACATATGATGGCTGTGGCCAGGAGGGCCTTCTATCAGGTTTGCCTGATCCACCAGTTGCGGCCCTTTCTGGATCGGGATGCCTTACGCACAGTCACTCATGCCCTCGTCATGTCCCGCCTGGACTACTGTAATGCTCTCTACATGGGGCTCCCCTTGAGGAGCACCCGGAGGCTCCAACTGGTCCAGAATGTGGCTGCGCCAGTAGTTATGGGGGCGACTCGGTGCTCCCATGTAACACCCTCCTGCACGAGCTGCACTGGCTCCCAGTAGTCTTCTGGGTGCGCTTCAAGGTATTGGTTACCACCTTTAGAGTGCTCCATGGCTTAGGACCCAGGTACTTACAAGACTGTCTTCTGCCACCGGTAGCCTCCCACCGACCAGTATGCTCCCACGGAGAGGGCCTCATCAGGGTGCCATCGGCCAGACAATGCCGGCTTGCAGCCCCCAGGGGGAGAGCATTCTCTGTGGGGGCACCTACCCTCTGGAATGAGTTGCCCCCAGAGATATGGCGGATCCCTGACCTTTGCGCTTTCTGAACTGCCCTAAAGACATTTTTGTTTCAGCAAGCCGGGCTGGCCTGACCTACTCTTTTTAAAAAAACTGTTTTAATTCAATTACTAAAATTAGGGGTTTTAATATAGGGTTTTAAACTATGGGCCAAATTGATTTAATTGGATTTTAATACTGTTTTCAATTTTGTATTTCTGTATTTTATTTGCTGGCTGTCCACCGCCCCGAGTCCTTCAGGAGAGGGGCGGTATATAAATATAATAAACAAAAAAAAAAAAGCAAACAAAACAAACTTGTAACTTATTTTTATAGGAGGCTTGTAAAATCCTATTTCTCATCTTCCTGGTAACGAAGTAAATCACAATATCTCTTGGTAATTGGCTTTGTCTGGCAATCCATGAATTAACACAGTAAATTTTATCAATTTGCCAATCACACTCTGCTTTAGATTCTCCAGTCAACTGTGTCACGGCTTCTGCAAAATTTTCTTTCAAGTTTTCTTGATTATTTTCTTTCAAGCCTCTCACACTCAAAGCAAATTCCATCTCCCTATACTGTGTCATTGTGATGTCTGCCTCTGTTTTATCAATCTTGATTTGAGCCTCATCCACTTTACTCTCCAAATTCACATTAGCTTGATTAATCTCTTCAACCTTTTCCTCTAACGATGTAACATGACCCACCAAACCCTGAAATGCCTCCACAATGTCTTCTCTTATTTGTTTATTTCGGGTTTTAATTATCTTCTTAATTTCAGACATTTCCTCAGACACTTCTTTGAATGCAAATGTGATCTCTTTAATTTTCCCCTGCAATTCCTTTAAAGCACCCTGGAGCACTTCAGGTGTCAATACTTGCGTTTGCATTTGTGCTTGGGTTTGTGTATCTGCTGGGGCCAACAAAGACTGCAGTCTGGTTGTTTGAGCAGGGCAGCTTCCAGCACTTTTTGTCACACCTGGTTTTATTTGCTTCAAAGCCATTTCAAAATTTCACTCTCCAGCAGCCAGCCCAATAAATCAATAAGTACTCTTAGTTCTAGTCTTTGACCTTTTAATGAATCCCTATTCTTTAGTCCCAGAGTCTTAGTTCCTTAAAAGCAAAGTCCATGAGAGTTAAACTGGGCTAACAGCTTTAACAAGTTAACAAGCACAAGGAGAGGAAAGAGGAAGCAGGAAGGGAAAAAGAGTACAGTAAAGAAAAGGTTGCCTTCTATCTGCCATCAAATACAAGAGGAATTTGGACTCAGAGATATTTGGAGGGAAAAACACCCAGAAGGTAAACAATACACATATTTCTCCGCCAGGTATTCATCTTGGTCGCGGATAGATGCGGCATGACTGTCAGGGGAACTGAGACAGGGAACACAGAAAGTAGAGATAGGTGTTAATGAGTGGGCAGATCATAATCCACTTTGGATAACATGGGGAGGTCTGAAAACAAGGCCCAGGTGGAGATTGGATGTGAGGATTTTTAAAGATGAACTATTCCTAAGCCATTTAAAGAAGGAGATGGGTTTTTTCTTTCAGGAAAATAATAAGGAGGATGCGAATTTTTTAAATGTATGGGAAACAGCTAAGGCAGTGTTTCGGGGTTTGGTGATAAACTACACAGCTGGGAAACGGAAGAAGGAAAGGGCTAAGCGTAATAAATTATCGGATGACCTGGCAAGAAGTGAGGCCATGTTACAACAGGACCCAAACAATAAAGAACTTAAAATGAATTTGAAATTAGCACGACACCAAATTAACTTATTAGATCAACAGGATTTGGAGAAAAATATTAGGTGGATGAAACAAAGACACTTTGAAAATGCAAATAAACAAGGGAGGTGGCTTACATATCGATTAAATAAAGAAAAGGAAAAGAGTAGAATTCATAATTTGAGAGATGGGAATGGTAACTGGATTACAGGAGAAGAAGGGAAGAAAATAATAGCACAGGAATTTTATACTGACTTATATAGTAAGGAAGACAAGCCAGAGCAGGAAATAAAGAAATAAAAGAGCAGGAAATTTATTTATTTCCAGAGCAGGAAATAAAGAAATATTTAGAGGAATCTGATTTACCCAAAATACCAGATATATCTAGGGAAATTACTGAAGGGGAAATTGAAAGGGTTATGGGCAAACAAAAGACAGGAAAGACCCCCGGGACAGATGGCCTTCCGATTGAATATTATAAGGCACTTTGGGAAGTTCTAGGCCCTTATATGACAGACTTATTTAATGGGGTGATTCGGGAGGGACAGATCCCGAACTCTTGGTCAGAAGCATTAATAATCCTCTTGCCGAAGGATAGCAGTGATTTATCCCAGATTCAGAATTACAGATCCATTTCGCTCCTTAATGCAGACTATAAACTATTTGCAGCAGTCTTAGCAGAGAGGTTAAAAGGTTTTTTAAGCCAATTTATACATGAAGACCAAAATGGTTTTTTACCATGCAGACAGATTAGAGATAATGTGAGAACAGTTATGAATGTCTTGGAATACTATTTATTTATTTATTTATTATTTATTTATTAATTAGATTTATATACCGCCCTTCTCCTTACGGACTCAGGGCGGTGAACAGCCGAAATAAAAATTCAATACATAAAAGTTAAAAATTAAAACACATATACGTTAGGCTGAGAATTAAAAACCAAATAAATATTAACATGCAGCAACTCTATAAACATTAAAAATTTTAAAAAATTCTAAAAATTCAGCAGGGATCAGGCTAAGCCGGCAAGTTGAAAAAGATGCGTTTTCAGGGCCCGACGAAACGTCCAGAGGTCGGAGATAATTCTCAATTCTGGAGGAAGATCATTCCAGAGGGTAGGGGCTGCCACAGAGAAGGCTCTCCCCCTGGGGGTCACCAGCCGGCATTGTCTGGCTGACAGCACCCTGAGGAGGCCCTCTCTGTGGGAGCGAACCGGCCGGTGGGAGGCAATTGGCTGCAGAAGGCGGTCCCGTAAGTACCCTGGTCCTAAGCCATGGAGCGCTTTAAAGGTCATTACCAACACCTTGAAACGCACCCGGAACTCCACCGGCAACCAATGCAGCTCGCGCAGGAGAGGTGTAACGTGGGAGCGCCCCGACGCTCCCATAATCCCCCGCGCGGCCACATTCTGTACGAGTTGGAGCCTCCGGGTGCACCCCAAGGGGAGCCCCATGTAGAGAGCATTGCAGTAGTCCAGGCGAGAGGTGACGAGTGCCTGAGTGACTGTGCGTAGGGAGTCCCGATCTAGAAAGGGCCGCAACTGGCGTATCAGGCGAACCTGATAGAAAGCCCCCCTGGCCACAGCTGTCGTGTGATCCTCTAAGGACAGCCGTGGGTCCAGGAGGACGCCCAAGTTGCGCACCCTTTCCGTGGGGGCCAGTGATTCGCCCCCAATGACCAGCGATGGTGTCAGCTGGCTATATCGGGACGCCGGCAGCCACAGCCACTCGGTCTTGGAGGGGTTGAGTCGAAGCCTGTTTCTCCCCATCCAGAGGCAAAGGCACTGGGACATCACTTCCACGGCATCGTTGGGGTGGTCTGGGGTGGAGATGTACAGCTGAGTATCGTCAGCGTACTGGTGGAACTCCACCCCAAAACCACGGATGATCTCACCCAGCGGCTTTACATAAATGTTGAACAGGAGGGGCGAGAGGACCGACCCTTGTGGCACCCCACATACCAGGCGCCTCGGGGTCGACCGCTGCCCCCCTGTCAATACCGATTGCGACCGGTCGGAGAGGTAGGAGGAGAACCACCGTAAAACGGTGCCCCCCACCCCCAGTCCCTCCAACCGGCGCAACATGATACCATGGTCGATGGTATCAAAAGCCGCTGAGAGGTCTAACAGCACCAGGATAGAGGAGTACCCCCTACCCCGGGCCCTCCAGAGATCATCCACCAACGCGACCAATGCCGTTTCGGTGCTGTATCCAGACCTGAAGCCGGACTGGAGCGGGTCTAAATAGACAGCTTCATCCAGGTACCGAGGGAGCTGCCACGCAACCACACTCTCAACAACCTTCGCCAAAAAGGGAAGGTTGGAGACTGGACAATAATTAGCCAAAATAGCTGGGTCCAAGGAGGGCTTCTTGAGGAGGGGCCTCACCACCGCCTCCTTCAAGGCGGACGGTAGGGCACCCTCACTCAAAGAAGCATTTATAATCTCCTGGAGCCAGCCTCGTGTAACCTCCCGGGAGGCCAGCACCAACCAGGAGGGACACGGGTCCAATAAACATGTGGTTGCGTTCAGTCTTCCCAGAGTCCTGTCCATGTCCTCGGGAGTCACAGGATCGAACTCAGCCCAGATAACACTCTCAAGACCTGCCTCAGTCACCCCGCCTGAACTAACCCAGTCAGCGGCCAAATCATCCCGAATCTGAGTTATTTTATCATCCAGATATTGAACAAAGTCCTCAGCACGACCCTGCAAGGGATCCTCCCGCGCTCCCAGATGAAGGAGGGAGTGGGTCACCCTAAACAGGGCGGCTGGGCGATTATCTGATGACGCGATAAGAGCGGCAAAATAGTTAGACTTCGCCGCTTTTATCGCCACTAAGTAAGTCTTAATATGAGCTCTTACTAGTGTCAAGTCAGATTCAGAGCGACTGGCCCTCCAACCGCTCTCTAGGCGTCTTCTCCAGCGTTTCATCTCCCTCAGCTCCTCGGTAAACCAAGGAGATAAGTGAGTTTGACGCCGGGTCAGAGGCCGCAAAGGCACGATGCGGTCCAAGGCCCCACTGGCCGCCCTATCCCAGGCCGCCACCAGGTCCTCAGCCAAATCGCGTGTCAGTGTCTCAGGAAATGGCCCAAGCTCCGTCTGGAACCTATCAGGATCCATCAGGCGCCTGGGGCGGAACCACCTGGTCGGTTCCGCCTCCCTGCGGTGAGGTGCAGTGGTCAGAAAGTCGAGTCGAAGGAGCGAGTGGTCAGTCCATGACAAGGGTTCCATACCTATATCCCCAATGTCAAGACCACTCAACCACTGACCAGAGACAAAAACTAGATCCAGGGTGTGTCCACCGATATGAGTTGGGCCCTGAATTACCTGGGTCAGGTCCATGGCCGTCATGGAAGCCATGAACTCCCGGGCTATCTCAGATGTTTCACCGATAGATGGCAGGTTGAAATCCCCCATGACCATAAGCCTGGGGGTATCAACCGCCACCTCGGCTACAACATTGAGAAGCTCGGGCAGGGTCGTTGCCACGTGGCAGGGAGCCAGGTACGTGACTAACAGACCCATCTGCCCACCACGACCCCACTATGAAACCCATATCGATAAACAAATGGCTATAGTCTTCATGGATGCGCATAAGGCCTTTGATCGAGTGAGCTGGAGTTTTTTAATGGGTCTATTACAACATATGCAATTTGGGGAAAGGTTTATTTGAGCAATTCGCACAATCTACTTGAAGCAGACTGCAAAAATTTTAATCAACCGTGATGTTTGTGGTCAAATCAATATTGAGAAAGGAACTAGACAAGGGTGTCCGCTCTCTCAGCTTCTATTCATTCTTTCATTAGAACCTCTACTGAGGGAAATTAGACGCAACCCGGGGATAAAAGGACTGCATATCCAAAATCAACAATATAAGGTGCAAGCCTATGCCGATGATTTAGTATTTATATTAGAAGACCCCACGGTATCGGGACTGAATTTTATTCATGAGGTAGAAAAATATGGTAAGGTGGCGGGATTAAAAGTTAATAAGGAAAAAACTAAGGTCATTATTTAAAATCTGACAATAAAGCAAGGGAAAGAATTAGAAGCGAATTTGGGATTTCAAATTGTCAATAAATTAAGATATTTAGGTATTACATTAACAGCTAAATGTTCTACAATCAAAGAAGACAATTATTTGAATCTACTCCATAGAATAGGACAGGATTTAGAGAAGTGGAAGAACCTGCAGACATCCCTATTAGGTAGGATAGCAATTATAAAAACCTATGTCCTTCCAAAATGCATATATCTATTTTACACTGCACCAGTTAGATTGGATAATAATTTTTTCAAAAAGTTAAATCAATATGTCTTTAAATTTATTTGGCAAAATAAAAAGCCTAGAATCAAACTTAAAATGCTTCAAGAGTTGAAAGAAAGAGGGGGATTTGGTGTTCTAAAATGGGAATATTACTATCAGGCTGCAAATCTAGTTTGGATCAGGGAATGGACACTGTTGAGAAGAAGGAGGCTGTTGATCTTGGAAGGCGAGGGGTTACAACAAGGTTGGCACCACTTTCTCTGGCAAGATAAAGTTAAAAAGTATAGGAGTTTTGCAGGACATTATGGCATGTAGCAAAAAGGGGTCTGAGGGGTTTCTTGGGGAAACTTTTAGATAGATTTTTAAGGGGTTCTGGGAAGCGGGAGGGTTGTGTGGGTGTGGGGGTTAACCCACAGGAGGAGGGGTCGGGCCCAGCTGTTAGTGGGGCTACGGGGGGTGTAGATTCCGGGGGTAAGGGGTACATTGAAGTTCACTCTGCAGAGGGCCTTTCTATCAATACGCTGAGTGGGAGGGGCAGATATGGCGAGTGCAGGGGACCATATCATGTGAGGGGGGTGCGCACTCGCTATCTCTGAGCGATGGCGCGCCCCAGTCCCCAAAGCCCTTCTCGCTCCCCAGGTTGCGCAGACTCTCAGGGCCCGAGTCTCTGGCTGTTGCTGTGCAATGCCAGGTCCGTGGTAAATAAAGCCCCCCTCATCTGTGATCTTGTTCAGGAGGGGGGAGCAGACCTGGCAGGTATTACGGAGACCTGGTTGGGCCAGGAGGGGGGAGTTCCCCTCGTGGATATGTGCCCTCCAGGCTTCTGTGCATTCCATCAGCCGAGAGCTCAGGGCAGGGGCGGGGGGGGGGTGGCGGTTATTATAAAAGAGGGTCTTGATCCAAGGGAGTCCACTGTACCACAGATAGCTGGGTGTGAGTCCCTCCTTGTGAAGTGGGGTCGCGGAGCTCAGATGGGTTTGCTGTTCACGTACCTGGCTCCCTGCCACGTGGCAACAGCCCTGCCTGAGCTACTCAACGTGATAGCCGGGGTGGCGGTTGATACCCCCAGACTTTTGGTCTTGGGGGATTTCAACCTGCCATCTGTCGGCAAAACGTCTGAGGTGGCTCGGGAGTTCATGGCTTCCATGACGGCCATGGACCTGACTCAGTTAATTCACGCCCCCACTCACATGGGCGGACACACCCTGGACTTAGTTTTTGTCTCTGGTCAGTGGTCGAGTGGCTTTGATATGGGGGACATAGTCATCGAACCCTTGTCATGGTTGGACCACTCTCTCCTTCGATTAGACTTTCTAACCGCTACACCCCGCCGCAGGGAGGCGGAACCGATCAGGTGGTTCCGCCCCAGGTGCCTGATGGAACCTGATAGGTTCCAGATGGAGCTTGGGCCATTTCCTGAGACTCTGGCTCATGACTCGGCTGAAGACCTGGTGGCCGCCTGGGATAGAGCGGCCGCTGGGGCTTTGGACCGTGTCGTGCCTTTGCGGCCTCTGACCCGGTGCCGAACTCACCCGGCTCCTCGGTTTACTGAGGAGCTGAGGGAGATGAAGTGCCGGAAAAGACGCCTGGAGAGCGGTTGGAGGACCAGCCGTTCCGAATCTGACCGAACACTGGTGAGGTCTCATATTAAGACCTACCTAGTGGTGATAAAAGCGGCAAAGTCTAGTTACTTTTCCACTCTTATCGCGTCATCAGATAATCGCCCAGCCGCCCTGTTTAGGGTGACCCACTCCCTCCTTCAATTGGGAGCGCGGGATGACCCCTTGCAGGGTTGAGCTAAGGATTTTGTTCAGTATCTGCATGACAAAATCGCTCAGATCCAGGAAGGTCTGGCCTCTGACTGGGTAGATCCGGACGGGATGAATGAGGCAGGTTTTGGGAGCGTGGTTTGGAAGGAGTTTGATTCTGTGGCTCCCGAGGACATGGACAGGATTCTGGGACGGCTGAATGCGACCACATGTTTATTGGACCCGTGTCCCTCCTGGTTGGTGCTGGCTTCCCGGGAGGTTACACGAGGCTGGCTCCAGAAGATTGTTAACGCTTCTTTGAGTGAGGGTATCCTGCTGGCCGCTTTGAAAGAAGCGGTGGTGAGACCCCTCCTCAAGAAGCCCTCTCTGGACCCGGCTGTTTTGGCTAATTACCGTCCAGTCTCCAACCTTCGCTTCATTGCGAAAGTTGTTGACAGTGTGGTTGCATGGCGGCTTCCCCAGTTCCTGGATGAAGCTGTCTATCTAGATCCGCTCCAGTCCGGCTTCTGGCCTGGGCACAGCATGGAAACGGCATTGGTCGCATTTGTGGATGATCTCTGGACGGCGCAGGATAGGGGGTGCTCCTCTATCCTGGTCCTATTAGATCTCTCAGCGGCTTTTGATACCATCAACCATGGTATCATGTTGCGCCGGTTGGAGGGGTTGGGTGTGGGGGGCACCGTTCTACGGTGGTTCTCCTCCTATGTCTCTGACCAGTCGCAATCTGTGTTGACAGGGGGGCAGCGGTCGACTCCGAGGCACCTTGTTTGTGGGGTGCCGCAGGGGTCGGTCCTCTCACCCCTTCTGTTCAACATTTATGTAAAGCCGCTGGGTGAGATCATCCGTGGCTTTGGGGTGGAGTTCCATCAGTACGCTGACGACACCCAGCTGTACATCTCCACCCCAGGCCACCCCAATGATGCCCTTGAAGTGATGTCCCAGTGCCTGGAAGCTGTGCAGGTCTGGATGGGGAGAAACAGGCTCCGACTTAACCCCTCCAAGACCAAGTGGCTGTGGCTGTCGGCATCCCAATATAGCCAGCTGGTGCCATCGCTGACTATTGGGGGTGAGACATTGGCCCCCACAGAGAGGGCTCGCAACTTGGGCATCCTCCTGGACACACGGCTGTCTTTAGAAGAGCACATGACGGCCATGGCCAGGGGGGCTTTTTATCCGGTTTGCCTGATACGCCAGTTGCATCCCTTTCTGGATCGGGACTCCCTACGCACGGTCACTCACGCTCTCATGACTTCCCGCCTGGACTACTGCAATGCTCTCTACATGGTGCTCCCCTTGGGGTGCACCCGGAGGCTCCAACTGGTCCAGAATGCAGCTGCGCGGGGAATTATGGGAGCGACGTGGCGCTCCCATGTGACACCTCTCTTGCGCGAGCTGCACTGGCTCCCGGTGCGCTTCCGGGTGTGCTTCAAGGTGTTGGTGACCACCTTTAAAGCACTCCATGGCTTAGGGCCTGGGTATTTGTGAGACCGCCTTCTGCCGCCAATAGCCTCCTACCGGCCAGTACGCGCGCACAGAGAGGGCCTCCTCCGGGTGCCGTCGGCCAGACAGTGTCAGCTGGCGACCTCCAGGGGGAGAGCCTTCTTTGTGGCAGCGCCCACCCTCTGGAATGACCTACCCCCGGAGATACGCAGGATATCAGACCTCTGGACCTTTCGTCGGGCCCTTAAAACCCATTTGTTCCATCTAGTTGGGCTGGCTTGATCCCATCCTCTGTTTTAAATTGAAATTGATTTTAAATTGGACTGTTTTAATTTTCTGCTGAAAATATTTAATATTTTTAATTGGTTTTAATTTTCGTATATCATGTTTTATTCTGGCTGTTCACCGTCCTGAGTCCGCAAGGAGAAGAGCGGTTTATAAATTGAAACAAATAAATAAAATAAATGTTAGGAATATACTAATTGAAACCTGGAGAAAAATTAAGGGCAAATTCTATTCCTCAACCCCTACTTGGTTGGTTCCATTAGAAGCTATAACGTATAGGTCTCTTTATAATAAAGAAAAACACCTCTCCTACCGGGAGTTGTTGGACTCCCAAGGTTGTTTGAAAACAAGAAATGAGTTAGAGCTTCAGGGAATGAAACTGGACTGGTGGGCTTTTGCCCAGATCAGTTCCAAATACAAAAAAGACAGTGAACAAGGTGGTATAAATTTGACTAAGCATGACATGGACAACATTATTCTAGGAAAGGAGGATAGAATGTTATCAAAGATTTATAAACTTTTAATAGACTACTGGATTGGGGATGAGATAGTCAAAGATTCAATGATTGCCTGGGGGAGAAATATTGGTCATTCAATCGACATGACAAAATGGGAAGAAATATGGGCAAAACATATGAAACTCTTGTTGGCAACCTCCTATAAAGAAAATTTGTATAAGGTGGTATATAGATGGCATCTTCCTCCTGCTTGTCTATCTAAAATGTACCCAGGTCTCTCCCCAAACTGTTGGAAGTGTGGGGAGATAGGCACTTATTTTCATTTATGGTGGACCTGTCCCAAGACAATTGAATTCTGGAAAATTATACAGAGTTGGATTTTTGAAATTACAGGATATGAATTAACACTGAAACCAGAGTACTATTTACTGAACATCAGGCCAGATAACTTAGGCACAAATATATGGTGTTTGTGTATATATATCACCACTGCAGCAAGAATATGCTTTGCTCAACATTGGAAGGGGAAAGATCTGCCGACTGAAGATTCGATCTTGGGGAAAATTATGGAATACGCGGAAGCCGACAGACTGACTAAAACCTTGAGAGATCAAAAGGATTCCGTATACTTCCAATGTTGGGACAAATGGTATGCCTGGTTGAACAATAAATCTATAAAAGGTCAAGGATAATGAAGATTTTATTTTTTTATATGTAAAATTCAATTGTAGTGTATATATTGTGTAAAGTTCCCGTCGCAATCAATATGTGATTACTTATTTTGTTGTACTGAATAAAATAAATTAAAAATTAAAAAAAAACAAGTTACAAGCACTTTCTTCTTTAACTTTCACTTTCCACACCCTTAACAAGCCAGCGCCATCTTTTTTCAACTTTTCCCCGCTCTTAACAGACTCGAAAAGAAACAATGTTCAGCTGGAGTTAAGGCTTAGTACTTGCAATTATGATGTCTCCTGTCTTTGTTCTGCCTGCTTTTGATCTGAATGTTGTTAAAAAGTTGCTTGCAGGGATGGCTGAGGCGTCTTGTTCTGCAAGGGCAGACACGTCCCGGATTCGGAGCTTTGCCAGGTTCCTGGGGAGCTCTCACCCTTTGAGCCCCAGAATTGATTCTGGGGCTCTTGGGGAGCTCTACCCACAGCCGGCTGCTCTCTTCCCCCTCTTTTCCCGCGGGGGAAGTTTCTTAGCCACTAGACAGCTGATTTTCACTGTTCTAGCGGCTTTACGAAATTGCGGGGCTAGCGCTCCTAAAAGGAGCGACCGCAATGCCTATGGAGCCACCGGAAGTCAAACCGGATGGATTTTATAACTCTGATTTCAACACATCATCTCATCCTCCTTCAAGAAACCTGGCTGACCACTAATGATCCACAGATCAGTTTACCGGGCTTTGCCTCATGGCATAAACCAGCAGGCAAAGTCAATTTAAGAGGGAGGGCAATTGGGGGCCTAACCACAATGGTCAAAAGGGATACGGGATGGAAGGGTGAAGAAATTTCTTTAGACCCTCAATTCCAATATATTCTGCCTATTAGATTTTCCTTCAGGGTGATGGACTTAATCTTAATTAATGTATATATCACTCCTTTATCACTCCATCTTTTAGGAAGGGACTTGTGGGATGAATTAGATTCAGTATTAGCTACCCTAAAGGGACGCTTTCCCCAAGCAAAAATTATATTAGCCGGAGATACTAACGCAAGACTAGGCCCCTCAATGAAGAGCTATGTTAAGCAAGGCCTGGTACCAACCGGATACTTTTATAATGAGTTCACCTGGTCCTCAATGGACAACAGGGCCAATAAATATACTCAGAGGTTAATTTCTCTGCTGTTTATGAATGATATGCAAGTACTTAGTGGCTTGAGTGACGGGTACATATATCCCTATACTTTCTCGTCCAACAAAACATCAACCTCTATTGATTATATTTGCACTTCCTCTAGTTTAGTACATCATTTTTCAGACGTAAGAGCTATATTTAGAGAGGAAAGTGACCACTTTCCCATCACAGCTTTGGTTTCACTCTCCTCAGAAGTTAGGCCTCATTTAAGAGAGGAAATTGACACCTTAGTAAACACTCGGGTTTATAACTACAAAAGGCTATATTGGCACAGATTTGATGTTGAATCTGTGACGACTTAACTGGGCTCAGTAGAAGCCAGACAGCTAGCAAGGGAAATTTCCCAACCTAAGCCCAGAGACAACACCCCAATATCAGTTTATATAGAGCTAACTTCTACTCTTAAGAACTTAATGATCCAGAATGATAGCAAAGTAGATGGGATCTCTAGAAAGTGGCTTGACGACGATTGTCATAGGCTGAGGACAAATCTAAGAGCCACAGTTAGGAAAGTTAATTGGTCCAGACAGGATGGTGATTATTCAAATATGGTTCAACTCAGGAGAGCATACAAATCCCTCCTGAAAAACAAGAAAAGATGCTATAACACCAGGATATGGAAAGAGGTAGAAATGGCAGCGAAATCCCAATTCCCTACGATCTTTTGGCATAAGTTAGCCAGTATATTAAAACAATGTTCCCCATTCATGGACACTGATATATCAGCAGTAAAATGGGAGAAGCATTATCTTGCTTTATCTGATGGTAACAATACAATGAATGTCCTGCAACTGGATATTCTCCAGCAGGAATTAAGGAAATGTCCAGAATGGACACCAGTTACCTCTATTGAAGTTAAACATATAATCCAATCCTTAAAGGCCGGGAAGGCCCCTGGAGAGGACTTGCTGCTGCCCGAACTCTTTAGGTCCAACATTGATTTCTGGGTACCGGTGCTGGTAGCACTGTTTACTTATATCGATAAAGTAGGGATAATCCCGGAAGGGTGGAGGTTAGCAATAGTATTTCCAATTTTTAAGAAAGGTGACAGAGCCGCCCCATCTAACTATTGACCCATCAGCCTTCTCAATATAATTTCAAAAATGTACACGAAGCATCTGTTAAATAAAATTGAGGACTGGTGCTTGGATAAGGACATTCTGGCAAATGAGCAGGCAGGTTTTAGATCGGGTAGGTCTACCATTGACAATTGTTTTATCCTTTCCCATTTAATTAATAAATATAAGATCCAGGGGAAAAAGCTGTATACCGCATTTATTTATTTATTTATTTATTTATTTATTTTCAAATTTATATACCGCCCTTCTCCCTGGGGACTCAGGGCGGTGTACAGCCAAGTAAAAACATAGAATACAAACATTAAAATACGATTAAAAAGATATATATATAAATTTGGCCCCGTAATTAAAAAAAACAATAACAAACCAATTAAAACATTTCAAAGTGTTAAGCCAGCCCGGCTTGCTGAAAAAAGAGAGTTTTAAGGGCACGGCGGAAGGTACCGAGGTCTTGGATTCTCATCTCTGGTGGCAGTTGGTTCCAGAGGGTAGGTGCCCCCACAGAGAAGGCCCTCCTCCTGGGGGTAAGCATTGATCTTACTACTGCATTTGATTCCATTGATAGGAACCATCTGTGGAGGAAACTACAAGTCATGGGGATGGATCCCAGACTTACTTTGTTGATCAGGATTCTCTATACTAATACGGCAATTAGAGTCAGATATGCAACATTGGGGCCTCAACAAATAGCATACCGACAACTAGGGGAGTGAGGCAGAGTTGCCTGCTGGGCCCTACTCTTTTTAATCTTTATATAAATGATATCCCAGCGCAGCTGGAAGATCTTCTAATGCACAGCCCCAAAATAGGCTCAAGATTTATTAATGTATTAATGTACACTGATGATTTAGTGCTGTTTTCTAGAACCCAAATAGGAATGAGGAGACTTCTCGCCAAGCTCTCACGTTATTGTACTACAAACCACTTGACTATAAATGTAGCTAAATCCAAAGTTTTAGTCTTTGGCAATAAGAATAAAAAGCATAACTGGCATATCAATGACACAAAGATTGAACAATTTACCCAATATACCTATCTTGGAATTGTTTTTTCCAGTGCAGCTGGTTGGACTCTGCACCATCAATACCTTTCTCAAAAGGTCAGAGCTGGGGCAAGCCTGTATGAGGAAGTAAGAAAACAATATGTGTCCCTAATTATAAATAAATCTCCTCACTGGAATGTAAGGCATAAATTAACATATCTATTGAAGGCAGACTCTCCTCCTCTGGTAAGGGCTATCACTCGCTATCTTAAAAGGATGACAGTAATACGAGCCAGTTACATTGAAAAGAATTTTATTGACTGTAAGAAAGACGAGCTGAGTTAGAGAGGAGCTATCTTATATGGGTTATCTAGTTTTGGAAATTTAGTTATTGAATTTCGATATTGTTAAATTTTAATGTCATATACCATATATATTTTACACTGTTATTTCTGTATCTGTTTGTTCTATCTTTCCCTTTTGAAAACGCCTTTGGGCTATTCAATAAAATACATTCATTCACAGCATATCTATTTTTATTTTTTGGCTGTTAAACACAGCATAATCATAGTTGGTTTAACTATCCCTACTTAATCCTTTCTTTGTTGTTTCCATCCATCTATACATTGCTTATTTTCAGTTAATCATATTTATCTTTATCTTTTTTCATAACAATTTAACATTGAGACATGTGTTAGGATATGTTTTGTTAAAATGGAGAAGAGTAACCAACATGTTAAACTAGCAAATGGCTGGAAGGTTAAGGTAGCTGGAGAGGGTGTTGCTCGTTGGTCATTTAGTAATGAACCATTGCCTATGTTATATATTCCTGGTTTAAAATTCAATTTATTATCTGTTAAATCTTTATTACAATTTGGGTTTACAGTAACATTTAAAAATGATAAGTGTCTTATAGAGAAAGATGGCAAGGTTGTTACTGCAAGTTTAGAAAATGATTTATTCATTTTAAGGGAGAACCCAGTATTGGTGGCTAAGTCTAAGTCTGTTTATAAGAATGTTAAACCACATGATGAATGTATTCATCTGTTACATCAGAGACTTGGGCACTTGAATTTCAGGACGTTAAAGAAGACAGTGCAATTATCGGAAGGGATAAAACTACAAGCATGTAGTAAATATCTGAACTGTAATGCCTGTAGTCAGCAAAAGAGTAGGGTTACACCAGCAAACCGTGTTAATGGTTTTAAAACTACAAAGCCGTTAGAGGTAGTGTTTATAGACCTAATTGGACCCAAGAAACCCAGTATAGGAGGTGCCTGCTATATTCTAAGCATAGTAGACCATTATTCAAGATATGGATTCTGTTATCTTATGAAAACAAAATGTGAAACATTCCAGCATATAAACAACTGGCTGCGTTTTGTGGAAAGGAAGCAGAAATTTAAAGTTAAATGCTTAGTGACCAATAATGGTACAGAATTTACTAACCAAAGGTTAGAAAAGTTTTTGCAGGATGCAGGGATCCAGCATAAACGATCTGCTCCTTAAAGACCACAGCATAATTCCTATATTGAGAGACGAGGTCAAACATTACAAGCCATGATCAGAACTATGTTGGCAGATTCTGGTTTGCCTGAAAATTTATGGGGCGAGGCTGTTATGTGTGCTAACCATGTGCTAAACAATGTGGTTCATTCCTCTACAGGTGAGATACCATTCACCTTATGGCATGGGAGGAAACCAAATCTTAGTTATTTACACACATTTGGAGCCCCAGCTTGGGTACATATTCCATCTAGCGTTAGGAGAAAGGATCAACAAAGAGCCAGAAAAATGTTTTTCATTGGCTATGAATCAAATCATAGATCTTTCAGATTTTGGGCACAGGGTACTACTAGTGTTTACTGTAGTGCAAGTGCTAAATTTCTAGAGCATGAAGGATGGGATAAACTAGAGTGTGCAGATTTCAGACATGATAATAATACTGTTAGGATAGAGCATCATATCCCTGATGAGATTCCTGAGGATATAGACACTGTAGAATCCTCTATTAAGGTTGAGGAACAGGAAGTAGGTTTAGGGGAGGATGAAACTGAAACATCTGAAATGAGTCCTGTATTGCCTAGAAGATCTACTAGGGAAAGGCATCCACCAGATCGATATAAGGCAACTGTAGTTTGCCAAGTTAACATCAAACCTTCAAGTTATGATGATATCAGGCTTTATCCTGAAAAGGAGCAGAAGGCTTGGAAGGAGGCAATGAGTAAGGAAATTAATTCATTGACTGATCTAGATGTTTATGAAAATGTGAAATTGCCACCTGGTGAGAAAGTAATAGGTTATAGATGGGTTTACAAAATTAAGAAAAGTATAGATGGGACAGTAACCCATAAAGCTCACCTTGTAGCTCAAGGTTTTTCTCAGACCGAAAGAGATTTCGATGAGGTTTTTGCTCCTAGTTTACGTGCTAGTACTTTAAGAACAATGCTGGTATGGGCGGCTAAGAACAAATATAGTATTAACCATATAGATGTGGAGACGGCATACTTGCATGCTCCATTAAGGCACACCATCTATATGAGGAAGCCTTTAGGATTTGAAACACAAAACCAAACGGATTGTTGGAAGCTCAAGAAAAGCCTTTATGGTTTGAAACAATCAGGGTTTGAGTGGAACCAATGTATAGTTAAAGAGCTAAATAGGATCGGTTTCCATGAAGGTGTAGCAGATAAATGTCTCTTTAAGAGAGAAAGTAATGGGTTAGTTTCATTTTTGTTATTGTTTACAGATGACATAGCTATAATAACTAAAACTGACAAGGAAGCCATAGATATCATTCACCAGTTACAAACTAAATTTAAGATCAGAAATTTAGGAAATATCAGGCATTATTTGGGACTAGATATTAGTCAAACAGCTAGAGGTTATAAAATATCTCAATCTAGCAAAATTAGCCAGATGTTGAAGCGTTATGGCATGGAGCTATGTAAGCCAGCCAAGACACCTATGGCACAGGATTTTAACCATGAAGAAATCCAAAGTCCGAAATTTAGTAAGGAGATCTACCAGTCTCTTATAGGTAGTCTATCTTATATCAGCAATTGGTCGAGACCTGATATCTCATTTGGAGTAAACCAATTAGCAAGGTATAATGCAGAGCCAACTGATAGGCATTGGCAGGCCGCAAAGCGTATACTAAGATATCTGAAAATGACGATGCATTATGCATTGTATCTGGAACCTAACCAAGATTTAGTACTGAGCGCATATGCTGATGCCAGTTTCGCTACTGATGTGACCGCTAGAAAGTCTACATCGGGTATAGCTATAATGTTAGGCAATTGTTTGATTGGCTGGAAATCAATTCATCAAAAACATATTAGTCTATCTACTATGGAGGCAGAATTTTCATGTCTATCACTGGTATGCACTGATCTGATATATTACAAACAATTAATGATGGATATTGGTTTAAAAATGGATTATCCAATTGTAATACATGAGGACAACCAAGCTGCTATAAACATGGCAACAAATTTAGCAGTTAAAACAAGATCCAAGTATACTGACATTCGGTATCTGAATGTTCACCAAAGTATCCAAAGCAACATGGTTAAACTGGAATATTGTATGTCGGAAGACAATATTGCTGATAATTTTACCAAAGCTCAAGGTGCTGTCAAACATAAAGAGTGTTGTGAAAGCTATGGATTAAGGATCTAAACTGTATATATTGTATCTAAACTGTATATATTAGCCTGTCCAAAGGGGAGCATGTTAGGATATGATTTGAGCCTAACAGATTGTCCAGGCAATATATGTGTTCTGTGACTTTAAGTTTTAATGCTGCATCATGCTGTAATGCTGAGTCATGCTATAATTAGTTGTAATTTAACAACGTATTTAAGAAAGGTACTGTAAGGTATTCAGTTGATGATAAGCTGCCATTGTGCTATCATCGCGTGTGTGGATCTGCTACCATCCGGGGTTTGTGAACCAGAGTGAACCAACTACTGTTTGTTTGGTAAGAAGCTTTTTGGATTTAACCGGTAAAGACTTGGACTGTTTAGAAGACTACGAGATTGTTTATTTTCCACTATAAAGAAAACTTTTGATAACACCAGTTTGCATGTATCTCTTATCTCATTGCTCTCAGCAACGTTTCTCTGTGCACTTTACTCTGCTAGCTGTAAACACAGCAACAATATCCTTAACAACATGGTTCTTGCTTCCGGTGGCGCCTTCCTCGTCGGCGGCGGGCTCTTCCATGCCCGCCGGCTTCTTGGCGCGTCAGAGCCGCCCTACAGCTGGCAGGCGGCTCGAACAACCTGCTCCTCAGCGGGAGGAGCAGGGAGAGCTTCTGGGGGTGAGGCTGGGCCCCCTGAGTCGCCCCAGGAATGCTTTGTTTGTCCTGGGGAGGGCTCAGAAGGATGGCCCCCTCCATATCCTCCAGAGAATGCTCCGCGTCGAGACAGTCCTCCGCTAATTAGCGGAGCCAGACGCTGGAAGCAACACCACAGCTGAAGCGTTTATTGAGCAAGCTGAAAAAGAAAGAAGAAAAGTCGAAGCAAGTATGGATTTTTTTACTGATTTTTTTATGATTTTCTGGAAGAGGAAAGAGGGGAAGGGGGAAGGAGAGGAAGAGAAGTGAAAGTTCTTAAGAAAGTCCTTTAAGATGGCGACTGGTCTTAATTGAAGAAATGCCAGAGCGTTTGAAAATGGAGGCTTTGAAATAAATACTCTGCTATGGGAAAGGCACTTAAAGTAAGAAGAATTTTCTTGGATATTTTTTTTTTAAATTAAAGTAAAGTAAAGTAAAATAAAGTAAAGCAAAGTAAAGCAATTTAAAGTAAAGTAAAGATGACTAAAGGAAGGGGGGGCTCCCCCATGAGCCAGCTGAAGAATAAAGCTGAGATGATGCAATTGTGTGGATTGGCAGAAGGGGACTTAAAAGATCTTATAACAATTTCCCTGCCGAGCGTAGTTGATAAAATTAAAAATTCACAGAAGAATCTTGTGGACTTGATTGCTGGAAAGCATGACCAATTAAGTCAAACTATTATTAAAGTAATTTCAGATCTTTCAAATGTGGTGATTGAAATGGAGGAGAAAGTAACTGAAATTAGCAGTAAATTTGACTCTCAGATTCAGGAAATACAAGAAAAGTTTGTGGAGGCTGAGATTCGAAATCAGACTACACAGAAGGATATTATCATGCTTCAAATCAAAACTATGACATCAGCGATCAGAGTAAGAGGTATTAAAGAAAACCAGAGAGATTTAAAAGCAATTTCTGCAAAGGTCTTTGCTGAATTACTAGAGCTCGAAGATGAGATAATTCTTGGTTGTATAGAGAAAGTTTATAGAGTCAACTCACGAGTAGCCAAACAAAGGAATTTGCCTAGAGACGTTGTTGTTTATTTTACTGATAAAAGGCTGAGAGATGACATCTTACAAAGGTCCTACTCTGCCAGAGTGCAAGTAGAAGGTGCACAAATTAATATCTTTAAAGAGTTACCATCGAAGGTTCTAAAGGATAGGAAAGAATTTGCTTTTTTAACTAAGGAATTGAAGAAAAGTAATATCCCATTTAGATGGGACTTACCAGTTGGCATAATTTTTAGATATCATGGTGTGAGATATTGTTTGAATACTATTGGAAAAGCGGAACATTTTTATAAAAATATCTTTAAGGGAGCTTCGGAATATTTTAAGAATAAGAAACAAGAAAGAGAGTTTGCAAAAGGTAAACAGAAGAATGAGACTCAAAGAATGAATCAAAGAATGTTAAAAATACAAGGAGTACAATCTGGTTTCTCGGAGGATTTTACTATGGATCTTTCAGTTGGAAAAATAGAGCATACCAGTGAACCTAGACTAGGAGCACCGGACCTTGAACCGCTGGAGCAAGATTTAAAAAATATTATAACTCAAGATGAACAGCAGCAGAGGTCCAACGCTCCGCAAGAAAAGGGTGGTGATGTCGAGCAGCAGGAACCAGAATTTAATGAGGAAATTCAAGTGGTAACTAATGAGTGTCGTGAAGTCCTCCACCAGTTACAGTTGTTATCAGAAAGCATGGAAAATTTCGGAAAATGGTTATAAAATTCTCAAAGTTTATACTGAGTTGGATTTATGGATTATAAAGTCTTCATCCTGAATTGGAGATTTATAAAACTTTTATTATTTTGAATTGGATTCAACATATTGAGCAAGTTTAACAGATTGCTGCAATAGTAGCAGCGTTCTGTGATTACCTTATCATAGGTTTTTTTTGGAATTTATCATCCAAGAGGAAAGAATGGAAATGAAAACATCTCACAACCAGAAGGAGTGAACGACAAAGGGTGGCAGGATTTGAAACAGCTTCACAAGAACATCTGGGAATGCAGTTTCTAGGATTTTCTTCTTTTTTTGATTTTTTTGTTCTCAAGGTTTGGCGGAGCTGCATTGGGTTTCTTCTTGTTGAAATAGAATACGTTAGTTTGAATGACTCTACCTAGAGGAGTGAATATCTTCGTGGTTGGATGCTATCTACATAGTAGCAGCGTTCTGTGATTACCCTATCATAGTTTTTTTTTGGAATTTATCATCCAAGAGGAAAGAATGGAAATGAAAACATCTCACAACCAGAAGGAGTGAACGACAAAGGGTGGCAGGATTTGAAACAGCTTCACAAAAACATTTGGGAATGCAGTTTCTAGGATTTTCTTCTTTTTTTTTTTGATTTTTTTGTTCTCAAGGCTTGGTGGAGCTGCATTGGGTTTCTTCTTGTTGAAATAGAATACGTTAGTTTGAATGACTCTACCTAGAGGAGTGAATATCTTCGTGGTTGGATGCTATCTATATAAAGTCACACGGGGGGTTTATGTGGAATGCTTTATTTTATTGATGGGGGCAGATAGAAGATGAAGCTTATTGGAATTGGACATATGTGAAGAAAGAAGAATTAACTTCAATCAGGATGAAGAGAAGATTGAAATTCGAGCTATGGAAAATTATAACAATATATGCATAATTATATTATACTGTATGTTTTATGTTCTTTTCTTCGGGGGGGTTTGTGTTCTTGAATTAAGGGGAGTAGTTGGGATTAAACTATTATCTAATATGAATAAGTAAGTTATATAATTTTTGGGGGATCGAGCATGGCATATGATTAGTAATGTTAGTAGTGTTTTTTTTCTTTTCTTTGTTTTTAAATTGGGTTAAATATTATAATGGTTATTTTTTCTGGGTGTTTTTCTTATTACAATATTGTTAATTTTAGATAAATATCTATGTTTATGGGCTTTTTTTTTTATTTTTATTTTCTTAATTCTTTTCTTTCTTTCTTTTCTCTTCCTCTCAATTTAGAATTGAATATATAATAGTATTTGCTTTTCTTGTTGTTATAAATTCTTGCTGTTTTCTTTTTTTTAAAGAAATGTGTAGCGGAAGTCAGGGGTGGGATGGGGAGGGAGGGGGTGGGGTTGGGGGGAGGGTGGGGGGGATGGGAGGGTGGGGGTGGGGGAGGGGTGAAAAAGGGGGAAAAATTTCTGTATTGTAAAACTTTTTCAATTAAAAAAAAAACATGGTTCTTGCTTAAAATATACCTTTAAATACAGTATATTTATAAATTCCTTTTAACATTTTAAATTAACCGTATTTATCTTTATCCTTTTTCATACCAATTTAACATTAACATATAATTCTTGCTTCAAACATACCTTTAAATAAGTTTATAAATTCCTTTTAACATTCTTAATTTCTGTAAAAACCTCCTTTTTATTACTACAATCCACCTGTGCATTGTTTTATTTTTTAATCAGATTGTTTCAATCTTCTTTTTTCTTTTTCCAGTCGTGTTTATCTTATTTCTTCATCACCTCACCTGCAAACATATAATTCCTTCCATTTTCAAAATTTTCAATTCTGTCCTCCATAAGTCATATTATATCTTTTTGTTATTTTTATTCCAGATATAATATATTGAATCTTCTCTTAGGCCTGCACTTAGTCCTTCTTTTATTCCTGTGCCAATTTTTTAAGTTATTATTGTTTCAACTATAGGAGTTCCACTATAGGAGTTCCATTATCCAGTCTTTGTCCCATATCTCGATATTTAATTCCTTTAGTTCTATTCAAAGCTTAGTTGTTTATCGGGTCTTTGTTTCTTTAAGGTAACATTTTAAACTTTCAGCCCCTTTGTTATTCAGCCGCTATTTTATAGCTAGGGGTCTTATAGATGTTCATTTTGCTCTAGGCGTTGTTCTAGCCTAGGTTGGTTGTCACTCACCTGGCTTCAAAGAGCTCTGTTTCTATCCACTTTCCTCTAGCACATTTCTTGCCCAGTTGTCCCAGCTGCCGTCCCCCGCCACCAACTCACAGAGGGTTCCCTCTGACCTCCGAGGAACTTGACTGTTCCTCTTGGTTGTCCAAGAGGCCCCTCCTTTTCCCCCATCCCTGCAAAACGGTTCTGGTCCGAAGACCCATCGGTGGCGGTTCAGCAGCTGGGGTTTTTGCGGGGCTCATCAGAGCCCGCTATTTCCCCAACTGTCTCGCCTCGACGCCAAACTGGAAATCCCAATCCAAATTTTTTTACTACTGGTTCTGTGGGCGTGGCTTGGGGGGCATGGTAGGGGAAGGATATTGCAAAAACTCCATTCCCACCCCACTCTGGGGCCAGCCAGAGGTGGTATTTGCCAGTTCTCTGAACTACTCAAAATTTCCGCTACCGGTTCTTCAAACTGCTCAAAATTTCCGCTACTGGTTCTCCAGAACCTGTCAGAACCTGCTGGATTTCACCCCTGTATTGCTTGTTTTACAATCCTACTGTAGAAATAATCCCCTTCCCAGAATAGAATATTTCTCCTAAAGGAGAAGAGGAGAAAAATCTCCTTAACAAAGGCAGAAAGCAGCCCCAGTCATTCCTTCACTAAAACAGCCTTTATGTAAAGTTTAAGGAAACTATGTTTCATTCATAAAACAATGTATACATTGTAAAACTGTACTTGGTTAAAGAGATCTCTAAATAGACAGCCGAATAGACCAGGAACTGAAACTGATCAGACCAACAAGATTAAATCAAGACAACAAAGCACCTTAAGATTTGTATCTCCCCTCTCACCTTTAGGGCTAGTCACGACCCTGCAAATCACAAAGGAAATTTCACAACAGCAATTAAAACACAAACAAACCCAGAAAGAACACCTTTTCATATAGATGATGACATATAAATCACAAAAGCTTCAAACCATATAAAAACGCACTAACTCACAACCTCAATTTGCCAGCTGCCCCCAGGAACACATGCTGTTGTCACTGTTGTTACTGGGCCAATAAACAGAAACCTCCTTTCCAACTGCAGCCTGTCTTGAACTTATTTTTCTTTTGCCTGCATTTCTCTCCCAGCTTGGAATAAGACATGGACCGGATTTAACTTCCAAAACTACAGAAGCCTCTGTATTTGAAGTGGTGTTAGGCCTCAATAATAGCTAATTTTTGTGTGATGGTTAAGATAACCATTTTCTCTAGATTTCAGTTTCCTTGCGTTGCCTTTGAGTGGGCTTGGTCGCATCGCTCTTTTTAGTTCTACATTATGTTGGTTATGAATGAATACTGTAGTAGTGTAGTATTCTGTATTTTTATTAACAGTATTTTTATTATAGTATTTTTATTAGCAGTAAAACTGGATTGTAATGTATTGTTTTACTTAAGGAGAAATGCTGAAGTTTTATTCCAGCCTGAGTGATATGTTTTTAATGTATTGAAGGAAGCCCCCCACCCCCATAGAAGAAGAAACCATGAGGCAGCAAATCTCTCCCCTTTTTATCTTTTTAAAATGTATATTTTGATCTGTTTTAAATTATTGGGTGTTTTAAATCTGTCTTTGGCCAAATTATTTAATTCAATTTTATTCTGCTTTTAAATTTTGTATTTTATGTGTTTTATTTCTGGCTGTTCACCACCCTGAGTCCTTCGGGAGTAGGGCGGTATATAAATCCAATAAACTAAACTAAACTAAACTAAATAATTCAAACACAATACAAATAAATCAGTGGTGGGTTTCAACTGGTGTTACCATCGGTTCGCTTTGTGCACACGCACTGAATTTCAGAACAGCTGAAGCATGGCAATCCGCTCTGCTGTGCCTATCAGCTGGACTAAAAATGAACAAATATAGGTAGGTATAGCGCAGGGCCGGGCAGGAGGGCCCAACTGACAGTCAGAGCGAACCGGTTCACTCTCACCTCACCTTCTCCGCTACCGGCTCACCTGAACCAGGGAGAACTGGTAGCAACCCACCACTGAAATAAATGATTAAATCACAACAGTTTAAATCCTTTCAAACTAAAACACTAGCCTTGTCTGACTCATTTCCAGAACTGAAAGCCCCAGGGGAGCTAATCAGGGACTAAAAAAACCATTGGAATGTAGCAACAATGTAGGCTGACAGTAACACAGTAGTGATATCTTGTTAAACCAATTACCAAGATAAACAAGGCACAGGAACTAGTCAGATTTCCCAACTCCGTTTCTTTTCAGCAAAGATAAACCCTTTTTCCTTCCAAACAAAGCCAAACTAAGAAAAATTATCCCATCAACAGATATAGAATTAAAATGTCACCAAATACAAGTGTCAGGGTTCCAAGGAACACCCCCAACGATTTAATTATCAAAAGCATGTGTTAAGCTGAAAAGCTCAGAAAGAATATATAAACTCACCTTTGGATGTCAATCAGCCTAGCTAGCCAAGAAACTTTGCTGAATGTCACTCACCTTGGTTTCTTGCCATTAAAGACTTCTTTCTGGCAGCTCTGCTTCGCTGTTCCATTTATTCTTCAAAGCACCATTCATTGTTTCCCGGATGGAAGAATTCTCATCAGGAGGCATTTTCCCCCCAACAGTATGGAGACAACTTTACACTTCAGATCACTTAGCAATTAAACCTAGTCAGCCAGGTGTTAATTGGTAAAACTTAGATAAGAAATCTAATGAACCTTTCTCCAGTGTGTTAAAACCAACTTAAAACAACATTAACTTCTACTCCTTGAAAAGTTCTTTCCTCAAAAAAGAAAAAAGAAAAAAAGGGACAACTGTAGAAGCAAACTTTTACTGATTTGTAAAGCAAAGCTTGAAAGCTGAAACATAAGTAGACCAGATGTGTTGAGACAATTTTCAAACTGAATATCTGAGAGATCACTGCATTTCTAATATATTTGCATGTGAACTTACAAAGAGGGTGAATTCTGACTTCCCTTGAATGTCATTGAACCTTATATCTAGGCGCCTAGTGTGTGGGGTGCCACAAGGGTCGGTCCTCTCGCCCCTGCTGTTCAACATTTATGTAAAGCCGCTGGGTGAGATCATCTGTGGTTTTGGAGTGGAGTTCCATCAGTACGCTGATGATACTCAGCTGTACATCTCCACCCCAGACCACCCCAACGATGCCGTGGAAGTGATGTCCCAGTGCCTTGAAGCCGTGCGGGTCTGGATGGGGAGAAACAGGCTTCGACTCAACCCCTCCAAGACCGAGTGGCTGTGGCTGCTGGCGTCCCGATATAGCCAGCTGACACCATCGCTGGTTATTGGGGCGAATCACTGGCCCCCATGGAAAGGGTGCGCAACTTGGGCGTCCTCCTGGACCCACGGCTGTCTTTAGAGGATCATACGACAGCTGTGGCCAGGGGGGCCTTCTATCAGGTTCGCCTGATACGCCAGTTGCGGCCCTTTCTAGATCGGGACTCCCTACGCACAGTCACTCAGGCGCTCGCCTCGTCTCGCCTGGACTACTGTAATGCTCTCTACATGGGGCTCCCCTTGAGGTGCACCCGGAGGCTCCAACTGGTGCAGAATGTGGCTGCGCGGGGGATTATGGGAGCGACGGGGCGCTCCCATGTGACACCTCTCCTGCGTGAGCTGCATTGGTTGCCGGTGGACTTCCGGGTGCGTTTCAAGGTGTTGGTAATCACCTTTAAAGCGCTCCATGGCTTAGGACCAGGGTACTTACGGGACCGCCTTCTGCCGCCAATTGCCTCCCACTGGCCGGTTCGCTCCCACAGAGAGGGCCTCCTCAGGGTGCCGTCAGCCAGACAATGTCGGCTGGCGACCCCCAGGGGGAAAGCCTTCTCTGTGGCAGCCCCTACCCTCTGGAACGATCTTCCTCCAGAACTGAGAACGATCTCCGACCTCCGGACTTTTTGTCGGGCCCTGAAAACCTATCTTTTTCAGCTTGCCGGTTTAGCCTGATCCCTGCTGAATTTTTAAATTTTTTTTAGAGTTTTTAGAGTTGACGTATTTTAATATTCTATTTGTTTTAATTTTCAGCCAAATCTTATATTTGCTTTTATAATATTTTAACTTTTATGTATTGGTTTTTTACTCAGCTGTTCACCGCCCTGAGTCCGTAAGGAGAAGGGCGGTATATAAGTCCAATAAATAAATAAATAAATAAATAAATAAATAAATAAATAAATAAATAAATAAATAAATAAATAAATAAATATCTAGTCTTACCTAGGTGCAAACTGTCAGTCTGACAATATTTCTGTGTATAGACTTGAGTAATAAAACAGCTAAGTGAATTCTTCACATTTGGGTCTGGTTGATTGCACCTGACATTAACCGTGATTAAAAGGAATGTTTTTTGTTTTGATCCATTTTGATTTCTACAGTAATGGTGTCAATATAATGCTTTTTGACCAGAACATAATGTGGTTGGTCATAGGTTACTGTGATGATGTCATTGTCTTGCCCCCACACAGTCACACAGTGCAGTAACAATACATAGAGGTCACCCACTATGTGTGGGTTTATGATGTCTAACATTATTATTATTATTATTATTATTATTATTATTATTATTATTATTTTATTAAATTTATATACTGCCCTACTCCCAAAGGACTCAGGGCGGTGAACAGCCAAAAGATAAAATACACGTAATACAAAAGTTAAAAACCATTTAAAATACATTAAATACTTTGGCCCAAAACAGATTTAAAACACCCCAATTTATAAACAAATTAAAAAACAATTAAAAAGGAAAAGTTAAGCCAGACCGGCCTTGCTGAAATAAGAATGTTTTGAGGGCGTGGCGGAAAGTGTGCAGATCTGGGATCCTCCGTAACATATAATGTGTTGAATCCTCCTGTCATATCTGCAGCAAAGGAGAATTATTTGGAGGGGGCTTGGGAATGTATACCTAATACACTGTATATCCCCAAGTTCATCACCAGCTAGAATGCTATATGCCCCGTCTCCTTTAAACTTAATTTTTTGAGCAGCCATTTTGACCTTCAGGGTCAGCTTAGGTGGGTCCTCAGTATCTGCCATAAATTTGTTCCTATTTTCTAACAGCTGTTGGATGGCAATTTCAAAATATCCACCTGAAGTTAATGGTGTGTGGGTACTGCATCTCTACTAGTCCCACTTCCCATGCTCCTGGAAGATCCAGTACCCTTTCTAATTAAATAGTAACATTAGAACTTCTGTTTTTTTGGAGGGGTGTGGCTGACATCATGGCAATACCACGTGCCCCACGGGCCTCCGTGGATTGCACCAAAATCCAAACTGCTGGGAGGGCCAGACAGACCAAAAATTGCCTCGGCGGGGTGATGAATAAAGAGTGAACACTCCGCTGATCTCAGGGAGCCCGCAATCTCCCTGATTGATCTGGAGGAGGCCCTCAAACCCAACAGAAAGGAAAAGACGGCCATTACGTGACCGACTGAAGCTGTGACAGCCACCAGAAAGGAAGCATGGAAGATTGAATGACAGTGTATGAATAGAATGAATAGAGCCTGGATAGCTCAAAAGACTAAAAAGCCTGTTATTAACATTCAGCTGTCAGCAATTATTGCAAGTTCGAATCTCACCAGGCTCAAGGTTGACTCAGCCTTCCATCCTTTCTAAGGTAGGTAAATTGAGGACCCAGTTTGTGGGGGCAATAAGCTGACTTTGTATAAAATATACAAAAGTATGAAGGCTATTGCTTAATGCATTGTAAGCCGCCCTGAGTCTCCGGAGAAGGGCGGCATATAAATCTAATTTTTTAAAAAAGTGTGATCAATCTGGGTGAGAGATTTCCAACTTTGAATTTTTAACTTTAATGGAAAGAAGAGCCCCCTGGGTGAAAGTTGGACCCAAAAGGAGGAGGTGGAACTGTCTTTTCTTCTCCACCTCCTGAGAAAAGCGGCAAGGAAAGCCTAAGAGCTATTTTTAAAACAGGAAGTTAAGCTAGAAAACTTTTAAGAAAAAGAGTGAAAACACTTTGCAATTAGAAAGCCAGACTGGGTACCTCAATACTGAATAATTTAGAAGCTTTTGGATAGTACAAAAATTGGATATACAGAACTTTCTTTTTTATCCTATTTCTATAAAGTTTGAACTCGAGTATACTGTATAAAAGGAGAAAGAGAAAGAGAAAGAGAGAAGCAGAGTGTGAAGTTTCTGAAAGATGTCCTAATTAATTCATGAGCCACGAGCCAAACTTCAAAAGAAATACAGTCATTTATTAGGAGCACCATTTCTGCAATATTCTGATGCAGTTAGAACTAATCCCATGTAGGGAGAAGGGGCACGGCCAAAGCAGTGGCATGATGAACTCTTTAGGAGCTCCTAAAGAGTAGTCCATATCCGCAATGTCTGAGGGTCCTTTGTGATCTAAGTTGTCCTGTAGAGACAACCAACAAGAGAAGCACATACTGGTCGATCCAGGGGGGCTGCAAACCCCCTAGGAAGACTAGAAGAAGCTCCTCAAATTGTACACAGTGGGAAAGTGACCAGGAAGTCGCTAAAAAGCTGTGGAGGCCATACCAGAAGAGAAAGTAAAGAAACAGCCTGTGACATTGAGGTGAGAGTGACTTGATTTTATCACTTGAAAGTTTCTCTTAAACTAACTGGATGATCAAAGGGTGGAGAAGAGAGGCTGAGAGTGAGGAGTGGGTGCGGGTGTGTGCTCGCAACCACATCTTGAAACTAGGGCGGCAAGGAAAGCGTGACTGAGAGCCCATTAATTTTTTCTACTAAACTTTTACTGAAAAAAAAAAGACTTGGAGACTTTAAAAACAATTGGATACTTGGACATTTGGATATTAAAGCTTTGAGTGACTGTGTCAGAGCGGCAATCAGCCCCCTTAATAGCTCTGCTGGTAAATATAAAAACGCAGTGACAGACTGAACGGATTACCTATTATTATTTCTTTTTTGAATGGACTGTTACAATCTTAATTGCTTAAAAGTTACTTTGTTTTAGATAAGCGAAAGTATTGGGAGCGTTGTTTAAGACGGAAAGTTAACCTGCAGTGCCATCTAGTGGCAGAAGAAAATAATAAAAAAGACACATATATTTTAAAGAAAGTTTAACAGATACCTGACCTTGACATTTTAACTAAGAAGATAATAGAACAGCTGTGGAAAACTGTGAGATTAGATTTTAAACGTGTTTTGGAACTTCTTTTTTTACACTGGCTTTGTGGACTGTAATTCTTTATTTTATTTTATTTCACCTTTTTGCGGGGGGGTGTTATTTAGTTCTGCTTCGAGAACAAAAAAAAGTCTTTAAGTTTGTCTTTTTACCTTTTACTTTTGTCTCTTTTTTTGGTTGGAGATTTTTTTAATGGAATTTAATATAATTGGTTTCTTCTTTTTAAATATTACCTTTTTGTGGATTGAGAATTGAATAGTCAGAAGAAACTTTTGTCTTTTTTAATTTTCACTTTTCTTTTTCCTTTTTTCCCCCTGTATGGATACTTGTTTTTGACTTTGATTTTAAAATTTTATTTTATTTTTTATTCCTTTTCCTTTTAAAACAGTTGGATTACAACCTTTTGTTAATTTTTTTCCCTCTCCTTCTCTTCTGGCTTGTTTTCTTTTTCTTTTTTCTTTTTTCCTTATTTTTTCCTTATATTTTTTGAAGGGAAGGGATGATTTGAGAATTTTTACTTTTTTTATTTTTCTATTTTCTTTTTTTAAAGGTTTTTTTTTGCCTACTAATTCAAATATTGAATTAGACATTTGGATTATAATTAAACCATATGTGGATTATCAATTATTTACATTAAGCCTTTGGAGAAGTGGTAATGAAGAAATGAAGAAATATACACAGCCAGCACCAAGTCCCTCAGTGGCAGAAATGCAGAAAACTTCCAAGATGATGGAGTTGTGCAAATTTATACAATCACTCCACGATGATATTAAACAGGAACTGCAAGAAATGAAAGAAATAATGAGGAAGAATGAGGAGAAAATTAAGAAAGTAGAAGAAAAAGTGGAAATGACAGAGAAAAAAGTTGAAAATCTGGCTTCCACAAACACAATCCACAAAAGGACAATTATTTTGTTGGAGATGGAATGCTCTGAATTTTACTTAAGATTCCAAAATATAGAAGAAATAAAAGGAGAAAATCTACCAGAAATAATTGCAGAGATTTTGGCTGAAGCCTTGGAACAACCCAAAGAAAAGATTTTGAATGAGATTGATGAAGCCTTTAGAATCTATACTAAATATGCAGTAAGGAATAAACTACCAAGGGAAGTACATATAAGATTTACAAAGAGAGCAATGAAATCAGAAATACTTCAAGCAGTAAGGACCACAGCATTGAAACACAAGGATAAAGAACTTGTGGTTCTACGACAAATACCTAGAAGAGTTAGAGGTTTGAGGAGAGAACACCAATTCTTAACAAGATTTTTAATATCCAAAGGAGTGAGTTTTAGATGGTTAATACCTGAAGGGATTATGGTGACATGGGGAGAACAAAGATACAGACTTGATTCAATTGAGAAAGTGAAGGTATTTTATCAACAACTTTGTGGAGCAATGGAAAAAGACTTGGGAGCTGTAGGCATTGCAAAAGAGAAAGATGAAGAAAAGGATAAGGAGGAAAAAGCGAAATAAGAGAGGGCCTGGAGAGAGGGGGCAAGAGCCAAAGACCCAATCAAACAAAGAGAGATGATGGCAATTAAATTAAATCCTAGTAACAAGTAAACATGGAAGAAGAAATAAAAGCAATGTCCTTAAATGTAAATGGACTAAATGCAGCGATAAAAAGAAACAGACTATTGACTAAATTAAATACTCTGAAGATGGACATTATATGTTTACAAGAAGTTGTTGTGGCTCCGTTCCCTACAGCCTGGATTATCAGCAGGAGAGGACTCCAAAAGTGAAGGAGAGGAGTTGGCCTCCCTCTCCAGGACCCTCCTCTCTGGCAATGCCTTCAGAGGACACCGAAGGCCAAGAGATAGGCCCGGGGCCAAGCACGTCCACGCAGCCACAGGTGGACAGTAATGAGGAAGATGAGTCTTGGCTGGACCCTCGACAGCGTCGCAAAGATAAGCGTGCGCAGCAGAGGAAGAGGTGTGCCAGGGATTAGGCTGAGTCACTGGACCACACCCCACAGGGTATAACAGGGGGTGTGGTGGCCGTTCAAGTTCTGTGACAAGCAAAAACTGGAAATAACTCATCCTCTCTGTGTTGGAACTTTGCCTGACTTATCAGACTGAATTCGGACTAACCTCTTTGTTATTGTGAGTAAAGATTATTGGCAGCCAGCCACTGGGTTGCTGCCAACTTTGTCATCAAAGAATCTTTTGTGTGTTGGCTTATTAACTCTTGGCCGTCTGTGGGGTGTGTGTGTGTGAGGCGGGGACAGAACAGAAGTTCATATTAGAAAACAACACATAAAATTACTACAATATCCCAAATTAGGAATTTTGTTTACAACACTGATACAGCAAAGTAAAAGGGGTGTGGCATTATACATAAAAGAAAAATTAGAACCTAAATTAATTTTTGAAGATGAGGAAGGTAGGATTTTGATGGTGGAAATAAAAATGAACTTTAAACAAATACTTTTGATTGCATTGTATGCACCAAATGAAAAGCAGGAAGAATGTTACCGTCAATTGCACAGAAAAATTATAGCATTGAACTATGAAAATATATGTATAACGGGTGATTTTAATGCAGTTATAGATCCAGACTTGGATTGTAAAACTTTGAAGACAAATAAAAAACCTAGAAGAACAGTACCAAAATCTTTTTTTACAATGGCAGAAGAATTAAGTATCCAAGATATCTGGAGACAAAAACATTTGAAGGAGAGTCAATATACTTTTTATTCAAATAGACATTTATCATGGTCAAGGATAAATATGGTATGGATGTCAACTGGACTTATAGAAGCGGTGCAAGAAGTGAATATCGGTTCAAATATTTGGGCTGACCATAGTCCGATGACAATAGTATGGAAAGGGAAAAAGAAAAAGATAAGATGGACTTTGAATACAACAATATTAAATGAAAAAGGATTCCAGGAATTTGTGGGAAAGGAACTGGACATTTTAAAAAAATTAAATAAAAGGGAAGATACATCACTCCAAAATGTATGGGACACAATGAAAGCATATATTAGAGGTCTGGCAATAACATATTTGGGGGAAAAAACAAAGAAATGGCAGAAGCAGGTAAGATTGGAAGAAGAATATAAAAGCCTGGAAAAAAGTTTCAGAAAGATGTTCAAAATAAAAAAAATAAGAAATTGATGGAACTGAAGAAGCATGAAATAATCTTAAACGAACAAGAATTATTAGCAAATCAATTGAGAACATCGAAACAGAATTTTTTTGAAAACGCAAACAAACCAGGAAGATGGCTAGTGTATAAACTAAGAAAAGAGAAAGAGAAAAATGTTATAACATATCTACAAGATGAAGAAGGGAAATTACAATATAGAACTGAAGAAAAAAAAGAAAGTAATCCAAGAATACTGTGAAAAACTCTATTCACAAGAAAAGATCCCCAAGGAGGAGATACAAAACTATTTGGAAAAATCAGATTTAATTAAAATATCAGAACAATTTAAAGGAATGCTAGATGAAAGAATAACAATGATGGAATTAGCAGAAGCAATAAAAAGACAAAAGAATGGAAAAGCGCCTGGACCAGATGGTTTACCAGCCGAGTTGTATAAAACATTGGAAGAAGTGATTAGTAATATTTTATTTATTTATTTATTTATTTATTAGACTTATATACCGCCCTTCTCCTGACGGACTCAGGGCGGTGAACAGCCGACTAAAAAACCAATACATAAAAGTTAAAATCGTACTAAAAACAAATATAAATTAGGCTGAAAATTTAAAACAGAATAAATATTAAAATAAATCAATCAACTCTAAAAAATTTTAAAAAGTAGAAGGGATCAGGCAAGTCCAGCAAGTTGGAAAAGATAAGTCTTCAAAGCCCGACGAAAAGTCCGGAGGTCGGCAATTGTTCTCAGTTCTGGAGGAAGATCGTTATATAATGTTGGACTTATTTAATGAACTGTTATTAGAGGCTAAAATGCCAGATTCATGGAAAGAGGTATATGTGACACTCATACCTAAAGAAGATACAGATTTACAACTGATTAAAAATTAAAGGTGTTGGTGACCACCTTTAAAGCACTCCATGGCTTAGGACCTGGGTATTTGCGGGACCGCCTTCTGCCGCCAATAGCCTCCCACCGGCCAGTACGCTCGCACAGAGAGGGCCTCCTCCGGGTGCCGTCGGCCAGACAGTGTCGGCTGGTGACCCCCAGGGGGAGAGCCTTCTCTGTGGCGGCGCCCGCCCTCTGGAATGACCTACCCCCAGAGATACGCAAGATACCAGACCTCCGGACCTTTCGTTGGGCCCTAAAAACCCATCTGTTCCAGCTAGCTGGGCTGGCTTGATCCCATCCTCTGTTTTAAATTGAAATTGATTTTAAATTGGATTGTTTTAATTATCGGCCAAAAATATTTAATATTTTTAATTTGCTTTTAATTTTTTTTTAATTGAAAAAGTTTTACAATACAGTTTTTCCCCCATTCCCCCCCCCCCTTTCCCCCTCCCATCAACCCCCCCTTCCCTTCCCCTCCCCCCCTCCCTTCCCCCCCGGGCTTCCTTTACTAATAAAACATTAATCTTATATATCCATCAGTATTAAACAAAAAAGATATAGGTGAAATCCAGATAACATATCATAAATTTTAACATTAAATAAAATAAAGTTAATCTATCAAATATGTGCTAGACATAAATCATATATACATACTTATCAGGTACTTCTAACATTATATTTTTTCTAAATCAAATATATACTAACCGTAAGTCATATATAAAAACTTAGCAGATATTCTTAAGATTTTTCTAGACAGCAGTATAACCAATATATATAAACTTATTTTTAACATTATAATTTTTCTAAGTAGTAATATAGTAAATATATATGACATAATAAGTTTTCTAAATAACAATATAATTTCAAATGTTTAATAAAATAGTTATAATAAAAATAATTATGAATCAAATACTAATTGAAACTTCTTAGTTTGATATTTGTTCTGCACATAATCTACCCATTTCTTCCACTCCCTAACAAAAGCTTCATGGGTCCTATCTTTTAAGTATGCAGAAATCTTTG
Source organism: Coluber constrictor foxii (assembly GCA_038048745.1). Taxonomy (NCBI): domain Eukaryota; kingdom Metazoa; phylum Chordata; class Lepidosauria; order Squamata; family Colubridae; genus Coluber; species Coluber constrictor. The sequence continues at coordinate 17,293,891 of CM075966.1, forward strand.
CCATTTCCGCAAAATTAGCCATCTTCAATGTCCATTCCTCTATAGTAGGTACACTATCTTTTTTCCAATATTTGCTTTTAATTTTTGTATACCATGTTTTATTCTGGCTGTTCACCGCCCTGAGTGTGCAAGGAGAAGGGCAGTTTATAAATTGAAATAAAGAAATAAAGAAATAAATAAATTATAGACCAATTTCACTATTAAATATAGATTACAAGATTTTTATTATTATTATTATTATTATTATTAATTGGATTTATATACCGCCCTTCTCCTGCGGACTTTTGCTTCAATAATGGCAAATAGGTTGAAAAAACCACTAAATGAATATATTCAGAGTGATCAAAATGGATTCTTACCAAAAAGGTAAATTAGAGATGACATGAGGATGATTTTGAATACCTTGGAATATTATGAGACTCAGCCAGAAAAACAAATGGTGTTGATGTTTCTAGATGCACAAAATGCTTTTGACAATGTGAGCTGGCAGTTTATGATAAAGCAATTACAGAGAATGGATTTTGGGGAGAGATTTATAAATACTATAAAAACAATATATGACAGGAAATTTGCCAAGATAATGCTGAACGGAGAAATGACAGGTAAGATTAATATAATGAAGGGCACCAGGCAAGGATGCCCTTTATCACCATTATTGTTTATTTTGACTCTAGAAGTTTTAAACAGAAACATTAGACAGAGTGATGAGATAAAAGGAATGAAAGTCAAAAGAGAGGAATATAAATTACAACCGTTCGCCGATGACTTAGTTTTTATTATAGAGGAACCACAAATAACAGGTCCTAAATTACCAGAACAGATAGAAGGTTATGGAAAAGTATCTGGTTTGAAAATAAACAAAGATAAAACAAAAATTTTGGTGAAGAATACAACAGAAAAACAAAATAGAGAGATAAAAGAAAATCTAAACATACAAGTGGTGAAAAAAGTGAAATATTTGGGAGTATACTTAACTTCAAAATGTGCAACAATAAAAGAAGAAAACTACTACAAGTTAAAGCAACAAATTGTAAAAGACTTGGAAAAATGGAAGAATCTTCAACTATCACTTATGGGTCGGATCACATTGATAAAGATGAATAGATAGAGATAGAGATAGAGATAGAGATAGAGATAGAGATAGAGATAGAGATAGAGATAGAGATAGAGATAGAGATAGAGATAGAGATAGAGATAGAGATAGAGATAGAGATAGAGACAGAGACAGAGATAGAGATAGAGATAGAGATAGAGATAGAGATAGAGATAGAGATATACAATTTATATATCCCGGAGACTCAGGGTGGCTTACAATGCGTTAAACAATATTACCAAGACTATTATTCTTATTCCAAACTGCCAATAAAAATTGAAAAGACTTACTTTCAATATCTTAATAAGATCATGAGGAAATTTATATGGCAAAGGAAAAAAGTAAGAATAAGTTTAAGAATGTTGCAAGGCACAAGATTACGAGGGGGATTTGGTTTACCAAATTGGGAATTATATTATCAAGCAGCAACATTGACATGGTTGAAAGAATGGATTGAATTAAGAAATACAAGGTTGTTAACACTGGAAGGGCATGATTTACAACTGGGATGGCATGCCGTTTTATGGCATGGTAGAAGTAAGATACATAGATACTTTCATAGACATTATATAAGAAATGCATTGTAATTGGTCTGGGAGAAGGTTAGAGATAAATTTTATGTGAAAATACCAACATGGTTATCAATAACGGAAGCTTTGATACACCCAAATGTCTTTAATTCTGGAAATATTGTCAGATATAATGAGTTATTAACAGATAAGGGGGAACTGAAAGAGAAATGAGAATTGGAACAACAGGGAATTGAAATAGATTGGTACATGCATATGCAAATAAGAGCAAGATATGAAAAAGATGCTAAACTATATGGTTTTTATATGGAGAAGACTGAACTGGATAAGATACTCATGGGAACAGAGGAAAACTTAATAATTTTTTAAAATAATTTTTTGTTGTATATTGAATTAGAGGAGGAGCAAGTAAAAGAAACGATGATAGCCTGGGATAGAAATTTTGGTTATCCAATTGAATTTGAAAAATGGCAACAGCTATGGGAAAGGAACTATAAATTAACAATGTCCACAGCATATAAGGAAAATCAATATAAGATGTTTTATAGGTGGCATATGCCACCGGAGAAGTTAGCAAAAATGTTTAAAGATAAATCAGCTAAATGCTGGAAATGTCATCAAACACCAGGATCTTATTAACATATGTGGTGGACTTGTCCCGAAGCAAAAAATTATTGGTACAAGATTAAAATCTGGCTGGAAGAAATGATACAACAACATATTGAATTTAAACCAGAGTTGTTCCTATTGGGTATCTTTCCAGAAAAAATTAGTAAGGAAAATGAATATTTGATTATACATGTAATAACAGCTGCAAGAATTGTGTATGCTCAAAATTGGAAATCAGAGAAAATACCTTTGGAAGAAGAAGTAATAAAAAATTTTTAGACTGTGCAGAAATGAATAGATTAACTTTGATGATTAAAGATAAGGAGGAATCAGAATATTTTAAAACATGGAAGTATTTTTATAGTTGATTGGAAAAGAGATATAAATGATGGATACTATAATTGTGTACAAATGATGATTATAATATTGATTTAGAAATGAAATGTTAGAATGGTTTGAATGAATATGAAGATAGAAGAAACTTATGGAAGATGGAAGAAATGCAATTGTGGGGCTTCCGGTTGGCGTTTCCGTCGTCGTGAGACGGTCTTTTCAAGACCGCCAGCTCCGCCGCTCGTTAAAGCCGCCTCAACAGCTGAGAGGCGGCTCGGAAAACTCGTTCTTCTTAAAGAAGCGTGAGTAGAGCCGGTGAGACAAGGTTGAGCCCCCTGCGAAGCCCCCAGGCTGTCTTTTTTGTCCCTGGGGAGGAAGCAGGGTGAGGCTCCCTATCCAGCTCACCGAGGCTCCAGACTGCGGGGAAACTCTGTGTAAACAGAGCCAGGCGGCGAGATCAACCCCAGCAAAAAACAGCAGAAGCTTTTAAATCAAGCAGGGTGAAACCGGGACTTTAAAAAAACGCAAGTATTTCTGCTAGCCCTGTCATTAATCTTTACAAGAAAGAGTGAAGGAGAAGGAGTGAAAGTTGTGAAATTGATTTAAAATGGTGACGGGTTTCAGCAGAAGAAAAAAAAGTTAAAAGTGAAAGTAGAAGCGTCTGTCTGGTTTGAAGCATTTAAACTACTTAAAGTAACAGCGTACACTACAAGAAAAGAGGAAAGTTTTCTATCTATTTTTTTTTCCTTATAAAGCTGGGGGAAAAAGGCGGTGGTGGAAAAGGAGGGAAGACCTCTTTTTTAGAAAGATTAAGATTGTCCAGAGGCATGGCTTCAAAACAAACTAAGCCAGCTCCTAAAGCAGCAGGGGGGGGGGGCTCCCCCACTCATCAAACAAAAGAAAAGCCAGAGACCCAGAGTCATGAACAAGAAGCTGGATTTAAAGATTTGAAAGAGTTTATAGCTATGGCTCTGGGGAATCAAGGTGAAGCTATGGAAAAATCTAAACAAGAAATTAAGGAGGTGGTTCAAGAAAAATATGATAAGATGAAGCAAGTTATAATTACAGTAGTTTCTGGTCTTTCAGATGCGGTGGTTGAGATTGAAAAAAAAGTGGGTGAACTTAGCTCAGAATTTGAATCCAAAATGAGGGCAACTGATGATAAAATTTTTAATGTGGACATTAAGACTCAAAGAATTGAAAATGAAGTGACAATGATACAATTCAGATCTATGGAGTTCGCTTTAAGATTGAGAGGAATAAAGGAAAATAACAGAGAAGACTTAAGAGTAGTCTGTGCTGATGCACTTGCTGTGATGTTAAAGGCAAACCCTGAAGATATTTTTAGCAAGATTGACAAGGCTTACAGAGTGAATTCTCGGGTGGCGAGGCAAAGGAACTTGCCTAGAGATGTGGTGGTCTACTTCACTGATAGAAGAATGAGAAATGATATTCTGCAGAAGTCCTTTCTTACTACTATCCAGGTAGATGGAAATGAGATTGGTGTCTATAAAGAATTACCACCTAAGATGTTAAGAGATAGAAAGGACTTTGGATTCTTGGTGACTGAATTGAAGAAACGTCAGATTCCATTTAGGTGGGATGCCCCAGTTGGAATAATATTGAGATATGAAGGTGAGAGATATCGATTAAACACTGTTGAAAAAGCGGAACACTTTTATTACAATGTCTTTAAACCTGGTGCAACATCTCCACGTTCATCCTCGCTGTTAACTATAGAGGAGGGTGATAAAGACAAGGAATTTGAAAGAGAGACTGAGGAACAGCGGAAGCAGACGGAGCTGGAGGCAATAGAAACTCAACGAGCAATAGAGGAAAGTCAAGGAGCAACAGGTGGCTCTTCAGATGAACTATTGCTGGATTTTTCAGAGGCCAGAAAAGGGCCACCCAGAAGCACAAGAGAGGTGGCATTGGACCTTGAACTGCTGATACAGGAACCTAAAGATCAACGTATAACTCGAGCAGCTCATAAGCAAATCTTAGATAAGCAACAGCAGCAGAGGTCTATTCCACCACAAGAGAAGAAGGGGGCCAATGGTAAATCACAAAAATCTGAAGCCATGGGAGGAGCTAGACCGAAGACTACCACTCTGGAACAGAGACTTCGGCAAATGCTTGCTTCACTTCGTGAGACTACAAATGACAATTAAATTTCTATCTTGGAATGTGAATGGTTTGAACTCTCCACAGAAAAGAAGGAAAATATTTCACTACTTGAGACAATTTAATAATGATGTTATTTGTTTGCAAGAAACTCATATTAGAATCCAGGATCAAAAATACTTGATGAACTCTAAATTAGGTGTACAATTTATATCTTCAAGTTTAGAAAAGAAGAATGGTGTTGTGATGTAGACTTCCAGCTAAAACTATAGAAATAGATGATTGTGGAAGATACATAGCAATTGAATTATATATACAGAACGACCCACTCTTGGTGATTGGAATCTATGTTCCTAACCAACAACAGGAAATTTTTTATAAATTATTATATTCTAAAATACTGCAATGGGACTACAGATCTATTTTAATTATGGGAGATTGGAATGGAGTGATTGATATTAAATTAAACAAAAAGAGCTTGGCAAAATCAGGTGTCAAATTACCACAGACTTTTTTTGACATGAAAGAGGACTTGGAGTTGAAAGATGTATGGAGAGTGCAGAATCCAAAAGAATTGGACTTTACATTTTTTTCAGATTGACATAGATCCTTTTCCAGGATTGATTTTATTTTAGTTACAGCTGACTTACTTTCCAAAACAAGAAAAACAAAAATATTTCCCAGGATTTTAACGGATCATAGCCCGACATGGATAGAAATAGAAATGGGAAGGAAGGAGAGAAGATCCTGGAGATTGAATGAAAATTTGTTTAGATATGAAAAGAAAATTATTTTTCTTTTCATAATTGAATTATTTTGTTTAGATATAATTGAAAAATTTGTTTAGATATGAAAAGAAAATTATTTTTCTTTTCAATTATAATTGAACTTAAAAAACATATGAAGGATTTTTTTGAAATGAACTTGAATAAGGGTATACCCATTGAAACTGTTTGGGACGCAAGTAAGGCATACATGCGAGGAGTACTGATTTATATGAACTCTAAACATAAGTTAAATCAACAAAGGAAAAGACTGGAATTGGAAGCAGAAATAAAGAAAAAAGAACAATTACTTATAAAAAACCAGTTGGATAAAAAATTACAAGAAACCATAAAACTTTTGAAAGACCAATTTCAAATGTTTATAGCGGAAGAAACTGCAACCAATTTACAATTTGCAAAACATAATACATTTTGTAACGCTAATAAACCAGGCAGATGGTTGGCTTATACATTGAGAAAACAGCAGAGTTCTTGACTTATTGATATTATTGAATATGGAGGGAAGGAACTTTTTCAACAAAACTTAATTAAACAAGCCTTTTTAGATTATTATTCTAAATTATATGCCAAAGACCACATAAAGAATGAACTTATAGACAAATATTTAGAAGGAACTAGACTTACAAAAATCTCCAGAGAGCAAAAGGAAAGAATGAATCAATTAATATCATCCGAGGAGATTATTTTTGCAATTAAACAATTGAAAACGGCTAAAGCTCCAGGGACGGATGGTTTGACAGCAGTGTATTATAAAACTTTACAAACAGAAATGATTGAACATCTTAAAGACTTATTTCGTAGTATACAACAAGGGGGAAAAATACCCCCTTCATGGAAGACGGCCTTTATTTAATTGATACCAAAAGAGGAAGGTTCTACAAAACTGGAAAACTTTAGACCAATATCTTTAACTTTAACTTTAACTTTATTTGAATTTATATACCGCCCTTCTCCTTGCGGACTCAGGGCGGTGTACAGCCAATTAAAAAACAAACCATACAAAAGTTAAAATTCCATAAAATAATCATATAAGTGGCCATAGAATTAAAACTAGCTTCATATTAAAATACAACTCTAAAATGATAAAATGCTATAGGAATCAGGCTAGGCCGGCGAGCTGAAAGAGATGGGTTTTTAAAGCCCGCCGAAAGGTTGGGAGGTCAGAGATTGTTCTTAGCTCTGGAGGCAGATCATTCCAAAGGGTGGGTGCTGCCACAGAGAAGGCTCTCCCCCTGGGGGTCGCCAGCCGGCATTGTCTGGCTGACGGCACCCTGAGGAGGCCCTCTCTGTGGGAGCAAACCAGCCGGTGGGAGGCAATTGGCGGCAGAAGGCGGTCCCGTAAGTACCCTGGCCCTAAGCCATGGAGCGCTTTAAAGGTGATTACCAACACCTTGAAACGCACCCGAAAGTCCACCGGTAGCCAATGCAGCTCGCGCAGGAGAGGTGTCATGTGGGAGCGTCCCGTCGCTCCCGTAATCCCCCGCGTGGCCGCATTCTGCACCAGTTGGAGCCTCCAGGTGCACCCCAAGGGGAGCCCCATGTAGAGAGCATTACAGTAGTCCAGACGGGAAGTGACAAGAGCATGAGTGACCGGGCGTAGGGAGTCCCGATCTAGAAAGGGTCGCAGCTGGCGAATCAGGCGGACCTGATAAAAAGCCCCCCTGGCCACGGCTGTCATATGATCCTCTAAAGACAGCCGCAAGTCCAGGAGGACGCCCAAGTTGCGAACCCTTTCCATGGGGGCCAATGATTCGCCCCCAATAACCAGCGATGGAGTCAGCTGGCTATATCGGGACGCCGGCAGCCACAGCCACTCGGTCTTGGAGGGGTTGAGTCGAAGCCTGTTTCTCCCCATCCAGACCCGCACAGCTTCAAGGCACTGGGACATCACTTCCACGGCATCATTGGGGTGGTCTGGGGTGGAGATGTACAGCTGAGTATCATCAGCGTACTGATGGAACTCCACCCCAAAACCACGGATGATCTCACCCAGCGGCTTTACATAAATGTTGAACAGGAGGGGCGAGAGGACCGACCCTTGTGGCACCCCACATACCAGGCGCCTCGGGGTCGACCGCTGCCCCCCTGTCAATACCGATTGCGACCGGTCGGAGAGGTAGGAGGAGAACCACCATAAAACGGTGCCCCCCACCCCCAGTCCCTCCAACCGGCGCAATATGATACCATGGTCGATGGTATCAAAAGCCGCTGAGAGGTCTAATAGCACCAGGATAGAGGAATACCCTCTACCCCGGGCCCTCCAGAGATCATCCACCAACGCGACCAATGCCGTTTCGGTGCTGTACCCAGACCTGAAGCCGGACTGGAGCGGGTCTAAATAGACAGTTTCATCCAGGTATCGGGGGAGCTGCCACGCAACCACACTCTCAACAACCTTCGCCAAGAAGGGAAGGTTGGAGACAGGACGGTAATTAGCTAAAACAGCTGGGTCCAGGGAGGGCTTCTTGAGGAGGGGCCTCACCACCGCCTCCTTCAAGGCAGGCGGAAGGACACCCTCACTCAAAGAAGCGTTTATAATCTCCTGGAGCCAGCCTCGTGTAACCTCCCGGGAGGCCAGCACCAACCAGGAGGGACACGGGTCCAGTAAACATGTGGTTGCGTTCAGTCTTCCCAGAATCCCGTCCACGTCCTCGGGAGCCACAGGATCGAACTCAGCCCAGATAACACTCTCAAGACCCGGCTCAGTCACCCCGCCTGAACCAACCCAGTCAGCGGCCAGGTCGTCCTGAATCTGAGTTATTTTATCATCCAGATATTGAACAAAATCCTCAGCACGTCCCTGTAATCTCTCCTAAATACGGATTATAAAATTTTTGCAAAAGTATTAGCCAACAGATTAATGCCAATTATGCAAGAGGTGATTCATCATGATCAAGCTGGATTTATAGAAGGCAGATACATGAAGGATAATGTGAGGCAAATCATAGATTTATTGGAACATCTTGAGAAAAGTAAACAGATCCCTGCAGTGTTGGTGTTTTTGGACGCGGAGAAGGCCTTTGATCGGGTCAATTGGAACTTTATATTAAAGACCTTAACAAAAATGAACTTTGGGGACCAGTTTGTTCAGGCGATCTCAGCAATTTATCAAGAGCAAACAGCACAAATTATTATTAATGGAAGTTTGACAACAAATTTTAATATACAAAAAGGAACAAGACAAGGTTGTCCGCTATCCCCACTGTTGTTTATTTTAACTTTAGAAGTCTTGTTGAATTCAATACGGGATTCGAGTACTCTGAATGGAATAGTTATAAGGCAAAAGGATTACAGAACAAGGGCATTTGCAGATGATCTGGTTGTTACCCTAACACGGCCATTGGAATCAACCATCCAGATGAAAGATATTATAGAAGAATATGGTATGGTATCAGGATTTAGATTAAATCAGAAAAAAACCAAGATGATAGCTAAAAATATGTCAGAAGGTCAAAAGAAGGATCTTGAAAGGTTGGCAGGCTTTGAAATAGTAGCAAAGGTGAAATATCTAGGAGTTCAAGTTGCAGCTTCAAATATAAAACTTTTCCAAAATAATTATGAAGTCTTGTGGCGAAAGGTGCAAAAAGATATGGAAACTTGGAAAAAGCTGCAACTATCTTTACTTGGGAGAATAGCAGCAATTAAGATGAACGTTCTACCTAGATTTTTATTTTTGTTTCAAATGATTCCAGTGCTTAAAAATGATAAAAATCTGACTGAATGGCAAAAAGGAGTGAATAAGTTTGTTTGGAATGAGAAAAAGCCAAGAGTTAAACTGAAAATTATGCAAGATGTTTGTGAAAGAGGTGGCCTTAAAGTTCCAAACCTACAACTATATAATGAAGCCGCAGCATTGACGCAAGCAAGTGATTGGTTTGGAATGACAAGGACTGAAATACTGAATATAGAAGGCCATGATTTGGAATTTGGTTGGCGTGCATACTTATTTTATGAAACTAAAGTTGATAATATATTTAGAAGTCATATACTTAGAAATTCTCTGATGAGAGTTTGGAAGAAGCACCAGCTTAAATTGGATTACAAAATACCTTTATGGTTGGATCTTGGTCATATTATACGGAATATAAAGTCACTCGGGGGGATTTTATATAAAGAGATACTTTTTGATGATGGGGGCAGATGGAATTTAAAGTCATTTAATACTCTGTTGGAAGAAGGGATTAATTTAACTTGGTTACAATATAGTCAACTTCAATCAAGATGGAGGGAAGATCAAAAAATTGGTTTAATGATGTATGAAGAGGAATTGGTGAGACAGATAAAAGAAAAAGGCCCAATGCATATTAAGAGGGTTTATAACATACTGTTGGAAAGAGACTCTGAAACTGAATTGGTTAAAGACTGTATGATAAAATGGGCACAAAACTTTGCACAACCAGTTATGATGGAAACATGGGAGAAGATATGGGTCCAGAATGTTAAATTTACTCAATCACAGAATTTGAGGGAAAATTTTTACAAAATGTACTATAGGTGGCATTTAGATCCTAAGAAATTGTCATGCATGTATCCTAATGTTCAGCCAAGATGTTGGAGATGTGATTGTTCAGATGCTACATGGGGGGGGGGGGGGGGGGGGAGGGGTGAAGAATTTGTATTTGTAAAACTTTTTCAATAAAAAAAAGAAATGGAATTGTGGAGAAATTAAAAGAAAATAGGAGATAGTAAAAAGGAATTTAAAAGATGAATATGCCAATTGAAGAGAAGGATGTTAACTTTAGAAATCATATGTAAAAAGCAATTTAGAAGGAAAATACAGATTATTGTAAAAGGGATATAAGTAAAGATGAAATGTGAGTAAATAAAAAAAGAAATACACTATTTACGGTAAAATAGATTAGTAGTTGCAATGTGAAAGACAGAATGGACTATATATTTTGTTGTTGGAAGATGTACAAATTGGAGAGAAATAATAGCAACAAAAGAATTGAAATTAAGGGGAAAATTGAAATGTAAAATTGAATAAAATGGAAATGTTAATAAATGATGCAAGTAAAAATCAAACAATACATGTAAGAAATAAAATAGAAGAAAGATATTGTTAAGGGTTGGAAGGTTGTACTAGTAAAGGATTTAAGATAAAAATGGAATACGTTGAAATACATTGTTAATAATTAAAAGATAAGGGGAATTTTGAGAAAATAAATGAAAAAAAAGTCAGGATTGCCTGGACACCATAGTGGAAAATAGACAATTGAAAATAGATACAGCAATAGAGAGAGACGAAAGAGGAGTAGACGGATGGAAGGGAGGAAGAAGGAGAGAGAGGAATGGGAAGAAAGGAAAGAGGGGATGAAGGGAGGGAGGGGAAATAAGAGTAGGAGAGGGGTAGAAAGGGAGAAAGGAAGGGGAAGTAGAGAAGGAGTAGGAGAAGAGGAAAGAAAGTAGAAAGGAAAGAAGGGAGGGAGATGGAAGAGATTGAGAAGAAAGATTGCTGTACAATAAAAAAGATGAAATGGAAGAAAGGCAACCCCGAACATGCATAAATGCACTAGGATAAAGAATGAGTTATTAAAAAATAAAAGAGAATAAATATGAGTTAAAACAGAAAAAATAGAATTTGAGGGCGAATAAAGATGTTGTTTATATAAATAAGCATAGAAATTTTAAGACATGATGAATAAATGGAAAAAGGAAATTTTGGCAAAAATTGTAACTGAGTAAAAGGTATTTGAATATGTTAAATTGTATAAGTTATGATATGGCCAATACTCTGTTCATAAAATATGCGGGTGAAAAGGGGGGGGATCAATAAAACTTGATTCAAAAAAAAATCTGTGGAATGTAGTTTCAGTTAGGGAAATCGATCAGCTCCATCAGTTCTCCCTCCCTCCCACTCATGGCAACTTGAAAGCTTTGCAAGTTGACACAGAGCTACAGTGCCACCTACAGGCAGAAGTGGAAGTGGAAGCTGGGAGCTGCAAGGGAGAAAGATGAAAAAATATATAAAATACATAACCTTGAGAGACTGAGACCGAAGATAAGAACTGACTGCTAGAGAAACAATTTTTGTGCTTTAAGCTGTTTAGACTGAATAATGAGATAGAGAGCGAAACATTGAGATCTGTTATTTTTAAACAGTGTAGCTCTTGGAACTGAAATGGAAATATAAACAGCAAAATACTTCCCTTTGTCTTCTTTTTTTTTCCTGCTCTGTGAACTCTCTATTTGTGGATATAAAATAACTGGTGGTTTATTTATTTATTTAATCGAATTTATATACCGCCCTTCTCCCAAAGGGACTCAGGGCGGTGAACAGCCAGAATTAAAATACATATAATACAAAAATTAAGAGAACTAAAATAAATTAAATCGTCGGCTTACCAATTTAAAACCCCAAGTCCACAAAATTAAAAAATTCCCAATTTAAAACCCAGATCAATAAAATTGAGAAAGTCCCCATTAAAAACCATTTAAGCTAGGCTGGCTTGTTGGAATAAATAAGTCTTCAGGGCCTTATGGAAAGTACGGAGGTCCGGGATCAGTTGTGTTATGTTGTTACTGTTTTGAGCGGGAGATTCAAACTTAGGGGTTGTTTGTGATTGGTTGGCAGCCAGCACTGAAGTGTATATAAGGAGTGCTGCTGCCTGTGTACTTTGCTGAAGTCTCACCATGTAATAAAGAGCTGTTGTCACTATCCTGCCTGTGCTGCTCGTTATTGCCCAGCCACTTCATTTGGCAACGAAGGTGGGATAGCACACAGGAGGATACCAAAAAGTGCTAGCGATAAAACACGGTGCCCACCGGGACAATAGACTTCAGCCATGGCCGTGTACGTTCTGCCTACACCGTTTGATCCAGCCCGAGAAAAGTGGGGCTCCTACATGATTCGTTTTGAATGCTCTCTCGAAGCCAGCGTCATGCAAGGGCTATCTGCGAACCGCAAACGAGCCCTGTTCCTCAGCCACTGCGGGCCAGACGTGTTTGAAATGGCCGAATCGCTGTGTGAGCCGACCCCAGTGCAGACGGTTCCCTGAGACACACTCCAAGCGAACCTCAGGGCACACTACGCCCCTGCACCCTCCAAGTTCGTCCAGCGCTATCAATTGAGACAGCGGGTGCAGAAGGAGGGAGAACTGGTAACAGCGTATGTGGCAGTGCTTCGAAGAGCCGCAACACACTGTGATTACCGCGACCTCGACGATGTGCTGCTTGAACGGTTAATATGTGGCGTTCGAGACACCCGGCTTCAGAGACGGCTGCTCGCGAAGCCTGGGTTGACCCTCGCCAGTGCCCTAGACAAGGCCAGGGCACACGAGACTTCTACAAAGGCATCAGAAGCACTACAGCGGCCTCAGCCCGAGAAGAGTGGTCCTAAAGCGGTTCCAGTTCACCGTGAGGAGGCTCGGACCAGCTCGGAAGAAGAATTGGACGAAGACGTCTTCCGAACCGAGAAAAGAAAAGGCGAGCCCAGCCGCCGCCAGGAGAGCTGCCTGAGTTGCGGTGGCCAACATGAAAGACAATCCTGCAAGTATCGCGACGCTATTTGCAGGCGTTGCGAGAAGAAAGGTCACTTAGCCCGAGTGTGCCGAGCGCAGCTTCCGTGTTCTCCTAAGCCACGTGACCAGCCCAGCCAATCAGAGCCGCCGTGTTCAAAGCAGCCGAAAAGCGGCGCGAAATTCAAACTTACAGCACGAGAGTCAGCCAAGCCAGCACGACAGTGGAAGAAAAAGTCTTCACCACCATTAAGATCAACGGAAAACCTTGCAGCATGGAGATCGACACCGGGTCTGCACTCTCCATCATGTCGTGGTCTACACTAAAGTCACTGCTGCCAAACTACAAAAAGAGCCAACTGTCAAGGCAACGAGTCCGTCTGCTAGACTACCAGGGGAACCGAGTTCCAGTCGAAGGCGTCGACACCTTCATCATCTCCTACGGCGATTTTGAGGAGTAACTGCCCCTGACCATCATTAGCAAGCCACTACCAAGCCTTCTGGGTCTATGCTGGTTCCGAGCCCTTGGCATGGGCTTTATGGGGGTCCACAGCCTCAACGGAGCATCCCTCAAAGAACAATTCCTGCACGAGTTCCGAGACGTGTTCGAGGACAGCCTTGGCAAGTATGTGGGGACCCCGATTTCATTTAATTTGGACCCAGGGGTAGCACCAATCAGGCTCAAGGCAAGGCAAGTCCCTTTCGCCTTAAAACCCAAAATCGATGCTGAGTTAGATAAGCTAATTAGGCAAGGCATCCTAATACCGGTAGACCACGCTAAATGGGAAACCCCAATAGTGACCCCGATTAAGGCAGACGGGTCTATTAGGATATGCGCTGACTACAAATGTTCAATTAACAAGGCGTTACAACAAAGCGCATATCCTGTCCCAATTGTTCAACATCTACTCCATTCCCTCGGTCCAGGGAAAATATTCACCAAATTAGACCTTGTGTAAGCTTACCAGCAGCTGCCAGTAGACGACGCCACGGCAGAAGCGCAAACCATTGTGACACACAGAGGGGCATTTAAATGTACCCGATTGCAGTTTGGGGTCAGCATCGCCCCGGGATTGTTTTAAAGCACCATGGAGCGCCTGTTACAAGGCCTCCCTGGAGTCATCCCTTACTTTGACGACGTGCTAATTAGTGGCCAAAATGAAAAGCAATTGGCAGAACGGATCAGGTTAACCCTCTCAAGATTCAGAGAGGCCAGCCTCAAACTTAAACGGTCGAAATGTAAAATTGGGGTTCCCTCAGTCGAATTTTTAGGGCACAAAATTGACGGGTCGGGGATCCACCCCATGGAAAGCAAGGTGAGGGCCATCAGGAACGCTCCTACACCCAAATCCAAGACTGAGCTGCAGGCCTTTCTAGGCCTCCTTAATTTCTATACCATGTTTCTAAAGGATAAGGCAATGGTAGCCGAGCCACTTCATAGACTCTTAGGCAAGAACACTGCTTGGGTTTGGGGCAAAACAGAAGCGGCAGCATTTAACGCTGTTAAGAGACTCCTTTCCGGGGACAGTTTTCTAATACAGTACAACTCTGAACTGCCATTGGTCTTAGTCTGCGACGCCTCTCCATTTGGCGTTGGCACCGTGCTTAGCCATAGACTGCCGAATGGCCTAGAGGCGCCCATCGTATACTACTCCCGGACTCTGTCATGCGCAGAACGCAATTATAGCCAGCTTAACAGGGAGGCTTTAGCTGCCATAGCTGGCGTTAAAAAATTCCATGAGTATTTGTTTGGTCAATCGTTTGACTTAGTTACTGACCACCAGCCACTGCTGGGCCTTCTTGCCGGCAACAGGCCCACCCCTGCCACGCTCTCTCCACAAATGACCAGGTGTTCAATCTTTTTGGCCGCATACTCGTACAGACTAATTCACCGGCCCGGAAAAGCCATGGGCCATGCGGACGCCCTTAGCAGGTGCCCCCTGCCTGACATTTTAGACAACCCGACCCCCGAAGCCCCGGTCCTCTTGCTGGACTCTGTGTCCCCAGGACCTCTATCTTCGGCCAAGGTGGCCAAGGCCTCTAAACGAGACGCTACTCTTCGAACTGTGATGGGCTGGGTTTTGCGTGGTTGGCCTACAAAAATTGACTGCTGTGTTCCAACCGTTTTGTACTAAGCGTAATGAATTATCTATGTTGGGGGGCTGCTTATTGTGGGGAGATTGTGTTGTTGTACCCGATAGTCTGAGGCATAGAGTGCTAGAGATGTTGCATGTGGGTCACCCGGGCATGGTTAGGATGAAGGGTCTTGCCCGAAGCTACGTGTGGTGGCCGCACATGGACCAAGACATTTCTGAGTGGGTGAGGAAATGCAGGCCCTGCCAGGAGTCCCATCCAGACCCTCCGGTTGCCCCCGCTAGGGAATGGGAAAAACCTAAGGGCCCGTGGGGAAGACTCCACATAGACTTTGCTGGACCGTTTCACAGCCAGTCCTTTTTAATTATAGTCGATGCGTTTTCCAAGTGGTTGGAGGTTAGTCTCATGCCATCGACCACTTCAGAGGCAGTCATTAAAGTCCGCCGCCGCCTGTTTGCCACACACGGCCTACCAGACACTCTGGTATCTGACAACGGACCGCAGTTTACCTCTGTCCAGTTCGAAAGCTACCTTGCTGAACTGGGCATCCAGCATGCCCTTTCGGCCCCCTTCCATCTGGCCTCGAATGGTCAGGCTGAACGATTTGTTCGGACCACCAAGGAGGCCTTGTCCCGCTTAGAAACTGGCGACTGGCAAGCCAAGCTAGACCAGTTCCTAGCTGTACAACACGGTATCCCATGCACGGTCACAGGACGCAGTCTGGCCGAGCTATTGATGGGCCGCAAACTTAGATGTATACTCGACCGGTTACATCCTAACTATTCGGCCGATACCTTCAAGGGGGAAGAGGGAGGACTACGACAATTTCAAATTATCGTCCAGTCTCCAACCTTCCCTTCTTGGCGAAGGTTGTAGAGAGTGTGGTTGCGTGACAGCTCCCACAGTACCTGGATGACACTGTCTATCTAGATCCGTTCCAGTCCGGCTTCAGGCCTGGGTACAGCACGGAGACGGCATTGGTCGCGTTGGTTGATGATCTCTGGAGGGCTCGGGACAGGGGTTGCTCCTCTGTTCTGGTCCTATTAGACCTCTCAGCGGCTTTTGATACCATCGACCATGGTATCTTGCTGCACCGGCTGGAGGGATTGGGGGTGGGAGGCACCGTGTTGCGGTGGTTCTCCTCCTATCTCTCCGACCGGTTGCAGTCTGTGTTGGCAGGGGGGCAGAGGTCGACCTCGAGGTGCCTTGCTTGCGGGGTGCCGCAAGGGTCGGTCCTCTCGGCGCTCCTGTTCAACATTTATGTGAAGCCGCTGGGTGAGATCATCCGTGGTTTCGGGGTGCAGTGTCATCTGTACGCTGATGATACGCAGCTGTACATCTCCACCCCGGATCACCCCAATGATGCCCTCGAAGTGATGTCCCAGTGTCTGGAGGCCGTACGGGTCTGGATGGGGAGGAACAGGCTCCGACTCAATCCTTCCAAGACCGAGTGGCTGTGGATGCCGGCGTCCCGATATAGCCAGCTGGTGCCTTCGCTGGTTATTGGGGGCGAGTCTCTGCCCCCCACAGAGAGGGTTCGTAACTTGGGCGTCCTCCTGGATCCACGGCTGTCTTTAGAAGAGCATATGACGGCTGTGGCCAGGGGGGCTTTTTATCAGGTTCGCCTGATACGCCAGTTGCGTCCCTTTCTGGATCGGGACTCCTTATGCACAGTCACTCATGCCCTGGTCACTTCTCGCCTGGACTACTGTAATGCTCTCTACATGGGGCTCCCCTTGAGGACCACCCGGAGGCTCCAACTGGTCCAGAATGCGGCCGTGCGGGTGATTATGGGGGCGACTTGGCGCTCCCATGTGACACCTCTCCTGCGCGAGCTGCACTGGCTCCCAGTGGTCTTCTGGGTGCGCTTCAAGGTCTTGGTTCTCATCTTTAAAGCGCTCCATGGCTTAGGGCCCGGGTACTTACGAGACCACCTTCTGCCACCGATAACCTCCCACCGGCCAATACGCTCTCATAGAGAGGGCCTCCTCAGGGTGCCGTCGGTCAGGCAATGTTGACTGGCGACCCCCAGGGGGAGAGCCTTCTCTGTGGGGGCTCCTGCCCTCTGGAACGAGTTACCCCCGGGGATTCGATTAATCCCAGACCTCCGCATTTTCCGCAAGGCATTAAAGACTTTTCTATTCCAGGAAGCCGAGCTGGCTTAACGTAGATTTTAATGGGTGAATTTTAGGAGGGATTTTAAATTTGGGGAAGCCAAAATTTGATTTAATTACGTTTTTAGATTATTTTTAACTTTTATATTGTTTGTATTTTAATGTTTTAATGTTTGGCTGTTCACCGCCCTGAGTCCGTCAGGAGAAGGGTGGTATATAAATCTAATAAACTAAACTAAACTAAACTAAACTAAACTAAACTAAACTAAATTGGCACAACTGTTTTTGCAAGGAACTATGCAACCGGTCCCTTATGGGTAGAGGGAATAGTCACCGGAATGTCAGGCCCCAAATCGTACACGATCGATATCGGCCAGGGTAGAATTTGGAGGCGACACATCGACCAATTACGGAAACGAATGGTCGGTAAAAACTCAGAACTCGAGTCTAAGCCTAATCCTAACCACCAGAGTCCTTTTGATACAGCTACCTCAAACCCGAGTGAGCCGGAATACTTATCTGGCAAGCCAGAGTTCCAGCGCTGCCCCAGCGAGCCACTCCTCCCACCCGGGAAAAATCACACCTCCGAAGGGTTCCAGGAGGTTCCATTGCCGGAGCCAGGAGAGACGGGAGGTCCCTCTGACCGGCTGGATGCCCCGCCTGCAACTGAACTGCACAGGTCGACCAGGACTAGGACACGCCCAGGTCACCTGCGCGACTTCATTTGTAAATATGTAAATAATTGTGATAAAATGCATTCTGGGAGGGGAAGGGTGTTATGTTGTTACTGTTTTGAGCGGGAGATTCAAACTTAGGGGTTGTTTGTGATTGGTTGGCAGCCAGCACTGAAGTGTATATAAGGAGTGCTGCTGCCTGTGTACTTTGCTGAAGTCTCACCATGTAATAAAGAGCTGTTGTCACTATCCTGCTTGTGCTGCTCGTTATTGCCCAGCCACTTCAAGTTGTATTCCAGGAGGTAGCTCATTCCACAGAGTTGTGGTCCACTGGTCCAGAATGCGGCTGCATGGGGGATTATGGGAGCGATGGGGCTCTCCCATGTGACATCTCTTCTGTGCGAGCTGCACTGGCTCCCTGTGGTCTTCCAGGAGAGCTTCAAGGTGTTAGTGACCACCTTTAAAGTGCTCCATGGCTTAGGGCCTGGGTATCTACGAGACCGCCTCCTGCCGCCAATAACCTCAGTACGCTCGCCAGTACGCTCGCACAGAGAGGGCCTCCTCAGGGTGCTGTCCACTAGACAATGTCGACTGGTGACCCCCAGGGGGAGAGCCTTCTCTGTGGCAGCACCTGCCCTCTGGAACGACCTACCCCCAGAGATACACATGATACCAGACCTCCGGACTTTTCGTCGGGCCCTTAAAACTCATTTATTTCATCTAGCTGGGCTGGCTTGATCCCATCCTTTTGGTTTTAATTTGAAATTGATTTTAATTGGGTTGTTTTAAATTGTGGGCCGAAATTATTTAATACCTTTTAAACTGTTTTAAATTTTGTACACTATGCTTTACCTTGGCTGTTCACTGCCCTGAGTCCTGCTGGAGAAGGGTGGTATAAACATCAAATAAATAAAATAAAAATAAAACAAAATAAATCTTCAGCATCAGCATCATCAGCAACATCTAGCCCATCAGGGCAGAGGACTTTGGATGCTATGTTACAGCAAGAGAAAACGAATGTGATGCAGGCAGAATTAAAAGGGATGATTCAAGCCCTGCATGACAACTTCAAGGAAAGAATAGGGAAAGTAGAGGACAATTTAGAGAATGTTCAACAAATGATGGCAAATAGTGAACAACGCATGCAGAAAGTAGAAGAGAAAGTTGAACAAATGGAAAAAAGAGTGGAAGAAGTTGATTACAGACTTACGCTGGCAGATTTTTTTTTCAAGATGGCGGCGACCAGGTAGGGTGTTGAAGCTCTTGCTCCGAGACCCACCACCCTCTACCAACCCACCACATCCCTACCTTCATGATCCGAATCTGAAACCGAATTGCTTGATAGTGATCGACACTGGCTCTGTGAGTAGTAGCCATACCCGATTCCTCAAATCACCAAGAAAGCTCTGTGATGATTCCCCAAAGTGCCAAGAAGGCTCCGTGAGGATTCCCCACCGAGAAGGCTCCATGAGGATTTCCCAAAGCGCCGTGATAGAGATTCCCTGAAGAGCCTGCTCATTTAGGAACATGTTTCTCCTTGATTCTCCTTAGCTCTGACTCTGTGAGGATTTTGATTACCTTAAAACGCTCCTTTAAACTCCCACATAAATTTCCTCCACCTTTTTAAACTGGATTTGATTTAAATCTACCACCATTTTAAAAATCCTCCCACTGGAAGACTACAACACAACACAAAGGACAGCATCAAAAAATTACTCCACAAGGGATATCAGAAACTACATATAGAAGTACAACAGTACCTACATAAGGAAGTAAAAGTCAATTACTGCAAAACCCTTCCCAAGCTTCAAAACCATTTCATTCTACTTTACTATTTTAGTTCATTAAGCAATGATTAAATAATGGAAGTTTTAAAATTATTAAATAATAGAAGTTCTAATATTATTGATCTATTAATTAAATGATTAGCACTGTTTAGTTAATTGATTGTCTAGCTGATTATTCAATTGTCTAATTAATTAATTATTAACAATTCATTCATTGATTAGATTGACATTATTTACTGATTTATTACCAAGTACTGTGAATAGAGTGTATATTTACTGATTTATTACTAATTAGTGTTAAGGTTTAATTGATTAGAGTGACATTTTTACTGACCTTTTATTAACTGTTTAATTACTGTGAATAGAGCATATATTACATCTATTAATTTGTTTTATTGATCATTGATTAGTTAGTTTTATTGATCAGAGTCACAAATTTACCATGCCAAGAAAATACTCCACTACCAAACAAACAAGCAACCAAACAAAAAGATAGATATCTCTACTAATGGCTCAATCAAAATTAAAGACATCTCTACCAATGTCACAAATGACCCATCCAAATGCTTTCTATGTACAGATCCCTCCAAGGAGAATGAGATTACCATAAAATGCTACCTATGCATTATATACGCCCATCAATCATGCTTGGGATTT
Source organism: Coluber constrictor foxii (assembly GCA_038048745.1). Lineage (NCBI taxonomy): Eukaryota > Metazoa > Chordata > Lepidosauria > Squamata > Colubridae > Coluber > Coluber constrictor. Next base: position 17,314,148 of record CM075966.1, read on the forward strand.
ACCGAAGATAGTCCAATTTCTACAAAAATCCACAAATTCATGTACTCATCTCTGCCCATCATGCAAACCCAAATTAGACTAACTCAGTATCATGTCCAATAAGATCACTACCATGGAAAAACAACAAACATCCTTTAACAACATAGAAACACATTTACTATCATCCCTTATCAACAAAGAGTTGTGGTCCACCAGCAGCCTGCGGAGCTGGCAGCAGAGGCAGACAGTGAGGAGGCTGGGGAGGAACATGGGCCAGTCCTGGAGTCTGGGGAAGGCTCGGACGAGGGCTCTGCGTCGGAGGCAGAGATGGGGCCAGGGCCATCTGGGAGTTATGCACAGACTCCGGAGCCTCCAGAGTCAGACATCAGAGAGGCAGAGGAACAGGAGGAGCCTGTTCCTAGTGCATGCATACAAAGAGCTGCCAGAAGGCAAGAACAGTTAAAACAAAAGGGACGGCTTGGGAGTAAGGCCTGGAGATGATTGGCCCCTCCCATAAGGCTTAAAAGAGGAGCAAAGGCCAGCGGGGCCTTTGCAGGAAAGCAACGTTGTTAATTCTGTTCCTAGTCAGCATCTCTGTTTGATTCTGGATTCCATGTGGCTTTGCCAAGTAGGTCTTTGGCAGTGTGTCAAGGGAGATAAAGGTTGATGGTTATCCCGAAGGACTTCTCCTGAAGGACATTTTGCAACTAATTGGGACTCAGCTGTGAATGAACATAATTCACAGCTGTTGTAATAAAAGAGGTTTTTGGGACTACTCATGTGTTTTAATGACTCAGGAAGCCTAGGTCACAACAGTTTGCTTTCCTGCCTTCAAAACTAATTACCAAAAACCTTTAGCACGATGGAGCAGCTTCGTGCCAAGAACGTGCAGCTTCAGCAGCAATTAGCTTTGTTGGCAGCACAGATGGCTCAGCTCCAAGCTCATGTTGCTCACCCTCCCCATAGAAAATGTCCTGTTGCTGTGCCAGACAAGTTTGATGGCAAGTAGGCCATGTTTCCTGCTTTTTTGGGACAATGCCAGCTTTCTAACAGCCTGAGAACTGAAGACTTCCCCACTGACCAGGATAAAGTGGGGTTTATGATCAGCCTGCTCTGCAGCTCTGCGGCTCGCTGGACCACGCCCCTGTTAGTCCAGGCTAGTACTCTGTTGGACGATTTCAGGGGGTTTTGTGAGCAACTCAGACTTATGTATGAGGACCTCAGCAAAACACAGACTGCTACCAGACGTCTGAAGACCCTGAAGCAGGGCCGGAACCTGCTACAAGAATATATCAGTGAGTTTCGGACGCTTAGCCAGGATTTGGCCTGGAATGAGGCTGCGTTTATGTTTATGTTTATGTTTATGTTTATGTTTATGTTTATGTTTATGTTTATGTTTATGTTTATGTTTATGTTTATGTTTATGTTTATGTTTATGTTTATGTTTATGTTTATGTTTATGTTTATGTTTATGTTTATTGGATTTATATACCGCCCTACTCCCAAAGGACTCAGGGTGGTGAATAGCCACAAAGTAAAACACATATATACAAAATTTAAAAGCAGAATAAAACCGAATTAAACAGTTTGGCCCCAACAAATTTAAAACACCCCGATAATTTAAAAACAGATTAAAATTTACAATTTAAAAAAGAAAAAGGGGAAAAAGATTAGGCCAGGCCAGCTTGATGGAATAAAAAGGTCTTGAGAGTGCGGCGGAAGGTGCGCAGATCTGAGATCCTCCGTATCTCCGGGGCGAGTTCGTTCCAGATAGTAGGTGCCCCCATAGAGAAGGCCCTACCACTAGGAGCCGCCAGTTGACACTGTTTGGCCGATGGCACCCGGAGGAGCCCCTCTCTATGAGAGCGTACCGGTCGGTGGGAGGCTATTGGTGGTAGCAGGCAGTCCCGTAAGTAACCAGGTCCTAAGCCATGGAGCACTCTAAAGGTGGTAACCAAAACCTTGAAGTGCACCTGGAAGACCACTGGGAGCCAGTGCAGCTTGCGCAGGAGAGGTGTTACATGGGAGCGCCATGTCGCTCCTATAACCACCCGCGCGGCTGCACTCTGCGCCAGTTGGAGCCTCCGGGTGCTCCTCAAGGGGAGCCCCATGTAGAGAGCATTGCAGTAGTCAAGGTGGGAAATGACGAGGGCATGAGTGTGTGTAAAGAGTCCTGATCCAGAAAGGGACGCAACTGGCGAATCAGGCGAACCTGATGAAAAATCCTCCCGGCCATGGCCGTCAAGTGCTCTTCTAAAGACAGCCCAAGTTGCGAGTCCTCTCCGTGGGGGCCAACGACTTGCCCCCAATAGTCAGTGATGGCGTCAACTGTCGGGTATGCTTCCTTCAGTATCCAGGAAAGGAAAACCCAGACTTCATCATAGATTAAAGTATGGTACTTTTACTAGATATGAAATGAACGCAACCATAGAAAGCAGGATTCTGAGGCAAAAAGCGTGAAAGTTACATATAGAAAGCATCCCCTCCCACTGTCCACCGTAAATCATCCAATCCAAAGGTCTCCCAGAGGTCAGGTGGGAGCACACGTCTGGCCGTGTCAGCATCCAGGAATGCAGTGTCCGTTGGCCTGATAACAGCTTAGGAATTGGTTTTGTTTCTTAGATTTATTCAAAGCTCCGTAGCCTAACCCCCCCCCCCCCCCACCGTTACTATGACAGCCGAAGCAAAAGCAAGCGAGGCTGACATTCGGCCCCCCTTCAGAAGAGATGACCTCTAGTCCTGAAACAGAGAAAAGAAGAGGTAATATCACAACAATTAATAACTATCATTACTTAAGGTTTATCAGGGTATTTGGTGTGAAACAACTGCACTTTTCTAGGTGCCCGAACATCACGTTTATTCACCCATTCAGCTTGTGATAACGGGAAGTGTTTCCATGCCACCAGATACTGCACTTTACCATGATGTTTTCTAGAGTCCAAAATCTCTTTTACTTCAAAATGTTGTTCCCCTTCAATGAGGATGGGAACGGGAGGAGGTTCTTTGGCTGGACGTAGAGGGGACGAATGTTCTAGTTTCAGTAAGCTAACATGAAACACTGGATGAATTCGTCGCAAGTTCTTGGGTAAATCTAATTCAACTGTTACTGGGTTAATGATCCGAGTAATGGGGAAAGGGCCCACATACTTAGGCCCAAGCTTTTTTGATTTCTGAGGAGTTTGCAAATACTTGGTAGAAAGATAAACCATGTCCTCCACTTTATAAACATGCGCAGGGCACCTCTTTCTGTCGGCTTGGGTTTTATGGGCTTGGTGAGCATCATCTAAAGCTTTTCGAGTTACTGCCCAAGTCCCTCGTAACTGTTTGATCCACTCAATCAGAGAAGGGTTCTGTGGGTTATCGTGAGGTAACTCTGGGATTGGCACAAATTCCTGGCCAGAAGCCACCTTGAAAGGAGTGAACCCTGTGCTGCTATGTATGGAATTATTATATGCCACCTCCGCAAATGGCAGCAAGTCTACCCAGTTATCTTGCTGGTAATTTATATAACATCTCAGATACTGTTCTAGTACAGCATTGGTTCTTTCACAGGCCCCATTGGTCTGGGGGTTATGGGCGGAGCTTAATCCTTGGGCGGAGCCTATCAGCATCAGGAACTCTTTCCAAAAACTGGAGGTGAACTGTACTCCCCTGTCTGAAATTATACGTTTCGGAGCTCCATGTAGCCTATATACATGTTGAATGAACATCTTAGCAAGGGTCTTTGCTGATGGGATCTTAGAACATGGGATAAAATGCACCTGTTTGGAAAACAAATCAGTCACTACCCATATAACTGTGCACCCCCCACTTTCAGGAAGGTCTACAATGAAATCCATGGATATTTCCTTCCAAGGGGCAGTGGGTCTGGCCACACTTTGGAGTAGACCAGGTGGCTTCCCTGGAGGTCTTAGCAAAAGATTTGCTAAAAAATTATATAAAAAACCCCTCAACCCCCACTTCGCGGCATGCCACCTCTCTGGGTTCAAAAACCCGTCATTGAAGTAGGCCCTCTATAACGTAGAAGGCCAGACCCGTGAGAGGGGGGAGTCTCGCAGCGCAAAAAGCTCAACCGGTGAGTACATCCCTAAAAGTCCGCCTGGGTGTGTTTCAGGATGGGTTATCGGAGGAGTTGCAGAACGAGCTAGTCTGGGTTGATATCCCTCCGACCCTCAACACGCTGGTCCATCTGTGCCTTAGGATCGATGCCCAGTTGCAGATACGGACCAGTCACCGAGCCTGCCAGGAGACCCAGGTGGTACCAGCCCATGGAAATAGACGCAGCCAGACCCTGTCTGTTGGTGGCCAAGGAAAACAGATGGCGATCATGGGGCTTGAAATTGCGGGGAACCTGGGCACATGGGGAGTCAGCTCTTGGGCCTGCCCCACAGCCACAGAAAACCCTGTCGGGAAACGCCCTGAGCCCGATCTAGGGGAGACCCTGGGTCGGGTGTGCACCAACACCAAGTCATGCCCAGCAGACATGGAGCCCAGACCCACTCACCCTCCTGGCACTTGATCCTGGCAGCAAGAGTATTCCTGTCCAATAGTCTGCAGGGGATTCCGGCTCATGCCTTGGTTGACTCCGGAGCTACAACTAACTTTATGAACATGGCATTTGTAGCCAAATATGCAGTCCTTCAGTGTCCAGTGGATCCTCCCATGCTCGTGGAAACCATTGATGGCTGGGTGCTTCTGTCTGGGCTTGACTCCCTGGTTCCAGCGGCTAATGTCTTTCTGTCCGAGTTGCAGGCCATCCATAAGTTGGTGCAACAGTATCTGGAGAAAGCCAAGGAGGACTATAAAAGAGTTGCAGATCGATCTCGGTGGGCGACGACGCCATTGGCTGTGGGGGATCAGGTATGGTTGTCCACCAGGCACCTTCTGTCAGACCAGCTGGTCAGGAAGCTAGACCACAGGTACCTTGGCCAGTTCCCTGTTGAGGCGGTTATTAACCCGGTCGCCTAGCACCTGACATTGCATTGCTCGATGCATGTCTACCCAGTCTTCCATAGATCCCTCCTTGTTCCAAAATGGTCAGCCTGTCCACTCCACCAACCTGACCGTCCCCAGCCAGTGCCACATGATGGAGATGGACCGCTTGAGTATAAAGTCGCCAGCATTCGGGACTCCTGGTGGCTGAAAGGACAGTTCCAGTATCTCATTGAGTGGAAGAGATATAGGCCGAAGGATTTCACCTGGGAGGATGCAACCTCCATGCATGCACCTGCTTTGGTGAAAGCATTCCACGACTGATTCCCATAATGGCCACATCTGGATCGCCAGACCTGGGGGAAGGGCCCTGCGGTGAGGGATAGTGTTGTGGTCTTCCAGCAACCTGCGGAGCTGGCAGCAGAGGCAGACAGTGAGGAGGCTGGGGAGGAACATGGGCCAGCCCTGGAGTCTGGGGAAGGCTTGGATGAGGGCTCTGCGTCGGAGGCAGAGATGGGGCCAGGGCCATCTGGGAGTTATACACGGACTCCGGAGCCTCCAGAGTTGGACATCAGAGAGGCAGAGAAACAGGAGGAGACTGTTCCTAGTGCATGCATACGCAGAGCTGCCAGAAGGTAAGAACAGTTAAAACAAAAGGGATGACTTGGGAGTAAGGCCTGGAGATGATTGGCCCCTCCCATAAGGCTTAAAAGAGGAGCAAAGGCACGTGGGCCCTTTGCAGGAAAGCAACGTTGTTTTTTGTTTTTTGTTTTAAATTAGATTTATATGCCGCCCTTCTCCGGAGACTCAGGGCGGCTTACAATGCGTTAAGCAATAGCCTTCATACTTTTGTATATTTTTATACAAAGTCAGCTTATTGCCCCCACAAACTGGGTCTTCAATTGACCTACCTTAGAAAGGATGGAAGGCTGAGTCAACCTTGAGCCTGGGGATATTCGAACTTGCAATAATTGCAGACAGCTGAATGTTAGTTCACGGCTTTTAGTCTGTTGAGCTATCCAGGCTTGTTAGGAAATGGTTATTTGTCTAACTAGTTGGTCAGGCAAAATATAAACCAACAATGTATGTTTGCAGTCAGAAAGGTATTATATTGCTTTAAGACTGTATTGCATCATCCTGTATCCTGATTGGCTAAGCTCTGTAGCCAATGTACTTAAGGGAAGTCAGGATCATGGCTTGTTTGGATACTACACCATTTTACTTGCTTATTTACTGTAACTCTCTACCTGATCTCTCTGCATGATCACTGTTTGATCATAGCTACATGTTGCTTTCTACTATTTATTGAATGTTTTGATCTTGATCTTGTTTCTGTTTTGAAACTCAAGAACTGTTTTATTGTGTATGACTACAACTGGTAAGAAGACTTTGTACTTGTAATATCCCTGGATTGATCTTTTAACTCTCGTCTTATCTGTGTATGACTTGGATTGTTTTTGGACTTTGCTTTACTTTTTTCTAAAAGTAAAAGACTACAACAACTCAGTGTGTTTGTATGTTAACTGTGATTGTTCACAACCACTCCCAGTCGCCTTTCACACGTTTACTCACAGGGCACTCTGCTCAATAACCCACAACATCGGTTATGAGCCAAGAATATCCTTAACATATGTTGTTAATTCTGTTCCCAGTCGGCATCTCTGTTTGATTCTGGACTCCGTGTGGCTTTGCCAAGTAGGTCTTTGGCAGCGTGTCAAGGGAGATAAAGGTTTTTGGGACTACTCGTGTATTTTAATGACACAGAAAGCCTAGGTCACAACACATAGAAACACACTTAGTATCTTTTGAAAACAAAAATACAACACAGAAAAGCGAACATCCAGTAAATCAAAATTCTATCCCAATTCAACAACCTCAACCACAACCGCAGCAACAACCACAACCTCTACCACAACCAGCCATCTATCCAACAAATGACATCTCTTTATTCATCAAAGATGCCATTGAATGAGAACAAAAACGTCTCAATGCCATCTTATTTGGTTTTGAAGACACCAATGTCTTCATTGGATTTTGTTCAATATCTGCATGACAAAATCACTCAGATTCGGGAAGATTTGGACTCCGACTGGGTGGTCTCGGGGGAAGGGACCGGGGCAGGTCTTGAGAATTTTATCTGGACTGAGTTTGATCCTGTGACCCCTGAGGATGTGGACAGGATACTGGGTGGACTGAATGCGACCACGTGTTTATTGGACCCGTGTCCTTCCTGGTTAGTGCTGGCTTCCCGGGAAGTGACACGAGGCTGGCTCCAGGGGATTATAAAGGCTTCATTGGGGGAGGGTGTCTTTCCTGCCGCCTTGAAAGAGGCGGTAGTGAGGCCTCTCCTCAAGAAGCCTTCCCTGGACCCGGCAATGTTGGTAAATTATCATCCGGTCTCCAACCTTCGCTTTGTGGCGAAGGTTGTTGAGAGCGTGGTTGCGAAACAGTTTCCCCAGCACCTGGATGAAGCGACATATCTAGATCCGTTCCAGTCGGGTTTCAGGCCCGGGTACAGCACGGAAACAGCATTGGTCGCGTTGGTTGATGATCTCTGGAGGGCTCGGGACAGGGGGTGCTCCTCTGTCCTGGTCCTGTTAGACCTCTCAGCGGCTTTTGATACCATCGACCATGGTATCATGCTGCACCGGTTGGTAGAGATGGGGGTGGGAGGCACTGTGTTGCGGTGGTTCTCCTCCTATCTCTCTGACCGGTCGCAGTCTGTGTTGGCAGGGGGGCAGAGGTCGACCCCGAGGCCCCTTATATGTGGGGTGCCACAAGGATCGGTCCTCTCGCCCCTCCTGTTCAACATTTATGTGAAGCCGCTGGGTGAGATCATCCGTGGTTTTGGGGTGAAGTACCATCAGTACGCTGATGACACTCAGCTGTACATCTCCACCCCAGACCACCCCAACGATGCCCTTGAAGTGATGTCCCGGTGCCTGGAGGCCGTGCGGATCTGGATGGGGAGGAACAGGCTCAGGCTCAACCCATCCAAGACCGAGTGGCTGTGGTTTCCGACGTCCCGATATAGTCAGTTGGCGCCATCACTGACTATTGGGGGCGAATCACTGGCCCCCACGGAGAGGGTTCGTAACTTGGGCGTCCTCCTGGATTCACAGCTGTCCTTGGAAGGGCATCTGACGGCCGTGGCCGGGAGGATTTTCTATCAGGTTCGCCTGATCCGCCAGTTACATCCCTTTCTGGATCGGGACTCCTTGCTCACGGTCACTCACGCCCTTGTCACTTCCCGTCTAGACTACTGTAATGCTCTCTACATGGGGCTCCCCTTGAGGAGCACCCGGAGGCTCCAACTGGCGCAGAGTGCGGCCGCGCGGGTGGTGATGGGAGCGACATGGCGTTCCCATGTGACACCTCTCCTGCGCGAGCTGCACTGGCTCCCGGTGGTCTTCCGGGTGCGCTTCAAGGTCCTGGTTACTACCTTTAAAGCGCTCCATGGCTTAGGATCTGGGTACTTGCAGGACCGCCTACTACCACCAATAGCCTCCCACCGGCCAGTACGCTCTCATAGAGAGGGTCTCCTCCGGGTGCTGTCAGCCAAACAATGTCGGCTGGCAGCCCCCAGGGGGAGAGCTTTCTCTGTGGGGGCACCTACTATCTGGAATGAGCTCCCCCCAGAGATACGGAGGATCCCGGATCTGCCCACCTTCCGCCGCGCTCTTAAGACTTTTCTATTTCGCCAGGCGGGCCTGGCCTAACCACTCCCTGTTTTTAGTGTCAAATTTTAAAAATTTTTAAATTATATTGGGGTGTTTTAATTCTGTCCGGGCCAAATTCATTTAATCTGTTTTTAGTTGGTTTTTAAATTTTGTACGTATGTATTTTTATTGTTGGCTGTACACCGCCCTGAGTCCTTCGGGAGTAGGGCGGTATATAAATCCAATAAATCTAAATCTAAATCTAATGAAGCTAATGATATTACAAAAGTACACGACATCATCAGCAAATGTCAGACACCATCTATCTCCCTAGAATAAATCATTGATGTTTTCAGCAACGGCCCTGAGTTCAAATATGGTGATGGCTCAGTGGCTCCACATTTCTGCAGGGTAATTTGCAAGAATGAGTTCAGCAAAAGGAAATTCATTCATACCATCAACTCAATTGCAAGAAGCAACTCAAACTACCATGTTTCCCCGAAAATACGACAGGGTCTTATTTTTGTTTGATCCTCCACATAAGGGCTTGGCCTTATTATCGGGGGAATCTTATTATTTTGGGGGTGCAGGAGGTGGAGAGTGTGGGACTGGATATCCCATTGCTGCCATCACCTCCCCTCCCCACTCTTTGCGCTGGCCACTGCCCGGATGTGGCCCGCCACCGCCGCTTCCTTGTGGAGCAGGACTCTGCAAGGCTTGTGCCGTTGCATGCATGAACTGCAGCACCGCTGCGAGCTTCATCATACCGGCACAGCTGGCATCCTGCCGCTCATAGGCAGTAAGTAAGTAAGTAAACAGTAAGTCCATTTGGCTCAACAACATAGGTCCCAGTCTTTCATGCTTGGCAATAGAGGTCTCCTTAAAGGAGTACCCCCTGTCCATATATTCTGCTCTGATTGCATTTGCAACAGTCCTCAGTTATTTTTCCCCAGGCATTTTTCATCCAGTTGACAAGTTCCAGCAGGCCAGGCTTCACAAAATTACCTTTCTTGTTCCGTATCATTCAGTGTTCTATATATTGATTAATTTACAAGTGGAGATGATCTTTAAATGGGTTATTTATACCGATATCCAATGTCTGCAGGTAGCCAGTCATTCCTGCAGGAATCATGATTTGATCGATCCTGTGTTGAGCGAGAAATATTTTCATGTCCTTGGCATGGTGAGTGCTGGCTGAATCCCACACCACCATGCCTCTTTGGCCACCTCTCAGAACAAGTGGGACCATTAGCTCCACCCAGTTCCTGATAGCTGCTTGGGTGCACCAGGCCTTTTCAGTTTCTAGGATGTAAATTCCTGAAACCCTTTCAATTTTGTCCTTCTTTCCCTTGCTTATTATTAGCGGTGTGACTTTGGTTCCATCCATCCGAATAGCCAATATGCACGTCACACATGTGCTTTCATATCCCATTGAGGGAATATAAATTGATGTGGCACCCCTCTGGTCAATGGTGGTTTGAGTCCCTTGGCCCATAAAGACTGCTATTTCGTCCATAGCTATAATGTTCGATAGCTGGTACTTGGCAAAGTCAATGACATCAACGAACAACTTGAATGCAAGCGCCCGTTCAACAAGTTCACCATCTTCCAGCTTGAACAGCGAGGTGGATCTCCTCAGGGACAGTTCATGTCACTGAAGGAAGCTATCCAGCCAGTGTTGAGAGGCTTTGAATTGTTCCTGGGTAATTTCCAACTGTGGTGCCATTTCAAGGGCAAATCAGAGGTGGGTTTCAGCAGGTTCTAACCAGTTCTGGCAAATTGGTAGCAGAAATTTTGAGTAGTTCAGAGAACCGGTAGTAAAAATTCTGACTGGCCCCGCCCCCATCTATTCTCTGCCTCCCAAGTCCCAGCTGATCAGGAAGAAATGGGGATTTTGCAGTAACCTTCCCTGGAGTGGGGAAGGAATGGAGATTTTACAGTATCCTTCCTCTGCCACGCCCACCAACCATGCCATGCCCACCAAGCCACACCCACAGAACCGGTAGTAACAAATTTTGAAACCCACCACTGGGGCAAATGCTTGAATATCAGCCCTGCTTACAACTAAAGCCCTTGCTTTCCTGTCAGCGATCCATTCACAGATAGTGTCTTCAAGTTTAGGAAATAATGGTTGCTGACCTGATCCACGCTTATGCTTCTTGCCATTTCCCTCCTGCACCTGTTGACTGAGGTTATTGTTAGATCGGCGCCGGTAAAGAAAACACAACTCAGCTGCTGTCCGTTCAGCACTTTAATAGAACAGGAAAAACTAACTGCCGGCTGGGCTGCCGAGCCTCCTTATATGTGGCTCTGGCATGCCAGCCAGCCAATGACAGTTATTTAAACTTCCCACCGGTGGAATCAACCAATCCCCCGGCAGATGTCCTTATAAGGACATAACACCCCTCCCCTCCTAGTTCTTAGTCTGTCAATCCGTGGCCGACGTAGGTCACGTAGTCGCGCAGGTAGGCGGGGCGTTGGATAGTCTTCCCTCACCTGTGTGGTTCAGGTCGTTCAGTGATACAGCTCCGGACGGGTCTGGCTCCTGCTCGCTCCCGTCCCTGCGGTGGAACATCCCGGGACTCTGCCGTTGAGTGTGCGGGGCCTCGCCTAGCACCTCCGGCTGGAGTCAAAGAGCCACCCGGTGGCCGGTGAGGTCCCTCTTCCCAGCCAGAATGATGGGTGTTTGGATCCTGTCGTTCATCTCGGAGTTGGACTGGACAGCTGAATCCTGGTAGGACCCTTGGTTCTTTTCTCTCGTTATTGCGTTGCTTCCGGGGACTCCCATGGGCGGAGGTGGTGGGATACCCCCATGGCTGGCCCCCCGTGGGTGGTGGTAGGTGTTGGAGTCCCGGCTGGGCCAGGTAGTGCTGGCCTACCCCCTTGGGGTTGGGTAGGACTCCTCCGCCAGGGTGTTGGAGTCCTCCCCTGCCAGAGCGGCGTGGGACCCCCTTGTCATAGTGGGGAAGGTCGACCTCGCCGAGGTGGTGGTGGTCGACCCTTTGGGGGTGGTGTTGACTCGCCAGGCTGTGTTGTCGCCAGTCTCCCTTGTCGCTTCGGTGTAGGTCTCCCTTGCCAGGGTGGCAGAAGTCGACCCTGCCGGGTTGGTGTTGGCTTGCCGGGCTGGGTCATTGCCAGTCTACCCCATCGTTGTGGTGTAGGTCTCCCTCACTGGGGTGGCAGAGGTTGACCTCGTCGGGTTGGTGTGGCCCTGCCGTGTTGGGTTGTCCCCAGTCTACCCCGTCGTGGTGGTGGAAGTCCCTTCCGCTGGATAGCTGCCAGTCAATGTTGTTGGCTGGCTGCCGTTCCATCCCACTGGGCTGGTCCCGGTCTACCGCATCTGCTTCACTGAGGTTTCGGTGGTCCCCTGTGCCAGGATGGTGTTGTCCTACCTCACCAGGGTGAGGCAGTCCTACCTTGACAGGGTGTGGTAGGCCTTCCACATCTGGGTGTGGCAGTCCTACCTCGACGGGGTGAGGCAGTCCTACCTTGACGAGGCATGGTAGGCCTACCTCGTCAGGGTGTGGTAAGCCTACCTTGTCAGGGTGGTTTTCCTCAACTTCCCCCCACCTTTTCCGGAGCTGGTCGATGTGTCGTCGGCAGGATCGGCCGTCGTCCAACTCCACCTCATATGACCTCGGACCGGTCACTCTCCAGATTCAGCCTTTTAACCACCTCGGCACCCCCTGGAAGTTCAGCGTGAACACCAGGTCTCTGCTTGTGAAGCTTCGCGGCGGTGGTGGGTTGTTCGGCTTGTCTTTCGGGTTGTATTGGGGATGCAGCCGATCTAGCAGTGAACGTAGCCTTCTCCCCATCAGAAGTTCTGCCAGGCTTTTCTTGGTGGTCGCGTGCGGGGTGATGTGTTGGGCAAACAGGAACTTATCAATTTGTTCTTACCAGTCTCCTGTGCCCATTTTAGTGAGAGTTTCTTTCGTCAGTCTCACCATTTTCTCCGCCTGCCCATTTCCAGCAGGTCTGTACGGGGCGATGAGGGCGTGCCTGATGCCTTGTCCTGCCAGGAAGTCTTCCATTGCTTTTGCGGTGAGTTGTGGGTCGTTGTCGGAGACCAGGACATCCGGTAGCCCGTGTGTGGCGAATAGTCGGCAGAGTGCCTTGATGGTGGCGTCTGTTGTGGTGGAGGGCATCTCTATCACCTCCAGCCATTTTGAGAAGGCATCCACGACGATGAGGAGGGACTTCCCATTCATGGGCCCCACGAAGTTGATGTGGACCCTCAACCATGGGCTGCTGGGTTGCTCCCACTCCGTCGGCTGGGCTTGGGTGCCGGTCTCGTCGCTTGGCACGGATCACATCTGGCGATCCACGCCTCTTTGTCTTTGTCTAAGGTGGGCCACCAGACATAGCTCTGTGCCAGTGTCTTCATTCGGACTATGCCTGGATGGCCACTATGGAGGGTCTCCCAATGTCCTTTTCTGTAAGGTGGGACGAATCACCACCCAGTCACCCCAGAGGAGGCAGCCTTTCATTGCGGCCAGTTCTTGCTGCCTCCACACGAATGGGGTGAATTCTTCGCCCACTCTCTCCATTGGCCAACCCCTTAGAGTCCAAGATAGTACTTGCTTGAGGGTTTTGTCTCTCAGCGTGTGGGTTGCCACCGTGGTGGATGAGACTGGGCACATCCAATTATCATCGATTTGGTATAGCCTGAGGGTGGGTGCCGGGTCTACCACTGGTTCTTGCAGCGGACATCTGCTGAGGGCGTCGGCGTTGCAGATGTGCTTGCCGGGTCAGTGGTTCAGGTTGTAGGTATACCCAAAAAGGAAGATGGCCCAGCGTGTCATCCTGGGTGACATGTAGGTCGGCATTGGCTTGTCCCCCGCAAGCAGTCCCAGCAGCGGCTTGTGATAGGTGATGATTGTGAAAGCTCTTCCGTACAGGTATTCGTGGAAGTGCTTTATGCCAGCCACAATTGCAAGGGCTTCCTTGTCCAGCTGGCTGTAATTCCGCTCCGCCGGGGACATGGTTTTGGAGAAGTATGCGATGGGGGCTTTGGAGCCGTTGGGTAGCTGATGGCTGAGGACCACTCCGACTCTGTATGGTGAGGCGTCGCAAGTCAGGGACAGTGGGAGCGACTCATGATATTGCATGAGGATGCTGTCGGAGGAGAGAAGTCTTTTGATTTTCTGGAAGGCTGCCTCTTCTTCTTCTCCCCACTTCCAAGGAACCACCTTCCCTAAGAGTCGATGGAGTGGCTCAGCAATGGTGGCTTTCTGTTTCAAAAAGACACTGTAAAAATTCAGCAGTCCCAAGAAAGCCTGAAGCTCCGTTTTGGTTTTGGGGGCTGGAGCTTCGTGGATAGCCCTCACCTTGTTTTTGGTGGGATGGATGCCCTTGCTATCAATTAGATAGCCCAGGAACTCAACCTCCTGGACTCCAATCACGCATTTGTCCCTTCTGACTCTTAGCCCCTTCGCCTGGAACTGCTGCAGGGCAAGCCTGAGCCATTCCATCAGTTGGGGTTCTGAGTCTCCAGAGATTAATACGTCATCAAAGTATGGCACCACCCCTGGAATGCCTTGGAGAAGGCATTCCATCATGGATTGAAATATACCTGGGGCAGCGCTGACTCCAAATTGGAGGTGGTTGCACTTAAATGCACCCCTGTGCATGACAATGGTTTGTGCCTCTGCAGTCTTTTCATCCACTGGCAGTTGCTGGTAAACCTGGGCCAGGTCCAGTTTTGCAAAAATTGACCCACTGCCCAGTGAGTGCAACAGATGTTGCACCACTGGCACTGGGTATGCGCTCTGATGAAGTGCCCTGTTAATGGTGCACTTATAATCCACGCAGATGCGCACAGATCCATCATGCTTCATTGAGGTCACAATGGGGGTCTCCCATGCAGCATGATCAATCGGTTCCAGGATGCCCTGGGCAATTAATTTGTCCAATTGTGCATCCACTCTAGGCCTGAGGGCAAACGGAACTCTGTGGAGCTTAAGCCAAATAGGAACAATTTTGGGGTCTAAATTGAAAGAGATGGGTTTCCCCAAGAATTTACCTAAGCTCCCATCGAAGACGTCCTTGAAGTCCTCTAGGAGCTGGTTGAGTGTATTTTCCCAGATTTGATTTATGCTGCCAATTGTGAGCCCTAGGGGCTTGAACCACTCCATGCCTAGCAGGGTCAGACGGGCTTCCTTCATGACAGCGATGGGGAGGTCTCCTTCAAACTCTTTGAATTGTACCCTGATGTTGGTTCTTCCCAGGATGCAGATTGGATGCCCCCCAAAGTCCACCAGCCTTGCTTGGAGCAGTTCTAGTTGCTTCCCGGATAGCCGCGGCCTGATTTTTTTAAGCTGGTCCCAGGCTATAATTGAATAAGGCGAGCCTGAGTCGATTTCCATGGGGCATGGTGCCCCCTCCATGTGGAACTTGTCAGTTCCCTTGGCTGTAGCGTGTGCTATTGTTGTTTGGTGGATCCCTCTGTTCTTTGGGTGTCTGTCTCCATCTCGCCGCGGGTACTGGGACCGTTTGGATGACCTCTGGTAATCATGGTCCATGGCTCTGGGAGTCTCAAAATTTGGTTCTGCCGCTCTGCAGGCTTCAGCAATGTGGCCCTTCCTTCTGCAGCGTCTGCATGTCGCATCCTGCCAGCGACATCTGGCACGTGGATAGTCCCCGTTGCAGCTGGCGCAGCGTTCTTCCCGGCTGCCATCTTGGGGTTTTTCCTGCCGTTGGGGTCTTGTGACCTTATGGACGGCCATTTTGAATTCGGATTCCGACCCCATGGACGTCTCATCTGAAGATTGCTGGGGATCCCTGTGGATCTTGTGGATCCCCTTGGATCTCCGCATTGCTGCTGCAGCCCTGTCAGACGCTTCGGCGGCTGTGGCTTCTTCGATGACATCTTTTAGGGACACTTTCTTCTGGCTGAGGAGCTTCTTCTTCCGAAGCGCCGAAACGAAGTCTTTGAATGACTCTCCGTCAAGTTGATTCCTTTGGTGGAAGTCGAAACGGTTAGCTAGAGGAGTGCTTGATGGGGTGTAGTGCTCCTGGAGGACTTCTTGCAGCTCGGACCATGGCATCTGCTCAATATCTCTGGGTGCCACAAGGTCCATGGCCATTTCCAGGACCTCCGAACCGCAGTGAACCAGGAAGAGGGCTCTCTTTCTGTTGTTGTCCAGGTCGGTGAAGCCGCTTCCCGCCAAGAATTGCCTGAAGCGAACCATGAAGAACTTCCATTTCTCCTGGTTCGGATTGAACGGAGCCAGCGAGATCTGTGGTCCGGACATGGTTCAGTGACTTGCTCAGTCGGTTCAGCTCAGTGACTTAGCTCTTTCTGAGTGAAATTGGCAAAAGAAAACGCGACTCAGCTGCTGTCCATTCAGCACTTTAATAGAACAGGAAAAACTAACTGCCAGCTGGGCTGCCGAGCCTCCTTATATACGGCTCTGGCATGCCAGCCGACCAATGACAGTTATTTAAACTTCCCACCGGTGGAATCAACCAATCCTCCGGCAGATGTCCTTATAAGGACATGACAGTTATCGTACTCTACTCTCCATTTTCGGACCATACGTAGATCCAACAACTTCTCTTTGCAGAAAGCTACCAGATTCTTGCACAATTCCTTTCTTGAATTCCAAAGAGTAGCTCTTTCTTTTTGAACTCATCTTGTCTGGTGGTCAAAATAAAAGTCATTTTAGATCATTAAATCCATTAATCTAAAACCCTGGGGGTGTGGTGGTTGGGATTTGGCATTGTGGTTTCCCTGTGTGTGGGTTTAGGGTTTGCAGTTGTGGTTTCCCTGTGTGTGGGAAATGGATCTCTCTTTCCCTCCCTCCCTCCTTCTCATTTGTTTCTCTCTTCTTCCTCTTCCTTTCCCTCTCCCTTTCTTTTTCTTTTTCTTTCTTTTCTTTTCTTTCCTTTCCTTTCTCTCTCCCCATTCTCTCTCTTTTTCCTCTCTCTCATCCTCTCTCTCTCTCTTTTCTTTCCTTTCTCTCTCCCCATTCTCTCCTTTTCCTCTCCCTCTCCCTTTCCTTTCCTTTCCTTTCCTTTCCTTTCCTTTCCTTTCCTTTCCTTTTCTTTCTTTCCTTTTCTTTCTCTCTCCCCATTCTCTCTTTTTCCTCTCACTCTTCCTTTCCTTTCCTTTCCTTTCCTTTCCTTTCCTTTCCTTTCCTTTCCTTTCCTTTCCTTTCCTTTCCTTTCCTTTCCTTTCCTTTCCTTTCCTTTCCTTTCCTTTCCTTTCCTTTCCTTTCCTTTCCTTTCCTTTCCTTTCTCTCTCCCCATTCTTTCTCTCATTTTTGCTGGAGGCAGTGGTAGGTACTGGTAAGGATTTGGGGCATGAGGTGCAGCGCTGGCCTGCCGCTCTTTTTGCAGCAGCCATCAGCATTACCAGTAGGTACGGTAAGGGCATGTGGGGTGCGTGGGGCATGTTCCCTCCCCTTCCCCCCTTTCCAGCCTCGCCACCTCACCTCGTGTTTGTGTGGCAAGCAACCAGAGGAAATGGTGGGACCGGTTGTGCATGTGTGTAAGTAGTTGGGGGGGGCTTATTTTGCGGGGGGTGGCTTATATTATCGCATGCACTGAAAAGCCCAATTGGGCTTATTATCCGGACATGTCTTATTTTCAGGGAAAGACAGCATAACAAACTTCACTCAAGGCCTGACCTATCCACACTTCAAAGAATCCACTCCCAAGAACTATGTGCTGAACTCAAAACACGCCAAGACTGCGGAGAAATGGACTTATACATTGATTACCGTGCTGATTGTATTAAAAGTAAGAACAATGGTCCACGCTCCAATAACCACCACCCCAACAACCAACAGTAGGCATGCACGCCCCTAACTTCCTCAAAATCCACTGCCACAGACCTTAAATGGAAACTACTTAATGCAAGAAGCCTCCTAAACAAAATACCAGAATTCCTCCATCTACTAAATATGACTATATTCGACATTATATTTGTATGCGAGACGTGGCTGAATTCATCCCTACCAGACTCCATTACCACAATAAGAGACTATCATGTGTACAGGTCTGACCGTGAAATCCGAAGATGTGTTGCTATCTTCTATAAAAAATCCCTAAATCTAAAAAATATTCAAGTTACACAGGAGTTAGCTCTTCCTGAGACCATTGTATGCGACCTTTCCCTAAACACCACAATCTGCTTCATACTTTGTTACAGAGCCCCTGATTATGACCTTGTACATGCAAACAAACTAACATCACTACTAACATGGGCAGCCTCCTTGATAGACTTTTATCTCAACATACGTCCTCATATAGGCGATCATAATGATGAAATCCCAAAGTATAACTTTAGAAAAGCCAACTATGATCTCATAACTGATGACCTTTCATCTCTTGATTGGCAAACTCTATTCACTGACTGCATCACTGCCGAAGACCATTATAACATTTTTTTGCAAGAAGTCAAAAGAATCATCAAACTATACATACCACTAATAACCCCCAAAACCAGGAAAAATAAATTACCCATAACAATAAGGAAGCTTCAGACCAAAAAAAAAACCCTCTTTGGCACAAAAACAAAACTGGCTATGTAGCTAACTTCAAAAGTCACTACAAAACCTTATGCCAACAGATAAAGGCAGAATGCATCAGTTATCAAAGCAAATGTTGTGGCCCGTCAGCAGCCTGTGCAGCTAGTAGCTGGTTCAGACAGAAAGGAGGCTGGTGTGGTGCTGGGCCAGCAGCCTGTGCAGTTGGCACTCGAGTTGGACAATGAGGAGGCTGGAGAAGATGTGGTGCCAGAGGTGGAGTTTCAGCCAGGGCCTTCCGAACCTCCAGAAGCTCCCTTAAGTGAAGAGGACAAAGAGGAGGAGCCTCTTCTCAATGCACAGGTGCACAGAGCTGTGAAAAGGCAGGAGTGGCTCCTCAGGAGGAGGTCTCCTCGAGAGTAAGGCTTGGGGCTAATTGGCCACTCCCCTAGCCTATTTAAGGAAGGACGATGACTGATGCAACTTGCAGGAAACAACTTTGTTCAAATTCCTTCATGTCTTGATTCCAGAAAATGTTTGATTTGGCTCTTGTTTCTCTCTTATCAGTTTCCTGCAAACTTCAGTGGTACACGACAAGCTACTTCTAAAACTAAAATCTTATGGCATTTCCGGATTCCTGCATAAGTGGATAGCTGCATTCCTATCAAACAGGCAACAAGTAGTCAAAATAGGGAACACCTTATCTAACCCTGCACCTGTTAACAGCGGTGTCTCCCCAAGGCAGCGTTTTAGGACCCACACTCTTTATACTTTATATATGACCTTTGCGATCATATTATAAGCAACTGTGTTCTCTTCGCTGATTATGTAAAACTATTCAACACCACTGACAATGCTGCTACTATACAAAAAGACCTTGACTATGTGTCAGAATGGTCAAACAATTGGCAACTCCAAATCTCAACCAACAAATGCTCTGTCTTACACATTGGCAAAAAAAATAAAAATAAATCAGAACACAAAATACAAACTGGGTGGATACAACCTAGCAGACAACCCTCACTCTGTCAAAGACCTTGGAGTACTCATCTCAAATGATCTAAGTGTCAGAGCTCACTGTAACAGCATTGCTAAAAAAGCATTAAGACTTGCAAAGCTTCTTCTCCAGTAATATTGAACTGCAAACTAGGGCATACAAAACTTTTGCCAGACCAATTCTTGAATACAGCTCATCTGTGTGGAACCCGCACTGCATATCGGACATTAATACAATTGAGTGAGTCCAGAGATATTTCATGAGAAGAGTCCTCCACTCCTCTGCTCGCAACAAAATACCTTATGCCACCAGACTTGAAATTTTGGGCTTAGACAACTTAGAACTTCACTGTCTTCAGTCTGACCTAAGCATAGTACATAAAATCATCTGCTACAATGTCCTACCAGTCAATGAATACTTCAGCTTCAACCAAAACAATACAAGAGCACACAATAGATACAAACTCATGGTAAACCGATCCAAATTAGACTGCAAAATATGACTTCAGTAACAGAGTTGTCAATGCCTGGAACGCACTCCCTGACTCTGTGGTTTCTTCCCCAAACTCCCCAAACTTTAACCTTAGACTTTCTACTGTAGACCTCACCCCATTCCTTTTTTTAAAAAAATCAAGTTTTATTGCCCCCCCCACCACCACCACATTCACCCACATCTTTTTTGAACAGAGTATTGGCCATATTTTATCTTATACAATTTATCAAATTCAAATACATTTTACTCAATTACAATTCTTGCCACAATTTTCTTTTTTCCCTTTTTAAAATCATATCTCAATATTTCTTTGCTTACTTATATAAACAACATCTTCATTCGCCCTCAAATTCTAATTTTATTTTATTTAGATTTGAGATTTTAATACTGAAATGCCGATGATTTAATTTAATTTTAAACTTTTTCTAATATTTGTACTATATGTGTTTTAATTTGGCTGTTCACCGCCCTGAGTCCCCCTGGGGAGAAGGGCGGTATATAAGTTGAAATAAAATAAATAAATAAATAAATATCTTAGTATATTTATATATGTTTGGGGTTGCCTTTCTTCCATTTCATCTTTTTTGTTGTACAGCAATTTTTCTTCTCAATCCTGCCATCTCCCTCTCTTCTTTCCTTCTTACTTTCTTTTTCCCTCCTCTCCTGCTCCTCTCTACTTCCTCTTCCTTTCTCCTTCTCCTCCTTTCTTCCTTCCTCCCTGTCTAGCCCTCTCTCCTACTCTGATTTCCCCTCTCTTCCTTCCTCCCCTCTCTTCCATCCCTCTCTCTTCTCCCCTTCTCTTCCATCTCTCTACTCTCTACTCCTCTTTCATCTCTCTCTATTGTTGTATCCATTTTCAATTTAATACTTTGCACTATGGTGTCCAGGCAACCCCGATCTTTCTCATTTATTAAAAATATTACTCAAAATTCCCCTCCTCTTTTTAATTATTAACAAATATTTCAACTTATTGCATTTTTTCCTTGAAACCTTTGTTAAAATTGTTAGGAAATGGTTACTGCCTAATTGGTTGGCCAGGAAATAAGCCAACATTGTATGTTTGTATTATGTGAATATATTATGTAGCTTTAAGAACTGTGCTGAGTCATTATGCATCCTGATTGGCTGAGCTCTGTAGCCAATGTATTTAAGGAGAGCTAAATTATGGTTAGGGTGGACACTACACCATTTTTACCTGCTGCTACGCTGTAACTCTTTTTGATCGCTCTATGGTCAATTGTTTGATCATGATTATTTACTGCTTTCTGATATTTATTGAACTGTTTTTATATTGTTCCTGATTATTCCTTGTATTTTTCTACAAACTGGTAAGAAGATTTTATATCCCTGGATTGATCTTATGTTGCACTTTATATGGCTAAGACTTGGATTGTTAAAGGACTATGATTTTGCTTTTCCCTAAAAGTAAAATACGATAAAACCCAGTTTGTCTGTATGTTATTCACAATTACTCCCAAAACGTTTCCGTGCGTAAAACTCTAACGGGACTCTGCTTTATAAGCCACAACTTTGGGTGTAATTCAAAAATATCCTTAACAAAAATAATCTTCCAACCCTTGCTTTTTTCCCTTTAACAATGTATTTCTTCCATTTTACTTCTTACAAGTCTGTCATTTACATCATTTTCATTCAATTTTACATTTCATTTTCATTCAATTTTACATTTCAATTTCAATTCTCATCTTAATTTCAATTAATTCTTTTGTTGCTTTTATTTCTCTCCACTTAGTGCTTCCTCCAACATCAAAAACATAGTTCATTTTTTTTCACATTTCGTCTACTGATCTATTTTACATTAAACAGTATTTTCATGTATAATTTCTACAACTAACATCCTTCTCTTTATTAACATATTCATATTTTCACTGACTCTTAACCATTTTCTTTTAAACTCTCCACAATCCCATTTCTTGCTTTCCTCCTTTTCTACCATTCCCTTACCTTCTTCCTCTTCCTTTTCTTATATCTCCCTTTCTGCCTCTTTTCTTTAATTTTCACTCTGTTAATTTTCCCTCTCAATATTTCCCCATTTATTTCTCTTCTTTTCAGTTTTGAGATGTATTCTCTCTTATCCATTTTTATTCTATCACTGTTAATACCAGCGTAATCGTATTTATCTTTATTTTCATTTATTTCCTTTTCAATATTTTCTCCTTGTTTCTCTTGTTTCTCATTCATCTTTTCTCTTTCTTTTTTCTTGCATTCTAACCAATCCTCTGCTTCCTTATTTCCCTTAAATGCTTCTCTTATTTTTTTCAAATATCTCACATTCTGTTGTGGCCCCGTCCTCTGAGCCTATCCCTTTGGAGGAAGGAAGCTCTGAGCAGGAGGAAGAGGAGCCAGCCAGATCTCCCAGCCCCCCCCCCCTCTGGCACCGGCTCAGGTGCCAGCTGAAAGAGAGCCAAGTAGTGGGGAAACAGGTGTCTCAGATGAGAGTGAGGGAGAGACGTCATTCCTGGACGCACGCCAAAGAAGGCGAGACAAAAGAGTACTGCAGCTGCGGCTTATGAGGAAATAGTCCTGAGTCACTGATTGGAGTCACAGGATCAGTGAGTCACTGGACCACACCCAGAAGCCTGTCTATATAAGACAGGCCAGTGGGTCACGAAGTTTGTGACGAACAAAGCTAAACAAACGGAGCAACCTCGTAGTCTTGGAAGCTAGATGAACGGCAAAGCTACGTAGGTGATTTTCTTGTTTGTGTAAACTAATAAAGTCCTTGGCAGACGGTGTGCATATCGCTGCCAAGGTTGAGATAAGAACTGCGGAGTGTGCCAAGTGATTCTTAACCCTCGGCTGGCTGTGTTTTTGTGGGTCTCTGAAGGGGGGGGACAGATCACATTCATCCTCCCAATTCTCCATATTGTCACTTTAGAAGGCTAGACTTTTCCAATTTATTATTTTCATTTACTTATACTTCTAGTTTCAAAGTCCATGCAATATCTCCTTTTTCTTTCCAGATAGTGTCCAGTTCAAATGCTCACTTGAGCCATCACAATCTCAATCCTCGTCCTCTCTGCTTCTTTTAATCTTTTCAGCTGTATACTCCTACGGCTCTTTCCCACAATCTCTCCTCCAGCAGATGTCTCTCTTCAATTCACAACTCTTTCGGCAACAAAGTATCCATTTTATAATTCTACAGGAACGCCCATTTCCTCTCTTCCGAGTTAAATCTTTTTATTGTTTAAAAAATGTTTCTCTGTCTCCTTTCCCCTTGTCTTGTTTTTATTTCTTTCAAAATCCAATTTTAAATCCAGGTGGAAGATTCCTTTTTGGGCTTTCATTTTAACTTTAAAGTTCCTCTTTTTTCCCCCTCCACTTAAATTCCCAAATGCAAATTAGCCGCTAATTGCTCATTGGGACTTCTTTCAAGCTTTTAAAAGTTTTTTTCTTCTTACCTGTGAGTTGGCCAATCACTCATCTGGTAACAATACTCTGTTCAATCACCACTCCTGCACTTCCTCTTTCTGATTGTGGCCGGTCCGGCTTTTGACAGCTCCATGGCTGCCTTCCTGATGGGTCGAAGACTAATGCTGGCACTTCAGGGAACTTGCTCTTTCCCTATCTGTGCCAGCCTGTGTCTTCTTTCTCACTGTCCCTACAAGACAGCTATGATCCCTAGAGATCCCCAAAATCGGCTGGGATATCGGTGCTCTTCTGGAGCTCCAGAATCCAGACTGTATCGCCCAATGCCAGCCACGCCCTCTCCCTCACCCCATTCCTAAGAGGTCTTTAAGGGGCATGCTTAAGTGCACCAGCATGTCTACCATCCCTGTCCTAGTGTTTCCTTTTATTCATATCCATTTCATGTATTCATAATTATGTTTACACTTGTATCTGTTATCAAATACATGCTTGATGAAATACATAAATAAAAAATAAATAAAAATAAGAAAACAATAACATTAGAGATGGATAGGGCTGATTATTACTTGTGGTTCCAGAATATTGAGGAAGAAAAGGGAGAAAATTTAGCGGAGATATTGGCAGAGCTGCTGGCAGATGCTTTAGAGGTGACCAAAGGAAAAATTATTGCGGAGATTGATGAAATATTTAGAGTTCATACCAGATATGTGACAAGAAACAGACTTCCCAGAGAGGTACATGTGAGATTCACTAAAAAAGCAATGAAAGCAGAGATTCTACAAAAAGTGAGAGATAATTCTTTAAAATACAAAGGGAAAGAAATAATAGTCTTAAAACAGATTCTGAGAAGAGTTAGAGAAATAAGGAAGGAATACCAATTCCTGATAAAACAACTAATAAAAAATGGAGTGAATTTCAGATGGCTGATACTGGAGGGAATATTGGTGACTTGGATGGAGCAAAGACAGAGATTGGATTCCATAGAAAATGCAGAACAATTTTATGAGCATTATATTGGACCACAAGAGGAAATAAGAATAAGAGAAAAAGAAGAGGGCAAGTGATGAGAGGAAGCTACAGGAGAGAGAAATATACAACAAAAAGAAGGTGAAAGAGATTTGGAGGAAATAGCAAAAAGAGAAGAAGCAAAGGGAAAAGAACCGAGAGAGATAAGAGCGACTAGAATGATGAAACCCATCTATAAGTAATTTATGGAAGAAGAAATAAAATTAATGTCGATTAACATAAATGGACTGAATTTGGCAATAAAAAGGAAAAGGATTTTTAATAAATTAGAAAAATTTAAAGTTAGACATAATCTGCTTGCAAGAAGTTCACATTGAAAAACAACACCAAAAAAATCCCAAAATTGGGAAGTTATATACTTCTCTATCACAACAAAAGAAGAGGGGAATAGCCCTTTACGTAAAAGAGACAATAAACATTAAATCTTTATGGATGAGGAAGGGAGGATTTTGATGGTGGAGATAACAATGAACTATAAACAGATACTATTAGTAGTAATATATGCATCAAACATTAATAAAGAGGATTTTTATGGTAAACTTCATAAGAAAATAATAGAACTGGAGTATGAAAACATATGTATAGTAGGAGACTTTAATGCAATTGTGGATGTGGAATTAGATTACAAAACCAGAAAGGTAAATAAAAAAGCCAGGAAAACTCTTACTAAGGCTTTCTTCAAAATGGCGGTGTCACATTCTGGCTGTCAGCAAGGAATTCAAACAAAGCCAAAGATGGTTAACTGACAAACTTTATCCAATAACCAGCACAAAGCTCCCAGTGCGGCAGGTGGGCATAGTCGTGCCTCCTAGCTGGCAGCTCCTGGTGCGGGTGTGTAGGCAAAGCCATGCCTCCCAGCTGGCGGCTCCCAGCACAGCGTGTGAGCGAAGGCCCTGTGGATGTCTGGCCCACCTGGCAGCTCCTGGTATGGCATGCATACAAGGTCCCTGGGAAATTGGCAGCCTCAGAGACCCAAGGGCTGACATGCAGCCCCCCTACCACTGGGACAAGATCTGGAAGGCAAAGGACACAGTTAGCCTCATCCCGTGTACCGGCCACCCCCCCACCCCACCTGGCTTGCCCAGATTAGGGCGATGGAACCTGTTCAGCAGTCGGGGAATGCTAACATCCTCAGTTCATACCCACGAGGCCTCCAAGAGGGGGTAACCCTTCCATTGTACCAGGTACTGTAGGAGGCTCCTGTGCCTACGAGGATCTAGAATCTGGTCTACCTCATAGTGCCGTTTCCCACCACCCAGATAGGTTGGGGTGCCTGGACTGGGGGTCCCCATAAGGTGGTTGTCTTGACTGGGTGGAGGAGGCTACTATGGAACACCAGGTGGATTTTGCCTAACAGCAGAGGGAGTTTGAGTTTCAGTGTAACTGGGTTAATGATCCGTACGATCGGGAATGGGCCTAGGAACTTTGGGGCCAATTTCTGGCACAGTACCTTGAGCTTCAGGTACTTGGTGGAAAGATATACTTGTTCTCCCATGTGAAATGGGACTTGCAGACTGTGTTTATTATCAGCATGCGCTTTGTACGTGTCTGCCACCACCTGCAAGGCCTTCCAAACATGTTCCCACATCTGTTGCATACTAGCAAGCCATTCTTGCAGGCTCACGTCAGTGCGAGGCTCCCGCAGGCACTCAGGTATTGGTACAAAATTGATGCCATTCACTACCCGGAAAGGGGTGAACCCCATACTGCTATGTACAGCGTTGTTATATGCCACCTCGGCAAAGGGCAGTAAGTTGGCCCAGACCGTTTGTTGATACCGCACATAGCAGCGGAGGTACTGTTCCACCTTTGTGTTGGTTCTCTCCACTGCTCCATTGGTGGCCGGGTGAAATGCAGAACTCAGGCCCTGAGAGGACCCCATCATCTTCAGGAAGTTGCACCAAAATTGGGCGGTAAACTGTACCCCCCAATTGGAGATTATTCTTCTGGGAATGCCATGCAGGTTGTATATGTGAGTCACAAATAGCTTTGCTAGCTTCCTAGCCAATGGGAGGCCGGTACAGGCCATGAAATGGGCCTGTTTCGAAAACAGGTCAATCACTGTCCAGATCACAGTATTGCCACAGCTCTCTGGGAGTTCTACAATAAAATCCATGGCCAGCTACTCCCATGGCCTGGTGGGGTATGCCACCAGCTGTAGAAGGCTTCCCTGGCCGTTTTTTCATGGTGGCACAGACGGTGAATCTCCAAACGTACTCCTCCAGGTCATGTTTCATTCTGGGCCACCAAAACTGTCAGTTTGTTAGGTGAAGGGTTTTCAGGAACCCAAAGTGACCTGCGGCCGTTGAATCATGGCATCGTTGTAGTACAGCCATCCGTTGGAAGTCAGGAACGTATATTTTAGAACCCTTCCACGCCAGACCATCACTCTGTGTCAGAACCTGTTGGTTTGCCTGGAACCAGAGATCAGTGAGCAGGGCAGCTCATATGGCCTGGACTATGTCATCCGGGACCCCGCCACTCCAGGGCTGTCCCAGGGCTTGGTCGGCCATGTGGGCCGCATGTGGCATTGGAAACATGGCATGTACCATGCCTTCTCTGCCACTGTTAAACTGTGGTTTCCTTGATAAGGCATCCACTAGGAAATGCCCCCCCCCCCCGGAAATACCTCAAGCAGAAATTAAACCGCCGGAAATACAATGCCCACCGGACTTGTTTGGGTGACAGCTTGCATGGGGTTTGGAGGGCCTCGGGGTTTTTATGAGCTATCCAAACCTCAAACAGGATCCCACCCCCTTGTAGTAGATGTTTCCAGGTCAGTAAGGCCCACCTGACCTCCTTCTCCCATATAGCCCAACACCTCTCCATTTTGTTTAACTTGCGGGAGGTGTAGGCACATGGTTGCAAGGCCCCCTCTTCATTGGCCTGTAAGAGGACAGCTCCCACAGCCACTTCGCTAGCACCTGCCTGCACCACAAATGGCTTGTGGGATCCGGGTGTCATAGCACCAGGTCCTGAGTGAATAAAGCTTTCAGGGTTTCGAAGGCCTGTTGACATGCTAGGTCCCACTGTAGTGGTTGGCTTGGCTGTGGTTTTCTGGCTAAATGTTTTGTTTTCAGTAGGCTGGTTAGGGGAAGGGCTACTTTGGCAAAGGACGGTATGAACTGGCGGTAGAAGTTTGCAAAGCCCAGGAAACTTTGCAGTTGTTTATAGGTCTTTGGGGCCTGCCAGTCCAATACTGCCTGTACCTTAGCTGGGTCCATCTCCACCCTAAAGAGGACCAGGGTCGCTAACTGGGATCTAGCAGGTTGTATGAACCCCCTTGCTAGATTCTTTTCTGTGTACCGACACATTTTGTCCAACTACTTGGGAGTCATAGAGTGCATCTTGGGTTTTGGTAACCTAGCCCCTGGCAGTATCTCTATGGCACAGTCAGTTGGATGGTGGGGAGGAAGGACGTCACACTCCTTCTCACTGAACACTTTGGCCAGATCTTTATACACCACTGGAAAGGTGGGCGCCTCTCCCGTGGCTTTGGCCTCCACTACCCCAGGTCCAGGACAGCTACCTGTGTAACCGACTCCTGGGTGTAGTTGTTCATGCGGCGGTAGCTCAGGGCCAACCCCTATATGCAGGTGCCGACAACCCCCTCCCCACCAGTTAGTTGGACCCTACTTATCCAGCCAAGCAAGCCCTAGGATCACTTTCTCCATCATCTTCGGGACCACTATAAAGAGGATCAGCTCCCAATGCTGGCTGAATTCTAGTCTAACCTGTTCTGTGATGTGTGTAGCTGGGGCCCCACCCAATACTGAACTGTCCACCTGCTCAAAACACATAGGCTGGGACAATTCCCTCATCTTGACCCCAACCCAGCCGCTGTAGCAATACTCACCAAGCACCAAGTACAGCCCGAGTCAATGAGCACGTCACAACACCGACACCTCCAGGCTGTTAGTGCTACCAGTAGCCAGAAGGGCCGAATGGCCATACTCACCATGGGGTCATTCTCACCATCATCATTGCTATCACCACTGTCAAGCTGGGGTCCCCCATCTGCCATCACTCGTGACTCATCCATGGTCCCTGCTGGGCTCTCCCCCTTTGCCTGGTGAGTGCCATGTGACTTATCAGGGGTTTTCCTGGCAGATTTCAACGCTGTGCCCAGCCCGGTCCCTGGCTTTTGGCGTAAGGGTGCTGCATTCTGAGGCTTGATGGCCTGTTTTCCCACAGCAGAAACACAACATTGGTGGCTTTGTGGGTGCAGTCTTCTCAGGTGGAACCCCCAGAGGGGTCAGAGGGACTGGGAGGCAGCTGGCGGTGTGATCAGGGAACCGTCATGGCCGTATGGATACCTCCTCCTTCAGTTGAAAGTCACGCAGCTCCGCCTCCAGCTCAGTTGCCGCTTGATACCAAGCACCCAAGTGGGGAGGCAAGTCCCGATAGATGCAGGCCTGGTGTACCATGCGGTCAAGGCCAATTTGAAATTGGTGCACCATCAGCTGCCAACCCTGTAACTTACCTGACAGCTGCCGGAAATCATGGAGATAGTCCCCCACCAGCCTGCCTCTCTGCCATAATGCCAGCAGCTCAGCCTCCGCCCTCTGGCCCCTGGTGTGATCTTCAAAGTGTTCCCTCAGCGCCTCCAGGAACAGGCTGCAATGATGCAATTCCATACTGTGTTTGCTACAGAGGTCAGCCACCCAGTCGGCGGCTTCATCTTCCAACCCTCCACCCTTTAAATAGCGTCAGCTCCACCCCCACAGCTCCATCCCCCCTGAGGCCCCACCCCTATAACCCCCCCACCCCTTACATGATGGCCAGTGACAATACAACCCAACGTGCAGGCCATGCATGCTGTGGATGCCCCACACAGGCCTTGCCACCCATGCAGCCATGGCAGGCTTCGTGTGGGCCTGGATATAGCAGGGGAACCTGCCAGGGCCACCCCACAAGTGGCGCAAGGCCACGGAAGCCTTGCGCCACTAAGCCAGCAGCTCCCAGCATGGCAGGTAGGCATAGTCGTGCCTCCCAGCTGGCAGCTTCTAGTGTGGCGGGTGGGCGTTGACGCACCTCCCAGCTGGCGGCTCCTGGCATGGGTGTGTAGGTGAAGCCGCACCTCCCAGCTGGCAGCTACCGGTGTGGTGTGTGAGCGAAGGCCCCGTGGATGTCCGGCACAGCCAGTGGCTCCCGGTATGATGTTCGTCCAAGGTCCCCAGGAGATTGGCAGCCCCGGCCACCTGAGGGCTGACAGGTGGAAGAACTAGGCATCCAAGATGCCTGGCAAGAGATACATCCCAAGGAAAACCAATATTCATATTACTCAAATAGACATATGCAGTGGTGGGATTCAGCCAGTTCGCACCTATTCAGGAGAACCAGTTGTTAACTTTCTAAGCAGTTCGGAAAACCGGTTGTTGGAAGAAATCTCCTCCCCCCACCCCCCCAGCTTTACAGGGCTAATCCTGTAAGGAAGGCAGGATGGAAACCTTCTGGTGTTGTTTCTAGCCTAATCTTTATTGCCCTGCTTACAGAAACTGCCTCTCTGGTTAACCCTTATTACATTGTAACAGCTAAGGCGAAGCGACCATCAATGTGAGTGACATTGAGTTGGCCATGCCCACACAGTCACATGACCACTGAGACACGCCTACCCAGCTGGTCATTAGGGCAGAGAACCAGTTGTTAAATTATTTGAATCCCACCACTGGACATATGTCTTGGTCAAGAATAGATATGATATGGATGTCAGCAGAGTTAAAAATCTAATATACAAGAAATAAATATAGAAAAAAGTAATTGGGTGGATCACAATCTGATAAAAGTTATATGGAAGGGACAAAAAAGGAAATTAAGATGGATGATGAATCAATCAATACTAAAAGAAAAGGAATTTATTCAATTTATGGAAAGAGAATTGGACTTTTTCTTTAAAGAGAACAAAAAAAAAAGAAACATCATTACAAAATGAGCCTGAGTGGCGTAGGAGGCTAATGCCTCCTACTAAGGCAGCATTTAACATCCAGCTGCCTGCAATTATTGCGAGTTCAATTCTCACCAGGCCCAAGGTCGACTCAGCCTTCCATCCTTTCTAAGGTGGGTAAATTGAGGACCCAGTTTGTGGGGGCAATAAGCTGACTTTGTATAAATATACAAAAGTATGAAGGCTATTGCTTAACGCATTGTAAGCCGCCCTGAGTCTCCGGAGAAGGGCAGCATATAAATCAAATTTAAAAAAAGAAAAAATGTATGGGACACAGCTAAGGCATATATTAGAGCAGTGATGGCTAAACTTTTTGCCATTGCGTGCCAAAACTGGGTGGAGTGTGTGTGGGGGGGTGTCACATGCACGCATGCCCACACCCATAATTCAATGCGCCCCACCCCCCTGTGCATGTGCACGCGACCCCCCCGCTCTCCCCCTGCTTTTGGCATGGTGGGCATGGTAGGCCTGTTTTTTGCTCTCCCCAGGCTCCAGAGGCTTTCTAGGAGCCTGGGGAGGGCAAAAACAGCCTTCCTCAGCCCCCCAGAGGCCCTCTGAAGGCCGGAAACATCCCATTTCCCAACTTCCAGTGGGCCCGGAAGGCCGGGTTTTTTCTCTCCCCAGGCTCCAGAGGCTTTCTAGGAGCATGGGGAGAGTGAAAATGGCCTCCCCCCCAGAGGCCGGAAATAGCCTGTTTCCCGACTTCCGGTGGGCCCGGAAATAATTTCTCCATCACAGTATTAGAGGATTAACTATAACATATATGGGAAAGAAAAACAAAAAGAAGAGGAAAAATCAAAAGATACTAGAAGAAGAATATAGGAGACTAGAGATAGAACTACAAAAAGAACCACAAAAAAAAAGAATATAAAAAACCAAATGGAATTAACGAAACATAAGATGAATCTAATAGATAAAGAAGAACTAGCACAAAAAATTAAAAGTGCTAAACAAAATTTCTTTGAAAACACAAACAAACCAGGAAGATGGCTGGCATATAAATTGAAAAAGGAGAAAGAAAAGAAATTGATTCACCAACTAATGGATGATGAAGGAACTCTTCACCATCAAAATGATGATAAAAAGAAAGTGATTCAAAATTACTATGAAAAACTATATGATCAAGAGTTAATCTCAGAAGATAAAATAAAACAATATTTAGTAAAAGTGGAACTACCTAAAATACCTGAAACAGTGAAAGCAATGCTATTTATTTATTTATTTAAATTTATATACCGCCCTTCTCCTTGCGGACTCAGGGCGGTGCACAGCCAAAAATAAAAACAAATCTTACAAAAGTTAAAAGTTATTAAAAGTAACTAAATATAAATTTGGCCCATCTAGTAAAATGATTCAATTAAAATTCATAATAAAACTCTAAAAGGTTGCTAGATGAATGTATATCAATGATGGAATTAATACGGCCATGGATTGATGACACGGCCAGATGTGTGCTCTCACCTGACCTCTGGGAGACCTTTGGATTGGATGATTTACGGTGGACAGTGGGAGGGGATGCTTTCTATCTGTAACTTTCGCGCTTTTTGCCTCAGAATCCTGCTTTCCATGGTTGCGTTCACTTTATATCTAGTAAAAGTACCATGCTTTATTTTATAATGAAGTCTGGGTTTTCCTTTCCTGGATACTGAAGGAAGCATACTTGTCAGATAGTAGTGTTGAGACAAATAACCAGAAGAGTTACAGATTTGAGGAAAGAATATCATTTCCTAACAAAACTTTTAATTACAAAAGGAGTGAGTTTTAGGTGGCTAATACCAGAAGGAATATTGGTGACATGGCAAGAACAAAGACATAGATTAGATTCTATTTTTTAAAAAAATTAATTTATATGCCGCCCTTCTCCAGAGACTCAGGGCAGCTTACAATACGTTAAGCAATAGCCTTCATACTTTTGTATATACCTGCTTAGTAGGGCTTCCCCCCCTCCCCACAAGTGGTGTTCTTTTTTATACAAAGTCAGCTTATTGCCCCCACAATCAGGGTCCTCATTTTACCTACCTTAAAAGAATGGAAGGCTGAGTCAACCTTGAGCCTGGTGAGATTCGAACTTGCAGTAATTGCAGGCAGCTGGTGTCACTTTAGCACTACTTAAGCTGCTGCGCCACCCAGGCTCTTTGAAAAAGCGAAATTATTTTATGAGCAATTTTGGGGACCATTAGATGATGGAAAATTGGGAGAAGCAAGAGAGCCCAGATACCAGGGGTGAAATGCTCCCGGTTCAGACTGGATCACCTAATCAGGTAGCAATGGAGGCGGTTGGTTTGGAGAACTGGTAGCAAAAATCCCTGCACAACCCCCCATGCCCAGCTGAGCTGCGCAATCATCAGAGGCTTTTTTTCTTTTAAATGCCTCTGATGATCCAAGCTCTAACGATCCCAACTGAGTTGCCTGATTGTCGATCAGGCAACTCAGCTTGGATCATCAGAGCCATTTAAAAGAAAAAAAGTTTTTTTCTTTTAAATGCCTCTGACAATCCAAGCTCTGACGATCCAAGCTGAGTTGCCTGATCAGCAGAGGGTTTTTAAAAAACCCTCTGATGATCGGGCAACTCAACTGGGATGTCAGAGCCTTTTGAAAGCATTTTTTTTTACAACCTCTTGTCAGAAGAGGTTGTAGAAAAAATGGTTTTAAAAGTAAAAAAAAAAATTAAAAATCGGCCACGCCCACCCAGTCACATTACCCCCCACACCAAGCCATGCCCACAGAACCAGTAGTAACAAATTTTAGATTTCACCACTGCTGGATACCAAGAGGAAACTGTAAAAGAGAAAGAAGAAAGGATAAAAGAACAGGAAGAAAGAGCAATGAGAGAAGGAGCAAGATCAAAAGATGCAAAAGAACAAAGAGAGACAAGAGTGACAAGATTGAAAATTAGTAATAAGTAAAATATGGAAGAAGAAATAAAAGCAATATCAATAAACATAAATGGATTGAATTTGGCGACAAAAAGGAACAGAATCTTAAACAAACTAAATGGATTAAAGATGGACATTAGTGTTGTGGCCCCGTCCTCTGAGCCTATCCCTTTGGAGGAAGGCAGCTCTGAGCAGGAGGAAGAGGAGCCAGCCAGATCTCCCAGCCCTCCCCCTCTGGCACCGGCTCAGGTGCCAGCTGAAAGAGAGCCAAGTAGTGGGGAAACAGGTGTCTCAGATGAGAGTGAGGGAGAGACGTCATTCCTGGACGCACGCCAAAGAAGGCGAGAGAAAAGGGTACTGCAGCTGAGGCGTATGAGGAAATCCTGAGTCATTGGATTGGAGTCATGGGATCAATGACTCACTGGACCACACCCAGAAGCATATGTATATAAGACAGTACGGTGGGTTACGAAGTTCGTGACGAACAAAGCTAAACAAACGGAGCAACCTCGTAGGCTTGGAAGCTAGATGAACGGCAAAGCTACGTAGGAGATTTTCTTGTTTGTGTAAACCAATAAAGTCCTTGGCAGACGGTGTGCATATCGCTGCCAAGGTTGAGATAAGAACTGCGGAGTTTGCCAAGTGATTATTAACCCTCGGCTGGCTGTGTTTTTGTGGGTCTCTGAAGGGGGGGGACAGATCAATTATATTCAATCTTTATCGGCAGCAATGGCTGCAGTCCCCCATTTCCCAGTGGAACCATAACAAATTGTAATGACTTACTACGTATTGACTTAAAAGCAGTTAATGTTGAAACAGCACTACGCAACTAGTTTCCTGGATATATATTTTTTTTTCCTTTTTTGAAGATGGGAACTATATCAGCTCTTTTCCAGTCCTCTGGCAGTTAATATTGACCCAAATGCATTCAAGATAATTTTCATCATTGTTGTGCTCTATTTCTGTAGAGATGTAATTATTTCTTATATATAGTGCAACTGCACCTCCTCTTTTATTTGGTCTATTTCTTTTAAATGATTTAAATCCCTCTATCTGTATGCCACGTGGTGTATCCTACTGTTTAGCTTTCTCCCGCAGCTGGCTGTCAGGGAAGGCAACTGTCAGAAAGATACCGGAGTCGCTCACTCTCCTTCTTGAATGAGCCGCTCTGGTCCACGCGCCAGCTAAGCAAGCGCACACCATTTATTTAATTCAGCGGCAGGTTGGGTGTTGATCTGTCCCCCCCCTTCAGAGACCCACAAAAACACAGCCAGCCGAGGGTTAATAATCACTTGGCACACTCTGCAGTTCTTATCTCAACCTTGGCAGCGATATGCACACCGTCTGCCAAGGACTTTATTGGTTTACACAAACAAGCAAATCTCCTACGTAGCTTTGCTGTTCATCTAGCTTCCAAGACTACGAGGTTGCTCCGTTTGTTTAGCTTTGTTCGTCACGAACTTCGTAACCCACCGTACTGTCTTATATACATATGCTTCTGGGTGTGGTCCAGTGAGTCATTGATCCCATGACTCCAATCCAATGACTCAGCATTTCCTCATACGTCTCAGCTGCAGTACCCTTTTCTCTCGCCTTCTTTGGCGTGCGTCCAGGAATGACGTCTCTCCCTCACTCTCATCTGAGGCACCTGTTTCCCCACTACTTGGCTCTCTTTCAGCTGGCACCTGAGCCGGTGCCAGAGGGGGAGGGCTGGGAGATCTGGCTGGCTCCTCTTCCTCCTGCTCAGAGCTGCCTTCCTCCAAAGGGATAGGCTCAGAGGACGGAGCCACAACAGGTGTGCGCTTGCGCAGCTGGCGCATGGACCAGAGCGTCTCATTCAAGAAGGAGAGTGAGCGACTCCGGTATCTTTCTGGTGCTTGTTTTCCCTGACAGCCAGTTGCAGGAGAAAGGTGAGCAGTAGTGAATGCGGCGGGTGGGTGGAGCCGCGTGGTGAAGGGCAAGCAAGCAGCAGCTCCGCAGCAAGGCTGGAGTTGGGGAATGGTGCATTCCCTGACTCTGGGGAATGGGGCAGGTGGGTGGAGCCATGGGAGAAAGGTAAGGACACACCGGCAGAATAGAAATTTAAAGATTTTTCCTACCGGGTTCTGTAGGCATGGCTTGATGGGAGGGGGTCTTGTGACTGAGTGGGCATGGCTGTGAGTGACATCGAGTTGGCCATGCCTACTCAGGCACAGGACATCCCCCCACCACCAAGCCACACCCACAGAACGGGTAAGGAAAAAATTTAGATTTCACCCCTGCATAGGTGTATACTATAGGCCACTCAACGAAGCAGAAGAAATAGTTGGACTTTTTGCTACACAGAGAAGAAGTGATAGAGGGAATTGAAATTGTAGGAAGTTGGGGGGAGAGTGACCATGGCATATTAAAATTCAATATAAAACAGATACAAGCAAAAGAGCATAATCAAACTAGAGTCCTAGACTTTAAAAGACCTGGTTTTGACAAACTCAGAGAGAGCTTTGGAAGGATCCCATGGGTGAAAATCTTAAAAAGGAACTCTACTGAAGAAGCTTGAGAAACCCTGAAAAATATTATTATAAAAGCTCAGTCCAACTCAATACCACTGAAAAAGAAAACAGAAAGAAAAGAAAAAAGAAAAAAAAACCAGCATGAATGCATAAAGGACTTTCTGACCAACTGAAAGAAAAAAAGGATAAGTAGAAAAATTTTATTTTATTTTATTTTATTTATTTATTGTGATTTATATGCCACCATTCTCCCGAGGGACTCATGGCGGCTTACAACAATGATCATCAATACAAATCACAGTTAGATTAAAATAAAACTAAAATTAAAACATCAATTAAAACCACATTAAAATTATAAAATCATGCAACACCCCGATCAGGTTAATACTGAAACAGCCACGTCTTAACTTCGCGGAGGAAAGGGAGGAGGTCGGGGGCCGTCCTGAGCTTGGTGGGCAAACCATTCCAGAGGGTCGGCGCTCCAACAGAGGAAGCCCTCCCCCTGGTGGCCGCCAGTTGACATTGTTTGGCCAACGGCACCCTGAGGAGGCCCACTCTGTGGGAACGCACAGGCCATTGGGAGGAGGGCAGGAGATGATCCTGTAAATACCCCGGGCCTAACCCATGTAGGGCTTTATAGGTAAGCACCAGCACCTTGAAACGGACCCGGAGAGCAACCGGTAGCCAGTGCAGCTCGTGCAGGAGTGGTGTAACACGGGAGTAATGAGGAGCCCCCGTAACAGCTCCTCAATGGGGCTCCCCTTGAGGAGCACCCGGAGGCTCCAACTGGTCCAGAATGCGGCCGCGCGGGTGGTGATGGGAGCGACGTGGCGCTCCCATGTGACTCCCCTCCTGTGCGAGCTGCACTGGCTCCCAGTGGACTTCTGGGTGAGCTTCAAGGTTTTGGTTACCATCTTCAAAGTGCTCCATGGCTTAGGACCAGGGTATCTTCGGGACCACCTTCTGCCACCAATAGCCTCTCACCAACCAGTCCGCTCCCATAGAGAGGGACTCCTCAGGGTGCTGTCGGTCAAACAGTGTCGACTGGCGGCCCCCAGGGGGAGAGCCTTCTCTGTGGGGGCACCTGCCATCTGGAATGAGCTCCCCCCTGAGATAAGGAGGTTACAGGACCTACGTACCTTCCGCTGCACCTTAAAAACGTTCTTATTCCAACAGGCTGGTCTGTCTTAAACCTCCTCTTTATACTGGGTTTTTTAAACGTTTTATACAATTGGATTTTTAAATTGTTTCCTAGCCTAATTATTTAATTTATTTTAAACAATTTTTAACTTTTATATGCTACTGTATTTTATCTTGGCTGTTCACCGCCCTGAGTCCCGTCTGGGAGTAGGGCGGTATACATATTTGATTAATAAATAAAATAAATCAATAAACAACCCGCGCGGCCGCATTCTGGACTAACTGGAGCCTCCGGATGCATCCCAAGGGCAGCCCCATGTAGAGGGCGTTGCAGTAATCCAACCAAGAGGTAACAAGGGCATGAGTGACCATGGCGAGAGCATCTCGGTCCAGGAAAGTTTGCAACTGGCGCACAAGTTGAACTTGTGCGAAGGCCCCCCTGGTTATGGCCGTTAGATGGTCATTTAAGGACAGCCAAGAATCCAGGAGGACACCCAGACTGCGCACCTTGTCAGAGGGGGTAAGAGTCTCCCCTCTGATCACTAACGATGGTATCTCTAGATCCCGAGATACCGGCACCCATAGCCACTCAGTCTTGGAAGAGTTGAGTCTGAGTCTGTTCCTCCCCATCCAAACCCGCACTGCCTCAAGGCAGCGAGACATCACGGAAAGGGCATCCCCAGGGTGGCCCGGGTGGAGATGTAAAGCTGGGTATCATCCGCATATTAGTGATACCTCACCCCAAAACCACGAATGATCTCACACAGTGGCTTCATATAAATGTTAAAGAGCAGGGGGGAGAGAACCGATCCCTGAGGCACCCCACATGTGAGGGGCCTCTGGGAGGATCTCTGACCCCCCGCTAATACAAACTGCGAGCGGCCCGAGAGGTAGGAGGAGAACCACTGTAGTACGGTGCCTCCTATCCCCAACCCCTTGAGCCGCCACAGTAAGATACCATGGTCGTTGGTATTGAAAGCCACTGAGAGGTCAAGAAGGACCAGGATGGAGGAACAACTCCCATCATGGGCCCGCCAGAGATCATTGACGAGGGCAACCAATGCCGTTTCCATGCTGTGACCGCGCCTGAAGCCAGATTGGTAAGGATCAAGGTAGTCCGTTTCCTCCAGGAAATGAGGGAATTGCTGTGCCACCACGGTCTCAACAACCTATGCTAAAAAGCGGAGGTTGGAGACTGGACGATAGTTGTTAAAGGAGTCCGGATCCAGGTTGGGCTTCTTAAGGAGGGGTCGAACCACCGCCTCTTTAAATGCAGTGGGGACGAAACCCTCCCTCAGCAAGGCATTAACAACAGCCTGGATACAGTCTCTGGTCACCTCCCTGGCTGCCGAAACAAGCCAGGAGGGACATGGGTCCAATACATTTGTGGAGGCCCCCAGCCGACCCATAATCCTGTCCACTTCATCCAATGAAACAGGCTCAAACTCAACCCAGATATCTCCACCTAGACTAG
Source organism: Coluber constrictor foxii (assembly GCA_038048745.1). Classification (NCBI taxonomy): domain Eukaryota; kingdom Metazoa; phylum Chordata; class Lepidosauria; order Squamata; family Colubridae; genus Coluber; species Coluber constrictor. The sequence continues at coordinate 17,352,016 of CM075966.1, forward strand.
CCCCGGTCCCCTCAGTGGATTCTGCCCAGTCGGAGTCCAACCCGGCCCGGATTCGAGTGATTTTATCTTGCAGAAACTGTGCAAAATCCTCAGATCGACCCTGCAAGGGGTCCTCCCTCGCTCCATGGTTCAGGAGGGAGCAGGTCACCCTAAACAGGGCGGCTGGGTGGTTTTCTGCAGATGCAATGAAAGCAGCGAAATATTGTTTCGCTGCTTCCATCGCCACATGGTAAGACCTAATATAGGTTCTTAGCTGTGTTCGGTCAGATTCACCCTTTATTAAGAGACTTTTTCTTCCTTTCCTATTGAACTTCTAATAATGTCACCTACTTAAAAAATGAAGAAAAAAGGAAAAGAGACCGAAAAGAAAAAGCAACTCAGACTAACAACAAAAGAGAAATAATCCATCCATCATCTCTTGCCCGCTTCAATACTTTAATTGGTATGCTTTTTTTTTTTACTTGCCTCCCAAATTCCTCTCTTAAATCTTTGTCTCTGTCTATGTCTGCTTCTTGACTATTCAATCTAGGTATTCCTCCCACCTCTACCCTCTTCCACTGCCTAATTTCTAAAATTCCTACCCAGGCCCCTGTCTTCCTTTCAAACATACCTTCCCACTCTCTTAATATATTTCCCGCCTGGTTTAATTCATCCATCACTATTGTTTTCGTTGTTGTCTCCTCTTTGTCTTCTTCCTTCTTTATTTCTTCCTTTGACTCCTCCCTTTCCTGGGCATCTTGGTCTTTGCTCATCATCCCTCGTATGGTATTTTCTATTTTTTCCATAATCTCCTTAAATCCTTTCTCCATGATATCTTTTGTATTTTGAAAAAGTAAGTCCATCTCCTTCACAATTCCAATCATTTCTTCCTTCTTAAGTATCTTGTTTTATTTTAAAAAATTCAATTTTTATCCAACAGTCCAAGAACTATTTATTCAGTCTTTAGGTTACCCTTCAAGGAGTGCACTAGTCCCAGTTATTTATCTCCCATAGGTTAACAATCAGTTCCATTTAAGTAGTCACAGAGGTTATCAAAAGCCCCTTTATGTCCCCTTTACAGATTCAATCTTCTAATATAACATTCAAGTGTCTCTTTAATTGAATAGCTTCCGCATTTTCATATTTGGGTCTCAGTAGTCATAGGGTATCTAGAAGTAATTCAATGGGCATTTCCAATGTTCATGTAGGTATTCCCATATTTGTAATTTTTCCTTTCGTCAGCAGGTGGCACTCGCCACTTAAATTTCAATTTACTATCCATCGTCCATCATCTGTCAGCTTTGGAAGCCATATTAGACGGGAAGCTCCAATGCTGCCACCTTCTCGTGTGTGGGAAAGTAGGAGGGGGGGGGGGGTTAAGGAGAGGGAAAATGTTTGCTTCTGCGTCTTTACTTGGAGTTGGGGTTTTTCTGGAACGCTGACACTAGCTCTGTGTCCAATGCAGAGCCTTCCCCAGGCTCCAGAACGGGCCCAAGTTCTCGCCCAACCTCCTCATAGTCTGAGTCTGCTGCTGGCTCCACTGGCAGCTGGCAGGCCACAACAGAACAGAGGATGGATGAGTCAGAGGGACCTCTTGAGATTATCTAGACGTCTGCCATACATATCAAATCTCTTTTAAAACCTAACATCACCCCGTAAGGGGGCTGTCAGGGGTGCTGAGCCCCAGCATCTACCTAAACCCCGGGTGGTGCAAAGACTCAGTGAAGATGGAAAAGAAAGGAGAAATCAGAGAGGGGCCCGCCGGGGGGTGGGTGGGGGCTGATTCTCAAGGAATTGCTGACAACTTGCTTTCTGCATAGCGTGGCTCATGCCCTGGGTTGCACAGAGTCTCAGGCCCTGGGTCCTCGTCTGATGTTATGTAATGCCAGGTCGGTAGTTAATAAAGCCCCCCTCATTTGTGATCTTATTATGGAGGGGGGTGCAGACCTGGCTGGGATTACGGAGACCTGGTTGGGCCAGGAGGGGGGGGGTTCCCCTCATCGAAATGTGCCCTCCAGGCTTCCGTGCATTCCATCAGCTGAGGGCTCAGGGGAGGGGTGGGGGAGTAGTGGCAATTATTACAGAAAGTCTTTGTCCAAGGGAGGCCACTGTTCCTCAGATAGCCAGATGTGAGTCCCTTTTTGTAAAGTGGGGTCGTGGGGTGCAGATGGGCTTGCTGACTACGTACCTGGCTCTCTGCCACATGGCGGCAACCCTGCCTGAGCTACTCCACGTGATTGCCGGGGTGGTGGTTGATACCCCCAGACTTATTGTTATGGGGGATTTCAACCTACCATCCGTCGGTGAGACGTCGGAGGTGGCTCGGGAGTTCATGGCTTCCATGATGGCCATGGACCTGACCCAGTTAGTGCATGACCCCACTCACACAGGGGGACACACTCTGGACTTGACTTTCATCTCTGGTTAGTGGCTGAATGATCTAGGTAGAGGGGACTTAGACATCAAACCCTTGTCATGGACAGATCATTCACTCCTTCACTTGGACTTTCAAGCCGCTTCCCCCTGCCGCAGGGAGATGGAACCGACCAGATGGTTCTGTCCCAGGCGCCTGATGGATCCTGAAAGGTTCCTGATGGAGCCTGGGCCGTTTCCTGAGACTCTGGCACATGACTCAACTGAAGACCTGGTGGCCACCTGGGACAGTGTGACCGCAGGGGCTTTGGACCGTGTTGTGACTTTGAAGCCTCTGACCCGATGCCGATCTCAATTGGCTCCTTGGTTCTCCGAGGAGCTGAGAGGGATGAAGCGTCGGAAAAGACACCTAGAGAGCATTTGGAGGACTAGTCAATCCAAATCTGACCGAACACAGGTGAGGTCTTATATCAAGACCTACCTAGTGGCGATAAAAGCGGCAAAATCTGACTATTTTTCCGCTCTTATCGCAACTACAGAGAACCGCCCAGCTGCTCTGTTTAGGGTGACCCACTCCCTTCTTCGGGGGGGGGGGAGTGCGGGAAGATCCCTTGCAGGGTCGAGCTGAGGATTTTGTGCAATTCCTGCATGATAAAGTCTCTCAGATTCGGGAAGGCTTGGACTCTGGCTGGATGAGTCCAGGGGAGGAGATGAGGGTAGGTCTTGAGAATATTATCTGGGAGGAGTTTGATCCTGTGGCTCCTGAGGATGTGGACAGGGTTCTGGGTAAGATTAGTGCAGCCACATGTTTATTGGACCCGTGTCCCTCCTGGTTGGTACTGGCCTCCCGGAAGGTTACACAAGGCTGGCTCCAGGGGATTATAAATGCTTCTCTGAGTGAGGGTGCCTTTCCCGCTGCCTTGAAAAAGGTGGTGGTGAGGCCCCTCCTCAAGAAGCCATCCCTGGACCCGGCTGAATTAGCTAACTACTGTCCGGTCTCCAACCTTCGTTTTGTGGCGAAGGTTGTTGAGAGTGTGGTGGCACCTGGATGAAGCTATCTATCTGGACCCGTACCAGTCGGGCTTCAGGCAGGGGTACAGCACAGAAACGGCATTGGTCGTGTTGGTGGATGATCTCTGGAGGGCTCGGGACAGGGGTTGCTCCTCTGTCATGGTCCTATTAGATCTCTCAGCGGCTTTTGATACCATCGAACATGGTATCATGCTGCAGCGGTTGGAGGGGTTAGGAATAGGGGGCACCGTTCTGCGGTGGTTCTCCTCCTTCCTCTCTGACCATTCACAGTTTGTATTGGCAGGGGGGCAGAGGTCGACCTCGAGGCGCCTCACATGGGGAGTGCCGCAAGGGTCGGTCCTCTCGCCCCTTCTGTTCAACATTTATGTGAAGCCACTGGGTGAGATCATCCATGGTTTTGGGGTGAGAGTTCATCAGTATGCTGATGATACTCAACTGTACATCTCCACCCCAGACTACCCCAATGATGCCCTTGATGTGATGTCTCACTGCTTGGAGGCCGTACAGGTCTGGATGGGGAGAAATAGGCTCAGTCTCAACCCTTCCAAGACTGAGTGGCTGTGGCTTCCGGCGTCCCGGTATAGTCAGCTGGTGCCATCGCTGACTATTGGGGGTGAATCTTTACCCCCCCCCCCCCCCACAGAGAAGGCTCGCAATCTGGGTGTCCTCCTGGACTCACAACTGTCTTTAGAAGACTATATGACAGCCGTAGCCAGGGGGACTTTTTATCAGGTTCGCCTGATCCGCCAGTTGCGTCCCTTTCTGGACCAGGACGCCCTGCACATGGTCACTCACGCCCTTGTCACCTCCTGCCTGGACTACTGTAATGCTCTCTACATGGGGCTCCCCTTGAAGAGCACTCGGGGACTCCAACTGGTCCAGAATGCGGCCGTACGGGTGGTATGGGTACACCCCGTTACACCCACGTAACACCTCTCCTGCACAAGCTGCACTGGCTCCCAGTGGTCTTCCGGGTGCAATTTAAGGTGTCACCACCTTTAAAGCGCTCCATGGCATAGACCAGGGTATCTACGGGACTGCCTTCTGCCACCGATAGCCTCCCACCAACCAGTCCACTCCCACAGAGAGGGACTCCTCAGGGTGCCATCGGCCAAATTATGCTGGCTGGCGACACCCAGGAGGAGAGCCTTCTCTGTCGGAGCTCCTGCCCTTTGGAACGAACTGCCCCCAGACATACGTACAATCTCTCACCTTTGGGTCTTCCGCTGTGCCCTTAAGCGCCTACTGTTCCAACAGGCGGGGCTATCTAATTGAATGATTTTAAATTGGGGTTTGAAGAGCCTCAGATAGCTCAACAGGCTAATGGCCTGTTATTAACATTCAGCTGTCTGCAATTATTGCAAGTTCGAGGCTCAAGGTTGACTCAGCCTTCCATCCTTTCTAAGGTAGGTAAATTGAGGACCCAGTTTGTGGGGGCAATAAGCTGACTTCATATAAAAAAATATACAAAAGTATGAAGGCTATTGCTTAACACCTTGTAAGCTGCCCTGAGTCTCCGGAGAAGGGCGGTATATAAATCTAATTTAAAAAAAAAATGTTGGGGTTTTAAAATTCGGCCAAACTATTTAATGATTTTAATTACTTTTAATTATGATATTTGTATATTTATGTTTTTAAACTGGCTGTACACCACCCCGAGTCCTTTGGGAGAAGGGTGGTATATAAATAAAATTATTCTATTCTATTCTCCTTCTGAAGAAATGGGGTGAGCCATGGAGGCTGCAGAGGAAGCCCTTCGGCTGGGGGCTCGGCCCAAGGTGTCAGATTCCTGGAAGAGTTGCCAGTTTGACCCAGCTCCAGGAGGGGAAATGAAGTCACCCCGTGAGCCAGACTGGAAGATGGGGACTGCTGTGGGATCCACTCCCAGGACTGGAGCCAGATGCACCCAATGCAAAGCCAGTCCTTAACTGGGCTCCCTGAGTGGTTTGAGTGGAAGAAAGTGGGGAGTTACACTCCCTCTTCCCAACCCCTTGAGGTGAGATGGAGGCTAGCACAACCTACATTCACCTTCCCTGATCCGGGACATGGAGGGGGGATTAGTAGGGTGCAGACCCCCCCCTCCTTCCCCGGCCAGGGGTGAAACGAGGATTAGTGCAGCATGGCCATCCTGCAGCAGTAGGGCACCGGGTGCAGCCAGCATACAAAATGCAAAACCCCCCTTTCGGGGGCCCTCGCCAGCCTGCCTTTGTGCTACCTCCTGCTGAGAATATACCGCCCAGATGGGGGTTTTATCCCAGCCAGGAATGGGTCCAATGCCAGTGGTATCCTGCACTGTCTGTTCCAAGCTTCCAGGGATCCCCATGGCCCCCCTCCTATGGCCCAACGATCCTGGCACCACAGGGGGGACTAATCCAGCAGCCGGCTGGAATGCCCCCCCTCCCTCCAGCACAGCAAGCAGCTCAACAGCCTGGCCCCCTCCCCCAGCAGCCGACAACGTTCCCCCCCCCCCTCCAGCCCAGCAAGTCCCCCAGCAGCCAGCTGGAATGCAGCAACCAGGAGCAGCCCTGCAGCAAGTTCTATCCCAGCCAGCCGCGGCCGGAGCCCCTCCACCCGCGAGGCCAACACCACCCTGCTTCAGAGCAACCTTTGACGGGACACCAGCCAAACTAGCTTATTTCCTCAGTAGGGTCTGGCCTCACATAGATCAGTATGAGGACCAATACGAATCAGAATGGGACTTGGTGTTGGCAATCTCAGATGGGATGAATGAGGGAGAGGCTTCTGAATGGTTAGCCCAGCTGCACAAAGAGGGCGCTGCAGAACTGAATGATGCCGATGGGTTTATTACACTGCTCCATTCCTGATTTGAGGACCCAGACTGCATAAATGAAAGTGAAGCCACGCTAAAGGTAATGAAGCAAAGTACTACCGAGTTTGCATAAAGGAGGGAGACGAATGGAAGACTGCTTTTAACTGCCCCTTGGGCAGCTTCCAATTCTGGGTCATGCCTTTTGGACTCCAAGGGCCCCCCACAGTCTTCATGCAACTGATCAACAAAATTTGCATGAGCACCTATATCAGGGGGTTCTTGTTTATCTTGATGACATTCTTATATTCAGTGAAAGTATGGAAGAACATGTCAAATTGGTCAGACAAGTGCTGAAAAAGCTCCTAGCGGCCAAACTTTATGCAAAGTTGTCCAAATGTGAGTTCCATAAGGAGTCCTTGGACTACCTGGGATACAGGCTGTCGAGTCAGGGAATCGACCCAGGGAAGGTGAGGGCAGTGCTGGACTGGCAGCCCCCACGTACCCATAAGCAACTCCAAAGCTTCCTGGGGTTTGCAAACTTTTACAGACAATTCATCCCTTCCTTCGCTGAGGTCGTACTCCCTTTGACAGATTTGCTAAAAATTGGCCTGTCTCCCACCAAGCAAAAACCTAGCCAACCCCTAGCTTGGACAATGGACTGTCAAAAATCCTTTGAACAGTTGAAACACGTATTTGCAGTGGAGCCAATCCTACAGCATCCTGACCCAAATAAGCCCTTCGTGGTTCAGGCGGATGCAAGTGACGTGGCAGTGGCTGCTGTTCTACTGCAAAGGGACGCCCAAAACAATCTAATGCCATGTGCTTACGTATCGAGAAAGTTAACGGACACTGAGTGCAGATGGGCAGTATGGGAGAAAGAGGCATTTGCGGTGTGATGGGCTCTCCTATCCTGGAGACACTTCCTAGAGGGGGTGTAGGAGCCTTTTGAGGTGTGGACTGACCACAAGAATCTCAAGGCACTGAAGACCCTGAGGAAACTTTCTCCCAAGCAGGTTCGTTCGCTCAATATTTCAAACGCTTTAACTTTAACCTGAAATACATCCCGGGGGGTGGGGGGGTAAAAACTTTTAGCTGACGCTCTCTCCCATAAGCCCCAGTTTGACAGCCAATGGGAAGAGATAGTTCATGCCATGATCTCGGAGACTCAGCCAGCCACCCAAGCCTGCACCAGAGCGCAAATGCGCCAGGGTTCCAACCTACCCGAAGACAAGTTGACAGCGGAGCTAAAAGCGGTGCTCTCGGCTGATTCCTGGTTCAAGGAAAACCAGGTGGACCTAACCCTACGAGACGGGTTGGCATGGAAGGGGAGTAAACTTTATGTGCCCCACAGCCTGTGACTCCTGGTGCTAAAGAAAAGTCATGATTCTCGACTAGGGGCCCACTTTGGATTTTTAAAAACCCTCCATTTGACTAGGAGACAGTTCTGGTGGCCAAAGATGAAAGCTGATGTAGAAGACTATGTGAGGAGCTGTGCCACCTGTGCCACCATGAAATCCAGACCAGGGAAGCCCCCTGGACTTCTCCAGGCTGTGGCTGAACCCACCAAGCCCTGGGAGGAGATTGCGATGGACTTCATAGTTGAGCTCCCTGACAGTGGGGGTAACCGGGTTATTTGGACTGTCATTGATTTATTCTCCAAGCAAGCACACTTCACTGCCTGCAACGGACTACCCTCGGCCCAGAAGCTGGCAAAGCTGTTTGTGAAACACATCTACAGGCTACATGGGGTCCCAAGGAGAATAATATCGGACCGCGGGGTCCAGTTTACTGCTAAGTTCTGGAGAGTGTTTCTACGATCCATGGGTCATCCCAGGGGCTTAGCTCAGCTTTTCACCCATTGACTAACAGATCGGCTGAAAAATGAAACTCAATGGTGGAGCAATACATTAGGTGTTATGTAAATTATCAACAGGAAAACTGGGCAGACTTACTACCATTCGCAGAAGTTGCTTATAATAATGCAGTACACAACAGTACTGGGTTGACTCCTTTTCAGATAACTATGGGCATGGATTTTGTGCCGATGCCTGAGTTGCCTAGAGAGCTGGCCACTTCTATATCCCTAACGGAATGGATGACCTCGTTGAAAAGGGGTTGGGAGAATACTAAGAAAGCTTTGGCGGAGTCAGCGGAAAGATATAAGGCCCAGGCCGACAAACACCGGTCTCTCCAACCACCTTTCCGAATAGGCAATAAGGTGTATTTGTCAACCAAGTACCTAAGATTGAAGTTACCCAGCAAGAAGTTTGGACCCAAATTCATAGGTCCCTTCCCTATAGTGAAAGTTATTAACCCAGTGACTGTCCGACTTAGACTCCCTCACATATTAGGGAAAGTACACCCCGTTTTCCACAGTAGCTTATTGAGACCGGCCGGAGAATCTAACCTAAGACCCTTGCCAGCTGCTCCACCCCCTCCTTTGGTTGTGCAAGGGGAGACTCATTATGAGGTGAAGAAAATCCTGGACTCTAGACTCTACAGAGGTCACTTACAATATTTGGTACATTGGAAAGGTTACCCTTTGGCTGAAGCTACTTGGATGAAGAGTTGGGATGTAAATGCTGATGCTGTAGTGAAACAATTTCATGATAAATTTCCTGAGAAACCAAAAGGTCCTCCAGGGGGGCAGGGAGAGGGGGTTAAAGGGTCTGGGTCACGGTGTTAACCCCTTCTTTTGTGTTTTGTCTGCTTTATTTTTCAGAAGGTGGTTCTTTTTGCCGGGGGGGGGGGGGACACCTGTCAGCTTTGGAAGCCATATTAGGCCAGAAGCTCCAATGCTGCCACCTTCTCGTGTGTGGGAAAGTAGGAGGGTGGATTAAGGAGAGGGGTTGTTAGTAGACATAATAGCATTCTTCCTGTCAGTCAAGGTCAGGGCGATCCAGCATCTGGAGGAGTGGTCAGGGGGCTGGATCAAGATGGAGTGGACATTGATTGGAGCATGTGACTGACTGCGGGGGAAAGGGGATGGTTTTGGGAGCTTTGACTTACTGAAGGGAAACCCAGCGTTGAGACTCATGCCGGCTCGACACACCAGGGTGCATCACAGGAGGGGGGGACCCTTCAACACTCGACAAGATGCCTCGATTCTACAAGGGACGGTGGGAGGTCTCACCAATTGGGTGGGGGTTGGACACATTGGTGGAGGGGGTGATAAAGCCATTATAGGTGGTCTGGCACTCTGCAGATGGGCTTAGGACCTACGGATCTGGATTGCACTGTCAGGACGCTGCCAGGATTGGTAACATCAGGGCCCACGTGACTGGAGGAACCCCGGAAGCAGTGCCAATAGGCCAACAAGCATCCCGCTGTTTATTTGAGTGGCACTGGGAGACAGAGGCTCCCAGTGCCAACTTTATTGTAAACGTAGGCGAGGACTGCACTCAGCCTGAAGGGGAATAAACCAGCTTTGACAGCCAACCCCGCATTTGACCTATAATTGAGGTGTGGCAAGCGTGGAGTATCCAGGTTGGGTGAGCACACCGAGAGAAAGTCAGCACTCCTTTTCCTTGCCCATGTTTTGGGAGAGCTGCATGGTAGCGGTCATGGTGGAGGGAACCATGATTGAGACGCCAGAAGCTGAGGAGGTGGGAGAGGACACAATTTGGATATAGCGCCTGATAAGCAAGCTGCCAACAAGCCTCCTGTGGTGAGACCGAAGGAGAAACCACAACTAGGTGCAGACATGCCTGCAGACCTGGAGGCATCTGTTCCTAGCGGGCTGAAGTCTTCATCAGGTGAATGGTGGCATAGTTCCACTCTTACTGGCCCTATGACTCTGAAGCCACCAACTCTCCATCCTGGAGATATGGCTTTCCAGGGTTGGAGGGAGAGGAGATGAATGGAAGACGATGAGGGAAAGTGGAGCTACTCCACTGGACCCAGCACTACTGTTATGTTGTTACTGTTTTGAGTGGGAATTTCAAACTAGGGGTTGTTTCTGATTGGCTAACGACCAGCAGCCAAAGTGTATATAAAGAGTGCTGCTGCCTGCATACCTTTCCTGAAGTCTCACCATGTAATAAAGAGCTGTTGTCACTATCCTGCCTGTGCTGTTCGTTATTGCCCAGCCACTTCATTTGGCGATGAAGGTGGGATAGCACACAGGAGGATCAAAAAGAGCTAACAATCGAACACGGTGCCCACCGGGACCGTAGAGTTCAGCCATGGCCGGGTACGTTCCGCCTACGCCGTCTGATCCAGCCCGAGAAAAATGGGGCTCCTACATGATTCGTTTTGAATGCTCGCTTGAAGCCAGCGACATGCAAGGGCTATCTGCGAACCGCAAACGAGCCCTGTTCCTGAAAAGCGAAAAGCGGCGCGAAATTCAAACTTACAGCACGAGAGTCGGCCAAGCCAGCACGTCAATCGAAGAAAAAGTCTTCACTATCGTCAAGATCAACGAGCAACCCTTCAGCATGGAGATCGACACCGGATCAGCACTCTCCATCATGTCGTGGGCTACATTAAAGTCCCTGCTTCCGAACTACAGAAAGAGCCAGCTATCGAAACAACGAGTCCGCCTGCTAGACTACCAGGGGAACCGAGTTCCAGTCGAAGGCGTCGACACCTTCACCATCTCCTACGGCAACTTCGAGGAGAAACTACCGCTAACCATCGTCAGAGATCCGCTACCTAGCCTTCTGGGTCTACGCTGGTTCCGAGCCCTGGGCATGGGCTTTACGGGGGTCCACAGCCTCAGCGGAGCGTCACTCAAAGAACAATTTCTGCACGAGTTCCGAGACGTGTTCGAGGACAGCCTTGGCAAGTACGTGGGGACCCCGATTTCTTTTAATTTGGACCCAGGGGTAGCCCCAATTAGGCTCAAGGCAAGGAGAGTCCCCTTCGCTTTAAAACCCAAGATTGATGCCGAATTAGATAAGCTAATTAGCCAGGGCATCTTAGTACCGGTAGACCATGCTAAATGGGAAACCCCAATAGTGACCCCGATTAAGGCAGATGGGTCTATCAGGATTTGCGCCAATTACAAATGTTCTATCAACAAGGCGTTGCAGCAAAGTGCATATCCTGTCCCAGTAGTTCACCACCTACTGCATTCCCTTGGCCCAGGGAAAATATTCGCCAAATTAGACCTTGCGCAAGCTTATCAGCAGCTGCCGGTAGACGACACCACGGCAGAAGCACAAACTATTGTGACACACAGAGGGGCTTTTAAATGCACTCGGTTGCAATTCAGGGTCAGCATCGCCCTGGGATTGTTTCAAAGCACAATGGAGCGCCTTTTACAAGGCCTCCCCGGAGTCGTCCCGTATTTTGATGACGTGCTAATTAGCGGCCAAAATGAAAAGCAACTGGCAGAAAGAATCAGGTTAACCCTGTCGAGGTTCCGTGAGAACGGCCTAAAACTCAAGAGGTCGAAGTGCAAAATTGGGGTTCTCTCAGTTGAGTTTTTAGGGTATAAGATTGACGGATCAGGGATCCACCCCACAGAAAGAAAGGTGAGAGCCATCAAGAGCACTCCCACACCCAAAACCAAGACCGAGCTACAGGCCTTCCTAGGCCTTCTAAACTTCTACACCATGTTTTTAAAAGACAAGGCAAAGGTAGCCAAGCCACTTCATAGACTCTTATGCAAGAACACCCCATGGGTTTGGGGCAAAGCAGAAGTGGCAGCATTTAACGCTGTTAAAAAACTCCTCTCCGAGGATAGCTTTCTAATTCAGTATAGCTCTGAACTGCCGTTGGTCTTGGTTTGTGACGCCTCTCCATTTGGCGTTGGCGCCGTGCTCAGCCATAGACTACCAAATGGCCTAGAGGCGCCCATTGCGTACTACTCCCGGACTCTGTCATGCGCAGAGCGCAACTATAGCCAACTTGACAGGGAAGCCTTAGCTGCTATTGCCGGCATAAAAAAATTCCACGAGTACTTGTTTGGCCGATCATTTGACTTAGTTACCGACCACCAACTGTTACTGGGCCTCCTTGCCGGCGACAGGCCCACCCCTGCCGCACTTTCTCCACGAATGACCAGGTGGTCAATTTTTTTGGCCGCATACTCTTACAAACTTATTCACCGACCCGGAAAAGCCATGGGCCATGCGGACACCCTTAGCAGATGCCCTCTGCCAGACATTTTAGACAACCCGACTCCCGAGGCCCTGATCCTTTTGCTGGACGCTGTGCCCCCAGGGCCTCTATCTTCGGCCGAGGTGGCCAGGGCTTCTAAACGAGACACTACTATCTGAACTGTGATGGGCTGGGTCCTGCGAGGCTGGCCTACACAAACTGACTCTGTTGTATTCAAACCGTTTTGTACCAAACGCAATGAATTATCTGTGTTGGGGGGTTGTTTACTGTGGGGAGATCGTGTTGTTGTACCCGATAGCCTAAGACATAGAGTGCTAGAGATGTTGCATGTGGGTCACCCGGGCATGGTTAGAATGAAGGGTCTTGCCCGAAGTTACGTGTGGTGGCCACATTTAGACCAAGAAATTGCTGAGTGGGTGGGGAAGTGCAGACCCTGCCAGGAGTCCCATCCAGATCCCCCAGTCGCCCCTGCTAGGGAGTGGGAGAAACCTAAGGGCCCATGGGGACGACTCCATATAGATTTCGCTGGGCCGTTCCACGGCCAGTCTTTCTTAATAGTGGTCGATGCATTCTCAAAGTGGTTGGAAGTTTTTCTCATGCCATCGACCACTTCAGAGGCGGTCATTAGAGTCCTCCGCCGTCTTTTTGCCATGCACGGTCTGCCCGACACATTAGTTTCGGACAATGGGCCACAATTCACCTCAGTCCAATTTGAAAGCTACCTTGCCGAATTGGGCATTCGGCATGCCCTGTCGGCCCCTTTCCATCCAGCCTCGAATGATCAGGCTGAACGATTTGTTCGGACCACCAAGGAGGCCTTGTCCCGATTAGATTCTGGCGACTGGCAGGCTAAGATAGACCAATTCCTGGCTGTGCAACACGCCATTCCCTGCACGGCCATTGGCCACAGTCCGGCCGAACTCTTGATGGGCCACAAACTCAGATGTGTCCTCGACCGGTTGCATCCTAATTATTCGGCCGATACTTTCAAGGGGGAAGAGGGAGGTCTCAGGCATTTCCCAATTGGTACAACGGTCTATGTGAGAAATTATGCCACCGGTCCCTTATGGGTTGAGGGCATTATTACAGAGATGTCAGGGCCAAAATCGTATACGATCGATATCGGCCAAGGTAGAATTTGGAGGCGTCACATCGACCAGTTAAGGAAAAGGCTAGTCGGTGAAAACTCAGACTTTCCGTACAAACCAGTCCCTAACTTCCAAAGTCCTTCCAATACAGCTACCTCAACCCTGAGTGAGCCGGAATACTTATCTGGCAAGCCAGAGTTCCAGCGCTGCCCCAGCGAGCCACTCCTCCCAGCCGGGGAAAGTCACACCTCCGAAGGGTTCCAGGAGGTTCCATTGGTGGAGCCAGGAGAGACGGAAGGTCCCTCTGACTGGCTCAACGCCCCGCCTGCAACTGAACTGCGCAGGTCGACTAGGACTAAGACACGCCCAGGTCACCTGCGCGACTACATTTGTAAATATGTAAATAATTGTGATAAAGTGCATTCTGGGAGGGGAGGGGTGTTATGTTGTTACTGTTTTGAGTGGGAATTTCAAACTAGGGGTTGTTTCTGATTGGTTAATGACCAGCAGCCAAAGTGTATATAAAGAGTGCTGCTGCCTGCATACCTTTGCTGAAGTCTCACCATACAATAAAGAGCTGTTGTCACTATCCTGCTTGTGCTGCTCGTTATTGCCCACCCACTTCAACTACCACATTGGATGTATTGAGAGAGAGGTTCAGGGAGACAAGCTTCAGGGATGCTCCCTTATGGCAGCCCTGGGCTGTAGGGACAGACAACGCAGCCTGGCAGGGGGGAGGTGGAGCACATGGAAGCACGGATACCCGTTTTCATTTAGCCAGCCCGAAACTCCATATGGATTCTAGAACGGGAGACCATCGATTGACTACTCCCCCTCCCTCATCGTTAGGGGAGGCACTACAGGGGGTGGCCCAGGAAAGACAGGGAAAGCAGGGTTCACATGAGGGGACTTATCCAGCACCATGGAAACAGAGCAGTTAACGTAGGACAGAACAGGGGGATACCCAGGAAGGGCGACCACCACCTGTCCCGACCCCTGTATGGGCACCAGGGGTTTGGTCACAGCAACAGTTTTGGGGCCTTCTGCCCATCCAGGCTACCTTTGATGGGAGTGTGGACAGAGTGTCACTGTTTCTGAGTCAGATAATCAGTCATATGGACCTATATGGTCGCCTCTACCCATCACAGTGGTCCATAGTGGTTGCTATTACCATCGTGTTAACAGGGGAGGCGTCGAACTGAGTTGCCGAGCTTCACAGCAACTGTTCTGTCCCCTCCCACGAGTGGCCTTGCAGAGCCTCAAATAGCCCGGCAGTAACAAACACAGGTTAGAGATACTGAAGCTGGCCCTTTAATAAATAGTTCTCTTCCAAAGCGTATATCAGTCCAATAGTTACCGGGCAATGTTCCAAAGGTCTTGGCAGACAGCCAGCAGGCTAATGCAGGAATGCAGACTCTTGTCAAAAAACTCCAAACTAACAGTTGTAACTCCACTGCATCCAAAACGCCAACAAATTGTTCACCACGCCTTTTCAGCCCAGTCACACCCATTTTATACTTTGTAGGGTGTGGCCCTACGTCTCCTGACCACACTGTTGTGGGTATAACTTCATTCTGTGCGGTAGGCAACAGACCGGACAGCAAAGAGATATGTTGCTGGGTAAACACACAGATACTCACAGACTCTGAACGGTGAAAAATGAAAAACAGTCTTTAATCTCAGTGAAAAAAACAAAACTAGGTTTCTCAAAAACAATGATAACACGTCTTCGAATAATTACTTTCCAACACAAAACATAGTTTGCTTACAGTTCTCTTCAGTTCTCTTCAGTCACACACAGTCCCTCTTCAGGAAACCAATCATAAAAAACAGGAGCAGAGCTCCCGGGCTTCCTGTCTTCATTTATGGCTGCCTGCTAATAGTACAGCCAATCAGTCTTCTTATATCATTTAAAGCCATAAACAAAGTTTTTCAATATATTAACTACCCAACAATGGGATGAATATCCAACACTCTCCCCTTTGGGTAGCTTAATATATTTACAATCGCAAACCGTATTGTTCACATGTATGCTTATGTTTTCTACTTCCTTGTGCTTTCGTGAAATGATCAGCCACATTGTCCTCCGATGTACAATATACAAGTTCTATCATCTTGTTCATTATACACTCTCTTACGTTTAGATAATGAAGATCTGTATGCTTTGTTCTAGTTTTTACAGCTATATTTGTCGCCATTTGAATTGCTGCCGGATTATCCTTGTATACTGTTATAGGATCTCTTATATTTATTCTGATATCTAACATCAGTTGTTTAATACTAATCAGATCAGTACATAATAAAGATAAACAAGAAAATTCTGCCTCCATTGTAGACATACTCAAATGCTTCTGTCTAATGGAATGCCACCATATCAAAGACCGTCCCAGAAATATAGCGATTCCTGAGGTTGATTTCCGTGTATTCACATCTGTTGCGAAACTAGCATCTGCATAAGCAATTACGGGTAAATCTTCTGATGGTTGTAGATATAATGCATGATGCATAGTATATTTCAAATACCTTAGGATACGTTTTGCTCCTTGTCACTGTCTTTCTGTAGGTTCCTTGTTAAACCTAGCCAATTGGTTAACACTATACGAAATATCGGGTCTAGACCAACTGCTGATATATGATAAGCTGCCAACCAGCAATTGGTAAATCCCTTTATCAAACAATGGACTGTATACATCAGTGTTACAATAATCTTGAACCATAGGTGTCTTTGATGGTTTACACAACTCCATCCTAAATTGTTTTAATAAATTGTTGATTTTATCAGTTTGGGATAATTTAAATCCTCCCCTGATTTTTTCAATTCGTAAACCCAGGTATTGTTGTATCTCTCCTAGATTTTTAATTCTGAAATGAGTTTCTAATTGATCAACAATCCTGCTGGTCTTTTGTTCATTTTCCGTAATCAAAGCTATGTCGTCAGTAAAAAGATGTAATAATTTTTCAATAAAAAACAAAGATGTAATAACGACACTTTACCATCCCTCTCCATTCTAAATAAACATGGATCTGCTAATCCTGCTTTGAATCCAATCTTCTCTAATGTTCTTACAATACACTGGTTCCATTTGTATCCTGACTGTTTTAACCCATAAAGGCTTTTCCTTAATAGCCAACAGTCAGATGTCCCATTCTCCTCTACTCCTGAGGGTTTCTCTAAATAGATTTCATGCTGTAGTGGTGCATGTAGGTATGCAGTTTCTACATCTAAACAATTAACTACATATTTATATCTAGCTGCCCATACCAACGCTGCTCTTAGTGTAATGGCTTTTAAACTTGGAGTGAATACCTCATCATAATCTTCAGGAGCTTGATTAAATCCTTGAGCTACCAACCTAGCCTTATATATTGGTTCACCCTTTATACCAGTCTTTAATTTATATATCCACTTACTAGCGAGTATAGTTCTGCCTTCTGGTATTTTTACAGTTTCATACACATTTAAATTCTGCAAAGATTTTAGTTCTTTGGCCATCGCAGACCTCCACACCTCTTAGGACGTGGCAATAGCTGTTCTCTACATCGTCTCCTATGTCTCTCTCTTGCATCCAATAGGGGCTCCCCCTCGTTGTTATCAGCCTCTGTTTCCTCCTCAATTTGGCTGGGGTCCATAGGCACGTCAGCAACTGTCAGTTCTTGCTGACTCACCAGTGAAGATGGCCCCTCCGGCATATAGCTCGTGACAGCTTCCTCCTCCTCCATATCATTCTCCGAATCAGCATGCGAAGATAAATCAGCCTTCGGGGCTGGGGTCACAACAGCAACCACGCAAAAGAGCTAATGAATGTCAGCCTTTTCCTGGAGGCTTTACGGGCCCGTTTCAAAGACGATAACTGAACCCAGTTAGTGGAAGGGGATCTTGTAGCATTGAGACAACGAGGATGGCGTGCAAGAGATTACGTGAAAGAGTTCCAGTCTCTTCCCAGGCAGCTGAGAACTTGGCCCGAACAGCTCTTGGTACACCACTTCCAGTTGGGGTTGGATAGGGAGATACGGCAGGCCTGTGTTTACTGAGGTCTGCCTCCTCGGTTGTCGGATTAGTTTAAGGCAGCCATCGATCTAGATGTAGGGCTGCGTGAGTTTATTTATTTATTTATATTTATTTATTTATTTATTTATTATTTAAATTTTTATACCGCCCTTCTCCTGAGGGACTCAGGGTCGTGCACAGACATAATAAAAACAACATATACCATAAAAGTTAAAAGCAATTTAAAACATATTCAATAGTTTGACCTAAAATACCCATTTAAAATTCATTAAATGCACCCGCGCGGGTGGTTATGGGTGCAACCAGTTGTGCCCATGTGACCTCCCTACTGCGTGAGCTGCACTGCCTCCCAGTGGTCTTCCGGGTGCAATTCAAGGTGTTGGTTACCACCTTTAAAGCGCTCCATGGCTTCGGACCGGGTTAACTTCGAGACCGTCTCCTGCCACCAGTAGCCTCCCACCGGCCAGTCCGCTCCCACAGAGAAGGTCTCCTCAGGGTGCCATCAGCCAAATTATGTCGGCTGGCGACACCCAGGGGGAGGGCCTTCTCTGTGGGAGCTCCTACTCTCTGGAATGAACTGCCCCCAGAATTACATAAGATCACTGACCTCCGTGTATTCCGCTGTGCCCTCAAAACCTTTTTGTTCCGCCAGGCCGGGCTATCGATGTGAAGATTTTTAAATTGGTTTTAATCTGGGATTTTTAAATTTGGGGTTTTATATTGAGCTAAATTATTTAATATTTTTAATTTTTAAATTGTTGTTTGTCTTGTGCTTTTAATTAGGCTGTGCACCGCCCCGAGTCCTTCGGGAGAGGGGCGGTATAGAAATATAATAATAATAATAATAATAATAATAATAATAATAATAATAATAATATTTCGTCAGCCCAGCCTGTTGAAATAGTAAAGTCTTAAGGGCACGGCGAAAGGTACGTAGGTCGGGGATCATACATATCTCCGGGGGCAATTCTTTCCATAGGCGGGAGCCCCCACAGAGAAGGCTCTCCCCCTGGGGGTCGCCAGTTGACATAATTTGACCGCACCCTGAGGAGTCCTTCTCTGTGGGAGCGTACCGGCCGGTGGGAGGCTATCGGTGGCAGAAGGCAATCTCGTAAATATCCAGGTCCTAAGCCATGGAGCGCTTTAAAGGTGGTAACCAACACCTTGAACCGCACCCGGAAGACCACCGGGAGCCAGTGCAGCTCACGCAGGAGAGGTGTTACATGGGTGCGCCGTGTCGCCCCCATAATCACCTGCGCGGCCGCATTCTGGCCCAGTTGGAACCTCTGAGTGCTCTTCAAGGGGAGCCCCATGTAGAGAGCATTACAGTAGTCCAGACGGGAAGTGACAAGGGCATGAGTGACCGTGCGCAAGGCATCCTAGTCCAGAAAGGGACGCAACTGGTAAATCAGGCAAACCTGATAAAAGGCCCCCCTGGCCACAACTGTCATATGATCTTCTAAAGACAGCCATGTATCCAGGAGGACACTCAAGTTGTGAACCCTCTCTGAGGGGGCCGAGATCTCACCCCCAATAGTCAGCGATGGAGCCAGTTGGCTATACCAGGGCGCCGGAAACCACAGCCACTCAGTCTTGGAGGGGTTGAGTCTGAGCCTGTTTCTCCCCATCTGATCTGTCCCCCCCCTTCAGAGACCCACAAAAACACAGCCAGCCGAGGGTTAATAATCACTTGGCACACTCCGCAGTTCTTATCTCAACCTTGGCAGCGATATGCACACCGTCTGCCAAGGACTTTATTGGTTTACACAAACAAGAAAATCTCCTACGTAGCTTTGCCGTTCATCTAGCTTCCAAGACTACGAGGTTGCTCCGTTTGTTTAGCTTTGTTCGTCACGAACTTCGTGACCCACCGTACTGTCTTATATACATATGCTTCTGGGTGTGGTCCAGTGAGTCATTGATCCCGTGACTCCAATCCAATGACTCAGGATTTTCTCATACGTCGCAGCTGCAGTACCCTTTTCTCTCGCCTTCTTTGGCGTGCGTCCAGGAATGACGTCTCTCCCTCACTCTCATCTGAGACACCTGTTTCCCCACTACTTGGCTCTCTTTCAGCTGGCACCTGAGCCGGTGCCAGAGGGGGAGGGCTGGGAGATCTGGCTGGCTCCTCTTCCTCCTGCTCAGAGCTGCCTTCCTCCAAAGGGATAGGCTCAGAGGACGGGGCCACAACACCATCCAGATCCGCAAGGCTTCCAGGCATCGGGACATCATGTCAAGGGCATCATTGGGGTGGTCTGGGGTGGAGATGTACAGCTGCTTATCATCAGTGTACTGGTGGAACTTCACCCCAAAACCACGGATGATCTCACCCAGCGGCTTCACATAAATGTTGAACAGGAGGGGCGAGAGGACTGACCCTTGCGGCACCCCACAAGTAAGGTGTCTTGAGGACAACGTCTGTCCCACAGAGCCGGGGCTCGGACTTCACCCAACAACGACGTGCTACGGACAGGCAGCCCGTGCCCAGAGAATAGAGGCCTGTTGGGCCCCTCCCTCTGCATCCCGCAGATACCAACAAGAAGGGGCTGTTTCATTGTTTGTGGTGTAACCATATTGAGCATCGGGCCGCAGCGTGTCCATTGCCTCCCGCACAGCCACCTGCTTCTAGGCTGTCCCCATCGGGGGCCAAAGTTTGGAAACAGGTTCGTTCCACTCTAGACCAATCAAGGATGGCCAACCAACCCCCGAGCAATGTTACTCGTTCCACCCCGGAAGTGACAAGCCCTGTTGGTCCGGATATATCAGTTACAGCACCTGACAGTGAAGACAGTGATCCGAATGATCCCATGGTAAGCGTGCCTATACGCCCTTTTGTTAAACCAGTAATGGTGAAAAATGCAAGGACCTCTATTGTTGTACACCATGGGGCCATAATAGATTCAGAGTGCACACATTGTTTAATGTGCCAACGGGTGGTGAGGGACTTGGGCCTTCGTTCAGTATCCCTTAGGACTCCAATCCATTTTGAGCAGTTGAATGGCTCATTGCTGGGCAGGGTTCTGGCGACACACGTGACTGAACCTGTTAGATTGGAGATTGGGGAACACTGGGAGAACATACGGTTTATCATGGTGGAGCAAATGATAGAACCCATTATCTTGGGGTTGTCATGGCTGGACAAGTGGAAACCCAACATATAGTGGGAGGATGGATTCTGGAAATTACGCCTGGCAATTGGGCCAGAGCTGGAAGAGTCAGACAGACAACTTAACATGAAATCAGACAATGAGAAAGGGTTCCCGGAGGTATATGCTGATGTGAATGATGTCTTCAATGAGAAGGAATGCGAGGTGTTGTCGCCCCATAGGCCAACTGACTGTGCCATAGAACTGGAACCTGGGGCTAAACTGCCAAAACCACGCATGTACACCATGACCCAGAAAGAATTAGACGAACTCCAGAGGTACATTGACAAGAATTGGCAAGCACACACCCAACCTGCCACTGATGAATGAATGAAATAAATGGTGTGCACTTGCGCAGCTGGCACATGGACCAGGGTGGCAATTGTGGTGGCACATTAAAGAAGGAGAGCAGCTCGCGGGAGAAAGGTAAGTAGTAGGACACGCTGCGTGGCGAAGGGTGAGTGGGCGGTGGCTCCGTGGCAAGGCAGCAGTCGGGGGAATGGCGCATTCCCCGGCCTGGTTGAGGCAGGTGGTGAGCAGGTGGCAGCTCCGGGGCTTCGGTGAATGGCGCGTCTCTGGGCCCCAGCCCCTGACCCAAAGCGAAGGGAGAGCAGGTGGTGAGAGGTCGGGGCAAGGCCAGAGTCTCTTTCTGGGTGTGTCGCTTCTGCCTGTTGGGCCACTTCCTAAAGCTGGCAGCTCTGCAGCTTCTGCCTGTTGGGCCACTTCCTAAAGCTGGCAGCTCTGCAGCCAGCCGCTTTGCTTTTTCCCTCTTTTCCTTATGGGAGGCTTGCGTGGTAGCACCAGCAGAAGCGCTGCAGGAAAATGGCCCAACAAGCAGAAGCACTGCACCCATAAAGAGAAGGGCAAGAGGGGCCAGTGTGCTGCAGAAGCTAAGGCGGGCGGGTGGAGCCTCCAGCTGCCATTGCTACTGGTTCTCCAAACTACCGGCAATCATCGCTACCAGATCAGCTGATCTGGTCCAAACCAGGAACATTTCACCCCTGGACCTATCTCATTTTCTAAGAGTTGGGTAGCCTTCTAAATCTTACAAATACATGTAAATGCTTTCCTGGAGACATGGCTGCCCTCCTGACTGGACCAATCTGCTTAGGATGAGTGGACCAACCTCAGCAGTCATCCCAACTCATTCCTCTCGCCTCCCCCCAAAAAACCCCACAGAGTCTCTTTCATAAATAACAATATTTAATAAGATCTTTGGTTGACACAAGAAATGCTAAAGAGGCCATGTTGGCCAATGGAAGAAAGGAATGTATCGGGCCACTGTAAGGAAAACACATATTTACCCCAGGAAAACAGGACGGGATGAGAAAGAACCTCAAGCCTGCCCTGCCTTGATGCTCTTTGGTGCCTGTGGGAGTGAAGGGAAGTGGTTTCCCTTGTTAGCCCCCCCCCAGATACACATGATACTTGTTAGCCCCCCCCCCCCCCCCCAGATACACATGTTTTAACCCTAGAAGCTCTGGAAGGGGCTATGAAAAAATTATCTACTGATTTAGAAGAAAAAATCACACTCCGTTTAGAGGGAAAAATAAAAGAAGTGTCTGAGGAGCTGCTTGATATTAAAGACACAATTCAAACCCAAAACAAAGTAATAGGAGAAGATATAGTGGATGCTTTCAAGGGAGTGTGGGGCTATGTTACATCTCTAGAGGAAAGAGTTGATGAAATTGATCAGCATAATTTGAATGTGGAGGCTAGACTGGGGGAGGCTCAGACTAAAATGGAAAAAGCAGAAGCAGAACTTGTAATGACACAATATAAAGCAATGGAATGGGCAGTGAGGGTCAGAGGACTGAAAGAAAACAATCAGGAAAATCTCAGGGAGATTTTTGCGGAAGCCCTTGCTCAATTTACTGGAGAATCAAAAGCAGAATGCGCCTGGCAGATAGACAAGATCTTTCGCGTTAATTCATGGATTGCAAGACAGAGACAATTACCAAGAGACATTGTGATATACTTTGTAACAAGAAGGATAAGAAATGGAATTTTACAAGCCTCTTACAAAAAGAAACTTCAAGTGGCAGGACAGGAGGTTGCAGTTATGAAGGAAATTCCCCCAAAAATGTTGAGGTCCAGAAAGGACTATGCCTTTTTAGTTGATGAGCTTAGAAATCATCAATTACAGTACATATGGGAAGCTCCAGCCGGATTAGTGGTGCATTATTTAGGTGAGAAATACTGTCTTAATTCAGTTTGGAAGGCAAGAGATTTTTACACTATCATACTGAAGGCTGGAAATCCTCCATCTCCAGACGCTAGAAGAAAGAAAGAGGCAGGGGAGGCCAGAAAGAGGGAAAAAGAAGTAACACAGGCTCAAGCCCAAGGAGGTGTTTTGACTACTCAAGAAGAATTGTTGCAACTTTCAGAGGATGTTCAACTACTGTATTTATTTGAAAAAATGGAAGACCCTAAAGAACAAAGACAAATTTGAGCTGCAACCAAACACAAAGAACAAGAATTAAAGAAACAACAAAGTCAGATGACAACTCAAGAAATAGTAGCTACAAATACGGAAGCTGTGGGAGGAGCTAGACCGAAGAGGAAATTCCATGAAGAATTCCAGTCGGTTCTCCAGAAGCTTTCAGGAGCCAAAGATGGCAAATAAATTTCTGACCTGGAATGTTAACGGATTAAACTCACCACAAAAGAGGAAGAAGATATTCCACTATCTGAAACAATTTAAAAATGATGTAATTTGTTTGCAAGAGACACACATAAAAACAACTGATCAAAAATATTTGATAAATGCTAGATTGGGAACACATTTTGTAGCAGCCGCGCCTGAGAAGAAAAACAGAATAGTTATATATATAAGATCTGATCTAACGGCAAAATTAATTGAAGCAGACACACAAGGAAGATACATAGCAATTGAACTAGTAATAGAAGGGAAGAAAATACTTTTAATGGGAATATATGCACCCAATCAACAACAAGAAAAATTTTACAAACTTTTGCATACAAAGCTAGTACAAATGGATTATAAATCGTGCATAATGATGGGTGACTGGAATGGGGTACTGGATACCAAGAAGGATAAAAAGTCACTTTTGCAAAATTCCCAAACACGGGCTAAATTGCCCAAATCTTTTTTTGACATGGTGGATGATATGGAGTTGAGAGATATATGGCGTGAACGAAATTTTGATGAACAAGATTTTACATTTTTTTCTGATAGGCACCAATCTTTTTCTAGAATTGATTTTATTCTAATTACAAATGATTTTCTTTCTAGGGTAAAGAAAACGAAGATTTGTCCAAGAACGTTAACAGATCATAATCCGGTATGGATGGAATTAGAGTCTGGAGAAGGACCTAGGAGGTCCTGGAGATTAAATGAGAATTTATTTCGATATGAGGCAAATGTGAATGAATGTAAAAAGTTAATGAAGGGATTTTTTGAATTAAATATGCATAAGGGCACACCTATGGAAATGGTTTGGGATGCAAGTAAAGCATATATGAGAGGAGTTTTAATAAACTTAAAGAATGCATATAGGTGTAAACAGGGGAAGAAACGGAGAGAATTGGAAGAGGAAATAAAAAAGAAAGAACAGGCGTTAGTAGGTAAACCAGATGATAAGAATATAAAAGAAGCTATTACAATACTGCGAGGACAGTTTAATATGCTGATGTCAGATCAAGTGGCAACGAATTTGCAGTATGCTAGACATAATACTTTTTGTAATGCAAACAAACCTGGCAGGTGGTTAGCATATATGTTAAGGAAAAAACAAAAATCTCGTACAATAGAAAAAATAGAGTATAAAGGCAAAGAGGTATACCAACAGAATATGATTAAAAAGGCATTTCTAGATTTTTACATGAGGTTGTATGCTGGTGATAACATACAAGGTTTTGATATAGATAGATTTCTGCAGAAGGAGAATATCTCTATAATTACTGATGAGCAAAGGGAAAGATTGAATTTATTGATAACTACTGAGGAAATTATCCTGGCAATTTTTATTTTTATTTTTAATTTGATTTATATGCCGCCCTTCTCCGGAGACTCAGGGCGGCTTACAATGTGTTAAGCAATAGCCTTCATACTTTTGTATATTTATATTTATACAAAGTCAGCTTATTGCCCCCAACAAACTGGGTCCTCAATTTACCCACCTTATAAAGGATGGAAGGCTGAGTCGACCTTGAGCCTGCCTGGGATTGAACTCGCCAGTAATTGCAGCAGCTGGATCTTAAATGCTGCCTTTGTAGGAGGCATTACTCCCCTACACTACTCAGGCTCCTTTCCACTTTTCAATTAAACAATTGAAAAGTGGAAAGGCCCCTGGAACAGATGGATTGACAGCAGCATATTATAAAAATCTTCAACTAGAAATGGTGGAACCACTTAAGGAATTATTTGTTAAAATACAAAGTGGAGGAGAGGCACCACCATCTTGGAGAACAGCTTTTATTTCTTTGATTCCGAAAGAAGATCAAGATCATAGCCAGCCTAAAAATTATAGACCTATATCATTACTTAACATAGATTATAAGATCTTTGCAAAAATTTTAGCAAATAGATTAATGTCAGTTATGCAACAAGTGATTCACAATGATCAAACTGGTTTTATACAAGGGAGACAAATGAAAAGTAATGTAAGACAAATTGTTAATATACTGGAATATTTGGGGAAGAACAACCAGGTCCCTGCAGTGCTCATGTTTTTGGATGCAGAGAAAGCGTTTGATCGATTGAAATGGCTTTTTTTAGAGAAGGTAATTCAAAAGATGCAGCTGGGAGAGTATTTTATAAAATCAATTCAAGCAATATATCAGAAACAAACAACACAAATAATAGTTAATGGTAGTTTAACAGAAATATTTAAAATTGAAAAAGGAACAAGACAAGGGTGTCCCTTGTCTCCACTATTTTTTATTTTAACGCTGGAAGTATTATTGAATAAAATACGTGGTGCAGATAATATACAGGGTATTAAGATTAGGCAACAGGACTACAGACTACAAGCATTTGCAGATGACTTGGTTGTAACTTTAACCCAACCAGTAAATTCAGCTATAGGTTTAATGGACATAGTTAAGCAATATGGTCAAGTATCAGGATTTAAAATAAATGTAGGGAAAACAAAGATGATAACTAAGAATATGACTACAAATCAAAAAGAAGAATTGGAAAGTGTAACAGGTTGCAAGATAGTGAAGAAGGTTAAGTACTTAGGAGTCTATATTGCAATATCAAATGGGAAACTATACAAGTATAATTATGAAGTGTTATGGCATAAAATACAGACAGAGATGGATAAATGGAAAAAATTACAATTATCTTTGTTGGGAAGATTAGCAGTAGTTAAAATCAATGCTTTGCCTAAGTTTTTATTCCTTTTCCAAATGATACCAATACTTTAAAAAGATGCAAATTTGGAAGAACGGCAGAAAGGCATTAATAAGTTTGTCTGGGCTGGGAAGAGACCGAGAGTTAAATTAAAAATAATGCAGGATACACATGAAAGAGGAGGTTTGAAAATGCCCAATCTAAAATTGTACTATGAAGCAGTTGCTCTATCGGCAATTAGTGATTGGATTAATTTAACAGAAGAAAGAATATTGAATATTGAGGGGTATGATTTGATATATGGTTGGCATGCTTATTTAGTTTATGATAAGAAAGTGGACAGGACTTTTAAAAGCCATATATTAAGGAATGCTCTTTTGTGGGTCTGGAAAAAATATCAATATAAACTGAATGATAAGATACCCATGTGGGTAGTGCCCAGACATGCGGCAGAGAATATAAGTATAGAACAAAGACAGGATGTAATTACATACAAAGAACTTTTGATTATAGAAAGGAATGTATTACAGTTAAAGCCTCTGAATATATTAAGAGAGGAAAGAGTAATTCAAACATGGTTTCAGTATGTACAGCTACAGAACAGATGGAAAAAAGATCAGAAAATTGGTATTACACAAAATGAAGAATATTTGATAAAACAGATTAGAGATCAGAGGCCAATGCATATAAAAAGGTTGTATAACGTATTGATAGAAATTGATTTGGAGACAGAGTTAGTTAAAGACTGTATGATAAAATGGGCACAAAATTTTGAAGAGCCAATAATGATGGAAACTTGGGAAACGATTTGGGTAAGAAATGTAAAATTTACACAAGCTCAAAATCTGAGAGAGAATTTTTATAAAATGTTTTATAGATGGCATCTGAATCCGAAAAAATTAGCTTGTATGTATTCGAATTTACAACCTAAATGTTGGAGATGTGATTGTGTTGATGCTACTTACTTTCATGTTTGGTGGACCTGTAAAAAAGTTAAAGCATTTTGGATAAAAATATGGTGGATTATTCAAAATATTCTTAAAAAAAGGATAAAATTTACTCCACAGCTGTTTTTGTTAGGTATTATAAAAGACTATACAGTTATAGAAACTAATTTGATTTTGAACTTAATAACTGCAGCAAGACTTTTGGTGGTGCAGTACTGGAAGAAGGAAGATCTACCATCTATTGAAGAATGGACATTAAAAGTAAATTTAGCAGAGATGGCGAAAATTTCAGCATATCTAAAAGATCATTCAAATGAAAAATTTATGTTGGAATGGAAAAGATGGATAGAGTATATTCAAGGCAAATATTGGACTAAAAAGTTACAAATAGCTTATGAATAAAGAATGAATAAAGAGCGTTTATAAAGTACTTAAAGTTAAGTTAGTAAAAGGGAGTTAAAAGCTCAAGAGGGTGATAAGAGACTATAGATTATTATCTTATATTAGTTTAGGATTGTTAAATGTTATACCCTGTATTTTGCTCTGGGAAGTGGGGGTGGGGGTGGGGAGGGGAAGGTGGGAAGGGGTGGAGGGAAGGGGAAGGGGAAATGTATGTAAAAATTTTTTTTAAATTTTCAATAAAAAAAATTCTGCTCCTATAATCCAATAAAGTCTGAATATTTCTTCTGTTGGTGGTTTCTCGGCCTGGTCTACCTCAAAGGCCTGAGAAGTGGGAAGCCCGAGAGAGTGTGTCCTTCTGAAGGGACATGAGTCCAGGCCTGGTAGAGAATTAGGCTGTGGGCCCAGCTGATACTGGGGGGCAGGATCTTCTTGTGCCCTTGGAAAAAGTCTGTCATTCAAGCGGGGAAACCGGGTTCTCGGAAGAAGGAGTTGGCTCAGCCACGAAACTCAGACTTGGTGTCGAGCCCGACATATTGCTTGACAATGCAGGGACAGGAAGGAGGAATGGTGGAGGATACGGAATGACATGACATGCTGGGAAAAGGAGCTGTTCACGGTGGTGGTGGTGGCACTGAGTATAGGCGGTCAGTTCTGGGACCGTGGTGCATCAGGCATAGAAACCGGGGGGTGGTTACTGCTATGCCGGTGATGGTGGACCTTCCGCAGATGCCGGTGGGATGGATACGTGATGGAGGCATGGCAACTGACCTTCGTGGTGCTGACGCGGTCAATAGAGGCTGGTATGCTGACACAGAGGAGGGGCGTTGCCCAAAGAAGCGCTCCCCAGCTGGCAGATGTCCACCTGGCCAACGAGGGTGGAGCAGAGTGGCATAACCCTAACCCTAACCCTAACCCATCCAAGACCGAGTGGCTGTGGTTTCCGATGTCCCGATATAGTCAGTTGGCGCCATCACTGACTATTGGGGGCGAATCACTGGCCCCCACGGAGAGGGTTCGTAACTTGGGCGTCCTCCTGGATTCACGGCTGTCCTTGGAAGGGCATCTGACGGCCGTGGCCGGGAGGATTTTCTATCAGGTTCGCCTGATCCGCCAGTTACGTCCCTTTCTGGATCGGGACTCCTTGCTCACGGTCACTCATGCCCTTGTCACTTCCCGTCTAGACTACTGTAATGCTCTCTACATGGGGCTCCCCTTGAGGAGCACCCGGAGGCTCCAACTGGCGCAGAGTGCGGCCGCGCGGGTGGTGATGGGAGCGACATGGCGTTCCCATGTGACACCTCTCCTGCGCGACCTGCACTGGCTCCTGGTGGTCTTCCGGGTGCACTTCAAGGTCCTGGTTACTACCTTTAAAGCGCTCCATGGCTTAGGACCTGGGTACTTGCAGGACCGCCTACTACCACCAATAGCCTCCCACCGGCCAGTACGCTCTCATAGAGAGGGTCTCCTCCGGGTGCCGTCAGCCAAACAGTGTCGGCTGGCAGCCCCCAGGGGGAGAGCTTTCTCTGTGGGGGCACCTACTATCTGGAATGAGCTCCCCCCAGAGATACGGAGGATCCCGGATCTGCCCACCTTCCGCCGCGCTCTTAAGACTTTTCTATTTCGCCAGGCGGGCCTGGCCTAACCACTCCCCGTTTTTAGTGTCAAATTTAAAAAAAATTTAAATTATATTGGGGTGTTTTAATTCTGTCCGGGCCAAATTCATTTAATCTGTTTTTAGTTGGTTTTTAAATTTTGTATGTATGTATTTTTATTGTTGGCTGTACACCGCTCTGAGTCCTTCGGGAGTAGGGCGGTATATAAATCCAATAAATCCTAAATCCTAAATCCATAATAAAAGGCGCTACGAGGCGAACGCTCGTAGCGCCAACTTTAAAACGTTTGGAGCTCAGTGTTTCCTTGAAGCTAATAGCTGCATTAAACCAGCATCACTAACCCAGTTGGATATGTCCTGTTGTGTTTTCTTGCTGCTTCCATATTGTTTGGGAGAAAGAGCTGAGAGAAAGTTGGCGCTCACTTCGTTACAGTTTTGTTTTTGTTGTGCGGTTGGATAGTTGGAATGGCAGAGGGTGTGGATCCCGAAGCAATAATCCTGGCCGTGACCCAGACGGAGGAAGAAAGCACAGGTCCTGTAGCTCAGTCTGACCTCCAACTGGTGGTGCGGCCAAAAGAACAAACCCAAAAATGGGGGGGGGGGAGGCAGTTGAAACCTCAGAGGCGAAGAACAATGTGATACATTCTGCTTCAGGGTAGTGGTGGCATAGTTCGGCTTTGCCTGGTTCTGTAGTGAGTACAAAGGCTCCCACCCCTTCCCCATCAAGTGAGTGTTTCCAGAGGTGGAGGGAGAAGATGGATTGAAGACGAAGACGGGGGAGAGTGGAGTTATTCAACTGGACCAAGGCCCTCCACTATGGATATATTAAGGGAACGGTTTGGGGAGGGAGGCCAGTTTTAGGGAGGCCAGTTTTAGGGATGCCCCCTCTTGGCAGCCATGGGCAACAGGGGTGGAGCAAGCTCCTACCTGGCATGGCCTGGCTGGGTCATCTGGGACTGACACCCGATTTTATTCAACCAGCCCTAAATTAAGGCTGAGTTAAGGGGCCCCAAGCAGCTCATGCACTGTCACAAGGGTATCCTGGACAGGCTTATATGTGGGCCCCGGGGGGATGGCCTCCTCAGGCAATGTGGGATCCACCACCACTACAAGCAACCTTTGACGGGAGTCCAGACCGAGTGGCTATTTTTTTGAGCCAGGTTATTAGTTATATGGATTTGTATGGTCGCTTCTATCCATCCCAGTGGGCAATGGTGGCAGCGATCATGACTGTATTGAGGGGGGAGGCAGCGGACTGGGTAGCTGACCTCCATAGCAACCATGCCCGGGAATTAACAGATGTAGGCTTGTTTCTGGAGTTACTTAGGGCCCGCTTTGAGGATGACTCCCAAACGCAGCAGGCTGAGGGGGAGCTGGTGTCCCTGAAGCAGAGAGGGCAACCCGTGAGAGACTATGTGAAGGACTTCTGGGCAATCACAGGAAGATTGTGGGCATGGCCTGAGCGGATGCTTGTGCACCAGTTTCACCTAGGTTTGGACCGTGAGTTAAGGCAAGCATGCGTCTACCAGGGTCTCCCGCCACGTCTGACAGAATGGTTTAGGGCGGCTATCGATTTGGATATCGGCCTGAAAGAATTTCGGTTCAAGGGGATAGCTGGAACAACGCAACCGAGACGGGCCACAGACAGACCACCCACAACTAGGGACTCCGGGAGGCCAAGCATGACAACCAGAACCTCAGAGTCTACTCGTAGGCCCCCATTCCGGTGTTTCAGGTGCAATCAGGTGGGACATAGAGCTTTGGATTGTCCATTTCCTCCACTACAACCTTCCACAGGTCGCACCCCAGTAACCAGTGGGAAGGAGCGAGCGCAAATGACCCCAGAACGGTCCAGGGCGGCGTCACAGGCCTTGCCTTCTGAGAGCAGTACACCTACCAAGGAGGCCGGGGTGCCAGTGGGACCCGAGGATCTACCTGTGGTGTTGGGTGACAGCGATGAAGAAGACATCCATGATCTGATGTTGAGTGCGTCCATACGCCCTTTCGTCATCCAGGTTACCCTTTGAAACCCACATACTGCTAAGGAGATACGACAGGGAGCACTAATTGATTCAGGATGCACCCCGTGTTTAATGCAGGACTCCTTAGCAACCCAATTGGGTCTCCGCTTAGTCCAGTTAAAGGACCCCATCCGATTTGAGCAAATGTCCATCCTGAGGGGAAAACCGGCCACACGTGTAATGGAGCCAATAAGACTGGAAATAGGAGAACATTGGGAATATCTTTGGTTTGTGGTGGTGGATGTGATGATAGAACCCATCATTCTGGGATTAGCTTGGTTGGATAAATGGCAACCCACAATATGGTGGGAGGGGGGATACAGGAAACTGTGTCTTGAGCTTGGTCCTGAACCAGTTGCAAAAGATGTTGGAAAAAGGGTAGATGATGTTTGCCCAACACAACCTTTGCGGAATACTAAACCTTTAGTACCGGGGGTCCCAGATATATATGCAGATGTAGCAGAGGTCTTCAGTGAGGTAGAATGTGATTCGTTACCGCCACATTGTATAACAGATTGTGCTATAGAACTAATACCCGGGGCTACATTACCCAAGCCCCATATGTATTCGATGACCACAAAAGAATTGGAGGAACTACGCAGATATAGAGACCAAAATCTGGCCAGAGGGTTTATCAAACCTAGTAGGGCGCTGTTGTGGCCCCGTCCTCTGAGCCTATCCCATTGGAGGAAGGAAGCTCTGAGCATGAGGAAGAGGAGCCAACCAGATCTCCCAGCCCCCCCCCCCTCTGGCACCGTCTCAGGTGCCAGCTGAAAGAGAGCCAAGTAGTGGGGAAACAGGTGTCTCAGATGAGAGTGAGGGAGAGACGTCATTCCTGGACGCACGCCAAAGAAGGCGAGATAAACGCTTACAGCAGCTGCGGAGACGCACGAGGGAATAGACCTGAGTCACTGGACTTGAGTCACAGGACCAATGAGTCACTGGACCACACCCAGAGGCTATATAAGACAGGGTGGTGGTTAATGATCTCTGTGATGAACAAATACTCAATCGGATAGTCATTGGAGCTAAAAGCTGAAGCTGATCAGAGACTTTGCTGAATATTTGTTGTGATTTTCTTTCTGTGTACTATTAAAGCACTTGGCAGACGGTGTGCATATCGCTGCCAAGTTAGAGATAAGAACTGGGGTGTGTGCCAAGTGCTTCTTTAACCCTCGACTGGCTGTGTTTTTGAGGGTATCTGTAGAGGGGGGACAGATCAGGCGCATATGGCTGCCCTGGTCCTTTTCAGGGAGAAAAAGGACAGGGGCCTGCGCCTCTGTGTTGATTTTAGGGGTTTGAAGGCTGTGAGCGTAGAACTTTTATACCCCTTACTGCTGATAAAAGATTTATTGGCTACCTTGTCCACAGGCCGGATTTTCACAAAACTAGATCTGCAGGAGGCGTACTACCGCATA
The DNA here is from genome assembly GCA_038048745.1 of Coluber constrictor foxii. Lineage (NCBI taxonomy): Eukaryota > Metazoa > Chordata > Lepidosauria > Squamata > Colubridae > Coluber > Coluber constrictor. The sequence continues at coordinate 17,384,199 of CM075966.1, forward strand.
CGCATTAAACCAGGTGATGAATGGAAGACCACTTTTTTTTAATTGAAAAAGTTTTACAAACATAACATTTTCCACTTTCCCCCTCTTCCCCTCCCTAACCCTCCCTAACCCTCCCCTCCCCCCCCCATGACTTCCCAAGGTGAAATCCAAATCATACCATATCATTCAATACCCCCCAACTATTCTGCCCCCTGTCTATACTATAAATTTCTACATAACATTCAGCTAAAAGCTATCTGATACTTCCTTGTTTGATATTTATTCTGCGCATAGTCTTTCCATTTCTTCCATTCCCACACAAAAGTTTCTTGAGTCCGGTCTTTTAAATATGCTGATATCTTTGCCATTTCTGCAAAACTGGCCACCTTCAAAGTCCATTCTTCAATAGTAGGCATAACATCTTTTTTCCAATATTGACCAATCAATAACCTAGCTGCTGTAATCATATATAATATCAGTTTTGTGTCAGTCAATGAAGAATCCTTAACTATGCCCAGTAAAAACAATTGAGGAGAAAATTGGAGTTTTTTCTTCAAAACATTTTGCATAACCCACCAAATCTTAATCCAAAACGCCTTCACTTTCTTGCAAGTCCACCATATATGATAATATGTAGAATCTAAACAATCACATCTCCAACATTTTGGCTGAACATTAGGATACATGCACGACAATTTCTTAGGATCTAAATGCCACCTATAAAACATTTTATAGAAATTTTCCCTCAGGTTCTGTGACTGTGTAAATTTAACATTCTGAACCCATATTTTTTCCCATGTTTCCATCATAACTGGTTCTGCAAAGTTTTGCGCCCATTTTATCATACAATCTTTAACCAGTTCATTTTCAGAGTCCCTTTCTAGCAAAATGTTATAAACCCTCTTGATATGCATTGGGCCTTTCTCTTTTATCTGTCTTACCAATTCCTCTTCATACAACATTAAACCACTTTTTTGATCTTCCCTCCATCTCAATTGAAGTTGATTATACTGTAACCAAGTTAAATTAATCCCTTCTTCCAACAGTGTATTTAATGTCTTTAATTGCCATCTACCCCCATCATTAAGTGACTTTATATTTATATTATTTATATTTATATGTATATGTATATGTATATGTATATGTATATGTATATGTATATGTATATGTATATGTATATGTATATGTATATGTATATGTATATGTATATGTATATGTATTTGTATTTGTATTTGTATTTGTATTTGTATTTGTATTTCGTGTAATATGACCAAGATCCAACCACAAAGGTATTTTGTAATCCAATTTAAACTGGTGCTTCTTCCATACTCTCATCAAAGAGTTTCTGAGTATATGGCTCTTGAATACTTTATCAACTTTATTTTCGTAGAATAAATATGCATGCCAACCAAATTCCAAGTCATGGCCTTCTATATTCAATATTCCAGTCTTTGTCATTCCAAACCAATCACTCGCTTGTGTCAATGCTGCTGCTTCATAATACAATCGTAGCTATGGAAGTTTAAGGCCACCCCTTTCACGAACATCTTGCATAATTTTCAGTTTAACTCTTGGCTTTTTCTCATTCCAAACAAACTTATTCACTCCTTTTTGCCATTCCATCAGATGTTTATCACTTTTAAGCACCGGAATCATTTGAAACAAAAATAGAAATCTAGGTAGAACATTCATCTTAACTGCTGCTATTCTTCCAAGTAAAGGTAGCTGCAGCTTTTTCCAAGTTTCCATGTCTTTTTGCACCTTTTGCCACAACACCTCATAATTATTTTGAAAAAGTTTTATATTTGAAGCTGCAACTTGAACTCCTAGATATTTCACCTTTGCTACTATTTCAAAGCCTGCCTTCCTTTCAAGTTCCTTCTTTTGACCTTCTGACATATTTTTAGCTATCATCTTGGTTTTTTCCTGATTCAATCTAAATCCTGATACCATATCATATTCTTCTATATTATCTTTCATCTGGATTATTGATTCCATCGGCCGTGTTAGGGTAACAACCAGATCATCTGCAAATGCCCTTGTTCTGTAATCCTCTTGCCTTATAGCTATTCCATTCAGAGTACTCGAATCCCGTATTGTGTTCAACAAGACTTCTAAGGTTAAAATAAACAACAGTGGGGATAGCGGACAACCTTGTCTTGTTCCTTTTTCTATACTAAAGTTTGTAGTTAGACTTCCATTAATGATAATTTGTGCTATTTGCTCTTGGTAAATTGCTGAAACCGCCTGAACAAACTGGTCCCCAAAGTCCATCTTTGTTAAAGTCTTTAATAGAAAGTTCCAATTGACTCGATCAAAGGCCTTCTCCGCATCCAAAAACACCAGCACTGCAGGGATCTGTTTACTCTTCTCAAGATGTTCCAATAAGTCTATAATTTGCCTCACATTATCCTTCATATATCTGCCTTCTATAAATCCTGCTTGATCATGATGAATCACCTCTTGCATAATTGGCATTAATCTGTTGGCTAATACTTTTGCAAAAATTTTATAATCCGTATTCAGGAGAGATATTGGTCTGTAATTTTCCGGTTTTGTAGAACCTGTTTCCTCTTTTGGTATCAATGAGACAAAAGCCGCTTTCCATGAAGTGGGTATTTTACCCCCTTTTTGTATGCTACAAAATAAGTCTTTAAGATGTTCAATCATTTCTACTTGTAAGGTTTTATAATACACCGCTGTTAAACCATCTGTCCCTGGAGCTTTAGCTATTTTCAATTGTTTAATTGCAATAATAATGTCCTCTATTGGTATTGGTTGATCCATTCTTTCCTTTTGCTCCCTAGAGATTTTTGTGACTCTCCTTTCTTCTAAGTATTTATCTATAAGTTCATTCTGTATGTCATCTTTGGCATATAATTTGGTGTAATAATCTAAGAAAGCTTCTTTAATTAGACTTTGTTGAAAAACTTCCTTCCCTCCATACTCAATACTACCAATAAGACGAGAGCTCTGCTGTTTCCTCAGTGTGTAAGCCAGCCACCTGCCCGGTTTGTTAGCATTACTAAATGTATTATGTTTTGCAAATTGGAAGACCACTTTTAATTGCCCACTTGGCAGTTACAAGTTCCAGGTCATGCCGTTCGGTTTGCAGGGAGCCCCGGCGGTGTTCATGCAACTAATTAATGAGGTGCTGCATGAGCACTTGTATTGGGGGTGTTGGTATATCTTGATGATATCCTCATTTATACTGATACCATGGAGGAACATACATGGTTAGTCCGCCACGTGTTAGGGAGCCTCCTAGAGGCCAAACTATTTGTCAAGGTCTCGAAATGTGAATTCCACCGCACTGAGTTGGATTACCTGGGGTATAGAACCTCTAAAAAGGGGTTCGGGATGGACCGCAATAAGGTCACTACGGTTTTGGATTGGCAGTCTCCAGTGACAAGGAAACAATCACAGAGTTTCCTCGGTTTCGCCAATTTTTATAGACAATTTATCCCAGCATTTGCTCAGATAGCATTACCCCTTACTGACCTCCTCCACACAAAAGGAAGTATCATAAAAGTAAAGCCGAGCCAACATATAGTATGTACTTCTGACTGTCAGAAGGCTTTTGATGCATTGAAAGCTCTATTTGCTCAGGAGCCCATACTTCAACACCCTAACCAGCAAAAGCCATTTATAGTGCAAGCGGACGCAAGCGATGTGGCCATTGGGGTGGTACTCTTGCAAAGCAATGAACACGGCCAATTACAGCCATGTGCGTATACATCTAAAAATTTACCCCCCTGAGAGAGGGTGGGCTATATGGGAAAAAGAGGCATTCGCAGTCTGTTGGGCCCTCCTTACGTGGCAACACATATTGGAGGGGGCGAGGGAGCGATTTGAAGTCTGAACGGATCACAGGAATCTAGTAGCACTACAAACCCCCAGTAAGCTCTCGCCCAAACAAGTGCGCTGGGCCCAATATTTTCTTTTATATATATATATATATATATATATATATATATATATATATATATATATATATATATATATATATATATATATATATATATTTGTCTGTGTAAGTTTTCACGGGTATATATGTGTGTACAGGTGATATCTCGGGTTTCTTCCCGTGTAATTGCAAACATATTTTTGGAAATATTGGAGCGACGTTTCGATGAAATCTCATTCATCATCATCTGGCTAATGTTCTCGGTTTGGTGCCTATGGGCAAACTGTGTGATCTTAACTGACATCCTTCTTTAAAAGGAGGCAGAGGTGTATTCTGATTGGTTGACAGTGCTGCTTTATTCTGATTGGCTGATGATGTAGTTGTATTTTGATTGGGTGGAAGCACTGTTGCTGGGATGTGGGTTGATGGATAAGATATGTTGGAAATGGTGGCTACACAGGTCTCCTGATGACCCTTTGACCTATGGCTTACACTTTGTGTTAAGATTCGTCTATTTATGAGAGCAGGTTTCCAAATAGAAGGCAGACGGGAGGTGTCATCATGATGACACCTCCCGTCTGCCTTCTATTTGGAAACCTGCTCTCATAAATAGACGAATCTTAACACAAAGTGTAAGCCATAGGTCAAAGGGTCATCAGGAGACCTGTGTAGCCACCATTTCCAACATATCTTATCCATCAACCCACATCCCAGCAACAGTGCTTCCACCCAATCAAAATACAACTACATCATCAGCCAATCAGAATAAAGCAGCACTGTCAACCAATCAGAATACACCTCTGCCTCCTTTTAAAGAAGGATGTCAGTTAAGATCACACAGTTTGCCCATAGGCACCAAACCGAGAACATTAGCCAGATGATGATGAATGAGATTTCATCGAAACGTCGCTCCAATATTTCCAAAAATATGTTTGCAATTACACGGGAAGAAACCCGAGATATCACCTGTACACATATATATATATATATATATATATAAAAATTTTTATTATAGTTCAAAACAAAAACAAAAACAAAAACAATTGTATAATAGTTTTTCTATCATGGTGTAACATCACCAAAATATCCATGTATATATACACCAATGATCAGAAAGTAAAAATAGAAACTATTTACATATTCTTATATACAAATTTACATTTCCAATACTTATTGATTACCATAATTATACCATCATCTATAGTTATAAACCAACATTATCCTTTATCTCTCTCCCATTGTTTCTGGATCCAATCATACCACATGTTCCAACTACTATAAAAATCTGAGTCTCTTTTACCCTTGATCAGTTTTGTAAGTCTGTCAGACTCCGCACATTCCATGATTTTATAAATTATTTTTGAGTCCATTGGTAAGTCTTCATTCTTCCATTCCTGTGTGAATGCCAGTCTCCCTGCAGTGATTATGTGCAGCATCAGATACCATTTAGTCAATCCAATATTTGTGGGACTAACCCCCAACAAAAAGGTATCAGGTTTGGTCGACTTCCTGTGGCTCCGCGATTTGCCGACAGAGCTCCTATCTGGAGCTCCAGCCCCGAAATCTGTTAAAGCTGCTAGAACAGCGCAAATCGGCTGTCTAGCGGCAAAAAATCTCCCCCTGGGCAAAGGGGGGAGAGAAGAGCAGAGGGCGTTAGGTAGAGCCCCCCCCTAAATCCCCAGGCTTTCTTTTTTTTAAGCCTGGGGGTTGGAGGGTGAGGGCTCCCTTGAAACCTCTCAGTGCTCCAGATTAAGGACGTGTCTGCCTGCTGGCAGAACGGGGCATCACGACCACACCAGCAGCACAGGAATGAAGATTTGAAGAATTTTCTTTTTAAAGGTTTTAAGGAAACTGAATTCTGGATGCTGGTAGGGTGAAATCGGGACAGCGGAATTTGAAGAGGCAAGTACAAGCTTTAACTCCATGTGAAAAGGGAAAGGGAAGATGGCATTAAAAACAAAACTTACTAGTGAAAGTGCTTGTCAGCCCCTGTTACATTGTTAAAATCATTGGTTTATTCTACAAGAAATAGACTTAAAGGCGAAGTGGAAGAGAAGATTATTGTAGGGATTTTAACTAACATAAATCTCTGAAGATAGTGGAAAATAATTGGACTTTGACTTGATAACTGAATAAATATAAAACAAAAATTTAAATATGGCTGCTACCAAGGAAAGAGGGAGTGAATCAGCAAATACACGAATTGTAAAAATACTATCCAGGAGTGGAAGTTGGAACGTCGTAAGGATTTGCTGGCTGTGAAAGAGGAAGAAATCATACAGTCAAATGTGATTTTGGAGAACAAAGAAGAAGCAGTCAGAGAAATGGAGTCTAGCATTCTGGAAACAGAAGTTATGTTGGAGGCTTCCACACAACCACTTGGAGAACATTTTAAAAATCCACTACTGCAGATTGTTAAATACTATGGAAAGTTTTGTTTTTATGGACAGATTTTGAAAGAGGATTGGATTTTTAAGAGACATCAGATGCGACTTCAATTTAAAAATTTCCTGACAATAAAAAGAGGGGGACAAATATTGCTTCAAAAATTTTCAAAAATAAAAACAGGGAGACGAGCCTTGCCCAATAAGAAGAAAGTATTATTCAAAAAGAAGGATTGGAAGAAATATAGAAAGAAAGGGAAATAGAAAAAGTATGATGGATTTTTTTGAAAGCTATATTTGGAAGATTTTGGATGTTTGATATAACTGTTCATTTAAAAAAAAGGATTAAAAAAATTTTTTTAGAAGTATTGCATTACTGAAATGATTAACTAAAAATCTAAGTGATATTTTATTGAGAGTTTTGGAATTAATATAGAACCCCTAGGGTTATATTTTGTTGATTTCTTAATGAAGTTAAAGGTTTATTAAGAGGTTTAAAAGTTTAAAATGATACAATAGAACTGTTTAAAAGGTTTATAAATAGAAATTTTAAGGTTTTAGATGATATGACAGAATTCTTTAAAGGTTTATATGTATTGAGGGGTAAGGATTAATTAAGATTTTGGATGTTTGATATAACTGTTTAATTAAAAAGGATTATTTTTTTAGAGGTATTGTATTACTGAAATGATTAACTAAAAATCAAATTGATATTTTATTGAAAGCTTTGGAATTAATATAGAACCCCTAGGGTTATATTTTGTTGATTTCTTAATGAAGCTAAAGGTTTATTAAGAGGTCTTAAAGTTTAAAATGATATCATAGAATTTTTTTCAAAGGTTTGTATGTAGAAATTTTAATGTTTTAAATGATACGACAGAATTCTCCAATGGCTTATATGTATTGAGGGATAAGGATTAATTATAACTGGATAATTTTTAAAAATTTATTGTAATTTTAAAGTTTATACATGATGAAAGGGTTATGTAAGAGGATATTTAGATTAATTGTATTATGTTGTTTTAAGGTAGATATGGGAGAATTTACAAATGTAATGTTGAAGAAAGTCAAATAGGGGAGTCAAAGAGTGTGTGGAAATTTATTTTTTGGAATTTATAATAAGGCAGTAAATGTTAGCTTAGGTTTGTTAGATGTGATATCCTGTTTTTGCTCTGGGAAGTCGGGGGGGGGGGGGTTGGGAGGGAGGGTAAGGAGTGGAGGGGGGGAGGAAAAATTTCTATTTACATGTATACTTGTTTGTACATTGATATAGTTGATTATGAAAATAAAAAACTTTTATTATTAAAAAAAAAGGTATCAGGTTTCAGTTCCACTCTACAGTGTGTAATTTCAAGCAACCATCATCGTATTTTCATCCAATATTTAACTGCCAGCGGACATGTCCACCATTGGTGGAAGTAGGTTCCATTGCTATGCCTACATTTCCAGCACTGTGGAGATGTCCCGGGGAACATTTTAGCTAATCTTGCTGGAGGTAAGTGTCATCTATAAACCATCTTATAAATATTCTCTTTATAAGAGGATGCCATAGTTAATTTTACATTTTTAAGCCAAATCTCCTCCCATTTTTGAAAATCCAATGAATTTCTGGTGACGTCATTGCAATGGAAGGCTGGACAGAGTGAAAGCTCTATACCCAGCTTTCAGTTTTCTACAAACGGCAGCTTTATTTAGCCATCGCAAGCTGTAGAGAGGTTTGCGAAGGAGAGGGGATACCAAGGCGTGTGTGGAGGTGGCATCTTCCACAGGCTGAAGAACCCACCCGGGGTGCCTTTGTAGAAAGAGGGTGGCAAATGGTCACTCTGAAGCAGTGACTGATCTTTTTGGAAAGGGAAGCCAATCTGTCACGGTGTAAATTATTGGATTGAGATTGCTGTGCTGAGTGGGAGTGAAGAGAACGATATTAGCCTCTGAACTGTTTTGGCCAAGTGAAAGTGAGCGGCTGGAGCAGAGACTGGCCATTTCTGACTTTTGTGGTGTGGAGCCAGCTGTTATTTTTTTTCCTTTTGGAACAGCAGCTGTGGAGTGATTGGAGTTAGTTATTTCCTTTTGGTTTTTATTTGGGTTTCTGGAAACATTCCCTTTATGTGTTAAAGATTGGAGACATTTGGTGATCATTTGGCTGCTTCCTATTTGAGACTCACTTGAGATTTCTCTGTTTAGAACTTCTGGTGCATCCTGGACTGAGGGATATACAGTGACTTGACATTTTTCCCTTTCGCTTTCTGATTGCTATTGTTGGAGCTGTCTACAATTGGAAGTGCTGAAGCTGGTACAGCAGTGAAGAGAAAATCTGACTCTGAAATTCTGAATCACTGAAAAAGTGAATTAACTGGCTTGTGATATCTGGATATTGTTGTTCTTGTTATCAATTAGGAATTGGGTATTATAGAGTTCTACGGTAATTGTGTATTATTAATATTACTGTATTAGGGCGTATCAATTACTTAAGATTAGGAATTACTGAATGAATGATTAATTACTTATTTCTCATTAGATAATTAATAATTAACTTTGCTGTTGTTGATAATAGGTGATTATTGAGGTAAAGGAGAAATAGTTTTTAAGGGTTATAGCCTATGCTGATTTGGAAGAAATTCTGGCGTCACTTAGAAATGTCTACAACGTCCACAGTTACTAAAGTAAATAAGAAGATCCTATGCTTCTCTGCATCTGCATCTCCAAGCTTATCTCCATTAGCTTCAACAAGATCTGCTGAAGACATGTCATCGGTTGGAAAGTCTCCCTCTATGCAGGTTCTTCAGGCTATGCTCCAGACCATCCAGAACTCGATGACCAAGAATCAGGAAACAATGTTTAGGAATTTTGAAGACTTGAGAGCGGATGTTAAGAGTGAGATGGGAGGAGTCAGAGAAGAGGTTAAACAAATGGGTGAGAAGCTTAGAGAACTGCAACAGGCAACAACCAAACAGGAGGAAAGGATGCAGGAGGTGGAGACAAGGACAGAAAGGTGTGAACAATGGATAGATGGGTGGGGAAAAAAAACAAGTGATGGCAAATAGGGAGCTTGAAGATGAGATCATCTTTCTCGAGATGGAAAGATCCTCCTTTTTCCTTAGGCTCCAGAATGTGGCAGAAGATAAGTGTTACGAGGGGATGAGGTTTGTCCCAATGAACCGTGAACCTGTTCACATGCAAACGCACTGGGGCTGAAATAAAACTGACAGAGGAGTCTTGTAGAAAAATATACTTTACTAAAAAACATTAAAAGGACTATGTCTTTAAAAACACATAAATAACAAAACTTATCTTCATTAACAAAAGCCAGGCCGTCTCCTTAAATTCCTCTCCACAATACCGAAACCAGTCCTCTTAACCCTTTCCAAGGGGGAAGGAAGAAACTAATAGAACACTAAGTGGTTTCAGAATTGGTACATCATCGAGGTGATGGAAACCGGAAGCATAGGCTTCTCAGCAGAAAGAATGAGAAAAGGTTCTGAGTCAAAACACCTGTAGAGTTGATTCAATCGTGGCTTTAAGCTTCTGACAGGGAAACTCTCCAGCTCTCCCTCTGGGTCGTGGCTTCAGCAGCAACTCGGAGACATCAACAGATGCTAGTGTCACGCTAGAGTTGTCTGAACGAAATTTAGATGCCACTCACATTTTGATAATAAAGAAAAAAAAACTTTTATTTGTTAGAACAACCTCTTCACGGACTCATATGCAGCCAGGAAATGACCTCTGCTCCATCATCCCTCCCTTTCCTGGCTTGCTTCCTTATCCTATTGGTCATTATCTAAATCACTCTACTGCACTCTCTCTTAATAATCTCACAGGAATTTAACCCCCTCTTTACTATGTCAGCACTGAGAAGCTGACATCCGGCCCCTCTCCCTTCATTCTTCAGCAAAACCTGCACAAGATAAAACAACAGGTCTAATAACATTACCCCGTCTGGGACTGTGTCCCACCCCCTCCCGGCCTTTCTGGGTGATCTGCATGGAATTTAGCTATAAGGCGGTCAGCTTGAATGTTCGTGCTCTTCACCCATGATGCTTCTGATGATGGGTAACCCTTCCACTTAATTAAGTATTGGAGGCGGCCTCTGTGCCACCTCGAATCGAGAATTCGCTGTACTTCATAATGAGTTTGGCCCCCAATGATCAAGGGCCCTGGGGGATCACGTGGCACCGGCCTTAAAGTTGACCCCACCACAGGCTTCAGAAGACTACTGTGAAAAACGGGGTGTATCTTTCCTAGTAACCGGGGCAGCTGCAATTGTACCGTGACCGGGTTGATTATTTTTACTATAGGAAATGGTCCTATAAATTTCGGGCCCAATTTCCTAGTTGGGAGTTTGAGTCTCAAGTACTTGGTGGAGAGGTAGACCTTCTCTCCTACTCGGAACGGTCTTTGAGGGGCTCGGTGCTTATCTGCTTGCTTCTTATAAGCCTGTGCCGCCTTGTCTAATGCCTTTTTGACGTTCTCCCAGGATTCTCTTAGCATCGCCATCCAATCGTTCAAACTGACTGAAGAAGGGGGTTCCCTGGGATATTCTGGCATGGGGACAAAATCCATACCGCTCACTACCTTGAATGGGGTTAGTCCTGTACTACTGTGGAGAGCATTGTTGTACGCGACCTCCGCAAAAGATAGGAGGTCCGCCCAGTTCGACTGTTGGTAGTCTACATAGCACCTCAAGTACTGCTCTATCATGGCATTCAGTCTCTCCGCCCCGCCATTGGTGCTCGGGTGAAATGCTGAGCTGAGACCTTGGGATGATCCTATGGATCATAGGAATTCCCTCCAAAATTTCGCTGTGAACTGGACACCTCGGTCGGAGATGATTCTTCTGGGTACTCCATGCAAGCGGTAGATGTGTTTCACAAACAGCTTGGCCAATTGGCGGGCTGAGGGTAGCCCACTACAGGGTATGAAATGTGCCTGTTTGGAGAATAAGTCTATTACGGTCCAGATCACTGTGTTTCCGCCACTCTTCGGCAGCTCTACTATAAAGTCCATTGCAATCTCCTCCCATGGTCTTGTTGGTTTAGCTACTGGCTGCAGTAACCCAGGAGGTTTTCCTGGTCGGGTTTTCATCGTGGCACAGATGGTGCAGCTCTTCACATAGCTGTCCACGTCTTTCCTCATGTGAGGCCACCAAAATTGTCTTCGTACTAAGTGCAGAGTCTTTAGAAAACCGAAATGGCCTGCTGGTCTAACATCATGGCTCCTTTTGAGGACTAGGGTGCGTAGAGTTTCTGGGACGTAAAGTTTCGTCCCTTTCCATGCTACGTCGTTTCTCCTTGTCAAAAGATGCTGATTGACTCGGAACCAGGGGTCCGCCAATGTCTCTGTTTTGAGCCGTGTCGTCAGGTCACCCGCTGGTTGGCCCTGCTGGTCACGATGCTGGCGTCTGGTGGTTACTTGACCCACTCCTTGAGGCGAGGGGATGATGGCATTAACCACCTGCTCCCGTTCACTGTTGTACTGGGGCATTCGGGAGAGGGCATCGGCCAGAAAATTCTTCCCCCCTGGGATGTGTTTCAGCTCAAAGTTGAACCAATTGAAGTATTGGGCCCATCGGACTTGTCTGGGTGATAAATTCCGCGGGGTCCTAAGGGCCTCCAGATTTTTATGGTCAGTCCAAACCTCGAACGGTGTCTGGTTTCTTTCTAGCAGATGTCGCCAGGTCAACAGCGCCCACCTCACTGCAAACGCTTCCTTTTCCCATGCTGCCCAGCGTCTCTCTGTGTCGGTGAATTTGCGGGAAGTGTAAGCACAGGGCTGAAGGTTCCCTTGGCTGTTCTTTTGGAGTAGAACCGCTCCCACTGCCACGTCGCTGGCATCTGTTTGAATGACGAAAGCCTGGTTGGGGTCAGGATGTTTCAAGACTGGTTCTTTTGCAAACATTTCTTTTAGTGTTTCGAAGGCTTGTAGGCAGGCCGGGCTCCACTGCAGAGGCTGTCCTGGGCGAGGTTTTGTTGCTGGACTCCCTGTTTTTAAGAGGTCGGTTAGAGGTTTGGCAATTTTTGCAAAAGAGGGGATAAATTGTCTGTAGAAGTTCGCGAACCCCAAGAAGCTTTGCAGTTGTCTGCGGGTGCGTGGGGGGCGCCAGTCAAGGACCGATTGTACTTTGGCTGGGTCCATTTCTATCCCCTCATTGGACACTCGGTAACCTAAGTAGTCTAGCCGTGACTGGTGGAACTCGCATTTCGACAGTTTGACATAGAGGTTCGCTTTCAGCAGTTTTTCGAGCACCTGGCGGACGAGGGGTATGTGTTCATCTATGGTTTCTGTGTAAATGAGAATGTCATCCAGGTAGACGAGGACCCCCTTATAAAGGTGATCATGTAAAACTTCATTTATCAGTTGCATGAACACCGCCGGTGCTCCCTGTAGTCCGAAAGGCATCACTTTAAATTGAAAACTTCCTAGGGGGCAGTTGAATGCTGTCTTCCACTCGTCTCCTTCCTTGATGCGTATGCGGTAGTAGGCTTCACGAAGGTCTAGTTTGGTAAAAACCTTCCCTTTGGCCAAGTGAGCTAGCATGTCTTTCATGAGGGGGAGGGGGTATGAGTTGTGCACGGAGACACAGTTTATCCCGCGAAAATCGACCACCAGACGCATGGAGCCGTCTTTCTTCTCCCTGAAGAAAACTGGTGCCGCTACCCGTGGTTTGGCTGGTTCGATAAAACCCCTTTGTAGGTTCTTGTCTATGTACTTTCTCAGTTCTTGCATTTCACGGGGTGTCATGGCGTACAATTTAGGTTTTGGTAGTTTCGAACCAGGGATGATTTCGATAGCACAATCGGCGTCGCGGTGGGGTGGTAGTACATCACACTCGGTCTCGCTAAATACTTCTGCCAAGTCTTGGTACTCTTTTGGGATCTGGTTCTGGCCGTGGGAGGTGCTGGAGGTGGCCGCCAGTTGCTCTGTTGTCCCTTTACAGGGCGGGTTGGGCACCTGTGTTGGAGGTGTCTTTTGTCCCTCTAGAGGGAGGGGTTGGACCCCCTGGGTGGGAGGAGGGGCCGTTTTCTCTGGTTGTGGTGGCAGGGGGTGGGGTCCCCTTGCTATCCTGTCTGCGGGTCCCTTCTTGCCACCAGATGGTGGGGCCCCACTTGTCCAGCCAGGAGAGTCCCAGTATGACTGGGTTGGTCATCTTGGGGGCTATTATGAACCGAATCATTTCCCAGTGATCCGCTAGCTCCAGCTTCACCGGCTCGGTCAAATGTGTGGCATCCGCCCCCCCTAGTAGGGATCCATCAACTTGCTGAAAACAGATTGGGTGGCTGAGCCTTTTAGCCCGGATCCCCAGTTTTAGGACTGTGGGTAGGTTAATCAGGCACCTCGTGCAACCCGAATCTACTAAGGCTTGAAAAGTCCCTTGGGTACCTGTTTTTGGGGCTGTTAGGCATATGGGGAAAAGAAAAGGGTGGATGGGTGCGCTCACCATTGGGTCGTTTTCACCATCATCATCGCCCTCATACAGTTCGGGGGGGTCGATTCGCATCGTCGGAGCTCCCCCTATTTTCAGTCAGATGGGCAAAAACTTCTGCAGTCAGGGAAAGTCTTAATGGTGCCTTGGTGGTGTGCCCGGGTCCTCGTTCCAGTCGTACCTTGGCCGGGGGCCCTGTTTTTGGCCCCGGGGTTCCACACGCTGCTGCCAAATGCCCAACTCCCCCACACCTGTAGCACCTCAGTGGACTCCGTGGGGTGGATGGCCTCTGGGTGGCCCGTGATGCTGTAGTTTCTGGTCTGATCGACGGTTCCTGGTTCAGCTGGGTTTTCTCCTTTGCCTGTGGTTGTTTTAGCATGTTGTTGGCACGTAGCCCTCTTTCAACTTGCGTCGCTATCCGGAACCAGTCAGACAGTCGGTTCGGAATATCTCGATAAGCAGTCACTTGGGCGATTTGCTTATCTAAGCTTGTTCTAAAGAAGTATACTAGCAGTCGTTCAGGCAAAGGAGGTAAAGTCCCAACAACTTTCCTGAACTCATGGATATGTTCTTGGACAGGCTTCCCCCTCTGCATTAGGTGCCTGAGCTCATCTTCTACGTAGGGATTGTCCCCTGTTTCTTCGAAACGGGCTCGCAGCAATTGTAAGAAACCATCTGCATCTTGCAGTTGGGGGGCCCTGTATTTGTACTGGGCTGCTGACCAGCTCCTTGCTTCTCCCTCCAGACCTTCTGCGATGGCACTGACCAGGGCCCTGGGGAAAGGGGAAAGGTGTGCGTAGCGCTCGATGTAAATCTCAGCTGCATCGAGAAATTGAGCTAGCAGGTCCGGATCCCCATCAAATTTCCCTCTGAATCGGGGTGGTTCCACCCTCAGTGGCCTCTCCTCCCATTGCGGGGGTCTGTGAGTCTGCCCACGGTGCCTTTGGGCTTCTTCATCATCTCCCATTTGGGTGCAGGGGAGTGATGCCGTGGCTGGGCTGGGTCGCTTGCTGAGCAGGGAGGGAAGCCCTGAGTGCATTTTGGAGCTTTCTTCTCTCATTTTTTTTCCCTTGTGTGTGTGTGGGGGGGGGCTATGCTGCCGTTTGGAGAGCCATAGAAACTTCCCCCCTTACCTGCCACTTGATTGGAGTCCAGCAAAAAGGCATCATAATTTTTTCCTTTTCTGAGGCAAACCTCCGGTGGAGATGGCTTTTTTTTTTCATGGCTTCTGATAAGGGTTGTTTATTTTCGGAGACATCTGAAGGTCTGCCAACGTGTCGGCAGGAGCTCAGGAATGCATAAATATTTTTAGAAGAAAAGCTTCTGAAGAGAGCATTTCTTTTTGTTTTAAGAAACAGGAAGATGTTATTTTTTTGTTTTTTCCTGGCTGTCTGTCACGCTAGAGTTGTCTGAACGAAATTTAGATGCCACTCACATTTTGATAATAAAGAAAAAAAAAACTTTTATTTGTTAGAACAACCTCTTCACGGACTCATATGCAGCCAGGAAATGACCTCTGCTCCATTATCCCTCCCTTTCCTGGCTTGCTTCCTTATCCTATTGGTCATTATCTAAATCACTCTACTGCACTCTCTCTTAATAATCTCACAGGAATTTAACCCCCTCTTTACTATGTCAGCACTGAGAAGCTGACAGCTAGCTTGCAGGCATATGCTAGCTAGCATGCTCATCTTAGCAAAGGCAAGCTTTCCTCTTTCTGGCTTTCTAGCTCTGAGCTTCAGCTTTCAGCTCAGGCATTTCAGTGACTTTGTTTCAGCTCTATTTGCTCCAGCTCATCGTTAGCTAGCTCAGCTCTAGCTCTATGTAGCCCTTCTATCTGTGTCAGGCCCCTGCGTTTGGCTCTCTCTGGGTGACCGTTTCTGGCAGACACCAAGCTCCTACTTATATAGGAAGTGAATAGGCAATTAACTAGGGCGGGGAAGGCTTGCAGTTAATTGTGAGGCAGGGATAGGCCTGTTTGAATCCTTACAGTTTGTAGCTAATCACATAGTCACAGCAATCCAGAGTACCAATATATGGGACTACCATTTAGAAATACAATGTATCCCGAGGTACTTTTTCTAGATCTAACATCCCCTGCCCAATCGGCATCTGAATAACAACTTAAACTCAGTTTTTCTGATATTTCTGGTTCCAATAACAATGAATAATTTACAGTACCCTTTAAGTATCTTAGGACCCTTTTAATTCCATTCCAATGGTACTGTGTGGGATGTTCTGAATGTCTAGATAACATGTTTACGGTCAGACTAATGTCCGGCCTCGTCCAATTTGCAATGTACATCAGCGACCCAATTACAGATTTGTAAAGCGTCTTATTTTCAAACTCCGCACTCTCAGTGTACATATTCTTAAGGAAATCTGTTGACATAGGGGTATCACATGGCCTAGCCTCTGCCATGTTGCACTTGTCGATCAATTCTAAGATCTTATTGTTAGCTCGGCGCCGGAAAGAAACACGACTCAGCTGCTGTCCGTTCAGAACCTTTATTGAAGTGCAAACTGAACTGCCGGCTGTGCTGCTGAGCCTCCTTATATCCTGCTCAGGCATGCCCGCTGGCCAATGACAACTGTTTAAATCTACCAATCCCCCGGCGGATGTCCTTATAAGGACATAACACCCCTCCCCTCCTAGTCCTTAGTTAATCAATCAGTGTACGCGATCATGTACTCGCGCAGGTAGGCGGGACGCCTGACAGTTCTACCGGACCTGTGCGGCTCACTCGGTGGGTTGATGTTGCTCCGGACGGGTCTGGCTCCTGCTGGTTCCGGTCCTCCTGTCTGGAATTCTCCGGACTCCGCCGTCGAGTGCGCGGGGCCTTGCCTAGCGTCTCCGGCTGGAGTTGAAGTCCTCTCCAGGTGCTGTCCCCGGGTCGCGCCGCCGTTGGGCTGGTGGCCGTCCTGGTTGCTCCAGTCGCCGTGGTCGGGAGACGGTCGTCTGAACCTCGGTAAGGTTCCCGGTTCCTCATCTGACGTCCTGGGTGCCCCCGGGTTGGGGAGAGTGGTGGTTCCCTTCGTGGGGTGACCCCCGGGCGGGGGTGATCGTGACTGTCCCATCCTGGCCTGGGCGGGTTGGCCCACCTCGTCGGGGTAGGGTAGGACTCCTTTGCGGGGGTGTTGTTGTCCTACCCTGCCGGGTTGGCGGCTTCCCTCCAGGTTGCGGATGGGGCGGTCGTCCTCGTCAGGTTGTGGGTGGCTCCCTCTGCCGGGGTGTTGTCGTCCTCCCCTGCCGGGTCGGTGTTCGCCTCTTTCGCCAGACAGGTGTCGGTCGACTCTGTATGGGGGGCGCTGCACTGCTCGGTCTCGCCTTTCCGACCCCTCTCCGTAGTTATGTCGGTCTCGGTGGTCGTGCTGTCGAGTGCCACTGAGGTTGGCCAGTTGGCACCTTCGCTGGTAGAGCAGGTCCCGGTCTACCGTGCTCTCTTCGTTTTGGTTTTCTGCGTTTCTTGTGCTGGGTAGAGTTGGTCCTGCCTTGCCGGGTTGGGGCAGCCCTCCTTCGCCGGGGTGTTGTTGGCCGTCATCTTCTGCTCGCGGTCCGTCTTGTCTTTCTGGGTGCGGTGGGCCTATCCTGCGGGGTTGTGGCAGGCCTACCTCGTCGGGGTGGGGTAGGCCTACCTCGTCGGGGGGTGGTAGGCCTACCCTGTCTGGTTGAGGCAGGCCCACCTCGTCTGGGTGTGGCAGGCCTACCTCGTCGGGGTGGTTTTCCTCAACTTTCCTCCACCTTTTCCGGAGCTGGTCGATGTGTCGTTGGCAGGAACGGCCGTCGTCCAGCTCCACCTCGTAGGACCTCGGGCCGGTCACTCTCACGATCTGACCCTTGAGCCACTTGGGATCGCCCTGGAAGTTGAGTGTGAAAATCAAATCACCGCACGCGAAGCTTCTTGTCGGCGGTGGTTTGTTCGGCTTGTCTTTCGGGTTGTACATCGGGTGCAGGCGATCTAGCGGTGAGCGCAGCTTTCTCCCCATCAGTAGCTCTGCCGGGCTTTTCTTTGATGTGGTGTGGGGTGTGATGTGCTGGGTCAACAGGAACTGGTCAATTTGTTTCTGCCAGTCCCCGCTGCCCATTCTGGTCAGAGTCTCTTTTGTCAGCCTCACCATTTTTTCGGCCTGTCCGTTCCCGGCCGGTCTATATGGGGCGATGAGTGCGTGCCTGATTCCGTGGCCGGCCAGGAATTCTTCCATTGCCTTCGCCGTCAGCTGTGGCCCGTTGTCGGAGACTAAGGTGTCCGGTAGGCCATGTGTGGCGAAGAGTCGTCGTAGGGCTCTGATGGTGGCTTCCATCGTTGTCGAGGGCGTGGCTATAACTTCGAGCCACTTGGAGAACGTGTCGACCACGATCAGAAGGGACTTCCCGTTCATCGGTCTGGCGAAGTCTATGTGTATTCTTGACCACGGTCCGGACGGTTGTTCCCATTCTGTCGGGTGCGCTTGCGGGGGTGCTGGTCTCGTTGCCTGGCACGGGTCACATCTGGTAATCCACGCCTCAATGTCTTTGTCTAAGGCGGGCCACCAGACGTAACTCCGTGCTAATGCCTTCATTCGGACGATCCCTGGGTCTCCGTTGTGGAGAGTCTGTAATGTCCGTTTTTGTAGCGTGGGGGGGATGACCACCCGGTCACCCCAGAGGAGGCAGCCTTGCATAGTGGTGAGTTCTTGCTGCCTTCTCTGGTATGGGGCAAATTCTTCTTTCTGGTTCTCCTCTGGCCATCCCCGCAAGACCCAGGATAAGACTGATCTGTCCCCCCCCTTCAGAGACCCACAAAAACACAGCCAGCCGAGGGTTAATAATCACTTGGCACACTCCGCAGTTCTTATCTCAACCTTGGCAGCGATATGCACACCGTCTGCCAAGGACTTTATTGGTTTACACAAACAAGCAAATCTCCTACGTAGCTTTGCCGTTCATCTAGCTTCCAAGACTACGAGGTTGCTCCGTTTGTTTAGCTTTGTTCGTCACGAACTTCGTAACCCACCGTACTGTCTTATATACATATGCTTCTGGGTGTGGTCCAGTGAGTCATTGATCCCATGACTCCAATCCAATGACTCAGCATTTCCTCATACGTCTCAGCTGCAGTACCCTTTTCTCTCGCCTTCTTTGGCGTGCATCCAGGAATGACGTCTCTCCCTCACTCTCATCTGAGGCACCTGTTTCCCCACTACTTGGCTCTCTTTCAGCTGGCACCTGAGCCGGTGCCAGAGGGGGAGGGCTGGGAGATCTGGCTGGCTCCTCTTCCTCCTGCTCAGAGCTGCCTTCCTCCAAAGGGATAGGCTCAGAGGACGGGGCCACAACAAAGACTTGCTTGAGGTTTTTGTCTTTCGCTGTGTGTTGCGCTACCATGGTTGAGGACACCGGGCTGGACTGGTCATCATCGATGTGATGGAGGCCGAGCGTTGGTGCTGGATCCATGATCTGCTCGTTCAGCGGGCATCTGCTGAGGCCGTCGGCATTGCTGATGACTTTCCCCGGCCGGTGGACTAGGCAGTAGTTGTAGCCAGATAAGAAGATGGCCCAGCGTGTCATCCTGGGTGACATGAAGGTTGGGGTGGGTTTGTCCCCGGCGAGGAGGCCCAGTAATGGTTTATGGTCAGTGACGATTGTAAAAGCTCTTCCATAGACGTATTCGTGGAATCGCTTTACGCCCGCCACCATCGCCAACGCCTCCTTGTCGATCTGGCCGTAGTTTCTCTCGGCTGGTGACATGGTCTTCGAAAAGAATGCTATTGGTGCGTCTGTCCCGTTTGGTAGTTGGTGGCTA
Source organism: Coluber constrictor foxii (assembly GCA_038048745.1). Classification (NCBI taxonomy): domain Eukaryota; kingdom Metazoa; phylum Chordata; class Lepidosauria; order Squamata; family Colubridae; genus Coluber; species Coluber constrictor. Next base: position 17,403,669 of record CM075966.1, read on the forward strand.
AGGACGGCCCCGACCCTGTAGGGTGAGGCATCGCAGGTCAAGGTTACCGGCAGCTCTCCATTGTACTGGATGAGTAGGCTGTTGGAGGATAGGAGTCTTTTTGCTTTCTGGAAGGCTTCCTCTTCTTCGCTCCCCCATTTCCAAGGTGCCGCCTTCCCTAGGAGTCGGTGTAGTGGCTCAGCAACGGTGGCTTTCTGTTGTAAGAAGACACTATAGAAATTTAGTAGTCCCAGAAAAGCCTGAAGCTCCGTTTTGTTTTTGGGGGCTGGAGCCTCGTGTATTGCCCTAACCTTACTTTTAGTGGGGTGGATGCCCTGGCTATCTATTAAATAGCCCAGGAACTCGACTTCCCTGACTCCGATCATGCACTTGTCTCGCCGGACTTGTAGTCCCTTCGCCTGGAACCGCTGCAGTGCGAGCCTGAGCTGTTCCATTAGTTGGGATTCCGACGTCCCTGAGACTAGGATGTCATCAAAGTAGGGCACCACCCCTGGAATGCCTTGGAGAAGGCGTTCCATCATCGATTGAAATATCCCCGGGGCGGCACTGACTCCGAATTGGAGCCTGTTGCATTTAAAGGCACCCCGGTGCGTGACAATCATTTGTGCCTCCGCAGTTGTCTGGTCCACTGGCAGCTGCTGGTACGCCTGCGCCAGGTCTAGTTTGGCGAAAATTGATCCTTTGCCTAGTGAGTGCAACAGATGTTGCACCACTGGCACCGGATATGCGCTCTGCTGCAACGCCCGATTGATGGTACACTTATAATCAGCGCAGATGCGCACTGATCCATCCGGCTTCATGGGGGTCACAATGGGAGTCTCCCATGCAGCATGATCGATCGGTTCAAGGATGCTCTGGGAGATTAGTTTATTCAATTGTGCATCCACTTTTGGTCTAAGGGCAAACGGGACTCTGCGGGGCTTTAGCCGAATGGGGTTGATTTGAGGGTCTAAATTTAGTGATATGGGTTTCCCCAGGAATTTACCTAGACTCCCGTCGAAGACCTCCTTGAAGTCTTCTAGGAGTTGGTCGAGTTGGCTAGTCCTGATCTGATTAATGCCGCCAATTGTGAGCCCTAGGGGCCTGAACCACTCCACTCCAAGTAGGGTTGGACGGGCATCCTTGACAACGGCGATGGGGAGGTCTCCGTTGAACTCTTTGTATTGCACCCTGATGTTGGTTCGTCCGAGGATGCCAATTGGGTGCCCGCCGAAGCCTACCAACTTTGCCTGGATGGGTTTTAATTGACCTTTAGAGATCTTTGGTTGAAGTTTCTTGAGGTTGTGCCAGGCAATGATGGAGAATGGCGAGCCTCAGTCTATTTCCATGGGGCATGGTGCCCCTTCCACATGGACGGTCATGTGGAATTTTTCGGATCCCTCGGTTTCGGTGTGTGCGATGGTCGTCTTGTTGACCTGCTGGCCGTTGGATTGCCGCTCGTCATTCCGCCTCGGCTGCTGGGACCGTCTAGATGACCTTTGGTAATCGCGGTCTGAAGGTCTTTGCAGTTCGAAGCTTGGCTCTGCCGCTCTGCAGGCCTCTGCGATGTGTCCCTTTCGTCCGCATCGGCGGCAGGTCGTGTCTCGCCAGCGACATCTGGCGCGAGGATGGTCACCTTTGCAGCTGGCGCATCTGTCCTCTCGGCTGCCATCTTGTGGTTTTTCCCGCCTTTGGGGCCTCGTGACCTTATGGACGGACATTTCAAAATACGACTCCGACCCCGTGGAGATGTCGGCGGATGACTGTGGTTGGTCTCTGTGGATCTTGTGGATCCCTTTGGACCGTCGCATCGCTGCTGCCGCTCTGTTGGACGTTTCTGCCGCGGTGGCTTCTTCAATAACGTCCTTCAGGGCGATCTTTTTGCGGCTGAGGAACTTCTTTTGGACGGTGCAGTCCCTCATGCCGAAGACGATTCGGTTTCACAGCTGGACGTCCACATTTTCGAACTCGCAGCTGGCCGCGATTTTCCGGAGCGCCGATACGAACTCCTTGAACGTCTCCCCTTCTTGCTGATTCCTTTGGTGGAATTCAAATCGGTTGGCTAGAGGAGTGCTCGTGGGCGCGTAGTGTTCTTGGAGCACGTCTTGAAGCTCGGACCATGGCATCTGTTCGATGTCTCTGGGTGCCACGAGGTCCATCGCCATCTCCAGAACTTTGGATCTGCAGTGGGCCAGGAAGAGAGCCCTCTTCCTGTTGTCGTCTAAGTCGGTGAAGCCGCTGCCCGCCAGGAATTGTCGGAAACGAACCATGAAGGACTTCCATTTTTCCTGGCTCGGATTGAATGGAGCCAGAGAGATTTTGGGTCCGGACATGGTTCTAGTGACTCACTCGAGTGATTCAGCTCTTGGATGGTGGTGGCGATCGTGCCTGCTGCTCGTCGGTTCTTCTTCAGTCCTTCGGCGCCAGTGTTAGCTCGGCGCCGGAAAGAAACACGACTCAGCTGCTGTCCGTTCAGAACCTTTATTGAAGTGCAAACTGAACTGCCGGCTGGGCTGCTGAGCCTCCTTATATCCTGCTCAGGCATGCCCGCCGGCCAATGACAACTGTTTAAATCTCCCGCCGGTGGAATCTACCAATCCCCCGGCGGATGTCCTTATAAGGACATAACACTTATCTCGCTGAGAAAGTTGGAACCCCTTCTCAGTTTTAACAAAACATACCCCTAAGAATTTGTTAATACGGCCTAATGGTTTCAATGCAAAACTTTTGCTTAGGCTGTCTGAGAACTTCTTGTACCTGTCCTCAGACTTACAAATATACAGGATGTCATCCACATACAACAGAATTGTCTCCTTAATACCCTGATGGTCTTTAACAAACACACATTCATCAGCTGATGATGGTAAAAAGCCCATCTGTTTTAAGTTTTTAGTGAGACACTCGTACCATCTTTTACCCGATTGTTTCAAACCGTATAGGCTCTTATTTAACAACCAAAAATCGTCTTCCCGATGGCTTACACCCTGAGGAATCTTTACATACAGCTCTTTATCTAATTGGGCATGCAAGTAAGCAGTTTGTATATTAAACTGATATACATTTTCACCTCATATGGTAGCAATAGTGAGAGCTGTTTTCACACTCTCAGGGCACACCGTGGGCGAGAAGGTGTCCTCGTAATCATCGGGAAATCTCTGCGAGAATCCCTGCGCTACTAACCTCGCCTTATAAATAAAACCTCCGTGCTCAATAGGCTTCTTTTTAAAGAGCCATCTGGTGCCGATCGCCCTCTTATCCTTGGGTAATCTCATTGGCATGAATACATCTAGTTTTTTCAAGCTGTCTAACTCTGTATCCATAGCGGCGAGCTATTTTTGTCGTTCATGGTCAGGTAAGGCCAGCACATCCTCATATTTCTGAGGTGTGGCTGAAACTTGATTAACTGAGGTGACAAAATCTTCATACCTCCTAGGTTTGTTACCTCTGGTAGATCTAACTGGTCTGTCCCTAGGCGCATCATCCACATCAGAGTCATCTGATGGGTTTTCTTCCTCATGGTTTTCATGGCGCATCTCTAAAGCTGGGTGCCCTTCCTTCCAGGCCACCCCCATCTTACGCTTTAATATCCCTTTCGAGGGTACATGGGCTGGATCTGGTGCTCTGCAGGCCTCGGCTATGTGTCCCCTCTTCAAACAGCAGTGGCAGGTGGCGTCTCTCCATCTGCAGCTTGCCCTGGGGTGGTCGCCTTTGCAGCTGCCGCAGCGTTCCCCTCGGTCACCATTTTGGGGATTTTCCCGCCTTGGGGGGCGGGAAACCTTGTGCACGGCCATTTCTTCGTCAGACTCGGATGGCGTGGTGGAGTCATCTGAGGAATTCTGGCCCGACTTGTGGATCTTATGGATTCCCCCTCACCTTCACCATCGCAGCGGCTGCTTTCTCGGAAGTCTCGGCAGCTGTGGCTTCCTCGAGGACCTCTTTGAGTGGGATCCTCTTGCGACTCAAGAACTTCTTCTGCAGGCCCACGTCCCGCATCCCAAAGACGATGCGGTCACGGATTGCGTTATCGACATTGTCAAACTCGCAGTTTGCAGCGATCTGGCGAAGTGCGGCCACAAACTCTTTGATGGCTTCACCTTCCCGTTGGTTTCTTTGGTGGAAGGTGAATCCATTGGCGATCGGGGTGCCTGTGGGTGCGTAGTGCTCCTGCGGGACTTCCTGAAGATCAGCCCAGGACATCTCTTCAAGGTCATCAAGGTCGATGGCCATCTCCAGGACATCGGATCCACAATGTGCCAGGAACAGGGCCGTCTTCCTGTCGTTGTCCAGGTCCTGGTAACCATTCCTCGCAGGAACTGGTGGAACCGGACCATGTAAGACCTCCATTTCTCCCGTCCAGGGTTGAATGGGGCCAGCGATGCCATCGGAGCTTGTGGCAATGACATGTTGCAGCTTCTTCGAGGTGAGTGACTTCAGCTCGATAGTGTCAGCTCTGGGTCGGTTGGCGATCGTGCCACGCGGTCGAAGTTCAATTCTTTTCCTTCGTCGCCAGTGTTAGATTTAGGCACAGGAACAAAGACGCGACCAGCTCAGGTCCATTCAGCACTTATTAAGAGTGAGAAAAGACTGGCGCTGCGCTGCCGGAGCTCTCCTTATATTCGCTCCGGCATTCGCACCGCCCATAGACAGTGGTTTGAATTTCCCACCGGTGGATTTGGCCAATCCCCGGTGGATGTCCTCATAAGGACATAACACCTCCCCTCCCCACACAAAAGCCTTGATCCCTTCAGGAGGACCAGAATTTGAAATCTCAATGGGAAAACTTCCTAGGCAAAGCGGGGAGTGGGGGGGGGGGGGAGAGACGGGATTGGGGGATTGTGGAGGAGATTTGAAAGAAGGTCTCTCCTCCCTGCAGAGGAGGGTTTCAGCAGGTTCTGACCAGTTCTGGAGAACCGGTAGAGATAATTTGAGTAGTTCAGAGAACCCATAGTAAAAATTCTGACTGGCCCGCCCCACATCTATTCTCTGCCTCCCAAGTCCCAGCTGATCAGGAGGAAATGGGGATTTTGCAGTATCCTTCCCCTACCACGCCCACCAAGCCACGCCCACAGAACCGGTAGCAAAAAAAAAGTTTTGAAACCCACCACTGCCTCCTGCTTTCGATTCCACTTCTCTCCTTGTCTACCAACCCATCAACAAGTACAGAAAAGGAGCAAGGCCCCCTCCCCAAATTACCTGGAATAACTCCCCCCCCCCAAAAAACTCAGAGGTGCTTCTATGTCACCCTTGTTGCTCTCTCCCTCCTCCCTCCTCTGCTTCCAAGTGCTTTTCCTAACTGCTGGTAGGAAGACGGGACGCATCCGGTCCCTGATGTTGAAAACCTCCACCCGTCGTAGCCCTCCTCTTCCCTCTAAGATTGCCGGTCTTCCCATGAGGGTCTCAGCTGTCCCACCCACCCGTTAGCGGTCTCCCAGAGAGGAAGAAGCCCCCTTGCTCTCTTGCTGGCAGGGAATCCCCCCCCACACCCCACCCTTCATCAGCTGCGCCTCACCTCCCCTCATCTCCGGGGGCTAGAAAACGGGGAGGGGGCGCCAGCGATCACCCTCCCGCAGGCAGGAGGAGGAGGGGTCGTGCGGAAAGGATGAATGGAGAGAGGGAAGGGGGGAGCCTGCATTGAAGGAAAGGCTTCGGGTCTGGCAGTCCTTAGGGGCTGAGGCTGTCCTCCCTTCTCAGCCACGCACCCACCACCCTCGCTGAGGAAAGCCCTTTCTGGGTCCCGGGATTTGGGATGACGACTTTATTAGAACTCCCAGAGTTGGAAGGGACCACGGAGGTCACCTAGTCCAACCCGCTGCTCAAACAGGACACCCTAAATCATTTCTGATTCTCTGCCCTCCCGTTCCCGCTTCTCTCCCGCAGGCGCCCTTGGACTTTGGGCGCAAAGTTCCCCGAAGAGGCGAACCTCAAAGGAGGCTGGGTGAGCTTTGAGACCTGGTGAAGCCGTGGCTGAGAGTGGGAGAGACGGCTGGCCGTTGTTTGGGGGGGGGGGGCTCCAATTGGGCAGCCCTCGGAGGTAAAGAAATGGTCTAAGGCAGGGGGTTGGACTAGATGACCTCCGGGATCCCTTCCAACTCTGCCTTCCTGTGAGGATCCCTTGCTTGAAAAGGGGGTTGGACTAGATGACCTCCGAGGTCCCTTGCGTCTCTATTCCGATTGACTGGTTGATTGAGGCGGGGCCGGAGCTGCAGGGAGGATCTGGGGAGCAGGACCCCTCCAGCACTGTGTTGGGGATCAATGTGCCGACCTTTCCTGAAGCTCCCAGAGCATTTGGAGGAGGAGGAGGGATGAGGAAGCCTCAAGGGCAGTGAGGAGGGGGCAACCCTCTTTTAGGACCCCTCCAGTTCCTCCCCTTGTCTTCTGGGGGTGGGGAAAGTCCTGGCAGCCTCTCCTTTGGCTGATTCTCTTTCGCTTTTGCTTTTGAGGCAGAAATCCTGAGATTTTGCTCCTTGTGTGAATCTTCTGGACATGGCTGAAGGCATCCAAGGTAAAAATCTTTGGCTCCTGCCGGGGTGGGGGGTGGGTGGGACTCCCTGTCTTTTGGTGGAGGGGCAGACTAGGATGGGCCGGCCGTACGCTGCTATCCGGGCTCTCCTTCTTCTCTTCTCTTCTCTCTCTTCTCTTCCCTTCCCTTCCCTTCCCTTCCCTTCCCTTCCCTTCCATATCTTTCTCTTCTCTTCTCTCTCTTCTCTTCTCTTCTCTTCTCTTCTCTCTCTTCTCTCTCCTCTCCTCTCCTCTCCTCTCCTCTCCTCTCCTCTCCTCTCCTCTTCTCTTCTCTTCCTCTTCTCTTCCCTTCCATATCTTCTCTTCTCTTCTCTTCTCTTCTCTTCTCTCTCTTCTCTTCTCTTCTCTCTCTTCTCTTCTCTTCTCTTCTCTTCTCCTTCTCTTCTCTTCTCTTCTCCTCTCCTCTCCTCTCCTCTCCTCTCCTCTTCTCTCCTCCTCTCCTCTCCTCTTCCCTTCCATATCTTCTCTTCTCTTCTCTTCTCTTCTCTTCTCTTCTCTTCTCTTCTCTTCCCTTCCCTTCCCTTCCCTTCCCTTCCCCTTCCCTTCCCTTCCCTTCCCTTCCCCTTCCATATCTTCTCTTTTCCTCTCCTCTCCTCTCCTCTCCTCTCCTCTCCTCTCCTCTCCTCTCCTCTCCCTCCCCTCCCCTCCTCTCCTCTCCTCTTCCGTTCCATATCTTCTCTTCTCTCTTCTCTTCTCTTCTCTTCTCTCCTCTCCTCTCCTCTCCTCTTCCTCTCCTCTCCTCCCTCCCCCTCCCCTCCCCTCCCCTCCTCTCCTCTCCTCTTCTCTTCCCTTCCATATCTTCTCTTCTCTTCTCTTCTCTTCTCTTCTCTTCTCTTCTTCTCTTCTCTTCTCTTCTCTTCTCTTCTCTTCTCTTCTCTTCTCTTCTCTTCTCTCTCCTCTCCTCCTCCTCTCTCCTCTCCTCTCCTCTCCTCTCTCCTCTCCTCTCCTCTCCTCTCTCTCCTCTTCCCTTCCATATCTTCTCTTCTCTTCTCTTCTCTTCTCTTCTCTTCTCTTCTCTTCTCTTCTCTTCTCTTCTCTTCTCTTCTCTTCTCTCTTCTCCTCCTCCTTTAGGGTTGGTAGAGCCCGACCGAGAATCGTCCTGGTGGGCAAAACAGGCAGCGGGAAAAGCGCCACGGAAACACCATCCTGGGGAAGAAGTCTTCAAGTGTGAGATGTCCCCTCACTCCATCACGAAGACTTGCCGAAAGGGTGAGACTCAGTGGAACGGACGGAAGGTTGCGGTGGTTGACACGCCGGGCTTCTTCAGCACTGAAACCAGCAGGAAACCAGAAGCCTGGAAGGCCACGGAAAATGCTGCCGAAGTGGAAAATGCGTGAAGCTTTGCTCCCCGGGTCCTCATGCCATTCTGCAGGTGTTAAGTATCGGCCGATTTCACCCAGGAGGAGAAGGAGGTGGCTCGGTTGATCACTGAGATGTTCAGCCTGAAGGTCAAGAATTACATGATCCTCTTGTTCACCCATCAGGACCAAATGGGAGAAAAAACTCTGGAGGACTTCATACATGAGGACCCCACTCTTAGTGAGCAAGCGTCCAGTGCGGGAACCGCTACCTGGCTTTCAACAACAAGGCCCAGAAGAAGAACGAGAAGCTCGGGTGGCCCAGCTGATGACCATGATTGATCAGCTGGTGGAGAAGAACAAAGATGCTCCTTATTACACGGAAGAAATGCTGAAGAAAGACCAAGAGCAGTATAAGGAAGAAAAGAAGGGCAAAAGGATCCGCTTCTGTAATTTTCTCTAAGAGACACCGGGAAGCCCCGCGACTTTAACCTCCGCTCTCCCAAAGTCCACAACTCTACGCCTCCCTCACCCCTCTCCAACCCCATCTCTTCTGAGTTCGAATCCAGCCCTCACCAGGGGAACTCCCAAGAAACTTAGGAAGCCTTAGTAAGACCACACCTAGAATATTACATCCAGTTTTGGTCACCGCACTCTAAAAAAGACGGTGAGGCTCTAGAAAGAATGCAGAGGAGAGCGACCAGGATGATTAGGAGCAGGGGTGGGTTCTAATTTTTTTTACTACCGGTTCTGTGGGCGTGGCTTATTTTTTGGGCGTGGCTTGATGGTCATGTGACAATTATTTAGGATTTAGCAGAGGTACTGGTCTACCGGGCTTTTAACTGCTTGAAGAGCTGTACCGATCTACCCATTTATTTTTTGCAGGCACTGGTCTACTCATGTATTTTTGCAGGCACTGATCTACTCATGTATTTTTGCAGGCACTGGTATTTTTGCAGGCACTGGTCTACTCATGTATTTTTGCAGGCACTGGTCTACCCATGTATTTTTGCAGGCACTGGTCTACCATGTATTTTTGCAGGAACCGGTCTACCCATATATTTTTGCAGGCACTGGTCTACTCATGTATTTTTGCAGGCACTGCTCTATTCATGTATTTTTGCAGGCACTGTCTACTCATGTATTTTTGCAGGAACCGGTCTACCCATGTATTTTTGCAGGCACTGGTCTACCCATGTATTTTTGCAGACACTGGTATTTTGGCAGGCACTGGTCTACCCATGTATTTTTGCAGGCACTGGTCTACCCATGTATTTTTGCAGGCACTGGTCTACTCATGTATTTTTGCAGAACCGGTCTACCCATGTATTTTTGCAGGCACTGATCTACCCATGTATTTTTGCAGGCACTGGTCTACTCATGTATTTTTGCAGGAACCGGTCTACCCATATATTTTTGCAGGCACTGGTCTACCCATGTATTTTTGCAGGCACTGGTCTACTCATGTATTTTTGCAGGCACTGTATTTTGCAGGCACTGGTCTACTCGTGTATTTTTGCAGGCACTGGTCTACTCGTGTATTTTTGCAGGCACTGGTCTACCCGTGTATTTTTGCAGGCACTGGTCTACCCATGTATTTTTGCAGGAACCGGTCTACCCATATATTTTTGCAGGCACTGGTCTACTCATGTATTTTTGCAGGCACTGCTCTATTCATGTATTTTTGCAGGCACTGGTCTACTCATGTATTTTTGCAGGAACCGGTCTACCCATGTATTTTTGCAGGCACCGGTCTACTCATGTATTTTTGCAGGCACTGGTCTACTCATGTATTTTTGCAGGAACCGGTCTACCCATGTATTTTTGCAGGCACTGATCTACCCGTGTATTTTTGCAGGCACTGGTCTACCCATGTATTTTTGCAGGAACCGGTCTACCCATATATTTTTGCAGGCACTGGTCTACTCATGTATTTTTGCAGGCAC